>OU612021.1:2426250-4840000 GCA_914767945.1 Eilema depressum
AGCTGGTGTCCTGAACTTGTGGGTTTATTAGCCTAGCTACTTTGACATCGATTTGCACGAGGGCGTGTGAGGACTTATTTCGGTCTAAATTAGTTTGAATTGGAAAGTGGTTAGGACGTTTTAACAAATTAACTTTTGGGATC
Organism: Eilema depressum; assembly: GCA_914767945.1. NCBI lineage: Eukaryota > Metazoa > Arthropoda > Insecta > Lepidoptera > Erebidae > Eilema > Eilema depressum. The sequence goes on from OU612021.1 coordinate 2,426,394, forward strand.
GAATAGTGTTGGATAGGTTTTGAGATAATAGTATTTTACTAGGTATTCTAGAATATAAAAATGTATATGTAAAATGTATATAAAAATGTATAACTACGTAGAACTTGTCATATTGTGGTTGTAAATTTAAAACTAATTTCAAAGACAACATTTCACAAAACATTTTTAAGTACCTATTTGTTACAAGTTTTTTTTTTACTGAGGTGGAAGTGAAAACACAGTTGACCAAATATGAAGTCCATATTTGGCTAACTGCATTTTCAGTTCCACATAATAAAGGCTCTGCTTTTGCAGTTTAGGCGATAATTCTTCCAGACTCCGTGCTTCTACCAGGAAAGCCCAATATCAATTTGTCCAACCCAAAATTGAACCCAGGACACACACAGTACTCGCGCTATCTCTGCACAAGTGAGATATTCTGCACATATAATGTTCCTCAAATTCCTCCTAGATATTTGTGACAGTATTTCCCGTTTTCAATATGGAGCCTCAACGTCACATTCTGCAAACATTCCCGCTCGATGTAAACAGAGATTCTTTAAACGATTTTTGCCATGCATCTAATCCTCGTGCCGCAAATACGTCGGCAGCGGGCATGTTTCGCATTATTCCTAAATACAAAGCTTTTAATATCAATATTTGTACCGGAATATCTGAGTTTTTATTTTAAAAATTCTCTTTGAAGTCTATATTGTATGGCATCGTTAGGATACCTCGTGAAATCGGTTACGTTTTTAATCATGTATACCAGTTTACCTTAATGTGTATCCTTGTTAATATGAGGCTTCCGGCGACTGGGACCACAATTATCTCGGACCGCGGTCCCAGTTGCCGGATTCATTTAAATTTAATATTTTTCTTCCATCGACTGGGACCACCTATAAATGTATCAAAAAATCTATTGTTTTAGCCAAAACAGTACAGTCAAACAAAAAAAGGTTAGTTCTAATTTAAAGAAAAAACTCTTTGCTTGAAAAATGTCATCTATATATAGATATCGTATATGTCACTCATCAACTCCTCCTAAACGGCTGGATCGATTTGAATGATTTTTTTTGTATGCAATTTGGTGGCACCCTGGATTTCTAAGTTATCACCTCTGTTACTTAAAATATCATAGTAATAGTCAACATTCACTATTAGCTTAAAATTAGCGCCGTAGCTTCAAATAGGAGGTCAGGTAGCAGTCGCTTCACGGTAAGTATTAAAGTTCGATCCTAACTGAGTTGGATAAAGGCTCAGGGAATGGATCAATGGTAGGTATTAGAAACATAATCGGGCTTCCCTTAAAATAACTTAAAAGTTATGCGAAAAAACGCGGACCCTACATTGACACTGGAGTATCAATTTGTTCCTAGACAGTGTTGGTTTGCGGTGGATAGGGCGAACGGATGGAGAACAGCCTTATTCCGTAGTCGCCTTCGATTACGGGAACTCCATCTGTCATGTCTGGGCAGTTCTTCATCCGTCAGTAAATATACTACAGCCTAAGACACAGTGCCTACTTGACGGCAATAGGCTCGCCCCCTGAGACTGGTTACACGGGACCGAAAACATATTGAAATATGGGCTTTCAGGCGTGAATATGTGTATGTAATAGTCATGAAGGTACCCAATAAACTCATGCCTAGAATAAGAAAGTATACCTAGATATTTAGACATATTATACATAAATGATTTTTTCCCTGAAGGGGTGCACGAGGCAATCTTTTCCCGTAATAAGCTTCTCCTGACCGCTCGAGAACGTCTCAAAAACCTTTCTGCGCATGCGGCATTGGTGCTTTTGCGCATGTGCTTTGCCCTCCCTAAGCTGACGTACCTGCTGCGGACCGCGCTAACCTGGGTTTGTTCGGCAGACGTCGCGGCTTTCGATGACATCCTCAAGTCCACAGTTGAGTCGATCCTCAATGTATGGCTCAACGAAAACCAATGGGTACAGGCGACTCTCCCCAACCGTCACGGGGTATTGGGTGAAACGCGCGTGGGATGTGGGTTTGCCGGCTATGCTGGCATCGGCACATGGGGCTGCGGACCTTGTTACTGCCATCCTCCATAATAATGGTAGCAGAGTAACCGTGCCCTTTGCAGCGGACGCCGAGACAGTGTGGCTTGCCCGCAGTTCGGCGGCATCAGGCCCTGTCACGCCTCATGTCCAGCGCGCTCGAGACGATGGCACAGCTGGAAGGCTTAGGAGGGGCTGGTGGAGATACCACGGGGGTCGAATCCGATCTGGCGAGGCTTCGGGCGGTGTCGCAGCTGGAATCGGGAGCATGGCTGCACGCGCTGCCTTCACCTCACCTGGGCACTTTATTGGACGACAATTCTTTGCAGTGGCCCTCCACCTGGGCTGCAAGGTGTGTGAACCCCATAAATGCACCTGCGGCTCCATGATGGGCGGCGACGGTCAGCACGCACTGAGTTGTCGAAGAAGCGCGGGTAGGTTTCCGCGTCACCATGCTCTCAACGACATACTCCGGAGAGCCTTTGTATCGACTGATACCCCAACCACGTGTGCCGTACTGTCCTGTCTCCAGTAATCGCTGCAAGAAAACCGGTGATATTCGCTTCGCCTCGTACCGGGGCAGAGGTTGGCCGTTGCTATACAGCGGGGCAATGCCGCTAGCGTCATGCTTTGCCTCTGTTACGGTGACGGGCGGCGGGGCGGGTTAGTTGATTAATTTTGACATGATGTTCGAATTTAGTATTTAAGGTGACATATTAAGTTTTAATTTGTTTTATTGGTGTACTATCGCGATCATAAGTGCAGTACCAATCTGACGTAACTATTGCGCGTCAACATTAATCGTACTTATGACCTTATTCTTTGAAGACAATTCACACACACATACACAACACTAGTCGTACAGTACTCTTACTAAACTTTTGAAGTTATGACCTTAATCTTTGAAGATAATTCACACACACACACATACACACACATTAATATTGTTCACTCGTTGATTGATATTGGTAATTTCAATATCATACGTAAGCCGCCCCGTAGCTGAGTCGTTTAGCGTGCGGCTTGACGAATAGTATGAAACCTGTCGGTGATGGTTCGAACCTACCGGAACTAATATAACTTTTTGTGTTTTATATTTAAAAGTTATGATATTATAAATGTTGATACGAATATAAAAATGTTTCTTAGGTAGAATTTTAAACTTAGCGAGAAAATAATTATTTGAGGGTGCATTTGAAATAAAATGGATTCATTGGCTATGAGTGAAGTTGTTGGTTGGTGAAGTCAGTTACGACTACCCTATTTATATATTATATCATCTATGGTTACGACTGTTTGTGTTAATTACTGTTCGAGCGATTACATTTCTTTTTTAATAAATCAATATGTCAAATATAAGTATTGAAGCAAAAGCTAATATTGTGGCCATATTCGAATGGTCTGAATATATCTCAAATTTCTAATGAGATGGGCTTATCTGTAAGTTAATTAATTAATTAATATTGTTGTAGTGCAATTTTGTTCATTGGTTGCAATTGTGTAATATGGTTGTTGTTTTTTTAGAGAAATACTGGGAGTCGTTGCGTGAAACAATTTGAGGAAGAAGAGTTGCAGAGTTGGAGGAGAAATGGAAGACCTGCTGAAGCGGCGTTATATGGTAGCAGAATATGAAACGAATAACGAAGAGTATTTACTTTAACTGGGAATCAACAATATTTTCTGATGAAAAAACGTTTAAATCATCTCAAAAAGGAAGATTACATTTATGGCATAAGGATAAAACACGGTGGTGTGAAAACACCATAGTACTGAACACTGAATCTAAGTGTAAATTATGTGGGGGTGGATTAGAGCGCAAGGGCCGGGTGAATTAGACCCAATATCTACGCGTGCAAATAGTGCAAATTATGTGAAAGTGTTAGAAGATATAATGTTGCCCACAGTGCGAAATGTCTATCCAGATATAAATGAAGGTTTAAGGGCATTAGAAGGTTTCTTCAGGGTCGGCAGCATGAGTGTGACGCCCCTGGTGTTGTATACGTCCAAAGGCCACGGTAATCACTTTCTATCAGGTGGGCCGTGTGCTTGTCTCCCACCTAAGTGGTATAAAAAAATGATATAAGTTTTGTGCACGATAATTCTCCCATCCATCGAGCCACCATACTTCGCGAATGGTTTAGTGAACGTAAATTTATTCCTTGCTGTAGCGAAGGGTGAAAATGTTCAAAAGGGAAGCCGGTGGCAAATCCCAAAGAACAACCATGGCAATTTTGTATGAAATTCTCTCAAATTTTAGATAGGTACTGAATTTTAGGTGTAATACATGTAATAATGCATTAAACTTAAGCATCTCTACCATGACTTCCCTTTGCAGAGCAAGCCGACAGGAATCGTGTTATGAGTACTCCTCGCCACTGAATTTCCTTGGCCAGCACGATCCCCTGATTTGAACCCTTGTTTAAATATTTTTGTTATTTAATTTCAGTTGAGCCTATTGAGACTACTGAGCCTATCAAGGGACGTGCTGGCCTGTAAATTAGTATAAGACTGTATGGTTGAGGTTAAGTTTCAATCCTCTTTTCCGAAAAAAAACTTTCGAGAAAATGAATAATTAAGCTATAACCTCAATATGCAATATTAATTTTATTATAAAAGTATATTTTTTGGATGAAATTATTATAACCACAAATTAACATTGGATAATTCTTTTAATAAACTTTTTTTTTAAACTATTGTTTTATTTATAATCTATTGTAAATTAAGTATAATATTTTCCTATTTGTAAATAATTATTTCTAATTCTGTTAACTTGTTCCTAAAATTTCATGAAAACAAAACAACAAAAAGTGGGAAAACTAAGATCCGAACCCACGACATTCGATTTCAACACTATCCATAGCAGCCTTGTTACCAACCAGGCTACGCACTGCCTTACGTAGAATCACGAATTTTTGCATTACTTTATATAGATGCATGCTTCGAACATAATAGTATGAAAAGGCGAGCATAACGTTTTCTTTGTTTCGCATCACACACATTTATATTTTCTCATATCGATACTGTGTGACGTATAAATGTATGCGTTAAACATTACATACACATAGATACGCGTTTAAACGGACAAGCCATTATAAACATTACGGTGCTAATGCACTTTTAATTACGATAGTACATTAAAGAAATTACTAAAGCCAATGATATTTTTGTATTGATCAGATTTTGCTTTAATTATTACGTCTCTTCGTCTTTTTGTTTGACTGTACTGTTTTTGGTTTTAACTATAATTTTTTTGTTCTTTTTTATGGGTGGTCCCAGTCGCCGGAAGAAAAATATTAAAAATAAAATAAATTTAATTGCGGTCCCAGTCGCCGGAAGCCTCGTTAATATTACATGGAGTAATGTAATGTCGAGCATTCGTACCTACAGTCAGTATGAGGAAACAAGCATGTAACGAACCATATGCTCAATATTATTTTGTAGATAATGAAAATAAGCCAAAAAATATTGTTACAAACTTCGTTAATGTTTAAATATAAATAGGTAGAATGTGTTGTGTAATTACGAAAATAACCTACGTATTTCAATTTTGTATCCCATACATACACCATACACTATCAACCCTCAAATATCTATGTGCAATCGGTATGTCGATCGCAGTAACGGTAACGCACCGGTATTCACAATAGGCAATGCGTTATCGGTACAACGCAGACAGCGATAGGTTATTTATTTTTTTGCGCAAAACAATTATTAACCATCGTAACTGAAAATAAATCAGAACAGCAGAGTATGAGTGAATCGTCTTACTTATCAGACTCAGGTCTAATTGCCAGGTAAGTAAAAAAAAATTGCTTGCGTATTTATCAATTCGATTCTGACAGCGAAACATTTCAACCGTACCGACTTCGGTGTAAAATGTGTAATTCTGTATATTTTATTTCCTACTGTTGCATCATTTCCTAAAGTTACATCCAGGAACTAAATACGTAACCATTTATATATTAAAAAAAAACTAAACAATGACAACATAAATATCGATTTACATTTTCAGTGCTTAATTTTTGTCAATAAGAAGCAAGTGATATTACGTACGAAGGGCTCGTGGTTAAGCAGTGATCGAGAAGGTTAACACATTGCAAGGTTAAACCACACTAGCCAAGACGATCTTAGGATGGATGACCATTCTTAAAACATTGAGAGCCCTCCGCCCCTCGGAGCTTAGTTATGCGTTAAGGTATAATTCCGTAAGGGACTGCATTCGATAACTGAAGAGCATGCAGCAGATATATCGTGCCCATTACTTGTTAAACTTCGATATGGATAAAGGGGACCATTGAGAGGCCGCAATGAATTACGCGCATCTGCTGCGTGCGTCTGCAGTTGTCGTATGTGGTCACCTTCGGAATCATACCTTTGTGCGCGCGAATATAGCCAATTTAGATGAATGAGGCGAATAACAAAATGACACACAAACTCTGGTTGCGCTTTTACATAACAACTTTTATTCGTAGTAAACATGCGTGCGTGTTGTTAAACGTTCTCGTAAAACCGCACGTTAAAAAAACACGACGTATGCGTTTTGTCGCATTTCCATAAACATGCCGTAAGGGAACACGTTTTAGAAATATAACCCAAAAACATGCTAACAGTGTTGGGACTAAACTATATGGGGGTTGAAACAAGACGTACAAATATTTTTTTATAGGAGCTACTTGTTACTTATTGTGTGGTGTGAATCGCGGACGTCTCTTTTTGAAGTCCTGTTTCGGACCACGTTTTGATTTTGGTGTCAAACAGCTAATTCAAAAGAGACCATTCCGCGATTCACACCATGGTCCGAATATTTCTTGGTGTGAAAGAGGAACGACCCGTTGAAACCAACCTATTTTTTAGATTGTAGGAAAATAACCAACGTGTCAAGGAGACTTTTCACGAAATGATAGCTTTTTTTTACCTCTTTTCCGACGAAAGAGGTATTGATAGGCCTTCTTCTTAATCCCAATTGAAGATTCTAACTGGATAGAGCATTACAAAGTATTTGAATTCCAATAAAGTATGTTCACATACATTTCTACATCCATAAGTACCTACCTATTTACTCGAGTTTTAGAGGACCAATGGGTGCTCACCCCTGTTGATCGATGGCATTGATGGGACTTGCTACAGTTGCTACACATCTATCTATCTATACTATTATATAATTGTAAAGTGGTCGTGTCTGTACATTGGAGATATTTAAAAAAAAAATACTTGGGTTATGTTATGTTAACGATACTGAACACGAAAATATTTTTTTTGAATTTCCTGTCTGTTTGTCTGTTTGTCCGCGATGGACGCAAAAACTACTGGACGGATTTTGATGCGGTTTTTTTGTTAGAAAGGGCTTACTCAGACTTAAAATTTTACGTTTGTTTGATCGCAATCGGTTGAGTAGAACCGAAGATATGAGAAAAGGTCGCGTTAACCGAGATGCACGCGGGCGGAGCCGCGTACGGAAGGCTAGTATTGAATATGACACTTGTGCTTTTCCACGGTATTTTATTTTATAAGCTGACCGGTCTCGCCTCATAGTATTCACAAAAGTTGTTTGATTTGCTTTTCCTTAATAAATTCTCTTAGAATAAACCCTAAGAAATTGCAATATAAAAGTTAGAAATGCTTTCCAGCGCCATTGTCGGAAGGTACCTTTAACCAAACAATTAATATGCAGTATTTCGGTCTGTGATTATACCTCGTGTATCGCGTAACAAGTCATCATTAGAACCGTTTGGTAGACAATGGATATGTGCCATGTTTAGCGCAATATGTCATCTATAGGTAATAACAATAACACACTACAATCAAACAACAATAGAGCATGTTGCAAAAAAAGAGTTATTAGATATTACTCATGCGTTACCAACCTTCCAGAGAAATGAAGTCCAGAAGATGCGAGCCACTATTTCAGTGTAAGTTTGGAGTTACCTACCTGCATATAATTATGACCGCAAGTCGCAAGAAAAACGAAGTATGATTCCGTAGCCTATCATGCCGTCAAGCGGGCACTTACGGCCATTCCCAATAACCTATCTATCGCCAGTTTTGACATTAGAAAGGATAAAAACGTCCTCAATCTCTATGGTAACGCAATTCATAGTAGCAAAATAACAATAGGATTTACAAAAGAACTATCTCTACCTTTACCTTTATCTGTAGATATGTTATTAGGAACGGCCGTTAGTCATGGGTCTTTACTGTCGGATGAAGAACAGCCCTATCCCTTAGTCGCCTTCTACGACACCCACAGGAAAAGATGGGTTGGCCCTATTCTACTCCAGCTACTATACAAGCTATACAGCAGATCTACTTGTTGATTCATAAAAAAACATTCCAAGCTTAATACACAATATTCTATTCTAAAGAACCGTATAACATTCAAAGCTGTACATTTCTCAGCACGTATTCCATAAGTGATTACAAAATCCTCCAGTGCTCATTTTAAACCGTATCGTGGATAAAAGGCATCTGATGTAATTGTACCGAACGAGCCGTTTAACATTCATAGCAGTTCCCTCGCTGGTTGATTATAGCCTCTTGTGCCTCTTCCTCCTGCGATTGTGGTACTTGGTTATTGCACTGTTGCAATTTATAACACTTTTGTTGCTTGTTATTTCTACTCATACTTGCTGCTTTTGTTATTGGGATTCATTGGTGTTATTACATTCTTCGGTACCTTATATCATTATATTCGATTTTTTTGTATGTACTTACGCCAATAATAATATTCGTAACGAGGTAAAGACGAATCGATACTGAGGATTCTGCCTATTATTATACATGGAAAAGTGTAATTGTTTGTTATTCAATCACGCAAGAACTATTTGAAGAAATTTTACACACAGTTAAAGTACAACTTGAAATAGGATATTGCTTACCTCTTCATACCAGCCCCCCTAGGCAAGTCACAATTCGCTGACCAGCGTATTGTACAATAAAATTATGTAAAATTATGATTGTTTGGGATTTGACGAATATGACAGTCGTCAACGTATGTATGTCATAAACATCAAAATACGTCAAATCGCATACAAACATTCACATCATTCTACTCTACAATACGCTGGCCATCGAATTGCTGCCAGTCTAGGGGGGCTAGTCAGGTAGTATCACCAAAGGGTTACTCCTACCATTTGTTGCTTACTATGCGATTTGGTTATCATCATGCGGATCCTATATTTTGTTCACTGGCTTGGACGTATAAAAAAGGTTCTACGTAAGATTACTTCACTCGATCTATTCAAGCTGGAACTTTAGAATATCTCTCACTGAATTCTCATAGCCAAAACATCCTACAGAAAAAAAAAACTTTCATTAAAAAATATTTGGAGCTGAATTGCCACTGAATGGCGGGATTAAAAATAATATTCTACTTTCATATCTCGACGTAACGCGGCTATGAACCGCTCAGCGTACTTACCGTCGTTTTCTGATTATGAAAAATGTTTTCCAGCCGAAACTGTGTATTGCGGAGTGTATCCTGCAGGAGTATCATAGGGTATTTTATTAGGGTTTCGTATCCGGATAGTCCTAAATATGACCCAGTTTTTACAAAAATACCTTCAATTTGTTCATTTATCTGTAAATACAGTGATTTGGCAGGAATCTGAAGGTGATGGAAGAGTTTTTCCGTGTTCGATTTTTTTGCATTACTCCTGTAATATAATTATCATGTCTTCCAATGAGGACATCAGGGGCGGGGTGGGGTGTTTACTTATAGGCGGTATATTCGGATTGCATGTTAATCGTTCCACACTACATCCCATATTCTACATGCCACAAATTCCCAGGCAATTTCAAAAGCATTATTAAAAAGTCAGGGATTCTAGCTTGATAACTTATTTTCCGATCATGTTGCGCCTCGATTTCTAGACATATTGCTCGATTACTCTTTTGCAAACATGATTTGCTTTTTTGCAAAGTTATAAAACAGCAAAAAACTTTTAGCATCGACCATTATTGAACGTTATTATGATTTGATTACTTTCCAAATTTGCTGTAAAACTTTGTTCCAAACAGTAAATGTCAATTACACAGAAAAAGGGGCAACATTGTGATTCATATAGATTTTGATTACTTGCTCAGTAAATTGTTTATAGATTTTATATTCCCGTCCGTCCACACATATGAAACCTGAACGAATACCAATAATTCATTTTATGGCTATATAATATATGTTGGTAACAAATTTAATGTCCGGCCTCAAGCCAAAATCATGCAAAGTGGATGAGGAAAAACCGGAAAACGGACTCCGGACTCCGAGGTAAGGACGCTAAGATGATTATAACATCATAATAAAGTTTTTATCTCACAGGAACGTTTTATACAACTAAGAAGCAGCTGGCCGACTGTAAAGTTCTTGTTGTGCTCCATAAACGCAACACATTTTTCCTATTCTCTTCTTTTCTCCCTTTACTTTACTGCATTTTTTATAGTTAATGGGCTCGCTTTTGGCCATTACTTATCTCGCCTATTGCTAAGTGACGATGTGGTCAACGGTTGAGCACGCTTGTCTAGAAGTAACTAATTCACTCTAGTCTTGAAGACACCCAAGTTGTAACTATCCATAAAAACTGGCAAAAAGCAATTGGCCTACATATGTAATTGCAAACTTAAAACGGTGACCGGTTTCAACTAGGTGGACTCAGATGTGCTCATGTTGCCTTACTAATTTAAAAAAGGTATGAACTTACGTAAATATTTGGCACAAAACCAAAAATTCATCTAGACTAGTTTTCAGTTCATTTTCCAACCCAAACACCAAGGTCTACTTGAAATTGAAACTGAATACAAATTGCTTTGGAAGCAAATAGACGGCTTGTTGAGACGTTATAGTCTCTCTAATGATTTAAGTTTTGAAAGCTCTAGAATTTTCCAATTTTGACGAACCTCTGGGCTCCATCGGTCTGGAAATATAAAGCTATGACGCTGGCTGTTGCTTATATTTAGCTTTTAGGAACTTTATTTCTCATAAAAGCATTACAGTATTTATGAGAAGTTGCTGAAGGAGTCTGTAGGTCCTACAAGTACTTAACGATCTATCGTCATCATCATCTTTTAGTTTTCTGTTCTTTTTTACATTGATTACTAGATACTCTCTTTGGAAAATGCGCGATTAGAATTAGCTTCCGGTAAATCAGTTACGTTAACTGACCTACTACTACTATGGAACTGAGAACTGAACTAAAACACCTGTACACTGTCTCCCAAAATACAGGCGCAAGCCTAGTTTGGGAATCAGTATCTGGATCTATTGTAGCACTCAAGATTGCATAGTCTAACACAGCACGTAATTGTAAATTATTTCTGATACCAATAAACTTTATCTTTTCTATCTCTAACCAAAAAGGCGCATAAAAGTGCAAAATAACTGAATTATAGATATGACTCTGAATACGGGTAATACTTATGTATTGAAGTTAGAGTTTCACCTGAACAATTCAATATGCTCGTCTATACAGGCATTACAAAGTATCTCAATAGACTAGTACCGTAAAACATTACACTCTATTTTTAAGCAGTCGTGTAAGAACAACCCAGTCATGTTTGATATCAAGAATATCTTCTAAATATGTTCAAATCAGTGTATGAACGTGGTTTTCCCCAATATGTGGATGTGCGTTTATCTAACAAAGCCAATGTCTACCCCTTTGTACCCAGTGTAGTGGAAACAGTTCTGTCGAGGCGGGGTTCAACTTTAGCGGAACAAAAATTTTATTTTCAAGATAATAAGATACAATACACTCTACTCCTTTGAATTTTCGAGGTTATTAGTTTAGTGTCAAAAATAACTTATGTAGTTGGACCTCGGGCAATAAAGGGTATTTTTAACCGACTTCAAAAAAGGAGGTTCTCAATTCGTACCCAATTTTTTTTTTTTTTTTGTATGTTTGTTACGCGATTGTGAAGCCAATTCTAGACGGATTTAGAAAATTCTTTTTGTGTTCGTAAGCAGATTATTCCGAAGTGGTCCCATTTAAATTTCGTAAAGATCTGATGATGGGATGACCGACTTCTAATAAATCAGTAACTCTGTAAATTAAGTTATTTTTCGCTTTTCAGTGCCTCTTTTTCGTTTCTTGAAGTCCGTTAAACTTTTTTGTTAAAAATGAATTTATTTTATACTAAGACACGTCAATATTACTTCCACTCGCCCGATATTGAGCTGACGGTAGTTTCAGGATAGAGTCACCATTACATACACCAACAATCTTACAATGACGGCCCTTAGCTTGACGGCCTCATCAGATGCTTTTTCACGCCCGCTTTAAGGTCTCGGGACCATAGGAAGAATGAAACACGTATGGTGATATTTTTATTGGTCACGTGGTCCGATTTCATTTTTTTTCGTTTCAATATAAATTTGATAAGGGCCTCTACCATGAACGTTTAAAACAGGTCAATGATGGAACGGCTGTGAAAGTATTAGGCAGCCGTACAATGTATTGATCTGTTTTAAGAGTTCGTGGTTGGCCAGCAGGATCCATAAAACTTGCATCGAATTCTTAGACTTGGAAAGGTATGAAATCTCATAGGAGGGTTCCCCTTTCAAAAAGATTATATTTTTTTCAATGGGGCGTATCGTGAGTGCGGTAGTTTATCACTTCGCTCTACCTTCAGTTTGAGACGAGAAAGATTTCATAAAAAGGCTGAAAATGGCAAAAACCACGCAAGAGCAACGACTACACCAGGAGTGTACAGTTCCTGGCATATGTTTAGATATTCTTGACCCCAAATCGTAAGAGAAATGAGCATATTATTTCCTCCGTGGAAATGAGACACTGCGGGTGTAGGTTTGATATTATAATCTACTAGCCTTCCGCCCGCGGCTCCGCCCGCGTGCATCTCGGTTAACGCGACCTTTGCTCATATCTTCGGTTCTACTCAACCGATTGCGATCAAACAAACGTAAGATTTTAAGTCTGAGTAAGCCCTTTCTAACAAAAAAACCGCATCAAAATCCGTCCAGTAGTTTTTGCGTCCATCGCGGACAAACAGACAGGAAATTCAAAAAAAATATTTTCGTGTTCAGTATCGTTAACTTATCATAACCCAAGTATTTTTTTTTAAATATCTCCAATGTACAGACACGACCACTTTACAATTATATAATAGTATAGATGATTAGTGGATTTGATCTCCTCTGCCAGCACCCCGTGATATCCTAAAAAAAACGTGGAGGTAGGTACATGAAGAGTACGTTTAGTGACGTCATTGAGGTCAAAATTATGGTGGTGACTATAACCTCTAAGAAGAAAATAAATAATCCTGGTCAGACATCTTCACAAATAAAGGATTGCTTTTTCAGAGTGAATTTTGACAACATCCAATTGTTTTCACTTTGATGGAACCGTACCCTCACTTTGTTTTTAATGCCAAAGGGTTTTAATATTTCTATGTTTTCATATTCAATGGTTCTGTAATAGGCCAGGTGGGCGTTCCCACGGTTGCCGTGTATAAAAAGCAATGTCGAATATATTTTTTTTATCTTTTTTTTTCGACTATTATTTTCAGTTTTATCGTAGTTTATTTTCAGTGAATAGGTACTCGAAGTTTCGTAAAATATCCTAGTATCTAGATAGGAACGAAAAAGGGATAAAACTTTTCAATTATGAATTGTTCTACAATCTATTTATTACCATCTGTAGGGTTAATATAGAAATTTTTGTATAAAAAATCCAGTTTTTACTTATAAAATCACGTCTTGTTATTTCTCTTCATTACAAAAGCTGTATCCATTAAAAGAGATAGATTTGGTTTATTTTGACTCATACGGGACCGTCGTCTGACCTCTCAACTCTAAAAGGAAATTCTATGCCTGTCTCGTCCGTTGTTTACCAGGTATTGCTCGGTACATATATATCTTGGACCTAAAATGGGCTTAATACATACGCGAACTAAACGGTGTCTTATGAGGATAGCACGGGGTACCATTGCGGTGGACGAGCTCAAATTCACCAAACATAGATTATTATAAACATTCCGCGCACGCCAGGACCTCATTTGTCTTGCGACTTAGGTCCAAGATACGTGTCTCGAGGTATACACGTGCAGGGCTTAGATGCCACCCGCATACGGTGCAGAATATTCCATCAAGAACCAAGCGGTTCGGCGACTCCTTCTTCTGCCGCACCATTAAGTCTTGGAATTCCTTACCGGTTCACGTGTTTCCCTCCACCTACAATCCCGGGTCCTATTGTAGGTGGAGGGAAACACGTGAACCGGTAAGAAGCATCTGATGAGGCCGTCAAGCTGAGTGCCACCATTGTAACATGATACGTGTCTGTAATGGTGACCCTCATTTTCAGAGACTTTGCCGTCAGCTTACCATCAGGCGAGGTGAAGTCAAATTGGCGTGTCCTATATAAAATAAAATAAAAACACCGACTAACAGGTGAGATTATCTTAGGCCCCGAAGGCGTTAAGTAGGGACATGCACACACAATTTCCAATTCCATTGTATCTCCATACAACATTTTTTGAGCTTAAGTCAGTTTTACTTGCTGCTGGTCAAAGTCGAATTAACATTTATTCTGTATAGACTAATAAAGCGGAGCTTACAATGTCAAAGTAGGTCACAGTTCGAAACACATCCCCGACCTGAGAAGATACCGGTAAGATACTCAGCAGGCCTGCAGATCAGAAAAACTGCAGACTTTCCTCTGAAAGTTGACCTTGAGTCCTCCTAAGTCAAGTCAAGTTCAGGCATTGGTCACTCCTATAAGAGCCCACATAATCCAAATAAGGTAAAGAAGGAGTAGGGCAGTGGAACCAGGGATCAAAAGAAAACCATTGGAAGCCACTGAAGAAGATCAAGTGATAGAGACATTATGCTGGAAGAAGTTATATTTCGCTACACTTTGACTTTTTAGCGTGTTCATAACCACTTCGTTGAACCTCCATAATGGTTATAGCCTTCTAAACCCCTATAATTTTCATGCCAAAGTGTCTTACTGACATGTGATGTCGTATATTGTAGGTATCCCTTATTTTGCCAAATACATAATCGTAATTCAACATCTTTTTAATGTACAAACATGAATGGAGACGATGAAAGATAATGGGAAGGAGGGTGTGGTGTTGACGACAGCGTGCGTTGTGAGGCCACGAGAAATGCGATCACGTTACGTTGATATTTTCCTTACAATTCGCTCTACTTTTTAATTTATATGTCTTTTAGTTTTACAACAGGTATATAGATACTTATTATACCTAAATCTATACTATTATATAATTGTAAAGTGGTCGTGTCTGTACATTGGAGATATTTAAAAAAAAAATTTGGTTTATGTTATGTTAACGATACTGAACACGAAAATATTTTTTTTTGAATTTCCTGTCTGTTTGTCTGTTTGTCCGCGATGGACGCAAAAACTACTGGACGGATTTTGATGCGGTTTTTTTTGTTCGAAAGGGCTTGCTCAGACTTAAAATCTTACGTTTATTTGATCGGAATCGGTTGAGTAGAACCGAAGATATGAACAAACGTCGCGTTACCCGAGATGCACGCGGGCGGAGCCGCGGGCGGAAGGCTAGTCAATGAATAAATAAAGCTCCTTAAAACATACTTACAATACGATACAGTATCTAAGTGTATTTATGTTGGAAATCACAGATTTTGTTCTGGTTACAAAAAAAAACGTATCAACCAACGAAAACCATAATTTTTCATTATAAAATGTTAATTTTTTCGCCGTCGACCCACACCTTGCCGCCGCAGGGCCTGTGCTACCGATAAAGTGATTAAGTATTTAGTATCACTGGTGCTACCAGCAATCACTTTATCTCGATGATTAATTTATTCATTCGAGCGCCAATTTCGGTTGGCGTTTTGAAGCCTGATGTTCACACTCCTCCGTCCACTATTTGGTTTATTTTGTTTTAGGTTAGCGGTATATCTAAAACAATTTTGATTATTACGCCCCGGCTGGGGCAAAGGTTGGCCATCGCCATCCAACAAGGCAATGCAGTCACTGCAATGGGCAGCACCGGCTGCGATGAGGAACGGGTTCATTGATTAGACTTCGATATGTTTTTGCTAAGTAATAAATAAGATTTATCAAGTGTAACAAATAGTAGGTACTTAACAAAGTTTAGTAGAACAATATTATTTTTTCCATTACATTTCACTAATTCTATGTTAAATAACACTTTTCTTAAGAATAATTAATTAGTAGTAGAAAAGCTAAAATCTTTCGAAATATGGAAGTTTAGCCAAACCCGCAGTTAGACTGGACCTCAGACTCCAATGTGAAAGCTTTGTATGCGACTGGGATTAACGCTAGGATGAAGAAGTAGTAAAAATAATAGTAACCGATATCATATTTTTTTAGTTTCTACTAATTCAATCAGATTCCTGTATTATGTCTTCAGAGTGGAGTTCAATCAATTAATTAGCCTATTGCAGTCCACTGCTGGACATAGGCATCTCCCAATATGCGCCACGTTAGAGTGGAGTTACTTCTCACGATTAGCTTCCAACTCCTCCGGTTTCGGGGCCACGACTACATTATCGTTTTCGCGAGGTTGGGCGCCAATTGATTCGATGTGTTCCGATATGAAACATCTTTTGGTGTTAAATCGAACTGTGACAGTAAACATACACATTTACCCTATTGTTTGTTATTATTTTGTATGTAGCCTTTATGTATTGTTCGATATACTTCTGTAAAAATTAGACAAAGCATCACGGAAAAGCTAGTACGCAACATACAGACAGATGGACTGACTTTTGCCTTACATCTACGTATTTACGCCCGCAACTTCACTCGCGTATGGACTCCTACAAGTTTAAAATTAGATACTTTTACTGAAACAGAAATCAATAATTAATAAAAAGAATTTTCTGTCTTCTTGCACAATACGTCGGTTTATCTTTTTGGGTTATTTCAGGCAAATCGGTCCATCTGTTTTCTGTAATTACTGTGATAAACATCCTGTGATAAGAATCCTGGCACTTTTCTCATCATTTACTTTGCTCGCCGGTTGTAGGTATTTCTTCGTGATAAAGAGCCATCATCATCATCATCCTTGTTAGTCCCAGTCGCATCAGACCTCCTTACCTCGGAGTCCGCGGTGCGCTCTCCGGCTTTTACTTTTCCATTTCGCACGATCTTGGGCACCTATAGTAGTGAGGCCAGGGGAGGATATAGGGGAGGCCTATGTCCAATGCCTAAATGATGAATGATGATGATAATAGTGAGACTATTGGCACGCTTGTTATCCTCTACGACGCCAAGCTAGCACTTTTTGGGTCTACCACTCGTACTGTGACGTGATAAGGAGTAACAAATAAATATCCGTCCATTTTCACTTACTTTCACATTCATATTAGTAAGATTATACAAAACCTTACGTAAGTGGCAGTTTACCATACATTGAAGTGTTCATGAAAAATTGTTTGTACGTGACGAAATCTGATACAGCACTTTTAGTAACACCTATGAATCATTTCACCCTCTCCATTATGACTGAGCATAGCAAACTCACCACCGTCGGCCATTCCCGCTGCGTCACGCCCGATAATTATTATATAGCTGTTTTACGGTGTACTAACGTTAAAACTAATTTTACGAACGATTTTGCAATTTTATGCTATTGTTTGAAATGGTCGGTTAATATCACGTCATTGATTTTGAGGTTATATTTTAGGGTTAAATACCTACTTTGAGTGGGTGAGCGGTATTTGTAGCTGACCAATTATTATGTTAATTAGTAAGTATTTTTTAATGTCATGTGGTAAAGTTTGACAGCCGGTAGACAGAACAACACGTGCAGAACTAATATATTGTCATCATCATCGTTTCGTTAGTTCCGATCGCATTCGAGGTGTTCACCTTGGAGTCCGGGATCCGCATTTCCCAGTCTTTTTATACCACTTAAGTGGCAGACAAGCACATGGCCCACCTGATGGAAAGTAGTTACAATGGCCTGTGGACGAGTGCAACACGAGGGGAGTCACACTCGTACTGCTGACCCTGTAATAACAGAGAGATTCTGTGCCGTAAGCGCAGAAGACAAGCAGGACAAGCCTTTGTTCTTCCCACTGAACCTTTCCTGTGAGCTGAGTGGCTACCCTATTCACCGCCGGGAACACAACACAAGGTTATTATACCCGCGGCATTCTGTAGGGCGGAGGTACTTCCCCAGTTGGACTGCTCAATTGGAACGAAAATACCGTCGAGTCCTATCTCCTTCAAAAGTCTAACTGCGAACTGCGGCCTTACCATAAACCTTAAAACAGGTCAATAATTGAACTGCTGTCATTCTACCAACTGCAAATGTCACTTTGTTATGTCATAATAAATATATAGGATTACAAAGGGATTTCAAAGTGACATTTGCAGTTGGTAGAATGACAGCAGTTCAATTATTGACCTGTTTTAAGAGTTCATGGTAAGGGCCCTGAACTTCGATATTATCCTTGAAGTTATCTGATAACATAATAATGTTGTATGTATTTAATAAAGAATCTCAGTATTTTACCTACATTCTAGAGCTCATATTACACTCTAGATGGCACTGTGCTAACATAAAATATTTAATTTATTTCCCCAGTCTTCCTTGCTCTCTTCTCATGACTTACTACACTATTACGAGCAGTTTTATCTCGATCATACTATTCACACAATAGTTATATTACGAGCGGTTATATGCCATAATTTTCCACAACGTTGGCTCGCAAACTTTACATTCAAAACTTAGTAATATACAGTTTTATGAAAGCACTCCAGTTGAATTATTTTCACTTTGTTGTACGTTTGTACGCCTGTTTACTGCTAATTAAAGGATAAGTTTGTTGTTGTTTTAATAACGGTAATGTAAGTCGTTTTGGGCTTTATGGACAACTTCTCTGTGTATAAACGCTCCATCTTGAGGGTTTGCCGCTAGCTTTCTGTACCTGTATTTTACTCATCATAATTGAAGAAGTAGAAAAAAGTCCTTAAAAGTCGCGCAGCGGGCTATGGAGCGAGCCATGCTTGGAGTCTCTTTGAAGGATAGAATTCGTAACGAGGTTATCCGACAAAGAACCAAAGTTACCGACATAGCTCGCAAAATAAGCAAGCTGAAGTGGCAGTGGGCTGGCCACATCTACCGAAGGACTGATGGCCGTTGGAGCAAACGAGTCCTAGAGTTGAGACCGCGCGTAGGAAAACGGAGGGTGGGACATCCCCTAGCCAGATGGACCGACGACCTGCGAAAGGTGGCTGGGACGGACTGGATGCGGAAGGCGGAGGATCGGCAAACGTGGCGCACATTGGGGGAGGCCTATGTCCAGCAGTGGACTGCAGTAGGCTAATTGATTGATTGAATTGAAGAAGTCTGTATTTTCCAGTGCATGTAATTACGGGTTCGTTTCTGACTTTTTCAATTTATTAAAGTCTCCTGAATATAGGCATCTCCCAATATGCCATAGCACCCTGCTGCATCTACCTTGTGTAAAATTAATAGGTTTATCAGATATTTAAAAATTTAAATCGATTCGAAACTTAGAAGTTGGTTAAATTAGACCTAAGTTAATTAGGTAACAAATTAGTTTAACAGGCAGCGAACAACACGTGCACGTCATACGATACGATAGGTACTACTTTTCTGGGATGTTTAGGAGTTTTTTTGTTCCCTTCTTATTATAATACATACATATTATACATAGAAAACACCCAGACCAATGCAAATATTTATATTCATGCATACAAATATTTGCACTGAGCGGGGATGGAACCCGCGCCTCCTGCGTAGCGGCCGCGTTCACTACCGCTACGCCACAGAGGCACTCACATTATGTATTTAGTCATCTAAACTTTATTTTATGCAGATGAGATTCAGTCCCAAAGGTTATTGAATCAATGACATTAGAGGTTAATGAAAGCGCAAAAAAACAAAGTGTCCATTTCTCAAAAAGAGAATTCAGCACGAAAACTCGACAAACTTTGTTCAAAGTTAATATTATAATGAGCAACATAAAGTAGGGATTGCCTCAAATAGCTGTGGGCCACATTAAACAAATATTATAAAATATTTAACGTTGCCCCGGGCCTTTGTCGTGAGGTAAACAGCACACTGCCATTAGGCTCTGTTTGTAGGGCGCGCAAATGGCGGGATTTTATTGTCTCACCCCTTAAAGTACTTATAACTTATCTTAATTCTGGCCGCGCTATATTGCGTAGCCACTAACCAGGTTATATAAACATTGCAGGTAAATCAACATTACTGAACAATAATATTTTGTGACATACCACAGGTAATACAACTTTATCTAGACCCGAACTAAGCTCAGCTTGTAAGTACGAAATCCTAGTCTAGAACATGGACAAACACTTCAGAAATGCCACATTGTTTACGCCGAAGTAGAATACAACCTTCCCGTGGATGCCGTACAAGGGTCGCCTTGTATGGCTAAGTCGTTAGGGACAGGGGTTTTATCCATTCAACAGTAAACGTGAAAAACAGGGTCCCATATAGACGCCAAAAAAGGAAAACATATCACAAAAGGTGCACCGGGTGGCGGAGATCCCACAACGATCTGAGGCCTCCATGGCAGCGTGTCTAAAGGTGATACTTGACAGTTCCAGGACTTTTAGCTAGGCGTTACCCTAGCAGTGGTACTCATACTTTAAGCAAGGAGTGGCAGCTGGTGGAGAGCCCTATCTCCGCGTAGGAAAGATTTCATCCTCAACAATACACCAGGGTCACCAACATTGGTCAGCCAAAGGCATTAGGAGTATCAAGGATGTATAATGCCTACCAGGTCCCCAAAAACATCATCATCTTGGTTGATGTGTCATGTCATATTTGGTTTTATGGTTTTCCTCTAGTTCTCGTATTCTCATCTTCTCTCTCGTACTCTCCTCTCATGAAAAATGAGAGAAAAATTAAAAATGTGTACTAATAAATTGCTAAATCTACTTATTAGTTGAAACTGAAAATTAGTTCCCAACTCGTGTCAATTTGAAACTGTAAATAGATCTATCCTATAAGGTAAAGGGAAAGTACTTGTAATTCAATTAGGTTTTAAGCCCTTTTGTATTGCTAAAGTTACTTGAAGTAAGGTCTACTAAGGGAATAGGCTATTTACCCTAAATATTTGGGTCCATAGTTTTGTTCTCAGAATATCCGGCCGTTAAGATAGGCACCACCTTGAAGGTAATTTTGTTAATACAGCTATCGTGTTTCAAGAATTTTCGGGTGACCAGGCTTATTACAATATCAAGAACTTTTACCTTTAGAGTACTAGAACTCTGAACCGGTTGGAGGCGGGGGATTTCATGGTACATACGAAGAAAAATAAAATATTCATTGCTTTAGTCCTGGTTGTATCCGAGGCCCTAGCCACGGAGTTCGGTGTCCGCTTCACTTCTCCACTTCTCACGGTCTAGAGCATCTATGAAATGAGACCAGTGGTACGCAAGACACCTTCTACGACCTCTAGCCAGCACTTCTACCCATCATACTGAAAAAATAATAATAATAATAATATTCATAACAACAATAACCAAAAAAATACAACTCCAAAAAAATTAATAATGGCTGAATCGTGCCTGTCTCACCCTCTCACTCAATATTGATTATAAGAAGCAGAATGCTACATTTTGTACGGTTTATGAGAGTTTAGAAGGCCTTCCCTCCATTTTCCTTTCAGATAAACAGTTATTATTACCATATCGGTGACGCAAACCTGGAAGATCGCTTAACGCGTCTACAGAAATATTCACTTCAAAAGTTCCAAATGAGAAGGGACCGAAAGTTCCTTGCGAAATTTCTTGAAATTCCAGTCTAGAACTGAAATCTGTTCAAACCTAAAGTCCAAACAGTTGTTGTCGAAATTAGATTTCGTCGCAGATTGCATCGTGGAAGCGCCCTAACAGAACCGTCTGGAAGTAATTCTGGAACAGAGTTTACAATTACAGATGTTTTTGTTTAGCAAATATTCTGAACTTCTTTTGTTTCTGCATAATTTCAACCTGGTGTTAGAGTTTCGAAGTTCTCTGTTGACTTTTGCAACATGCGTCTTCTTTAACGGTAAAGATTTCGCAGAACCCTTAAGGAAAATTACAAGGGTGTTGGGGTAAGAAACGACTAAAGTATTTTGTGTCGTGTCGGTTCAAGTATTCGTGACTCGTAGCGACAAGACCACGACTAGATACATATTTTCGTATTCAAATAGATTCTGTGACTAATTATCCCTAGTGTATTGTATCTTCTTATAATTTTTAAACTCTGACCATTCCACTCACCAGCACCTACTTCTATTGACTTACTCTACGTTCAATAAAAAGAATAAATTGATTGAAATCAAATGTGAATCTATAACCAATTAAAAACTCTTTATTTTAGTTTAGAAGATACATTTGTTGCATAAAGATACACACATATTCGAGCCAGGCACTAAATCTGCAAGGACCCACTTAAAGTTTATAGGTATGAGACATTTTACAGGTTATGTTGTGTACAGAAAACACTCAGTTGCAGGTGCTTAATCACGAAAAGCACATAGCTTTATGATTGCAGGTAGGTACTCAGCTTACATGTTCTTCTGTACTCGGGGACCAGATGCGCGCTATAATTTTCATGATCATTAAAAAGCGTTGTACCTTGTACCATAGTATCGGACAGTTAAGTTCTCAGAGTACATCGTGTAGATTGTATGTAAGTGTGCTTTTACATGAAGCCACATAATTAGCAGTTGAATTTAATAAACATAACATATTTTATATGTGTTGTTGTGGCGGGTGCTTATCGATCCGATAGTTTGTCCGAGCGAAACTTATGGAATATGAGGGTACTTGCGGCGACATGGTATGCGGGTATTTCGAGAAAGGGAGATTGGCAGTGCCGCGCGCGCCACCTCTCGACCGCACCAGTCTCGCTTCGACATTCGTATTAATTGGAGGTCTCAGCAGCTCACCGCATCACGAGCATTATTATAGTGCAAGTGTTACAAGCATCCCGACACCTGGACCAGTTGGTGGCCACCAACAAATCACCAAAGGAGCAGCGCGCGGTAAGTGACTTCTCTTTACCCGTGTACCTAAGTGTTGTAGTGTGCCCATATTGTTCCTTAGGGATTGCTTCGGATAGACAGGTTGGATCGATACGCACTCCACGTATTCATCGTAATTGTACTCCACCCCGCGAAAAAGGGGGCAATTATCCTACACATTGCCACCCCATTCATGGTCCTTTCGAACCTAGGATAGGTTATCAGCTACATACCTACTTAGTGCATAAAATTTCCCAACCGCGTTTATTAAATTCCGCATTTAATAAAAAATTTCATATTGATTAATATAGAAATTTTCTACCCGCATTATAAATTTCGCATTTAAGCAAAATTTTCATATTATTTTATTTAATATCAAATTAAATTATTTAGTACCTAATCCAATTCTAATTTTAAAATGCCTACTGCTAAACTTCAAAGCAAGCTATTACAGCTAACGGCTAAAAAAGAAGCGATTTTCGAACGAATTAATCGGATATATATATTATGCAAAAATATTTCCAATTATGATTCCCGTTCTAATGAACTATTCCTTTCGCAATCTGAATCCGTTACTGAGCAATACAGCAGATTTGAAGAAATAGTTGATGAAATTAATGAGGTAAAATTTACAATTGATGGTACCCCGCCAGACTATTCCAGCTTGAGCTCTATTGAGGACTTATATTCCACGATCAAATACAAGCGGAATCTCATTAGGTCAAATAATACAACGGCATCTACAGCCGATAAGAAAAAATCTAAGATACACTTGCCGCCAATTCCCATACGTACCTTTGACGGAAAGACAGAGAACTGGCCAATATTTTTTGAGATATTTCGTAGTAATGTGCACCTTAATGCCGATCTCACGGATGCACAGCGCGTACAATACCTAATAAGCAATTTAACGCACGATGCGTTAAAAATAACGGCAGGTATTGTTCCATCGGGGGATACCTATAGGATACTTTGGGATAGTCTTGTAAAAAAGTATCAGGACAATCGCAGTTTAGGTGAGCATTACCTTAATAACATTTTTAATATTAAAGGTTGCACCGGTAATGCTATCAGTTTGAATAACTATATAGAAAAATATTCGGCGTCTGTCGCGGCATTGAAACAATTAGACATACCTGACTTATTAGATTTTATTCTATTATATTGTGGGTTGCGAAAGCTTGATTCGCAAACAATACAGCAATTTGAAAATAGCGTAAGCAAGAAGGAATTCCCTTCCTACCTAGAATTAATCTCATTTATACAGGATTATGTCAAAGTACTTGAAAGGTCGAATAAAAATAATTCACAAGTCGAGCCGCGCGCAAGAGCTAGTGTTAGTAATTCTAAAGCTTTCATCGCGAGTAACGAACCGGTTTCCGAGACGGCTTCAATGTGTCCTTTGTGCAATATAGATAGGCATCCGCTGTTTAATTGTTTACATTTTAAAAACTTAGAATCACCGCAAGCCCGGTTTGACTTTATTAAATCGAAACGTGGTTGTGTGAACTGTCTGAGCCTATCTCATTCCATAACCAAATGTAAATCGCGTAATGTTTGCAAGTATTGTAAAAAGCAACATCATTCGTTATTGCATTTTTCAAATGATAATAATACGGATTCCTCGAGCAAGAAGCGGTCCGCGCCCGCGGCGCAGCCGGTTCGAATCCAGGCCGCTGAAAAAGATGACACATTAGACAAGACACAATCGATTGCCTTGACGTCCGGTAGCCATCCACATAATTACACTATACTGCTAGCTACCGCTCAAGTATACGCGCATTGTAATAATCGAGATAAAAATCGAATGACGCTTAGATGTTTGATTGATAACGGATCTCAAAATAATTTGATTACCATGGATTGTTGTAAGCGTTTGAACATTCCGGTTGTTAAGTTGTGTAGTTCGTCGTTGCAAGGTGTTGGTATGACCACGCGACCCGTACATGGATTTATTCATTTTACAATTGAGTCTCGAATTAATCCTAACAATAAATATTATATTCATGCGCTGGTAGTTGATTGCATTACGGACAAACTACCCTCTAATTACATTAAAATAAATGATGATTTGTCCTACTTGAATAATTTACCGCTTGCCGATTTAACCTGGAATTTACCGGGAGAAATTGATTTAGTTCTTGGTGTTCAACTATTTCCGTATATTTACTTGGGAGATAGGGTCGATTCGGGTAATCGCGCACCGCCCGCCATATTGACTAGTTTCGGTTATGTACTCATGGGGGACATTCCATGTCAAAATGATACGAAACCTACCACTTCGTCATTTACCTCGCTTACTGATATTGATTCAAGTTTGCAAAGATTTTTCGAATTGGAAGAAATCCCAACACAACGAATCATCAGTCCAGCGGACTTGGAATGCGAAAATAGTTTTAATTCTTCAGTTTTATTTAGGGACGGTAGATATTTTATCGATTTACCTTTCTCACGAGACCCTTCTGAGCTAGGCA
Organism: Eilema depressum; assembly: GCA_914767945.1. Classification (NCBI taxonomy): domain Eukaryota; kingdom Metazoa; phylum Arthropoda; class Insecta; order Lepidoptera; family Erebidae; genus Eilema; species Eilema depressum. The sequence goes on from OU612021.1 coordinate 2,451,847, forward strand.
ATTCTCGCGGAGTGGCTCATCGGCGTCTGCTTGCGCTCGAGCGAAAATTTGCTCAAGTACCTACCCTACGCGAAAATTATAATAAGACCATCGCCGATTATATAGCTCAGGGTTACTTGGCTGAGGTACCTGATAATGAATTAACTGAGGAAGGCTACTACATGCCGCATCACGCCGTTATTAGGCCGGATAAGGACACCATTCGGGTGGTCTTAGACGCTAGTGCGAAAACTCACTCAGGGTTGTCACTCAATGATATTTTGCATGTCGGACCTAATTTACAGGCCGATTTATTTTTATTATTACTTGATTTTCGCACGTTCCCGGTAGCTATGACCGCAGACATTAAACAGATGTTTTTGAGGGTAGGTGTAAATGAGCACCATAGGAAATACTTACGAATTTTATTTCGTTTCAATAAAACCGAACAGGTACGCACCTTTAGTTTCAAGCATTTACCTTTCGGATTAAAGCCTAGTCCTTATTTAGCTATGCGCACTTTACGTCATTTAGCGGGTGAGCATAGTGACCGCTTCCCTGAGGCTTCTAAATTAATAGAAACTCAGTTTTACATGGATGATTATGTTTATTCAGTTCCCGATATACCTTTGGCAAAGGAATTATCTCGCGAACTAATTGACTTACTTAAAATAGGTTCATTTGATCTGATCAAATGGGCAAGTAATAAGCCCGCTGTATTAGAGACGTTGCCTGAATCTCATCACTCGCCGGTATGTTTCTCGCCGGTAGACAACAATTCGAATAATTTCAAGATCCTTGGCTTATCCTGGGAACCCGCTGACGATCAGTTTTTTCTGACTACCGTCATAATGGAAAATAAATGTACGAAACGTACCATTTTATCGCTGGTAGCCCGCTTGTTTGACGTGCTGGGTCTTGTGGCTCCGGTCGTTTTGTACGCTAAAATCCTCATCAAGGAACTTTGGTTGGCTAAGATAGATTGGGATGAGGAACCTCCGGCACATATCGTCAGTCGTTTCACCGCCTTTACCCGGGATTTTACGGCACTCTCTTCTTTAAAAATACCGCGACATATTGGAGTTTTTAAGGACTCTGTGGTAAATATTGTAGCCTTTTGCGACGCCAGCTTCAGTGGTTATGGTTGTTGTATCTATCTACACATAACTGACCCTGATGGTAATATCACTGTCCGACTCCTATGTGCTAAGTCTAAAGTTTCCCCCGCCAAGATTACGACGCTGGCGCGATTGGAACTTGTCGCAGCTTTGCTTCTATCCAAGCTTGTTCGCGTGGTTAAAGAGAAGCTTTCCGTTCGCGTACCTATTCAGGGTGTTTACGCTTTTTCGGATTCCACCATAGCTCTCTCGTGGATTCACTCATCTCCCCATAGATGGTCTGTTTTCGTAAGCAACCGTATCGCTAGAATTCAGGAAAATTTACCTGCGGCTTGTTTTACCCACGTATCGGGGAAAACGAACCCTAGCGATTGTCTTTCACGCGGAATGCTGCCATCAGATTTGATTGCACATTCGCTCTGGTGGGACGGCCCTACTTGGCTTCATCAGCCGATAAATGAATGGCCCTTAAAATTCATCCCAACTGAGTGGGATACATTACCAGAGTTGAAATCCAAGGCATTTGTGGCCGAAACTTCAAAGACTGAACCGCATGCTCTAGCTGCCATAGCTGATCGCATCAGCTCATGGAATAAGCTATTGCGTACATTCATTTGTATTCTTAAATTTACGAATAGATTAGGTAGTCAGGACTCTATTCAAAATATTCAAACCGCTGAAAAATTTGTTATTCGAATTGTTCAAAGTATCCATTTCTCTAATGAAGTGAACCTGATTAAGGCCGGCGAACTCCCCTCTAAAAAATTACGCAGTCTGTCTGTTTTTCTGGACGATTACGGAATCCTACGAATCGGGGGTAGACTTTCAAAGTCTGACCTACCCTACGAAGCTAAACATCCCGCACTACTACCTAAACATGACCGTGTAGTTGATTTAATAATTGATCACTACCATAATACGTACTGTCATACGGGCCCTGGACTATTGATGTCCATTATTAGGCAACGGTTTTGGATATTGGATGGTAGGACCGTTATTCGTTCGCGCTGCCGCAAATGCAACACTTGCTTTCATTTAAATCCTGTGCACCCGACGCCCAAAATGGCTGATCTGCCTGGATACCGGGTCCGCGATGCCAAGGCCTTTGTGCATACTGGGGTGGATTTAGCTGGTCCTATTGCGTATGTACCTACTCGCCGCAGAGGACAACGCTCGCAGAAGGTCTATATATGTTTATTTATATGCTTGGTCACTAAGGCCATACATATAGAACTCGTTTCGGATCTCACCTCAGAAGCTTTTCTTTCCGCTTTCAAAAGATTTATTGCGCGCCGGGGTCCAGTGTCCGTTATGTACTCGGACAATGGTACAAATTTTATAGGTGCGAAAGCACAGCTGAATGAAATATACTCATTTTTAATAAATTCAGCTGTTCAGTCGGACATTAAGCGGGAACTACTCAAAACTCAAATTAAGTGGACTATGATCCCACCGCGAGCTCCGCACTTCGGAGGTCTGTGGGAGTCCAATATTAAAAGCGTTAAGACTCATTTGTTCCGAGTCATTGGTAAGCAGCTTCTCACGTATGAGGAACTTTTGACCGTATTGGTGCAGATAGAATGCCTTTTAAATTCGCGACCGCTTAGTGTTTTGTCATCGGACCCACACCCCGAGGTGCTCACACCGGCACATTTTTTAATGTCCAGTCCGCTTACATACTTGCCTTCTTCTGAACTGACAGAGGAAGGTATTAATCTAAAAAACCGCAAGAGGCTTCTGGATCAGTTGGTATTGGGTTATTGGAAAAAATGGCGCGTGGAATACTTAAATACGTTACAAACTCGACAGAAGTGGTGTACGCCTGATCGTCCGATAGAGATCGGCATTATTGTCCTCTTGGGTCAAGATAACGTACCACCTTTATCGTGGCCACTCGGCATTATAACCGAAGTTTTCCCGGGTACAGATGGCATAGTTCGAGTCGCGTCTGTCAAAACCGCGTCCGGAATTTATAAACGTCCTGTAACTAAGCTGTATCCGTTGCCAACCCAATAAAATTTATTTAAATTTCCTTAATACTTATTTTTCAACCGCATTTTAATTTAATATTTATTTAAATAATTTCGTGATTAAGCCTCAATCGGTCTCCCTATGGGTATCTGCTTGGGTTATAATAATAATATACATTTTTCGCTATTTACTGTTTCATCTGCTGTAACGGTTCATTAATATTATCAGAGTGCCTTACATTTATGAAACTTAACCGCTTAGATCGGAATTACCTCATTACCTAGCTCCCCCTATTTAGCTATGGACCTTGTCAAGGCGGGGAGCGTGTTGTGGCGGGTGCTTATCGATCCGATAGTTTGTCCGAGCGAAACTTATGGAATATGAGGGTACTTGCGGCGACATGGTATGCGGGTATTTCGAGAAAGGGAGATTGGCAGTGCCGCGCGCGCCACCTCTCGACCGCACCAGTCTCGCTTCGACATTCGTATTAATTGGAGGTCTCAGCAGCTCACCGCATCACGAGCATTATTATAGTGCAAGTGTTACAAGCATCCCGACACCTGGACCAGTTGGTGGCCACCAACAAATCACCAAAGGAGCAGCGCGCGGTAAGTGACTTCTCTTTACCCGTGTACCTAAGTGTTGTAGTGTGCCCATATTGTTCCTTAGGGATTGCTTCGGATAGACAGGTTGGATCGATACGCACTCCACGTATTCATCGTAATTGTACTCCACCCCGCGAAAAAGGGGGCAATTATCCTACACATTGCCACCCCATGTGTTTACTAGGTACTTGATTTCAAATGTCCTCCACCATTGCCGATATTCCTAATTATCAATTTACCACAATTTCAATTAGCCATTAGTTTCAAGGTGCGTTTCACCAAAGGGCCATTTTATCGAAAATCCACGTGTGCAAACTCCCATATCCCCGAAAGGCATTACGAACCACTTTTTGAGCAAGACAGTGATGGTGTTTCCAAGCCTTTGTTCTTAGACCCTTGAATACCGGAAATTGTTTAGCGTTTCGTTGCTCAGTGCATCTCGTACTGAAAGGATACACTGATTCAGTTCCCCTTCTATCATACTTTTTCCAAACACCACCTTCTTCTCTAACCTATGGTTGGTAGCGTGATCGTCTCAACAAAACAGAATATTGTATAAACATAACTTCACTTCCAAAAGTCATTCAGAAGATACAAAATAAACATGATGTACCAACGTCCCATACACAAAGATACTTTTACCCATATGCCTAACCATTCAAACCCGAAATTGAAAAAAGATTTCTCTCACCGCTATTTCGTCACCCGCAATCCATTTGGAAACCAAGTCATATTAATAATCCATTTAACTTGTGGTCCTGCAAACATGGCGCTAATACGAGTTTAGTACCCGCAGAATATTGGCTGTCGTGTGCAATATCCTGTTTCACTGGATTTTCCCTTTATGGGTTAGGTAATTTTGCTCCTGAATGTTTCGGAGCACACCTTTCCAATTTAGTGGGTGGGCAGGATTCTGGGCGTTTTCGATGTTTATATTCGGATATGAGTGAATCTCAGATGGACAGCTGGCGACACGTATGAAATATTATCAGATGCATCAGAATCCTGTCGATAAAACAGTGTTATTCTGTGTAATTTTCAGAATATTCTGGCAATATGTATCTGAGCAAGTGCATAGAGCGAGTTATTTAACTACTTGAACGCGTTAAAGTAAAACGATCGAACGCACTATTTTGGATCAGCGTCATTCAAAAATTGAATATACATTCTGTCAATTCAATGACAAAAAATAATTACAGAACACGTAATAGGTACTTTTTTTTTATATAGGACACGTCAATTTGACTTCGCCTCGCCTGATGGTAAGCTGAAGGCAAAGTCTCTGAAAAGAGGGCCACCATCACAACACGTACCATGTTACAATGGTGGCACTCAGCTTGACGGCCTCATCAGATGCCTTTTCACGCCCCGCTTAAAGGACCCGGGACTATAGGAGGAAGGAAACACGTGAGCTGGCAAGGAATTCCAAGTCTTAATAGTGCGGCAGAAGAAGGAGTCGCCGAATCGCTTGGTTCTTGATGGAATATTCTGCACCGTATGCGGGTGGCATCTAAGTCCTGCACGTGTTGTCCTATATAGGAATGGAGAGGGTGGGATTACTTAGAAGAGCTCATCAGAACATTCACCATGGTAGAGACGGTAAAAAATCGCCAAAGACTCGGTTGAGTACAGAACAGCGTAGCAGAAACAGCTAATAATATTTGTTTCGACCCGGGAATCGTACGTACACGGAAACACGCCACGGGACCATTGACACAGTTTATCATTGTTGTAATCTAGTAATTTCCATGTACCTGTTCGATAATTGCTGGCGCCATGCTTTTATTCACTTTTGGTTTTTAATAAAAGTTAGGGGACTCTCCCATTATACAGTCTCGGCTATAATAATGTCCCCAACAATTTAATTTATTGCTAGTGGTAATAAAGGTGGAATACCTTAAAACCACATTAGGATTAGGTACAGAAGGTCAACTTCACATATTCAACGAAAACGCGTTGACAATATTTGCTTACGAGGATCTCAAACCTTAGAGCAAAATTAAGGAAATTTCAGGAATGTGGGGCAGACCGGCAGAACAGATACCAATGATATGAAATGTCATTGGCATCCACACAGCTGGTTTGCATTACCTTTAAATAGTACGAAAAATGTCAAGCGCTGTTTTTGAAACTATTTTTATGAACACACACTGTGCGAGACTCGAACAAATTGGTGCTAAATGCTTATCAGCAAGAGATTTCAATTCATTTCAACCCACAGATATCCATGCTTCAACCATTACACCAATTGCGTGTGAGTGTCGCATACTCCTCTGTGCGTGCAAGCTTTTGTTTTAGCTCAATGTAAGACACTGATTTTCTGTACCTTATATGTTTTGTGGCCTTACTTAATTGAAAGTACAATATGTAATTTTAAATACTGTAATCAATCTGCATAAAAAATAAACCCTTTCAGTTTTTATTCCCTCTTACATTTTTATTTTACTTCTTACTCATGCGGCTTTCACATTTCGCCAATTACATATTCAGTTTCAGCGCGGGTGGAGCCTCAGGTAGCAGTAAGTATCAATTACAATTGTTAAAACAAATTAATGATTGCTCATGTAATACAAAGGCTTGGCAAGCTGCCACCCCACGTATCGTAACTTTGCCAACTTTTGTCAAGACAAAGTATGCCAACTTTTCAATCGCGAAAGTTTTTATTGATTCAACAGTTAATTTATTTATACGCGTAGACAAAATATATTCAGTTAAGACTTGGTACTTGGTGGTTACTCTAAGTAGTGGTAATATGGCAAAATTGCGGCGATTCTGCTGAAGAAACTATTCAGAAGTACTCTTAGAAATAGCGTAATAGTAATTTATAGTTCGGGATGCTTTGAGATAACTATCAGTTTCAAACGACCATTATCAAGGTCAGGTCAAGGTGAATCCAAGAGACATTAAAGGTCCAATAAAAGTTATCATCTTGTAACTAACTCATGTGACACACTACAGTCTACACCAACGACATTTCTCACGGAGCAATGGTTTGCAAGAGTATTGGCAATTGTTTATACTTCTTTTCTTCCTTCAGGTACTTAGACGTTTCGAGAACACTCAACCTCTAAGTACCTTACGAAAAGCTATTGAAAACTGATGAAACTTAATTTCCTGTACCGATTACAACCCTACCAGATCCATCTCAACAGACTTCCAAACCTAATTAGATGTTAATCCGTTATGGTAACGCTTTCCATTATTTACACATTCACAGTCACATAAAATATTCATCAAAACATTTCATGTTTAGTGACGTCACCCCTCTTCCCCCGCCGCACCGCCACTCTCTCCCTCGGATAAGTCCCCCAGCGTTCCTCGAAATAACTAAGGATTAGAATTGCATCACTCATTACTACCGGGTAAGATAGCGTTGGAGTGTTATTACGAAATTAGAAACGGGTACCATATAACGGAATATTAGAAGATATTCTCGGTAAAACGGAGCTGGATAAAGCTATACAAATATATGAAGTGTATATCTTCTGTAATATAAAAATGAATCCCTAAATGTGTTGCTAAGCGCAAATCTCGAGAACGGCTGAACCGATTTCGCTAATTCTTTTTTTAGAATATTCCTTAAAGTACGAGGATGGTTCTTACGGCGAGAAAAATTTAAAAAAAAGGCGGTACGAAGTTCGCGGGGTCAGCTGGTTTATAATAATACTGCGTTGTAGAGAATGCATAATATGAATATATTTTCTAGTCAAAATTGGATCAGCCGTTTCAGAGAATAACCAAGTCCGGCCACAATCATGTTTTATACTTTCCAATGTCCATGCTCTTAGGTCTCCTTTCATATTTCTTCCATATTTCAAATAGATTTTTTTATATTTATGTGTGTACCTACTAGCTTTTGCCCGCGGCTCCGCCCGCGTGGATGTCGGTTATCGCGACCAAACATAGCCTATGTCCTTTCTGGAGAACTAATCTACCCCTATACCAAATTTCATCAAAATCGGTTCAGTGGTTTGGGCGTGAAAGCGTGACAGACAGACAGAGTTACTTTCACATTTATAATATTAGTAGGGATTTATCGCAGGTTTATAAGTGCCCGGTTAATGGCAATAGGCTCGCCACCTATTACATTGGGACCTAAACATAAATGGCGAAATGTGAATGCTAGCACCTCTGCCTACCTCTTCGGGGATATAGGCGTGAGTTTATGTATATTATACCACTTAGGTGGCAGACAAGCACACGGCCCATCTGACTGCAAGTAGTTACCGTGGCCTATGGATGTGTGCTACACCATGGATGTCATACTCTCTCGACTTGACTCTGGACTCATGCCGTCTCGACCCTGTTTTTTCTCCTTAATTATACCTTATTGCTCAGTATATTTATAAAAAATGTTAATATAATCTAACCTACCCTCTCATCTGGTACATAGCATCACCATAGTTACAATTCATTCGCTTCAAAAACCCGGATAATTCGACGTCGCGAATCAAGTCCCCAGGCTTTCCTGGTAGAGGCGTCCCTTCAACGATTCCATTTCGACGATAACAAGGGTCTGTTTTCTGATTCTTTTATTTATCGGTAAGTATATTATTGTTTCTTTGATGACCTCTCTCTTTGTTGTCAGATACAGGTAGACCTAACAAAATGTTCAAATGTTATGTTTTTGTTTATTTAAAGATTTTCGGATTTGATATCAGTTTGTGTATTGGATTACTGTTTATCGTTTGATGTAGTGTGTATAATTATGTATGCTGGTTTATTGTTTTGTGATCTTCTATTTCTAAGTTAGTAAACAAGTATATGCCAGTGAACATTTTCAATGGTAACACTCGCACTTTACCACCGTTAATATCAATAAATACCACCTACAGAATTAAACGGAGAAAGAGAGACTTACAGAGGCAGAACCATGTGTTTCTAGTAAGAATGGGCCGTCTCCACACACAACAATTAGACCTAGTACTTGGTGCTGCAAGGAGCTGCGAAGAGCGCAGTAAGTCAGTCGACAAAGGGCTGTGAAGGTCAGGTGGTAGTCGCTTCACAAAATGTCCCAAGTTCGTCGTTCGTTCGACTGACAGCAAACGCCAATGGAGTAAAAGAACGCGCAGGATAATGAGGATTATGCATCCAGTTGACTACATAAACTTGCTTTAACTTCTCAGGTGAATCTACTAACAAAAGCTAGTTATTCCACATAAACAGCTTTATAAACTTCACCGTTGAAACCATCTGAGCCATTAATTATCTAGCAGGTTCGATACGAGCAACACACAGTACAACAATGTTCAACTTGGAAAATTAGTTACTCTGTAGCTCTCTGTACTACATATTACTAGTATTCTGTAATTTAATGTTGTCCTGGAATCCCATTTTGACTATTAAAGGACGAGTTTAGTTCGGTCCTGGAGTTAGTACCCAAGTCGCCGAAACGAGCATAGTTTTCTTGAGTTCACGACCTCAATATGCGAACATATACGCTGGCTTATCCCACGGAATGAGTGTGCTAAATCTATCTCAGTGATGTTACCGTGGTCCCTCACTATGGGCCTTATGAGTAAGCTCAAAGTAGCCCAAAGAGCAATGGAGAGGGCTATGCTCGGAGTCTCTCTGCGAGATCGAATCAGAAATGAGGAGATCCGTAGAAGAACCAAAGCTACCGATATAGCCCAGCGGATTAGCAAGTTGAAATGGCAGTGGGCAGGGCACATAGCACGGAGGAATGATGACCGATGGGGTCGAAAAGTCCTCGAGTGGAGGCCACGTATCGGCAAGCGCAGCGTGGGACGTCCACCCACAAGGTGGACAGACGACCTCATTAAGGCCGCGGGAACGCGCTGGATGCGAGCCACTTCCAACCGGTCTTATTGGAGATCTATGGACTTCCTATGGCTGAAATGATGATGATGATGATGTTACCGTGAAGAAGTTCCTACTTATCTAATATTTAAATCGGTAAAAGAAAAAAAAAGTATGTAATAGACATGATTCTAATTGCTTGGTCTAAAATACAATTGAATGAAATTTTAAAGCTCTATTTATTCAAATCGATTATTATATCAGAAAGTGAAATCAGCTCATTCTCATTGAAATGAAAGTACCTACTTTTTAACGGATTTTTTCGCGATATCGACGTTTTCGCTATTTTTCTGCAGTAGCAGCAGCTCAGTCTCGTCTCACCCCAAGACGGATGTATAGGAAAATTTGGACACGCTCAGGCTCGGTTTCTCAGTGGTCTAAAATAGCAGTGGTAGCGAAAGAAAGGAACCTTGGATTCGAACTTGCAATAAGTTTTGAATGACTAGCTGTTGCCCGCGTGGAATTTGGATTCCGTTTCCGCAACCTATGGGACCTAGCGTATGTGTTATTCCAGACTGTAATCTATCCCTGTACCCAATTTTTAGAAATTTCAGCCAGATTCGTTCAGCCGTTAGAGCGTGATAGAATAAAAGACATCCAACAAAAATAAGTATCGATATCTAAAAAACTATAAGCCTTACTAATAAAAACTTATGCAGGGTGTATAACAGTGTTATAGCAAAATGTCTACTAATAAAAATATTTTTGACATAAGCTCTGTATACACTCCTTATAACAGCGCGAGTTTACTATGAAAAGTTATACAGTGCTTATACAGGCCCATGCCCTTGTTTAAGGATTGTGTAAGAATGAAAACCAGCCAAGTACGAGTCGGGCTTGCGCACGAAGGGTAAAATTTTGAAATTTTGAAAAAGCCGTAGGTATGTAAAAGCCGTAATTTGCGAAATGGATTTTTATGATTTCTATTTTGATGGATGGAAGGGTACCTGGACAAGGGAGTCTGAATTTTGATGACGGGCTTTAGGGGGTCAGGATTGGATGACGAGCTCTAGAGAAGTTCTCAAAATGCAGGCCAAAATATTTCGAAAGGAAGGTATTTTTAATGGTTATCATTTAATGGCTATTTAGATAATTCGAAGAGGTAGGACACGACGGTATATCCGTCCCAATCGCGCAGTCCGACTGGGAAAGTACCTCCGCGGTGGAGGTACTTCCCCAGTACCAAGCCGCGGTCTTCTTTAGGGCGGACGCCAGAGCCTCCGCCCTATAGAAGACCGCGGCATAGGGCAGACCCTAAGAAGTGCTGAAGTTATGTGCTGTCAACGTTTGGGAAAACCAAAGACTTTGTCCTACTTATCTTGTGCGCTGACGGCACAGAATCTCTCTGTTCTACAGGGTCAACAGCCTGCACGAGTGTGACTCCCCTGATGTTGCACTCGCCCATAGGCCACGGTAACCTCTTACCATCACGAGGACAGTGTGCTTGTCTGCGACCTAAGTAGTATAAAAAGAAACATATTCTAGTGTTAAAATATATTATTTTTATTTGCCTGATTTGATTATAATATTCTAATTAAGTAGGTACAAAAAAGTTCAAGTAGTGTTATTTCCAGCTTATTGTGTTCTTCATTACAACAGATGTTTGCTTCTCGGTTGTAGCATTCTGCTTTCAGGACAGGCCTTGAAACATCCATAACATCCTCATTTATAGGTATTTGTCAGTTCATCATTAATTACATACATTTCCATGCTCTGAGACTCTTTCACCGCCTTATTTAGATTGATCTTGTATTCTCTTTGGATTGATCTGTTCATCACTAATGATAATATAACGGTATAAACTTTTTAGGCACTCTTTTATCAGGGCTTTATCCAGGTCATCCTAATAATTAATAGCTGGCTTCCTTTTCTTTATTTTTGTTTATATATCCATATTTTTTCCATAAATGAATATAAATTAATAAAACGGTACGATCATAAAACGTCACATTTGACGCTTTATTTGACAATTGACAGAGTATAGATAGACGTTCAGAAGTTATAACAGAAATTGAATTGTATGAATAAAGATGAACACTTATTTAGAAAAAAATACGAAATAAACTTAACAATAAAGTAAAATATTATTTATTGTGAACAATAATACAATTTGGATAAAATAATACACCTATTTTTAGTTTCAAATGGCATTAATCGATACCTCGGGGCTCAAAGGGCGTAAGCGCCAAAAGTCGATTTTACAGGAGAGCAAAAAAACAAAAACAAAATTTCTTTTTTCGGCATAACTTTTTCGATTTTTGACCTAAATAAACCACTCTAAGACCAAAAGTCTTAAATTTTTGTGATGCAGGTCACTGTAACATTATATTTCGAATAAATGTAAAAGCAACGAAAATAGCTTTCCCATACGCCCTGAAAATTTGTATGTTTGGGGTGTTTACACCCCAAAAATCAATGGATGTATGATGTTTGGGGTGTTTACACCCCAAAAATCAATGGATGTATGATGAGTGATGGTTTATTAGACAAAATTAGAACGAGTGGGAAACCGAGTAGACATTTCAGGAAATGACACATTTCAAGCACTTTCACCGTTTTTATCAACTCTGATAACGAATTAATCAATCAATTAGCCTATTGCAGTCCACTGCTGGACATAGACCTCTCCCAATATGCGCCACGTCTGCCGATCCTCCACCTTCCGCATCCAGTCCGTCCCAGACACCCTTCGTAGGTCGTCAGTCCACCTGGTGGTCCCCGTTTTCCTTCTTGCTGTCTCCACTCTAGGACTCGTCTGCTCCAACGGCCATCAGTCCTTCGACAGATGTGGCCAGCCCACTGCCACTTCAGCCTGCTTATTCTGCGAGCTATGTCGGTAACTTTAGTTCTATGTCGGATGATCTCGTTGCGAATTTTATCCTTCAAAGAAACTCCAAGCATAGCTCGCTCCATAGCCCGCTGCGCAACTTTTAGGTCGTGGACTAATCCCACCTCCAGTGGCCACGTTTCAGCACCGTAAGTCATAACAAGTAGGACGCACTGGTCGAAAACCTTTGTTTTGAGGCATTGCGGTAGGGGCGAGGAGAAAACCCGACGTAATTTGGCAAATGTTGCCCATCCCAGTTGGATCCTTCTGGCTATTTCTTTCTCGAAGTTCTTTTTACCAAGCTGGATACCCTGCCCCAGGTAGACATATTTTTGAACAACTTCGAGTGTCGCCCCTTCGATGGCAATCGGTCTCGGTGTAACATGTTCGTTGAACATAATCTTGGTTTTCTCCAAGTTTACACCGAGGCCGACTTGTCGAGAAGCTCCATTCAGGCTGTGCAGCATTTTGCCCAATTGTTCCAGCGACTCCGCAAATATGACGACATCGTTAGCGAACCGAACGTGCGAGATGTACTAACCGTTGATGTTGACGCCCCACCCAATCTAATCCAGAGTCTTGAAGACGTCATCCAATGCGTTGGTGAATAGTTTGGGAGATATAACATCTCCCTGTCTCACTCCACGCTGGAGGCTAATGGGTTTCGTCTTCTGGTCTTGGAGCTGGACGAACATTGTGGCAGTGTCATATTAGCATCTCAGCACTTCGATGTATCGCCAATCGACACGGCACCGCTGCAGGGCATACAACACTGCCCAGGTTTCGATAGAGTCGAAGGCTTTTTCGTAGTCCACAAACGCCATACACAGCGGCTGGTTGTACTCTTGCGTCTTTTCTACAATCTGCTGAACAGTATGGATGTGGTCCACGGTGCTATAGCCTTTTCGAAACCCGGCTTGCTCGCGTGGCTGGAACTCGTCGAGCTTACCCGAGAGGCGATTTGTGACGACCCTTGAGAACAACTTGTAGACATGACTCAGGAGTGAGATGGGCCTATAGTTCTTCAGCAACGAATTAATACTAATAATTATTGATTTACCTGTACCTAATTATGTTACTAGGTATGTCGTTTACTACCCTCAAATTTATTGATCAATATGAGTGATTGCTCTTACGACCCAAACCTAAATATTTTATGATGTAAAATGGTAGGCGTAAAAACATTTGTATCATCTACGTTGTCGTTTACTACCCTCCCGTTTATAAACAGTAACACTGGTTGCTGTTACGGCACAAAAACTAAAAATATCTGTTTTATTTCCTGCGAATTGGAAGACTTTAAATACACAGATCGATAGAGGAGAAAAATATAAGTAGGACTGCATTAAAAACTCAATTTCGCCAAAATGGCGGTTACGCCCTTTGAGCCCCGAGGTATCGTAATATCAGTTTTTAATTTTTAAAAATTGTCATAAATTTTAGTTTCTGATCGAATATTTCAAATAATTACCAACCTAAGAAAAAAACCGTGTTTATGTACTGTGTAACTATTCAGTCCTTATACAATGATTATTAGTCAAGCAGTCGTATAGCAGCTGTGTAACGTTAATCAGTGCTTATTCACTGTATAACTAAACAAGTGTTGAACAGCATTTTAATGTATTTTTATTAGTAAGGCTGTATAAGTTTAAACCGCGACAGTTTAAAAATACTGACGGACATTTTGTAATAAGAAAAGTATTCCGATTTCTATGAGTTGCACAGATTACGAACAAAATCTAGATTAAAATAATTGTCGCACTCCGGCAAAGTCTCAAGTATTACTACCTCATAATCATTAGTAGCTTAAAGCTTCGCTCAAAGCTAAGCGGATCTAGAATCCTAGATACACAAGTCTTTTAACTTCCAGCTATTATAACTAGTTTAAGAAATGGATTATGTTCACTACTGAAGTAACCATCCGATCAGTAGGGACGATCAACAGGGTCTGAAGTTGCTGCTGAAGTTTTTTGGAAATACGTTTTTTTTTTATACCACTTGGTGACAGACAAGCACACGGCCCACCTGATGGGAAGTGTTTACCGTGGCCTATGGACGTATCCAACACCAGAGGCGTCACACTCGCGCTGCCGACCCTGAAGAAACCTTCTAATACCCTTCTTGAATAACCTCATATTGTAGTCGCTTGGGAAAACCACCGCAGGGAGTTCATTCCACAGCTTGAGTGTGCGTGGCATGAAGTACCTTTCATACCGCACAGTGCGCGCCGTTTCCGGACGCAATGTGTGAGGATGAATTCCCTACCTGTGGCGAGAGGTGCGATGATAGAATACGTGACTTTTTTTAAGTTTGAAGTTTACTGGAATAAAATTCTTTATGTAACAATTACCATCTTTAGTGAAACCGCGACCATGGCTGCTGAAAAGTACCTGAAACGTCAGGCTAAAAGTAAATAATAACTAATTAACCACGATAGAATCCATTAAAAAGTGGTTTTATTTAAATCTAAACTATTTTATTATTATTATCTGTTTGTATTGGTGTACAAACATACAAATAAAATGAATTAAAATAAGAAAATGCTTCCAGGCACCTGCACGATAGAACGAAATTAACAGTACACATTCCAGTGACACTTTTTCAGTATATTTACTTAGTTTTATTAGTGTAATGACACTTTTATTTGTTGTTAAACTTTAATAAAATAGTCACATTTTATTAGCCTAGTTACACTTTTATTAGTGTAGTGACACATTTATTAGTACAGTTACACTTTAATTAGATAGTTAAGTTTTATTAGTAAAGTTACAATTTTATTTGTGTTGTTACACAGCTTTGGCAGCAAATAAGTGCGGATGTTATCCTTGAGGCCCATTTAAAAGTGTGATGATTTTTCAGTTGGGTTAAAATAGCTTTTTTTTTATATTGCCTAACAGAAAGACTTACAAACATATTTTGACCTGAGAAACAAACCCGGGACGTACAATCGTTCCTGCTAATCAGCCCGACTGGTCAGTAGTTCAAGAGTAGGGGCTTACAGCTTTGAACCAGTACCTAGACACGTTGCTTGAGGGAACTTTCAGTAGCTTAGTACCTGTTTGTGCATCTAGTTTCTAGTTAACCTACTTATACCTGTGTTAGACTTACCTTTGTAAGGATCCGTAGAACTAATTATGTTATATTATTATGTAAACTAACTGAACTAACAAATAGCTTTAGGAGCTATTAAATTAAAATAAAATTAATTATTAAAAAATAAAAAAACCCGACTGCTGTCTAAAAGATTAAAACAAGCTTGATAGCAGGCGGTACCCATTTGCCAATCATAAACCGAAAGAAATTTAATGGGTACCGCCTGCTATCAAGCTTGTTTCAATCTTTTAGACAGCAGTCGGGTTTTTTTATTTTTTAATAATTAATTTTATTTTAACCTTTTTAGTTAGGATATGACATCTATATATTTTTGTAATCTCCTTTTAATTCTCTTCATTTTGATACACTTCTCGATAAATTTGAATGAAAAAAATTTTTGCCAACAGATATTTTAGCATCAAAAATCTACCGTATAGTTTTTGTTGGAATTTTATGTACCCTATGACACTCGGGAGATGAATACCTTTCATTTGAGACCCTATTCATCAAAATCCGTCCAGGCGTTAGGCCTGTAGAGGGGAACAAAGAAAACTACATACACACATAGACACATACATACATACGCGCGAAACACATTACCCTCTCGCTGGCGCAGTCGGGTAATAACATAAAATACGTCTCAAAGTTTTCCGTTCTTCACTTACAAAAATATAAATAAAAACGTCCTTCCCAGAGATAAACACCGTGTGATTTCAGTCGGTTCGAGCCCGATATCCACCCACCTCATCATAAGCTCCGGTCGTTAGGTCCGAAAGGTATTTCCACGGAAAAAATCCCCATAGGGAGAAAGGCGTGTGTATTAACTAAGTATAGTACAAGAGACTCATGAATAAACCGCTACTTAAAGTTGCAACGTATGCAAAATATAAAATGAGATTATCATCCCCTAAACCTGCAAAGGCATGTTTATGTATTCCCTTTAATCCCCTGGGACTTTCACATTAAAAACACACGTCATGAAATATTAAAGGATCGCATTCCTTTGTAGGGATTTCTCGGGATTTCCCGGGATTCACGCAGACCCCTTGTAAACGATTTGTGTTTATTTTCTTTGAAATTTTTTCTTGTTCACTTAATTGGATACAGGGATTTTGCTTCTGAAAAGTTTTCTTATAATACTTTAGTAATGTTTGCTTATATTTTAGCAACATATACGTCATATTTTTATTGTCCTTGGTAGGTTTACTTTTGCTGTAAGTTTCCAAGGTAGAAGGAAAAGTATTAAATGGGAAAATGGAACTAAGTAAGGATAAAGGTATGATTCCGAATGTAACCGCATACAACAACTGCGGACCCACGCAGCAAATACGCGTTATTCATTGCGGCTTCTCAATGGTCCTCTTTATCTGTATAGAAGTATAACAAGTAATGGCTTTATCTGCTGCATGCGTCGGTAGTTGTCGTATGATAAAAAACAAATTGTTCCACTGTGTCACTACTATGTGTCCACACGGTTTCCCTGTCAAATGAGAGCTTTTAAATTCGAAATAAACTCATACTCGGGCACTATTACATGAGACCTACAAAAAAGTAAACAAATGTGGGTGCTATATCTCTGCCTACCCCGCAGGCGCCATTACTTACCATTACCACAGAATAAGTAATAGTAACTTTTAATGATTCTCACTGATCGACGATATGCGCACACGCAAATCGTCTTCTTCTCAGCATTATCACTGCTTTGAAGTTCATTTAACCCCTACGCACTTGTGCGTGCTATCACTACATCATTCTTGTGACGTCACCGTTGCCCCTGTCGAGTGCTCTATATAAAGGTGTCTAATAATACTCGACGCATCAGAGCCATCGAGCGTGAGAATCGATGATAGGGTTGGCTGCACCACGATCGGGTTACGCGGTCGTTGATCGGTTGATATTAATAATTATGGACAATAATGATGGTATATTATTGGTGTTGCTATGTAGATAACTATTAAATAATATGTGCACATGATCACGCTTATTTCTCCTCCGGAATAGGCAAAGCCTACCGTCTGCTTCGATGCTCACTCGATTTCGGGTTCGACTTCTGAGGTCAGAAGCTGTTAGATGATTGAGGAAGCATTAAAAAACTTTTGCCCTTTTTTTCAGCGAGTACTAAAGAACTTTTGAAGTCATTTTTTTCCTTGAAATTTTCCATGGGACTGATCACAGGTTATAGCCCCGTCATGAATGTTGACTTATTCCTATTTAAATTAATAGTAAAGGAAATTAATAAAGCATATTAATTGCTTCAAAATTGAACCTCCCTCTTTTCAAGTTGTATCGAGCTTTAGGAAGGTCTCGAAAGCACACACCGGTGTTTTCCTATCAGTCGATACTACATCATGAATATCGCGATACAACAGTTGATAACATACTGATAACGATATATCAACATCGGCACGGATGCTGACGGGTACGATCACGTGACGTAACCGACCCGCAACCGATACTCTAAATTATATTAATGACCGTCCACCATGATCGTGAACATTCGATGTTATCGCGTAATTAAGATTCGATAATATAATCGATTAGGTGGCGATTATTCGATGGTGTTTTAATGTGGGATCTGTAACTTTTTTGTAATTTTATTATTATTGACTGTTGGTATGCTCAAGCTTTTGTATTTTCAAAAGGCGTAGGCACAGATCCTCACGGCTACCCCCCGTATATTTTCGCAATTTCCCTCACACGCCGGCTGATCCAGGGCTATCTGCGGTTTCGAGATGGTCCCCACAGGCATGGGAACCACGGTATCCACATTATGCCCCCGGCAAAGGGGCCGCGCATCGTGACGTCCCGGCCTGCTAGGGTGACAGGCTTTATATAACCAAGTGATTAAAAACAAGATAGGCAAGCTTAGTTAACTCTGTCCGGTATCACTAAAAATATCCATCGCATATTACCAATCACGCATTCGCGGTTGCAATAATCCTGTAGGAAAATCAACAGCAAAATCTGTAAAATTAATAAAGTACAATAACAAAATCAGTTTTTTTTTATTTGATCCAAATGGCATTGTTTCAAACTCATAAGAACGTTATGTATGTTTTTACATACAGAAATCTATAGGGAGGTATACAGTACTATACACACCTCAATGCATCTAAGTTAGCGATGTTTCAGTCCAAAGTGCCGCATTAGACCGCTCGGGAGCGTTATGACTGCGTAATTACCAGTAATAGTTACTAATCGCCGTAATCAGCACGCAATGTCCCATATTACCATCTGTTTACTTTGTTATGCTTTGATTAGACTATTATGGGCTGGAGATTGACTTTGTAGTGATAACCGTCGTAATGACTGTATTTAAAGGTAATCAATACAGAAGCGTCTAGTGAAATAGTAAAGGTTTTTATAATTTAACTACCTACTGTAGGAGTAAATAAAATGGTGTATAGGGTTTTATTAAATATTCGGGGCTCAAGCTAATATATCTGCGAATTTCTGGACGCTCTAGCCTTTTGGGGTTGGGACTTCAGACAAGCATAAGGCACCCCTGAAGAAAAGTGGTTACCGTGGCAACCGTGTGCAAAACCAGTCACAGTCACGCTGCCAATCCTGTAAGAACAGTATAAATATCGAAAGCATAACCCCAACCAGTAGGAGTAGGATCCAGTGAACCCTGGAAATATTAGGAACTTTCAACTGAAAACCATAGCTAGAAACTCACAAGGAAATATTTTATCAGAATGACACCATAGCTATTCCCAACCGGAGAATTAAACCCACGTTATTTTCTTTCAATGTATGCTAAAGTGACTTTTGGAACTCCGTTAACACGTTAAAGTAACAACACAGTTTAAAAAGCAATCTCGTGCAAGTGCAGTGTTGTTGCACAACAGATTCAACTTGTGTAACACTCTGTATATGTTCTCTCAGGCAAAGTACTTGTAGTTTGATTCACAACTTTTTTAATGTTGTTGCAACTATTGATGTATTGCTAAGTGATTTTTGCGATAGAACTAGCACATAACCCATCTAAAGATGTCAACCATTCTTTCAAGTATTGTTTGTTCGTTTGTGTGATGATACTGATGATACTTGTGTGTATTCTTTCTCCGTCACCACACGGATACACTTCTTCAGCTGTTAGGTCATCTGTCATTAAACCATACCAATATTATAAATGCGAAAGTAACTCTGTCTGTCTGTCTGTCTGTATGTTACGCTTTCACACCTAAACCACTGAACCGATTTTGATGAAATTCAGTACAGGGGTAGACAGCTAGTAAAATATAAATATAAAGACACTGATAGCGGGCTCCAGAATTCCAAGTCCCTTGAATGTGACCGGGACTAACGCAAATTTGATTAATCTAGACACCGATCTCAAAACTATTACCAAACGTTTAACATAATCTGTTCTAACTCAGTTATGAGGAAACAGTGCAAATTCGAAGAGCCCGCTCTGTTACTCGCTACGAGCCCGGCTTCACCCGACGAATTAGTTATTCAAGAGTAATTTACATTCTATGTCCGCTCCTTTGTATATTAACACTAATGTTTATAACGAAGTACGAACAGCAAAGGACCTGAATTAGTTGTTGAATGTTGAACACGCCGAGATTTTGTGCTTCTACCCTCATATTTGCACAAATTAATATTGGTATGTATGAATAAATATGTTTGTAGATGTGAGCCGTGGTCCGTGGTCACATCTATATATTCTTTACGGGGTCGGCAGAAGTAATATTACCACTCAATTTCATTAATAGTTTTTGATCCTATGGTTGTCAGACTTTTTAAGGCTAGAGCCTTAAATAGCTGGAGCTATCCGTAATGAATGCCATAGATGTTCGTATGCCAACTGAGATCAACGGTTTTTCCGAGGCACGAACGGAGTCTCAATAAATTATGTTGTAAATTGTCACTCATCCCAAGACTGATCTTGCTTGTATGTGCTAACCTAATCAGTTACAATTTAGGCTAGAGACCCTCAACAAACAAACTAACATTGCAAGTTTAATAAAGCCTGTAACAAAAAGTGTCGTTGAGTCACAAAACCGCTTAAATAATTTAATAACCTCCGTTCCCACCACACATGGCGTTGCGAATTCCATTGTGCAGGGCGAAGGAAGTTAACCATATTAGGTTTAGCATAACCATTCTAGTGGCTACATTAAGGGGGCAATGAACCAATGCCTTTGGATATGCGTCCTCCTAACACTCTTCAGTAATTTGATAATTTATTTTATTGTTTGTGATAGCGGTGGTACTTAGTTGTTTAGTAACCTATTTAGTTTAGCCCATCCGATGATAAGTGATTGCTGTGGCCTATGATATTCAGAGGACCCAGGTTTATAAGTGACTAGCTTTTGCCCGCGGCTCCGCCCGCGTGGATGTCGGTTATCGCGACCAAACATAGCCTATGTCCTTTCTCAAGGTCTAACCTACCTCTATACCAAATTTCATCAAAATCGGTTCAGCGGTTTAGTCATAAAAGTGAGACAGACAGACAGACAGACAGAGTTACTTTCGCATTTATAATATTAGTAGGGATTGCTGAATTTTGGTTTATTAGTCCCTATAATAGCTACGGTTATATGTCACGAATCGCAATAGAAGAGAATGGTGAATTAAAGCGTGACTGAAAAATAGGGCTACCTGCAAAAAACAATTTTATTCGAAGCCAATTATATTCGCGCTGTCATTCGGGAAGATGACAGCTGATGAAGATTATATCGGTACCAAAAATAAAAGTTATGGTGGAACTAAAATTCATAACACTCCTTTTTTAAAACATAAAAAAGTTTATTCACCAAGGGTTTTGGGGCAAGGATGCCCCTAAACCCTTACACTGCGACAGCTAGTTATTTATAAAGTGTAAAAGGACATGAAACTCGAAACTGTAATCATCACCAATTAACAGAACAGTGTCACCAAAGCAAAACTCTTTGTTCCCGCAATTGCCTCTGAAAAAGCTCTAAGTAGACACAATCAACTATCAACTATTTTGTTGTTTCCTGTTTCCCAGCTCCGTAAATAGGCCACAACTTGCCAGCCCGTCGTGCTGCACACCAGTGGGACGTGCTCGGTATGATAAGTGCGAGACAAACTGCTGTTTAGTCAAACGATGACATAATATTGTGGAACGTCCTGTTAGATCCAGAATTGGTTCTTAAAATAGATGTACTGTTTTCGTGATTCAACGAAACGGAATCCTACTTTAGGAGGATGTAGACAGAAGACACACACTTCCTGATAAATTAGCGGTGACAATGGCATATTAATGCTTTGAAAGTCAGAAGTGTCACCTATAGAGAGAGAGGATGAATAAATGTTGATTTAAGGTATTTGAAGTGAAAACTTCATTAAAGTTTTCACTTGGACAGTTGTGATAAAAAAAAAATTAGGTGAACTAATATCTTGAAACTCACGTTATCGTACAGTCATCATCATCATCGGGTGATGAGGGTACATAGAGACGTATTTTCCTGACTGCATACGAGGCCAAAGTGGACTCGGAGCTCAGGGTCCACTTTTCGGCTCTTCCTCCTCTACTTCGCACTATATTGGGCGTCCATGGTAGTGAAATCATTGTCACACATGTCACCCTACTGCACTACTCAAGCCGGGACTTCTTGGGCCTACCCCTTCTACCTGGACCCGGCGGGAGCGCCCTTGCCAGGCATTTGTTACCCACGTAGCCAGCGAAGACAGCTCTCTTAGGTACATTTTATCTGCAATGTCACGGACATGAAGGAATATAGTGGGTGCGAAAGATTGTTAGTAAAAATTATGTTTATTCCACTCATTCCTCATGATCAATCAATCAGCTAACCACCCAAATATAACTTGAGGAAATTGATATTATTTCTTCACGCTATAATGATCCTACGAATTGAAGTAAAATGCGCAACGGAAATAGCTAATATCCTGTATTAACAAGTATTATATCCTTATATCCTGTATTACTTTTTATCCCTAAATAAAAACCGTATTAGGCTAAGGTATTATGGATATAGCACAATTAAAATAAACTAGCGGCTTAGCCCGCAGGGAATTTTGATCTCGTTCCCGTAACTCAATCGATCATTTAGCCTATTGTAGTCCACTGCTGGACATAGGTCTCTCCCAGTCTGTCCCAGCCACCTTTCGCAGGCTGTCAGTCCCGTAACTCATAGGAACCTATTCCCGGGATAAAGTAGCACATGTGTGATTCCAGACTGTAGTCTATCCCTGTACCAAATTTCTGCCAGTTTCGTTCAGCCGTTACAGCGTGATTGAATAACAAACATCCAAATATCTTCTCAAACTTTCAGATTTATCATATTTAAGTAGGATTATTCATTTTTTGTGGTAAATTCAATGCTTCGCTAAACAAGCATACGCTATGAATATAATCACCGCTAAGGGTCCAAAAGCCATTATAAATCATATAGCTGTTCCACAGTGTGGAAACTTTGCCTCGTAAATAACAGTTCAGTGTTGCCAGTGGTCGCTTTTAGATAAATAAGTAGCAGGATATTTTAGCCGCCATACATTTATCAAGGAAGATGTTTTTAGTTTATATGGCAATAGAGTTGTAATTTTCTGTGTTTTAGCTTAATTAAATTGTACGCAAATCATTTTAGGGATGAGATTAGCGAGGGTTTTGTATCACTATTGTTGTGTCAGTCTTGTATCTTCTCTTAATTAGTCTTGATAATGTAGTTTTAAATCCCAACTTAATGGATTTTCTTTACTATTAAGCTTGATCCACACGGCACTGACTTAAATCGACAGCGACTCGTCAAAATCAGCATGTGTACGTGAATATTACTAGCGATTTACGACTCAGCGACAATAAATCGCTGCTAATGTTCACGTACACACGCTGATTTTAATATCGCTGTCAATTTAAGTCTCTGTCGTGTGGACAGAGCTTTCTAGTTAAGATTGCTCCAAAGGACTTGAACTAAGCACGTTAGTACAGTCAGCATCAGATTGATCTTGGCGAACAAAGTACTCAAAATTATCTTAATGCCTTGGTTTCACCCCTTCCTGTTGACTGATTGTTCTGATATTTGGTACACACCTTTGGTTCGGACAATAATACAATTTAAATCAATAAAACAGTTTGCCTACTAGTAATAAGATCATTTCGAAACTTTGCAGTCAAAATCGTTTCGACGCCGACTAGGTAAGTACCTAAGGAAGCACCGGCTGAACATCCAATTCTAAAAGGAATGCCTGCGCCAAAGCCTCATCCGTTGATCGTTAGGTATATCAGCAAGCTGAAAAGGTTGGCGTGGGCTCGGAATATCTTAATATAACTCCTCTTTATCTCTTATTTTGCATCTTAATTCTTAAGCGAATACGACATAGTTTCAATGAGTAACTAAGTTTAAATCCTTGTTCAAAACTTAAGTAGTTATAATAGTTAAAAATAACTTTAATCTCATAAAACAATCTGCACTTTTCCGTAGCCGCTGCGATAAATAGTATAAAAGATTCACAAGAATGAAGTAGCGTAACGGATGAGAATAATAAACTAAACTTGTTCTCAACAACTGAAAATTGAAAGCAGAGCTTCGCTCACGGCGAACAAAACAGCAAGAATTGGAAACTTAATGAAAATTTTAAAACCCAATCTCGGCTTTCTTGAGATTTTCAATAGAATAGCAGGCTTTGATCCTGCGTGTGAAGCCCCTGATGCCTTTTCTTACCTTTCGTTATTATTAGTCTAGCCTCTACGACCTCTACCCTATGCTCGCAAATTCTATTCCCGTTGAAACTTTTTATCGCTTAAGTAATATCATCTCCTTTGTTACTTTTGTTCTCTGTTTTCTTTGAATAAGGTTTACTCCCCGAGAAATTAGATTTTTCTGTTAGAGAGTAGTTTCTTTGGTTAGAGTTGTGTTAAACGGGACAATGCGCTCCGAAATTATGGTATTTGCTCAACATGAAAATCGATTTATTTTGGTTTTAACCTAGTAATAAAATAACTCACAGCTCCTCACCTAACCTCACGTAATACGCAGTTACCATTTTCTGTGCGATTTATTTGTCCACCTCACCTCACCTAACCTCACGTAATAAGCAGTTACCATTTTCTGTGCGATTTATTTAATAACACTAGAGATGTCAATCGCGCGTTACCTTTTGCAAAGTTAACGTGTGTAGGATAAGAGCAGAATGAGAAAATGGGAAAGAGAGGAAAAGAGTCTAAAAATCTCTCAAACTGGACGAAATATAGGAATCTGTTATTAAACATCTTTGTTAGATGAACTATCTCGACATACTTTCCCGAAGGTCACGTACCAAAAAAATTACAATTATTTTTCTTTGACTCCGTTTTCAGCAAAATATAACAGGTACTTTTACATTCGTTTTTAGAATCCTTTATAATCTTCTTAAAATTTTATTTAAAATTCCTTTCAACTTGCACAGCAATAAGCAATAATCCTTTTGTTTCGGGGGTAAAAACAGGCAAACCACAACAGGAGAAAATGAAACTGAGATGGCGGTTCTCGTCGAAAATAATACAAAAGAGCAAAGGGGTGGCGGCGTTATTACATTTTTTTTTCTAATTTGTACATTCAATTTTCCGGTGCACAACGGCTCACACAGCGTGACGTGTATTTTAATTATAAATGTAATTAAAATGTCAGCGGTCTCCTTGCGTCTGCTCGCGACGAGTGCTCGCCGCAGAATGCAAATGCAAACGTTTAATTTGCAATCTGTGGTCATTTGCGAGCTAGTTATTGCGACTATTTTGGATAGGTCATTTGATTGGGTATTGGCGGGAGATTTTGAATAAATAATTATAATTTTCATTTTCACTTTGACTATAGTTAACGCCATATATTTTAACTGCAGCGACGGACGTCACAAAATGTACTCTATATTATGCGCAGTGCCTACGCGTCTTTTGGGTATCTTTTGAGGATGCTCATGTCCACCAATCATAGATTTATCAAACCAATGCCAAGAACTCGTTTCACTCGCGACTTGGGGGTCAAGCAAGATATATGCCGGGAACTACACCTGTCTGGTATTGGTCGCGTAGGGGTATTATTGTACTGTCATCAGAACTGAATGAATATGTCATAATTCAATTTCGTAGAATAAAAAGAAGTTAGTATTGCAACTTTCAAAATTTTTATTTTCACAAACTAACTCTACAATTTCACTAACTATACATATTCAAGTAAATGGAAGTTTAGAGCTACATATAATGTTCGGAGCTGAATTGTTCACTAAGTTCGCTTCAATTAAAATCATTTTCTTTTTAGTTTGCTTTTCGAGATTCGTCTTGTCTACTTTTTACACGTCTTCTTCAACTAATTACTTTTAGCAACATGAGAAATGCATTTTGCGCCTGTGATCGCAACGCCCGTCAACTTATTTTTTACCTATTTCTTCCATAGTTTGACAGCCTTTGCAATTTCACGTTAAAAGCTATAGGTACCCGTTTGAAGTGTTTTGAAGTATAAACTACTTTAGGCGCACTGGGCATATTCGTAGAACATTTTATGAGATAGGGAAAAACATTGAACTCGATAGTTACCGACACCAAATTGAGACAAATTATAAAAATTCATATGTGCCTACAGTAGTGAAAAATTTACCAAAATTTCACTACTGTGGGCACTTCTGGAGTGCCACTGTTTTTTTAACCCGAAATAATAAGCATAAAAAAACGATCACGCTAAAGTAATATTATTACGAAGACTTTCTGAACCAAAAAAATTGAGAGTCCATTTTAGACTCTTAATTTTTCATTTCTTGTAGGAACATTAATTACAGAAGTACCTAACATTTTTTCAAGTCTGCTAGGCTTTCGTTTGCCCATTATCTCACCTGATGTTGAGTGATGATGTGATCTGCAACGGCGCACGGTTGCGTAAAGGAACCCATTCACTCGCGACTTGAATACATTGACGGTAAAAGAGTCGAGAAATTCAGACGCCGAGGAGAAATCTCACGCTTCAGTGAAATATTGAATGGATTAAATTTTGAAGCAATTAATAGCAATGGTAGCATTATTATGATAACTTTTCCTTAAATTGACAAAGTCAAATTTTACGATAGGACTTTAAAAACGATTATAAGTGACATCAATTATGATTTTCATAATTTATAGGAATTTCTGTATCTACACGGGCCTAATGTCGATGTAGAACCAGAATTTCAGTTATTCAATACAAGTCCAGGTAGATCAGCAGAGATACTAAAAAAGAACTGTCGCGCCAATCACGTACTGGATATTAACTTTTTCTGAATCAAATCCTACTAATTATTTTAAATTAGAAAAAGCGAAATCAAGCTCAGGCAGGAGGATTTCGCTTTTTCCAATTCAAAATAATTTGTTTAGTTTAGCATACTAAATGCTTCAAAATTAAATCCTACTAAATTATAAATGCGAAAGTTTGTTAAGATGTTTGTCATTTAAACGCGTTGTAACGGGTTAACTTATCTAACTGGAATTTGGTACAGGTGTAAATTATACTATACTCTTGAATAACACATAGGATACTTTATCCAAGGACTAGGTTCCCATGGTTAACGGGAATGGAATGAAAAGTCTACACGGACGAAGCCGCGCCCTACAGCTTGTGTATAATAATGAGTGTGGTACTACCCTTAACTATCGACCCGAGAAACCAATTAATCCAATTTACTTTAGACCTAATGAAACTTCCAGAGTATACCCCCACATCGTTATACACGAAGTGTCTGGCGAGTAGCAAACTACAAAGTTGGTAGAGAGACACGATCGCTCCCAACTTGCACCGGGCGATAATAGACCCGTCTCTGCGGATGTTACCGATAGTTACTGTCCACTCCGTTTTGAAACACCGTTTACAGCTATGTTACACTGGAAATGTCCTGTCGCAGTATATTTGGTCAAGGACTAGATGAATTATTATCGAAATAAAACTACTTTTTAACGGATTCTATTGACTAGTTAAAAACTACTACACTTACTACTATACTAAGAACTAGGTAAAAGTAGTAGCAAGACTCAACAGGGAATTCATCTATCACCAAGGGCAAACCAACAATTCGAAATGTTGTTATTAATTCACCTCTACCTAATCCTCCGGGGTTAAAGGCATGATTATACCTATGTAATAAAATCCTAAGTTCAATTCCAATACCTTTCTTCAGAATAACCAATTTCAATTCCAAGTGCTTTGAAGTAATAAAACAATTATTAGCTCAAAAAACTTATTTCACGGTACTTACATTTCGTATCAAATTTTTCAATTTTTATACAAAGAAAGTCCAAATCAAACTTGCAATGCTCCACGTACCGTAAGCTTCATTGAGTGCACCAATAAAAGGCGAAATGAAATCCCTTTCAATAGGGTTTTATACAATTTCTAGACTTTTAACTCCAAATCGAATTTTCTTTATGTCGAAGTTTTATTGTCCGAGAATATTCGACAATGTCGGAGCACCTTAATTTTCCTTTGTTCAGCATACCTGTTTCAATGAAATTTTATTTTGCAACTATACTCCATTCGGTACAAGACAAACTGAGAATTCAAACGAAACATATTAAAAAGACACATTAGTTAAGAAGCTTAAATATTTTAGTCATCAACATCATGCTAGAGCGCTAGTCCTGCGCCTCTAGACAAGTAGCAATTCGTTGCTCGGCGTATGATGGAATAGAATGCCAAATGTATGGGATTTGACGTATATGACAGGTGTCAACGAATGTCAAAAACGTCAAATCCCATACATTTGTCATTCTATTCCATCATACGCCGAGCAACGAATTGCCACTTGTCTAGAGGGGCTGGTTTCATCCGAAGTCTTCACTTCGTAGTCCGGGTTTCGCTTAAATATGACGTGGCTTGTTTTTACAAACAATCAATATAATATTTTTTATAAACATTGAAGCGTTCAGATGAAATACTACTCAGCGATCACCCATCTTATTGACAACCGCGCCTATGTAGCTTAACCCACACAAAACCAATTGGATCAATTTACAGTAATCATTTAGAAGGGTAATTACATAGAGATAAATAGTTTTAGAAAAGGCATCGTTATAGTCCCTTGTAATGTGCTACACAAGACTTTGTTATGAAATACCACGTGCCACACAATGGAGCGACAGCCGTCGTGTTGTAACTAAACATGGCTGCGACAGTTATGTAAACAAATATCATTCATTCATTGCTATTTATGAATGACATAGTATGCTACCGTTTTATTAGGCGTTTTAAGGGGATCCTGCCGTTTGGCAAAATATGTTTCGTCATATTTCACTTCCCAAAAAACTTATCGCAAATTTTCATTTCCCAAAAAAATCTTTAGCAAAGTTACATTTCGCACTTTAATCACTTGGTCAAATATTCATTTGGCAAATATTTACTTGCTCAATTTTCATTAAGTCAAATATACATTTAGCAAATGCTTTATTTTGTAAAGGCGCAGTAAAGGCTTAGTTTGTACCGTAGGCTAGATAGGAACTGCTAGAAAACTGGGTTAGGTTAGGTTAGAACTGTGACCCCAACATAGCGCCAGCCGAGCGAGCGAAGCGAGCATGCCGCGGCAGCGGCCGGCGAAGCGCCGGAAATGAATTGTATGATAACAATATAATTATTATAGAATTGGAACTGCTAGGAAAGTGGGTTAGGTTAGGTTAGAACTGTGACCCCAACAGAGCGCGAGCCGAGCGAGCGAAGCGATCGTGCCGCGGCAGCGGCCGGCGAAGCGCCGGAAATGATTTTGTATGATAACAATATAATTCATTATTGAAGATCTTACCTGTAAATTATTTGTCCAAGGTGAAAAAAAACATACATGCAGCAGTGTATTTTAAAAATTAGATCTTAAAATTAAAAAAAATACCTAATGCAGTGAATTTAGACTCTAAGTAAACCATATGCTAAACCATATTTGACTACCTATTACTTGGTAAAATTATACTTTGCCATGTAATTGGTAAACAATAATTTGCCAAAAATAGTATTGCTAACTGTAAAATTGCGAAAAGTTGTTTTGCCAAATGAAAATTTGGGAAACATACTTTGGCATGTGACACTTTGGGAAACGTTTTTTGCCAAACATTAGTAAACCCGTTTTAAGGCCTCTGCCTTCCCCTTCGGGGATATAGGCGTGAGTTTATGTTATGTTATATGTTATGTATGTTAAGGCAATTAGAACACCAAAATATGAGATTTTTAGGAGTATAGATGCGCCTGTAAATCCCTGAAGGGGTAGGCGGAGGTGTATTAACACCCTCAGTACGCTAATTAAGTACACCACGTAATAGGGGGTGAGCTTATTGCCGTCAAGCGGGTACATACTTTATTGTGGCCTGTATGTTTAGTGTCCGATGAAAAACAGCAGTAACCCTGAGTTGTCTTCTACGACACCCACGGAAAAAGGGATAGAATTACTTATATGACAGTCGCCAACGTATGTCATGTTATAAACGTCAAATACTATACATTTACCATTCTATTCTACATTACGCTGGCTAATGAATTGCCACTTGTCTAGGGGGGCAGGGATCCCAATAAACATTTCACATAAAATACCTTTGATTGTAAATAACAAATTCCTACATTTCCACATTCCATACTGTTATCTAACAAATACTGAGTTGTTCTACCTTGTCTGATATTATTACCTTTGTTTTATTATTAATAAAATGTTTCCTCTTGTCGCAGGTACGAGATCGTTGGTCCCCTTATTATCATATTGCTGACGTTGGGTAAGAAAAAATATTATGATTACGATACAAACACGCCCTTTGTACTTGTACCCGTTTCAAAATGTCCGTGTTTTGAACTGCTTACATCTGCAGGAACTGGCAAATTTGGGGCATTGTGAAGCGTTGTATACCTTTATATTTCTGAAGGGGTGTTCAGATTTGTAATAACGTCCAGATTTCGCTGACTAAGTTTTTGATTTCTTGTAATCGTTGAGCCTACTGCCATCATCTGGACACTTTCATGGATTCATGTTTAGTAGCGAATTTAAACTTATTTCATAGTAGGTGCGTACGACGTAAGAGATAAGTGGTATGTCATCAATTGTATCAGTGGCGGAGGGTGAAAATTTTCAAAAAGGACTGTGATGGAAAAAAATTCTTACGTCTTACCCCGCGTTTACATACTGCCGCTCGCATTGCTCATCGTGTTGCCAGAAATATTCGCGCGATTAATGCCCTAGCATTCACACACTCCCATCATCGCGTTGGTCCGCATTACAGTATTCGCCCTGCAACGGAGACGGACGTAAACGTATGGAGGACAACGCTGTAGCAGTGTACGCAATAAGCTTTTACAGCATAGCGAATTAATTAAATAGATTATTAATAAAAACTATCACTTTCAACTACTATACACTTGAGATAATTTTAAAGCAATTAGTTTGCTAGACTAAACAAATTATAATAATGTAAGGGAAAGATCGCGGGTTCGAGTCCCGCCCGAGAATTTCGCTTTTTCCAATTTATTATAATACTATACACTTTCCGTAGATCGATATAAATATTTTTAAAAGTAAATATTCGAGGAGCAATAACGAAAGTCGTGTTTTATTTAGCTTAGCGCCATCTAGCGGTCTCGTATAGTTCATCGCGCTAGTATTTGCGCAACATACACGGCAGTACTCGCGGCATGACGAATATACCATTCACACCACGTCTCTGCCCACTTCTCTCGCCACTTCCCTCGCTCTGCCGCGAGTATGTAAACGTAGCATTATAGATTGTTCAACCGGTTGAACAGATAGTTGAACATACTGGAGTAGAAGATTTTTGGCAGAGCAAGCCGAGGAATCGGGATATAGGGACGGGACCTCTCGCCACTGAATTGTATGGTAGCCTCATCGAGATCATCGGGGCCCAAACTAACCTCACCTGCAAGCCCCCATATACCTGATTGACAGATGGCTCTAGCGCAGGCTTTCCTCTCAGACGTGGCGGCCAGACGACAGTGACTTCCGTAAAAGCTTACAAGTGGAAATGCGGCCTTAGTATTCCTTGCCTCCCTTATATCCGTAAAACTTTTCATGCATTGCATGTATTATAACTTTCACTGCACTGCCCGATGTTTCCGAGAATGTATCTTATTTGGTCCGTAAACATTGTTCCATTCCTCTCAGTGCGCAGGCATTCGCATTATAAGTTACTGTTGTTACAATTTGTGAAAGTCCGCCAATATTATGTGTCTATACTCGTATTAAATATACCAGTAACAAATTCGCACAGGAATTTGAAAAGTACTTATGGAACTTATTGAGATGGCCATTGAAATAAAAATGATCAATTGCTGTTTTTCCTGGCAGCGAACTTTATGTTTTGTTCATTGTGACATCACTGAATAAGTTACATCGTTTTTTATTTATTGTTCATTCTGTAATATGCTATTATTCAATTTGGGTATTGGATCAATACCCCAAAATAAATCAACTCACAAGTTAAGAGAATAATAATAATTCCGGTTTCATACTTGTACCACTGCAAAAATCGACTATTAGAAAGTTTAAAAAGGTTGTTATTTTTACGCCATTGATTTACACCAACATAATTTTTATGTCGGGCAAAGCCTATGTTTCCTCGTAAACTGAATTGATTTCGATAAATCTCCTGCAAGATCCGTCTTGAATACACTTCATGAAGTTGCCACATCGAAGGCACCTTAAACAATTTTGTCT
Source organism: Eilema depressum (assembly GCA_914767945.1). Taxonomy (NCBI): domain Eukaryota; kingdom Metazoa; phylum Arthropoda; class Insecta; order Lepidoptera; family Erebidae; genus Eilema; species Eilema depressum. Next base: position 2,483,880 of record OU612021.1, read on the forward strand.
TATAAATACTTTTTATCATTTTGCATCTTATTTACACTCTTCTCGCTTTTCTTCATTCTGTCACAATAGCTGTAAATGTTAAAATAATAATAATAACGTACAAAAGTGTTACTTTGTGACCAAAATTAAAACTTAATTCGACTCAATCCTTTGTTGCGAAGACTTCTTTTATAACATTTATCATTAAAAGTAAAGTGAATGGAGGAAAAAATATACAGAGAATAATTCAAAAGGAATAAAACCTTCTGGTGCGTGTAATATTTCGAGTAAACTCAGGATCCCGTGAGAAATTAGAATAACTGCAGCATAATTGAGTCTGTCTGTGGCCATTATTTACCCTCAGCTAGGACTAGATTTATAAATCAGACAACCAACAATGTCTGTGTTTGTCTACCTTTAGTTGACGTTCACCTTTATTATGGCTTTTGTGAGGTTTTGGTACCTACTGAATAAGGACGAATAACCATTTATTATTAAGTAGCAAACAGCCCTGGCTTTGTTCGGGTATAATTTGATTCCTCATTCAAAAAGCTTTTTTAGGATGAACTAAAATAGCAAACAAGAAAAATCTGAATTGCTATAATAAAGCCTATTTTGATAGGTTTGTGGACTATTGAGTTTCAAAAGAAGCGTAGAACAGATAGGTAAAAATTACTTTATGTTGTTGTAGAAAGGATCATTGCATGATATTATTCCATCTCATTTTACTAATAGTAAGCCTCATTATGTTAATTTATTGAGACTGCCAGTAATCTCACTTGTTGCTACCCTGCAAAACATAGAAACCTTTTCAAAAAGCTGTACACCAGTAGTACAGAGATCCAGTTACTTACGCACACCTCTTAAAGGCTTAGACAGACGTGAATTACCACTCCTAATTGAGTCAATAAGTTGTTCAGTCCCCCTAAAAAGGTGACGTGTCAAAGAGGCACATTTCATGGCCTGTAACTAAAATGTCGTATTTGTAAATGATCGGGGTTTTATATTCCTTCGAATGTCTAGTTCAAGGTCTTTTGACCAAGCTTAGTGCCAAGACCGCAGTCCAACGCATCCGTAACGTTTTATATTATTTTCTGGTAGAACGTAACATTAACATGTTGGGACGTTCTTCAGAAAATATTATCCTATTATATTTGGAAGGCTCAACTTTCAGTGAGTGTTATAGCCTAGAGCCTGGTCTCCTAAAATAGCGATGTGCTTTTGACACAAAAATTTCATTCAATATAAGAATTTCCAGTTTCCTTCGAAGTAATCTCGTATTCGTAGGTCTAAATTTTCTAGTTTTCGTTGGCAGAACCTTTGTTTTTCCAGCACGAATTCAATGTTTTCGTATCTTTAATCAGTCTTATATTTTGGATTACATACTTGTTTTATTTTTTTATTTGGATGAGCAAACAATCCAAGCAAAGCTCACTTGTAAGCCGGTACATCTGCTACTTGACGAACGAGATTTGGGCCCTGGTTGCTTCTTGTGGCTAGGGGCACAGATGGCAGTCGCTCCCGTGTAAAACAAACATAGTAAGTTATGGAAAGGCTCCAAAGTGTAATCTTTAAATGCAACAGATGACAATACCTTCAACTCCTTATTATAAACGAAGAGAGCAAGTTAGCTCATCTCGTGGCCCCACGTTGGGCGCCATTATCTCGCCCATCATATTGATGGCGCTTTTGATGACGTCACATAAACGTAACAACCTAACTTTGTTTGTTTCCGCTATACTGAACCGTAATGAATCGCGAAGGCACTGTCTGGAGTACGTAATATGGAAATTCGTGTGTACTTAGGTTTGATTTTGTTCGCAGTAAATCATTTCACTTCATGAAGAAAATAACATGCTAACAAATTCTTCATTGTGGAATATTAGGATATGATATCTACGGTCTTTTAAAAATATAGAAGTTTGATATTTTTGCGACGCAAAATGGTTACAAGTTACTGAACTTTCTTTAGATAACAGCTAAAATATCTTATGCGACGATCGATATTGGAGCTGAAATTTACTTTTTTTTACTAATTATAATAAATTAGTAAATAGATATATATGGTAAACAGTTACCGTCAGACTCCGTGAGTAATCAACATTTTGCATTATCGGATGTGTTACTGAGTCACGCTCTCGGCTGAACGAATCAGGCTGAAATTGGGTATGAGAACAGGGCATAGTAATTTGCTACTTAGGGTACTTTTAAATCCCTGAAATTGGTACCTAAGGATTACGGGAACAGCATTAGAACACCATGCGATGATGCTAGTGATATATAAATAGGCTTGCTAGACGGAGGCTCGTATTCTAGAACGACACTCGGTCCTGAATCTCGATATATCCGAGGACAGATTGCTTAGACAGATTGACAGATTTGACAGATGGTCTATACAATCTGTCCTCAGGTAATTGGAATTCAGACTGAATGCCATTCTAGAATACGGGCCCTAAGGAGCACTGGTTACATGAGATCCAGAATGCGGATAATTATATTTAAATACAACTAATTATACTTAAACAACCAGATCAAAGCAAGTAAAATAAAACTCCATACTACCTAATTACGCTAATACACCTCCCGTCTACACAGCTACAAAGGAAAAAGTAATTACAACAGAGCAATAGGTATAAAGATTAACATAAATGTAATATTTAATAAATACGAAGATTCTTTTCATACTTTTGTAGAGAAAATAAAAATACGAGTTATTATACAAAGAGATAGCTCTGCCCGGGACCCGACTGGATGGGGAAATTAAATAACTTCTGCAAATTACGAGAATTTTGTAATAAACTAAGTAGCTTTCTATCTGAAGTCTAGACTTGTAAATAAGATGAAGAATGTTTAATGTACCTATGTGTAGGTATGAGATGAAACAGCTGGGGACATTAAAATAAGTGTAAATAGTATTTTGGCAGTTGTATAGACATGTTTTGTAGCAAATTAAAAACATTCGTCTCTTCATCAGTAGTTACGAAAAATACTTGTGTTCGTACACGCTGATCTCCGAAATCATCCTATTACAATACAACTTTATGAAAAGTGGATGATGGACATAGTTTGCGTGTCTTCATGAGGTATGGGATTCGATTCTTGAGTGGGCCAGTGTTATCGATTTTCCAGTTAGGTACTTCAACTTTTCACTCCTGGAAATAGTGTTGCGTAGTATACAAGTCATACCTCTCACTCACATGCATCAAGATCACCATTTTATCGTTAACCATTGTTGGCATTAATAATGGTGGTCTTCTCTATAAACTTCACTTACCGCTAATGTCATATCGTATCCACTATCCACTATTTTTTTCTTTGTTTTTTTTTAGTAACACGGTTGCTACTTAGTCTACTCACAATTCGTGAACCGTGAACTTGTTTATTGCCTTATTAGTAGTGTAAAGGGAGCATTATAATGTGTTGATACTTTCATAGTGGGTTAGTTAAAACTTCAACAAACAAACCCTATTCGTTTCTGAATACCTGTGCCAACACAGACTGTCTCTATTTAGTCGTAACGTAACCCTTCACGTCCAATATGCCATGAGCTCAATATCTGCTCACTTTCGGATACGTACTGCATCCTGAATCTTAAAGCTCGAGCACCTTGGCTATGTAATCAAGTGCTCGCAGTCTTAGTGCTGGGGCACGGATTGAACGGACTGAGCAAACTGTCTACGTGTGCAAGAGGGATAAAGTAACTACCTTCAGAGGACGGTTTACGTAAATGTTTGTTTAATTCCTAGTTCTTTGAGCGGTGAGTGAGAGGGCATCTGTCGAAGCCAAGCGCCACTGTTTTTAACCGATTAAAAAAAGAAGGAGGTTATTTATTAAAATTTTACTTAAAGGTACCTACAGTTAATTGGAATGCTGACATTAACTATTTGTAATTCATCTACGCTGCCAAATTGAATTATGTGATAAATGATGATAATGTGGCCCCGGGTTATGATGAAAATGATGATGATGATGTTAAAATATTTTCCGTAGTTGACTAAATTGCTGTCAATTTGTTTCAAATAAAGTAACTTCCCGAAGAATCTCCTTTCTCATGTCAATTAGAAATAACTCCGTATCTTTAGTTTCTAATCAAAACACAACATTCTTAATTCTTTATTGTACACTGAAATTAATACATTAACATACATAAATACATTTGATGTACAAAGGCGAGCTTAACTTAGTATTGAGTTTTGGAGGATGGAGTGGAAGACATTCAGTAAGTCTTTCTGCTTCACCCAAATATTATTCATGACCGGCGTACTAACAACATAAAAAATAGACGAAGATATAACACTACATCAGAGACACAATGAGCTGGCTCCCTGCCAGTCCAGCCACTAAGCCAAGCAATATTGTTAACCTCTAACCCACGAATTTAATTACAAACATCGCTTCAGAATGGTTTTAGTTTATCATCCTCGTTTAGAGGAACCTCAAGAAAATTCATTTAGGTACTTAGATCGTTTTTGTTACGTGCAGAACCCCATTGATCTTCATCTTACCAAATCTGACTATGAGGTGAAAATGTTGGATCCGAATCAACTAAAAGCGTAGTGTTTCGTTAAACCTGCCTTTGGTGGAGGGTAGCAGTATGCTCTAGAGAGAATTATCCTGAGATCCTTACCGGCCTTGGCCGCCAATGTTGGGTACAACGACGTCACTCTTTACTGTTATGTGTGACGGAGTCATAATATAGTATTACTAGCTTTTGCCCGCGGCTCCGCCCGCGTGGATGTCGGTTATCGCGACCAAACATAGCCTATGTCCTTTCTCAAGGTCTAATCTACCCCTATACCAAATTTCATCAAAATCGGTTCAGTGGTTTGGGCAGACAGACAGACAGACCGACAGACAGACAGAGTTACTTTCACATTTATAATATTAGTAGGGATGTAAGAGGTGGACTAGTTTTTAAACATCGAAGCTGCTTAACTGTTTTCCTAACTACAATATGGAGGTTCTTTAAGACATCAGAAGGTTCTTACAGGGTCAACAGCACGAGCGTGACGCCCCTGGTATTGCACACCAGCCCCGGATCTTCAATTTTTTTAGGCGGGGCAAAACCTCAAAATGCCGCCCCCGCCCACTTTTTTGCCGTGGATAAATTCCCTTGGATACCAGCGGGGGGGGGGGGGGGGGGGTATATCATATCCGATAGAATTTTATTTTGAATCATAAGTATAACCCATCTTTCCCTGGCGGCACATCACGCTATGCCACTTGGTGGCATCTCACGCGCTCACGCTCCGCCCCAGCGCGCTGGGAGCAAAGCGCTGAGCGAAAGCACTCCTTCTCTGAAGGCCCGTGTCAGCGCCTTCCACACCGGGCACCCCACCAGCGTGAGCCTTGAGTCCTCGCTCGCAAGTCGCATTACAGTGACGAGAGACGATATACAGACGTGGACTCCTTTCTGATCCGAAACACCATGTCCATGTCGCCTCTCTAGTCAGTCCTCCATGATGGGTTTTACCGCGGATAACACGGCTTGCCCTGCGCTCGGTCGCCCAAGTCGTTCCGTCTACTCGTCTATAATGTCCTGGTGGAGCTGGATTTCTCGAGGCTCGGGTTCCCGTCCCTGCTCCCACGTCAACTTTCACTACTAATATAGCAATTTGGAGACCAGACTTCGGAGATGCACCCTGAAGCCTTACACCTTATTGCGAACCGAACTTATTGCGAAGCACCCGGTCGTATTCGATGTTCCACAGGAGTTGACAGGAGCGACCCCAAGACCGATCTCTGCGGAGTACCGCATGACATTTGATGATGACCAAGGCCGGTCGCTGTAAAGTAGATGATGGCTCTCTCCATCAGATACGCCCCCGACTAGGCGGCGAAGATAGAGATGCACTTCGTGATACACGAGTGTCTCAATGAGGTAAGTCTAGGGCAAGGTGTTGAATGCATTGGCGATGACACACCGCTAACATTACCTCGCCCCGGGCAACCGCATCCTTCACCAGAGCCCTCATGCGCATGATGGCATCTACGGTGGAGCACCTCTGGCTGAAGCGATATTGGCCATTCGCCATCTCCGGCCACAACCTGGAGAGGTGTCCGGTGAGGCAGTTCCCTATAACTCTTTCGAAGAGTTTGCGCACCTCGTCAAGTACCACTATGGGTCGGTAGGCGAATGGTGAGTCCACCGGGCGCCCTTTCGGACGGGGACCATTTACCTCGTCTTCCACGATTGCGGAAATTGGCTCCACTACAAACATGCCTTAAGAAGCTCTGTCAGTTGGGGACTTAAGGAGATCTTCGACTCCTGGAATGCCGTCAGGTCCCGGGGCGGTTTTGTTACTTCTTGGCTCTGAGAATTGCACCGCCAGCTCTAGTTCTACCCAAGTAACCTCGAGTCGTCGTCGTCGTCATTCAAACTGGGCGCCATGGGCGACCGAGGCTCAGTAGTCTGCGGTGGAACGTGTTTCGTCGGCTGCGCTGGGAACAGGGAGCTATCAACTCCTCTAAATAGCACTGGTGGAGACACCGAATCAACGTCAGGGTCCAGGGGCGCAGCTTGCCGCTTACCATAAGGCAAGGCCGCCCCCAAGGGGGCGGCCTTTCATCTACAAAGTTTGATTTTGCCGCCCCCTGATGCTGCCGCCCGGGGCGCGTGCCCCGGCTTGCCCCCCCCTAGATCCGGCCCTGTTGCACACGCCCATAGACCAAAGTAAACACTTCCAATCAGATGAACCTTGTGCTTCTCTACCATCTAAGTGGTATAAAAAAAGATATTTTAATAACAGCACTAGCTAAGACGTTGCTTCTAATGTGGCAAACCACGTTACGTAACTCTGTATAAATAAATTCTCGAAGAAATGAACTGCTAATATAAATGGATGTATTTTGATAAAAGACGTTATTTGCCAACATACACGAGTGTCCCTGGAAACATAATACAAGTATGTTAAGTTTCCGGAGACCCTGACCGGGCTTGTCATCTTGGCTGGGGATGCCGCTGCGGAATATATTTTGGCAATACACGCACTATTATAAGGAAAAAAGAATCGTAGATTATATTGAAATTGGAAAAGTTAAGGTTAAGGTTAATCTATCTAGCCCGAGAGAGAGCCCATAGGCTTGGAGACCACCAAGATCTCGGGCCACATTCATGGTATACCTCATTGATGAACGAGGTTTTGTCGCAGAATGCTCTCGGTATTGGGTATAACTCCCAAGATAAGCTAGAGCGGAACTCGAGCTAAGTTGTTATAGCTTTCAAGTTTCAAATATGTATGCTATTTTGTACCATATTCTTCTAATCATGTATAAAGAAAGCCGGTATGTTAATGTTATTGTACTTTAATGGTCTCTACAGAAGAAAGAAACCACCAAGTATGCTTTAATATCCATTAATATAGAATACAATTTCTTCTAACAACTTAACTTCTATGAAAAGCTCCCAACTTCAACGCAATCAAACAAAACGATAATAACATTCCACAAAGAAAAATAAAAGTTCAGAGGTCATCAAACAATGGTTGGCAAGTCCATCCTTACATTTCAGAAGTTTTTGAGCCGAAGGTCCCGAATTGTTTCAAAGGAATGCCGATCGGCAGAACCCATTAGTTTCGGCACTCCGATATAAAATACTATGGGCCGATAAATAAACTGTTCTTTACCCTGACAGTCAATTTATAAAATGTCCACCGGGTTTTTGCGGTCATTCCGACCAAAAGAGTAAGTAAAAAGTTCTCGATCGAATGTGTGGTGAACGGTTAAGTGTCGAAGTGGCATTATGAACTGGCAATTTTAGTTTTCACTTGTCCGACTGTCGCAGGTTTCTTTCTCTGTGTTGAGGGTTCGCTGGATAGACCGGCGCTACTATAAAAGCAAATTAATCCACATTCTGAACAGGAGGCGTAGGAGAATAGACCCTGAGCTCTAAAGAATTAATTATGGATGCAATAGGGATTGAATCTCGAATAAATAGTGGACAATCAATTCAAATTGTTAACAACTATGGCTAAGGATGACTTATTGGAAAAGTCAATAACTGGGAACGTTATCTTTTTCCCTCGCAATATCTTAGACGAACTTTAGGAACTAAACTAAGCAACCTGAACCAACAATTGAGAGACAGTGGAATTGTTACTTTGAATTTCCTTATTAAACAATAACGCAGTCCGGCGAACCCTTAGTAATGTCTAAATCATTTGTTATGCTTACATTTTCCTGCTTCTTCGGTGGCAAAGATGTTTTTTCATAATTTACCTTAATTCTTAAGCATTTGTCTTCTGCTCCGAATATGAAACTAATTAAAATTGGGCAGGAAAAATAAGGTTAACAAACAAGCATACAGCTATTCAGATGGTAAGCGAATATCGTGATTTATGAACATTTATTAGAACAAAAAAAGGAGAAATGCACTAGAAAAAAACAAAGATTTAGAGTTGGCTAGATATCCCAATATCTAATATGTCATTTATTCACTTCCCTCGATCACGTCATATCGTGAACAGAAGCAGGAACTGAATCGCAATGCGTTTGAAACTGGTAGTTCACCATACTGACGCTAGCTGTAGATCTAACCTAATCCAAATCTATAAGGAAAAGTATGACTTTTCCATCTTTTATAAACTTCAAATGAACCATGTCGCGAGCATTGTTGTTCAGGTATCTGAAATTCTTCGTGAACATACTGAAAGTCCGAGTTATGTTAGGAGTTAATATATTATAAGAACTCGTAAAGGCTTCAATAGTTCCCAGGTACGCTTCTCCGGAAAGTAATCCAACATCCAACTTTTAACATATTCCAGGGAAAATTTGTACGCAGCATGTGGTAAAGCAATCACTTAGTTTACCGCTAGTTTAATACAAACTACTCGGAAAATGCTTCGCGTTTTACGAAATAGATCAAAACTTACCTTCCAACTTTAACACTCGTGTGAAAGGGAGATCCGATAAAAGCTGGGAGATTAAAGAGAGACCGGAATATATTACAAGTGAATTTGAAGTTTATCGTATATTTCATGCATGAAAGTGAGAGATTAAATGTTAAAAATAAAATAAAACATTTGGAACGCTCTGTTTGATTCAAAAAAGTTAAATGAAAGGTCCGATCAAATTAAGGATATTAGAAAAGGATAGAGCTAAACGTAGGAGTAGCTACAGTTTTCCTATGATAGGTAGGGTAGTTAAAAATTCAAAACGCGTTGCGTATAAAACTCCCCCATCACTTTATATCGCACTCAGTTCCGGCAGATGTAACGGTTTATATTTTTTTTATTTCTTTTCGACAATTTATTTAGGGTTGGTGATGCGTTTTTATTTTGACCCGATGTGTGATTTGGGTTTTAATGCGTTTTGGTCAATGTAAATAAAATTACAGTTCTGTAAAATTGGGCAAACTATTTTTATCACTGTTTTCTTTTCTCTTTTTATTCTGACCAGCAGTTTCGAAGAAGATTTAGATACAGTTTAATTAGCTTAATTTGATGAATCTTGGGAACAGTGTCGGCAGTACCAAACCTAGCTCCGCCAAAATAAATTGCTTAGAATAAATGATTGATGCAGATTGAATAAAAGCACATACTTATAAACAGAACGTATAGACAGAAACACTGACCCTTGAAAAGACCAGAGTGATACAACATTATAAACCAAGAATAATTTAATTACGCTAATTATTTTGAACGACACTTCAAACACTTCAATTTTAAAGTACTGTCAAAATTTCGTTCCAAATTCAAATACACTCAACAAGTGATTGCGAAATACACACGCGCTCGCTTTACCCGGCCAGTTTTTAGTGTAAAGTAGCAACAGAAAATAAAATCGACACAACCACGCTTTCCAACAAGGAGGTTTTTCCATGTTTTTTTGCAAGAGTGTATTGATCGCGCATCCATTAAATGCTGTAAAATGACAGCGCACGCCCGCGTCATTAAAACTCAACGTGCACTGGTGCCTTTTAAACTGAGCACGAATGTAGTTCCAATGGAACAGGTTGAATTTGAATTGGAATTCCAAATTCGAAGAAATCTTGACAACAGTAGCGTTAATAATCATAAACTTATTAATTTAATAAATAGACGATAAGCGTTTCAATTTGTTTTCTTAGAATTAATAAGTTGTTCGTTGAAAACCATTCTAGATCATGAAAGAGGCTTTTATCCTTCATCGATATTATCTGTTTGTTTTGATTCATAATGCTGAGCCTAGACTTCAATTCAGGTATCTTTGTTTTACCAAATTTAAACTTTTCATGAATATAACTGCAGAAATCCAAGTGAGAAAACCTTCCATGGTCTAGAACACAAATATTGTATAACACTCATGATTTTTGTACATTGTTATCTATTATTGCTAGCCATTTCGTGTCGCAAAACATTACCGCTCCTGGAAAAAGGATAGAGCTTCCTTAAGGAAGGGACAGTGATAAAAATAGCCCCCACGAATGACCAAAACCAGCAGTAGACTGCGTAATCTTTTAAAACCTAAAGATTTACCCGGATAAACCACGATCACCTGCGGACGTAAGCCGGAGAAATTCACATTTTCAATTTGAGCGCCGAGCGGTTTTGATAACCGCTCTCGCAATAAATCTTGAAATTCTTTACGCTTCGGTTTTCCAATCTTTCAATTAATCGGTTCTTAAGAGAACTGTAGAAACTTGATGGGAAATTTCCATCTTCACCCTTTGTTCGTATTTTTAATATGGAAATCGCCGCTTATTACAGACGTGAATGAAATCTGTACCCGGAGTGGAATTGTGCAATAAATTGTATCTTTCACCTGCAATTTGTTTAGCTTTTTGTTGTAACACCGTCATCTTCTCTTTTCATGAACATACATACGTATAATTACGCGTTTATCCCCGGGGGGTTAGGCAGAAGTGAATTAACACCTAAATTTCACCAATAATGGTATGCAGTCCCATGTAATAAGGGGTGAGCGTATTGCCGTATTCCGGACACTATTGTTGGCTCGAGCCATGCATCAGGCTTTTCATCAAATGTGTCAATTTTGGAACAAGTCTAAACTCGAAATATGTACCTACTTTCAAAAAAAAATTATTTAGAGAAGTTACATATCGAATGAAAGTTCACGTTGCCATAGAGGTGCGACATTACATGGTGTAGTTACATTTTATAGGCGGAACAGCAAACCTAGAATAATATTTTATCAAATAACGGTATATTGGATTTCGTACAACCTGTGGTACAACACTACAGATTTATGACTCGATATTAGAAAAGATAACGGATTTCGGTTTCGTAGTACCTCTATACATGAAATGAATATTATTTTTTTGCCTTTTACTTGGGTACTTCGTAGTAATTACATCGGCAGTGTATGAAAAGGTTGATGGTGAACATAAATTATGTTACGGCTAATCTTGGCTTTAGCCAGTTAATCTTAGGTTTATCTTATAACAGCTGATAAGGTCTGTTTCACCTTTCTTTAACTGGTAAATGTTAAGTTTAGTCAAAGTCAAAGTGGTTAAAGATGTATTAGGAAAATAAAACAGGAAATGCATAAAGATAGTCGCATGTGGTAAAATAAGTACCTACATGTGTATTTCTTTCTCAGCGTGTTCTCAACTTGCAAAACGAGCTTATGGACACCACGCGCCCCCGACACGGAAATGATACTTGTGTTTATACCTAAAAAAATAGAAACCCCAAAAATAATCAATCAGACTAATTCTATTTTTGTAAGCATTTGTTCTGATTTCAATATTTGAAGAAAATCAGGCATATCTAGAACAACTACTTCAAAAGTATCCATGTTGTGTACACTATTAAATGCTATAGACATGTAATATGCATAATAATGGTAGCATCCGAAGCCTGACATCATGTGATTACCATGATTCCATGAATAGCCACCTTCGGTACATACATATAAGGTTCAAAATAGATGGGGTACAGTAGATTAATAAAATTGACGCTTTTCTTATGGGCTTCCACAAATTTTACGTGGAGCAGTTATTAACTATGGCTTGTAAATTTGTCTTCGTTATATTAATAGCGTTCATAACTCCCTTATCCCTTATGCATAAAACAATTCAATATTTTTTTGTTGATGTGCTTACTACTGGTGTTTAGTGGCCTTACGATCGAGAGGTCCCAGGTTTGGATCCTAACCTTTGCGCTACTGACATAAATCCTGTAAATCCTCAAAGGGGTAGGCAGAGGTGTATTGTCTTATCACTCTTTTCTTCTTGTCTTATCAAGTTATCACATTTCGCCAATTACAATTTTCGGCCCACGTAATAGGGGGCGAGCCTATTGCCGTCAAGCGGGCACTTATTCATGAGCTGGAGAGGAGAACTTAGGAAAAAATTAAGTTCCTAAAAAAATATATAGATAGGTAAATTAAGAATGTAAATATTATCTAAACACCCGCATCACAGTTCAGAATAAGCATTTATCCGCAAAAGCATACCTGAGCAGATTGAGTTGGAAACATCCCAAACCTTTTTCGTGAACTAATCTCGCAGTACCGGAATATTCAGACAGGTATAAAGCATTCATGTCCGCATTTACCTGTAAATCCGTGCCCGTGTGAAATCGTGCCATCAAAAGCCATTGAAGTTGCGACTATTCCAAATATGACCCAAATACTGGTCCGGGGAGATGAATATGGAACAAACGAGTGCCGGGCGCTGTGCGTTTCGGACGGAAGCTTCTGAGTAGGGTAATCAAACTGTATGTATTTCGCGGAAATTATACAGATGCTGGATTGCGGATGTTACATTAGTTTTTTTATCGGGATATTACCAGTGATTTCGCATTTTGTCAGTAAATAAAGTTTCGGATTTCTCGGTCTGCTGTGTGATCTGGGTTGCGACTGTTGCGAGTGAAGTTATCTTATTGAGCTGGGACAAAGGTGTCCCACCCTGGTAAAAAAATTAGACCCGAGATTGCGTCTGGTTTTAGTCACATTCTGAACCTAAGGGGTACGAGTTTGACAAAAATCTAATTATGGAAAGAAGTAGGAGTACTGAACCCGATTCCCTAGGTGCAAGCTTTAGATGCAACTGCCAGTGACAGTTAGATGAAGAAAATTATACAGCAACACCTTTGAAAATTTTGCACTGAGTGGGAATCGAACGCACAACTTCTGAAGTAGCAGTCGTTCACTCTACGACCTCGACATAATCTACTCAAACAAGTCTATTGAGTTTGTGTAACACAAAGTCGACATCAATATCTTTTACCGCTAACATACGAACCATATTCCAAATTCATATGTTACCCGTCATCGGTCAACAAATGTCCCCAGATTGCTGCATTCATGGCGTCCGGACACCACAAAGGGGGCGGACTGTACCGTATAATGATGACGTCATACGCCACGGTTTTTAAATATCAGCAAACCCATGTGTGGTTTTTGAGATAAGATGCAGGTGTTGTTATATTGTTAGGGTTAAGGGTGAAGGTTACTGAAGGGTGGTATAGTTCAATATCAGTAAAATAAATACAAATAGCTGTCGTTCCCTTCGGGATAGTCTGTCATGATAGGATAGGGGCCATGTTTACATGTAAGATTTTTGTAATTTATCCGTTAATAAAGATACATACATACAAACATATATTACGTTCAGTCCTTATACACTTTTCGGACTTTCTTTACTGTCATCTTTAATAGACGGGTCGAAACTCGAAAGCAATCTAATAACTCTGAATCCGGAGCTATAGGCTCGCCCCCTATTACGTGAGACCGTGGGAGCATAGCTCTGCCCAACCCATCGGGGATTTACAGTATGTATGAATCCGGATCCTTTAAGCAGATCATAAAAAGCATCTATCGAGTCCATCCAACTCCAAAGAAGATCGGGAGAAATGGTACACGTTGAGAAAGGCCTTTGTCCAGCAGAGGACTGCAAATACTGCGATAGACTAATGATTGATTAAGTCCGTCCTATTGAGAACCATCATTTTAGTATAGTTCACCACTGTATCAGCCATACTATATCTATAATGGTGACCTTATTCTGTATACTTACAGTTCCTTCCCATCTAGCGAAGTGAAGTCATATTGACGTGTACTATATAACAATAAATAACCAGGAAGCTTGCCTAAAAGGTTTGATGACAGCAGAGGAAACTTGTGAATAAGCCTATATTGATGAGCTTCCTATACTCTTCCGTATGTCTGTATGTTAAATGATGGGGTCTACTAAGCGTCTTTTCGATACAATAAATCGACGGATAGTTGAAACGGAAAATCGCTATTTTTACCACTTAAGTGGGAGACAAACACACGGATGACACAGTCCACTTGATGGGCAGCGGTTACCGTGGCCTATGGACGTGTACAACACCAGGGGCGTCACATCCTGTAAGAACTATGTATTGCTCTTCTTAAAGAACCACATTGTATTCGCTAAGAAAAAGTTTGAACTAAAAGTAGTAAAAAAGTTCTCAGGATATTGAAAATAGATTGTCTAGTATAAGAGGAGGAAAGAACGTGACACTGAGACTTTGAACATTGAATGTAGATAAGTAGGTAAGTAAACTTTATAAAAATTAAAATAATAGTTCCTTGAGAATTTCACAAAATGATTTTCCTGGTAAGAATTCTAAGTTACGAAGGTAAAACATAACTAGTTTGTAAAATATGTTTTGAAGAAGGTCCGCCAAGATCATCAGGCCTAAATCCAAGCCTGTAAGCCGGTCCACTTGCTGTCCAATAATGGAGTAGTAAGTACAAGAGCGGACCTTGGAATTTTAAAATATTTATGAAAAAATCCTATCCCAGTTTACCAATGGCAATGTTCACTTTTGCAGGAGCGAAGAAATATTTAAATAGCCTGTAAAATAGTTTGCCGAGGAATCGGTTCCGATTATTCTGAAAAGTTTCTGAAGCCCCAAGTAACAAGGACAAGGGCGGGTAGGTACATGATGACTGTTCCAAGTCTCCAAAATGTTGTGATTTGCAAAAAAAATCTTATGTTCCTATTGCAAGCAGCAGCAAAATATTAAATTGAATATTTTGTGAGGGTATGCAAATTTGAAATAAGCATTGAATACCTTTTCGAAGATTTATTTGTTTTACGAGCAGGCAGTCCTGTAAATAGCTTAGAGTTTAACTCTCTATGAAAAATGGACTTTTATTTTAGGCTGCCCGAAAACATTTATTGTGATACATTCAATTCTCATATCAAGGTGATTTCGAAACTATTTGTTAAATACATTTATTCACACACTAGTGTTTAATGGTAATTAACCATTTTTATAGAGTAGAAGAAATGAAATGTGTGCCATGATCGTATCGTAACACGAAAAATATGGTGCAGACACCATATTTTTACGGTACTAGGGGTGTGTATAGTATAGTATAGGTATATTCTGTCCAATTCTACCTCGAGACACATATCTTGAACCTAAATTGCGAGACCCGAGAAGAAACAAGGCCTTGGTGGTTTTGTAATAATCTATGCTTGGTGAATTTGAGCTCGTCCGCCACAATAGCACCCCGTGCTATCCTCAAAATACACCCAAGAAACGTGTACCTACTACGCGTATAGAGCACATTTTGAGCACATTTGTACATATATACCGAGCAATACCTACCACCTACTACTACTATGTTCCCATGCCCAATTTCAAGTTGCCAGCCATTTTCCATTATAAAGGCCAGAGTTTCTCACAACAAATAACTTATAGTTTATCATTGTTAAATAAAACACATTCGTGCGAATCCATTTTGACGTACATATTGCCGGAACACGGTGGAACGAATCGTAAAATACGATTATTTTCTCAATCTGCATGAAGCTACGCAGATTGCCTCTCTACCTCGATAGTTCGATTTTTCCTCAAAAATGAATAAATAGGGGTATCGTAAGCTGTAGTTACACAACCGTGAATTCATTGCTTACATCATCATATTGTGTAATGTGCGTTGTGTTTTGCAATAAATGTATTTTCTTTCTTTCTTCTTTCTTTTATATGAGATTGTGTTCATTACACTGTGATGCAAGTTACATTTTCTTAGAAATACTATTGCCCGCGGCTCCGCCCGCGTAGATGTCGGTTATCACGATTAAACAAAGTCTAATCCTTTCCGAAACCCTCTATCTGTGTACCAAATTACCATTAATCAGGTTATCTTACAAATTACGAACTTCCATACAAACTTTCTTCCCCTTTTTGAACTTCTTTAACTACGTTTTTCAATATAAAAGTCTCTAGTCCATCTTTGTATCAAATTTCATCAAAAGGCGTGAAGCACAACAGACAGACTTTATAATATTAGTAGAGACAAAAGATAATAATAGGTTTACTGGTACCCCACCAAGACCTTCGCGCATCGGATACCTGGTACACCTGCTGCTTAACGGACGAGGCTTTTGCGCAGACTTTCATCGCAGAAATGGCCCTGGGTCGACCGGGGTGCAAGGGATTATGTCTACGACTACCTCACCTCCGGCAACCGACGCGACGGCCCACAAATGGCGTGCGTTTTAGTCGGATCAAGTCCGACATAACCTCCTCCACCAGCTTCGGCAGAGGGGTATTCGTGGGGTTTTTCGCACGATAAAAAAAAGAGAGTGGAATGTTCAGTAAAGTTATTATTGATAAAGCTCCCCGAACACGCCTGAAATTGGCTCCTTATCTGTCTGACTCGACATCGAATTTATATATTACAGAATACTATTACGGATAAATCACGCTAATCCTCTAAACGTATTATGAATGGCGTAAACGAAAGTCATTTTCTAATATGCTATATCAGATTACGGAGGTCTCCAATTGATTGTTAATCCTACTAGGATACGAGTACCTATTACCATAATTGCTAATTATGTTTGGTTGACTGATTAATAGCTGATTGCAAGCCGTCAATCATGTTTGTTAATAGATAACTGGATGCTTGAGATAACTTCATGGAACGTACCACATATTGGTAGTTAAGGATTACTGTCAAAATATATACCCATGAAAGGTTTAGACAAGATCGGTTTTATTTGTGTTTCCATTGCAATCTAATTTCCTATGTTCAAGCCCATCAATTGAATGAATCCTGTCAGATGATAACTATCTAGAGGATACGGTCGATTTTAAATTCGTTATATCAACCTTATTGGCCTCGATAGATGCTTTTTCACGTCACGTTACTCTTAATAATATGCTATTGTTGGAAGAAGGAACCATGCACTTAGATAGAGCATTCCAGCTCTAAAGTTTTAAGTCGTATGCTGATTGTTTTATTTCTTTTTCAGGTACGTTCCTGTTTTCTTCTCTAACAGATGATAACTGCGGACTTAAGTAACGCTGCCTCTCGAACTCGATTTACTTCGGTAAGTATCATCTCCCTTTCGTCTCTGCAGGTGACAAGTGCCACACCGCGTACCATCAGATCAACTATCTTTTCTACCTTCGTTGAGCAAAAGAGAAAGGAAACCAATAAATTCTGAATAAAACATCCAATTCTTGTCTCAATTCAAACTAGTTCAGTGAGTGATCGTCTCGAACTACATCTTTTCCTGAACGTTCGGTTATAAGCACATTCCGCTTGACATTATTGGGTTCCCGATTTACGAGGATATGGGACGAGACTATCGACATTTATTGGGCACCGCTCCAATCCGGAATATTGCACAAAATTTTGGCCGCAGCTACGTGGGGAATATTCACATAAATCATATAACTAACATAAAAGACTGTTTAGTGTTTACTTACCAAATGGATGATAAATAATATAATGCTAATATTCTCAGAGATGGCATCCTCATACGTTGCGACTGGAAATAGTACGCACAGTCAGGTTTGAAAGGAATTTCATCCCCCGCATGCTTAAACTGTGTAATGACCTCCCTGCTGTGGTTTTTCCAAGCGTCTACAGTACTTCTTCAAGAAGGGTATTAGAAGGTTCTTACGGAGTCAGTAGCGCGAGTGTGACACCCCTGGTGTTTGCCTACGCCCATAGGCCACGGTACAACTTTCTGGCAGGTGAACCGTGTGCTTGTCTACCACCTAAGTGGTATAAAAATACAGCCCAGACTCAACCTCAGATGCATGACTCGAGTCAATAATAGTGCCCGGAATACGGCAGTAGGCGCACCCCCTATTACGTGGGATCGAATAGAATGATTGGTGAAATGTGGGTGTTAATTCACCTTTGCCTAACCCTCCGGGGATAAAGGCCTGATTATATGTATGTATGTAATTATAGTACTATTCATTACAATGCTTATTTTGGGTCTTAGTTCCTTCACTAAAGACCTGTAGATTTCAATCTCTGTCACCAAAACCAAACATTCCCTTAATCACACCTTCAATCAGAGCCATCACGCTTGAAGAACTGCTCCTTAGAGGTGAGCCGTAAACATTAGACCCCTTTCAACGGAACGAGCTGAAAACTAACCATTTGACCGAAACCTTGACAGATGTGGTACATTAGCGTGTAACGAGGGTAGTCGTGGAATAGTTGTATGGACAATGATGGAGGTACTGTAGGCAAATAATTCAGTATATTCAAATTATTTTAGTTGTGGAATGCATTAGATTAATACACGTTGCTTATCCAAGGTATATTTCGTATGGGAATAATTTTCATGTTGCAAGAGCATAGGTTGTTTCTAGGCAAACGTCTCCCACTGTCACCCATGCCATAACTAATCAATCAGCCCCTCTTGACAAGTGGCACAACCGTCAATACGAGTAGAATTTTTTTTTACCCAAAGTAAGTATAGCTTAACTAGCTTGTGTTATGGGTTCTAGAATGCGGATAAATATAACATAGATTTGGCATTTTTTTTTTGTAAATACATACATATTATACATAAGATGCATTTACAGATACATGATGACATAGAAAACACCCAGACCAATGCAAATATTTATATTCATGCATACAAATATTTCCACTGAGCGGGAATCGAACCCGCGCCTCCTGCGTAGCAGCCGTGTTCACTACCGCTACGCCACAGAGGCAGTCATCAAATGAATGACTCTGTGCTTTTAGCATCAATTCCGTCAATGTCCAGTAGTAGAGCTACTAACGCAGGAGATAGAGTGGCCCAGAATTTGACCGGTTGACTCGAGTTTATATTTCCTCCCCGCAGAATCCAAACAAAAGGACAACACAAATATTTTTACTTATCACGAGTAGAATAGAAAGATCAATCTATGGGACTGGCATACGTCGACGCCTGTCATAAACGCCAAAATACGTTTCAATCCCATACATTGAATATTCTTATATGAATAACCATCAGGTGGGCCGTGTGCTTGTCTGCCAACTAAGTGGTATAAAAAAAATCTTTGCTACATAAATTCATTTTTAACAAAAAAGTTTAACCGACTTCAAGAAACGAAAAAGAGGCACTGAAAAGCGAAAACAGACTTACTGATTTATTAGAAGTCGGTGCCTAGCCCAAGGGAGGCCATATTTCAATTGATTGCATCATAGTAATGTAGTTCAGACACAACAAACAAAGTTGGCTGGCACCGACTTCTAATAAATCAGTAAGTCTGTAAATTAAGTTATTTTTCGCTTTTCAGTGCCTCTTTTTCGTTTCTTGAAGTCGGTTAAACTTTTTTGTTAAAAATGAATTTATTTTTCTCTTTTTAGTGAGTTTGTACAGTCTCACGACTGTACATCGCATGTATAGTGACCTGACTGTACATGCGCTGCTGACGCTACACTACAGATCGAACCGGCCACGCTAAATAAAAAAAATATTAAAGCATTATTCAAAAATAATTTTTAAAATCAATGCATATAATATATACACCGGAAATATAGCTGAATATTCTGAATACTTCTGCGTACCCCTTCAAAGGACTCAGGCGTGATGTTATGATGTGTAATGGCAGAAACATTGCAATAATATGCCATTGCAGCTATCGCGGCTGATTTCCTGGTACTTTTTGAAGAGTTCCTTGGTCTAATCTCGGAAACCCATCATCAGATCTTTACGAAATTTAAATGGGACCACTTCGGAATAATCTACTTACAAACAGAAAAAGAATTTTTAAAATCCGTCTAGAATTGGCTTCACAATCGCGTAACAAACATACAAAAAAAAAAAAAAAAAATTGGGTACGAATTGAGAACCTCCTTTTTTGAAGTCGGTTAAAAACGGCGACTAACGAAATGCCACTTTTCTTGGCAGGCGAGATACTGGTTGAACACTAAGCTGTCAGTGATAAGAATAAAAATTTTTTGACAAAAAAAGAAACCGACTTCAAAACCCCTTTAAATAGATAGGAACTAAAAAGAAAAAAATAATATCAAATGTAACAAATCAAATATAGAACAATTAACATAATTTAGCCTAACTTTAACCTTAACTTATAACAAATTACCAATTTTTGGAGTCGGTGCCAAGAAAAATATCACCGATCTGATTTATATTATTTCCTTACTTCATTCTCCTTCCATCCATCCATACTTACAAACTTTCGCGTTTAAATATAATATTAGTAGTATATACCTACTTAGAATATTAATCTAATATAGAACAGACTTGATATTAGATATCAATTAAATTCTTAGCGAATTAGATAAAAAAAATAGTTTATTAAGTTAGCGAACATGTAATAATAGCATTTAAATCTTGACCATCAATGGAAGAAAATAGGTACAAGAGAACTCGATAGCTATAACATATAATATATGAGAAAATATTATATTAGGTACATTATGTATTACAATATGAAAGAAAGGAAAAGAAGGAAAACGGAGGGTGGGACGCCCCTAATCAGGTGGACCGACGACCTTCGAAAGGTGGCTGGGACGGACTGGATGCAGAAGGCGGAGGATCGGTAAACGTGGTGCATATTGGGAGAGGCCTATGTCCAGCAGTGGACTGCAATAGGTTAATTGATTTGATTGATTGATTGATAAGACTAATAAAAGAGTTGCGTTACATTCATTTTTGATGTGTTTAGTAGTTTGTATATCTGTCGTGTAAAATAGGCCGCGTAGGGGATTGGCACCGACTCCAAAAATTGGTAATTTGTTATAAGTTAAGGTTAAAGTTAGGCTAAATTATGTTAATTGTTCTATATTTGATTTGTTACATTTGATATTATTTTTTTCTTTTTAGTTCCTATCTATTTAAAGGGGTTTTGAAGTCGGTTTCTTTTTTTGTCAAAAAATTTTTATTTCTTTCTTTTTAGTGCCCTTTGTGTTCTAGAATTATGTATTATTATTTGAGATTGTAATGAATACACCATTTGTAAGACTCACACGCGTTTATTACTCATATTACAATGCACAGGTAGAAAATAGGGCTCTATCACTCGCAGCGAATGCTCCGATATATGAATCGACGAGATTTATGTTTACGTAAGTTAGCAACACTCTAACGTGACTAACTTTACCATCAGCGAGTTTGATAGAGAAGTTGTCTTCACGAAACTCCTTCCCCATACGTTGAAGGAGAGCGTAAAGCGACCTACCCGCCAAGCTTCTACGAGCAGCGGTACCTATCTACCAACGCGGTACCCCTATAGGTTTCAATACCTATGTGCAACAGTGGCCTGCCTCGCTGGGTCTCGTATCTCTCGATACTACACGAACTCAAACTCATTCGCTCCGAGTAGTCAGAGTCCACACAGTCAAAAGAATACAATTCATCAGTTGCAGGTTTTACATTATTGCTAACATTATTTTTACACTTCGGATAATTCGCGGGAATATAACCTTTTTCACCACAACCGTAGCACACAATATTCGGTTTCACACTTTTCGCACTATCGCACTTATCTTTCTCGTCTGTAGGCCTCGCTAGTAACTTCCTACACGCGTCCTGTAGGTGCCCAAACTGTTTGCAGTAGGTACAACGCGGCCTTGATAATCTACTCTCGGCGACCGCGAGCGATGTAGACGTAGAAGTAGGTATTACAGTACAGCGGTCGGCGCGGGAGCCGCGACCGTAACATGCGCAGCCCGTGTTTTCAACTGCTCGCGTACCTTAGGACTTGGGTTATGTACGCTGTGGCGACCTTCATTATACATCTCTTCAATACGGCGAGTCAAATGTAACATTTCGGTGAAAGTATTATAGTCGGTTCGGCTTAGCTTCTCTCTAATACGCCGATGCAACAGTCCGTATATCATATCTAACTGAGTCTCCTCAGACAGAGTATTAAGTGGTAATTGACTAAATAGAGCCCTCGCTCTGCACACGAATACCTCTGTAGACTCATCCCCCTGGTAAGTTTCAAATAGACGCATATATACTTTGTGCGGTGGCAACCGTGCCCCGTAGGTATTACGCAATACTTGTATGTCGTCATCCCAGCAGCGTATGGTCTGCTTGATGCCTTGCCACCAGGTGGCAGCTAGTTCTGTAAGCAGCATAGGCATACCCTTAATCTGCTATCTCATCGCTAACGCCAACGCACTCTTTGTAAATGGATATAGCATCGATGAACGCCGTCACGTCCGCTGAAGCGGGCCGTGCAGCGAGCCATGCCATGTTGCCGGTGTTCACCGGTGTGGTTGTCCGCAACGCGCTTATTATTTGCGCAAGCTGTCCGTCGGTCATCACCAACGGCACCCCAGGAGTAGGTGTGTTGCTTCGCGTTGACTAAGAATTTTTAATTAAAAAAATCAACGCAATACGCATACACTGGAATTATAGCTGAATATTCTGAACACTTCTGCATACCCTTTCAAAGGATTCAGGCGTGATGTTATGATGTGTAATGGCAGAGACATTGCAATAATATGCGATTGCAGCAATCGCGGCTGATTGCCTGGTATTTTTTGAAGAGTTCCTTGGTCTAATCTCGGAAACCCATCATCAGATCTTTACGAAATTTAAATGGGACCATTTCGGAATAATCTACTTTCGAACAAAAAAAGAATTTTGCAAATCCGTCTACGCATGGCGGAGCTATGAGCGAACAAACATAAAAAAAAAAAAAAAACATAGAAACATCCGAATTGAGAACCTCCTCCTTTTTTGAAGTCGGTTAAAAAAAATGGATCAACTACCTACATAGCTACTTAAACTTAGACCAAACAAATTGCCATCTCATCTCATTAAGGTAAATTAATGGCAAGGGGCGAATCAGGATTTTTTGTGTGACTCGTGAGGCGAATGCGGAATTGCCCGGTATTCGCAAATAATTATTTTTTCTTTAGTTGCTATAATTTCAATACATAATCCCTATATCAATTTAATAAATTATTTAAATCTTATAATATACTTAATGTAGATGAGAATTTAAGCTATCCAGAATAAATAGCTCGGTTAATATCTAATTTACTATTTATTTCTTTATTTATATTTTTGAAGAAGTTATTAATTGTTAATTAATAGTGTCAGAGAGAGGAACCACTCCTTCGTGCATGTCAAAATGTTCTGTCATAGTATGAGACATCTATGCAAGTAAAAATAAATAAAGATTGTTTGAGAATATTTACAAATTTACGAGTAGCACTCAAGTGTGTAAACAACAAAACAACTTAGTATTAAGATAAATTTACCACTGTATAAACTTGGAAACTGTAGGTGTAAAATAAACTTACCGAGTACTTTGCATTTGTTGCAAAAGCTCTAAACTGAGCTATAAATTCATACTAAAATCTAGTGCGCGATTATCGGCAAGTATTTATTTTAGAAACAAGAAGGAAAAAACGGTCTCCAGACTCCGAGGTGAAAGCGACTGGGAATAACGCTAGGATGATTAAATATTTATTTTAGGACTAAAATAGAATAGTACTAACCGTGAATTAGTAATATCCTTCCAGCTATGCTAAACAAAACTACACTAAACTTCACTAAACTCGTACAGGTTGCAGCTTATAAACATTTTTTTCAAGAATACTTGCCATAGATACTATAAATCAGTTAAATTATACAATCGGGTAAAGAATGATAATGATGATAATTAGAAGTTAGTTAAATATGACTCCCAGGATTTGGATTTTTACAAATAAAGCTAAAAAAAGCGACTTTCCAATTTTTCCGATGGTTTGAATCAGACTGAACCGAATACGAATGTAAATTGGATAAAACTTAGCAACGCATAAAGTCGTTTGTTTCTTTTGCCATTCCACTTGTAGTAAAATATTGAAATACAAAATGGTACAAATAAGTAACAATAAATGGGGCAAAACAGGAATAACATTTTGAGGTGAAAAATGAATAAAACTTGAGACGAGTAAGGATAAGGAATTGTTTATGGCGCAAAACTTCATAGTACGAATATAAGATTATGAAAACACACTCTAATGTAAACAGTGTAAGTATATTTTAACAAGACAACAGTTCTAGTTCCTCTAGACTGATTCATTTTATCAGATTTCACCTCAATATTACAAACTGGCCTTCAAACATGCTACATAACCTGACAATACCCAATAGCACAGACTAGATAATACCCAATAGGACACATCCTATATTGTCAGGACAGGTAGCATGTTTCGCTCCTATTCAACTGAAGCCTCATAACCAGCTTTCGTGACGGTACCCAAGCTGCTTTCAATACACAAATAATAGTGCTGAAAATAAAAGGTATAGATAGCCCTATTTGCATGAAAATACTCGTATACTGACGTCAAACTCGCACATTATTATGATCGATCACTTGAAATAAACAGTAGGTGCACCGCAAGTCGGTACACTTGCTGATAGCCAATGTTCCACGAGTATCAAAGGACTGAAATGAAACTGCGTGAGGAATAAAAGCAAAAATGTGAAAGAGGCTAAAGTTAAAGCATAGTCATTTAGTTCTTTGAAATAGTGTGCGAGGAAACCCCGAAAGGGTTGTGTCTTATTATAGAAGACTAGTATTAAGATAGCCACTGAAAGTGGGATTAGTCTGTGACCTAAAAGTCACGCAGCGGGCTATGGAGCGAGCTATGCTTGGATGGAATTCGCAACGAGGTCATCCAACATAGAACCAAAGTTAACGACATAGCTCGCAGAATAAGCAAGCTGAAGTGGCAGTGGGCTGGCCACATCTGCCGAAGGACTGATGGCCGTTGGAGCAAACGAATCCCAAAGTGGAGATCGCGAGAAGGAAAACGGAAGGTGTGATACCCCCTAGCCAGGTAGACCGACGACCTGGTGGAAACGTGGCGCATATTGGGAGAGGCCTAAGTCCAGCAGCGGACTGCAATAGGCTGATTGATTGATGATTAAGATACCTGCGAGGCTTCGATTTGGGTCGAAGGCGTCAGTTTAAACAAAAGAAAAACCTGCTGATAGACGAACGTGCCTCTGGTACAGGTTTTTTCTCAAGGCTGGACCTTTAGACGGTAGTTCTCATCAAAGTCCGTATAAACCAAAGAAAAAGGAGAAGGATTACTCCTTAAGCAGAGGTGAAGGCCGAAGCTGCAACTGGAAACAATAGGATAGCGATGATGATGATGACATCACGCAGAACAGTGACGTGATTGAACAAAGAACAGCTCTAAAAGTGAATGACAGTGACCAATCATGTTGCAAATTATGTGGCACATTCATACAGCACAAGCTGGCCCCGCGAACTTCGTACCGCCTAAATGAAGAACCGCTCGACCGATTTTGTGCAAACTTCACATAAACCATCTACTAAATAGTCCAAACAAAGCCTAAAATTTGGTTTGGATAGGTGAGACCGTTCTTGAGTTATAAAATTACAACGAAAAGTGGCATTGATTTTTATATATTAGAAGAAGAAGATAGTGCACACAGATAGCTGCGAATTCTTGCTATTGATTTTACGTTCCATGAATAAGGGTATAGTAAACTTGTGGGCGGTATAAGATCCTGCACGTAATAGGATAGGGGTAATCTTCGTAAAACATTGGATACTGAGTTTATTCGTGAATGTTGTGTTAGGGAAAGGTTTGTGAGGAAAAGGCAGATTGTAGTGCGGTGCGTAAGTAAGTAATGTGTCTCGAATCGTATGAAAATGTGAAGTTAGTGTGTTTGTGCCTTAAATGTGAAGGTAAAGGAAGAAGGGAAGGGAAGGTAAAACAATTATGTATAACTAGCTTTTGCCCGCGGCTCCGCCCGCGTGGATGTCGGTTATCGCGACCAAATATAGCCTATGTCCTTTCTCAAAGTCTAATCTACCCCTATACCAAATTTCATCAAAATCGGTTCAGTGGTTTGGGCGTGAAAGCGAGACAGACAGACAGACAGACAAACAGACAGACAGAGTTACTTTCACATTTATAATATTAGTAGGGATTGTAAAGTAGTCGTGGTGGTTACTAAGCTATGTATAGCTTAGTAAGTATAACGAAATAAAATAATAATTAGCAGATATCACAATGTATGTAGTGCGTAGTTATTACTATAGCTTCCGGCGAAGTAGAAAACAACGAACGACTGCCAATTTCTCCCTGTGGATGTTGCACAAGGCAGGTAATTAAGGAATAGGGCGGTTCTTGATCTGACAATAAGGCTACAAGAGTCGGAAATGCCGTCGCGGAACTTCCGAAGACGGCATTTTTGGAAACGGAGAACATAAATGAAACTCAACATTCTCAGAGCTTTTTCTTAACTCAGTCGGGATCGGCTTTCCAGTCTAACTGTGATGCGGCTGAACTTCTATATTTTTCGTGAAGGAACCAATTGGCGATATCGAAGTTTTGTATTTAGACTAGTCGGACTTTTGATGACTCCAACTACCCGTAACGACTGGCATAGATGTTCGTATGGCAACCGGGACCGACGGCTTAACATGCTCTCCGAGGCACGGAAACTAGACCAATGCAAATAGACATATTCGTGCATACAAATATTTGCAAGGAGCCGGAATCGAACCCGCTCCCCTTGCGTAGTAGTCGCGTTTACTACCGCCACGCCACAGAGACTTTCACAGGGAACAGACGAAACTGCGAAAATAATACAATTATGTATATTGACTTTTTTAATATATTGACTATTTTTTTTTTTATTGTGAACTTGCCCGGTTTCACCTCACGGCATTCTCAAAGTCTAAGTACTTTATTCAATATGTGTAGCAAGCGCCATCAATCTCCAGTATAAACAGTACGTACATAATGTTGTAACAAATATCATAATGACACAACATGTCATATTCTACAAGAATGTGTGCTCAATAGCTTTAGCAGTCAAGTCAATATAGACGCACATTCCTGCGTAAATTGGGTCATTAGTGTTTCAATATACGTTGTGCGCCATAACACATTAAGTACAAGATGTTTAATGTAATTGTTCGACCTACAAATGCCATGTACAAAAGCACAATGTTGTAGTTTTTTTGTGTTGCTGAAATGTGCATATCTTATGCTAGGTTTGAATAAAAAAAAAAAAAATTAAAAAAAAAAAAAAAAAAAAAAAAAATGTTTTTCCTACAAAAAAATCTTGTTTGCCAAATAAATAGTAGATATAAAAAACTGACTAAGTGTGAGTTGGGCTCACGCCCTGAGGGTTCTCTACAAAACTGGATTGAGCCACAAACTTAATCGACTATTATTATATCTTTTGACAGCGTTGACTTAGAAGTTAGATTTTTCAAAGCCTAAATGGTACAGCCTTGAGTATCTGATATGAATTTCAGCATGATACCAGCATTCCTGACAAAGACTGAAGTGACCCTATAAGTTTTCCGCTTTTTCCTCTCGAGGTACAGAACCCTAAAACATTTTTACAGTACTGACGAAGTCGGTCAGTTACTTTTATTACCTCTACTCCAATATGTTCAACTATCTGTTCAACCGGTTCAACAAATTGGACAACTTTTCTTGAGGTTTTTCAACTTCAAAATGTAGTTGAACTAACTGGACTGAAAATTTATATTTCTTCTACCACAACTGTTAAATATATACTAATATTTTTGTATTATAAAGATGAAGAGTTTGTTTGAACGCGCTAATCTCAGAAACTGGTTCGAATTGAAAAATTATTTTTGTATTGAATAGTCCGTTTAACAAGGAAGGTCATAAGCTAAATAACATCACGCCACTACATAAAAGAGCGGAGCAATTAACCATAATTTTCAACAAATCCAGCAGATCCCCATACATTATCTGAAAATTTTTAAGGGTTTTCACAGGTGAAGACGGGGCAGCTCAGCTAGTTAAATAATAATCCTCTCCCTCCACTTCCGAGTAAAGTAATACTCTTTGAAATATTAATATTAACGGAACAAGAATATAAAAGTACCTAAATGTTCCCCGTATTTATTTAATTAAACCGTTCCGTACCACGTTATTAGCCCAAGGGCTTCGGAAATATTGTAAACTAATTTATGCACTCGGCTGCAGTCGGGCATTTATCATTGGAGTTTGTTTTTCTCCCTTCAGGCTTGGAGGAATTGCTTTGTGGGATTTTTTTAAATTGTTTAGAAAAGTTATCTGTTTACTTTGAAGTAAGAACAGTTTCTATTTAGTGAAATGTCTGTACACGGGTGGATGTGATGCCCGAAGCAGTGTTTGCATATTACCGGTGTAACCTATGGTGTAACTTTTAATGAAAATCATCATACTTGTCCAAAGTGAACGCTTTGGAAACATGGTTTTAGATTTTTCAACTGTAATAATGTATTACATTTGCTTGTGCCTATTACAATTTATTTAACACTGCTGGCGGCTACGCTGACGTGACGTGGATGTCGGTTATCGCTACCAACAGCCTATGTCCTTTCCCAAGGTGTAATCTATCTCTGTATCAAATTTCTACAAAATCGGTTCCGTGGTTTAGGCGTGAAAGCGTAACAGACAGACAGTTACTTTCGCATTTATAATAAGTATGGATTTTTATGGACCACAGTTTTAATTATTTTACTAACCTTATTTTAGTTAGCACAGGTACGAACCTTGTAAATTTTTTTGTTGCTATTTTTGTTCCATCATCATCACTACATATTATAAACCAAAGTCGCTGTCGCTAGGGACGGACAGACAGCGCGCTGTCTGTCCGTCCCTATGTAGGTATGCTTAAATCTTCAAAACTATGCAACGGATTTTGAAGCGGTTTTTTTAATAGATAGAGTGATTCAAGAGGAAGGTTTATATGTATATACATGCTTAATATTGTAGAGAAACACTGATAAATTTAGAGATATGCAATGGGAACGGTATTAGAAAATATGGCGGTACGAAGTACGCCGGGTCAGCTAGTTATAATATATTTCATGTATTGTTTATATTATTAAAAAAGGTTTGGTTAGGTAAAATATAAAGAAATTCGTATATAAAAACTGTCTGTCCTACAATTATTCTCCGAAATAAAATAGACTAATTAATATTGCCAGAACGACGTGCAAAAGAAACCTCAGGTCAAGCCACAGGCAAAACGTCCCCAACTCAGTACACCGTACAAACAAACAGTATTATTTCTTCTTATTACGATAATTCATAATACATAATTATACAATACACGTGCCTCGTATGTCGCTAATTAGCAGTCGTGTATAAGTACTTGTTTATGAAACGATAATTGTATAGTAGATCATTACTTTTGTACAGTCAGCATCAGCCCCCTAGACAAGTGGCAATTGACCGGCTTATTGTAGAATAGAATGAAGAATGTATGGGTTTTGACAGATATGACACGTATTTTGACGTTTGTGACAGACTTCGATGACTGTCATATACGTCAAATCCCATACATTCATCTGTACCCTCTAGTCTCAGTAGTCCGGTTGCTAGTCCGGTTGATCGGACTACTGCAACTTTTCAGTAACAGTAGTCCGGTTGTCAAACGGAATCGAACTGCGGCCTTACCATAAACCTTAAAACAGGTCAATAATTGCCATATAAACATATATAAAATTACAAAGTGACATTTGCAGTTGGTAGAATGACAGCAGTTCAATTATTGACCTGTTTTAAGAGTTCATGGTATGGGCCCTGTTGCTACTTTTGTGTAGCAGTAGTCCGGTGAGGTAGTCCGGTTACAATACGCCGGCTAAACGAATTGCCACTTGTCTAGGGAGGCTTAAAGGATCACTGTAATACAAAGTTGATGCTACAACAGTGAGCCTTCGTTTGTGCAAGCCTGGGATATAACTAAACGTGTTAAAGAAAGCCGACTCGACCAACATAATTGCACTTTTTCAATTAACTTGCTTTTCTTATAATGTGTTTGAAAGTAAGGAGCCAATTGCAGGGCAGGCATGCGATCTATAAGGCTGCTACCATAGTACAGAATACAGCGGACATTAAATAATTAGCAGAGAATACATAGGATTTATAATTGACTTACAACTTAGCTCTTAAAATTCGCCAAATTATTTTTTTTTTGGCTTTTTAGGACGAATCTAAAGATACCTTTACCTCACCTGCTAGTCGATGCCCCTCCCAATAACAGACGAGGCTCTGGCGCAGGTTGACCTCTACAGGTTGGAGGTCAAAGGGCAGTCCCTCCCAGAAAAGTCTTCATACCAATGAAATATAATAAACGAGCCCTGAGCTCCAAAATCTTTGGACGTAACTAGAAAAACACTATGAGGATGATGATGAACGATAAGTACTTTAACTGTCGTAATCCATCCAGCCATTTACAAGAAACCTGGCAGGTAATAAAGAAAATTACAAAATCCATGTTTTTTGTGATTTGACTTGATTTGATTTTATTTGATTTGATGTAAATAAACAAGATACGTTCCAAAAGGATAACCCTTCCTTGACAGTCCGTGAACGGCGGGAACTCTAGGTAATCTGTGTGTCCAGGTAAACTGAAAGTATCAATCACATTTAATACTTGACCATTGATGACATAAGAATTTCGTTAGATATGTCATATGAATATGTCGCGTCGCCCTGTGATGAGATTTCCAGCTCTCCAGAACATATCCACGCAGTAGCAGCGTATTCCATCTAGAAAGGATGAATAAATTAAAGGTACGGAGACAGACAGAGGATTGCTGATAAAAGTTCTGAGTTCAGAAGAAGATACTTATCATGTGTGTGAGTGTGATATAATTGGAGGAGTGTATAATGAATAAGATCAGCGCTAATAGGGATGAGAAGATACGTAAACATACTCTAACCTAAAATAACAAGAAAATGGTTAGACAAATTGTAACAAATGTTCTGACGTGCAGACTTTTATTGTTACGTACGTTTTAATTATAGTTTTGGAACCTTCTGTATATTTGTGATATACTTTTTTTGAGAAGTTGGTACTTACTTATATAAACTGAAACCCTTGGAACCTAAATCTACCTCGCCTGCTAGTTAGATCACCTGCTAAGCAATGGTCAAGGCTCTAGTGCAGACTTTTCTTCCCGTGTTTGGAGATCTTAAGGTAGCCGCTCTTGTAAAATCCAACAAAATGACAAGACACGGCCTCCAAGGTATAAACGAACGCAACCGGGAAACACAGAATACGATTCGATCTCTTGACCTCATGATTACCAGTCCGACATCTTAGTTACCGGGCTACCGTCCTTAATTTCCTCTATTTGTGAACTTTTCTGTCGAAAAGGGGTTCAGATAGCTCAGTTGGGAATACTACCAACTAAGCTACCTTGAAAGGAACTGCCGTGGATTCAAGTCATGTCTTGAATCTTCACTTACCTTCCATTACCTGAATTTTTTTTATTATTTTTTTATTTTTATTTATTTATTACACCCATATACATACATACGCTCACGCCTATTTCCTTCCGGAGTAGGCAGAGACAACAGCCCGCCATTTGCTTCTATCTTTACATACTTCGCGAGCTTCATCTACTGTCATTAATCCTTTCATGCAAGCCCGCCGGCACAGCCCCTCTAGACAAGTGGCAATTTGTTGCTCGACGTATGTTGGAATCTTAGAGTATAGATACTCAAAGGTTGGAATAGAATGCCAAATGTATGGGATCTGACGTATATTCCACAACATTCTACACAACGCTTTCTAGACCCATGGTAAGCTTAATTAGCTTGTGTTATGGAATCTAGAATGCGGATATACATACATATATATGACAGGCTTCAACGAATGTTTTTTTTTGTTTTTTTTTGTTTCACAGTTTTTTTCACAATTTTATTAAAGTCAAAGTCAAGGTCTTTATTTCTCATAATAGTGCAACGCTGTTACAGCTTTTTGACGTCAATTAATTTGGTCAATGTGTATACTCCGAGGCCGACCCCGACTGGTCTATTTATTTTTATTTAAATTTTGTTTATTATAGTCTTTACTAAATGTCTACTTAAAATAAGTCAAAAACAATTTGCATTCTCAACTGTTCAGAACATATTTGTAGAATCACCGCTGTCCAATTTCACAGTAAAATTCACGAAACACTTACCTTACAAAATTAAATATTTACCCGTCCGCTATCGCGTATTCTGCAGCGTCACCTTACTTTCAATTACATCACCTACGTAGCCAGAGGTGGCGTGAAAATTCGAGAGCATTCGAGATATTTCGAGAAAATTCTCGAGCATGTAGGGTAGACCACGCTGCCGTTAATGGGTCCTCAGTGAGTAGCCGTGGTCTGAATGCCCTGTAATATTGAGTGGTGTAGTAGGAGGTTTTGTTCGTCGATTTTTGTCCTTTGAGTACGGATAGGTAGTTAAAAAGATTTAGTTTTGTGGAGGACTTTTAAGTACTTCTGTTCGCTTTTTTCCTTTTGCATTGACACACGATGAATAAGGAATAAGTGCAGTTGAGTATAATATACCTATATATTATATAGGTATACATAATGATATAACGACAAGGCTAATGTATCTAACAGAATATCTGAAAAATACCGTCACATCTAGCAGAGCCTCTGCTCGTAATATCACTTCTCTTTTGAAAGAACTTGCAGTGGAAACTTGCTACAGAAAATTTTACATTTCACATATCACACATTTCACAGTCACGAGTAGCTCGGGCATTAAATAGTTTCCTTGTTAGCTTTAAACTGTCCAACATTCACTTATCCTGAAAGTGTTTATATTCACGCTACTTAGAACAACGTTTTAGACGTTTGGGTGTCTACAATCCCGTATACGTTTGAAGCGATGGCCGATGAAAATTTTCGTTCATATGTACTCGATTTTTATTTAGGAAACAAAACTCAAAAATTACATAATATGGATATATACATTCAGCCTGTTTTCTGTATTCGAGAATCTAATAAACAAACATTGAGAATGGAGGTTGTGGAGGTTACATCCATAACATTAGAACGAGAAGGAACTATCATACATACTCATGCCATGCCACAAAATGTCTATGCACATGCAATTCTCTCAAGAATATCACCTGCAGGAAATGAAGCGCATTTTTCGTACTAAGTGTTTCAGCACTTAGGACCTTCCATGATGCGCTACGCGACCTAAAAAGTTTTAGTTTCAATTTCTCATCGCCAGCCGTCTCTTTTTGAGTTCGGTTCCGTACAGATTAAGTTGTCTTTTTTGGGCTACTAGTAAATTCGGGTACTATTTGTTTAAGGGCCGGCTACGCCGAGCGCACGACTCAAAATCTGTCAAAATAAGACGCAAACGTGCACGCACACATCGCCGAGGTGCACAGTGGGCTGCAAGATGCTTTTTGCAAGTCAACATAATGTAGAAAATTGTCTTACGAATACTGAAAAAGCTATTTTATTACTTATGATTAGAGTGCATTTTCAGTAATACGATTTATTGAGACGAATTTCGTCTGTCAAATTATATTTCTTTTCCTTTTCTTGCTTGTATATTCATCCCTTTCATTTCGTGCATGACGTCATTGGCATGTCTTTTGTTTTGGCATCATGACATGACGTTGTTTGAATTTTTTACAAAGATTTGAGATATTGAACAAAATAAGGTTGGTAACATACCTACACCTAAATATTGATATAAATATTAAAAATGTTCGTAAAATAAAAATGCCCACCGCGTAGAAAGACTATAATTATCATAGTAGAGAGATGATGAATATCTCATACTCTAAATAAATAGTTTCTTAAAGAACTAAATTGTCCTACCTTACTTTTATACTCTTTTATCATGAGCAAAACATTGCCATAAACAGCTATTGCCTTGAAGGTATTTTTAAGCCACTCCGAGACATCACATTTTATGGCGATATTGTGCAAAACTGTTGCATAATGTTGCCCAACAACGACAATTATCAACGCGAGACTTTGTTTTCTTTGAACTGGAAACATCGCACTTGTCGCGTAATGTTCCCGAACTATAGAGTCGTTCAACAAACAAACAAACATTCCTATCAGACGTCTTTACTTCGATTTCGGACTGTTCGTTCCACTGTTATGTTCCACTAATTCAGCAACATGTGCTCAGGTAGGAGTCAGTCAAAGTTTCTAATGTCAATCAAAGAAAGCTAATGTTTCAATTATTATATGTAATAATAAAAGGCAGATTTAGGCTTTAGGTTATAGACTTTACTCCAACTGATAAAGCCAAGAGTTTTTCAATCAAATTTGAGATATAGGGTATGTTGGGGTCAATTAAAACATACAACTTATATTTTATATCTTATGTATTATCTTACAATATTTTACAATTCATAGTAGGTATATTAAAAAAATAAGACCAGGCTTAAAAAAACGAAAATTAAACTGATTTAAAGAACAGATTTATTTCAGAAGACAAAATTAAATATAGGAGTAAGTTTTTTTTTGTTGAATTCTGTGACAAGAACGGAAACAAAGTCCCGTAAAAACCTGTTTTTCTTTTAGGGTTGTGTTCTTCTCCTTCTTAATTAACGTAATCCAAAACTTTCGCGAAGCGATTGTCATCTGACCTCCACAACCCAATAGCGATATTGGGCGATATAGAAGCATTGCAACTAAACCAGTTGTTGGACTTTTTAGGGCTCGAAGTATCCCTAAAGACTACTACTACTTAGATATTTTCTTGTTTAATATTAGCGTAATTTTTCAGTAGTCGGGTATTAGTTTTTACCCGACTGCGCCAGCGAGGGTAATGTGTTTCGCGCCTATATATGTATGTATGTAGTTTTCTTTGTTCCCCTTTACAGGCCTAATCCCTAGACGGATTTCAATGAATGGGGTCTCAAATGAAAGGTATTCATCTCCCGAGTGTTATAGGGTACCTACATAAAATTCCATCAAAACTATACGGTAGATTTTTGATGCTAATAGTACATTATGGTACAAGTGAGCAAAGTTGGTGATTACCGCCGAGGCGCTATTGAGACCCGAGCTGTAGGTGAGGGTCTTAAGAGTGCCGAGAACGGTAAACGCCATACGACTTTTACAACACACTTGCGAATAAAATAATACTACAAATACTAAATAAACAATACTACAAATTAATTCGTTTTCCTATGCGCGCGCATTTAACAATGGTGGTCGGCCATATTTAAAAAGAAAATGAGGTTTGAATGTAACTTTTTTTACTCTGTTTTTTTTTCTATTTTTTTTTTTTTTTTTTTTATACCACTTAGGTGGCAGACAAGCACACGGCCCACCTGAATTACATTTCTATACTTAGAGGAAAAAAAAAAGTTAAGTTTGAGTGAAAATTTTGTTTAATATACAAGTATTACAAGTTGAAATTATTTATTTAAATACGATAATGCATCAAATGACCATACAATAGGCGTATTAATTTATTCGTACTATTAAACACGTTCTTTTTTGTATCAAAACTCTTTTAAGAACATAGACACTTCCTATAAAATTTTAAAAAGAATTTATAACTCACTTGTATGTCTATAACTTACTTGCCTAATTGCGGTAAAATAATAGCACTTTTATGAGCAGGTGTGTTGTAAAATATATTATGTGTTGACAGAAAACATTTTTATTCAAATTTATCGAGTAGGGTATCAAAATGAAGAGAAAAAGGAGATTACAAAAGTATATAGATGTCATATCTTAACTAAAAAGGTTAAAATAAAATTGATTATTAAAAAATAAAAAACCTGACTGCTGTCCAAAAGATCGAAACAAGCTTAATAGCAGGCGGTACGGTACCCATTACATTTCTTTCGGTTTATGATTGGCAAACAAAGAAAACTACATACATAAATACATTACCCTCGCTGACGCAGTCGGGTAAAAAGGCATCCCTACAATTTACCAAGTCACTATGCCATAGCGGGCCCTCTACATTCCGCTCGATCGCATGTATTGCGTCCAGCCCCTCTAGACAATTAGAAATTCGTTGCTCGGCGTGTGATGGAATAGAATGCCAAATGTATGGGATTTGACGTATATGACAGGCGTCAACGAAAGTCAAAAACGTCAAATCCTATACATTTGACATTCTCCTTCCATCATACCTATTCCATCATACGCAGAGCAACGAATTGCCACTTGTCTAGGGGGGCAGGACCTACTTCCTTGTCAGTGTAGTACAACTTACAGTCCCAGAGTGCGTAATCACGGCTTTCCTGGTCGAATTCCCTACATGGGCATGCTGCAGACTCGCAAGCTTAGCTGGTGTAAGCGTTGCCTAAAGCAGCCATGGCCCGTTAGTAGTCGTGAAAAAAGAAAAAAAAAAGATATAACAAGAATAAAAAGAAAGTATCCACAAAACGTATTTTAGCTAGGTATATACCAAACTGTTTGGTCCAACCTTTTTGAGCAACCTTTTTGAGAAATCATATTGAGCCGGTATGTGTAACATAATATATAGACCACGAACTTACGACGAACACGCACAATATAACCCAAGTACTTACTTAAGTTTTCTTTATTAATTTCTAAAATGTACGGAAACAGCTACTTCATGATACATGTATTTTAGGAACTTATGTTTATAAAATACATATACATGTATGACTACGAACTTATTGTCTAATATAATTTCCTTACAACAACTGACAGCCTCCGTGGCGTAGCGGTAGTGAACGCGGCCGCTGCGCAGGAGGCGCGGGTTCGATCCCCGCTCAGTGCAAATATTTGTGTTCATGAAATATGGGTATTTGCATTGGTCTGGTCGTGCCTCGGAGAGCACGTTAAGCCGTCGGTCCCGGTTGCCATAAGAACATCTAGTGCAGTCGTTACGGGTAGTTGGCGCTTTGGCGCCCTAAAAAATCCAAAAAAACAACAGTCTAGCTGCAAAGCTTCAATATCGCCTAATGTTACCATTGGGATGTGGAGGTCAGATGGCAATCGCTTCACAGAAAATATCGAGGTCTAGCCAAATCCGTAGCTAAAACTGGTAAAGCGGACCCCAGACTCCGAGCTGAAAAAGCTTCGGATGCGACTGAGAATTAACGCTAGGAGGAAGAAGATAATTTCCTTACAACAGGACCCAAAAATATTGTCTCTAAAAAAATATTTTGGATTAGTATATCCCCAACTTTTTAGTTTGACATTTTAGGCGTTTGTGGTTAGACACTAAATCGAACCACTATGTTATAAATGTACCAACGAATTCGTGAAACGGCCAAAATCGGAACTACGTTTGTCACTGTCAAATGCATACTATTTTATTGAACATCTAAATAAATTTGACAACACTGAGAAGACAGTGTCGCCACTTTTGACTTCACATTTTTGTTGGTATGCCTATTGTGTATGTGTGAACTGTCATCACGCATCAAAGAGACGTGCTCTCTCTCCGAAAGCCCGTGGGCGACTGACGTGCGAAGGAATCTACACAGATCGCTGCAAAATTGTATGGGAAATTTGCACACATAGTTATTTTTATTGATATGCGACATCATAACAGTTATTTACAATTAATAAAATGTATTCAGCGGCTAGTATAGCTCTTTATCTACTTATATACATATTTATTTCTTAAGAAAATTATAACTTCACACGAAAACTGTGCCAGGCAAATGACACAGTTTTACGCGTTTTTCAATAACTTTGGAGTCTTTTTTTGGATTAATTACTAAATTTATCATCAAATAAGTTATTTCGGCCCCTTCAAGAACTCTTTGACTTTCAAACCGACTCCAGTTCATCGCTAATATCATACATTTTCTGTCATGATTTCCTTCGAGTTCGAGCGCTGTTTCGCGTAGCCTGTCCTTAAGTAAGAAATAATAAATATGAATTTTACTTTAGTTCAGTGAAGTAGAATACTAGGATCACATCATCTCATTCCTTATTTGTAATACATGTGGTTAAAGGTTTTATGACGTCAATATACAGTCCAGTGAAAAAGTGCTCGGCTGACCCCTCATTATGCGTAACCGAAAAAAAATTGGAAAGAGATGGCAGTTTTTTTGTATACTCGGATGCTGCATGGACTTTTTAGTCAACTTAACAAACTTGAACTCTGAGGTGATCTGAGGTATTCCCATAATTTCTCAAAAGTCTCTAGACACACAAGGTACAGCCCTATAATTATATTTATTAGTATCATAACTGCGATTGCCAATCCATAATAAAGTAGTTATGACACGTAGTCAGTTGCCGACAAGCAGTAACAAACTGGTCCTTCGAATAATTGTTGTCTCCAGCGCCGTCATAGATTTGTCAACGAGTTTAACAAAATTATAACTTCATGGAATAAAGTGAGCTCTACTACTGTAATAGATTTACTACTGGAATACTTCTTCTTCTTCCGTCACTTAATCCCATATCTATCTGGGGTCGGGTCTTCTTGTAAGTCTGTACCAGGTCGTTCTGTCCTGGGTTGTCTCAGAGACAAAGATTTTCTACTGGAATAAATGGAATTCTAATTGTATTGTAATGGAATTCCGTTCCAGCAACCCACGGGAACCTATTTCTGGGATGAATAATCCTACTAACGGGAATAGATTCCAGTGGGTTGCGGGAATTAACGAACAGTATCAAAATTACACGTGGGCGCTACAGTTAATAGCGAATATATTCATAAATATAGCGTAATATTTTTATTACTAAATGAATCTTCCTTGAGTAGAGGACAGCCTCTGTGGCGTAGCAGTAGTGAACGCGGCCGCTACGCAGGAGGCGCGGGTTCGATCCCCGCTCAGTGCAAATATTTGTGTGCATTAAATATGGGTATTTGCATTGGTCTGGTCGTGCCTCGGAGAGCACGTTAAGCCGTCGGTCCCGGTTGCCATAAGAACATCTATGGCAGTCGTTACGGGTAGTTGGTGCCCTAAAAAGTCCAAAAACAACGGTCTAGCTGCAAAGCTTCGATATCGCCTAATGTTAACATTGGGTCGTGGAGGTCAGATGGCAATCGCTTCACGGAAAATATCGAGGTCTAGCCAAATCTGTAGCTATGACTGGTAAAAGCGGACCCCAGACTCCGAGCTGAAAGCTTCGGATGCGACTGGGAATTAACGCTAGGAGGAAGAAGAATCTTCCTTGAGTATAAACGTACCTAAATATTTTGTCACATATCTAAGGATCCCCAATTCAAACAGTTCACACAACTATCACCATTGTGACGTGTGAAAAAGAAAAAGGCGCGATTCACAGACGCCTTGAAGACGCTAGGTGACTCACTGGACCGGATGCAGGAAATGACGTCACTCGTCCGCCCGCCTTGAAATGAATGTGTTCTATTAACTTGGAAATGAACACACTAGAGTTCACCTCGTGGAGTAAAAGCAGTTTGCTAGATTGTCAGTTGTAACCGTTGGCGCTAAAACCTGAAGATCCTTTGGACTTTCTGTTCAAAATTCAGTTTCAATCTGATCTCAATCTTCCAAATATCAAAAACGGTATCTCGTAACACAATTTTCAAAAGCTTTGAGAGATTAGATCGAGACTGGATTTTTAACAGTTTTTTTTTTTACGAGAAATGATCCTTTGAGCTCATATGCCTAAGGAGTTTCAAGCATGATCATTCGTCAATTATCATATTATGATATTGCGTGCAATATCCCTTTCAGGCTATTATGTTGAATTTACAAAATGTTGAATTCGCAAAATGTTGAATTTTTTGGAACACGATCTTGAATTTACAAAATGTTGGTTACAAGTACAAGTTTCACAAAAACGTCTTATGGTAGCCCCCCAAGGATGTAATTATAATACTATACACGTAGGCACTATTTAATTCGTGTGTATTAATCTCTCTCGTTCTCTCGTTCTTCATACGGTACCCGGGTATTAAATTTGACACGAAATATATGGGTTTTGGGTAGGTATTTTTAGTATACGTTAAGTAAGCATCAGCTTGGGCTCTGGTTCATAAATTATTAAAGAAAAATATTACACGTAATTTCACGCAATTTATGCATCTTTTCCTATTTCTAGTTACAGAGGGCCGCGAGGTCTTGGCAGAGTAGAATTTGGGCATTCTCTCCCATGCGGTGTCGTACAAGACGACTAAAGGAATAGGGCTGTTTCACATCAGACAGATATATACAGCCCAGACTTGATTACAACGATTCGAGGCTCGAGTCAACAACCGTGCCCGGAATACGGCAATAAGCTCATCCCCTATTACGTGGGACCGAATACAATGATTGGTGAAATGTGGATATTAGTTCACCTCTGCCTAACCCTCCGGGGATAAAGGCGTGAATACTTACCAAAGTCTTCTTGAACAATATCTCAGAAAGACACAGTGTGCATACACAAGTAGACCATTTTTTAAAAGTACTAAAGAACGAATATTATTCACATTTACGTTTTAAAGTGGAAAGAAAAGCAAAGTTTCACGTTTCTTTGTAGTAAACTTGTCTATATTTATGCGGGATTAGAATGGTACTTCAAAGGAATTCTTTGTGCATTCCTTGCAGCGCTGAATTTCCTTTATAAACTGAATCTCTTTAAAATAACGTGTTCAATGTATGTAGTTGGAATAGTGCTCCTATGGAATATTGAGAGTTTCAAAGAAATACTACGTAGACTATGCTGTTCTGATCTGTCATGTGCTTTTCTGAGTTGGTATTCTACCAGGGTACCAATAGGCACTTATATTGGGAACGAATCTACAACTTTTCTTGATGAATGAGTTCCTCGCCGTCTATTTTACTCCGTATTTGTTCTACTCTGCATTTTTTGTTTTTTCCTAAGTATTGTATTATAACTTTCCACAACCACGGCTGCTGAAAAGCAGTCAAAACGCTGGAAAGATTATTTTAGCCTATTTTGACTCACTGCTGGGAAATCCACCCCCAAATCCTTCCACCGCTCTCTGTCCGTTGCTACATTCCACCTATCCCGGACAATGAAATCGATATCGTCCCGCTAACATTTTCTCACCTTCAGGTTACCAGGGTATGATCAGCTCAGCATTCTTATCAGGCAACATTCTTTGGACATGACTAGCCCAATCCCATTTCAGTCTGGTGGTTTTTGCCCTACGTCTGTAAGTGATCACGACTAGTGAGCGTGGAAAAGATTAAAAAATAAAATCAAATAAATTGTATAATCTACTCAGTTTCGTTTATCAGGGTTTAGACACATTCGTACAATTTCCACGTTCGTACAATTCTACATTCGTACAATTTTTCCTAATTTGTTTTCCAAATTCGTACAAACAGGTACACTAGCTGATGCCCGCGGTTCCACTCGCGTGGATGTCATATCTCCGGTTCTAGTAGACCTATTGCAATCACTAATGTTTATCATATACAGTCCACTATTCGCATAAACTTCCAAAATGATTATTCCACAACAACCATAATTATGACAGATGAAAGCTATCCGAAAATTTCTTATTTCACAGCTATACTTTCCTCTTCATAAAATTGTACAAACGCAAAACCTTCCCCATTAATTCGAGATTGATCATCATGTTTCTCTCATAAAGACCCTTGTCTATTCGCATAGTGGATTACTCTCGAAGATTAGTTCCCTTCCGGGCACGATACAACTTCAAACAAGTAAACTATAACTGTATAACTAACAGTAACTTATCGGACCCACTTAACATAATTAAAGTACAATCAAAATTCGGAGTCGGGCTGAACGGACGGTCTAATATCCTGTTAGTGTTGGGGTAACATTAATCTTGGCGTGACGTGGTGAACGGGGTAGAAATACTCCCGGGTTTGTGTTGAGAAGAATTTAGATATGTACCCCTGTGGCGGACGTACGGCGTATATTGCGACGTAAATCATCATTGTCTTTTCTCATTGGACGTATATATTCTGGGTCTTCTGTACATATGTTAGCAGATAACTATGAAAACTGTTTTTTTATATAATATAACTAACTGTAGGCCGTGGCTCAGCCCGCGTGGATGTCGGTTATTACGACTTTTGATGATATCTCCGGTTCTACTTGGCCGAATGCGATCAAATCTACGGCAGATTTTCGCTCTGGCCAAAACCCAATAAATTTGAATCAAAATCAATTCTATGGCTTTTTTGACCACCGCGAAAAAATAGACATGAATCCCAAAAAAATAATTTTTGTTTCAAGAATCGATAAATTAACATAATCTAAGTTTTGAAAAATCTCCAATGTACAGTCACATTACTAATTTACCTATTTTTTTAATATTTTACAGGACCTTTTGTTTGTCCTTTTCTCATAATTTTTACGTTTATTGTCAACTAGCTTTTGCCCGCGGCTCCGCCCGCGTGGATGTCGGTTATCGCGACCAAACATAGTCTATGTCCTTTCTCGAGGTCTAATCTACCCCTATACCAAATTTCATCAAAATCGGTTCAGTGGTTTGGGCGTGAGAGCGAGACAGACAGACAGACAGAGAGAGTTACTTTCACATTTATAATATTAGTAGGGAATCCCAAAAAAATATTCTTTGTTTCAAGAATCAATAAATTAACATAATGTAAGTTTTGAAATATCTCCAATGTACAGTCACATTACTAATTTCCCTAATGTTTTTTAATATTTTACGGGACCTTTTGTTTGTCCTTTTCTCATAATTTTTACGTTTATTGTCAACTAGCTTTTGCCCGCGGCTCCGCCCGCGTAGATGTCGGTTATCGCGACCAAACATAGCCTATGTCCTTTCTCGAGGTCTAATCTACCCCTATACCAAATTTCATCAAAATCGGTTCAGTGGTTTGGGCGTGAAAGCGAGACAGACAGACAGACAGACAGACAGAGTTACTTTCACATTTATAATATTAGTAGGGATTATCAACACCTGTAACAAGTAGACACAGAGCTACAAGATTTGCCACGGCAACTTTTCAAGGTACTACTTATTACAATGCTGCTATAATCTAATTAACACGGCGAAGGTATTAGGGCCACTGCGGTTAAATTAGCGACCTATAGGTACATAACGCCCACTGTGGTGATAACTAGGCAACATTTATGCTATCATCAGACTATATACCTCGGGGCACATATTTTGGACCTAAGTCGCGAGACAAAGGAGACCCTGGCAAGAGCAGATCGTTTTGTAGTAATCTATGCTTGGTGAATTTGAGCTCGCCGATCGCCGTAGCACCGCGTTCTATCATCAAAAGACACCCAAGAAACGTTATACTGTGTGTATAGCATTGCAGTCCATTTAGTCATTGCCTGATGATCTGACTAATCAATGTAGACTCACGAAACCCTCCTCCTAAGAAGCTCAGAAGTATAAAAAGAGTATATTGAATAAATCACTTGTACTTTTCCACAATTATTTATTTATTTGAACCTTACCGGTTTCACCTTACGGCATTATCAAAGGTTTACAAATTGTAAACCTTACGGCATTATCAAAGGTTTACAAATTGTAAACCGGTAAGGTTCAAATAAATAAATAATTGTGGAAAAGTACAAGTGATTTATTCAATATGTGTAGCAAGTTCCACCAAGTGCCATCAATCTCCAGTATAAACAGTATAAAAAGAGTAGATATAAGTTCTATAAAAAGAGTATTATAAACTAAAAGTTCATAGTCCGTAGATTCAGGTGAAGTTATCAGTGGGGTGAGCACGAAAAACTATCGTACCTAATCGTATCGTGAACGTAACGATAGCACGGAGCATTGCGATTGGCAGGCTTCAGTCAGGCGGCCAATCGTAATGCTCCGTGCTCTCGTTACGATTACGATAGTTGTTCGTGCTCACCCCACAGTATGAATAAAACCAGACGAGTTGCCTAGTGAATAATGACTAGTGAATAATAAACTTGCTTCTGCTACTACGGCAGTCCTAAATACTACCGTGGTTCTCACAATATAGTCCATACATAGTTTATCTGGAAGAGATCGCAGACTGCGATAAGACCGCACATTGTACAAAATAATTATCATGTACTATCCTTTGTTTGTATCCTTTTTGATGTGCAATAAAGATTATCTTTAACTATCTCTTGTATATTCGCTTCTGTTTCGCAACTTTAAACGGAAACATTTGAAGATATTGATTGAGCTGGCTATTTTACAGTAGGTCATATACGTCAAATTCCATAAAGGAGATGGATAGGCTTCCATACATTCTTGGGCCTGAATGTAATAAGATGAGAGGGGTTTTAATTAAGAGCTTATATATTATTAAACCATCCCTGAAAATTCTGCAGATTTTGGCAATCTGAGAACAGAGTTATAAATGATTTAGTAAGTGAGGTTATGCAAGAAATAAACATTTTTCAACTCATCATTCTATTCTATAATATGCCGCCGGTCAGAGAATTATCACTGGTCTAGGGGGGCTGATCTATTTATAGAAATTAAATTTCCAAACGATATGTATTACTAAAATTTAAAACAAATTCCAAAAACGAAATGTATCCTTGTATCCTGTGTTTCGTTTCAACAATGACTCGGGAAATTGTCGTTGTCAACCCTCTTCACTTTTCAATCTGGGAATGACTAAAAATATACATTTTGATAATGTATATTGTATATCAACTGTGATATGTTAAATATCCTGAGGTATTCGTACCCTTTTAATTATGATACATTTTAGTATTTTACGGTATGTAATCTAATATCGTGATATTTGTTTAAGCTGAAGAATTTTGATATCCTTTAGTACTACCTACTTAGTGGCAAAAGGGGCCTTTGATTCGATCTTACAGAAATTAAAATAGAATCCCAGATATTCCTTCAAAATCTGAAGCAAAAGATAAACATTTCTCGAATACCTACTTATATAAAAATTCACGGCATAAATATATTTTTCCGAATTTTACATTATCTCAGAGTTCTTGATAAAAATACGCTTTCAAATATTTGTTATACCTTATTCCCAAACTCTATTACACCTACCAAATTCATGCAAATGCTATTTTTAAACCGCCATTCAAACAAATTTCGTAGAAAAAGAA
Source organism: Eilema depressum (assembly GCA_914767945.1). Lineage (NCBI taxonomy): Eukaryota > Metazoa > Arthropoda > Insecta > Lepidoptera > Erebidae > Eilema > Eilema depressum. The sequence goes on from OU612021.1 coordinate 2,528,735, forward strand.
AGGTTTTTGCGTAAAAATCTTCTGAGAAGTGAAATGTACGTACAGTGGAAATATGCGCGGTCACGTATCACCACTCAGACGCTCTCGGTTCACACCGCGTATTCTAATACTTTAGGCTTTAATATGCGATATTCAAGCAACATTCCATTTATAAGATGGCGGAATTGAATACATCGTGTTACCTAATGCGGATTTTTTTACCTTTCGTTGATGAGTAGGCGAACCGCAGTTAGACTGGTAAAGCGGACCCCAAACGCCGGGGTGAAAGCTTCGATTGCGAATGGGATTAATGCTAGGATGAAGGAGAAGTTGAAGAGTAGAAAATGCCCACATTGGGTTTAAGGAGGCCACACTGAGATGAGATCTTTGGGTCAACGCTAACCTCACCTGCTGAAAGGTACTTATACTCTGGTTTTGTAAGGCATCTGATATCTCGGCCCTGCCTGGGCCGACTTCTCTTTTCTTTAGGAATGGAAAAGGATAAGAGAGTTCAAGGGAGCTTATCGAAACACAGCATAAGCAGTTTGTCTACGGTGTCAATGACCCCAGGACTTGGACCCCAACCCCAGCCCTCCTAGACAAGTGGCAATTCGTTGCTCGGCGTATCATGAAATAAAATGACAAATGCATAGGATTTGACGTTTTTGACATTCGTTGACGCCTGTCATATACGTCAATACCGTGAATCCTGTATTCTACAAAATGCCGGCCGATGAATTGCCACTTGTCTGGAGGGGCAGTCCCCAATAATGCGGACTATATTCCGCGACGCAGCGATTTGTCGAAAACGTACACACACGTTTGTTTGCCCATTTGGTACTAAACAAAGACTAACTCAATTACCACTTAACGATCCGACGGTAATAGCTATGTCGACTTTTCGATTTCACAGAAAACTCTCCCTCTTCCTCCCCACCACCCCCCTTCCCCCCTTGCACACCCCGCATTGAAACATAAAGATAACAAACAAGTGTTATGTCCACACTATAAAAAGTTTCAAACACTGCTCATTCAAAACTAATTTATTCTAGCTATAAAGGAACTATAGGAAGCGATTCTATCCGTATGCCTACATTTCATCGGCTCGTTTTGGGGTTATCCCTGTTAGGTGGTGGATGAAAGGTACAAAATAAATAAATCGATTAAGAAAGAGAAAAGAGAATCGACCTTGGGCGGTACTCGAACCCGCGATCTTTCCCTTACAGGGGGAATGCTCTGACCACTAAGCGACCGATACCCGTACGAAGCCGATCCAAATTCCTCTATACATCCATCTTAGGGCGATGATGGGAGCCATCTACCGTTACACGTACCGATACCCGCCCGAGATCGATTCTCTTTTCTCTTTCTTAATAGATTTGAATAGTTAGCATAATTAAACGCTTTAAAATTTCATTCATATAAACTAAAGGTTTTGGAGTGTATAATATTTCACATAGTTAAAGGACCAGGCCCCACCAATATTCTTCTTCTGTCGAGTCGACGGCATATCATGTCATATTTTGTTTGCCCAGTATGTAGCCACTCCGATAGCGTTCTCAGAGGCACTCATAAGTTCCTCCGGAGTGCACGTGCTTGGACAGGCAGCACAAGTTAACAGGTAACAAGGACCGAAGGTAACCTCATCTGCTAGCAAGTACACCTGAAAGACGAACGAGGCTAATACTGTGTGTAGGGTGGATAGAGATACCCTACACACAGTACACACAGTACAATTGACTATATTATGGAGATCCATATGGGGTTCTTGAAGAAGGGGATTAGAAGGTTTTTACAGGGTTGGTAGCGCGAGTGTGACCTCCCGTAAGCAATTCGTCCATAGGCCATGGTAACCACATCCCATCAGGTAAACCTTGTACTTGTCTGCCCCTGATTGCTAAAAAAACATGTATAAATAATAATAATATATATTTTTTTCTTTTCTAGGTAAGTCTGATTCATATAACAAGAAGACTACAAGTGAGTAACTAAGCAATATAGTTTTATATGCATTTTAGAATGCAGACGAGATAGTCTGGAAAATATTAACTGAATATTGTCTATTGAACATGTACTTGTAATGGAAACGAGTCATGCCTCCAGTGCCGATACGTGTTGGGATACGTTCTATTGCAGGCATATTTGAATCAGTTCAATGAAAATAGAAATAAGGCAAGATAGGAAAAGTTTGTTTCGGATATTTTACATTGGTTTTTGAAATATGAAAGGGTATTAACTAAGTTTAAAATAGTTTTACTCGGATGTTAATTGGCATATAGCCTAATTAATAATTTTGAGTTGAGAAGCGGTAATAGGCTTGTGTCCTAAATTTGAAAAAATGGTTAATACAAATGGTCTATACCTAAATGACCCCAAAAATATATTATTTTGATATAAAACAATCATTTACATGGTTTATTTTGAGATTTAATAAGTCGATTTGAATTTATGTCAAAAACACTCCAAACTGTAATGGCGACTTTTGTTACGTCACGCCGTGTCCCCGTGTCAAAACTGTCAAACAAGTTCATGTGTAGTGCATAGATTAATATATATACTGGTACGTACTACGTATCGTAAACAAAAATAATAACGCAAACGCAAGCAGTGTTGTGTTGCCAACCACGCTTGGCCTAATATCGCCGTTTTTCATTCCCAAAGTAGCCTAAAGTAGCCCAAACGCCAAAATATCAGTATATTAATATAAAACTTTTTTTTTTTTCAAGTTATCATCACAATTTGTTATTTTACAGTTAAAAACTGTAAAAAATAACTAAAAACTTAGTTTTTTTTTTTTTACTTTGACTTAGTATTAAGTATAGATTATTTTATGTATTATAATTTAAGTTTATAGGTACATATTGTTTTGACTTCACTCCAGTTATAAATTTATTAATTTAAAGAACTGTTTTCCAATTTTCGTCTAGGCCTACATGGCGAAAAATCACCTACGTTGTCAACACAGGGCGCAAGGTGTGACGTCACGCTCTCTGATTGGTGTTTGATGTCACGTGACTGAATGTCTAATTTCTCTAAATTAATTTTATAAAAATAAAAGTAATCCTTATTTTATATACCAAACTATTATGCTTTTTGCTATCTTTATAACAAGAATAGTCGCTAGGAACATACATCAACCCGATTTATTCTTAGTGGACACAAGCCTATTGCGCAGTAGGTTATGCTAAGGTGATTGGGCACGTAGAACGAATAAGTACTGAGTGAATGACACACCAAGTATGCAAGGCACAGGTAAGGGAGTAGGCAGGTCAGAGTCGGTGCACCTTGCAGAACATACACTCACCAAATTCATGATGTATTGGAAAAAGGGCAGAGGCCTCGAAACTTGTGGAAGCTCGTGTAAGGAGAGAAATAGATTGTGGGTTGTTCAGTTGTCTCTGCCTACCCTGGGCAGAAAAAGGCGTGAGCAATTATAGTAACTGTATTTCTCCATACCATTTTAAATTAAAATGTGAAAATTATAGCTTTTCTACACCACACAACACAATATCTACACTTATTACCTAACTGAAAATTTTCTGTACTCGTATTGACTGCTGGCTTTCGTAATATTTTATAGTGGAAGTAATAAAGTGCTGTCCACATCCGTTCAGTACTCGAACTGTAATAAGTACAAGTTGACAAATGGTCCCCTTGTCGAGACAAATATAGATATTTGAGATCTTTCCAATGACCGCCTCTGACTTACTGCTGGCATTTAGAGTGCCTGACACACGGAAGAGTTGTTCGACAAACTTGTTGTATACGACGACTTTACTAAAGCGAACATAAAACATTAAACTATTGAGAACGGGAATATAAATTCAAACAAATAACATCCAAAATTTACAAAATAATAGTCAACTAAAATACCTTTCCTATTGTTAAATTACTCTTATTATGCCTCACTGAACTTTTAATTTGCTTCTTTCGTGTCAATGATTCATTCTGCCATCTTAACCGCGCTTTGCGCTTTGCGCCTACTCGAAAATTTTAAAATGATCTATATCGTATGAAATAATTATGTTTTATACTCAATTCAATCGTTTTTTTACTATGATTTATCGTTTAAAATATAGTAAGATATATCTTAGGTTAAAAGCAGTGGCTACTGGCTAGTCGTATGAACAATTTCATACCAAGAAATCTCTCAACACGTATACTATAAAAAACTAGGTGCTATGTAATTGCTAATAAAATTATACTAAAAAACAGACCAAGTTACACCGTACATGTATTATGCTTACAAATAACAACTCGCAAATATTTTTTCTGAAAAATAAACTATGTGTGTTTGTTGACTAACCTGTCCGTCCGTATGTCACCCCACTGTAAAACATTTTACCCTCCGTTTGTTTATACCCTGAAGGCTGTCGCGCACCTGTACCGTTGGAACTGCAAAAATTAATCATCTACCAAATGCCTTTGTCCCTTTCAAGGTGATTAATTATTCTGACAAATATCATCAACTATGATAATAAATGTGACAGCCGTTGTTTATTATACAAAAGGAGCTAAGGGACTTTTGTTGTACGTCAAGTAAAAATAGAGCAAGTAATTAATTTTAATTTTGATAATTAATCTTGATTAGTATCGTTAAATATGTTGTTGTTGTAATAAGTGATTACCTTTATTCAACTGACAGAAGTCGATTTATACTGTTGATTGATGGCACTTGGTGAAACTTGTTACACACTTGTACTTTTCCACGATGTTATATTACTAACCTTACCAGTTTTGCCTTACGGTATTCTTAGAGGCTTATACATTAGCACTTGTGTCTAAATATCTGAAAATTGTCAACCTAAGCCTTTGAGAATGTCATGAAGTGAAATCGGTCTGGTTCAGTAATAAAATATTGCAGAAAATTACAGGTGCGTATGTGTCAAGTTTTGACAGACACAACTGTCAATGTACGCCGTGGATAACATCGTAAAGCGAAACCGGTATAACAACCGCTTAACATAATAATAATAAAATAATTGTATATTCAAATAGAAACCTCTTAATAGTCTTAATATTAATACCAACTAGGTACTGCTGAAGCCTTTTGCCTAATGAGCATCATTTCATATTCTTCATAAAGCAGCTTAGAGCTATGATTTAAATCCTATTAGCGAGAACTGGTGTCTGTTCCACGTAAAGTGACTCAAAAAAGGTTTATTACAGACTTAGGTATCCTGCAAATTATCACTTTACTTCGAATTTTCCAGTATATTCTGGACAGGGTAGGCAGTTAGCGATCAGACTCACATTCCGCTGTCCCACTTAAAGAGTAAGCTAGTGTATTGTCTTCTATGGGGCACATATCTTGACTTTCTACTAAACTCAGTCAGTGCTGCTCAGTCTCGGTTGCGTGGGTCAAAAAATCTTTCCAGTAAACGGCAACTTATGTAGCCGAATAATAGAGGGATTGGAGAAATGCGAGTTCACCTCTGCCTAACTCCTCTGGGATAACAACTGCGACCATAATAATGTATGCAAAAACCCGGTAACAGTTTCCTTGAACTCAAGATTATATGAACAGAAGCGTAAACTTTTTTTTTTTAAAGAATACTGGCTGTCCCGGCGAACTTCGTACCGCCATATTTTTCCCGTTCCCGCTGCACCTATTTTCTCATCCTTTAAACCTTCCCTGGACACCCACGAATATTTCAAGACTAAAATTAGTCAAATCGGTTCAGCCGTTCTTGAGTTATAAAATAACAACGAAAAGTGGCTTGATTTTTATATATTAGAAGATTAGCAACCGAAATTACTAATATTCGTGTTAACGACTAAGTAAATCGCTTGTATTTGGAGTGGATTCACGTCGTTAGTATAATGACCAGGATTCGAACCCAGGACATCTCGATCGTGAGGCTGACTCCTAACTACCAAGCGACCGACACCTATTATATAAAGATTACACAGAATTCAAAATAGAGCCACCATAATGTGGCCTTACCTTTGTAGAGGAAACCTCATTAAACTAATATTTAATTACTAAGAGAAAATTTAATGCGTGCAATAAAAGCACCTCTCTATTTTACTGAAAGTGAGTTGCTCACAAAGAGGCTTATTAAATTGGCTATGGAAAATAAATACTTAGGCAGGCGCGCCTCTCATTACTTATTCCTTTTGAACGATTTGTTCCCCCACTGTTTTGCGCCAATGCGAATCACAATGAACTCATATATACGAGTAATGTATGGTAATCGAATTTTAAAAAGTATTTGTATGAGTGCCGCGATGGGTTATATGGATGAGTGGGTCAATGCCTTTGGTTTATGTGCGGGTAGATTCATAAATTTGAATTTGAAATTAATGTAATGGTTTTATGATATAAATGACAATCCTAATACGACCGTTAAACTCAGTTGGAATGGGTTTGGTTTTCAAAATTCCCAGGTCTTTTTTTAATTTTTTTAATTAAAGGGCAAAGGAAATTCAGTAAATTAGTACAGGTGTATGTAACCTCCCTCACACCCTTAGCTACTTAGTGGCGGGGCTACTAACCGCTCGGCGCACACTGTGGGTTGCGTTGAAGGTAGAAATGAGAGGTGTAATTAGAAGAGATGTAAGAGTGAGAGGTAAGCAAGAAAGGTTTATCTGGTAAATAAATATATTATTTTTATCTATTTATTGAGGATTAAATTTGACAAAATCGTGTAATTAAGAGGGGGTATAAAGCTAAATTGCCGATCGTAGATTTTGATTTTTATACCCGAAAGTAAGCCACAAATGAGCTGGGTTTTTTTATTAGAAAATACGTTATATGTGAAAGGGACTGGTCATGGTGAAAACATAAAATATTAATATTTTATCGATAGAATAAAATCACAAAGTTGTGCCTAATTTACTACTAAAATCAATTTATTTCCAATATTATGCATACAACTGAGTCAATATTTGAATACAAAGTGTAAAATTATATAACCAAGTGACTCAACATTCACTTTGAAAAAATTATGTGGATTTTACGAGTAATTAAAAAAAAACTAATTTGTCGCTTACGATGTTCTTATTCCGCGCTTAAAGCTCTCTTTGTATCGCACCTGACGCGAGGTGTCGGCTATCTGTTGTTTCATCAACTAGTCGGGCTCGCCCCGTTGAGACGGGAGGACTGTATTTCTGTTTTCCGTGTCAAGAAAGTTCATTGAAAATGAGCCAAATAAAAAAATATAAAAGAAACACTCTAAAAGAGAACATAAGAAACTAAGAATTCAACTTATGGCTAATTTTCGAAGGTACGTATATCTATATTATTTTACTTTCTTTAGTTTGTTACTAAATATCCACCGTTGCTAGGTAACTCTGGAGTAATGTCGGCTCGGGTATAGTATATGCAAATCAAATAGATGTTTTTGACCACTCGCGTGTTTATTGTGGGATCCCATTTTTTCTCATAATGGTTTTTGTCCTAATTTAAATTTTCATAACAAGTTAGGCATAATTTTCTTTGTCATAATAATAGTGTGCCATAATTGGTTTTTAGCATACTATGTTATTAAGCATAAATAAATCAGCATATAAGCATCAGCATCATAAGCATAAATAAATAAATCGATGGAAGAAATTCTGAAATAAACGTATATTATTATAAATATTGTATATCCTAATGTTTTTATTCATAACTTTGATATGCATAAAGTTGTAAAGCATATTGTTTATTTGTCTAATAGTTATTTGGCATAATGATCAAAAAGAAATAATAATTTCTTAACAGACAGTGATAGATTTATTGAGAAAGCCCCTGATTCCGACTTGGATAGATTAGGTTAGAAGGCTAATGCGGGAGCGGAGCGGAGCGGAGCGGAGCGAAGCTCCCGCATTAGGCCTTCGTGGTTATTTTTTTTTATAACCATGTAGAACTTTATTTAGTCAATATAATTTGTATGCTTAAAATAGTTATGGTTACGCGTCGTTATGCTTAAGTAAACTTATGCTTTGAGACAGTATGCTTAAAAAATATTATGCTTATAGTAAATAGGATTAAAAAAATTATGATTAAAAAGTTATGGTAAATGAGTATTATGCGTATATAATGTTAGGACAAGTAACATTATGCAATGTTAAATTATGACATAAAATTGTAGGAATAAAAATAGAGAACCGTTTATTGTATGTAATGTTATTTTTATAGCACTAATATAATTATATATTGCGAAAGTATTTATACATTTTTCAATTTTATAAATGTTAATGCATTTCAGAGTTGCTTCAGCTCGTAATATCACACAAGCTGATGAATCCGATCCGGTCGAATCGCGTAAAAAACTTTCATCAACTTTGTTAGTTTATTGCAATTATTTTTTCTCACATTCACAAAACATTTCAGTAAAATATGCAACTTAATATGAACATGTACAAGTAGAATGATATGATTTGAGATTAACATGGTCATTCACATTAGTACCAAATGTTCACAAACTCAAACAGCATGGTAAGTATCCAAAATTGACCACACGGAACGCGGAAGACCGCCCGTGGAAGGATAGCTCAGAGTAAGAGCGCTGGAACGCCAATGTCCGCGTCTCTGGCATCAAGTCCCTTTTTTGTCAATTTAGCATTTATATCAAATTATCTACAAGTAGATTAAAATAGCAATGCAATGCTTATGTGATTGATTTGTCATTAATTTGCAATTATTTTTACAGATCTCCCATTAAACCTTTAGAGAAAGTTGAAGTTTTGAGAGAACTAGATCCAAATTATTGTGATGGAAATTTTGCACGAAAGCGGTATGAGCGGTACATTTTAGCCAGCCTTGATTCAATATGTCAGGGATCATTACTCTCAGGCAGCCCTAGCTTCTTATACGTACGTATAATGATAAAATAGGGCAACCATATATTATACACAATGTTCGTCAGTAATATTGAACCACATTTATGTATAATTGGCCAAAGACAGATAAAAAGAAAAAACCAAAGAAGCAATAGATTGCACGAGAGTAAACCACTATACGATTTAAAATAGTTTTCTGTTATTGAATTTCCACATAATTTCTATTTTATAATAAATTAAAAAGAGCTGTGCTTACTGCAAAGTTAAAGATTGTATTTTTTGTATGGTGTAATCAGCAAAACAGATGTATCCTTGGTCGTTCTATAAGGATTGATTATTTCCAGAAAATACTGTATGTTATAAAAGTATATTGCAGTATTTTAGAAAAAAAAGCTTTACCTGCATACTTATCTGTTTTGCTAACTGTACATGAAATAAAACTTCGCAAGTTTATTGCCAATCTTTTATATAAATTTTATCTTATATCCTTTTCGCTCGTCAGCGTTCATCTCGTTCCATTCCGTTTTCTACATATAACATAATATTGTTTGTTTTTAAGAAGTATCTATAAGTCAGAGATGGTATCTGAAAAACAAAATAACCATAATAAATAATGTAAACCAAGCAATTCTCGCCCGAAGTCGATTATCTTTTCTCTTTGTAAATCGATTTGAGCAATCAGCATAATAAATGAATGCTTCAAAATTTCATTCAATTGTTTGTGCGGAGTCATCAAAAATCAATGTTAAAAAATTTGTAAAATCATTCATCGGTTCCGATAGCTCGTATGAGTATCGGTAGATGGCTCCACCGTCACCCCAAAGACAGAAAGTATAGAGGAATTTGAGTCGGCTTCGTGCGGGCTTCGGTGGCTTAGCGGTCAGAGCATTCCCCCTGTAAGGGAAAGATCGCGGGTTCGAATCCACCCGAAGTCGATTTTTTTTTCTCATTGTAAATCTTCAAAATTTCATCCAAAAGCAATTCTTATCCACCTATAACAAAATTGATAGTATATAATATAAGTAAGAATTTTTAATTATTATTGAAATAAATATTTCTATAACTTACTTTTTTATATTATTTCTGCACTACCTGTAAAATTATTCAGCGAATCGTTACAGCACTTAGGGAGATTTATTTTTATCTAAAAAAAAAACAAATTAAAACTAACAACACAGTGAAAATGTATTAAAATTTTATTTTATTACTTACCTCTCCATTTTATTTGCTTCTAACAAAAGTAATGTTTCAGTTTGAAGTATAGTTGGATGACCCGACTCAGGATTAGTATTAAAGTAATTGAATTCGCAAAAAAAATAATCTGGGTATATATAAATATCACATATAGAGGCACATCGCTAGATGTGATGATAAACAAAAACCAAAAGCATTGTTTTTCCCAAATCGTCAAATTTAATATTCCTTATACCAAAAAATATTAATAGGATTATTTTCTATCGTATTAAAAATGTCTTAATATGAATATAATTTGACGATTTCAAAAAATATGCATTCAATTTTTGATGAACCACCACTATATTTTAAGCCAGTATGATTATTTTACTTACCTTTACATTTTATCTATCACTAAAAATTATAAATTTATTGTGTTTTCAAAGTATAAGTAGATTGTTAATGATGCAACTCGTATTTTGACAATTTTATCTGATTATTTTGGGTATACTGTGCGCCTTCGTACAAGAATGGCGGGTCGCTGCCACACAAAATAGGTGGCGGACTTGCCGGAGCGACGACAGGCGAGAGCGGGACGTGTGAGGGGTGCGGGTGAAATCTGATTTTTTTCTAGCTTTATACGCACTCTTAATCATTTGCAAAATATTAGTAAAATATAGATCATACACGTGTAACATTTTTCGTGAAAACCTAAGTCGGAAAAGTTAACATTTAGGACGGGATTTGAGTCTGTGGCTCTCCCTTTACTTTCTAGGGTGCTCCACTTACCAGACCTTCTCGGATAGTTGAAATTCTCGTCTACATAGTCTTAGAGCGACGACTTAAGCCGTTTACCGAAATTTTCATAAACTAGGTACGGAACCTTCAATGGTTTTACAATGTTTATTGAATTTTCGAAACATTTTTTTTACGAGTGTAATAATAATGAACGTGATATTAATTGTTTTGGAATAAGTGTGCAGGCCTTTTTTTTTTAAATTTCGCTTTACAAAATACAAACCGTTCTCACCTTTTCGGTTGACTTACGACCGGAAGTGACGCTCAATCACTCCAGACTAAACGTTATTTGTCGGGTTTTGGCAGTAAAAATGTGAAACACGAAAGATTTTTCAACGTTTGTATGCACTAAACTGCTAGTCTAAAATGTTATTGTTATCAAACAACTATTCATCTTGATAGGATAACATTGTGACAGCATACGATACAGACTATTAGTGACTGGCAAAACCCAATTGACGATTTGAGTCGGTTAGTTGAGGGAATCATTTAGTAGGCATGATGACCATGGTTGCCAATGATAATGCTGACATAATACTTGTTGCCGTCTTAGTAAGTGTAATTACAAGTGGATCCCGGACACCGCCGTCTTGGTCGAGGCCTCCGATGCGGTCGCAAAGATGATGAAGTTTAACATAGATTAAACTTAACTCCGAGCCTTTTTCTAACTAAATTAAGTTAGGAAAAGGTCGGATTTTTAGTCGAGCTACGAAACCAAAAACTCCAACTTATACACTGTTATATTTCAATGAAACTACTTTCATCTGACCTCCACAATTTACTGAATATATATCGAATTATATAATGATATGGAAGTAGGTACCGTAGGGCCGCTACGCAGAAGGAGTGGGTTCGATCCCCGCTCAGTGCAAATATTTGTGTTCATGAAATATGGGTATTTGCATTGGTCTGGTCGTGCCTCGGAGAGCACGTTAAGCCGTCGGTCCCGGTTGCCATAAGAACATCTATGGCAGTCGTTACGGGTAGTTGGAGCCCTCAAAAATCCAAAAAAAAAAACAACAGTCTAGCTGCAAAGCTTCGATATCGCCTAATGTTACCATTGGGATGTGGAGGTCAGATGGCAATCGCTTCACAGAAAATATCGAGGTCTAGCCAAATCCGTAGTTAAGACTGGCAAAAGCGGACCCCAGACTCCGAGCTGAAAGCTTCGGATGCGACTGGGAATTAACGCTAAGAGGAAGAAGATGGAAGTAGGTACCTGTTGTAGTTAAATTATACCTGGTTTACGGAACGAATGCTACAGACGTTCACCATCATCCTCCTGCCTTTATCCTAAGTTAATTCGGAGTTGGCGTAACATGTGTACTTTTCCATTCATTTCTATTTGCAATCATCTCAACATTCACTCCCTTCTTAACCATATCATCTTTCACACATCCATCCATCTCATTTTAGGTCTTCCTCTCCCCTTGTAGCCATCCAATGCTACAGACGTTCGTATGACAACTAAAACCTGCTTAACATACAGGCATTGAGACCTCTCCGTGCTTGTGCGCCTCCGTGCAGGTCTCAAATGTATCAAGAACGGTCACCCATGCTAAAACTGTCCTGGCCTGATTACTTAGCTCTACAATGCACTAACACCCGTATTCACAAACAATACTTCGCTATGCGTACCACCGAAACTGTGCAAAGAACGACAAATTCTCAGTGCATTCGTTTTGGTAAGCCTTTTTATTCATTGATAACACTTAAGTAATACTTCGTTGAGGGAACGCACTGCGTTAGATACTGCTCCGTGATGTTTCTGAATTAATTTTACCAGCCCTATGCGCTCGAGCACACTATGAGACCTCACAGTATCGTTTGTGAATACGGGTGTAAGCTACTCAGTTACTACTAAGCCCCTCAAAAATTCTAATACTATTTACCCCATTATCTACGTTACCCCAACAACGCCTGTCCAACGGAAGAAAGATGGAGTTATAAAACTGGTCATTGAAGTAGAAAAGTAAACAAAACAAAGTACGGGCCCTCAGTTTATCTCCGTCCCGCGTCGCACACGCACATACGTCAACCTGACTCTAGTTCACGCGCGGGTCCATTATACGGTGTTATGCGGTTATTTATGTCGTGGGATATTTTAATACGATTTTTTGGAGTTATCCATGTACTGGCTGTTGAACGTGGTTATGCTCGTGGAAAATCCTGGATAAAAGATTTAAAATGTGCTATTCCAGATTGTCTATTTCTGTGCCAAATTTCACCCAGTTCCGTTAAGCCGTTCTGGTTTTTAGTTCCTCGTCTAATAATGATACAGGAAGATTCAATCAATTAGCCTATTGCACCAGCTTCTTCTAATGTACGCCATAGCTTCCAGTAGGAAAATTGCTATATTGGAAACTAATGGTGTCAATCACGAGTTGGCAACTATTCCCAATTTCTCTAGGTGATTTTACTACCCAGTAAACATAAGGCGCAATAAATAGGATGAAGTGACCATATTTTATTGTAATAGGAACAAAAAGACGACTTTTATGAAAAGTATCTATTGATCAACCAGAAAACTTTGAAAGTGCGATGCAGGTTCAGAAGTTTTTAGTAGTTTGGCTTTTCTTCGCTAGATGGCGCTTCGCATTATTTGTGAACGATTTCCCCTGGGATATTTTTCACTGGTGCTCAAGTTACTTCAAAGAACATTAGGTGTAAATACCAGCAGATGCAAAGTACACATTGCTTCTAGAGCGACTGATCTTAAATGGACTGAAAATTTGCTATCGTCTTTTGTTCAAAGTTTTAAAACTAATCGTGATACGACCGAAAATTCTATCTACCCTTCGAGAATAGCGGTGACCAAAGTTTAAACTATGTACCTCCATTTTAGTACTGAAAAGTAGTTTTCAGACTTGCGCGAGTCTGATGGATTGTGAGAATTTGAGCTATGACGATACGAAACTTGAGTTTAGCAAACTATCAATACGGAGACAGAACTAAACCCTGTAACGACTGTATGATACTTTAAAATATTAGGATTACCTATTAAGATTTCATCTACCTCCATAAAATAGAATTCCAGAGGGACATGTGGAGGTATAGACAGCATCAGATAGATCTAAACTACTAAAGTAATTGAAATCATTATTATGTGAAACGAATTGTATCGAGCGGATGACAAATCGAATAACGAAGAACAGCGAAGAACATACACCGATCAAATTGACGGTGTTTTGAAAAATACACAAATTAGAAACATCCAAAACCGGTAGGCTCGGATAGTTCTTTTATACGACAGGTGGCAGGCAAACTCCAGATAAAGTAACTCCTGAAACGCTTACAGTAAAAAAGATTGTGTACTTCTTTTAAAATCTTGTTTTGAAGCATGTAGGTACTTCATTATTTAATTATTCGAAGTCAGTAAGTAAATAACATGTAATTAGCAGAAACAACACGGTGAGTAGAAAATTAACTAATGCAAGGAATGTTCCGCCCGTATGGAATTCTTATCCCGTTCCTGCAAACTCATGGGAACCTATTCAAGGAATAAAAAGTATCCTATGTATCATTCCACACTATATTCTATTGCTGTACTTTTCAGTCAAATTCGTTCAGTAGTTTGAGCCTGATTGACTAACAAACATCCAGCAACTTAGTAGGATTATCGTAAGCTAACCTTATTTTCAATAACCTATCCATATTCAATACCCGGCAGGTACGATCGCCACGAAACCTCGCTATCGGGAGGGCGTCACACTCCACTACGTAGCGAGCGTTCACTCAGGGGCACTCTTGTTCCCTCTGATTTATCGCACTTTTTATGGCACATTGTTACACTTTTTGAACCTAAGATAAACGACTGTTAGTATAATTGGATTTGGTTATAAAACCCATTTATAAATTGCATTCGAGGCTTTGGAATGATTTGTGTATTGAAAAAAAGGAAGCGTTGACTTTTTATACTACTAAGTTAGCAAAGAAAGACATGCAGTAGTCAGACCAGCGTTTGACCACTATCTATATCTACCTCATTAGCTGAACGATGTGATCGACACACAATTAATATTATAAATGCAAAAGTTTGGGTGAATGGATAGATGTTTATCTGTCAATCACGCCAGAACAGCTGTATGAAGCTGGATGAAATTAGGCACAGGGATAGAGTTCGCCTATCTAGCGCTAAGTTTAATGCAAAGTCAGTAATTAGGAACGATATTATAGTTGGTAATAGCTCATAGGCTCTTATCCCGAAAATAGGACCTTATGAAGGGTAGCGTATTGCACACGAGCGGAGCCACAAACAAGGACTAGTACACAAAAAGGTTAAGTTATGCAACAGTACAATAAACACTATATTATTATGTAGTAAAGAATGGTGACACGGGCAGTCAGAATGTGTCCCTTAACGCATATAAGACACTATGGCGAGAGTGGAGTAAGTTATGCCGTTGTGCCCACAAATTATAAAGCGTAAGTGACATGACAGTAAATAAGAGGATTGCATATTGTTGCAGTCTAGAAAGTCATTAAAATTGCATACATTTATGTATCCTCCTTTATATCGGCAAACGCAGCGTAGGACATCCACCCACAAGGTGGACAGACGACCTTATCAAGGCCGCGGGAACGCGCTGGATGCGAGCCGCTTCCAACCGGTCTTATTGGAGATCTATAGGGGAGGCCTATGTCCAGCAGTGGACTTCCTATGGCTGAAATGATGATGATGTATCCTCACGGGTTTATTCCATCGTGGCAGGCAGAGAAATTCACGAGATTCCTCTATTCCACTCAAAAAAAACATACAGTCCAGAATTTTTTCAATCCCAGCAATGCATTCCTACAAGAATTTTTCCCTCCATATAAGCTCCAAACGAAGCCACATCTGGCGAACTAAATTTGAACACCCATTCACAATTTATTTTAACAAAAAACTCGGATCCCCACCCTAATTCAAATTGGATCATGAGACGAGAAATTACCTTAATTTAAGGAAAATATACAATGTTAAGAGTACTTACAAAATGGTAACGTCAGAGAGGGGGGAGGGGGGAGGAAATATGCGAAATTGGTAAACGAGGGTAGTATTATGAGGTTCGCGATTTATGGCGCGAGAACGATTACACCTGCGTGTGGGTTTTGAAGGCAGGCAGGTTTTGTTGAGAATTTATTTGTACTATTTATGGACTTAATTGGTAATCACCATGTATCACACCTGATACTGCTCATCCCGGTATTATGTTAGTAGGTATACGATATACGGGTGCTGGGTTATGGAGGATGTGTACCTACCGAGATCTTCGGGGTCTAAGTAAACCTCAACTGCAATACGGTAAACTTGTTGATTGAATACAAGGTCGCAGACAAGTACACGACCCACCTGATGAAAAGTGGGTACCGTGGCCTAGGTTCTGGTTGATTTTTTATTCTCGGGAAGTTCACTCCCTTAAAAGTCAAGATAAACTCTAATCACGGAGTAGAAGAACCGACGGGCAATAAAATGCAAGTTCTGGATGCCAACTAGCATTAGCAATTGACTGAAGACAGGCACGCTGGCACGAGTACATTCGAATCTGACATAATCCCCCCCCCCCCTCCCTCCTCCGTAGTATCCGTGGAGATTTTGCGCACGATAAAAAAAGGCATGCTGGCACAAATCACTCGTACTGTATAGAGCAGAATTTCTTCATATAAAACCAAATACGAGTATACTACTACCACTATACGTATTCCTATTGTGTAAAATCCCACCAATACTTTACCCTACCCTTTTTTTGTAAAGTGTGGATATGCTCTCAGGTGGGTACCTGGGGGGATATTCCGAAGACCGGCAGGAGCAGTTATGTTGAACTCGAACCCCGCCACCACGCCGTCGCGCCGCGCCGGGTCTTCAGATACCGGGGTGTAAGATTGCCTAAGGCATATCCCTTGCAACCCCGGCTGATCGTCTCCGGTTTCGAGATGACCCCCTCGAGTGTGAAAATCACGGTGTTCCTATCTTACCCTCGGCGGGGCACTTCGCCTGACCCCCATACATAACAGTTACTTTCTCCTATTGCGCCACCAAAACCAAAGGAACACATATTATTCAAAAACAATGAACCCTAAGCGAATGAAGTGCTTCGTTTCACATAAACAAAGCTCACACTCCATCGAAAATTAATTCTAAAAACCGAATTAAAATCAAAACAATAACGTTTTGGGTTACAAAACAAGTCTCAACTCATATTAGGTGAATCATATAAATTTACGAGCGATCCGGGATAGACCCCGCGATAATGTGTCCGTAAGGGTTGCGCCTTAATTAAATAGGGCTTTTCAAGGGTTCGTTGTGTTTTGTCCAATTTTATTGAGTAAGAATAGCTTTTAAATAATTTTATTTTCATTAGCCTGACGAACACGAGAAGTATCGTACTTGAAATTAAGCAAAGAAAGACTTCCTAAATGGCTACATTATCATAAGTACATCTTTAGACTGAGTTATTGGCTATCAGCCTTGGCTAGATATCGCCAAAGGTTACGATAGTTTAGCACAGGAACATTTTCCAAACTTCCTGCAAGACCACCGTAGTCAAGTCCTTCGTCTACTTTTGAAATTACAAGTAAATGCAGGTGCTGGTCTGTAACCCACTCTCTTTCTTCTGGTTTTGTTGCTATCCTATCCCTTATATCCTGCTATCCTATCCCTTTACGGCTGTACGGATCTGGCTGAAATGAAAAAGGCTACTTTACCTAGAATAGGTTCCGATGGGTTGCAGGAGCGATCAGAATAACGCGGGTGGAGCCGCGAGCAACAGCTAGTAACAAAAAAATCAAAAATCAACTCTGTAATCAATGTCCATTTACTGCAAGAGCTGAATCGGACATCAGATGAATGTAAACGTGGTGCCATTGAGTGGTCGCACCGAGTGCGTTAGTTCATCCCATGCTCATCCCATATCGGCTTAACTTTCGACGCTAATTGAATTCGCACGTAGGTACTCTCATACTCTCGTAGTTCTGAGTATTGTTGGCGCTGACGGCCTATAATTGGAATACTGTTTAATCAATTCTGATGCTATACGTGTACTAATTGGTTTTTCCTGTATGGTCTAAAAGGCAGTATTCTTCTGTAAGAATTTATACACCTTGCATTACATTACATTTAGGGGTATTGTGACGTTTTACAAGGTCGATGCTAGATACTTTGTCAGTTTTTGTATGGTATGATAGTTCAAGTGCATGAGGCTAATTAGCTGGCATTTCATTTCTTCATTAGAATATTCTTATGAAAGAAAGATTTAATTGTGAACGTGAGCAATGATTATTTCACTAGTTAGGCTGGATAGTTGAAAAAGGACCGTTTTGCAAATGAGCCGACCTAGCTACGTGGGCGACAAAAGTCTGGCCATGCCTTCTCTGCCGGACCCCGGTGGTATTTCTTTATTATAAATTTAATTACGTACTGACCTAAACATAGAAGGATCTTTACGTAAAGAGAGCGTCGCCAGTAATTTCGGCTATATCCTCTTAAGTGGTGCCGCGTGGTTCCCGGCAGAGTAGAATTTGGGCCACCCCATCTCCTCCCATGTGGTGTTATACAAGGCGACTAAGGGATAGGACTGTTTAACATCAGACAGATATATACAGCCACGACTCAGCCTATACATGGCTCGAGCCCACAATAGTGCCTGGAAAACGGCAATAGGCTCACCCCCTATTACGTGGGACCTAATACAATAATTGGTGAAATGTGGGTGTTAATTTACCTCTGCCTAACCCTCCGGGGATAAAGGCGTGGTTGTATGTATGTATGTTTCCTCCTAAGAACATCGCACAGTGTTGCCTCGTCTCCCTGTAACATCTCTTTCCTCCCCATATCTTACGGATGGAGCCCACGAACCACGCATAAACAGTACAATCAAAACAAAACGATTCATTGCGGCAAACATTCTGACAACGACATAAAGGAGGCCCGAGATCGCAGATAACAGACGGACAACGAGAAAATTAGCTTCGGCTGTATTCGGCATTTCTTCGTCTGTTCTCTGGCAGACTACTGAGAAATTGGGGACATCTTAAAATATTTGGGCTATATATGCACGATATATTTTTAGATGAACTGGGTGATTAAGATCCCATCAAAAATTTCAGCGCTCAAATCATATTTCATATCATAGTCAAACAAAATATGACACGATATGCCATCTACTCGACAGAAGAAGAAGAAGAAGCGCCCAAATTAACCTTAACTGCTAGCCGATATGCCTTCTGATCTACAGATAAGGCTGGCGTTAGTTTCGCTCCCATAAAAGCCTAGATAAGTCAAATTAAGAGGGAGAGTAGGAAGATGGAATCTGTTTCCTTCATTGCACACGTGTCCTTTTAAAGTTTGTCTGGAAGAAAATGCGCAGAGAAGAATGCCGATTGTTCTGTCATATTTTTTTTAACAGATTGTTTGTAAATTGAATCCCAAAATCAAATAGAAGCAGAATTATATCGAATTTTATTATATATTCGAACTCTACTCACATTTGATCACTGTACCGCGAAAATACAAAAATACAAAGATATTTTTTGACAAATATATGTGCAAAAAATATCAAGGAAAATGATTTCCTTTTTCTTTTTACCTCATTAACGAATCTTCACGACTTATCCCCCGGTTGATCTTCTTTCATATAAAGGCAATATTGCACGGTCGCCTTATCGTGTGTCGATCTCGTGGGATCTGTCTATAATCATTATCGTATTATGAAAATATTAAGATTGCGCATGTGTTTCTGTTCATGCTGTTTTGTAAAGTAGATTTGGTGTTGTGTACCTTTTGATCAAATAAGGCATGCAATACTTACCCGAAGACAACTGACGAGACAGATCTGTCTCGTTAGTCGTCTTCGGGTGAAGCGAGGGTGAATGGGCAACCCGGTAGGGGTCGACCTAGACATACGTATGTCAGACAGATTGAAGACATATTAAAGAAAGAACATGTCAAGAGTACCCGAAACCGGCGAGCATGTATGAAAACAATTATGAAAGTAGAAGAAGCGAAAGATGTATGCCAGGATCGTAGCAAGTGGAAAACTGTGGTCTCTGCCTACCCCACTGGGCAAGAGGCGTGACTATATGTATGTATGTATACTTACCCAACTGATATTTAAGATGTTTCAATATTTGTTGTTCTAGCATTCCCAAACGGCTGAACTGATCTGCCTGAAACTTTGTAAAGCGATAGGTTATAGTCGGGAATAGCTCATAAACCAGTATTTATCAGGACCCCCGGATTCGAGATCTGGTGTATGCAACCAGGATTCGTGGTCGGCAACACGATTGTGACGCCCCTGGTATTGCATACGTCCATAGAACATGCATGGTAACCACTTTCCATCGGGTGGACCGTGTCTGTCACCTAAGTGATATAAAGAAAAAGATTGTCGCTCAGAAAAAAGAAAAAAATAGGCCTTAAGGCCAGGTTGCAGTAGTTCTCAACATTTTTAAACGTCTGGATATCAAGTTATACAGCAAATTGCGCCAAATAAAAAGCATATTCATAAAATATGCTCAACTGTCAAGCGACCTGAGAAGACAGAAACATTAATTGTGTCTAGCAACGACACTAATTTACAAAACTTAGTTAGCTTTACATGGTGAATTTAGAAACTAATTGAACCATGTGTTAATTTAGTAAGATAAGTATCAAATCTCGACAAAGTTTTAATTGTAGACTAAATAAATAAGACTAGATTTGGAATTGTCTCCAAGTTTATAATTGAAAATTCTACTTTAAATTGAACTGGAAAGCTGTTAATAAACATCGAATTTAGTGCAATTCGATTTTGGAAGAAACGTTAACTCAAAATTTACCCGACTTGGGAATTGAATCCAAAATATTAAACTTTTTAATTGCTGTTACCACGGAAGGCGTCTTAAAATTTATTTAATAATATAATAATGTTTCATAGATGTCAAGATTTGATTTTATTACTCGTAACATCACAAGAACTTCCAGAACGTCACAGGTTGAACTCTTCAGATAACAAAATTAAATTTGTTTATTAAATTTCACGGTAAATCTTTCGTAGCCCCGTTTCTTACCCCTGTTCGTTCATTTCAAGCCTCTGTAAATACGGTGCAGTGTTTGAGGCGAAATAGCCATAACAAACATTGGGGTATGATGGCCGCATCACAGCGGTATCGTAGGGTCTCCATCTCACGCAAGCCTTGAGGGGAATAGTCATTGGTACAAGATACAAGATGCCGCGAGCTTCAATTAATATTTTTTTTTTTTGTTTTGTGTGGAGTAAAAAATCTGGTTAATTTTAGAATGATGATCCTTCGTTTTATTGTTTTAACAGCCCAAAAAGATGCTTTTTCCCGTTCCGCTTAAAGAACTCGGGATTATAAGGCAAAAGAAACGGGTAGGTAAGGTAACTGGTAGGATCGTAGACACGTAGACGGCAGCGCGCGCAAAGACTTTTTTAACGTTGTTGCAAGTTTTCATAGACAATGGTTACTTAAGTTTTGATAAACCACAGAGATTCGCTAAAGAGCATAGATATTTACATAGACTGATCCACGAGGCTATTTCAATTAAAAAACACCCAAATTTTAATAGAGAAGATGGTAGGAGCGTACCACCAGCCTGGGACCCAGTCATCTACTTAATGAAACCTAGAAACAGCAACATACAGCAAGACTCAACGACATAATGAGCTCATTCTGTGTAAATAGTAACACCAACAGTTCATCATGATTACTTTGAGATAACTTACATTTTTTGTTTATATTTTTTAAACTATGTAACAACTACCATCTTTAGTCACCCCACAACCATGGCTGCTGAAAAGTAGCCTAAACGTCGGGCTAAAGTAAGATTCCGTAGCAGATCGCATACGACAACTGCCGACGCACGCAGCACATGCGCGTAATTCATTGCGGCTTCTCAATGGTCCCCTTTATTCGTATCGAGGTTTGACAAGTAATGGGTACGCTGTATCTGCTGCATGCGTCTGTCGTTGTCGTATGCAGTCGGCTTCGGAATCCATACTCCATACTAATATTATAAATGCGAAAGTAACTCTGTCTGTCTGTTACGCTTTCACGCCTAAACCGCTGAACCGATTTTGATGAAATTTGGTATAGGGGTAGTTTAGACCTTGAGAAAGGACATAGGCTATGTTTGGTCGCGATAACCGACATCCACGCGGGCGGAGCCGTAGGCAGAAGCTAGTCATATCATAAAAGAGAATAATAATAACAAATAGTAAATCGCGATAGAATCCGTTGAAAAGTGGTTTTATTTTAATGGTTCACTGTAAGTGTACCATGTGCACATTCTTTATGTCATCGTCTTCTTGTTGGCAATCCCGGTTACATTCGAGGCTCTTGCATCATCGTATTGGCTTCCCACTTTCCGTCGCGACAGTCCCCTACAGGAAAGCCTGCGCTAGAGCCTAGCCCGTTGATTGATGGTAGGTGTACCAGTTAGCAAGGGAAGTTGGCTTTGGCCCCTATGATAATAAAAAACAGCATAATATACCCGTTTTCAATTAAATATCGTATAGAAAACGCACATGATTAGGCCAAGAAAGTTATATAAAATGTTATATACCTGAAGGTAATAGAGGAAAATGAACCATTTTATTCAGTCTAATCGTCAGAGCTTTGGTTCAGAATAATAGTAGGTATACGCAATGTCCAATTACGTCCAACACCAAAGTGTCGTATCCCCGGGATCACGGGTGACGTCACGCAAGCCATAATGAAACCGCCAGGTGATACTTTAAGTTACAAGAGAGTAGCGGGATATTATTATAAATCCGCATTGTCTAATAATTTTTTTTTCAAACATTGTGTTGTGGGGATTATTTAAATTTTTATTTTGTGTCTTTTTCGGCAATGATAGCATTATGCCAAAGACTTGTTGCAATGGAACATGTAATGTGTCTTAGCAATAACGATTGTGAGTATTTGTAATGGTTCGTTTAATTTGTAGAGTAGGTACACTTACAGGTTACAAAGTGTGACGTCACATTGGCGTACTCTAATAATCTGATACTGATTAGAGCATTTTCTAATTTAAGCTTATGAATGTGTCTTATCTTATCAAAATCCGTTTTTTTTGCAAAGCTGTTTTTGTCAAGAGCAGTAATTAAACATCCATCCATTATGTCCTTTCATTCATCATTTCCGCAAACGTTCACATTTATAAAATTAGTAAGATAATGAACGAATACTCTCGTTATTCTTTTAACTTGGACCACACCACACTGAGGCAAGGTGTCCCGCACAGAATCTGACGGACAATAGGGATAGAAATAGGGACGGTGCGGACACCATTGTCGCCATGTAAAACTAAACGAAATAAACACGGAGCGGAAAAACGTGCGGGCACTTGGAACTTGAGCGGGAAAAAATCACGAGACATTTTACTTTTTTGTCTTAATGCAGGGTGTACCCTGTACAGGGTTCTACTATGTTGGTACCATTGGGGTCCAAGCCAGCTTTATCTGCTATTTGGCGCACCTGCTAATTATCAGATGAGGCTCTGGTGAATGCTTTCCTCTCCGGATTGGGAGCTTAGATGGCAGTTGCTAAAAAAATGCCAACATAGCAATCAAAAATAAAAAGTCTACTACTATTTTACATGTTTATAAAAAAAATGTTTTTAAAATACAATTACATAGTAAGTAAAAAAATAAAATAAAATAATATGCCAAGAAAATAATAAAAATCCCTGTAGTATACTTAAAGCACTCGGATTGATGCACCTAGGTGAATCAATTACACTAATAGTAACCTTTATTCACTTTGTGCACCCAGTACGTGCATCAAGATTACTAAAAGTCAACTTCACAACAACTCGGGAGCGGGCATGGGTGATGGCAATAAGAAACTAAAGTGCATAGGCTCAATCACAGTAAAGGTACCTACTTATTTATTATTGTTCTTTTATTTATTCTATTTAAAAGGCTCGATAATAATAATCTAGAGTCTGGAATATTCTAATTTCTATTATGTTCTGCTACATAAAGTTGTTTTTCCACACAGCTCTATTTAATTAACAGCCCACAATAACCGCTCGTATGTTTACAAGAGGCTTTATATGAGGGAAACATGCTGTGAATTTTGATAGTGTGAACGGAGTGTAAAATTGCATTTAGTTGTACTGCCGCTAGGGCGCCTTTTGTATACAGACCCCTAGTATATAGTAAACGGCATATATCTTGATCCCAGTTTTTTTTATATATATAGGTATAGGACACGTCAATTTGACTTCGCCTCGCCTGAAGGCTAAAAGTCTCTGAATAGAGGGTCACCATTACAGACACGTACCATGTTACAATGGTGGCACTGAGCTTGTCGTCCCCATCAGATGCTTTTTCACGCCCCACTTAAAGGACCCGGGACTGTATGAGGAGGGAAACACGTGAACTGGTAAGGAATTCCAAATCTTAATGGTGCAGCAGAAGAAGGAGTCACTGAACCGCTTGGTTCTTGATAGATTATTCTGCACCGTATGCGGGTGTCAT
Source organism: Eilema depressum (assembly GCA_914767945.1). NCBI lineage: Eukaryota > Metazoa > Arthropoda > Insecta > Lepidoptera > Erebidae > Eilema > Eilema depressum. Next base: position 2,552,917 of record OU612021.1, read on the forward strand.
CTAAGTCCTGCTTGTGTTGTCCTATATAGGACTCTACTCTACTGCGTGTACACGTTTTTAGGTTTCTTCGATACGTTGCGTTGTTGGGGTGGTTAAGGAGCCGGCCGTACGATCGAAAGGTCCCGGGTTCGAATCCTGGCCATTATACTACCGACTCTTTTTCAGGCTATTTTATTTTTCTTTTTATTCTTAAAAAAACTTTTGAAGGTAGCACGGGGTGCTTCGAGGAGCTCAAATCCACCAATCATAGATTAAATGAATCCAATCCACGCGCGCTTGTTTCTCCCGCGACTTGGGGGTCAAAATATATCCCCGGAACTATACTGTGGTATGTTGTACATGAGTTCGAGCGTGTAGTGCCCGGGGGTATACCAGGCTGATATTAAATTTGTGTCTGGTAATCATTTCCTATGTTCTTAGAAGTAGGAAGCAATATATATAATTATGTATTGTTCGAGTTATAATAAGCTCGAAACTGTAATAAAGATTGCAATCCGAGTTTTAACTCTTTACTTCGGGATTGAATTTTTTAAATCATAATGGATTCAGCTCAGCGAATCAGCTGATGTGTACCGGCTTGGAGAAGGTTGGCTTGGTCCCAAAGATCTTGGTGGTGCCCCACACATCCTTCAATACCAATGTGTCCGTCGGTACAACTCGGCATTTTTTTCGCCCTGAACACTCAATGAAATTTTCATTAATAACACATCCACTGATTAACGGTTGAGACTCTGGAACATGAGTTTCCTCTCAGGGTATGGTCCAACAGTACTCGCTCCCGCAAAAGTCTAGACAAGTACCATCATAACGCACCAATATAATATCTTGAGTTGAATTTCTTGAGCGAGAAAATAGTCGATACTTCTTGTCGTTTTTTGCCGTTCGTGGAACAAATTCCTAAAGCTGGTTTTCTGTACATTTTCCCTCTCAAAGCTCATAAAAATAAACTGTCCTGCGAAGGGTTGCCATGACAGTAGCAAGGGAAATGTGAAACATCTTCAAAGCATTTTTATTATAATTGTTGTTTTTCTCTCTGCTGCAGAGTTTTTTTAGATCATTGACTTTGAATTATGAGTCTTGATACTAGATGGCGCTACAAAATTAAGAAGCCCTTTGTAATGAGCGGGCCAATTCTATCAATCGGCAAATTGCTTTGGGCCTCTGAGCCGCCTGATTGGACAGGTAATGAAGCTATCGGCGGCTTAGAATAACTTACGTGGTGTTTGGCCGGAATTACACATACGGAATGGAGATTGAGATTGCCTATTTATTAAAGGAGATATACGAAAAAGATCGGATTAGAAAATGGGAGTAAAATGAACTCAATTCAGATCTACTGTGACAATTTTTTTAATAAAGGACTGGTTTACTTTTCAATAGTGTTGACCCCCGGAATATTATTTCACTAGCTGTTTCAAGCGATTTCAGTCGTCGTTCTCACAATTATTCCACCTCGTTGCACCGCTCGTCTACCATTCCTCCCACTTCTTCAGTTATAGCTCGACTCCTACGAATGGTATTGTGGTCTTATATTTCCCAAGAATTGGGCTACCATCCTCAAAAAGCATTTTTCAAATCGTACAGGTAGTTTCAGATGCTGCTGCGATCAAACAAACAAATTCTTTAGCTTTATTGTATTATCTGGATAAAAGATATATAAAAATCATATTTTGATTATGACTGGAGAAAAACTAAGCTAACATGATAATAGTGTAGACTTATAGTGGTATATCGTAGAGTGCTAAAGAGGTGCATACCCATCTCGTGTAGGAACATTCGCGTAGAGCAGTGCTGAAGTAATGTTTGCTTTCCCAGACATCTCTCAGTCGTTTTTTCTGCAGTCACTTTGAACAAATGCCTACCAGGCCAACAACAAAACAAACTTTTGTTTGTGCGTGCTAGGGAAACGACGAAATTTCCGCATTTACGTCCAGATTGAAAGAAAATAAAAACAATGCCTGTATGCAGAACTTTTTAGGATACGAATTTGTAAAGGATTTAGTTTGCTCATGTCAGTTACATGATCAGGATAATATTATAAAAATGTCATGGATACCCTTCGGCGTATCGGCTCAGATTGCTTAATAGTTGGGCATTGGTACGTCATAAGCCTGCCATGATTGGCCATGATACTTCATATTATTAACTTTTTGCAAAAAGCATGGAATTTCTCAAAAGTTTAATTAAAATCTTGATAAAAGAGTTAATAGCTAGTCTTCTATACGTACGTCTCTACTTTGGGTTTCACCGATTAAAGTAATTAGGATCAAATCAAGTTAAACCTCATCATCATCATCGTCATCGACCTCATCAATGTGGAACTCCATACAGCTTTCGGCTTCCTTTGTACCTTTTTTTAGTGCGGAAATTCCCACGGATATGTCAGACTCAAACCGACTTGAACTGCACACCGTCTTTGGGTCTTCAGAGGTGAGATAAACTGAAAGATATTTCTCGCAAACCGGCTAACCAAGGGCCATCTCTTGTTAGACGTGATCCTCCCCCAGGTTTGGGAACCACGGTGTTCCCAATTGGCCCCCGGGGATAGGGGTGGCGTGCACGCGCCGTCGCCTCGGCCTGCTTCTGCTAGGGTGATAGACGTTTCCACCTGTCACCGCCAGGCCCGTGCTCTTAGAAGACAGAGATTATTAAAATACCTGGCTATCCTTACTCCTAAAATAATAATCTCGGTGTGTGCACTTTGATATTTTTAGAAAAATATGATCTAGCTGCAAACCACACCACAACTCGCACACTGATCGCCTGATCCCGACTTTAATATTTCAATCTCCCTCAATACGTATAAAATAATAGCTCGTAAATATCGAAGCCAACTCATAGATGGCGCTCTACATCACACCGACATGAACCATATGTCGCGTCTACGACACCCGCGGGAAATGATGGGCTCGTCTGTTCATAGCCCGACTGCACCATAGGTACCTATCGGTTGATAGTATGTTTTAGTTATATTCCGTGATATATTAGCTTATAGATATCTCTTAGTTTAGAAGGAAGGTATAGTTGTCCGCGGCTTCACCTATGTGGAATTCTGGTATCGTGCCCGCAAACCGTGAGATTCCAGCTATAAAAAGTGTTAATCGTTAAAATCCTATATGTTATTCCCGACTATTATCCATGCCTGTTCGAAATTTCAGCCAAATCCGTTCAGCTATTTAAACGTGATTGAATGACAAACCTCTCTTTTCACATTTAGGTATAATATTCGTACCATTATTTTTTTTTATATAGGACACGTCAATTTGACTTCGCCTCGCCTGATGGTAAGCTGAAGGCAAAGTCTCTGAAAAGAGGGTCACCATTACAGACATGTATCATGTTACAATGGTGGCACTCAACTTGACGGCCTCATCAGATGCTTTTTCATGCCCCGCTTAAAGGACCCGGGACTGTAGGAGGAGGGAAACACGTGAACTGGTAAGGAATTCCAAGACTTAATGGTGCGGCAGAAGAAGGACTCGCCGAACCGCTTGGTTCTTGATGGAATAAAACTACAGATCACAGAGACAAAACATAACATCGTTTTCAACATTGACCATAGTTCCATTGAGTACCATTTAGTAGCCAGTCACATTACAAACTATATCCAACATTTGTAGGTACAATAGGTACATACATTATCATGGCAGATTGAGTCTTTATCAAAAACTCTGACGTCAGAACATTTTCTGGCCACCGATGGTAGCTTATCCATTCCAATAAACTCTGTTGACGAAGCAGTCGTTAAATACATTATCACTACTAAACTGAGTCGTAAACGCAGTACCATTGAGACGATATTAACAACATCATAAATACCGCGTCGCTCCCGTTTTAAGGTTATCGTTAATTAAGATCGGACGACAATAATCGCGAGTAAACAAAGAAGGCGACTCAATTTTTAAACGTATTTACATTTAATTTAAGGCACGGCATTAGAGCGGAGGTGGGCCCCATCGAAGTTATCTTATCGTTAAGCGCTGATGAGGACTATCGATATTGAGACGACAATTTATTTTGTACTGTACTACCACCCTTCGCGGGGTGAAATCAGTTTATATCTACTGTATACAACAGGTTAATCAAGATGTGTCTTTTTGATTAGACTCCTACTGGAATAATCGTTTATGAACAGCATTTGTGTTTCATATACAGTGATTTTGTAGACTAATGTAAATAAAAAATAATTTTATTTTGTCCCGTTTGTAATCCCCGAATTACTAACATGGAATTAATCAAGTAAATGAAAAATTGCAAAGTTTAGTAATCTACCGATCCCAACGAGACGAGTCATTCTTTCCGGAATATCAATGCCCGCAATTCTTTATTACCGACTGTTACCGTTAATAAATTCAATATTAAAGATGATAATACAATGATTTAAATGATATAACTTAACAGTTGTATTACATAACGTGAACATTATCAATGATTAGCTACAATTATCACTTATCTTATATCTTTCCTCAGAATAACCCACAAACGCAGTCCCATCTCCCGACATTGACACGGGCTCCCTTTTTCAACTCCAGTAAGTAATTGTTATTTGTTGGACGACTATCGCTTTCCAGATTTCCCTTTCCCGAGATAGCACACACCTGAAAAATTTCCTTATCTTTTCTTTCGTTTTCTTTACGTTTTTATTCACTTTTGTTGATGTTGGTAATACAAGTTGTGTTTTTAGAAGTTTTCTTTTGGAGTTCGAATGTGAGATATTTGTCATTAATGTAATATTGTAAAGTAAGCAGCACTTTTGTTTCTGAATTCCTTTTAGGGCTAGAGTTTGTCATTCTATGTTTTATAGTACAAATTGAATGATATTATATTTATTTATTTATTTTATTTTTATTTTTATAGTCGATAAGATTCACAGAACTTTTTTATTATTGGTTTTATGGTTGGACAATTTTATAGTGCGAATCTTAGGGGCTTTTCATTAATCACGTGAGGCTCAAAGGGGGAGGGGGGGTGGATTGGAAAAAATCACGAAATATCACCAGGGGGGAGGGAGGGGTATATTGACATATCACGTGTATTTATTTTTTCTTATAATTCGCGATTTTTGTCACGATTCTTAGTTTTTTAGCATTAAATAATGAATAAAAAAATTCACGTGATTATGGTTTGGGGGTGGGGGTAATCCAAAACCTCATCACGTATCACCATGGGGGAAGGGGGGTTAAAAATTGCAAAAGAAACATCACGTGATTAATGGACAGCCCCTTAGTCGTATAGTCGTAGTTACTTTGGTAAATAACACGTTGGGCGCCAATTGTAACATCCCCTATATTACAGTGAGCGATTTCTTGGGCTGTTGTTTACCAGTAGAACAAAACATTCCCAGTAATGTTGTAGAAACAGTGTTACGGGGTATTGACCATATCAAATTGACGTGTCCTATATATTAAAAAAACAGGATTGACCCGCAACTATGACATAGTTCTGGCGTTCACTAGCTCTTAGACTATTTAATGAAGAAAAGAATATTTAATTCATATATTAACCTGCGAGACACACATAGCGGAACAATAAGAAGAGGAAAAACAAAAAACAAAAACAAAAAAATATAACTTAATTTTGTATTTGTATTTTCGTCCTAAATAATTATTTATGGTACAAATAAATAATTATAATGATAACTGCTAAGTGACAACCTTACCCGGGGGTGTCGAAGAAATAGATTGTAGAATTATAAGAGAGAAGACAAATAATTAATTCTGAGTAAATCTAAATATAAAGTTACTGAAACACAAGGAAAATTTGAAGTCAGAGATCGTGAAAATTATCGGGCAAGTGAACCGTAGAGACATCCTCTAGCACCTACACAATGTTCCATTTTTGGCCAGAAATATTTGTTGATTATATTTAGGTATGTTAATTACCTGAAGCAGGCAAGCGGCGCGCATTCCGTGCCTCCCCATACCCGCGGGCGAGTTGGGGACTCTGTGGTCCCCACACCGGAAGAGGGCCAGATCGAGAGATATGACCCTGGGTCGGCCGGGGTGCGAGGGATATGGCTACGACAATCTCACCTCCGGCAACCGACGGCCCACAGACGGCGTGCGTTTTAGTCGGTTCGAGTCCGACATAACCTCCTCCTCCGGCTCCAGCGGGGGAGGTATCCGTGGGGATTTTTCGCACGATAAAAAAAAGGTGTGTTAATTACCACGAAAACGGTGCGCACAGTGAGGTATGAAAGGAACTTCATCCGCGCACGCTCAAGCTATGGAATGAACTCCCTGCTGTGGTTGTCCCAAGCGACTACAATATGGTGTTCTACGAGAAGGGTATTAGAAGGTTTCTCTAGGGTCGGCAGCACGAGTGTAACGCCCCTGGTGTCGCATACGACCATAGGCCACGGTAACCACTTTCCATCTGGTGAGCCGTGTGCTTGTCTGCCACCTAAGTGGTATCAAAAAAAGTATGGGGGCCCACCAAGACCTTTAGCCAAGCCATCTTCACTTGTAATGCACCTGCTAAACAACGGACGAGGTTCAGGTGCAAGTCTTTCTGTTAGTATTGGGAGGTCAGACTGAAGTTGTTTCTGGAAAAACTAAAACTGTAAGCGAAAATCGGGCTCCAAAGTGAAAAATTTGGACGCAATTGGAAAATCCCCATGATGATGATGATGATTGTAAATGCCAGTTGTCAACTTCTACTTATTACTTCAAAATGCTGATAAATATATGCTAATAAGGGGTGTGCGTTGTTTTATAGCTAATTGTTTTATAGAATTTCGTTTCACATAAATTTTTTCTCATATTTTCGTTTCATAGAATAATCAATACACAGAATACTTACTTTGAAGATTTCTAAATCATAGATTTTTGTTTCACATAAAGTTTTATGTTAGAATAATCATATCATAGAATGATTTGTTAATCAAATATTCTTTATTATCATAACATACATTAAATATAAAATCGTTTGATATACCACTCAAAAGATATAAAACTTATTTGCGATAAGATAATTCGACGGACTTGACGGCTCCTATTTCTGGGTGGTTTTAAAAAAAAATAACCATGAAGGCTAAGGCGGGAGCTCCGCTCCGCTTCGCTCCCGCCTTAGCCTTCTAACCTAACCTATCCAAGTCGGGGTACTCTGAGTAGGGGTGTAAATTATAACGATGTGTTCTAAATTATTAAACGTTAGACCAAATTATTTTTGATTATGGTGGTGGTTTAATATTCCTTAAAAAATAATTCTACGGTTTGATAAGTTTATTGAACAAAAAAATGTAAATAAAAATTCATTAAATTGTTTTTCTGTGAAATATGTTTCATTCTGGTAAATTGTCTTTGAAACAATAATATTCGAAATAAAAATATAAGTACCAAATATTATGTGAAACATTTTCTGGGAAACGAAGTTCTATGAAATTTCTGTCTGCGAAACAAGGGGCTCCCGCTAATAAGTACTAACACAGCTACAATACCTATCTACATCAAACCAGATCAATACATTATTCACCATATTCTGCAAGGAATATTGCAATATAGCTAACGAAGCGCTGCATCTAAATACGGTTAACATAATTCCGGCGCATTGTGTGAGCGAAGCCGGAGCGCAATCATATGGCGGGTGGAACAAATGGCTTCATTCTGCCCAACAAGCTTTACAAGGTTAGTATATCGTATAGAGTGGTTGATACACTTACAATTTATTACTATATTTTGTTCCCACACGTATTGTTATTTTCTTGCTTGAGGCTTGAAGAGGACATTTAGTTGGGGTCAATTTAATTAAAATTATAAATTTAAACTTCCACAGTAAGTATATATTAAGATAGCCACATCCGTGACGTCAAGCCATCGCCCTCGTACAAGCGTCCTCACAGTGGTGGCGCGTAATATTTCCGCTCTCCGTCTCCCCTATAGAGAGGTGAACGCTCGCATATCTATAGGGGAGTGGGACTTAATCCCCAAACTATGCGTGGGGGTGACCAAGGCCGGTAGGGGTTCCAGACTTTTCCTTTCTAGGGCACACCTGTTTCCCCGGCTGTTGCGACAGGCAGCTTAGTCGCTTCGAAACCGACGTACGCCGTTAATTTTGGTCTGGTGAACCCGAAGGGGATAACACCGGTGAAAAAAGGAGACCTGTGAATTATTAACGTCCAGAATACATTTTTGTAAATCAAATTCTTGGCGTTTGTGATAAAGACGCTAAAATATAGGAAAAATGAAGAAAAAAAAACACCATAAATGAAAATAGTAACTCTATTGTAGTTGTAATATGAATGGCGGATTTTCATCGCGTTACCTTTGTAGTGTCTAAAGTAAAAAAAAACTATACAATTCCTTAGATATCACTACAGCTACAAATAAAATAAAATTATATTCATACTACAGCTGACATCCACGATGTTATTCCGTGATGAACAACTGAAGTGGGAGTTTATCTTTATAATTCATTTTCGTTCAGTCTGGAATAGAATATGCTCACTCAATTACACGGAATTTATATTATACGCATATTATACGAGATGGCAAACGTTGTTTCATACCTCGAAATACAGAACAAATATTTTAGTAGAGAATTACAGAATAATTGCACAGGATTACTTGTACATTGATGAAGAGGAGATAGGTATACGAGTACCGTAAAGGTATGACTTTGACTTTATGTATTTAGGTAAAACAAAATTCTAAAGGATGATTCGTTTTTTAAGTTTGATACTCGTAATTTCCTAATGGACAGAGCTTTTTCGAGGGGTTCTTTTAAACAAACAACGAATAATTGAAATCAGACTAATTGTGAATTGTGACATCCTCCTTTTTGAAAATGAGTTAAAAATGCTCCGAGCTGAAACATTAAATATTTTGGGGATTTGAACTGTGACAAAGGCTGAAAAAGGTATGCTAAAAATGATGATGCAGACGTCCTGTTAAGTAGTATGTGTTGATGAGTAAATACTGACTATAGAAAATTAATGGCGCGCAATTATATGCCCTAAAAGTATGTTTTTGTACCAAATAGCCCCGTTACCACGAATGTTGATAAATATATAGGGGCAGCAAATAGTTTGAAAATAAGTTGCCAGTGGAACTTATTTTCAAACTATATGTGCTGCCGCTGAAAATTTCTTTAATCTAAAAACACTTTACCCGATCCGGACTTCAAATGTAGCGATGTTCGGCTGCAGTGCAGGAGGACCCACCTCGTGCTGTGCAGCCGAGTATCGCCCTAAGCACTACATTACCTTAATATTACTAAACTTTGTATACTATTTCCATTGATATTTAAATCCCTATTTAATTACATACCAGTGTGAGGTATCACCACCTCTATATCTAGATCCTAACAATATGAATCACAAGTGTGTGGAGCGCGAATCCCCATACCGGGCATAACGGGCCGGCTCACGAGCTCCGTATCAATCATTCAATACTGCAGTCGCATTTATTTTTGGATATACGTATTCACCCCTTCTATGTGGGGTGAAATTGAGGATAGACGTCATGGCTACACCGCTGACCATCGATTTTAAAACTAATAACTTTGTATGAAGCCCCTACCAATAACTTTTTTGGGTCTCTACACCGCTGACCATCGATTTTAAAACCAATAACTTTTGTATAAGGCCCTACCAATACCTTTTTTAGGTCTCAAGCCTGCACCTGCTAAATTACGAACGAGACTTTAATCTCATGGTTGGGAGGTCAGACGGTAGTCGGTCCCGTAAAAACATCGATTAAAACAACAAAGGTAAACTTTAGAGGGTTGTTATAGGGTCGGCAGTATATACTAGTGGGATTCTCGTAGTGTGGTACGTACGGTGGACGTCGTCCATAGGCCACGGTAACCACCTCACATCAGGTGGGTGTGCTTGTCTGCCACTTAAGGAGTGTAAAAAAAGTAAAATAAATATTCTAACATATACACAGCGCTATTTGGACCCGAACCAAGTAGAGCTTGTCATATTAAGAGTTCTAGAGTAGATTTTTTTGGAAATCAATGCAATCACCATATTCGCATCGGGCGGGAATCGAACCCGCGATCTCTGATTTAGCAGTCGAACATACTACCGCTACTTGAAACTAAAGATAAATATTATAAATGTTATTAAAACTTATATAAATGCCACGTAATGCTAAATACAACAATATTGAGTTTGAAGTTTCTCTTTGCAAAAGATAGCCGCCCTAGTCTCCCTAGGGCTTCTATCGAAAAAGCGTTTACCTACTTAGTAACTTGTTTTTTATAAGTAATGCTACTTAAAGTTGAGAACTAACAAAATATTTTAAGTATAAAGTGAAAAAGTTCTCACTTTAGGCTGTTTTGACAGCAACGAGGCAAAAAAGCTGTGTATTGAGAAGCGAGCGTGAAAATGAGGTGACAAGTAGCTTGGTTTAGTTTTGTTTTAAAGGGTGGGTCAAATTCTTTTTTATGGTTGATAGGCTCGCGTTTGAACACTATCTTACCTGATGGTAAGTGACTCCATGTCTTTAAGACATACATACAATCACCCACATTTCACCAATCATTGTATTAGGTCCTCTTACGTAACAGGGTGCGAGCCTATTGCCGTATTCCGGGCACTATTTTTGACACGAGCCATGTATCTGTGGCTGAGTGTGGGCTGCATATATCTGTCTAATGTTAAACAGCCCGCTGATGCTAACATCCAAGTTATAGATATCCGGAAACACAGATTCGGGCAAGGCATTCCACTTCTTGGCAGTACGCAAGATGAACGTTTCGCCGAATCGTTTAATTAGTGGAATGTCCACGGTGTATCGGTGGCGCCGTGTGTCTGGTCGTACGATGGTGGAAGGGGCTTGTCCGCTTCCCGTCGTACCCGTAGACCAACTACATAGCACAACTAGTTGTGCCAACGGTACATACTTAATAAAATATGTACCCGTGACACAACTTCGTAATTGGTCTATGATTTAGGTTTTGCAAATCCAGCGCACACTCCACGAAGTGCATCCGATAAAACACCGAGAGACATGCAACTCCGATGTTCTAGGCTCTGAAACTCAAATCTCTCAACATTCTCAAAAATGTGATACATTCATCGTTACATTTTTTTTTTCTGTATAATCATGCTGGCAATTCATTTTTCTACTAGAACCGAGGTCCCAACAGATAAAAAAGCCTATCATCAGTAAACAGGTGCGCCGTACCGTGAAGGCTGCCCAACAATGGTGGAGCGTGCTACTCGCGTGGATGTGTGATGAAAACGAGATAAACAGATACGGGATCTAACAATGCGTGTAAACATAACCTTTGTACAATGGAATTCTTTTTTTATATGATGACGTAAGACTGACACGAGCCGAAACAGATTTTAGAGTATGCGTATCATTATTCTCTGAGCTTTCCAGGCTAACTGTGATGCGGGTAAGCGTGGATGGTTTCCATGAAGTGACTGCCATCTGACTTCCACAACAAATTAAAGTAGTGTAGACTAGTGGAGTGTGCGTATAACGTTCGCACAAGTGCGAGCTATGCTACTTATATGAAGATCATCATCCTCCGTAATGACTGTTCGTATGGCAACTGGAACAGCGACAGTATAACGTGCTTTCCGAGGCACTGGTCGGCTCTAGTCTAACTTCGATATTTTACGTGAAGCGACTGCTATCTGACCTCCACAAAACACGAAGTTCTACAGTTAAACCAAAACTAATTTTCCAAATGAATGCCACAGATGTTCGTATGATATCTAGGACTGTCAGCTTAACGCGTCACCCATCCTAAAGCTGACCTGGCTAGTGTTACTTAACCTTGCAATGTTTTTTTTTTTTTCACAACATTCTACACAACGCTTTCTAGACCCATGGTAAGCTTAATTAGCTTGTCTTATGGAAACTAGAATGCGGATATACATACTTAGATACTTTTTTTGTAAATACATAGAAACACAACAAAATGCAAATATTTATATTCATGCATACAAATATTGGCACTGAGCGGGGATCGAACCCGCGCCTCCTGCGTAGCAGCCGCGTTCACTACCGCTACGCCACTACGCCACAATGTGCTAAAACCACGCGCTTACCACTTGACTATGAAACCTCAAACAAATTTAATGCTTCCGCTTCCGAAGCTTTAACCTCGGACTCTGGGGTCCGCTTTTTCCAGTCTAACTGCAGGTTTGCCTGATCTGCGATATTTTCCGTAAAGCGACTGCCATCGGACCTTCACAACACAGTTAGACCAGTTGTTAGCCTTTTTTCGTAGAGTATAAACAAATTGTCTCAGTTCGTTTCGTATAAATAAAAACCTCAATACAGTTTATGTGTAGATACATAGGTATAGTGTGTTATGTATACAGCATGTGTAGATACATATAGCAAACCTCCATATACCACCAAAAAAAGTTCAAACGTTCACACTTTCCCTTCATGCATAGTTAACCCTCTTACTTAACCCTTAAACGGGCGAGAAACATCCTCCCAGGGGAAATACCGGGGTAACGCATTCGTACAATTTGCATGGCATGTTCAGCCGATATAATTGCCTGCATGTGATATTGAATGTAGACGTTCGGGAGTTCATTTGGCATATTTTATACATTCAGGTAGGAAAGGGAGTTGGATTATTTGCTGGCAGGGGAAATTCTTGATGTGCGATGTGGAATTGTTTGCATTTTTTATTATATGAAAGATGTTGTACTCGGGTTTGCTCTTTTTATCCCTACTAATATTATAAATGTGAAAGTAACTCTGTCTGTCTGTCTATCTGTCTGTCTCGCTTTCACGCCCAAACCACTGAACCGATTTTGATGAAATTTGGTATAGGGGTAGATTAGACCTCGAGAAAGGACATAGGCTATGTTTGGTCGCGATAACCGACATCCACGCGGGCGGAGCCGCGGGCAAAAGCTAGTATTTTCTATATGTATACCTCTCAGACTAAAGAACTATTCTTTTAGACTGAGGTATACCTGTACAACTTAGGTCGGTATATTCTCAAAGGGGTTAAGTGGAAAAGTATTAATGCGTACATTTTTCCAGATATTAATGTCAGTCCCACTTAATAGGTTAACTGGGTACTTCATGAACTATATGTTTATTATCTGACTATACTCATCATCATCTTAGCGTGGTTCGTTCCGATTGCGTCAGAGGCTTTCTCCTCGGAGCCCAGGGTTAACTCCTTCTTCTCCTTTAGATTTGACTTAGAAGGTTTTTATTGAAGCAACCAACCTCACAACTCACTAACACGCTTTAAAAATGCAAGTATATCAGGCCCTTAGCATTTGTAAAGCGTGCACGATCAGATCTATATATGAACGCCTAGGTCCTTATCGGATTGCAGTAACTAATCAATATACTTATTGCCTTAAAATCATTCGGTCTTGCTAATAAAACATTACACAGGGTACCTATATACAGCTGGTATGTCAAAATTTTGTTACAATTGTATATACCCTGTGTAATTTTAAACTATTGCATAGCTTCTATCGCGGGCCTTGAGCGTGGAGACCGAATCCAGAAATTCCGTAACGAAAAAAACCTAACACCCCCCACTCCGAGCTCGCACGAATCGAGCCGAGCTGCTCCGAAGTAGCTCCGCTTAACGTAAGTAATTATAATTGCATAAGTTGATAAAAAATGCTATGCAATAGCTTTACCGCGGCAGTCCCCGAGTGCCACACGTCTTTTTTTTATTAGTAAAGGTATGATACCGTAGGTGACCACATACGACAACTGCAGACGCAAGCAGCACCTAACGCATAATTCATTGCGGCTTCTCAATGGTCCCCTTTATCCGTATCGGAGTTAACAAGTATGTAATAGGTACATTGACAGCTTCCGTGGCGTAGCGGTAGTGAACGCGGCCGCTACGCAGGAGGCGCGGGTTTGATCCCCGCTCGGTGCAAATATTTGTGTGCATGAAATATGAGTATTTGCATTGGTCTGGTCGTGCCTCAGAGAGCACGTTAAGCCGTCGGTCCCGGTTACCATAAGAACATCTATGGCAGTCGTTACGGGTAGTTGGAGCCCTAAAAAGTCCAAAAAACAACGGTCTAGCTACAAAGCTTCGATATCGCCTAATGTTAACATTGGGTTGTGGAGGTCAGATGGCAATCGCTTCACGAAAAAATATCGAGGTCTAGCCAAATCTGTAGTTAAGACTGGTAAAGTGGACCCCAGACTCCGAGCTGAAAGCTTCGGATGCGACTGGGAATTAACGCTAGGAAGAAGAAGAAGGTACACTATATCTGCTGCTGCATGCGTCTGCAGTTGTCGTATGCGTTCGGTTTCGGAATCATACCTTAAGACGGCTAAGACTATAACTAAATACACTGACTGGTTGCGGGCTCGAATTTTTCCATTCTTAATCGATTTGAATAGTAACTAATTGCTTTAAAATTACATACAACCAAATCCATCCAAACATTTGCCTAAACACCAACATATAATATGTATTGTATGAGTGCGAACAAAATACATTCAGTTATCAAAAGCTCATAAGGACAGCCCGGGGCTCGAATCAAATTGAATATATTTATCCCTTCTTGATATGAAATCGCAAACCAGGTGCCTCTTTGATCCGCCAAAGATTGAATGGTTATAACTTTTCTATGATTTTATTTGTTTTTATACGATCTTGAGGCGCGTGGGTAATATTGTGTGCTGTTATTATTGCGAAAGTGTAGTATGTTGCCTCACAGCGATATTTGTAAGGAACGTAGGCATACTTTAGGTAAAAACAGGATTTCTTCTTGGAATTTTGAGCTTTATGACTTGGTACCTTGAAGGTAGGTACTTGTCCGTGGTATTCGCGGCTTGGTCTGTCCCAGTTTCCTTCAGGTAAAGGGTATGTGGTGGGTACAGCTAATTTTTAGGGTAGCGCTGCACTCGTTGGGAAAGGCGTTGCCACGTTTAGCCAACGAACACCACACGTTATTTTTTATAATTGATTAAATTTGGCATAGATTTGTAGGCTGGAATAACACAAGCTTTTTTTAAATCTTGGTACATAGGTTTCTGTGGGTCACGGTCACGGTACGGGATCATTTGGGTTTTCGCGGACAGGTTATTGCGATCAGACGATTCTAATTTCCGATTAATTATCACATTTGTCAAGCGACGGCTACAGCGTTGTGAATGCAATGGCTTATCCCCATCTCAAAAATGTTCTACAAAAATACCTACTTATTTAACTATAGAAATATTAATCTCAAAAACCACATCAAGATCCGTTCACTATTTTGAGAGCCTATTGCCACAGAATAAGTAATAGTATTGCGAACAAGCAGGCAAAAATAAAAATAAAAAACAAGTTCAGAATCGTCAATGTCCCATAACCCAAATAATTTTTTAAATATCAACGAAGTACTTACCTACTTATGGAGACCACTAATTCATAATTTTATAATACCTATTTATAAAACCGGGTAAATATTCAGGCAGCTTCCATATTCATTATCAAAAATAGTCTACTTGTTATTGGTGTCCAGTGTCCCGGTACAACATAATAATTAACGAAATGCAGCATGCGGTTACCCAATATTTGGACACGCGAAATTAATATGCAAATTGTAAACTACCACACACTTTGTGAATCTATTTTATATTTAACCAAACATCACTAGTAGATACCATGGTTTTTTATATAGGACATGTCAATATGACTTCACCTCGCCTGATGGTAAGCTGAAGGTCTCAAGAAAGAGGGGTACCATTAAAGACACCAACATTGTTACCATTGTTACAATGGTGACCGTCACCTCGATGGCCTCAAGGCGTGTGTTTGTGTGTGTTCCTAAAGCGGAGCATGCAAAGCCCCTGTAAAAAAAAAAAACAAAAAAAAAGTAGCGACCATCATTTTGGTCTTCTCAGCATCTGAAGTGGTGGTCCAATTATCATCTGCTTCAGCCTAGCTTCTTACTATCCAGCAAGGTGTATATTAATAAAACAAGTTTTACGATACGATAAAGATCCAATCATTATTGTCTTAATTCCTCATTTTTTCTTGTTACAGGTAAACATTTCTAGAAACACAATAATCTTCAATCCGAGCTTCCAAAAAGTAAGTGCTAGCGAACTAATCTACGCCTAACAACACTAACAAACAACAGTAACCATTACCATTACAATGCATACGTAAGCTACCCAATTACAACGCAGCCCTTGTTGCCTACAAGGCGCGTAATTCCAAACCACCATTAAAAATGTAAGCGGCATATACGCGAGATTACGTTTAAGTTATGTATTATTTACTTTAGCGAGTTGCTGGATTGTTTTCTTTGCCTGTGCTTCGTAAATCAAAGTAATGTGTTGAGGAAAGAAAAATGTAAGAAGCATTGTACTTCAGATATTTGGGTATGATTTGATGGATATTGTGAGAATAAATAAGGGTTTGTTTATTTTTGTAATCTATTTCAAAATATTGTTAATTCTTTGGGGATTTGTAGGTGGAATAGTATTCTGTCTGTGTGTCCCCGAAGGAGTATGGAGAGGAGTAGTAATATCCTGACTAATTTATTTTTGTATTCTATTGGAAAATAATTTCAATTCTTTGGGGAAGTATACCTAAAACATTTTGAAACGATAATAGGTAATGTGCCGCTGGGTGGACACTATTCAGTGGTATGGGGCTCTTGGGTACCCGGTACCAGGACCTCCAGTACTATTACGGACGAGGGACCGTCTGTCAGTCCGAGCTTGCCTATAAAATTAATTTTCTATGTATATCATCAGTAATGGTATAATATATAGTGGTTTTAATGACTTATTGAAGTGTAAAAGTGATTTTCGACGTATTCGTTCGAATAATTCATTTTGTGGTCATACCCACGGAATTAAGAAGGACATTGATATGTAGTTATTGTGCCATTTGTATAAGGAAACTTTCAATCAATCAATAAGCCTATTGCAGTCCACTGCTGGACATAGGCCTCTCCCCAATGTGCGCCATTGCTCTCAATCCTGCGCCTTCCGCAACCATTATTGGGAAGCCTTACCTACCTACTAGTCATAATACTTAATTATAAATAATCTCATCATGAGTAAAACCGAATGAAATACCTAGTACATACATATATCAACAGGATATCGGGTGAGTACTTGGCGACACTTACTTACCGCCATAGCGTATTGTTACAATAGTGAGTGCATTGTATGTGATCATTAGGTACAGTCAACAACAAAAGTAACTGGACACTTGCCAATGTCCTTGATTAAGGCCAGTTTAGCTCGAAAACTTTTTATTAATAAAAAACGTAGCGATCGAATTGAGAACCTCCTCCTTTTTTGAAGTCGGTTAAAAAATAAACAAAACATGACAGGTACATTTATTCTTGTTTCTTTCGTCTTAGGTTCAAAAATAAATTATTAATTGATGTGATTCAAAGTAAATAAAAACATAGTTTTTCATTGAAAATTAAACCAAGAGAAGTGTCACACAACCCCACAACGCTGAATAGTTGTTCAACAAACATATTTTATATCGCAATTATGCGTTTACTTGTAGGCTGATTCTCTATCGAAAACCATTCCCAGTCAGTGTCATTATGTTGTGTGATGTGATTAGTCAACAGCTACATTAGTTTCGATGCTAACGAGGTATCTGCGGATACCCCTCGATTTTATATCCATACTAGCTGCCCCGGCGAACTTCGTACCGCCATATTTTCAGCCCGCGTGGTATTCAAATCCCGTTCCCGCTGCACCCTTATCACTTAGGGGGATGAAAAATAGATGTTGGCCGATTCTCATAGATACCGGATAAGCACAAAAAATTTCATCAAAATCGGTCAAGCCGTTTCGGAGGAGTTCGATTATATTATCGTATAAGATTATTCATCAGCTATTGTCGCTGACTGTACCTATTGACCCTACTGTTAGTGCTGTTAGTTTGTCGTTATGTTAATGGTGTTTACAGTTAGGGGCATGCGGCGCTTGCAAATTATGCTTAGAGTGACGTAATATTAAAAAAAACCCTACAGTCATTTTTATACACGGTAATTTTTAAGTTGGCGTTCCATGAAAGTATAAGTGGTCTAAGATATAAAGTTTGATACACACATCAAAAGCTTCTACCTCCTATAAAAAGTGAAAAGTAATGTTCATATAATACTAAGTGCTGTGTATATGAAGTGGTCTTTCCGTATTACCTTTTGTGTCTTTGACACAGGTGTGGTTTGAAACTTTCATAACTTATCTGGCTACAAAAGTGTAATGTATACTTTGTAGCTTTTACTTGCACAAGTCTAGGTTTAAAGATTACTAACGCCATCTAGTTTCTAAGGTAAAGAAATTTATTGTAGTAGTGGCATCTAGCGGTGAGTAGATGTAACATTTTTAGCGCCATCTATTGAGCAATCGTAAAAGTTTAACAGAACGACACCTTTTCTTTAACCTGTACAGCGCCATCTGTACAAACATTACAACAACTATTAATTTAAGTATTGTTCTGCTGTTACTTACTAGATGGCGGCCCGAACATACTATTTTAATAAAATTTTAATCACATTGATTAGACGGAAATTGTAAGAAGTTAGTATTGTGCCAGAACACTTTTTTTTTTTACTATGTATATTCATGAAAATTATTTGTATATAAAAATAAACATAGTAAATAAACATACAATACATAAGTACTTATCACATTAAAACGGCTTATTTAAATAAGGAATTACAACATTTAAAATAAAAATATTTCAAAAATGCCAAAAAATATGCTCCGCCATGACAGTGATAATCACTGCCGTGACCAGGATTCGAACCTGGGTTACTACGGCCACAACGTAGGGTCCTAACCACTAGACGATCACGGCTATCGGAGCGGGTGCGTAAGTAGCTGAAATTAGAACTCCCTTATTATAAGCTGTTTCTTTACGTATAATGTTTATGAATTTTATTAAGTTGCGGGAAGAAAATTGTTTTGCAATGTTAAGAAATTAATCTGATTACAATAAAAGTCAGTCAATTTACAAAATGCGAAGGTACAATAATTCGCAACCAGCTGAAAGTTGGTAGGATTGTTCAAAGCACCAATATACTCGTAAATACATAATATAATCTAAAAAGTCCTCATCGATCCGATACCTGGATTTTTTTTTATTCGCGGTCAAAGGACACAAAAACGTAGCTGTACGGTAGGTACTTACCATACCTCACTGCTAGGTACCGTAGATAGGTGGATTATGAAGATGATCAACATATTTACGGTTTTTGAACCTTTTCCTTTATTTGTGCTTTATGACCTTGCTTCGTCCCAAATTTCATAATTCTAGCTCATCGGGATGTACCTTAAAATCAAAATTCTAAATCAACGCAATCAAAGTACCTATACTGCCATCTTTATAGAATAATTGCACGATTTTTAACTTTGTCTACTTTTTGCTGAAAATCGCTAACAACTCATTTTAGTGACGTTTGACCTTTGGGTCATTTCACATGTAATCTACAGAAATTACATGTGAAACGACTCACGTCTTCAAAGACTACTGCTAAGAGTACTAAATCAGAAATTGAGCGGTGCTGCTAAAAACCAACCGCAACTGAGTCGGATAAGGCTCGGTTAAATTATACTACTAAAGGTATGATCCCGAACTCAGCAGCAGGCAGCAGTGCTGTTGTAGCATACTGGTCCCCATATAACCTCTCAGCGCTATCTAGACCCAAATTAAGCATAACATAACTCGCTTTTATTGCGAAGTCTAGAATGTAGATACTACACATAGGTACACACATACAATACATGTTATACATAGCATCTTCAGGACCCATGCAAATATTCATGCTTAAAAATATTTTTTAATGCACTGAGCAGCAATCAAACTCACAACCTTTAACAATCAAACTCTACCACTACACCACAGACTCACGACACAGTCCGTTAAAATTAATTTTTATCTCAATGTAATCTCATGTTATTCAAGGCGTGACATGTACCTACTAATCATTCAAAACCAAAACGAAAAACCTCTCTCCCTATAATTGCCAAACAAGATATTCTCAATGGACCCCTCGAGAATAAATCACAATTCGATGTCCAAAACCAGTGCACTAGTGCACAACACATGTATATTTTTTTCGCGATGCCTGTGAACGCGTATAATATTCGCGATTGTATTGAGGTGACCCTTGTCGCACGCAAATTGGATGAGGTGAGCTAACTAGACGGATTATGAGATACTTGTCTGGTTCGTGACTTGGATAACGATGTAGCTGAATGTTCTTTTCTTGCAATATCAGTTTTTTTATATCTATTTTTTTTATTGACTGCACCCTGCTTGGTGGTAATCCGTGTGGTGTCGGAGAAAGAATACAAGTATTACCATCCCATCTCATCCGAAGGATGTTGTGAGAGGCGACTAACGGAAAAGTACGCACGCGATATCACTGCGAGAGAAGGACAACTCGAATTATATCCCTGTACCTACCAACTCGTCTGGCCAGCTTGGGAACAGTATAGCCTACTATCGGGAGAGGCCTATGTCCAGCAGTGGACTGCGATAGGCTAAATGATAGGTGGTAAAAAGCTGAGGTGCAGTTCAGAAGATATGAACAGCCATTTTCTGACGCTATTGACCTTAAAATGATTATCCCTAACTTGAAGGTCTAGATATAGGTGCTTTTTCACGCCCCGCTTGAAGCACCTGGGACTAAGAAGGGGAGTTGGTATTATGAGTATTATATCATTACTGTATGTTTAGTTGTGTTGTGTTTGTAATTGTAATTATTTACTGTGGAATTGTTACGTCTAATGTCTGCAGTAGATTTGATCTAAATCACGTACCTAATTCGCTATTGCAGCGTTAGTTAGTTCTTGTAGATAAGCGGGTCTTATTTCATTTGGTAGATAAAGAATGCTCTTAACTTATCACTATTATGTTTTTGAGTTTAATGTTATTCTTCACTATATCACATAAAAGAAGTTAAAAATGTCATAACAGGCACTTTTCAAGCCATTACGTAGAAAAGTAGTAAAGTACTTCACTGTAAGACAACTTTGCAACGCCCACTAAACTTATATTATATTCTCACAAGTTATCAGTAAACCTACGTGGCAGTGAGTGCCTAAGTGATTTATACTTCGCATGAAATTTATAGCCAAGATTATTGTAAGTACAATGTAGTTTTAGACGTTTAGTAGCTTACTATACACTCCATTTTCTTAGATCATAAAATATACCCGAGAAAATTTACGCGTTACAGTTATTGACAACAGTTAACTTAAAATAATTATTACTTACAGCAGCATGGTTACATGGTGTCTTATAAGAAAATAGAAAACTACTGACTGCCAGCCGCGGTTTCGCCCGAGTGCACATCGAGTATCGCGACCAAACATAGAATATTATGTCCTTACCTAAGCTATAGTATATCTTTGTACCAAACTTCATGTGAAATCGGTTCTGTGGTTTTGGCACAACAGACAGATAGACATAGTACTTATGGATGTTTAAAAATGTCAGTTACCATATTCCACTGAACACCAACCAGTGTTCGTCTCAAGGAGTTATTCATGTACCTACCTTGTTTATACACAATGGCCTAATAAAATATATCATTCTAAACGCGGGATCATTATCGTGGCCGGTGAGATCGGGTTACCGGCATATTCGTGGGTTGAAATAAGATTGTACCGGTAACGAGGCAGGGAATATTATGTGCCTATGTATTTTGTATCATATTTCCAGTTAGGTTTACGAATATTATAAATTTTAATAGTATAATATAATGTGTTTGGCGGGTGTTTTTGGGGTCCCACCAAGATCTTTCGAACCCACGTCAATCCCACCTTCCGCTGATTAACGGACAGCTCCCCTAGACAAGTGGCAATTCGTCGCTCGGCGTATGATGGAATAGAATGACAAATGTATAGGATTTGACGTTTTTGACATTCGTTGACGCCTGGTCATATACGTCAAATCCCATACATTTGGCATTCTATTCCATCATACGCCGAGAAACGAATTGCCACTTGTCTAGAGGGGCAGGGCTCTGACGCAGGCTATCCTCTCGGGCTCGGGACTATCCCTGGAGCTATCTTCTCGGACATACGGCAGTCGCTACCATAAAAACCAAAATGAAGCCACAGGTACGCCCGAGAATAACGCAAAAATGATGATAATGTATTACTACATATTATAAAAGCAGAAATTTGAAAGTATAAATGGATATTTGGTCCTTGGTCCTTGTAATCTAATCACGCCAGAACGGCTAAACGGATCTGGATAAAATTTGATCAGAGATACAGATTTATGTAAGCGACTGTGCATAGGCTACTTTAATCAAAGGAATGTAGGGAATAAGCTAAAGCAAAAGGAGGCAAAGAAGTAAGCGGACCTTGAGAACAGAATATACTTAATAGAATATACCGGGCTCCCAGGACCAAGCATTGGATGCAATCAGACACGACGCTAACATCATGTTGAGTGATCTTTCAAACTTGTTATTAGATGGTATGATGTAGCCATCTTTTGCTTAAATGTTTAACCATTTCACCTTGATAGTAATCACCCATCTGACAAACGGTAAGGTCTACTCCTATTGTAATCTTTATTCAACGCAAAAAAGGCAAGGTAGCATATAGCTTCTGTGTCCATTGAGTTGAGAATGACCATGATATCATAAATCCCGTTTTTACAACAATTACAGATAAAAAAATGTATTCTAGTTATATAACAATAGATCGATTATACTTCGGGTGTCAACCGAAGACGATTACATGATTTACTTGCAGCAGTACGTGAGTAGGCCATGCTTATCACACATTTAGAGGATCTATGGTTGTAACACAAACCTAGAAAAAAAAAAAAAAAAAATATCTCCCGTCTCGCTCGCTCCACCAGCTGTCAAGTGCATTAACGCGGCAATTTCATTACGTGTTTTTGTGCCATCTAGATCGCACACAAAACTTTGTAGATACTTATAAAAATCTTATAAAATTGTGAATTATTTGTATAGTGTGTTTCATCTACGATCATGCCTAAACGAAAAAGGTCTAAAGATAGTGACTATGAGACTATTCTCCGCAAAATGAAAAAACTGGAAAGAAAGCTTAATAGGAAAAAACGGCATGAACGTTCGTCGTCAAATTCTTCAAGGTTCTCCGAACAGGAATACCCAGGTAAAGTAACCTATTTCTTTCGTAGTACCATTGAGTGTTCTAGAACCTAGCGAAGATTCTCGTGAAAGGAATTATGTAGGTACCTTACCTACCTAATTTGCATCCAGTTTTTATTTTTTTTTTATTATTCTTACCGACTTCATTCTTACTCAAGTCTTTAGGATCATTTTAAAAAAACTGCGAATATCTAGGTACATACTCGATGTTCTGTAACGAGCAAAAGGTCTATCACCGCCTATGCAAAGTATGCAAATGCCTATTTTGTAGATAAGTGGCGATGACGTAGGTACCTAGGTATACGAATAATTTTAAATTCACATTACCATACCATATTAATAAAACTTCTGCACGGGTACCTACCTTGGACCCATTTACGTGCAAGGGTACCTACCTTGGACCCATTTACGTGCAAGGGTACCTACCTTGGACCCATTTACGTGCAAGGGTGCCTGCCTTGGACCCAGTATTAAAATTGGGCACCTACCTTGGGCCCAGCCCCCTTTTTTGTACTTTAGCCAGTAATTAGGTATTTCTCATACTTTTTAGATGAAGATATTCCCGACTCAGTAGTAAATTTGAACGAGGGAATTGATAACGAGATGTATCTTGAGGAGCCCGAGCCGCAGCCGCGCTCGGTCACACCACCACCTCCGTTGCCGCAGCCAGAGGTGACGCCCGGCACATCGTCGTCTACCGTGACACCTGGAGCTCAAGACGACGACACAACGGCCAATTTGGATCCCGACACCCTAAATCTACTAGGAGAAGACCACTCTAGCAAAAAGAGTTATGGTTTAAACTTACATAAAGATATCGCCACGAGGTGGATGCATATACTCACCAATGGTTTGTCAAAAGACACTCAGGTAGACCTCGTTAAACAATATTTGCCGCCTGAAAACTGTGTTAGGATGTCGGCGCCAAAACTGAACCCCGAAATAAAAGCGGCGCTTTCTGACTTAAATATAAAACAGGACCTATATTGCCAGGGTAAACAAAACCAAATTGGAAGCGGTCTTGCAGCTCTTGGACAGGTATTAAATTGGGCCCTGGCACCCAAAAATAGTATGCCTCCAGATATACTAAAAGCATTGAGCGATGCCGGGAGGCTTATATGCGACAATCACTATAGAGAGTCATTGTCACGTAGATATGCAATCTCGAACAGTCTCAATAGGAACATTAGAGATACTGTTAAAGATACGAAGATCGACGACAATCTCTTTGGCTCCAATTTATCCGATCATATAAAATCGTCTAAAGCCATAACAAGGGCCGCTTCAGAAATGAAGACTTCTCGTACACCATACCAGGCATCAGCAGCCTCTCAGCCTCAGAGAGGGACTTTAAACTTGAGGGGGAATCCGCGCGCTGCGGCGATCGGGCCGCGGACTGCCCCTGCGCCTCGTCGCCCGCCACTGCCGCCGCCGCCGCCGCCGGCGCCGCGGGACCGCAGACAGCAGCCTACTACATTGCGGGGCCGCCAGCGGGCCTCGGGATATCCGAGACAACAGAGACGTTAGAAGAACCTCAGGTACCGACTGCTGGACGTTTAAAATATTTTTACCATAAATGGACACAACTTACTGACGATTATACTGTATTAAATTGGGTCGAAGGATATACAATACCTTTTAAAGAAGTGCCTTCTCAAAAAATGCGACCAAAAAATTATGCCTGTAATTATTCTCAATCTCAAATGAAAATCCTTGCTGATTGTATTTCTGAACTATTAATGTCAAAATTTATTTCACCTTGCACACCTTGTGAAGGAGAATTCATTTCACCTATTTTTACAGTGCCGAAGCCTAACGGGAAACACAGATTCATATTGAATCTAAAAATGCTTAATGAATACATTGATGTGGACCACTTTAAGATGGAAGACCATCGCACGGCCCTAAAACTATTACAATATAACTATTACATGGCTACAATCGACCTAAAGGACGCTTATTTTTTAATTTCAATCAATGAGAATGACAGGAAATTTTTACGTTTTGAATGGAAATCACAATTATACCAGTTTAATGTTCTTCCGTATGGCCTCTGCACGGCGCCATATGTCTTTACCAAATTGCTTAAACCTATCTTACAATACCTGCGTTCGTCAGGACTGCTGTCTGTAGCATATATAGATGATTTTTTCTGTATTGGTCAATCGTTTAATGAATGCGTAAAAAACATCACCAAAACAAGGGAGGTTTTGGAGTCGTTAGGTTTTGTAATAAACATTGAGAAAAGTGTTCTAACACCAAATAATACCTGTAGGTTCTTAGGATTTATTTTTGACACCAAACAGATGATTATTACATTACCAGCGGAAAAGAAGACGCGTATTAAGAATAAAGCGTTGCATTTGCTTCGAAAAAACAACTGTTCAATTAGAAAATTCGCTGAATTCATAGGTTTATTGACCTCCGCATGCCCAGCTGTGACTTACGGCTGGTTATACACCAAGCTTTTTGAACGGGAAAAATTTTTAGCACTAAAGGGTAGTACGGACTATAATATGACAATGAAAATAAAATCTCATTTAAAACATGATTTTTTATGGTGGATAGAAAAAATTGACTCATCTTTTTGCCCAATTCGAAAACATATTTATTGTATGGAAATATTTAGCGACGCCTCAAATACTGGCTGGGGTGTAGCATGCGGAGATCACAGCGCAAATGGTACCTGGACTGAAGTAGAATTAAATCTTCACATAAATACTTTGGAATTGAAGGCAGCTTACTATGGCCTAAAAATATTTTCTAAAGATATGAGAGATTGCGAAATTTTATTAAGAATTGACAATACCACCGCCATTAGCTATATAAACCGTATGGGTGGTGTACAACACCCTCATTTAAACGATTTAGCTCGAAAGATATGGCTATGGTGTGAAGATAGGAATATCTGTGTTTTTGCCTCTTACATAAGGTCTAGTGAAAATTTTATTGCTGATAGGGAGTCCCGCCGAATAAATATAGATACTGAATGGGAAATCTGTGGTAAAGTTTTTACGCAAATAACTAAATCACTGGGTAGACCCGAATTCGACCTCTTCGCAAGCGCCCAAAATTACAAATGTTTGAGGTATGCTTCATGGAAACTAGATCCATTTTCAGAGGTAGTTGACTCATTTACCTTTAATTGGCATAACATATTTTTTTATGCATTTCCACCTTTCAGCCTTATCTCTAGAGTCTTGGAAAAAATTATAACAGATAAAGCAAAAGGCATTTTAATCGTACCCTATTGGACGTCTCAGCCGTGGTACCCTCTGTGGTCAAAATTGGTTGTATCAGAAAAATATTTCTTCGGACCTGATAAATTCCTTTTATATTCCCCTTTCAGAGCCTGCCATCCACTTCACGCGGACCTGGTTCTAGTGGCAGCCAAGCTATCAGGGACTCCATGATCAAGCGAGGCGTACCATTAGATTCTTTAGATATACTTATGGCGTCATTCGCACCAAAAACATTAAAACAATATGATAGCACGGTGAAGTCATGGATATCGTATTGTACAAACAATAATTTGAATACTTTGGAAGCTAAAAGTAATAACGTGATATCCTTTCTAACACAAAAATTCAATCAGGGTGCAAGTTATAGTTGCTTAAATACTCACAAATCAGCCTTATCGATTGTTTTGGGGACAGGTGTTACATTAAATGATTGCGTTAACCGATTTATGAAGGGTGTATATAGGCTTAATCCACCTCAGCCCAAATACAAATCAACATGGGACACCAACGTTGTGTTAAACTATCTATCTAATATGTACCCGTACGATAATATTTCATTGCCTAACCTAACATTTAAAACTTGTACTCTGCTATGTATAGCATCTGCCCAACGGATGCAGACTATTAGCCTAATCAAATTAAAAAACATAATGATTGAGGAAGATGCGATTGTTATTAAAATCACCGATTTAATTAAGACCTCCCGACCTGGGGCCTTCCAACCACTCATCAGACTGCCTTTTATATGTGAGAACCCAAGTATTTGTCCGGCTTTCACTTTAAAAACTTACATAGAGAGAACCCAACATCTGCGACAAAACCGCAATGTTGAGCAGTTATTCCTAGGTATACGTAAACCTCACAATGAAGTAGGATCACAGACCCTGGCGCGTTGGGTAAAAAAGATTTTACAAAACAGTGGGATTGACATCACTATATTTGGCGCTCACAGCACCAGGTCGGCATCTACATCTGCCGCACACAGATCCGGGGCGAGTCTGGAGGTGATTCGGAGGGCCGCAGGCTGGAGTGACACTTCCAATGTTTTCATTAAGTACTATTGTAGAGATGTTGTACAAACAAGACAAGATGATTTCTTTAATTCAATATTTAATTAACGCATATAGACCTCAGGATATTTACCTTTATTTTAATTGACGTAATCGTTAAGTGAACGATAAACGTATTATGACCTTTGCGTCTATTATTGTGACTTTAAATTCTTTCCCCTTTTATTTTGTTCTCTCTCTTCGTTTATATGGGCAAAAATAAAAGTCGACTTATTGATCTGAATATTTTATTTAATTCTCTGTTAAATTCTTATCCGTTTTGTTTAAGTAAATTTAAATTACTCTAAACATCTGCAAGTAAATCATGTAATCGTCTTCGGTTGACACCCGAAGTATAATTAAGAATCAAACGAACTTACCTAGTGATGTTTGATTCCAATTATACGAGGGTGTCAACCGAAGACGATTACATCGTCCCAACCCCCCCCCAAAGAAATCCCAAATACACAATATTAAAATAAAATATTCATTACTCCACTCCTGTTTCTCTGAAATAATGAAATTGCCGCGTTAATGCACTTGACAGCTGGTGGAGCGAGCGAGACGGGAGATATTTTTTTTTTTTTTTTTTCTAGGTTTGTGTTACAACCATAGATCCTCTAAATGTGTGATAAGCATGGCCTACTCACGTACTGCTGCAAGTAAATCATGTAATCGTCTTTGGTTGACACCCTCGTATAATTGGAATCAAACATCACTAGGTAAGTTCGTTTGATTCTTAATTCTTACTGCTAGGCAAAATTCTTAGTTCAATTTGGTTATTAATTATGTCTGTTATTTATCAAATTAATCATCAAACTCATAAAAAATTAAGTTTTGTTCGTTAACACATAAATGCGCCAACAATGTTAGATAACGTAAAATGATGCTTCTTGTGGGCTTCGTCCTCTTTCGTAACTGAATTTTTATTATCAGCTACGAACATGTAATTTTTTTCTTGCTTTGATATCCAGCTGCACCTGCAATAGATTTTTTTTCCATTTCGTTAACTGCTTATTAAATTAAGAACATTAAAATTTCAATTCAATTACAGTACAACTTTAAGTAGCTGTCTATAGAGTGGCATAATTATGTGTGTATGTGTGTGTAATAAGTTAAAACACATACATACAAACGCCAACAATATAAAATAATTCCTTTACGGTATTAAGTAACTGTCTCTATAGTAGCTTGTGTGTGTATCTAATAGGTAAAAACACACACACACACACATCCAAACATACATACACACACGGCAACAATATAAGATTATACCATTACAATATTAAGTAACTGTCTATTTGCCCGGTAACAATACAATTTATTTTGTACGTGTACTCCTGCGTCTAGTCTATTATTTAGCAGGATTACACGACAAAAGGTCATTCCTATTGTCTAAAACCGCTGCAGGCTCTTTATATAGCAACTGACGCGGAATATATCCTTACACTTATTTTTTTCAACATACGGAATTTTTAAGATGACATGCAAAAAATGTACGTTGTGTTGTTTAAGCAAATGTTTAAATTGTATAGGTACATTATTATTTGAAGGTTGGTGTCTCGAGAACAAAATAAATAGCGGGAGCTCACTGAAGAAGTTTTGTGCTGTCAGTGGGAAGACCAAAGGGTGACGGCACAGAATCTCTGGGCCGAGAGCTTGTCTGCGACCTAAGTGCTGTAAAAAAATAGATCATTTAGAGTGCACTAACACCTCTTGCCAGAAATACGTTGAATAACCAGTAGCCCTTCGTATGTGTATACCTATGCTTAATCTAAGTATAAATATTCCTGTAAATGAATACCAAATAATATAATAGGTTCAGGCACCGATAAGTAAAATAACTAAGTTAGGGAAACACAACTATAACGTTACAATATTTATGATTTTGGCCTATTTTTCTTCACTCGAAGCACCATTGAATACCGCAAGCCCCTACTTTTTTTTTAACAATTTATTAGATCAAATAACAAACATAATCTTTTGCATCCTAATTATAAAATTTCAAACGAAATTCACTTCTATGGTGAAGGTAATAAAGTCATGCCTCCAATTTGAGAGATGAATGATAAATTTGTACATACTGACGACGTATATATCAAGTATTGAATACCAGGGCGTTTGTTCAAACAATATTTTTGAAAACAAGGGAAGAAGGTCCTTTGATGAGATGACAGATTTCTGAATAGGATTTTGATATAATAAAGAGATTGGGAACAAACTTGTGCGTTTTGGTTTGTTTATGGCAAAATTTTAAATAATGTAACCAATATTTCACGGTAGTTTAGAAAAGAGCATGATATTTGTCGATCTGGGAAAGTGGTTGGTGTCAGTCTATTCTCATGCAATGCAAGTAAAATAAAATGAAAGAGTGTTTTTGATAGCAGTACTATCGAGTGAGAATGGACATCGTCGAAGTTCTATGCACTAATAGTAATAGACAGACAGGGTTGGGGAGTCAGAGTCAGTGTTGAAAATTAACCAGATCATGGTTTAGCAGGAGAGCGACCTCTAGGTTCCAACCGCTTTGGATGCAATGGGAATGGAATAAAATGAAGAAGTAATTAACAGTCATAAATTAGATAGATAAAAAGCGACTAAAAAAAGAGTTGTTCTCCATTCTACGGTAAATATACAGAAATAGTTTTTGACGGATAGCATCTCATCACGTGGATGTTAATACATATTTGTCTACAAGTACCTCTTTAGTAGATTGTAAAGAGTGCACAGGCATGAAGTATCCCTTACAGATCGAATTGTACGAATTGACCTCTTGGGTAGAGTAACCACCCAAGAATTCTGAAAAATCTGTGGTGTGGTAGGTGTTCATATCTCTTGTTTCGAGAAAGGGCACTCTTCAATTTTGGCAATTGAACCCTTAGTTATGCCATTATTTAAGGGCACGGTAACTGCTTATCGTCCTGACTGCACTTATTTGCTACCTCAGTGGCATCTAAAAAACCCCTTCTTTTAAATGACTTATCGTGAGGAATGCTTACTATAGTTACATTCCCGTGATCGACACACCATGCGTGTGAAAGCACTTTTGCTGCATTCATTCTAAACTCATCAAACTGCATTCTGATTCTGACATGACTTGTCACGTTGCAATTTCTGACATTGTCATGACAATCAGCCATGACAAGAAAGGGTTCAACCTTTCTGACCCTCGGGTCAACAATAACATTTCATAAGTTAACGTTTAAGACGTTTTGTTACTTCAGAAATATCTATTGTTGTGATTTTATCTTGTTTAGATCTGAACCCAATCCGTTGGGTCTCATTTAGATCTAACGGGTTGGGTTTGTAATCTCAATGGTATTGTTGATAATCATATTGCTAAATATTAAATTATTGTTGTAAGCTATTGTGAGGTCATTTGCTTATAAAGGATTACTTTTTTTTTTAAAGTTTGAAAATGATTGACGTGCAGGTTAAGTAGCTTTAAAGGTGTTATATTGTAAAGATCTTTTTATATTACGATGGTAATACAAATACATTGTAAAATGTGTTATTAAATAAACAAAGTGTTTGATAATGAGTTATTAATTTTATACGTCATATTGTCAATGTTAAACACAATAAAATAATGTATTTACAGGCTCGCAGCTGGTTTCATAGAACAAAACAGAAAAAGACTGCAATGACTATTATATTTTTTGACATTGGAACATAATTTTATTAAAATATATAATAACAACTCAATAACCAATCAATTAGCCTGTTGCAGTCTACTCGTGAACATAGACTTCTCCCAACGAGTGTCGTTGCTCCCGATACTCCTCCTTTCGTCCATCTGTCACCTTTTTCAGTTCGTCAGTCATCGGTCCACCTAGTTAGGTAGCGGCCCACCTTCTGTTTGTCCGCTCCTCCTCCCGTCCGTTTCTCGCAGTTTCTTCTATAGGAATCGTTTGCTTCAACGGCCATTGATCCTTCGATAGTTGTATATTCAGCATCAGATCGATCTTGACTAACAAAGTACGCCAAATGATATGATACCTTAGTATTCCCCCTTCTTGTTACATATTTGCTTTGGTCTGGGTGTTTTCTCTGTATAATATGTATGTATTTACAAAAAAAATGTATCTATGTAATGTTTATCCGCATTCTAGAACCCATAACACAAGCTAGTTAAGCTATGCTTACTTTGGGTCTAGCTAGATAGTGTTGTGTAGATTGTCGTACAATATTTATTTATTTATTTTTAGTACCGACGATAATTTAATTCAAATAAAAAAAAACAATTTAATATTAACATCATACCTACGTAGCTGTCAAGAGGATTTTGAGTAATTTGCTAGTCAAGATAGATCTGATGCTGGCTGTACGTAGATAGATTCAAATAATTATACTCTATCCACTTACCTAACTTAGAACCTCTATATAAAATGTATTGTAAAACCAAATTTTCTCACAGCATCAATTAAACATTATTTTTTATTTAACCAAACCGGTCTCGCAACACGGAAGCAAAATCTCACGTAGATTCGTATTCTGAAGGAAATGTTAGTCCCATCTGTCCTGTCCTGTGCGTATTTGTCGGCGGGCCTTTGTCGATTGTTTGCAGTCCGTTGCACCGATGCACTGTTTTGTTGCTCACGTCAAAACTGACGTGTTATGATTGAGATCCCAGCTGTCAGGTCAACGAGGTTATTTTTTTTGAGATTACCTTGATATTCTTATTCTTGGTTTTGTTGTTATCGGTCTTTTTTTTTCCTGGGGTACCCAACAGGCATAAGATTTACCGAATTGTAAGTAATTCTTTGCGTCTTACTCCTTACAACGTTCACAACACCAAAAGAGAACCTGGTGCGTTGATTTTTGTAATGAAGTTGAGGGAATTCAGAAAAAGGAAATTATAACGAAGGATGACGGGCTAATGCAGTAACGCTATTTTTAAGTCTGAATCTACCAGCGTCTCTAGACATAGTGACATTATATTAGCCATAACGCCAGTAGGAACATTTAGTATTGCATGGGATTGACATAAATTATAATCTGATTAGAAAAAATAATGAAATCACCATCGAATCGTGTGAAGTGTCAATCGTGTCATTCATTGATAACGAATAGAAACACGATTCCACTGATAGAATGTCAAAATTTGTCGTCTACAGCCGAAAAGAATGAATACGAGTCCATTCTTTTAGCTGCTTTTAGTCCAAATCAATCGTCCGAATACGAAATTATCTAGTCCAGACCGGTTGATTTGCTAATTTGACCTTACCAAATCTACCCTATTTATTACATCCTAAGGATATGAATGCACGATACCAACAATTTGCTAAATGATCCGTAACCAAATCTTAGTAGCGAGAAATTATACTGTTACCATAGTTCACCATATGTTTCCTATGATTTATGTTGTAGAAATAATTCTAATGGGTTTTACGGGTCGTAAATTTGTTTAACGCCTTTGATAGTAGCATCTAATGTCATTGATATTGAGAAAGTCTATTGTGGATGTATGCGTGCGCGCATGCCGTGAGGACATTGTGCGAGTTAAAATATTTTGATTTATAACCCCTTTTGTCTTCTTAGAAGTTGCTTAGGTAAGGTTGATTGTTATAAATTTAAATTGTATTACACTTTTTACGATGTGCTTCAACCCGTTGTCGTGTCGGGGTAATGACGTCATTCTTTTTATTATTAATGCTTTTGGTGTAAAGACGTTTACGTCCACTGGGAAAGAGTTGGCAACGAATTTTCTTCTTTAGAGAAGCCTATGCTGCTTTTGGCTACTATTCTGTGAACTGTGACGGAAGTATCCGACGTTTTGATTTAGGTACTATAAATTATTTCTCAGCATGTTGCTCTGAGCAGAACCAATTGAACCTGATGTCTGACGATCACTTTGTGATTTTAATAGGTTGAATCTAGGGTGTAGTGACAACTTCTCTGTGAAAAAGGAATAACTCAAAGAAAAATATCCTGACGTGATAATTACTCGCCGTTTACAGCAACGACTCGGTTTTCTCTATCTGATTGAATTTAATTAATGCCTTAACAAAGGTCTCGAAGCTTTTGTAGGTTACAGGAGTATCTAAAAGTTCTTACTCGAATACAAAGAAATAGAAAAGATTCTTGTCTCGCTGGAGTCATTTGGAGCTACAATTCTTTAGAAAAGCCAACTTGGACTTTTCAAAAGAATTCTGTCTTCAGATTACTCCAGAAACCTAGTGAAATTTGATAAGAATGTATCTTTATGCAATGATATATTAAAAAACTATACATCATTGGCTTTATGAGGCTAAATTAGAGTAGATTTGAAAAAGTTTGATACAAAATTAGTAACATTTAGCCCCGGCCTTAATGAGTAAGGCACTTAGTTCAGAACTATGCTAGTAGCTACTTTAGATAATGATTCTAACACTAAAAACTTATTATCAGTTTTAGTTTCCAAGTGACGAAACCTAGCATATTTGTTTTCAAGCAAGGTTATTCAATGATAAAATTACAATGAACCTAGCAACAAAACTGGTTTGAGAAAAACATGGCTGACTTACATTGTGAAATTTACGGGCATCTAGACCCAAATAGAGTCTTATTTAATCCTCTAGAGTATGTCTTCAAAAATTAATAATCTTCTCACAGACGCGTTCCGCCTTTTTCTTTTGGGTGTCACCCCTTACTGTAACCGTCCAATCGGGACGTCTTAAAATTGCAATTTATTTTGCACCCTTCTTGAATTACGTAAAAAATAGGTACATCAAGGGCTGTCCCTTCTTTTATAGTTATGGGTCGTCCGAAATTTTTTCCCAAAGCGAATTGAATTTTTATTTTTTTGCCATTTCGTGCGATTTTGTGGGATCTTATTTTTGTTACGCGGTTTTTAATATTTAGATACAGTTTTTTTTTTGTGAGAATAAAGATGTCGGTTTTATTGAGAATGACAAATCCATTTGTTGTGGTTTTTGACGTCTTTACGGTTTCAATTTACTTGTTTTGATATCTTCAGGAGCGGTTTATTGCAAATCAATGTGAACAACTACGTCACTGATGGGATTAACACTTGCGTTACCTTTCCAACACCCACTTCTATAATCTTATTTAATAATGTGGGTAAATGGCTTCGCCATTCCTACGAGAATTGCTTTTGCCATTGTGACTGTAGATATCCTCTTGAGACTACTTTGTAATAACGAGTGAGGCATAATCGTACTTCAATCGTTTATCACTATCCAGGACAGTTTTCTTTGTTCTACTTAAATAGTATACTGCAAAGATATTCAGGTACTTGACCCGCTTGGCGGTAAGTAGGTAGTCACCGTGGCCTATACGATTGTAACACGTGTCTTTCAAGTTTTACCAGAGTAACCTAACCTAACCTTGACTAGCGTGACTAGATTGCTTTTAGACTAGCGTGACTAAATTGCTTCTAGACTAGCGTGACTAAATTGCTTCTCTAGACTCGCGTGACTAAATTGCTTCTAGACTAGCGTGACTAGATTGCTTCTAAACTAGCGTGACTAGATTGCTTCTAAGCTAGCGTGTTCTATCATCGACCACACCATGTCCTTCAGATGAAATAGTGTAACACGTACCAATATTTAATAATAATATCTGGGCCTGACCTCTGATGATACTGGCGTCATGTCATAACACAATGGGGTATAGGAGCGTGGGTAATACGTGCAAGTAATTCGCGAGGGTATTCATCTGTATTAATGCGTACATACGTATGTGTCAAACAATATTCAATGACGTTTTCGGTCATACACATGACGTAATACAATCGCTTTGTCGATTTCAATTAGCTCAAGTTTGTTACTTGAATGAATAAGCGGGCTAACATTTGTAAAGAGTAAGCAACCTTATTAACAAGGAGGAAAGTTGAATTTGCGATGTGTGGTCTTATTATAGTCCGCAGACTTACCTCTTTGTAGTTAGAAAATGTGCAAATCTTATGCAAATATTGTTTTTTATGTTCCAAAGGGTGACTTCGAGTCTATTTTTTAACGTGTCGATTCTCTAAGTTTTTGTAAGGATTAGATTTCTAAATACAATTTAATTGGGGTGCTATTGTTGTCTCCCTAATGTCAAGTTCAAGTTTGACGTTTCGTCTCATCAAAATGAGTGATGGGAAAAATTGTCATTTGTGGTTAGTTTTGGCGATAATCCGTTACGGTTATTGGCGATAAGCTTAGTTAAGGCTTAGTTATTGTTCGGGCCACGGTTAGTAAATATTGTTTGTTACGATAAATTGCCGCTTACGTAGTTTAATAGCTCTTGACGCATGAAGTGAATACGGATTTTTTTGTTCCTAATTGTGTGAACAGGTGTAGGTTTTGTAGGTGATAGAGCTGAGCTTTACCTAGCATGAATAGACTGGTTGACCTATGACGTACTTAATGAATGTGCTGCAAGTTTGAAGATTTTTGAGAGTGCCTTTCTGTTGATGTTATGTTATGTCGCAGCCAACTATCAACCGTTCGATTAACCGCCTAGCTGGTTAATTAAACGACGCCGTTCAATTAATGATTATATTCAGCCGTAGCGTTTGTTACAACATTTGATAAACTGCCCCTCTAGACAAGTGGTAATTCGTTGCTCGGCGTATCGTGGAATAGAATGACAAATGTATGGGATTTGACGTATATGACAGGCGTCAACAAATGTCAAAAACGTCAAATCCTATACATTCGTCATTCTATTCCACGTTACGCCGAGCAACGAATTGCCACTTGTTCTGGGGGGGTTAATGGGCTGGTTAATATATATATATTAACCAGCCCTTATGGCTTAGGCCATTCGTAGGTACGATAGGGTACCACCCAGAAATAAAACAGCAAATTAGTGATAGGTTTGTTAGAAAAACAGCGGTATTGTTTCATAACCATGCAGGAACAAGTGATTTGCCTAGCTGTTCATACCGTTCAAGTTCGTCGTTTAGTTAACCGGCTAGGCGCTTAAATTAAACGGCTGATTAAGTTGTCTGCGACATACGTACTAGACTAGTCTAGACGCAATGTTTAGAACCTACTAGACACTGAGCTAGTAGTATAAAATTTGTTTCTTATTATCTGAAGTATGTTGTCTGTCTATTTAGGGTTTACTCTAAATTAAGACAATAAGACTTTGTGGAGACTTCAGTTATGTAACATTTTGTCATTGTTACACATTACCGTGACACCAAAAAATGTTCACAACAATATTATCATTGAACTGCTCCATTCCACCAAAAAGCGGAACATTGTACAGAAATAGCAATAATGTCAGAAAATGATAAATCATTTCTGCAAATGATTTTAACTTTCCAATATTTATATGGGTCTGTATCATTAATCTAAATGCGGGCACAACGCGCGTTGACACAAATGGAGTTAAATTGTTCATTTTGTTCAATGATACAAGAAGCGTATCATTAATATTGTGGATGTTTTTCAACGATGAAACGCGTAATATCGTTTTTTTATGAAATTATTTTTATTCCCGAATACGTAGAGCATATAGGTAGGTATAGTCAGCTTCAAAAGTAACTGATTTATTTTCTTTACAAACATAATTATTTTGTACAAAGTATTTTATGTGCAGTGGTGATGTTGATGGATCAAATTATGAACAACTTAATAAGGGAAAATTGTGGTATTGTAGAAGACAAAGATACTACGGAAGAGATAATGGTGCTTAGATATTTCCGACACAGAGAGAATGAATGAAAAAATATTACTAATGATAGTAATAGAATTACAAGTATTATAACACTAGAATATTCTCTTAACCACATAAAGTCTGTTACCTGTTAAAATTGTCAAGAAGTCAGAAATAAATAAAAAAAATATTCTCTTCAATTAATTGTGTACATATGTAAGCTAAATAAATAGTATCTACACTATTTATTTAGCCTATTTATGTTTCAATTGTTTTAATTAAATCTCGATATTTAATATCATTTCAACGTTATCATTATCTTATTTACTCCTACACGATATTATTATCTTATCTTATTGAATTCCTTACAGATGTAAGTTAACATTTTCTTAACATTCCGTTCAGATTTTTATTTCTCTTAAATTAATTGTGTACATTAAGTTAAATAAATAGTATCTGCACTATTTATTTAACCTATTTATGTTTCAATTGTTTTAATTGAATCTCAATGTTTAATATCATTTCAACGTTGTCATTATCTTATTTATTCTTCCATGGTATCTTATCTTTTATTTAATTCCGTAGGTACAGATGTAGGTAAGTAAACATTTTCTTAACATTCTGTTCAGTTACAAACTTTACAAACGTCGATCACAAAACTGTCAACATTATCATAGTAGTAGATTACCCAACAGGTGAAAAAAAGATGAATTCTTTTCGAGGCACTAAGTTGTATCCCGAGATCAGCGAAGGTTTCTGCGGTAGAATCCCGAGCACAGCGAGGGATTCTAGAATTCTAGATAGAAACCTGAGCGGATCGAGGAATACAAGAGCCGAGATGAATTCTATTTTCATGTGTAATTTATTTAATTCTGATTTAACTTTAATTCAAAAAGATACGCAACAGAATCGACACCCTCATATAATTTCAAAACGTTAGGCGTGATAATGATAACCCAATTATTGCTGTCTCTATCTTTGTTCTGTATATCGCCCGCAATGTATGAGACAGCGTGAGATTTTGAATTGTTTTAAAAAAAGCTGATACAGTTCTCACGGCAGACAAAGTCCGGTGATCCGTCACGTTAAGCGTAGTGCACACCCCCGCAATATCGTTCATCTCACGACATTGTGTCGTTAGCCGTCGATTGTGCACCTCCCCTTCATTACGTGTAGGCAGAGGGTCAATAAGGTTTAATAAGATGGGAATTATTTGGGATTAGTATGATCGATGGCTATATTATTTGGTGTTTTCTTTTCTTCTAAAGGATATAACTAGAGGTAGTAAGTAAACAAGACGGCCTCTGTAGCGTGGCGGTAGTGTATTCGAATTCTTTCAAAGTTTTAGGCAGGAGCGGGCTGGATTCCCGCTGGGTGCAAATATTTGTATGCATGAATATGCTATTTGCTCTGGGTGATCATACGAACAAATAGGGCAGTCATTCGTTAGGGTTTGGATACTCTCACAAAAAAGTATGGCCACCATCAAAAACTAAAAATTGCCAGTGAATCTATTCAGTTATTCTACTTTGCTTGTGCGGGTACCTAAGTTACAGCGGGTGACACAGACGCACACAACTAGTGCTAAAATAGATGAGTGCTATTTCAACAACTCATTTCCTCATTATTGCGCACCTAGAGGGGTCACATTCCGTAATAACTATGCCAAGGACAAACACATACCTCACTGAGCATATTAAGTTAGAGAGAGGGAATAATGAAATTTCATGCAGAATCTACAGGTTTGAAATCTTGACGGGACCAGCAGGCACATGCTGTAACAAACATCTCGAATGATCGAAGTGAGCTCGATAGCTGAATCCGCGGTGATTGGTCAACTGTTACTGTTACGGTCACTGTTAAGAAATTTTTTCTCCTACGAAGATTTCTTGAACTTGGTAGACGCTTTTTGGCCCAGGTTTTCGTATCGTAACAGCCAGGCTAACTAAAACATACACAGCAGCAGTGGCTAGGGGTCCCTATAACACGATTCCGGTCGGCTTGTCTTTGCAGAGATGGTAGAGACCAATAAATCGCATGGTACGTGACAAACTAGTTCGCGGTCTTCTTCATCCTAGCGTTAACCCAGTCGCATCCGAAGCGTTCACCTCGGAGTCTGGGGTCCGCTTTACCAGTACAACTCGGAATTTGGCTGGACTTTGATATTTTAAGTGCAGCGCCTGCCTTTTGACCTCCACAACCCAATAGCGATATTGGGCGATATCGAAGTAT
The DNA here is from genome assembly GCA_914767945.1 of Eilema depressum. Classification (NCBI taxonomy): domain Eukaryota; kingdom Metazoa; phylum Arthropoda; class Insecta; order Lepidoptera; family Erebidae; genus Eilema; species Eilema depressum. The sequence continues at coordinate 2,592,072 of OU612021.1, forward strand.
TGAAACTAGATTGCCTCAAATTAAGAAATTCCACCAGCTTCCCTATTGATACCCTTCGCCACTAGGCAGCAGTCAGGAATCAGAGACTGACAAGGATCTCAGGATCCATAGTAGGTACACAGTTTGGTTTACCAATAAGATTGTAAAATAAATTTATTAATATACGAACTGACTAGTTTACGTTATACCTAACTAATTTATATGCCGGGTACATCCTGACATCATTGTCTAAATTACCCATGATTTGCAATGATAACATCACAGCATCGCAGCAGTACAGGCGGATTTGTAATTTGCATAGTCATCTGTGAATAGAGATTACATCAGTACACATTAGACGGGACACAAAGGAATTTAATTGATTTTCTGAATCATCATCAATTTATTTTTGCGGAAACCGGTCAACTTTAGATATTATGGGCCTACCACACACACAAGCTTCACCACAGTTTTGCTTGCGCAGGTCGGTTTGTACACGGAACACCTTGGTCGGTTTGTACACACACAAATAAGGAGTATGTCATGAAGGCTCTTGAGATGATATGGTAAGAAAACCTTATAAGCAAACATCTCATTAGGTAAGTAAATAAGGCACGTGCAAGGATATCCGTTTGTCTAAGAAACTGATCTATTCAAGTAGTTAGTAGTGACTACTCTTCAGCAATTCTGTAAGCGCATTCTGCAAGTCGATAACCTTGATAGATATTGTCATTGGTCGGACTGGATGACGTCACTAGAGATCGACCAATGAGAATCTATATAAAGGCTGTCGCAACGTTGTGCTTGTCGTTGTGCGCTTACAGAATTGCATTGCAGAGGTGGATTGTGGTGTATATTTTTTTTTTTACCATAAGTGGCAAACATACATACGACCCATCTGACAGAAAGTGGTTACCATTGCCCATGGACGTGTACACACTCGTGCTGCGGACCCTGTACAAACCTTCTAAGGCCCTTAATGAAGAACCCCATGTTGTAGTCGCTTGGAAAAACCACAGCAGAGAAATCATTCCACAGCTTGAGCGTGTGTAGGATGAAGGTCCTTTCATACCGCACTGTTCATACCACAGAACAGTTAATCGTTAGCTGTTCTGTGGTGCATACTGTTTCCGGTCGCAGTGTGAATGAGTTCCCTGCCTATGGTGAGCGGTTCGATGACGAATAGATGGTTCTAACTTTTCCATTCTTCTTCTTCTGTCGAGTTGACATTTTACTTCTGATTGATATCAGTGCGGCTTCCACGGCAGCTTGACTTTCTTTGGGACTTACTTAGCAGGAATATTTTCCCTCTTAGCCTTCTTTTAATCATCAAAAATGATATTTTAACTGTCAGATGACCAAAAATAATATTTTTCAAATTATTTTTTTTAATTTAGAACCAGCCCGCTTCCCAATCAATGTCTAAGTCGTTTCCACACCCTATTATTATAAAAAATGCTTAAAATAAAGTCATATCAGCAGCAGACTTAGATTTAACATTACTTTATGAAAAAGTTGGGGAGGGCACATGCGTTGTATGCAATCAGACGAGGGCCGAAAGTGGTTTTGGGATTGGGTTCCGCATTATAATATTAAATTATTTTTTACTATTAAAGCAGCAAACTGCTCTTTTGATAGTAAGCGAGTATAGTTACCGCACCCTAAATTTTTAGGAAACTTAATTGTATGTAGAATTGTGTAAGTATGTAACTAATATTATAAACGCGAAAGTTTGTAAGTTTGGATGAATGTGTGTTACTCTTTCACGTAAAAACCACTGGATGGATTTTAATAAAACTACACAATAATATAGCTTATACATCAGAATAACACGTAGGCTACGTTTGGTCGGGCGGAGCAGCGGGTAGCAGCTAGCGTAGAATAAATTGGTACTAATAACTGCCTAACCCAAGGAACCCTAACACCAATACATTTTTATTCACCCGCAATCCTGTCAGAGACATTTTTATGCCATTAACTGCACTCGGTTTATTGAAGAGGGCATACGAGGAGGGCTGTCCCCTCCCAGCCTCTGTGCTTAGGGTGCAATGTAATGTCTCTATTGCAGAGTATGATGTCATAGCGATGTATTGATTTGATGGATTTCTTTTGCTTAGTTTGTAGCCTACTGCGGCGATTCTAGAAAAGAAGGGTGACGGCTGAGTCGATTTGGCACTGGCTATATTAAATATACTCAATCGACTCAGCCAGCAGCAGCTCAACAGGGTGATTTCTTTCACGAGCACATTTCAGAATTGAACGTTTTGTTGATCTTGATGTCGAACTCAGCGTTAAGTTCGAAATCACTGGACACCTAAAATTCGTACCATGCACCCACTTGTCTACTCAAATAGTCTTTGCAGCTCTCACTCACCCGTAGTGCCCCGGCAAGACGATACAGCAGAAACACAGAACACTGCCGACTCAAGTGGGCCAGTTCCCGAAATTTCGGAAAACAATGTAACTGGTTCCCATCCGAAAGGGACTGCGGACTCGCCGCGTTGTTCGGCTGCCCTAAGATCCTAACTCTGATACAATAATGGATCAATCAGACCCCAACGCTTATTTCACTTAGTTGATATACAGCGATACAGATGAATGTCACTATATTACTTGTAGGCACCCCTGTCGTGTAATCCTGTACTTGATCTTTAAGACACGTACGAGCTATAACGACGCTTGAGCAAGATGCTAGATGGCATGATCAATACATCATAATGTATTCACCATATAATATTAAGCGTACCTAGAGCTAAAATTTAACTTCCTGCTTAAGTCTGTTTCCGAGAAGTTATAACCTGGGTGACGGTGAGTAGGGTAGCCAGAGCTCACTGGAGAGATTTTGCTCTATCAGTAGGAAAACCAAAGGCTTAGTCCTACTTATATTTTGCGCTCACGGCACAGAATCTCTCTGTTCTCTTGCACTCGCCCATAGGCCAGGGTAACCTTTTACCAACAGGAGGGCCGTGTGTTTGTCTGCGACCTAAGTAGTATAAAAAAAAACTATAATCTTTAAATCTCAAATGAATATAGAAGGAACTAGGAAAACTTGTTTTATCGTAGACCACATCACCATATCATAATTTACAGAATCCATACTAATATTATAAATGCGAAAGTAACTCTGTCTATCTGTTACGCTTTCACGCCTAAATCACTGAACCGATTTTGATGAAATTTGGTACAGGGATAGATTAGACCTTGAGAAAGGACTTAAGTTATATTTGGTCACGATAACCGACATCCACGCGGGCGGAGCCGCGGGCAAAAGCTAGCAGGACATAAAGGGTGACATCCCTTCATCCAGTAAAACAATAGATGCAGAAAAATAACATACAGTCAGGCACTAGCCAGTCGTTCAATAAAACATAATTCATAGCTACATAACATAATAACATAAACTCACGCCTGTATCCCCGAAGGGGTAGGCAGAGGTGCTAGCACCCACATTTCGCCGTTTATGTTTAGGTCCCAATGTAATAGGTGGCGAGCCTATTGCCATTAACCGGGTACTTATAAACCTGCGATAAATACACACATAACTTCGAAAAGCATCGAAAAGTCATTGGTGTGTGCCATGGTAATACCTGGGATCGAACCCGAGACCTCGTCTCAGCAGTCCATTACCCATACCACTAGGCTACCGCGTTCATAGCTAGCAATCAGTAATTTCCCGCAATATCCGATGTCACTGTACTGTCGCAGTAATTGTATACTTTCTTCTATTTCCACCGATAGGAAGTGAAAATGGCACTTTCACTGCATCGGGTTTATTACTCCACGTGGTACTAGACGTTTATAACTTTTTTTATTGTCTTTCAAACTGATTGAATAGTGCAAGGGTATTGAAATTTAAAGGGTGTAAGCAATGTCATTATTGTTTGCTGGGTATGATTCCGTAGCCGACCGCATACGACAACTGCCGACGCATGCAGCACATACAGCATACAGCGTACCCATTACTTGTCAAACTCCGATACGAATAAAGGGGACCATTGAGAAGTCGCAATGAATTACGTGCATCTACTGCGTGTGTGGGCAGTGTTGTCGTATGCGGTCTACGGAATACCGGCTACGGAATCATATTTTACACTAAATAAATGTTTCTTTCTTTCTTTTCTTAAATGTTTATTGTAGCACTTCATTATTAGGTATACATTATACATCATCATTATGTACATTGGCCCGGGGGTTAGTTTGTTAGTTGATCATAACAAAACATTTACGTGTATCTTTTGTACCCTTATAGAATAAGGCCACCCTATCTCTGCTCGTGGGGGTCGTAGAAGGCGACTAAGGAAATGGGCTGATCTCCATCTGACAGCAAACATGACAAAGTGCACCGTGATGCCTATAGGCTCGCCCCATGGTGAAATATGATTTGTCAGGACTATAGTTTGGTATCGCCACCACGCGTGTGGTAATAGGGGGTGAGCCTATGGGCCTATTACGTGGACCCACTATTACGTAATAATATTTGGCGTTAGGAAAACCCAGAAAACCCAATCTAATAAAAATTATTTACCCAAAACAACAATTTATTTACCTACCCAGAACCTCACAAACTCACGCGAACTCAAAACCAACGAAGCATCAAAATAAAACGTTATCAACCCATAAGTTACCACCATTTTTTAAGTTAAGTACAGGTTATAGGGTACACTTCCTCATTAAAAGCTTATATTTTTATTTCCTGCTGCAATCGGCCACGGCGGCCAATTTGTACTAATATTAAAATCAATTATAAACAAATTGGGGCTGGGGAGGGTGTGGGATCATAACTGTTTTGTCACATCTGGCGCTTGTTTTGATGTGTGGTCGAAGTCAGAAACTTATACATACATACAAACATACAGACAGACAATCACGCCTTTATCCCCGGAGGGTTAGGCAGAGGTAAATTAACACCTACATTTCCCCAATCATTGCATTAGGTCCCACGTAATAGGGGGTGATCCTATTTCCGTATTTCGGGCACTATTGTTGAATCGAGGCACGTACTTCTCTGAGGCTGAGTATGGGCTGTATGTAACAGCCCTATCCCTTATATTAACTATATTATATTATTTATATTATCCCTATAACTTATGAAACTTTTAATATTCTGAATATATAGAGCTATTTTAGGGTAAATGCGTTTCCTAATGGAGTGAGAAAGATATAGACAAGGAGATCTCTTTGCTCATCCGTTTCTATGTGCAGCCGTTTTTGTGTAAAGTATTTGCCTGAAGTATTTTTCCATCCTTTACACAAACTGTTATTTTAATACTCATTTCACATTAGTACCCTCTATTATCAAAAAATATTCCAATTTCACATTCAAAAGTGAAAACCAAGGAAAACCAACTAATCTTATGTGGTGAGACTGTTAGTATTTCCGAATACGAACAAAAACAGCTTTGCTAATGATTTCTAAAACGAAAACACTTTGACTTGAGCCATACGCCATTAGTTTGTAGCTGTAGTACCGTAGTACCTCGAGCAACGGAGCGCGAAAACTGTCACGGTTAACCAGTCAGTTCCTATCATTTACGTACGTATATATATATCTATGGCTTGTAGGGGGTAAAACTCGTAATTTTGTTCTATTTTATGTACACATGGCAAAGCAGATAAGTATACAACTTCACATGTAAAAGTGTATACTTTTCTCCTTTGCCGTGTGTACGTTTTCCTTCGACGCGACGTTGGGGAGTCAAACGGCAGTCGCCCCTGTATTGTATTTTACAGGGGCCACTGCCGTTTGACTGCTGACTGTTTGCCGAACCAATAAAGAGGTGTTTAACACCTCTGAGCGGACACTGAGAAATACTTATCCCCTTTGCCGTGTGTACATTTTCCTCTCGACGTTAAGGAGTCAAACGGCAGTCCTGTAAAACACAACCGAACCAAATGATGAAGAGGAGTTAAAGCGGACTCTGGTGTACAAGTTTGGATGCATTCAGGAATGGCTCTAGGACGTGCGGTCCGCATTATTGGGAATCCTGAGGTCACTAACACCCTCGAGCCTTTGCAGTTGCGTAGAGATGTGGCATCTTTGGCGGTTTTTTACCGTCTCTACCATGGTGAATGTTCTGATGAGCTCTTCCAAGTAATCCCACCCTCTCCTTTCCTATATAGGACAACACGTGCAGGACTTAGATGCCACCCGCATACAGTGCAGAATATTCCATCAAGAACCAAGCGATTCGGCGACTCCTTCCTCTGCCGCACTATTAAGACTTGGAATTCCTTGCCAGCTCACGTGTTTCCTTCCTCCTATAGTCCCGGGTCCTTTAAGCGGGGCGTGAAAAAGCATCTGATGAGGCCGTCAAGCTGAGTGCCACCATTGTAACATGGTACGTGTTGTAATGGTGGCCCTCTTTTCAGAGACTTTGCCTTCAGCTTACCATCAGGCGAGGCGAAGTCAAATTGACGTGTCCTATATAAAAAAAAAAAAAAAAAAAAAAGACATTATTTCAATAGGTTTATGCCTTTCGTAGCAAGTGCCGTGTTAGTTCCTAATGGAGTAAAAAAGGGCCGCTCCATGTCTTTCTGTGGGTATCGCAGAAGGCGACTAAAGGAATAGAGCTATTCAATCCGACAGTAAACATACAGCCTATGACAAAGTGCCCGCTTGATGGCAATAGGTTCACCCTCTATTACGTGGAAGCGAAAATCATTTGGCGAAATTTGGGTATTAATACACCTCTGGCTTCACCTTAGGGGATTTAGAGGCTTGAATATATATGATGTATTTCATCTAAGTTTTGACAACCCGTTTTGAAAACACAAGTTTACTGAATCTGACTCCTAGGCAGGTATTAGGTTTACATCGAGTGTACCCTCCACGTCTGAAATAACATGATATTCCAATTAATTAGCGAAGATCACGTAACTAAAAGCTTCAACTTTAAGTGTCAATTAAGTTGAGAACTTATTAGCTGAAGTGCTCCAACACACGAAGTTTTCAGAAGTCGTTATAGTTCGCCAACTAAAGTTAGTCGAGTTACCTACCACTCTAACTTGAGCCACTACTCAAATATTTAGTTGGTGAAATTGGCACTAAATTTTCACGACATTTTTTGTTAAAATTGTAAAAAGTTTTGTATTCAGGAGTTGAAGTGACTATGTATTAAAATACATACATTAAAGTTTATATAGGCGTAATTAGGTGGATTGCCCTTGGCAGACAAACGCCCCTGTAAGAACAGTGCTTCTGTGCCTTCAGTGCAAAACAGGACAAGCCTTTGGTCTTCCCACTGAAAGCATAAAACTCTTCAGTGAACTGTTGCTACCCTACTTACCGCTGGAAACACAACAAGAGGTTATTATGGCCGCGGTATTCTGTAGGGCAGAGGTACTTCCCCAGTCGGACTGCTTAATTATCACGGGAAAAACTTGAGAAAGACTACTGTTTTGAAATGTCTTTTTGATTGTATTCGTATTTTTATTGCCAATACAATGTTCGAACTGAACATTTTGGAAAATCGACGGGAAAGTTTAGTTGCCAGATGTATGCAATAACAAACAACTAGTTTTCCAATAAAAATGATAATATGATCTAATATTTATGTTCCAGTTTTGGAACATCACCTTGGAGCTGGAGGTAGTCTGTGACCTGTTTTCTTTTCGCGAAACAAATAATAAAATGTATTTTGGGCGCCATTGACGTCAGAACACTTTTAGTGTCATGTTACTTTGGTGTGTACATAATGTACTATGTGTGCTATATATTTTATTCCCAAGCAAACAAGCAGTTTGCATGGGAATAAAATATGTGGCATGGTGTAAAAAATAGTTCTCGACAACAGCAGTATCAGCTTGAATCAATCTTACATCGTACGCATCCATATAATTTCATTGATAATTATGTTGTTGGGCAGTTTTGGAGATTAACGTGTACGAACTTCCATACTTCCATACTAATATTATAAATGCGAAAGTAACTCTATCTGTCTGTCTGTCTGTTACGCTTTCACGCCTCAACTACTGAACCGATTTCGATGAAATTTGGTATAGGGGTAGATTAGACCTTGAGAAAGGACATAGGCTATGTTTGGTCGCGATAACCGACATCCACGCGGTCGGAGCCGCGGGCAAAAGCTAGTTCCAATATAAGCACGAATAACTCCAACTACCAAAAATAGAAATGTCTTAAAGATGTGAAACACGCGATGGTAACAAGTGGCATTATTACTGTCTCGTTACTTTAAATGTATAGTGATCGTCTGTAAAGTTTTTTTTACATTTGACATAGCAATTTGCCAGTTGCGTCCATAGTTTGCACATTGGAGCACTTGCCTGGACCACCTGGAAGTCGTTAAATAGACTTCGGACGCAGGTTGGTCGAAGTAAAGAAAACCGTATTAGGTGGTGGTGGACTATGACCCACCTGTTAACTTGTGCTGCCTGCCCCTAGCACGTGTACTCTGGAGGAACTCATGAGTGCCTCTGAGAACGCTATCGGAGTGGCTACATACTGGGCAAACAAAATATGACATGATATGCCGTCGACTCGACAGAAGAAGACATTGGAGTCCGAAGGCTGTTTATTGTTTTTGATTGGTATGTTGGTTGTACGGGATTGACTGCCGTTTGACCTCCCAACCCTGAAAGGAAAACCTGTGCTGTCTCTTTTATTTCAAGCAGTGCAAACGCAGCAGTTGCTGATGAGGCTGGCTTTTCTCTCGAGGATGTAAGTAGATGCCCTAAGATTGGACTGGGTTCTCTTGACACAACCCTATTACGCAAGACTAATATCTCAACTGTTACAGCATCAATATGCGTATAGACATGCGAAATTGTGGACAATATAGGTTAATAGGGAAGTTCAAATGCGTGGGAGTTGATGCACGTGTAGCATCGGAATTTAGACCAGGATTTACCAGACACTGTGCAATATGGGTTTGTTGACTTGTGCTTACGTCACGCGCACAGACCTAAATTTTTTAAATACTTCTGACCTCAATGGGCTTCATCCCGCCTACATTGGTCTACTGATCTTTCTTTGAGGGTCAATAGAAAATCTAGATCGTAAAAAATACGGACTTACGTAAAATATATTTCTGTCTAACGATGTGCCGGTTGACGGGAATTATGCTAACTCCCTATATCGGAAATCATAGTAGGCGAAACGTGCTGGCGGTTCGCTTCTGCCTATCTCTTCGGAGTTACGGATGCGTAATATGGAAAGTAGTAAGAGGTGTTTCCTAGCCTAGTGATACTAGTTAAGGCAGTTGTTAGTCATAGGGCGTCAGACTCGTATCTTAGAGCAACCGCAGTAAGGCGTATTTTCATAGACTCTCTATAATTCCCAATTACGTAGTTATGACATAAGTCTATTTACGATTGTATATTCTTGAAGGGGTGTACAGAGGTGTATTAACTATGGAAACTTATAGCGGACGAGCTCACCGCTGGCAATCTTTTTTTAACGGGGAAATCCCTACGGAAACATCCCCGCCGCCCGGGGCCAGCGGTTATATCGGACTCGAACCGACTGAAACCACACGATGGCAACCTGCTCTTCATGGGCACTATCCCTACTAATATTATAAATGTGAAAGTAACTCTGTCTGTCTGTCACGCCCAAACCACTGTACCGATTTTGATGAAATTTGGTATAGGGGTAGATTTAGACCTCGAGAAAGGACATAGGCTATGTTTGGTCGCGATAACCGACATCCACGCGGGCGGAGCCGCGGGCAAAAGCTAGTATTGTATAATCTCTTGATCACAGTGTAGGTACCTACATTCTGAATGAAAAAAATAATTGTCCTAACTAGGTATCGAATCAATAACACTCTACGCATTGACAGTCGGTTATATACACAAAAAAACTATTCGATTACTTCTGATTTTCAAAAAGAGAAATAAAATAAATCTCACTTTAATTTTGTATGCATTACTTTCTTCAAGAATCCGACCAATTTAAGCATGAAAGATTGATAACGACTACAGTATTCATTGCATCTTTTGTGCTGCCCCACCCCCTTTCCCTTCCATAATAAATATAGCAATGTACAGCAAGGCCCGAGTGGTTTACGATCCAAAACTACATACGATTTACGAGTGAATATCCCTCGTATTAGTTACAAGTGGATAGGTTTCGATCGAACCAAATTGAATCGATTATTCGAATATTTATTATGCGATTATCGTTGGAGCGTAATGTGGGATCGATTGTCGGTTCGTAAGTCATCGCACAATTAGTTTTGGTTTGGGGCTGGCAGATAGTGATGTTTGGTGGTATAAAGTTTAGTAGAAGGAAATTGATTTCCTTCATATTTTTATACTACTAAGATGGTAATATATGTACTTTCGACAAAGATTTACTGTAACACTTATATTTACAACTTTATATGAAAAAATGCAACCGTATCTTCTCAGTTGTAACTTGTACATACCTACAGTGTGAATAATCAGTTGACCGTCTGAGTTGTTTTCATTCAACCACTGCACCTCTGTTTGTAGAGCGTTCGATTGCTAAGTTAGTGGTCGTGGGTTCAATTCCTACTCAGTGCAAATACATATTTGAATGTATAAATATAATTATTATGTTTATTCGCATTTATGGCACGTGTTAATGAAGAATGTATGTTTGTTGTACAACTTTGAACTTTGGGCTGTATAAAAGCATGATTTTACAACTATGAAATAATAATAACTTCTCTGTTTTGAAATAAATTTGTTCCTGTTATTTTTTTAATTTAAAAGTCCATGTTTACCCTAAAAAGGCAATTTCTTACGGCACGAAATTCATTAGCATTATCATTAGCATGGATCGTTGACTTGGACTGCGAAGGTAAAGGTTATTGTTTATCCTGGCAAACATCTCACAAACATAACATTAAACCAAAACATTTTCTTGACATTATCATAACCCTTTTCTCTTTATGTTATAAACGGAATTAAAAATAAGAATTATTTCTGTTTTAAGAGTGCTTGGACTGAGTAGAGTACCTCTGTAGGGCGACGGTAGCGAGTACGACTACGTACTGAGCTTGAGGTCCCGGTTCTCAGTTAAGTCAAAATATTATTAGATTTTTTGGTTTGGTATCATATATACTATTATAGTAACAACACAGAATCTTATATGTTTAGTATAGAACAATATATCAAATCAAAATCATTTATTGCTGACCAAAGGTATTTATTAAGCATATTTAAAAACAAAAAAATGCTCTTGTATGCCAACAAGGTAAGCCTTATTGGCATGCAAGACAGAAATACATTGTTATTTTTATGCGTTAGTAATAAATAACAGAGTCAAAAAAATTGTTTAATTAAATTAGCCAATGCTAAAAAAATTCAAACTAACCAATCCTTCCTACTATTAAAATTTAATAATAAAATAGACTACCACACTATGGTGACAAAAAATCCCACGACGACGCAGCGCACTTAATTATAATGCTGGGTACACACTGATCAAGAGGGGGCGAACAAACGTGCCTAATTTTTTTAATCAAACTAGCTTATGAATATTTAACTAACATTATCTAAGTTAGAACACGCTTCTTCAAACGTGAGCTAAAGGTGACTGTAGGTGCCTACTTAGTAAAGATAATATTATTATTCTCTGTAATAACAGAAATAATGGAAGTAAATATGTAAATTGCACACCAACTTGACCTTCCAGTCAACTGAATGGCTCGTGTTAAGGATTTTATTATACAAGTACGTTTTATCATTTTGTATAAATAGTCACGCCTGTCCATAGCCGATAGAATATACAAAGATGTTTTTGCTTTTCGTTTGCTTACTATAATTTTGGCCAAAGAAAACCGAATAATTTGCCGCTCGATACAAAATCAAGTCATCACGTCAAGTTATCAAAGCAGTCGTGAATGCTTTTTTTTATAAATTCAGTCTGATATTTGAATGCACCCCGTCACATGATGAACTAGAGCAGCTAGTGGGTCCTAATAACGCATCTATCAAGACCGTCGACCTGAAGACCCACGGTTTAGCATTGATCATTTGTTGGCATCTCTAAACCAATAAAGTTGCCGACAATAATTAATGCGCGCCTTCACATACCCCATTATGCTGAGTAAAAACCTGTGTCGTTGGTTTTAAATTGTTCCAACCCTTTCACAGCGAAATGAATAATTTTGTGCGGACTTTCTACGAAATTTGAATGTAGGTCAGCCGCTGTGGATCGATGTCGCTAATGTGTAACGGTCTTTAGGAAATTGTTTTAGTTGGTTTAGTTCACCGGTAATTATTTAAGTAGATTTAGGCTTTCAATGGTTTCTGAGGAGATTATGAATTTTAGAGGCACTTAAAAGTGAGTGAAAGACTTGTAAGTCCCACACTTGAAGCGTGAAACAATATATATTTCTGTATTATGTTTCATGTTTATGGTTTTATTGTAGATAGTTAGGTACAGTGACAGAAGAAATTTATCATATTTATATTTACAGATTACTTTAGCTCTTAATGCTCGTGACATAATTAAAAAAATAACCTTATTCTCTCAACCATGCTTTCACTTATTAAACTCTATCACACAGTGCTAGTTTACCTACTATGCTATTCGATGTGGACAAAATAAAATGCCCATGATCCTGACCTTCGTACTCGTACCTAAATAATGTAAACAACATAAGATTTGAGTTATTTGTTCATTGAGGTTATTCTTACGCAACCAGATTTTTTATACGACTTAGCTGGCAGACAAGCACACCTGATGGAAAGTGGTTACCGTGACCTATGGATGTGTGCAACACCAAAGGAGTCACTCTCGTGCTGCTAACCCTGTAAGAACAGAGAGTTTCTGTACCTTCAGTGCAGAAGACAAAGCAGGACAAGCCTTCAGTTTGCCCACAGACAGCACAAAGACTCTCCAGTAAGCGTTGGCTAACCTATTCAACGACAGTAACACAACACGAGGTTATTATGGCCGCGGCATTCTGTAGGACGCAGGTGCTTCCCCAATCAGACAGCGCAATTGGGACGGGAATACCGTCGTACCGTACCTCCGTCTATAGTGACCATAGGCTAGCCAGTGCGTTTGATTTTTTTATATCATCCTTTACTACATTTTTAGATTAGGTACTCCTATTTGCATAGCATAAGGAAACTGCGGAACCGTGACGTCACCGCGTCGTACACATACCCATTTGTAGTAAAGCAAATATGCAATCCTTCTCAGTTTAATGTTTTACAGAGTCGTTAAAACTTTTATATACACCAAGTCGTCCATAGCACGCTTAATGGCCATCATCATTACGGTGATAATCATCTGACCCTGACGCCGTGGGAATTGGACAAAATAATGGCGAACTTGAAGATGCCTGTTTGTGTTATATCTAACTAGCTGTCCCGGCGAACTTCGTATCGCCATATTTTTTCCAACCCGCGTGAATTTTTGATCCCGTGCCCGCTGCACCTATTTTCTCATCTTTAAACCTTCCCTGGACATCCACGAATATTTCAAGACTAAAATTAGCCAAATCGGTTCAGTCGTTCTTGAGTTATAAACTAACAACGAAAAGTGGCATTGATTTTTATATATTTTTTTTTAAATTTATTTATTACCCTTCACAATATACAATTTGCGTACATAGAAAGCAAACCATATATATATAGATTGTTGCTTATTATGGAGCACGAATGAGAGAAGACTGGTGACGTCAAAACTACGTACATATTTCACGCTTATAAACCCCAGAAGAGGTCTACAGAGGTGTACTAACAGCACATTCGCCAAATATGATTGTCGTCTTATTGCTGTCAAGCGGGCTCTTGGTCATGGGCTCTGTGTTTACAGTCGGTTGAAAAATAGCCCTAGTCACCTTTAACGACACCATAGAAAAGAGAACTGATACTGAACTAAACGAACTTAAATGTGTCGGCTTTTACGAACGCGCGTAGTTACAAAACGGTATGTCACTCAGAATAAGTGCCCAGGCCCTCTAGACAAGTGGCAATTCGTTGCTCGGCGTATGATGGAATAGAATGCCAAATGTATGGGATTTGACGTATATGATAGGCGTCAACGAATGTCAAAAACGTCAAATCCCATACATTTGTTATTCTATTCCATCATACGCCGAGCAACGAAATGCCACTTGTCTAGGGGGGCTGGGTAATAATAGTACAAGACAATCTCAAACCAAGTACTGGCTTTCACGTCATAAATCTTCGCCGGAATATGTGCCATATTTCATAATATTTATAGCAAGGTATTCACAGCTAAAGCTATAAAATGTTGAGATGGAACATAATGTAAAGATTGATTACTGAAGCTGTAAAGGACTTAGCTTCAGACTACAATACACATGTACATGCATCATCGTTTTCATCATCTATTTTTATTTCACCTATCATATTTGCCAAGTTCATGGGAAAGTCTGATGGGTTCTTTGATTTTAATTCTTACAGTACCGTAAGTATTTGTAGAACTACACTGATGACTTGGTTCTAGGAACCTAATAATACTAGGTTATAGAATCATATATTTCTTTCTTTTATTTTGTAACGAGTACCAGTAACGGAAATGACTAATTACTAAAGTCTTATACTTCTACTAATCAATAAATAAATTCAATTTGCACAATCAATATATACAAGACAGAATCTTCAAACTTTACGTTCAATTTTATCTGTTTTAAACTACCCTACTTTCTTTTTAGTACATTTCCTCATTTTGAATTATCAACCTTAACTCGTAAAAATAAAGTTAATTTTGCCTCGATTTCGCGACACTTCAAATCACGTACGGTTTCCCTAATTTTTATAGAAAGGGAACTTTTATGTTCTCTTTAAAATTTATCTTTATACGTCCCTCAGTCGTAAAATCTTCGTTAAATCATTATGTGACCACAGTCGTAAAGCTATCCTTTGTGAAAAAAACATGACTAGCTTTTAAATTCGTATGTCAGTTAAACATTTTAGATGTTTCTATTATTCAGTTTATGATGTCGTTATTCCATCTATGTCGGTTTGATGGTCTTCTAATGGGATTTAAACGGTGCTAACATGTTCTATTATTGTTTCAGGTAATATTACTTCCCTTGGAGCAACGTTTCTGGGAGTCAAATCAACTGTAACAGAATAGTAAGATTTTATTACTCAACCACAAGAAAACTGCTACTAAAGTTTATTCTTAATCTATAAAATACCCTGCATTATTATCTCCAGTGGGTATAAGTGGGTGTCATGCCATTACTACCTATGAGGCGTGTGGCGATGGATGTTTTTCATCAATAAGTATGAATTTCGCATCAATAGTACACCTTTCTTTCATAGTTACCGACACCAAATAATCGAAAGTCAAAGAATGCAAATGAGCATTCGTCGTTCATTGAATTTTGACCATGTTATGTCGAGCATGCTGTATTTCAGTAGTTGGGTTTTATTTTTAAACTGATTTTTATGGCAAATACTCAGCGAAATGAGCCTTGATATGTTCTGGATCCAGGTAGGTAGCTTAGAAAGGCAGTTGGCAGAACCAGTTGAACTCAGTTGGCAGAATAGAAAGGACTTTTTGACCTGAAAGTTAATTATTTCCAATTTCAATTTTATTTCTTCCATAATTACTTTACAATTCACATAATAGGGCGCGTGCGTGTTATATATCGTTCGCCTTGCTTCGCTAAGTGTGTACCGGGCATAAAATGCATTTACATTTGAAGTAAACGTATCTCTACAATGTAGTAGCCTTAACAATACAAACAAATACCCGTTACTGGTTCATAAAAATGCTTTTATAGTTTCACGTAGGCGTACAAACATATCTGCCTACGGTATTTGTAAGGTATCTCATTTGTGGTTATTCATAGGCAGGCTCGTCTCCCACGTAACAACCGTGGCGAATATCTTTGGTAAAACAATTTGCAATACATTATCTAAAGGCAGGTGCGGGTGTTTGTTAGCAAATTTTATGAAGGTATTTCATGTTGATTTTTATGCATACTTGTTTATGTTTACATGTAATACCTATGTTTTTGTCATGAGTAGGTACAATCTCATTTCCAAGAACAAATAATTATAAACTGCCTACAGTATGCCCGCGGCCCCGCTCGTCTCTCGTCTCGTGGATGTTCATATTATTATCTTCTTCTCTACTCAACCGATTACGATCAGACAAACGTAAGAGTTTAAGTCCAACCAAGAAAAAAACTGCTCCTAAAGCCTGCAATACATGACGAGGTCGATCGCATCAGGTCAAACTGTGGCAGTTTGGCCTGATCGGATTAGAGCAAATACACGATACAATCACATCAGTTCATCCGGGTTCGCTGCAAGTAGTGATCGTAAATTATGGACGAATGTGAATTATTGTGTTATGCTGCCTTGGCATTAATACACACAAAAAAAAAGGAAAAAAAGAACACTGTGGGTTAAAAAGTGGCTTCGACAAAGGGACCATTATTCCCACATAAATCTTTTACAAGAGCTAAGGTTTTACCCAAAGGACAGGTTTAATTATCTTCGCAGCGATTGACATCAACTCTTAGATTCCTTGCAACTGGAAGAAAGTATGAAGATTTAAAATATTCTACCATCATATCACCACAGGCGTGCATGCAAACTGAACTGATCTGTCAATACACGATCCGTTCAGTACTTCCGTTCAGATGGATGTGATTGAATTGTTTCAGTCGCTCCGGCCGACTGACGCGAGCTTATCTTCAGGCCACATAACACACACACGATGCGGATTTGCATCCGGTCAGTTAGACCTGAAGGCAAAACTGTTCGTATATGGTAGGCTTAAATCCGTTCAATAATTTTTGCGTCTAGACAAAGAAATAGACAAAAATTTCAAAAAAATTGTGTGGTATCCATACTTCCATATCCATATCCAAACTAATATTATAAATGCGAAAGTAACTCTGTCTGTCTGTCTGTTACGCTTTCACGCCTAAACCACTGGACCGATTTGGATGAAATTTGGTATAGGGGTAGATTAGACTTTGAGAAAGGACATAGGCTATGTTTGGTCGCGATAACCGACATCCACGCGGGCGGAGCCGCGGGCAAAAGCTAGTCAAAAGCAGGCAAAAGCTTAATATAATTATACGCAATTTTTTTTTTTTCAATATCTTAAGTGTCAACAGACACGACCAACGACCACTTTTAAATTATAAAGTAGTACCTACAGAAATACATCAATGACTAGTGCAAACGCAGGATGACTTCAGTTAGCCTTTTTATGTCTCTTTAATCCGAATACCAAAACATCGAGTTATGGTAGAATGCCTTAGGCCCGTTCTGCCTACTCGGAATGCCACAAGGCTCTGCTCTAGTTCCTGCGTTGTTAAACATCAATATAACATCCTACTCGACTCGTTCCAAACCTGAATACGATTTAAATTTGATTTATTTATGACTGTGGGAGGACGGATATCTAAAACGACAAGTGCAAATTGTTAGACTTATACTGCCTGACTCTAAATAAATGCCGTTATTGCCGGTATATCCACGACATCTATAGACATTTTACGAGTATTATAAAACAGTAAATTAGTCGTGTCTGTTCATTGCAGATATTAAAAATATTTGGATTATGCTTTATTAACGATACTGGATCTCAAGGTATGATTTTGAAGCCTTTTAAGAAGCATACGATATCTGCAGTAGATACATTACTTGTTAAACTCCAATACGGATGAACAGGGTACATTGAGAAGCCGCAATGAATTACGCTCGCATTTGCAACTGGGACTTTGTCATACCTACTAACTTTAAAACTTTCGCGTTCCTTGATATATTATACAAATTTCAGTTCAATATAAAGTTCTCAACTATAAAATATTGTACAAACTAACAATAAAACAACACAGCTTGTTATTCTTCCATTACACAATATTCCCACTAAAATCACTTCATCAATAAGTCATTAACTCGCGCTAACTCGTTTATTTACTTTATCTGTGACTTCACAAATATCTATTACACATCTAAGTGTAGTTTCCCAGCACTGTTTGTTCTAGAAGTTTACATTTAATTAGCTATCTTTCATTTACATGATATAAAATAATGTAACAAGTATAATGTATTACTATTAGAGCTATCTAGATATTTACCATGTCAATGTTGGGAGTTGCCGATATTCGGTTGTGTTGCAAGCACCATGATCACGGTGGAACTGTTCTCCAATTCAGTTCCCCCGTGATCAGGCGTGGTCCGGGGGGGGGGGTCACAGGGGATATGACCCTCCCCCCCCCCCCCCCCCCCAAAACCATGCACGTCATATTGAAAAGTCCCAGTACGAGGGGAGGGGGGGTTAAATTTCTTAAGGAATTTCCGAAGTGACCCCCCCCCAAAACTTCAAGCTGCGACCGCGCCTGCAAGGCAACAGCATCTGTCTTCTTCATCCTAGTGTTAATCCCAGTCGCATCCGAAGCTTTCATCTCGGAGTCTGGGGTCCGCTTTACTGGTCCAACTGTGAATTTGGCTGAACTTCGATATTATTCATGAAGCGACAGTCATCTGACCTTCACAGCGTAATGGCGATATCGAAGCATTGCAGCTAGTTCAGTTATACTTTTTGGATTGGTCTCCATGGTTTCCTAAGACGTCTTTACCATGATTTAATCGTAAAAGTCGCCGTCACTTCGCTACAATTATTATGTCACACTAACACATCATAAAAAGGGAAGACAGCCTGCCGCTTATAAGAATATCTAATCAGACAAATAATGAAAGGAAGCACTAGGCGATCTCGTTGAGGACACAACCGGTTCTATTCCCGATCGAGGCAGTCGTGGGCGAGGACTGCATTCCCAAAACAAAGTGCCTTAATCGAACCTACGATTAAACAGACAGGTTTGACGTGGTGACTATATTTATAGGCCTCAGTGAGGGTTAGTTTAAAAATAGAAGTGGTAGAATTTGCTGATATCAATTAGTGATGCACTAACAATAACATGACATTTTATAGAACCGCCATGTTGCTTTTTATAAGAACTGTAAACGGGGGGGTGGGTTCCTTTGGACAAAACCGTGCAACTTTATGAGTTTTTAAAATTAGATTTCTTAATGACATAACATACCGTAAACTCACGCCTATATCCGCGAAAGGGTAGGCTAGGCAGAGGTGCTAGCATCCACATTTCGCCGTTTATGTTTAGGTCCCAATGTAATAGGTGGCGAGCCTATTGCCATTAACCGGGTACTTATAAACCTGCGATGAATACACACATAACTTCGAAAAGCATCGAAAAGTCATTGGTGTGTGCCATGCTAAAACTTGGGATCGAACCCGAGACCTCGTCTCAGCAGTCCATTACCCATACCACTAGGCTATAATAATATGAATCGTCAATAGTTTTGAGGAGATTTTGGTAGAGGTAGGGCACAACGGTGGTATTTCTATCCCTTTTTTTTTTTTTAACGTGCGAAAAATCCCCACGGATACCTCCCCCGCCGGAGCCGGAGGAAGAGGTTATGTCGGACTCGAACCGACTAAAACGCACGCCGTCTGTGGGCCGTCGGTTGCCGAAGGTGAGGTTGTCGTAGCCATATCCCTCGCACCCCGGCCGACCCAGGGCCAAATCTCTCGATCTGGCCCTCATCCCGTGTGGGGACCACAGAGTCCCCAACTCGCCCCGGGTATGGGGAGGCACGCAATGCGCGCCGCCGCCGCGGCCTGCTTCTGCTAGGGTGACACACTGAGAAAAAAATGGAATTACAAGACTACGAGAACGAGTGGTAATCACAAAAAATGTTGCATCTAATATAAAATAGTAATCTTTAATACATTTTCTAGTTACCATTAAATAATTTTCGTTCACTTTACAAAATAATATAGTACTTTACAAATAACCAGAATTTTAGTTACTGCTATTAGCTTAATATAATGACTACTAGACAAATTGTAAAATAAACAATGCTCTCTGTAGATTCTACAATTTAGTTTAGTACGAGTAACACCGCACCTCTCGGCGGTGCATTGGCGCGGGGGGAGGGGGGAAGACTCATCAAGTTACTACTAGAATTTTGTTGTTGGTAATCGCCATTTTTTGTTTGCATCGAGCGTTCGTCGGATGCGTTGTGACTGCGCGTGCGTTTTATTGTTTTTTTTTTGTGAATTTGAAGTGAAATGGACTATGGATGAAGAAGTAAAAGCTCTACTGCAGGTGTGGGGTCTCGGAGCATACACAGATGTATTCAGTGGTAAGTAACAGTGCCATAATTTTATTCGATTAGGTACCTACCTGTCCTAGTATAATATCCGTAGTATATTACTTACTCTGTGATAATACCTGTGTAGGTAGGTCGTGGACAGTGGTTGTTTTGGAAGTCCTGTCCTGTGTGATTTGATAAACAAAGCTAGATCAATCTTCGAAATAGTGACTGGGAAGCGCGTCCCAACAAAGTACACTTAGTAAGTACATAAGTGGTACCTACGGAAGGGTAGCAACGGGGAGGCACTTTCCATCGAAGTAAGGGCGTACTGTTTTAGTTGAATAAGATCGTCGTATCTCAAAATTTGGTAGATACCTACTACTTACATAGTTAGGTGTGACATGACAATACCTACCTACGTTGTTGCGGGTGATTCTGATACCTAAGGCGCGGGATACACATTATGGACTTTCGGTCGATGGATGGCACTACCTACATTAAAGTAGATTATGAAAGAAATGTACGACCGGCGGTGCGCGGCGCCCCGGGGCACCTGTCACTTCGCCCACGAACGCAGTTCGCGCCTGGCGCCGATCCTCGCTGCGCTTCCACCTTGGGGCGGCACCGCTGCGTGGCCAGTGGGCAGCCGTTATATCGTCGTCATCAGCTTTTGTATGGATGGATGTGCATGTTCATGGTATAGGTAGATACCTACCTTATTTAAGTAGGTAGTTAGGTACCTAATAATTCGGTCTTTTGAACTAGCTGACCTATTTAAGAGCGCTTTTGTTTTGCGATACCTGTGTACCCAGACACCTTTACGCTTTTTGATAGTTAGATACTTACTAAAACTTTCTACATGCCTACTTATTGCCTACTAACCGACCGGTTTATTGTTTCAGCTATTAAAATAGACATTAAATGTCTGAGTCTCTTAGACGCAACTCTTGCCAAAGAACTGATTGGCCCCATAGGAGACAGGGCAATTTTTTTTTTTTTACTACTCATCTGCTCCAAAAGCAACATCATCACCGAGTAGATCATCACCAGCACCAGGTTGCAGTAACACACAAGCCCCACCGGCAACAACGGTTAGTAGTAGAGAACTCTCATTTGGCCGGTTATTTTTACTACATAACAGGTTTTATTTATATATTATGTAAAGAAATATGTTTGCTTACAGCACCTGGAAGAACTACTTATGAGTACAGCAGAAGGAAAATCAATAAATTAATGCTCACAACGAAAATGGACTGCTGACTAGTAACCACCGACGTAAAATAAGCAATTTGATAATAAAACATCTCCTGGATGCGGACCCCGGAAAACGAATAGACTATAAGTATTGATGGATTATGCTCAGCAAATCAAGTTGCTTTTTCCTAAAGAAATTATATAAATATATGTTTAAATTTCAATAGTATTTATTATTCTTGTTCCACTACCTCTACCATAGATATTGTAAGTATTACTATTTAATTTGTATGTAGTTTGTAATAATAATGGTTGGAACAGACTCGTCGGCAGGAAAATGCTGTTCCATGCTGACGAGCCAGGAGTGCAAATATTTGTGTGCATGAAATATGAATATTTGCATTGGTCTGGGTGTTTCTATGTATAATATGTATGTATTTACAAAAAAAAAATGTATCTAAGTATGTTTATCCGCATTCTAGAACCCATAACACAAGCTAGTTAAGCTATGCTTACTTTGGGTCTAGATAGCGTTGTGTAGAATGTCCTACAATATTTATTTATTTATTTATTTATTTATTTATCAACCCTTATTGAAAAAACTACATACTTAGGCTGCCATTCTACCAGGGACTTGCTACGTTGCTAATTTTCCAGCCGACCAATAAGATCGCTTCTTTATCGCGTCATTTGTCAGCTATGAAAATGACGCGAAAATGGAGTGATCCTATTGGTCGGCTGGAAACTTAGCAACATAGCACATCTCTGGTGGAATGGCAGCCTAATTGTTTAGTAATAATTGCAATCATATATAGTACACAACACAATAATAAATAGTACCTATAACAAAATTGGGTAGTACCCATCACAATAATAGATAGTACATACAACAATGTGAACAGTAATCATCACAAAAGGTACAGTTATCGTTACAATAAAATACTGTACACTTTACACTAATAATAGTACTCATTACAAAAACAGATAGTAGGAATAGCATGTACTTACTTTACAGTTACTAAATAATTCAGTAAACGTTAATCTGCTTATTGTAGATACTACAAAACAATATTGTTCACATCACAAGAAATTAAATATTAGGTACTGATTATTCTGGTAATCTCTACTAGACTGTTTTAGTGGGATAACAGCCATCACTAGTTCTGACAACTAGAATTATTATATTGTAATAGTTACTAAATTATTCTCGCTGTCACAAAAAGAACGAGAAATATTGTTAAGTCAAACAGAATTTTAGTAAGTATAACGAGATTTTTTTCTCCGTGCAGGCGGCTCCACCTGTCTCCCCCAGGCCCGCGCTCATGGGGGACGGAGGTCATTCTGCGACCTCCGACGCCCGAGTTGCCGCCGCTCGTTGCGGGCCGCGCGGTTAGCGATTCTCCTGCGCTCCTCGCGGGCGGCAAGGTCTGCGATTGTCCTTCGCTCCCGCTCCGCCGCCCACTTTACGAGCATGATTTGCTCGCAGAAGGAGGCGCCCGCGGCCCACGCATCCGCGCAGCGAACCAGAGTGGCGAGCGTGAGAGCTCTCACTCCCAGGGTCGCCACCAGCTCCCGTCTCGGCGCCTCCCACGCCGGACACTCGGTGAGCGTGTGCAGCGCTGAGTCCTCGCTCGCGTCGCAGTGATGGCACTCGGACGTTGGCTCTTTCTTCGCGGTCCGATGCAGATACCGCCCGCAGCATCCATGATTGGTGATGATCTGCGTCAGCCAGAACGAGAGGCCACCGTGTGGCCTCTCTAGGGTATTTCTATCCCAATCGATCAGTCCGACTGGGAAAGTACATCCGCCCTACAGAATACCGCGGGTATAATAACCTCGTGTAGCGTTTCCGGTGGTGAATAGGGTAGCCAGAGCTCACTGAAGAAGTTTTATTCTGTCAGTGGGAAGACCAAAGGATTGTCCTACTTGTCTTTTTTGCTGACGGCACAGATTCTCTCTGTTCTTAAAGGGTCGGCTGCACGTGTTTGACTCCCCTGGTGTTGCAATCGTGCATAGGCCACGGTAACCACTTTTCATCAGGTGGGCCGTCTGCTTGTCTGCGACTTAAGTGGAATAAAAAGAATCATCACTTTCTTTAAAAATGAAAACGCTATGTTTGTAAGTGTCCCTATAATAGGATCCGATAAAAATAATTTTACTCCAATGGAAATATAATATCATCAGCAGGCAATATAAATTGTAAAGCAGTCCTTCAAAACAACTTGTAATATAAAATAACATCTTATATAATCTTCACTGTTCATTCCCCTCTAAATATCACAGTAAAAATAAATCTTTGTTAGACATACAAAACTAAAGTACAAAGTTACAAATGCAACCAAACTACCAAGACCCATTATTCATACGAGATTTTCCCCTTTGTGATCCGTTTTGATGTTTCTAAGAGGAGGTGGGGAGGTCTTAGTATGCTGGATGGTAATGCAAAATGTGAACCGCATCGTGCTTCGATGCAGCGATAAGAGTTTGCACGATTCTCTTCGATATTTTGTAAACAAAAGCGATGTAGCGCTATATTTTTGTTATTATGTACTGTATTTTAAGCGCAAACTAAAGATGGTACCGTTGTGACTGAGGATCTTCATATATTTTCTCTCAAGAATCTTCGCCCGCTTTCTAACGTTTATAAACTTGGATATTCAATAGTATTTTGCCTGATTTCATACGAGCTGTTTCGAGGGAGCCTTAAATTCTAAAGCGATTCTGTGTTTGGGATGATATAACTTGATATAACAGTCAAACAAGACAATACAATATAACATACTAGCTTTTGCCCGCGGCTCCGCCCGCGTGGACGTCGGTTATCGCAACTAAACATAGCCTTATGTCCTTACCCAAGGTCTACACTATCTCTGTACCAAATTTCATCGTAATCGGTTCAGTGGTTTAGGCGTGAAAGCGTAAGAGATAGATAGACAGACAGACATACAGACAGACAGAGTTACACACATTGCGACCGGAAACAGGCGCACTGTGCGGTATGAAAGGAACTTAATCTCAGGCACGCTCATACTATGGAATGAACTCCATGCCATAGTTTTTCTAAGCGACTACAATATGGGGTTCTTCAATGGACATTATAGAAGGTTCCCTTATGGTCGGTGAGTAAGACCTCCCTGGTGTTGCACACGTCCATAGGCCACGGTAACCACTTTCCGTCAAGTGGGCCGTGTGCTTATCTACCAGTGGTATAAAAAAAATAGACGATGATGATGACTATAAATAAAGGTAAGTAATTAGGCATATTTTACCCGTAGCTTTCCTAAAATGACGGGAGATTTTGCTAAGAGTGCCCGCCATTTAGCACAAGGGTCCTCTTAAAACTTTACAATCTTAATTAGCCTCTGGGCTTTGGCACTTTTTATAAGTGGTTTAGTTAGCGAGTTCTTTCGTTTTAATGACTTTATTAAAATTATGTTAAGGTATAAATAATTATCCTTATACTACGATGTTGAATTTGCAAAATTTTGAATCCCAAAATGTTTTTATACTGGGGGTCATTTATGACAAGAATCTCTGATGTCGCCTTTTTTATTATAGTTTCGTCAAGTTTAGATACTTTATTAGAAACGTGAGAGTAGAATTCTCTATTTTCAAGGTAGTGTGTCTAAAATATAAAATGTTTGTTAATTATCTAACAAGTCATAAATAAGTAGCATAACGAATTTGAATACCATTTGATACATAGGTCGTTTATTAACCTGAATTAACCGGGTCTCTAAATCTCTTCCCAACTTAGAAGTTCACGCAGACAAAGCCGCAGATAGAAGCTAGTCTTTTATAGCCCCAAGCTGTTATTTTCAATTGTTCACTACATAATATTGATTAGGCTTGGTCAAATTGGCTGTTGTAATATTTAAAGTAAAACAAATTCATTCGTTCTAGATTTTAAGTAAAAATAATCTCAAGTGCTATTACGCTGAGTGATTTGATTAGATATAGTGCATTATGTTTTATTCAATAACTGTACTTCGTCATCATCCATTTAGTTGAGCAGTTGAGCAGTGTTTTTGGAAGCAGGTAAGCAGGTGTGAAGGAACGGGTTTTCATATTTCTTTAATAGTCTAATGCAAGAGTAGGAATGACGTGTTTATGGAGCACTAAGATCTTTGAGATCTAGGCTAACTTCATCTGCTAATAGACAGACGAGGCTCTGATGCTGGCTCCCTTAAGGCCCCGAATCAGATCAGCATCGAAAAATCGGTATTTTTGAAACCGTTTTTCTTTTTAACTATAAAACCTACAGATCTGAAATTCACATGCCTGCATACTACAGGATATGCAGAGTAACTTCATCTTTTCATAAATTAAATAAAAAAGGAGGAAATAGTTGAAAAGAGGCTCTGAACATCACTCTACTCTTTCTTATGAAACCAAATATTTTCTACAATATGTATCCAAATAATCTAAAATTTCACATGTATGTTAAATAAGTATATTAGCATGACGTGATCTTCTTACTTAGTAACCGTCGCCTATAAAAATATCTATTAAAATTAGTTTTATTGATTTTTACGGCTCAAATTTGAGCGAATGACCTTTAAGCATTTGTATGGTCAAAGTCATTCGCGTATGTAATCACCTTAAAAGCCAAAAAAAATTGACAGGAGGGTGGACCTTGACCTTCAACGTATGAACATTGTCGTATCCATTGGCGCTCGAATGTTACACAAGAATACATGGAGAACAACCTCTATATTTCCTTGACGGAATTGATCTTAAAACAAACTCCTCCGTAGATCGGCCTTTCTTTTATGCACCAGTCCTGATAGTCGTCGACCAATTGCACGCTTAACTTTCTTTTACCTATTCATTATTAGGTATGCTAAATCCGACCATCCGACAGTAACCATACAGCCTTTGACAAAGTGCCCGCTAGACAGCAATAGGCTTGCCCCCTATTACGTGGGCCGAAAATCATAGTTAGGGATTTACAGGCGTGAGTATATGTATGTATGTATTATGCTAAATTATGTCTATTCCATTGATTTAAGTAACAATCTCATTGGTCTATTCACGATAGTAATAAAAATTAGAACTGCTCTTAGTTACAATATCTCGAGGAGCCGCAGAGGCTGCAAGCGTTCGACCTTGAGCAGTCTCGAGGTCGTCTGCATCGCTTATTGTCACAGATAACGCTGTACCAACAATATAATCTCCGACGTTATTACCAGATAACGGCACTAGGTATTTTAATATAGCACTTTTAGTTGTTTTCTAAAGTAGTATTCTAGTCTAGTACTTGCCTATATTTGTTTTATTCATTATTATTTAAAATTTAACTTTGGGTACGTAAGTACTGGATTTGTATTGTAAACTGTTTGTACTGAAAACCAGCGCTGGCCGCTCTCTGGCCCAAAAACGCGGACAGCATTAAGCTGAGAGGCAGCCGTTATTATGTATGGCTGTGTGCAGTATAGAAAATATTTATATAGACATATATTTTTTTATGTATAGTGTTCGTGCATCTCTGTACATAATAAAAAAACTTTTCTTTCTTTAAAACGGGGTGAATACACAGCAGTGGCGAAGGGTGAAAATTTTCAAAGGTAAGCCGGTGGAGAAAGCATTACCTTTTAAAGAGCAATCGTAACAATTTTTGTATGGAATTTTACCACGGCTTCCTTTTGATGAGCAAGCCGACAGGAATAGGTTTATAAGGACCCCTCGCTACTGATACACAGTACCCCAACGGGCGAATAGAAATGAAATAGTTATTATAATTGTTTCAATACCTTGTTTTACAATATTTCAAGTATCTAACCAAATAATTGAAGACTCTATCCTGCATTATTACGCTGAAATAGTCTCCCCCGGTAGCTCTCCTGAGGGAGACAAACGGATGTCTCCCTCAGGAGCTTTACTGAGGGAATCCGTAATTTGTAATGTACTCGAAAGTCCAGGGACCGAAACAGTAACCACTATAAGGTGTTTTAACACTGTTTTTTTAAACTGTTTAAGAAGAAAACCTTTTATAAGTGTAACCGAAACGAAAGTGTAACCGATTGAAAGTGTTAAGGGTTTATATCTGTTAATAACGGTTAATAAGTGTAACCGTTATAGATTTATAACGTTATAACGTAATGATTTAAGTATCTGCACGGAATGGCAACAACACGTCGCGTTCTTCTATGTAGGCTCACACCACAGAAAAAATACTCACACCGAACTTTATGGCCGCTTTAAGTCCGTCACACGCCGTCACACGCGTAGCTATATTATAGGATACCTATAATATACCTACCTATAAATATCAATCATATAGCAAGGCACGTTACTAAATACATATTGCTGAGGAAATTATATCTTGGGCCTAAAATGTGCTCAAAATGTGCTCTATACGCGAAGTAGGTACTCATTCTATGGGTGACTTGAGGATAGCACGGGGTGCTACTGCGGTGGAAGAGCTTCATCAAACATAGACTATTACAAAATAATCTGCGCGCGGCAGGACCTTATTTGTGTCGCGATTTAAGTCCAAGATACGTGTCCCGAGATATAGGTATATTTAGAGCTAATAAGTGCATTAGCACAACAAAGCTCAAAATGGTGTGCCGTGCGCCGCCCGGCCCGGTTTTGCGTTTATATAGGAATGTGTGTGTGTCATTCATTAGATACTAATACAGTAATTTATCAACCTAGTAAATTAAGTGATAGTTAAGTGACTCAAGCAAGATACTATTAAAGTAAATTAGCATTAAATTGGCTTTTTTTTACATTTTAAGTTGATCTTTGCTAAAGTTTAACAAATAATAAATTCTACTTAAAAAACATTATTTTATTCATCAACCTGATATTATAAATGAAACACAAAAAGTGTTATTGCAAGATCGTAGGATTCGAACCATCAACCTTTGCATTTCCATTAACCTCATGCTAGAACCACTCGGCCACGGGTTACTTAAGTAGTAACAACGAAATTATTGATCATATTCCTACGGAAGAACAATTCATGCGTGTGAAAATTGTCTTAAAAGAAAAAGGTCACAAGTAGCGCTAGAATGTTGACGCTATAGTTACGTAGGATTGCTACTGCAGTTCTACTCTCTACATTCTCAGTTTTGAGCCATGTAAACATATAATTATTACCGTTATAATTATTATAGTTTTCTTCGGGGGACGAGGTATACCCGTATAGAATACTAAAAATATAGCCTATGTCCTTTCTTAAGGTGTAAACTACCCCTGTACCAAATTTCATCAAAATCGGTTCAGTGGTTTAGGCATGAAAGCGTAACAGACAGATAGACAGATAGACAGAGTTACTTTCACATTTATAATATTAGTATGGATATGGATATGGATATGGAAGTATGGATATGGATGGATTAATATGAAGTTATTACGCACACTTATTCACAAAATTTCGTATTCATGTATTCGTTTCGTATATCGTCGCCTACTATGCACCTACTAGGTATACCTAGATGTCTTAAAATGATGGCGAGAGGGTAACGCGCGTGAATTCATCTCCCGTACTAAACACTCGAAAGCGTTGATATAGGGGGACATATATCTTGGACCTAAGTCACGAGAAAAACGAAGCTTTGGCGCGCACGGATTGTTTTGTACTAATAATATCTTTGATTGGTGAATTTGAGCTCGTCCACCGCCGAAGCAATTTGTACTATCCTCAAAAGACACCCAAGAAACGCGTATAGAGCACATTTTGAGCGTTCAAGATATAGATATGTCTCGCTGTATACTAATATGTTACAATCTACAGACACATGGACCTACTGGGTAAACCGCAGCGTATAATGGCCTCCAGGGCCATCAGAGGGTACCCCGCGCGATATCCTTTGCAGCAGCGAATCTTCTCGCCGGATCGCCAACGTGGATCCTGGAAGCGAGAACCCTTTCGGCGCTATATCGGTTCCGAAAAGCGGCGCGGGAAAGGGGACACAATCCCGAGCTTGAAAAACTTCAGGCCGTGAGATCCCGGCTCTGTGAACTCCGGGCGATATCTGCATCGGATCGTCGAAAAAGAACCAACGTCCGAGTGCCATCAATGCGACGCGAGCGACGACTTGGTGCTACATACGCTCACCGAGTGTCCGGCATGGGAGACGCCGAGACCGGAGTTGGTGACGGCCCTAGGCGTGAGGACCGAGTGGAGGAGAGATGCAAACCGCGCGGCCCGTGACGAGCGGAGGCAACTCGGTCGTGGGAGGTCACAAATTACCTACGTCCCCCATGAGCCTGGGTGTGACGGGTGAGGCCGCCTGTGACCCTAGCAGAAGTAGGCCACAGCGGCGGCGCGCATTGCGTGCCTCCCCACACTTAGGGGCGAGGTGGGGACTCCGTGGTCCCCACTCCGGGAGAGGGCCAGCTGGAAAGATAAATGGTCCCAGGGTCGGCCAGGGTGCGAGGGATAGTTATGTTTACGATTACCTCACCTTCGGCAACCGACGGCCCAGAGACAGCGTACGTTTTAGTCGGTTCAAGTCCGACATGATCTCCTTCACCGGCTACGGCGGGGGGTATCCATGGGGACTTTTCACACGATAAAAAAATGCATACCAATTAGTTTGAACATATACAGGGTGGAAAAATAAGTCGGGCCCTGGATGGAAACTACCATAAATCCTTAAGTTGGCTCATTTTACTTAAAGAAGACATTCCTTTATTTTTAAAAATAAACAAAACTGCATTCAAAGATTTTCTAAAACTAGCTTGGCTCACCCAGGCAGCACTCTGTATTTTTATAGCGCCAATCGATAGTGTCAATCATAAGGGTCAAATGTTGCCCAAGGTACGGTGCTGTGTACCACGCGAAGGTTTCCAATCAAGTACCTACCTACCCCAAATTACTTGTAATTTAGGGTAGGTAGGTACTTGGTCGTAACTCATGCAGTTACCCAATAACGTCACATTGGAAACAGGAATCAAAGTTCAGTCATTTAGTACCTACTTATCTATTTTAAAAAGAGGTGGATACCTACTTGGATACTTATCCATATCCATACTTCCATATCCATATTAATACTATAAATGCGAAAGTAACTCTGTCTGTATGTCTGTCTGTTACGCTTGAAAAAAAAGGCGTGAAAGCGATGCGATAGCAAAATTTTGATGAACTTTAAAAGGACATAGGCTATGTTTGGTCGCGATAACCGACATCGACGCGGGTGGAGCCGCGGGCAACAGCTAGTAATATTATAATAACGTGTCATCAAACTCTCAGTTCAGCTAAACACCTCTCTTCATCGAATATCACGCGGTGAGGCCAAGCGAGGTGTACAACAAAATGCCATTATTTCAAAAATTTGTTAGCTAAATGATAGAATAGTAAGAGTGGCAACGTAGCTATTTCGGTGCACCCTTATAAACCGGTTAACAGTTTGATATCGGTTAGGGTTCTGTAACGGTTACACAATCGTCCGTGGTAATGGTTAACAGTTTCAAAAACACTTTTATAAGGGTTACACATTCAATGTGTAACCTTTTAAAAGTGTACCCCGTATATTTCTGTACCCTTTATGAATGTGTTTTTAAGTCCCTGCTCGAAACTGGCTGGCTCGCGTGAGAGGTTTCATGACAGTGGTGGAAGGTCGTGAAGTATGTAAGGATAGAGTCAAATGGCAGGCTGTGGTCTCCGCATACCCCGTACGGAAATAAGCGTGAGCATTATGTAAATATAATATCTATCTTATTCTTTACTTGGTTCTATCCACGCTCTACCATCACAATAAACAGATTAAGATAAACCAAAGAATATTAAAGTTATACAAAAAAGAATATGATATTAAATTTATACAAAGCATTTTCATCTGCAGTCTACCTACCCTAACAGTTCAAGGCATTTGTTAAAGCAATTCGCAGAACATGATCTTAGCATGATATCAAGTTTAGCCCGAACACCGTACGTTTATCTCCGGTAAAGCTAAAATGTTAATGTCGACATTATCATTTAAATTGTTAGGATTAATCTTGGGAGCTCAGACATTAGAGGTTTCGCTTTAACGTAGCAATATTCTGGTGGAGTTTTGGGACTAGACAAATTGTGTGCCAAGTGCCACGTTAATGTGATTAGATACTTAGTAATTTCCATGTTTGAAATAGCTTTTTTTAAAGTGATAAATTAAACGACTTTAATATGGCAAATTGGGGCTTTATCGACCGGTCGCAAGAGTCCTGCGATTGCGGGGTCCAATCCTAGTCCAGGTCGCATTTGCTCTCTTGCTCGCTGTGCCCCGTCACTTGTACTACCGAGGACCTTTGTAGAGCAACTGAAGACGCTATTGCTGTGGCCAAGTTGCCCAAGTTTTGGGCCGACAAAATTTAAAAATCCAGATACAGCCATTGACTCGAAGAAGAAGAATATGTGGTTCTTCAAGAAGGACATCAGAAGGTTTTTATAGAGTCGGCAGCACGAGTGTAAACAGCCCTGTGGTGTGAGTAAGTGGTTACCATGGCCAATGGACGTGTGCACCACGCACAGGTCCATAGACTACGATAACTTCCCATCAGCCGTGTGCTTGTCTCTCCCACAGGGGCAAAAGAACGAATAGCTCACAAAATTGATGTATAGCTGTAGAAGATAGGGTTCAATCTCGGTTGCATCTAAAGCACCTTGGAACTAGGGATCCGCCCTCAGCACTCATACTGCTCCCTTCGTCCGTCAATCACGTTACACGCCAATAAAAATATTAATAACTAGCTGTCGGCGTCTCCGCCCGCGTGATTGTTTTTCTTATTTTTTTCAGAGATCTAATATTCCCTATAACCCCTCCATTTAAGCTAAATTGCTTGCGTTAGGAGTGGGTACACTTCTGTAGTGTATTTATAACAGTTCGATTGTAAAGCCGACTCCTTAACCACTAAGCCTGTCGATTATTGCAACCAAAAATTCTCAAGCTCGAATCTATTTATCTGACTGCCTCTGTGGCGCAGCGGTAGTGAACGCGGCTGCTACGCAGGAGGCGCGGGTTCGATCCCCGCTCAGTGCCAATATTTGTATGCATGAATATAAATATTTGCATTGGTCTGGGTGTTTCTATGTATAATATGTATGTATTTACAAAAAAAAGTATCTTAAGTATGTATATCCGCATTCTAGATTCCATAACACAAGCTAATTAAGCTTACCATGGGTCTAGATAGCGTTGTGTAGAATGTTGTAGAATATTTATTTATTTATTTATTTATTATTTCTGTACTAAATTTCATCAAAATCAGTTCAGTGGTTTAGGCGTGAAAGTATAACAGATACAAACAGATTACTTCCCGTCCGTTATTAAAGTACGATGAAAGTGTTATGGTAAATTGCCAAATAAAATATGCACATACAAGTGTTACAAATTGGCCTACATTCATTATTAGCAGTATTACGGTAGGCATTCCATCCATTTAACATTTGGGCCGCGCCTAGATCGGATCCACTCCCCTCTATTGTTGTACTGGACTAATTAATTTGATGCCCTTTGTTATGCGCTCTTTTGTGAATCTGACCTGATTTTCATCATTAGTTTTTTGAAACGCTATTATTAGCTATGTTTTACTTTCCCTAAAGGGGCAAAGAAAGAAAACATGAATATGGTATGTGATAGCGTACATAGCGAGAAAATAGGCAATGCCACCTGACAGAAAGTATGAGGGAGAAAGACATATTGCATATTTTCCTATATTTGGGGTCGGTCCACATAGAGGACAAGGACAGGCAGATATGACCAGTATGACCTCAACATTTATTGTATTCATCTGGTATCACCGATTAGCTTTGATCTCTCTTTTGTTGTACAGTACGAATAATGGGCCTGAAGCAAAATGTCACTAACGATTTTCCTGTGAGGTTGATAACATTTTGAAATATTTAAATATTTTATAGTTCATAAGAGTTTAAGGAAAAGATACATGTCGCGTCGTATCAGGAAGTCAAGTAATTGGCAGAGGAAAGGGAGGAATGGCGATTGCTCCACCGACACGAGCACAGCTCATAAATTTAGAGAGAGAAGAGTTTATTGTCAGACAAAAAAGGGCCTGATTGACGATAATACAATCACACCCCACAGGAATAGAAAACGCCTAGCTAAATGCGTGTTGCGTATGAGCAGGTCTAACGCCTTGACGTTTCTCAATAACGAATAGTTCCCTGCGAATAATTGACAACACGAGCTTAGGTAAACAAGTAGTGTGTGCACAGATCTCAGGCTCACTGCAATCTCGTCCATGTCCCTCACTTGAATACTGGATTGCATTCAACCCACATTGTGGACTCAGATTAGATTGGAACCCAATTCGATCAATGAGATTTGAGAACATCTACGATGCATTCTACAAACCCAAGACTGTATATTATCCAAGATATATCCTACAGAGACGCCTGTGGAATATATGAGATTAACTTATGTCATTCAAGACTAGAGTAAATACTTCTAGGCAAGCGTGCTTCACTGTCGGCCACATTGTGACGATGAGATAGTGGTCAAACGCGAACCTATCAGCCATAAAAAAAATCGTTTCCCTGGAGGAATGCGTGAGCTGCATGACCTCACACCGGCAGCAATAGACTGGCTTCGCTAACTGGACGTCGACATATGAGGACTCGAGCAAAAGCCGTACGACATGATGATGATGATGATAAAAAAATTAGGAAAAAGAACAACCTGTAAGGTTTCCTCTTTCCTTCAAATCTTGCAATAAAATAGTCGCCTGTCATCGGATGTGTGGATGTCCAATACAGATTTTCGGGGCACAAGCCATTAGCCAACTTCATCTGCAAGCCTTTGCCCTTGGCAACTAATGGATGAGGCTGCTGAGCTTCCATAAACCATTCACTAAAACGAGGATTAAGAGGCTTGGGCTTCGAAGCTTCGGATGCAACAGGGATTGGTGCTTTGATGATATCTTTTTTTATATAGGCCACGTCAATTTGACTTCGCCCCGCCTGATGGTTACCTGAAGGCGAAGTCTCGGAAAAGAGGGTCACCATTATAGACACGTACCATGTTACAATGGTGGCACTCAGCATGACCGCTGACGGCCTCATCAGATGCTTTTTCACGACGTATTCCACTTAGAGCACCCGTCCGAATAGCACCTGCGCGAATAGCACCCAGCCTATTCCTCGAATAGCACCTATCAATATTTTTGGCAGGTGCTATTCCGGGACACAAATTTATTTTTACATTTGTGTCCACGAATAGCACCTACGGCTAAGCAGCCTAGTGCTGTATTATTTTGTTTCGTTTCTAAATGAAAAATATCGATAAAAATCACCAGAACGTTTATTAATATACACATACGTACATAGTAAATCTGTCTAGGCGACATGTAAATATAAAAAAATAATAAAAACCTTAAGACAATAGGTAGGTAACACTTTCTTAATTTTTAATGTAACACAATCAGTCTTCTCATACCACCTTTATTGCAAAATTAGCCTTTAATTCTATAACACAAGCTTTTATAAGCTTACCATGGGTCTAGATAGCGTTGTTGTAGATTGTTGTAGAATTAAAAATTGACTGCTGTTGAAAAAACCGATACAAGTTGGCATTAATTTTTATTTGGTTTATGATTTGCTTATAGATAATGGGTTCTTCTAGCCGTTAGGTCTCTAGAGGGAACAAAAAATATTAAATACATGCATACATACGCCAATACAGGGCGAAGAACACGCCCCTGCACTGCCTATTCTTATACATGCAGAAGGCCTTCGACTGTGTTCCTCGCGCGGTGATCTGGTGGGCGCTGTGGGCCAAGGGAGTTCCAGAGACCTACATTGACACCATCCGAGACATGTACTACGATTCCGGTTCCGTGGTTCGGACTGCTGTTGGAGACTCGAAAGCCTTCTGAATCACCGTCGGGGTACACCAAGGATCCGTCCTTAGTCCTTATCTGTTCAGCGTGGTATTAGATGTTTTGTCGGACAGCATTAGAAACTCACATGAGCAGCCTCCGTGGTTGCTCATGTATGCTGATGATAAAATATTCTACAACAAATATAAATATTCTACAACTTAACTTAACAACTTAACTTAACACAGAATACTTAGCGTTAAACTCCACAGATCCCACACCCGTCCGCATAGGCTATGATTTGGTCGAGCGCACGGACCAGCTTAAGTACCTGGGATCTGTACTTCATGTGACCGGTGAGATCGACCACGTCGTCAAGGCACGCATTGCTGCCGCGTGGGCTTAGTGGCGAGAAATGACTGGCGTCACCTGTGATTATAAAATGCCAGTCAGGTTGAAGGGGTAGGTCTATAAGACGATCATTAGGCCTGTACGTGTGTACTGTGCTGTGTACGGTTGTGAGGCGTGGCCGCTGCTGGAGCGACACAAGCAAGAGCTGCGTGTCACGGAGATGAAAATGTGCGGTGGATGTGCGGCGTTACGCGTAAAGATCGCGTATGGAACTCTCGCATCCGCGGCAGCCTCCATGTCCGTGACATCGCGGATAAAATGCAAGAGAGCCGCCTTCGCTGGTGCGGCCACGTCTTGCGGTAACCGCCAGGCTACGTGGCGAACAAATGCCTGGCGATGATGCCCCCGCTGGGTCCAGGTAAAAGGGCTAGGCCAGATAAGTCCTGGCTTGACGTCGTGGAGGGTGATATGCGTGCTAATGGCCTCACTACCATGGACGCCCAAGATCGTGCGAAGTGGAGGAGGAAGAGCCGGAAGGCGGACCCTGAGCTTCGAGGTCATCTTGGCCACGGATGCAATCAGGAGAATACGTCTACATGCTGATGATGATATTCACTAGCTGTTGCCCACGGCTCCGCCCGCGTGGAATTCGGATTCCGTTTCAACTTTTCTTACGTGCTGAAGTTCCCTCGGAAACCACCCCCGTCGGCCATCAGGAGTGGTTATGTCGGACTCGGATCGACTAAACCTCATGCCGTCTCGTTCCCGTTGCATCTTCTGTTCTGACTCCCCTTCGTCTTCACTCGTGACATACTTAGAAACCCCGTTGCACCCCTTTAACCCATACCCGTACGTATAAATAGTTCTCAAATAATGTATAGGAATCTACTGGATTTATTGACATTTAAAATTTCATTAATATCTTTTGATTAGCGATTTCAATAATTCAAGAAGTAATCAACAGGTTTTGAAACAATCTTCTCTTCTTCCTCTTAGCGTTAATTCCCAGTCGCATCCGAAGCTTTTCAGCTCGGAGTCTGGGGTCCGCTTTACCATTCTTAACTACGGATTTGGCTAGACCTCGATATTTTCCGTGAAGCTATTGTCCTGACCTCCACAACCCAATGTTAACATTAGGCGATATCGAAGCTTAGTAGCTAAACGGTTGTTTTTTTTTTGGAGTTTTTAGGGCTCTAACTACCCGTAACGACTGCCATAGATGTTCTTATGGCAACCGGGACCGACGGCTTAACGTGCTCTCCGAGGCACGACCAGACCAATGCAAATACTCATATTTCATGCATGGTTTGTTGTCATGAAGTTTTTTGTTCGATTTGATATCTCTATAATATAAAAATTAATCGCTTAATGTGTTGCCAAGCGAAAATCTCGAAAACAGCTGAACCGATTTCGCTAATTCTTTTTTAGAATATTCCTTGAAGTACGAGGATGGTTCTTCCGGTGAGAAATTTAAAACGAGTGTGACGCCCCTGGTTTTGCATACGTCCATAGGCCACGGTAACCACTTTCCATCAGGTGGGCCATGTACTTGTGTGCCACCTAAGTGGTATAAAAAAATAAACTGTTAGGCGGTACAAAGTTCGCGGGATCAGCTAGTGCATGGATAAAATTAAAGCCCAAATACGAAAAAATGGCGTCATTTTGCATATTACAAAAACAGTTATTACTACGGTTACGTATTATAATAACTACAGTTATTTTAACTATTTTCAAGACAACTACGGTCAAAAGAACTACTGTTTAAAACACCTAAAGATCGTTTCACATATTTTTGTAATAACTACTGGTCGAAACAAATAATGGACGATTCACCTACGGTTTATTCAACTACAATTAATTGTGCTAAGGTTGATTAAACTATGTATGAAATACCTAATGGTCGTTCGCCTACGGTTTATTAATACTACTACTTTGTGACAGAAATTTACGTTGTTGCAAAACCGACTTCACGTAGTCTTGTCTGCCCTACCCCTAGAGTGTAATTTAAGCCCGCGAAGGCGCGGAGGGGCGAGGTGGCCCGCGAGCTGAGGAGCAGGTGGTTCTAACGAGCACTGCCGCGGCTGAGGCTGGCCGGCACAGCCGGCCAGCAAGCCGAAGCTGCGGTAGTGATCGTCAGATCCATCTGCGACGATAAGGTCGCGTGGGACCGCCGGAGCCCCGCAGCGCCGGAGCCGTTACAGAAGCCATGCTTGCTGCATGATTGCTTGCCTTGCTGCATGCCTGGTTGCATGATTGCTTGCATGCTGCATGCCTGCTTGCATGCTTGCTTGCATGCATGCCGGCTTGCATGATTGCTTGCATGCTGCATGCAGCATGCATGGCTTCTGTAACGGCTCCGGCGGTCCCACGCGACCTTATCGTCGCAGATGGATCTGACGATCACTACCGCAGCTTCGGCTTGCTGGCCGGCTGTGCCGGCCAGCCTCAGCCGCGGCAGTGCTCGTTAGAACCACCTGCTCCTCAGCTCGCGGGCCACCTCGCCCCTCCGCGCCTTCGCGGGCTTAAATTACACTCTAGGGGTAGGGCAGACAAGACTACGTGAAGTCGGTTTTGCAACAACGTAAATTTCTGTCACAAAGTAGTAGTATTAATAAACCGTAGGCGAACGACCATTAGGTATTTCATACATAGTTCAATCAACCTTAGCACAATTAATTGTAGTTGAATAAACCGTAGGTGAATCGTCCATTATTTGTTTCGACCAGTAGTTATTACAAAAATATGTGAAACGATCTTTAGGTGTTTTAAACAGTAGTTCTTTTGACCGTAGTTGTCTTGAAAATAGTTAAAATAACTGTAGTTATTATAATACGTAACCGTAGTAATAACTGTTTTTGTAATATGCAAAATGACGCCATTTTTTCGTATTTGGGCTTTAATTTTATCCATGCACTAGCTGATCCCGCGAACTTTGTACCGCCTAACAGTTTATTTTTTTATACCACTTAGGTGGCACACAAGTACCTACATGGCCCACCTGATGGAAAGTGGTTACCGTGGCCTATGGACGTATGCAAAACCAGGGGCGTCACACTCGTTTTAAATTTCTCACCGGAAGAACCATCCTCGTACTTCAAGGAATATTCTAAAAAAGAATTAGCGAAATCGGTTCAGCTGTTTTCGAGATTTTCGCTTGGCAACACATTAAGCGATTAATTTTTATATTATAGAGATATCAAATCGAACAAAAAACTTCATAACAACAAACCATGCATGAAATATGAGTATTTGCATTGGTCTGGTCGTGCCTCGGAGAGCACGTTAAGCCGTCGGTCCCGGTTGCCATAAGAACATCTATGGCAGTCGTTACGGGTAGTTAGAGCCCTAAAAACTCCAAAAAAAAAAACAACCGTTTAGCTACTAAGCTTCGATATCGCCTAATGTTAACATTGGGTTGTGGAGGTCAGGACAATAGCTTCACGGAAAATATCGAGGTCTAGCCAAATCCGTAGTTAAGACTGGTAAAGCGGACCCCAGACTCCGAGCTGAAAAGCTTCGGATGCGACTGGGAATTAACGCTAAGAGGAAGAAGAGAAGATTGTTTCAAAACCTGTTGATTACTTCTTGAATTATTGAAATCGCTAATCAAAAGATATTAATGAAATTTTAAATGTCAATAAATCCAGTAGATTCCTATACATTATTTGAGAACTATTTATACGTACGGGTATGGGTTAAAGGGGTGCAACGGGGTTTCTAAGTATGTCACGAGTGAAGACGAAGGGGAGTCAGAACAGAAGATGCAACGGGAACGAGACGGCATGAGGTTTAGTCGATCCGAGTCCGACATAACCACTCCTGATGGCCGACGGGGGTGGTTTCCGAGGGAACTTCAGCACGTAAGAAAAGTTGAAACGGAATCCGAATTCCACGCGGGCGGAGCCGTGGGCAACAGCTAGTGAATATCATCATCAGCATGTAGACGTATTCTCCTGATTGCATCCGTGGCCAAGATGACCTCGAAGCTCAGGGTCCGCCTTCCGGCTCTTCCTCCTCCACTTCGCACGATCTTGGGCGTCCATGGTAGTGAGGCCATTAGCACGCATATCACCCTCCACGACGTCAAGCCAGGACTTATCTGGCCTAGCCCTTTTACCTGGACCCAGCGGGGGCATCATCGCCAGGCATTTGTTCGCCACGTAGCCTGGCGGTTGCCGCAAGACGTGGCCGCACCAGCGAAGGCGGCTCTCTTGCATTTTATCCGCGATGTCACGGACATGGAGGCTGCCGCGGATGCGAGAGTTCCATACGCGATCTTTACGCGTAACGCCGCACATCCACCGCACATTTTCATCTCCGTGACACGCAGCTCTTGCTTGTGTCGCTCCAGCAGCGGCCACGCCTCACAACCGTACACAGCACAGTACACACGTACAGGCCTAATGATCGTCTTATAGACCTACCCCTTCAACCTGACTGGCATTTTATAATCACAGGTGACGCCAGTCAATTCTCGCCACTAAGCCCACGCGGCAGCAATGCGTGCCTTGACGACGTGGTCGATCTCACCGGTCACATGAAGTACAGATCCCAGGTACTTAAGCTGGTCCGTGCGCTCGACCAAATCATAGCCTATGCGGACGGGTGTGGGATCTGTGGAGTTTAACGCTAAGTATTCTGTGTTAAGTTAAGTTGTTAAGTTAAGTTGTAGAATATTTATATTTGTTGTAGAATATTTTATCATCAGCATACATGAGCAACCACGGAGGCTGCTCATGTGAGTTTCTAATGCTGTCCGACAAAACATCTAATACCACGCTGAACAGATAAGGACTAAGGACGGATCCTTGGTGTACCCCGACGGTGATTCAGAAGGCTTTCGAGTCTCCAACAGCAGTCCGAACCACGGAACCGGAATCGTAGTACATGTCTCGGATGGTGTCAATGTAGGTCTCTGGAACTCCCTTGGCCCACAGCGCCCACCAGATCACCGCGCGAGGAACACAGTCGAAGGCCTTCTGCATGTATAAGAATAGGCAGTGCAGGGGCGTGTTCTTCGCCCTGTATTGGCGTATGTATGCATGTATTTAATATTTTTTGTTCCCTCTAGAGACCTAACGGCTAGAAGAACCCATTATCTATAAGCAAATCATAAACCAAATAAAAATTAATGCCAACTTGTATCGGTTTTTTCAACAGCAGTCAATTTTTAATTCTACAACAATCTACAACAACGCTATCTAGACCCATGGTAAGCTTATAAAAGCTTGTGTTATAGAATTAAAGGCTAATTTTGCAATAAAGGTGGTATGAGAAGACTGATTGTGTTACATTAAAAATTAAGAAAGTGTTACCTACCTATTGTCTTAAGGTTTTTATTATTTTTTTATATTTAGATGTCGCCTAGACAGATTTACTATGTACGTATGTGTATATTAATAAACGTTCTGGTGATTTTTATCGATATTTTTCATTTAGAAACGAAACAAAATAATACAGCACTAGGCTGCTTAGCCGTAGGTGCTATTCGTGGACACAAATGTAAAAATAAATTTGTGTCCCGGAATAGCACCTGCCAAAAATATTGATAGGTGCTATTCGAGGAATAGGCTGGGTGCTATTCGCGCAGGTGCTATTCGGACGGGTGCTCTAAGTGGAATACGTCTTTTTCACGCCCCGCTTAAAGGAACCGGGACTGTAGGAACAGGAAAACATCTATCTATACTATTATAAAATTGTAAAGTGGTCGTGTCTGTACATTGGAGATATTTAAAAAAAAATACTTGGGTTATGTTATATTAACGATACTGAACACGAAAATATTTTTTTTTCATTTCCTGTCTGTTTGTCTGTTTGTCTGTTTGTCTGTTTGTCTGTTTGTCCGCGATGGACGCAAAAACTACTGAACGGATTTTGATGCGGTTTTCTTTGTTAGATAGGGCTTGGTCAGACTTAAAATCTTACGTTTGTTTGATCGCAATCGGTTGAGTAGAACCGGAGTTGTGAACAATATTGATATTATACGGAATATGAGCGGAAATATAGATGGCGCTTTTTTATTCTTATGGATGAAATTTTATATCTTATTACATCCGAGTAAGTATGTAAATAAATAGACTATAATTTTCATTTACAGTTGTGTAAACAAATGCGATTTTAATCATGAAATTATTATTTTTTGTCATTGAATTTATTTCCACATGAGTAGCTAGATGGCGTTAACGCGGTTTTGAACTTACTATGGTTTCGTTTCAACTGGACGTATATAAGCATTTTTTATTCAATTTTTTTTTCAATTTCTAATTTGTCAAGTACGAAATAGATGTCGGTACTGTCTTAAAATCAGTTATAAAATCGTTTTCCACACAAATACAGATTACTTAGAGCGAGCGTGGTGAAGGATTATAGTGGAGTAGACAAGAGATACAACGGGGAAGCGAAGGAGTAGGGTAGGGGTAGACCGTAGATGGTGGGGGAAGGGCAAAGGTATTGGGAGTAGAGAGTCGAGTAGATATTATGCAGGTAGAATAGAAAGTTTTTTTTATACTTCTTAGGTGGCAGAGAAGCACACGGCCCACCTGATGGAAAGTGGTTACCTACTGTGTCCTATGAACGTATGCAACACCAGAGGCGTCACGTCACACTCGCCCTTCTTGAAGTACCATACTATAGTTGGGAGTCGTACTGTAGTAATGAGGTCGCAAACAAGCAGGCGGCCCTCCTGATGGTAAGTGGTTACCTTGGCCTATGGTTGAGTGCAACACCAAGGGAGTCACACTTGTGCTGCCTACCCTGTAAGAACTAAGAGCAAGGATGGCGAACCTTTTTTGTGGCTATCGTATACCTAACACGGGCGCATCTAAATACCTACTTTGTGGTGGCACTGCTGGCGTGCCCAAAGAATTGTGCCGCGTTTTTTTATACTACTTAGGTGGTAGACAAGCACATGGCCCACTTGATGGTAAGTGGTTACCGTGGCCTATGGGTGAGTGCAACACCAGGGGAGTCACACTCGTACTGCCTACCCTGTAAGAACTTAGAGAATCTGTGCCGTCAGCGCAAAAGATAAGTCGGACAAAGCCTTTGGTTTTCCCACTGACAGCACAAAGCACAAGCTACTCTCCTGTGAGCTTTGGCTACCCTACTCACTGTCGTCGGAGATACTACCCCAATCGGACTGTTCCATTGGGACGAATATACCGTCGTGTACCTACCTCCTCGAGTCGAATAGAGAGGCGAGTACAAGGTCTAATCAGCGTTCAACGCTCAACTTTCAGCACTATTTACAACACCACGCGATAAACGACATCCACGCGGGCGGAGCCGCGGGCAACAGCTAGTATCTTATAATCTCAAGTATAATAATAATATACTTGAAGATACAAACAGGAGCACACTTGTTTTTATAATTGGCGAAACCTAAATATGTTGCTCTGACTCAGTACATTCTACAGCTCCCAATTGGCGTGATTGAAACGAATTATTACTCCACATACCCGGGCCAAGACTTTAATTTTACCGTGTTAGTAAGATATGTAGAATTCTAAAAATACTTATTCATTTTGTGTGATACAAAAAATCATGATTATCATAGCGTTTGTCGCAATTGCATTTACACCCAACGTTTGTACTTTGGAACCCTAACTCCCCAGTATTGTATCTTCATTAATAATACAAAATTAAAAAATGTTACACGCACTTGGCATATATCGTAATATAGATAAAATTACGATATAATATGCCAAGTGCGTCTAACATTTGTGCTACAAACATACTTCTTAATTGTTTTTCCTCGTGGTCAACCTGAATATTCATATTTGACCACGTAGAAGTACAAAAACATAACATGGATGATGGAAAAGAAATGACAAATTTTTTTTCGACAATCAATCACTGGATATAAATCAAACACTTATTTTAATATATCAGACATTGTTCCATTCTAATAATATAAAACAATTCATCGTCCAATTTTATCCCTCTCCATTGCTAGTGAGTCATGGAAATCGTCTTTAACGTCAATGCATAAACTGCAATGTAACGCCTATTCTAAAGAATAACCTATAATAAAATTATTGGAATTATAGTAGCAGCCGCGAAAAACATTTCCACTCAATAAACAGTGATGTCTGGCAAATATCATACCAGCAGTTACTCGCGACTCCACATGTGTGATTTTTTTTTTTCTTTTTTTTTCTTATCCAGGCTATTCAGACAATAAGCGTCGGTAACTAATGGTTAAGGAGCCGGCCTTACGATCGAGAGGTCCCGGGTTCGAATTCTGGACATTACATTAGCCACGTGAACCCACTCTTTACACAAGCAATTTAACTTAGCTGGAGGGATTAGAGGGAATGTTAGGAATTTCGGTTGCTAATATTCTTATAAAAAAAAATGTCTATCCCTGTACAAAATTTCATCGGAATCTGTTCAGCCGTTTAAGCATGATTGAGTAACAAACATTGACTTGACGTCGTAGAGTGACATGCACGCTAATGGTTTCATTACCATGGACGCCCAAGATCGTGCGAAGTGGAGGAGGAAGAACCGGAAGACGAACCCTGTGCTCCGAGGTCACCTTGGCCTCGGATGCGGTCAGAAAAATACGTCTCTATAAGGATGATGATGTTGAATAACAAACATCCAAACATCTTTACAAATCACATGTATAATATTAGTAGGATTAGCTATGCCCCGCGGTACCACCCACGTGAAATACTGATCCGGTTCCCGCAACCCACAGGAAGTTATTCTCGGGATAAAAGTAGCGAGTATGCTATGGGCCAAGTGAGGAACGGAGTGAAGCGAACGGGAAATTTGAAGGTAAAAACTTAGTTTTTTAGTTAGTCAACCAACAGATTACCCAAACAACAACTGGCCAATTCAAGCTTGACTTTCTTACCGTAATATTCGGGAAAAGTTTTTGACGATTTCCCCACATAAAATAAGATCGATTTGCCTACTTTTTTCGATATTTCACCTTTTTTAGCTGCCTATAAAATGTTTCTAAAATCTGT
This sequence comes from Eilema depressum, assembly GCA_914767945.1. NCBI lineage: Eukaryota > Metazoa > Arthropoda > Insecta > Lepidoptera > Erebidae > Eilema > Eilema depressum. Next base: position 2,636,405 of record OU612021.1, read on the forward strand.
GAATGTAGTTCAGAATATCTTAAATAAGTTATGGATGGTCAGTGGTCTTCTAACTGGTGGCCCTTACACTTCCGTTCCGTTGCAAGCTCCCCCCCTTCACCCCCCCCCCCCTTCGCATCTTTTCCTGCACACTTTATTAGTTCTTTACTTTTCTCACAGGTCATCAAGAAGAAAGTTTAAACAAATAATAAACAGAACCTCTGCACTACTTTTTCCACTATTAAGTTTCGATGAGTGTGTGTTCTTAAACTTAAAGAAATCCATAAAATTTGTTCGAACATAAGTTCCAGTTAGCCATATCCCTTAAGGAGTTCTATTAGCAACGTGAGCATCATACAACCCAATTCGGATCGCAGGTGTTACAGGAAGTGGGGCTATATATGGGAGCCGCTACGAGTAGTAGTGCCTATATGGTAACTAGATTGAGGATAATGTGTGCGTCTATGATTCACATCGTGTGTTGTGGAATGGTGAAGTGGTATGTCGTGGTGGTGGTGGGCGTTGAAGAGCCTGATGGGAACACACCACCAGACTGTAATCTATCTCCTTGCTAAAATTCATCCAGATTGCTTCTGACTTGCTTAAAATAGTAACAGAAATAAATCCACCTAAATATCCAATCCAGCCATCCAATCTTTCGTTTTGTTAAATAGTGAGTTTACAATCGAAAATAGTTGAATGAAAAAAGACACTATACACCTTAAGAAATAGAGGTGAACTAGGATTTTTGAGATACGTCCAACAAGGAAAATGAAGATTTTTCCAACAATAAATTCATAACAATACTTCCCCTGGTTTCTGTTGTAAAATATGGTTTACGTCACGCTCATCATCGTCATCATAAATAAGCGTTATTTCGATGATTAACTTAAAAAATAAATGCTCAATCTCCCCCCCTCCCCTCCCCCTCTCTTACTGTATATTTTGATTTAGCACGTCAGGACTCGAGAAAAGTAAGCGTCTGACCAAAATCGCTTTATTTCGGTTTGGTAGAGCGTTCTCTTTAGTACATAATTGATTGGATTGGCAGTGGGATATTTTAGAGTGTATTTAGGTAAAAGGATTAGCAGGAATAGTAGTAATTTCAGTTACTAGTAAGTGTTCTTTAAAGAAACTACTCAAAAGATAATCAAGTTGTGTATATGCACGCTCTACAATACAAACAATACGAATCTTATCTCTACTTTTGTAGCCAGCCGTATCCGCACTACATTCAAGAATATTATCGCCGAAAACGGTCAAAATATAAAGGAACATGAGATACGTCATCGATCCCACACGACCTGATTCATGGCCATCAAATTACGGTAAATTTTACGATCTTATTGTACCTACGCTAGGTAAATTCTGATAAGATAGATAACAGTATTTATCGCAGGTTTATAAGTGCCCGGTTAATGGCAATAGGCTCGCCACCTATTACATTGGGACCTAAACATAAACGGCGAAATGTGGGTGCTAGCACCTCTGCCTACCCCTTCGGGGATACGGGCGTGAGTTTATGTTATGTTATGTAGATAACATTACATTGCAAACTCGTTGCGGGTCTTGCCCCTCCAACTTCGGCTATTGAAGCGAGGCCAGTACGCCGCGAGCTCCGTGCATGAGAAGACGTGCCGCGCGTTCTAAAAAATACTCCACGACCATCAACTAAACAGGATACTCCGCATTCAGAATAGTGATGAGACCAAACAGTGACACTATTTAAAAAAGGAACGCCAAATAGTGACAACTTAAAAAAATTGTGTGACCTTGTAAAACAAGAAAAAAGTTATTTTAGTTTAGTTTTTTTTTTTTAATGAGAGTAACATCGATCGAGATTGTTTAATTAATAATTCATAGAGATGGGATTAGTGTAATCGATTCTATATTATAATAGTGTGGGAAGTGCAATTATAAAAAATGACAATGTTGGCGGTGAAAAACTTTTTCATGCCGGAAAAGAGAGTGGACTCTCCAAGATTCTCGAGGATGCCAGAGGCTTTAATGAGGTCTATAAGGCGACGCTCTTTGCGAGTTAAGAGGACCAAGTCCTTAGTACTTGTGAACGAGAAAAGGAAATCCGGTGAGTGGTAGTGTATGACTTTATATTATTTATTTACCTTTTTTATTATTTATCATATTAAAATAGCTAAAAATTCTTTAAGAGCATTTAATTAGAAAACTTTACACACATTTTACGTAATCCTTTAATTTCGGTGCCTAATTTAAAAATTATATTTAACTTAAGAAACCCTATACGTAATCGTTAAGATAATAATGGTTATCTTATTACACAAACGACTTTTACTTTGAATCACACCTTTTCTTTTAAAAATTAAAAATTCTCAACGCTATTAGTCAATCATTAAGAGAACCATTATCGAAGGCAAAACATCGAAGAATCGAATTTTTTGCGTTATTATCGATCGAGAAAATCGACTAACTTTAGTGAGACGAATAGTAGAGTAATTAGAAAATATTCGCATTGAATAATTCATCGCACGAACGTATTTGCAATACTACATAACATGTTAACTCAATAGTTACTTTGTCGATTACTCTTCCGTAAAATTATGGTTATTATGTTGCTTTTGCGTGTCGCCACAAATGTGAACAGCATCATTAGCATCTTATTGTATTCACACTGTTTCGTTGTTTTGTCTTTTTTGCTCTTTTGCATAGTTACAACATCCTGAGTTTTGTTTTGGACTCATCATTGCAAAAATAGTGTTACACACGCTGATAAAAGTAGCTGTTTTGCAAAATATTTTGTAAAAATGTACAGATCAGTGAACAAGAACAAATAAATTCACACCGAAATTATTATCTCACAGAGAAGTAACAACTTCGGATATTTATGTAGATAATAAAATACAGTTTTTTTAAACATAGCTATGTTTACCAAAAATCCTTAATAATCGTAGGTATGATAAAGGTATCTACGTTTTTAGAGGATTTAAATATTAAATGACGAAACCATAGGCTGTTCTCCATCCGATAGTAAACATACTCCCACTACCCATGACTAAGTGCCCGCTTGACGACATTAGGCTCGCCCCCTATTACGTAGGACCGAAAATCATAGTTAGCGAAATGTGGGTGTAAATACACCTCTGCCTACCCCTTCGGGTATTTACAAGCGTAAGTATATTTATGAAAGGATAGTAACTTGTGATGACACTGACATCACGGGCCGTATCCGTACGTGATACTATTAAGAATTGTTTAGAATGGCTCTATGTCATATTTTAAATGGTCAGTGGCCATTTAGATTCGAATAACAATCGCAGATGTAACCATTGTTAGACAAAGTTCCACTTTAGTTCTCCGGTTGGCCACTTATTCATTGATATATTCATAGGCCGTGCTACTATTAGCCACTTAATATTATATTAAAATACATTACTTATTTGGAATACGATTGCGATGTTTATCTAGTTGAGTACATTAATGAAATTCCGATTGCGATCATTGATCTTAATATTAAAATGAATTAGATTTGTAATGTCAATAATTTCACTTTCAATATGTCATACGTCATACTGTGCGTTCGTTAACACTACTTGATTAGGCCACGTCATGTTACATTTGTGTTAACGTTGACATAGGCTAATTTTTGAGAGGCCGTTTTTAAATGCTGCTGTATCTAATTTTATTAAAAGCATAGTAATTGCGATCATAAGATTTCAATTATGTTTTGTTGTCAACCTAACTACTGTCATTTAATCCTTACTAGGACACTGCGAAAACTAATTTCCGTTTACACCGCAATCTTTGTATAATCGATTCCAATTTAACCTTATCAGATTATCGACTAGTCTATAAATCTACATCACTATTTAACCTTAACTAGTATTTAATAATAATAATAATATAATATAATATTCTACAACATTCTACACAACGCTATCTAGACCCATGGTAAGCTTAATTAATTAGCTTGTGTTATGGAATCTAGAATGCGGATATACATACTTAGATACTTTTTTTTTGTAAATACATACATATTATACATAGAAACACCCAGACCAATGCAAACATTTATATTCATGCATACAAATATTGGCACTGAGCGGGGATCGAACCCGCGCCTCCTGCGTAGCAGCCGCGTTCACTACAGCTACGCCACAGAGGCAGTCAAGGCGACGGTGATCCACATATTTAATTATTTATACATGCCTATTACCTAGGTAATTTTAATTTACATTTCTTTTCTCTGTTGCTACTGAACATTTTGATATTTTTGTAATTAAACTGTCTTGCTTTCCCCGCTTGACGGCAATAGGCTCGCCCCTTTTACGTGGGACTAAAACTCATATTTGGTTAAATGTGGGTGTTATTACACCTACCTCTGCCTACCCCGGGAGTTACAGGCGTGAGTATACAAGGAGACGGGTTCAGATTTAAAGATTTCGTTGTACCAGTTCCACACCAATGCTACATGTTGCAAGGTTTTCTGCAACGTCTGCCATTTGCTCTGACATTTTGACAACAAAATGGCCGTAAAACACATATGTTGTGCATTTATGTGACTTTTAATACTTTGTAGGTCACATGTGCGTCTCTTGTTTATACTGCTATGCGTCTGCTTATAATTTAATGTTCACGTTAAATATTTTAAAAAATCGTGTAAAAATATTTCAACTTGAATTTCAACTGTAACTTTTCAAAGCAAAACTAAAAGAACCTGTCCAACACAAAAGGCATAATTACATTATTAACGATAATTAAGGAACGTTTCATAGCAACTGAAGACACCTTGAATACCGTTAAAGAACACCGAAGGTTAAAAAAAGTAAAAGGTTCGATCGATTACTTCCGGAAACAATGAAATCGAAATAAGTACATGAAGTAAAAGACGAATCGACTAGTATTAATCGACTAATTAAAGGAAGGTGTTATTTAAGGTTACTTCACTGGTGGTGATCGCGTTAATATTTCTAATCTACTGCGTATTTATCAGATGGGCTTCAACTTGATTAACTTTTAGTTCGATGAGTGCAGCGATAAAGTTACTTCGTGTAAAGGTAATTGAAGGGCAGACATGCAATGACCGCTTGTCCAATGTCAGTTAACAACACGCGTGGATCAATTCAATAGACTAATTAATTATTAAAGTGATTTAATCGATTAGTTTTAATTCGTATAATATGTAATTGCTATTATAATTTTTAGTTTCGTGTAAACTATTTAATCTGTAACTGTTGATTTTAGAATAATAAACAAGATTAAAATTAATTTAATTGAAACTGTCTTATCATTTATTCACTTAACGCCAATTATATTATTAAGTTGTAATATTTTTCTACTACACTGCATATAGAAGTTTTATTTATCTTAGTTTTTACGGGAGTGACTACTGTCTGATCTTCCAAAATTGATGGGGAACTTTGCAAGCGACTTTTTAGTGGGGCACCTTTACACCTTAATTATAATAATATAAATATGTAAATGTTACTAAGCAAGAATATTTTGCTCAATCAGTTAAATTACCGGTACATACAATTCTTAATATTATTCGCAAAACCGGTATTTTTTAATAAAACTAAACACAAAAAACTGTTGAAGCATTGTTATAATCATAAAGTTCTACTAAAGTCTGACCCCTAAACAAGCCATTATTGATTTTTCGATTCTTATCTCGAGTAATAACAATAAAATCGATTAAAAGTATCGTTGCCGCCGCAACGACCCACCACTAATGAATGACCGAATGCACCTGGCTAGCGCGTGCCAAGTTAAATGTCACACTTAACGTTACACAACCAATTAAACTTGACCCTTTTATTACTAACGACTTGCACACCACTATAAAACAAAGCACTACTATAAAATAGCCCATTAGATTTTTTTTATAATTCAAATGCTCAAATTGTTCTTTTTGTGCCAGTACAGTTACAGAATTTATGTAAGAGAGAGACTTTTGTATGAAAATAAAAAAAAGAATACAAAGCATGATTATAGTGACGTACTTAGTTGACGAACGGTATTTTTTTTTTAAATCGGTGTTGGAAGAAAACCTATAATATGAAGCGTGCAAAGAAACATTATAACCCGGTTTTTAATCTATTTTTGTATTTTTAGTATTCATATAAAAGTATACCTATCAAAATAGATATTTTTATTGCATTCTTATTCTATCTAGGTGTAAATAGTTGCAGTTGGGCCAAACACGTGAAGATTGGTGTATAAAGAATACAACATTAAGTTTGTCTTTGTCTCACTATGCAAGATCAAGAAAAACATTAACACCCAGCATCGCGCCAAATCGATTAGCGTCATTCAAAATAATTAATCGTTTTCACTGAGTGCTCTTTATTAAGAAAAATGTATTTTCTCAACCGACCTTTTTTATTTCATGACCAAGGTTCTATGTGGTAAATAGAACCTTGGTCATGAAATAAAAAAAAGTAAAGCTCACGACCTCGTGTGAAACCAGCCCGCCAAAACTTCACATTCTATTTTTAAATTCAAATAATTATTTTCACACTGGCAAGCATCGCGTGGGAAGAATTTATTGAAGTTTAACGACACTTTTTCATTTCATAACTCAGTGAATGTGCCTCTCTAGAATGCGAATAGAAATTGGCAGAAAGAGTTTTTTTATATTTATCACTGATATAGAACTAGAAACTTCCATTCCATTTCATTAAAGGTCCCTTTATGCAGAAAATCTCTTTCATAAAATGTTTTAGCGTTAAGAACGTACCCAAAGGCTAAAAACGAAACTCTATTACTAGGGGCTCCGCTGTCTGTCTATCTTATGAATCGTGATAACTAGACAATTGAAATCTTTACAGATATGTATTTCTGTTGCCGCTAAAACAACAAATATTAAAAGAAAAGAAAACGTAATAGTATTGAACCCTTCGTACACGATTCCGACTCACACTTGCCCGGTTTCTTTTTAAATTTTTTATAGTCTGGAAAGAAAAGAATATAAAACCCATTCCTCTTCTTCTTTATACTAGCGATATTAATCACAGTCACATCCGAAGCTTTCGCCTCGGAGTCTGGGGTCAGCTTTACCAGTCTAACTGCGGATTTGGCTGGACTTCTATATTTTTCCGTGAAGCGATTGCCATCTGACCTGATTGTGGAGGTCAGATAAAATCCATTCCTACTGTCTTTAATTCAAATATATCAGTGAAAGTTTATCAAGACCCATTTTCTGTTTATAGTAAGTATTCCTTTCGATTTCCAAAGCCCATTAACCTATCAGAAATCTGCATAGCTATGCAACTACAAACACGTAATACATATTTGAATATACAACGTTGGCCTGGCACCTGCCCGGTTGGACTCAATCCAAATAGACACGATATGATAGGAGGACCCGGTGTTTGGGATCATTGGAGCATGTTTTTCACGGTTGACAGATTATAAATCGACTAGCTGTTGCCCGCGGCTCCGCCCGCGTGGAATTCGGATTCCGTACAAACTTTTCTTTCGTGCTAAAATTGCCTCGGATACCATCCCCGTCAGCCATCAGGAGTGCCATGTGGAATTCGGACCCACTAAACAGCATGCCGTCGCGGGTCTTCAGTTGCTGGAGTGTAAAATTGCCTAGGGCATTTTCCGCACCCCCCGGCTGACCCTGGACCATCTACAATTTTAAGATGGCCCTCTCAGAAGTAGGAAGCACGATGTCCCATAGAATTCCGGAAAGGGAGGAGACGGGCGTGAAGGGATGACAGGAGGCCGGACCTATAATCCTCACGTCCGCGCTCGGTGACCAGCCCTTCCCTTTCCTGCTCTCTACTGGGCCTCCTCGTAGTCAGAGGGACATGTGGGAAGCCTTTGAGCAGCCCTCTATAGAGCTGCTCCCGTTGCTGTATGTATTTGCCGTAGGCGGTAGCGCCTCCCCTGGGTGAGGGGCGTTAATGTCTCCGTTACCCAGGATGCATCACATGGAGGTTCCAATCCCGCATTCGGATCCCGTTACCGTTGCATCTTGTGTTCAGCTGACCTTCCCTGTCTTCGCTCGTGAAATACTTCGAACACCCGTGGTTGCACCCTTTTAGCCCATGCCCGTAATAATAAATTAGTTTTCAAATAATGTATGGTAATTTACCGGATTTATTGACATTATAATTTCGTAATATCTTTTGAATAGAACGTCCGATTTCAATAATTCAAAAAGTAATCAAAAGGTATTGAAACAATCTTAAATACCAAACGATTTATTTAGATAAGAATTAATATAAAGGTATAGATTCCGTGGTCTGACTTTGATCGGCATTTCGGCTTGAATTTATATCGTCGCGCGTTACTTTCATACTGCAATAGATTCTAAAATATTCATTATAATTATACAGTGTAAAGGGCAATTTTGATCTACATTAAATGTACAATGTATCTGACGTATTTAGTCAGATAAGGCTTAACACTATATTGTTAAAAATAGCTTCGAAAATGACACATATTTTTTTTATAATTTGTAAAAGATAAAAATGGTTATTGTGAGCTGCCCTTATTAGATAGACATATGCTGTCGCGGACTTTTATGTAGACCTTTTTAAGTTATACATTTCTACAGTACATTATTTTGTTCTATCTTCAATAGTTTTCGCAGCGTACGCGATGTAAGGAATTTTTTAGGTCATTTTTTTTACACCTTGGGTTACATTATTGAAGTTTTATCCAGGATCCCTATTTTTTTGAAAATTAATTATAACCTATGTTAGTCAGTGATAGTGCAGCTTTCTAATGGTAAAAGAATTTTTGAAATCGGTTCAGTAGTTCTTGAGTTTACTCGAATACAAAAATACAAATCTAATATTAGTAAAGAATGTATGGAAATCTGCCCGATTTATTGACATTTATGCTCACTGCTCCGCTCCCTTTAGTAGTAGCGTGATGTTATATAGCCTATGTTACTCCCAGATAGTGTAGCTTTCTATAGGTGAAAGAATTATTGAAATCGGTCCAGTAGTTTCGAAGCCTATTCGTTACAAACAAAAAAACAAACAAACAAACAAACAAACAAACAAACAAACAAATCTTTCCTCTTTATAATATTAGTATAGATTACTATGTGTTGTGTACTAATTCTATTAAATGTATCGATAGGATAAAGATAAAGAAAATACGTACGAAGACTGTCACATTCGATTGATTTACAGATTGTCAAAATAGTTTGACACCATTTGATCAAAGGTTCACACATACTCGTAATATTATATGTCATGTATCAGGCTATAAATTGTTTATTGAATGTATTGATATTGCTATTATAAATAGTACGATATTACAGCTGATTTAAGTGCTTTCATGAAACATTACCATCAGAAAAAAAATATACGAATTAACTTTTCTGTTCATCTATTTTTATCACTACACCCTTTTTCATTATATTCTCGAACTGTGATTCAAATTTTGTTCTAAATTCAAGTTCCGTTCAACAAATTGCTAGTCTAGTAGTATACAATGTTATGTAGTTTTTGGCTAATACCCATCTAATTCAGTGACCTAATACAGAAGGAATTGGGGCAGAAATAATATTGGCTGTAGTCCAACAACCTGCTCACCCTTTGCCTCTAAACCTTGAATTTAAACAGAGCCTTTTCAACTGAAATTGTCTCTGAAATACTCTCATTTCAACTGAATGGTTATACGGCATGAGGGCGAGGTAAATAAGGCCGAATGGAATGGTTTCCATTGCGTTATTTGAAATTACAGGCCGGTTTCGGGACTGAAATATGAATGTCAGAATACATTTCTACCCTTTTTGGCGCGAAATGAAAATGGAATTTGGAATGAGGTCTTCATTATAGTAACCATAATTCTTATTTCGAATTATGAATTATTTAACTTATTTTGTATATTTCATTCTTATTTTCTACTAGCTGATCTGTCCCAGATTTACTATTGTAGGGAAAAACGCATTAAAAATATCTTGTTAATATCATGTTTTTCTATCTTCTATTACTCAATGAGCAGTTTTCCAGTAGGTATTTAAAGGGTTCCTAAAGACGCGCTAGATGGCGCAGCCGGCACTTTTGGTAAGAAGAGTGTGGTGTCACATCTAGTGTAATTTATGGAAAAAATGTTCTTCGGTTTTGTCAGGTTTTGTAATGATTTACTTTACTTAAATATTCTGTAATTTTTTCTGATACAATGAAAATACCACAAACAAACTACAGAGCAAGCTAGAGAGTAGCCTCTGTGGCGTAGCGGTAGTGAACGCGGCTGCTACGCAGGAGGCGCGGGTTCGATCCCCGCTCAGTGCCAATATTTGTATGCATGAATATGAATATTTGCATTGGTCTGGGTGTTTTCTATGTATAATATGTATGTATTTACAAAAAAAAAAAAATGTATCTATGTATGTTTATCCGCATTCTAGAACCCATAACACAAGCTAGTTAAGCTATGCTTACTTTGGGTCTAGATAGCGTTGTGTAGATTGTCGTACAATATTTATAAAAAAAAAAAAAAAATTACCAAAAGCTATGCTAGCCGGCTAGCGCCATCTCCTGATGACTTAAAAACCAACTGATTATTATACCTACTGGAAAACTGCTCATTATAAAGTTATACCGTTTCTCTTCTTAATAATAAAGTTTTACAGTCTTGAGAGCATGAAACCGGTGTAAAATGTGTTGCCTCATATAACAATACACTAATTAGTAAATTATTAGGTAATAAATAACTCTTATCTTAGTTTTTCATTGCAGTGGCACATAACAATGAAGAATAGACAAAAACACAAGAAAATAATTTTGCATCATCAAGCAAATCTAATTTACAACACCATTTATACACTTCTAATTCTCCCCTCAAACTAAAACAAATGACCAAAGTAGAAAAACTGACTGTTAGGCTGGCCACACTACCGAAATTACAAAAGTTTCGCACGCCCTTCTCATAATAAATTCATTTAATGCTGGCTTACACGGTGAACTCGCTTGTAACTCACCTAAGTTATAGACGGGAGAGTTCACCTACAGGGCGTTATTTTAACATTTATATAGTGGGATTGGTGGTATTAAGGCGTGGGCTTTATAGGGTAACTTTGAACGTGTACGCCTCATTCACACGACGCCGACGGCTATCTCAACAAATCTGTCGGGTAAAACAAACGGGTAACCTTAATTTACTTGATACTTTTTGAAGTTTACGCGAATATCACTCGTTGAAATAAAACCACTTTTTTATTGACCCCGCGACCATGGCTGCTGGAAAATAGTCGAAACATCGGGCTAAAAGTAAATAATAAGAAATAAATCGATTAAAAAGTGGTTTTATCTTAATTTCGTTTTTCTTTTCAGTATTAGATAAAAAAAAGTTTGTGAAACTTTCGGAGGTCTCAACTTCCTTCACTCTGCCATGGACCGTGGTCATCAGCTCATAGTCGAAAGTCCATAAATGCGTTTTCGGAAAATTTGATTATAGAAACTTTATTATCATGTTTTGTGTTTATGAAAATACTATATAGTTATGTGCTATTCTTGCAACTTCAACATACTGCTATTACCATTACTATCGTAGTATTTTTCCCTATACGTGCTCTCTTTTTTTTAACCCACTTTTTCACCGTGGCAGGTGGCTACGCGCTAGTGACAGTTTTTTTTCTGTTGCAAGCGTTCATAGACCGTGCTTTGCGCTTGTTACCTTAGTATACACGGCCAAAGAAATAAGTATACACTTGTACAGTTGGCAAAGTAGATACGGTTGCACCTTTACATACAACTTTTTTTTTCCTTTTTTTTTTAGTTTTTTTTTACCTATTTATTTGAAAAAGTGCAACCGTATCTCCTTTGTAGACTGTACATGTAAAGGAGTATACTTATATCTTTGGCCGTGTGTAGGTATTACTTGATTCTTATTATAAAATTTTAAACGATTATTTGAAGATTTCGAAGCTACTGCTTGCAGCTCGCTCTCTCCTTTCCCGTGTCACACAACCCGTCAAAAGAAGACGCCTGAAAGAATTTATTGGGGTCAGCAGAGGGGCTTACGTTATTGAAAAGGTTCTGCAACATATTGCGGCAGTATACGCTTAGAGACGACACTCCCGGGACAAATATGTATGGATGTACGGGTAGATTGATGGGAGAAAAAGGCGTAGTACCTGAGACACATACCAGCTTAAGAAAACACGTTATATCACTGAAAGTGTGTTCAGCTAGGGTTCTTTTTAGACTGGGGATAGATGAGACTGAATCGGGTTATTGGGAAATATGTTCTAAGTTTATGCTCTTGTTGGACTGTATTTAGGTAGGAATGAACTAGCTGAAGAAAACTCGGAGAATCGTTGGAAATGTTTTGTTACCAAGGATTTTTTATGACTGGCAATTTGGTTCTATTAATAAGTCTCAATACTTCAACTTACAAGCTTATACTCGTAGAATAATTCAATTAAGGTTGTCTCATAAAATATATAGGGGCAATTAGTACTGGTTAATTCTTTTTTTCAAATATTCATTGGTATTTTTTTTTCTTTTCATTTGCAATAATCTGTAAAACAAACAAAAATATTTCAGGAGTGCTAATTGCATCTCTTAGGAATCGTTCCAAATTCCCGACTTGATTAAAAAGTGTTATTGACTGTTCTGTTAGGATTTTTAGTGACATCTACCACGTCGACGATAGGCAAAAGTAGCTTGCAAGCGACCACTTATACCCTATTATGTGAGGACTGACAACCATTTTTAAAATGTCGAATGTATCTCTGCTTATACCTTCAGTGATATACTTAGCGGTGTGAGTAAGTACTAATAAAAGCGTAAACAAGTACTAGCTGACGCCATGGCGCGCCCGACGCAACTCAATCGCACTGATGCAATCGATAAAATCTTCTCGATTCGTCATGTTTCGTCTGCGACTGCAATACATGCTACTAGTGATGTGACTCACCCACATGTACTCGTATGTGTGACATTGATTTTGACCTCACTTGTGCATTGTAACGTTCGCTGCACAGGTGTATCGCACCTTTTATGTACATATGTAATTATGTACGAGTATAACTGAAGAACATGTAAGTAGGTATATTTTTTTATAAAGCTCACGTAGTATGCCACAATTTATGAGGAATCAGTCAATGGCATGAAATTTAAAATTAAGCTGTCTGTTCGTAAGGAATCTTTGACATTTTTACTGACCAGTAGCTAGCAAGTAAACGGCCGACCTGATAAAAAGTGATTATGGATAACAGTCAATAGCCGTTGGCCTATAAAATATTATTGCCTTTTATGTAAAGTTTACTACTTAGAGAAGGTTATAGCAAGGTGCAATTGAATATTTTGACAAATTTTATGGAGGTCGTTTTGAACGATAAAAATGTTAATATACTTGTCAAAATACGAAACGTAACATTCTAGAAAATCGAACACTAACTGCGTTCTGATGAAAACGTTTAAAACCTATCCGTGCATGAAAATCGTAAAAAGAACTCAACAAATGCGACGAACCGTTCCAATTTCAAAATCTTTAGATGAAAAGGTAGAGAGGTGAAATAGATCGCAAATAGTGTTGCCAGACGAAACGACAAAATAGTGTTCTAACCGTATCACGTACGTGAGAAAAAATAATGAATTTTGCAGGCTACAGCTTTTTCCTAAAAACGATGAAACAGACTTTTTAAATTATTCACCTTTTCAGGTTACTCAGGTGAGCAAGTTGGCGATATTTTTGCAGGGTTTTATTTAAAATTGTGAGCTTCAAATATAATTATTTAGGACCAGAAGGCAAACTGGCATACGCTGTACCTGATTGTAAGTGGTTACCATGGCCTATGCAGGTGTGCAAAATGAAATGATGGATGGATGAAAAAACCACAGCAAGGAGATCATTCCACAGCAGAAACATGCGCGGGATGAAGTGCGCACCAGGCGTATGAATACATAACAAATAATAATACGTGTTATAAGTGCCATAATATACCGCTCACGATCCCAGCGATAATCGTTTAGCCGTCCAATAAAAACAAACAGCACTGAAAGCTACTAAAAGTAATAGAAATATCCCACTACACTCGCATTTGCCGTCACCGGCAGAGTGCAATCGGAAAAGCCATTTGCGGAGCACAGAGGTCGCCCGTCGCCATGACAGCCGACCCAGTTTTGCTGTCCCTTTTTATAAATACAATGGAAACTAGTTAGGCTTCTCATGCGAGAAGATTGGTCATAACGTTGCTAGGTGTGTTGGATGATCCAGATATGTAATCAAATGTCTAGATCAGATGCAGCCGATGCAGGAAATTTCGATAGGCATGAAAGTTTTTGTGCAGAGTGTGTTGCCAAAATAATAGGTTTTTCAGCAATAAATAGATCTACCACCATAATGTAGTCTCGAGCGACGTCGACGGCTTCGTGCATTATCCCAAAGTAAGATAATATTCTGCGTACAATAGTCGGTAGGTGATTTGACGGCAGATTTACCATATTTAGCGACAGATTTAGCATTTTGAGTACCAATATTGATTCCTAATAAAATATTTTGTTGACTGAGATAGATTTATTATCAAGACTCAAGAGTATAATATACATATAAAGAATAGTCCAAACTTGTATCTTTGAACAGGGAATCTTGTTGTGATGAGTACTGGACAGCCTCGTGCCTCTTTTCCCACTGTTCCTCAAGGGGCTCCATGTACCCAGAGATCTGTCAATAGACGTTAAGTACAATTTGAGCCAATAGATCTTCTACAGTTTGGCAAAGTGTTTGCATTGTAAAAACTGGCACTTAGTATTATTATCGTAGAGCTGCTGAAAGAATATTTATGACTTAGTGGGCAAGCACGTGTGGAGTGGCGTGTGACCTTGTATCGAGCCAAGTTTTATGCTGCTTCACATGTTCTACGCAAAACAATTATTTAGAATGTCACCATTTTTGTACAGCTGGCAGTATTTTTGGACATTGTACTCAAGGTTTTGTGAAGTGAATAATGTAGGTATTAATAGTAGTGGTATCGGTGGTGTGGTGTGGTGTGACTGTAGGTATGTGAAGTGATGGTAGGGTATGACTAACATACATTTCACCAACTAAGTCAAGTTTTACGAGTATGTCCAAGTTCTGTGAATTAATAAACTACCATGGCTTGTTTGCCAAAAATAAATATAGTTTACTATACTTAATGTACTTTTACATTTTATAGTTCTAAATATTATACCTTAGTTATTCCATTTAAAAAAGGCTGTATTACTGGGTAAGTTTATCGTTGTATTGTGGTTGTATATTGTAAGGCAGAGTATTTTTATGAAAATTATTAGATTCTAAAATGTCAAAGGTTTCTTATGTTTACGTTAGTCTGCGTAGTCTAAATTGTTGTAGTGGAATGAAATAAACATTGTGAAAAGGGAGTTACACCCACCGGCACTCATATTATTCTAGTAAATTCGACTAAATCACTTAAATATTATATTCATACATCGTTACACATAATACCTATCTCCTTTGCAGACTACACCTATTTAAAGATTGAAGGAAATTTCAAGACCAAGTATTCGCAATATGTTAAAGCTAAATCGGTCCAAGACGTGTCCTATCGTTATTACGGCAAAGTTGCAACATGTTGCAAAGAACACAGTTTAATGTGTGGACATTACGCAAACAGTCCCGTCGATATGAAAGCAAATAAACTGCGGATACGGAAAGTGCAGGATGTCAGGGCTTGCACGGTGGATAGATTAGCATCTTTGAAACGAATCTAGTTTTATTGGAGTATATCGCAGTTATATATAAGTTTATCGAGCATATAAGGCAGCTTTAGGGGAAGGATGCGGATGGTAGAATATCAAATCGCACATTAGAAGAGGCATAAATGTACTATCGTGATATATTTCGGTAAATTCGTTTTATTATAATGTGTAATTAACGTTAACTTTCAACAATATAGAAGCAACTATGAAATTGCAACTCTAATTTTAGGATGCTGAACGACAAATAAAATATAAATTAAGAGCTTATACAGTTATTGCCCTGTTTTAAGAATTTATGGTACGGGCTCTGATAGACGTCCGGCTAGTGTCTGTCTCTCTTCATACATTGGACATAAAGGGGGTATAGACGATAAAAAAATACCTGACAAGCATTTACATGCTTGACAAGCGTACTCGATGAGGCACTTTGTTAAAGCATTTCCATTCTAGACGTGACCTTTCGTTCATTTGACAGGCATAGACGGTCGAGTATGCTTGACAAGCGTTGCAAAATATGAATTTAGCAAGCATTATCAAGCACGTAGTTGTCAAGTACTTTTTATTGTCAAGTGACCCTATTAGTACGAGAGAATAATTATTGTACTGATTCTGTTGTTACAATAATATAAGGAAACGAGTTTGACAATACTTAAGTTTTTTATCACCATCCTTGTCTTGCCTTCCGTTGAAAAAGAGATGGAAATACTTTAATTTTTATTCGTGTCAAACCGGTTCTATGTTACAATATAATGAGTACCAGTCTCACGACTTTTTTTAATTATTTAAAAGTAGAGTTAGAAATCTCTAAATCTAATTTTCAATCAAGTGTTCATTTTCTTACAGTTCTCAGGTAAAATTATTTTACAGTGGGTACTTACTAGGACGTCTCAAATAAGCGCATAGACTAATCGATTGTGATCGGTCGAACACTCACTTATTACAATTACTCGCAACCCTAGCTTATCGCGGTTACCATAGCTGCATGAGAAAGGGCCCCATAGACTCTTGGTAACTCTTCTTACAAGCAGATATACCTACAACACTATGCAAGTTCTACCAAATGCAGTTTTCTCGAGACCTCCTTTAGACTGACAGCCCCAAATTAGAACGGGAAATCCCGTTGTCCCTTTGTAAATCTTTTAATGTCAATAGGAGCAAATAAACAGCGGATACTGAAAGCGCGAGAAGTTAGGGCTGTTACGACAATGGTTAAGAAAATGTAGATGAAGCATATTTTTTTATGTTAATAAAATCTCACCAACTTTAGAATCTTTAGAATTCACGCCTGTAAATCCCTGGAGGGGTAGGCAGAGGTGTATTAACACCCACATTCGCTAACTATGATTTTCAGTCCTACGTAATAGTGGGCGAGCCTATTGTTGCCAATCGGGTACTTTGTCATGGGCTACGTTCACTGACGGATGGAGATTAGTTCTATCGCTTAGTCGCCTACCTTTTCACCCACGAAGAGTTATTGTGACCCTATTCTACTCCATCGGGAACCAACACGGCAAAAGTATACAATATGAAGGGAAAACAGCTTTTTATAACCTTCGCTGATACATTATGTAGCCTATTCATAGCTAGAAAAGCAATTACTATTCATAAATGAAAACAAATCTCACTGCGTAAATCAATGACAAAACATATAATATCGATTCCCATTGCATTGTGTGTGTGTATAGATCTAGAAAAAAACTGTAACGATTGTGAGGAAATCTATTCAATTGTAGTTTCATAGCTCTCCTGTAGCCACTGCGGTAACCACGTAGAGATTTTGCTTCGATTCCCAGTTTAGGGTAATGTTATAAGGTTTGGCTGTCAGGAAACGAATAGAAGCAATACGAAATCTGCCCAACACAAGTGGCAATTCGCTGGCCGGCGTATTGTAGAATATAAGGATGAATGTATAGGATTTGACGTATATGACACGTATTTTGATGTTTACGATATACGTTGATGACTGTCTCTTGATATCATTCTATTCTTAAATACGCCGGCCTACGAATTGCCACTTGTCCAGACTGATACATAAATTGATGGTAACTGCTGAAAAGCTACTTAGTACTATCGAGGTCTTCTGTAGGGTAATAGACAACGCTGTGGCGGTTATGACCACTTTGTTGGCCGATAAAATCTAAGGAATATTATTTGCCATTGAAATAATGAGGGAGATCTGATAAAATTTTATTTCAATGTATAAAGCATTCGCGTAAACTTTCGACACTAACTATTTTAATGATGAAGGAAATGTTTCACAATGAGTTGCCAACAAATTTCTCAGTACGCATGTGTACTCTTATTCCCATAGAATTTTTACCAGTTTCCTCTAAGAAAAGTTGCGTAATGGCATCCTCATTGAAATCCGAGCCGGTCTCGTAAGACGTCTATAGAAACTAATGGAAATTATTGTCCAAGTTGTTTGGAGTTAGCAGGGTAAACTTAAACTTTTACATTCTATAGTATAGTAGTAGTATTCAGTGTGTTTACTTGAATTAATACAATCCTACCAGCGACATCCTTTCGACGATCCTTTCCAACAGTCTCTTCCTAAAGTCCCGGATCAGGGCGTAAAAAGCATCTGTTGAGGCTGTCAAGCTGAGTGCCATCATTGTTACATAGTACGTGTCTGTAATGGTGACCCTCTTTCTTGAGACTTGACCTTCAGCTTAGCAAAAAAATCATCATCATCTTAGCATTAGGTACCTAGCAGCGGTATTCCCGGCTGCTTCGCACTAAAACCCTTGTGGCCAAGGCAACTTCATCTGCAAACTGGCATACTTGCTGATTGACGGACGAGGCTCTGGCGCTGGATTTTTTTCCAGGGTTGGAAGGTCAGTCAGGCGTCGCTCTCATAAGCCAAATCATAACCAAACAAGTTCCTAAGCCTTGAATGCAACAGAGAAAAACCTAAAGGTGAAGAGGAAGTTATGTCCCTTTTGATGCAGGCATACGATATCTACCTTTGTGATGATTATTTTGTAAGCGCACAAAGAGTATAAATATAGACTTAAAAGTAAAAATTAAAATAAAAATGTAAATACAAACATCACGGTAGGTATTCATAGATAATGGGAGATTACGTTATTTTTCATTACGACCCTAATAACGTGTCCTGCTTACGAAATTATGCGCATTATTTTAATTAATAACTAGTATTATTCAAATTTTTCACTTACACCTTGCCCAGATAAATCAACAAAAAAGCGTACCCGTCGTAATAAAAGCAATAAAATAACCAAAAATTGATAAAAATACCCCATACTTAGCAACATTACCATATCTGATCTTAATCTCGAATTTTCAACCGATTACGTGAATTCCGAATTTGATCGCTTCGGTGCGTACGCGCACGTGGCTCGCAGGAAACGGAAGCTATTGTTTAGCGGCGCGGCACGAGTTGAATCGTAAATCGCACACGCTGTCGATATCGATATGGATCGGCTTATTTTTGGCGGGCGGCCCTATTTTTTTTAAGATTTAAAAATAGAATACAATGCACAGCCGAAGGTATCTTGTAGGGTTATTCTTTCATAGTGGTGTTTGGGAATTTGAGACTCCTTTGTCTCAGATTGGTGGAATATAGCAACACAGAATGAGAGATGAATCAAGAGAGAGAGGGGAGCCTCAAATCATCCCACTGCTCAGCAGTCCCCCCAACTTCGCTCAGCAGTGGGATAATTTTGAGGCTAAATAAAAAAAATATGTTTTTTGTTTTTGTTTTAAACTTTAAAGGACACAAGGACACGATAGTATTGTAGCGTTTTGCTTCCTGATACAATTTGTAAAGACAATCATTGTAATACGAATACCGCTTGAAGATGAATGGCCGTGAAGGTTTTGTTGCCAGATACTTGTCTGAAAGGCCTTGTCTTGTTACCTTGTGAATCTGGCTATGAAAGTATTTGTAGATACTGTAAATCTTAACGTTCATAAACGTCACTTGTGATCTCCACATTTATAGAGGAATTTTAATTATCAAACACAAAGTTTGTGTGAAATAAATCTTTCAATCTGTATAAAAAATACGAGAACAATCTAGTCCCCTTTTCTCATGTTACACAACTGGTGTTGCAAACAAGCATTCGTGCTCTTGATTTTGTTTACCATAGCCTTTTTGGGAGCGACAACCGGCTGATCTCCCAGCACCGAGAAGAAAACACAGCTGAACGGACCTGGTTGTAATTTGGCACACAGGTGGAGTCTGGAGTGACACTTAGGCTACATTTTACACATACAATACATATTATTTCGCACGCCTTTATCCCCGGAAGGTTAGGCAGAGGTGAATTAACACCCACATTTCACCAATCATTGAATACCGGGTACTATTGTTGACTCGATCCATGCATCTCAGGCTAAGCTGGGCTGTACAAATATCTGTCTGATGGTAAACTACCCTATCCCTCAGACGCATTGTACGACACTACATGGGATGAGATTGGGTGGCCCAAATTCTACTCTGCCGGGAACTTACTGTTTTATCGAGAAATATATTCCTGTGGGTTGGAATCGGGATCAGTATTTCAGTGGTTTCAATAAAATTAATTTATTATACTGTCATTTTATATGTTTTCTAGCTGCTTATATTAAACATGTGTGTAAATAAGTTAGAGTCACTGACATACAATCATTAATGAAGTGGGTGTATGGGCGTGACGTCAATGTGAATAATGACCAATATATTGTGACGCACACACCTGATTCTGAATCTGAATAATAATTTGGTGAAAAGTGAAATATGATTTTATATTACTAAGAACAAAAGTTACTGATATAGCACGCTGACACAAGCTGAAATTCCCAGGAGTTGGCCACATCTGCCGAAGGCCGGTGGTGCTAACGTGTTGAGTTGCTGAAGTTTCAATGAGTTGGTCACATCTGCCGGAGGTGCCAATAGCCGGTGGTAACGAATCTCAGGACTGGAGACCGCAGAATAAACAAACTGAAGTCCTAATAGGTTGACCTCATCTGCCGTAGAACCGATGGCCGGTGGATCAAACGAGTTCTAGAGCAGAGACCAAGTATCGGCAAATAGAATGTGAACGCTCCCGAGTCAGATGGACTGACGACCTGAAAATGGCAGCTACAATAGACTGTATGCGGATGGAGAAGAATAGTCATTCAAATTGTGAGTAAGAGAAAGAGTAGAGGACTGGGCTCCAGGCTTCTAAGTGCAACTTTGGAATAGGCACTACTTGTCAAGAAGGGAGGCGTTTCTTCTCCTCCTTTGGTCTTTTACCGAGTGCTAATTTCGGTTGCTTTCACAGATTACATGGTGATATTTGTGGTCGGGCTAAGAGAAGCTTGTATTTTTTATAAAGTTACGCTTTCATCGCATAATAGCCAGAATGTGGCTGTAGCTTAATATCTTTTTACCGTGTCACGCGCTGAAATAACATTTTTTTCGCCTTAACGACCCTTAACCACGAAAAGCCTTTTAGAAACGCGTTACAACGGTCACCAGAGTGAAACTAGGCCGTATAGTGATGCTGGTTTAACGTGTGCTAATTTCTTTGTAGTTCTGTGAACTGTGAAAGAACAAAAGAAAAATCTGACGATAATAAATATTTTTAAAAGAATCTAATGACCATATCTGCGGGTCGCATCGTTCCTAAATCTCTTTTCTAGGCATAGGTGTTCCGAAATTCACTACGCCTCGTCGAACCTTCTCGTTTCTTTAATTGCAGAATCTCCTCTTTAAATCCACTGAGTTTTTAAACTGTCCTATACACAATCAGTGAGAATATGAGGCACGTAACTAGTTACTATAGATATCACTCAAAGATCAGAGGTCGTTTCACTCCTATCACTGTTTCCCGTTGAACGAAAGGAAGAATTATCATAC
The DNA here is from genome assembly GCA_914767945.1 of Eilema depressum. Classification (NCBI taxonomy): domain Eukaryota; kingdom Metazoa; phylum Arthropoda; class Insecta; order Lepidoptera; family Erebidae; genus Eilema; species Eilema depressum. The sequence continues at coordinate 2,657,882 of OU612021.1, forward strand.
TGATTACAGTATGATCATTTCAAACTACGAACCAAAATTATTTAGTACTGGAACTGGTAAAAATATGAAGAAACTAGCTTTTGCCCGCGGCTCCGCCCGCGTGGATGTCGGTTATCGCGACCAAACATAGCCTATGTCCTTTCTCAAGGTCTAACCTACCTCTATACCAAATTTCATCAAAATCGGTTCAGCGGTTTAGTCGTAAAAGTGAGACAGACAGACAGACAGAGTTACTTTCGCATTTATAATATTAGTAGGGAACGTTTTAAAGAACGTAACCTTGCCTATTCCGTCCCTTGCATTAAACATCATCCGTCATAATTCATAATCAATTAACTACACAAAAGCATTATTTGCATCACAACACAAACAGCAAGACAAACACAACAAGGTCTTAAAGTACCCCGACTGTTAATGTGGGCGTTACCATAGCAACCGCTGGTAAATCACTTAATAATGATCGCGAAATTCACGTATCAGAAAACATGTAATTATACCTCGAAATCTTTGAAAAGAGTAGTTCTTGTGTGGTAGAGTTGTCGAGAGTTGGGATAGATTCAATTAATTAAAATTGATATATCGATAAAAAATGGTTTAATCATGAACTTTCAAGGTTAGCCTCGATGTCGTAAAATGAAAAGGTGTATGCCTTTATTCCCGGAGGGTTAGACAAAGGTGAATTAACACCCACATTTCACCAATCGTTGCATTAGGTCCCACGTAATAGGGCGTGAGCCTATTGCCTTATCCAGGGCACTATTGTTGACTCAAGGCATTCATCTGAAGCTGAGTCTGGGCTGTATATCTGTCTGATGTTAAACTGCCCTATCCCTTAGTCGCCTTGTCCGACACCGCATGGGTAGAGTAGAAAGTATAGTAGATATATGAAAATTAATACAATTTAATATATTACTTGACTATTTACCGCCTACTCATAAAAATATAATAACATTAACAACAGCCTTGGGTTTGAGGACATAATCTAGTTCTTAAATCGTAGGTGTACATTCGAAAGAGGACAAACGTGGGATTTTTAGTATTTACAGATCACTTTATCTTATCTTGTAACACGGTAATGTCACAAGATAAATGTCACAGATAAGTAGAGATACCTTTGAAATATATTTTATCGATAAAAGATAATTCTGTAAGTACTCTAGTTCAATACCCTCCGGTTTCTATATGTATTAAAACATTGGTACTTTCCGTTTATATGAGAATAGAGTTTTAATCTAATCGGAAACTGTAATATTATCAAAATATCGTCATTCGTAGTTCATTGTGTGTTCACATGTTTCAGATAATATTATCGCTATCGATCACTTTGTTATAACTAGAATTCTTAACAGTTAAAAATATAATTTCAAGATATATAAAATTATATTTATAATATCTCATTTATCGTAACAGATTTTGTCGCGTCATTAACACGTCATACTTTCGTTTATTTCAGATTAGCCCATGTGGGATACATGGGCTAAACTGGAAAAGCGGTAATGTAAATAAATTTATCGTTGGTACGTCTCTAAATTGAACTTCAATATTTCTTCGAATATATTTTATCGATAGATTGTAAGCTGTCACCTCCCTACTCAAGATTAGGGTTCACACAAAGCTTCCTTAATCTATTCGCGAAGGGCTCAATGGTGGGCAGATGTTCTCAGGTAACTGGAGCAGATGCTTCAAGAACAATGTACTGAGAACTGAACGTTATTGTAAAGTTGTAATTTAATTATTTGGAGACCACTTGTGTAGGTAAGTGTACATGTTCTTTAGACTCATGTTGCGGGCCAAGGAAATAAGTATACACTTTAACATGTGAAGGTGTATACTTAATTCTTTGGCCGTGTGTACATGTATACGGGAAATGTGTTAAACAGTAAAAATTGAATCATTGAAACGAAAATATATTTCTCAGTCATGATGATTCAGTTACGGTAACAGTATTGTACCGATAGTACGAGTATATTTGATAGTGAACGTGATTCAATTTATTTTAAATTGAAGAAGATAAGGAGAATTAAGTTCCAATACAAGATAATTATGTGTATATTTATATCAATGTATTGTTTTTGTAATTATAACCTTAATTATGTATACAAAAAGCACTTGTAAATGTGTTGGGACATGCTAATCTTCAAAAGGGCTATAGAATTCTAAGAATTTTTGTCCAGGGAAATTGAAAGCTAGCTTGTCAATATCCAAATATGCTATTGAATCAATGTTATCATTATTTAATGATAGGTTTGACCACTATCTCCCTAAGTAATGATGTTGAAAAAAAAAATAACGATACGCCATAACCGGAATGGCCTGTCCAGTAATACAGTACTTACAATGGGTACAATGACATTGTGGTTTACGACGAAAAAAAATGTTAGCCGCATTTTTTTTGGTAGTTAGAAACTTAGTAGTGGCAAAAAAGGGGCTGGTGGTACGACGAGTAGTAGCAAAAAAGGGGCTGGTGGTACGTAGTGTCGTGTTTTGCGTAATGTTCGCCGAAGCGAGAAATGAGTCTGCCACGAAAGTGACGTTCCGTCGCGTCTGATATCATTGGTTTTTCAATCCGTTTTTTCAGGAAATTGTGTCGGATTATATTGAAAAAGATGACTTTCATGGTAGATAAACTTTTTAGTACTTTTGTAATACTACGATAGAAAATAAAGACAGACCAAATGGTGGAAATGTTTTGTAGCTTGTAAACTGGGGGCGTATAGGTCTTCACCAACATTTTTGAGGACAATCTTCCCTGCTGTGGTTTATCCAAGCGACAACAATATGTAGTTCTTCTAGAAGGACATTAGAAGGTTCCTATGGGGTTGGCAGCATAACGCCCCTGGCACACGTCGGTAGGCTACAGTAACCACTTTCCATTAGGTGGGCCGTGTGCTTATCTGCCAATTAAGTGGTATAAAAAAACTGACCGCAATATTTTAATAGGCGATTATACTATACTACTCAAAAATATAATCACGTTTACATTAATTTATAAAATAATGTTGTTTTAAAATAGTATAAACGTATTTGCCGCATTGCCTGACGACTGGCAGTATAACTATGACTAATAAATCTTATACTAATAGTATGAAGTAAACAGCACTGTAATAACGTCGGTCATTTACTGGTACTTGACCTTTCAGTACCTACTTATTATATTGTAAAGGAAAGGTCAAAATTTCTTCTAGAAATTTCCGTAATTAATGTTACCCCAACCAAACGTCCTTGAGTACATACATTTCCTTTTTGCCGCAAGGCTTTAATACTTACTCATTTATATTTATGAATAACTTCAGCTTAAAATCAGGTGGAGAGGGTCATACGTGGTCGCTTTCATGAAAGACGTATAAACCAAACCAAAATGCGGAGAAGAAGTAAGCGTTTACACACGAGTTTCCCTCTTCCTACAGTCCCGGGTACCTACCTAAAGCGGGGCATGAAAAAGCAACTGATGAGGCCGTCAAACTGAGTGTCACCATTGTAACATGGTACGTGTCTATAAGGGTGAACCTCTTTTCTGATATTTTCCTTCAGCTTACCATCAGGCGAGGTGAAGTCAAATTGACGTGTCCTACAAAAAGCAGATCCCGAGCGTGTAACGTTATGTAAATACCGGTTCAGTGTTTTACACAGAATAAATTACTTTTGATCTTGGCTCTTAGATGAAAACCTCGGATGCATCCGGAAAGAACGCTAAGATGATGATGATCATGATGATAATGATGATGATGGAGAGAGTTTCGAGAGTGGAAAGTAGAGGACCTTAGTATCCTGAAAGTACAACCATAATCTCGTATTTAGAAAAATATGTCTGTTAATTGTCGACGAAATTGAAACTGCAAGTACTGCACAGTGTCGGATGTGGGTGCGCCAATTAATCAGCGTGCATGAGACATGTGGCGCCTCGCAACTGGTAAGTCGCTACAAAGTTATGAGCTGGTCCATTATTAATACAGCGGCTTGTATATGTGGATTTACTGGTTTTCTTTTTAAAGTGACTTTCAACCCGCCTTATGGAAAACGGGGAAAGCCATGAGTGAAGTCCAGAAAATACAGACCACTATTCTCGATTCCAACTATAGTAATATGGTGATAGGTACCTTAGCATGTAAGTATGTAGTTGAAAAATTCTATTTAGATTTAGATTTCTTTTTCATAGCACTTCGATGGCAGACAAGCACACGGCCCACCTTAATGGGAAGTGGTTACCGTGTCCTATGGGCATGTAAAATATCAAGGGCTGACCTCCGACCGTTAGAACTTTCTGATGCCGTTCTTGAAGTACCCCATATTGTAGTAAATCGAAATTAATCGTTTTCAGAAGTGCAAAAAAGGGTATCTAACTTTCCCGGGAACATAAACGCAGCAGAGGACGTATTGTATGTTTTTCTTTCAGCAACATTGTAAACAAATACGAGTATGAACAGCATAGTAATCATATCGCGGAATCTTGGGCTATTCCTTGCATAACATATCATTAACTCTACAATCCATGTAGTTACCTCCTAAAACGAACCGTAGACAACCTTGCAATCGCCATAAAATCGTGATGAACAGTATTTCATAACATGCACACCATACTGCGCGTGCGTTCAACTGTGACAGCCTCTTTTTGTGCAGAATCTGGCGGCAATTCAGCGCAAAATTACGCTCATTAGTCCATTCACGTATTATTTTTAGACCAGCTTGGTGTAACGCTTGATGCGGGGATGAAACCTTATTGTGTTAGTAATAAGGTTTATTTTTATTCGTTTAGCGTAAGTTTGGTATGAGCAATATGAGCTAGGGCTGTCGCAAAATTAATTAGCGTTTTATAGTTTCTCTTGTAAGTGGCTAGTGTTCTTTTATTTAAGTGTATCGATATACTAATATTTATTTTGCATTAAATTTTTATTAACAGTGATTTTCTAACTAACTCCCAATTGTAATTTAAGTATCATTATAGATAATATTTTCTCTACAGGATATAAGAAAAACTCGCCCTTACTGGTTAGCCTCTGTGATTTCAGGAAACCAGAAGTGGTGAGAAGTAGGGTTGCTGCGAGGTTCCCTTCGACGGTCGCTAGTCGTTGCACGCAAAACTCGGCCGTACGGTGTACAGTAGGACCTACAACTTTGCTAATAGTACATATTGTACTGTTGACGGGCAGCCAACATTGCACTTGGAGAATGTTTCTCTAAAGATTATACTTATTAGCTATACGCCGAAGGAGTAGTTGATCTAAACCTCACTAAAACAAAATCTGACCTATCCATTGCCCCTCAACTTAGCTATTTTAAATCCTCCACCAATTTCTTAGGTCCAAATCAAATCTCATACAGAAACATCAGCTATTGGACATAGACCGTGGTAATACAGTTTAATTTGAACCTTTCGCGTGCGTATTATAAACAACAAGAGAACAATGATTAGCATGAAACTAAACGATAATAGATCATGTCAAGGATGAAATCCAACCTCGAATTATTAACACAAGGTTTTTGAACGCCTACCGAATCCTATTTTAGAGTAGGTGTTTAATTTTACAAGCAATAAACTATACAATGTAAGCACTGCAACTTGTAATGCTGAATTATTGCATGACAATCAACAATACTGCAATTTAACGATGTAATCAAAAGCGTTACGAACAGTAATGATTTTGTTGCACAGTTTTACACAATACGCTGTCGTGGCAAGTCATAGTGATAAAAAATATTTTTATATCTGAAGGCAGACTATGCAAGATCCTTGAAAAAAAGGAGATGTCTAATTCTTTGCTGTTTTATTTAAGTTTATAATAATAGACACAAATTAGGGAATATGACAAATGAACGTAAGAATTAAGATTCAATAAAGGTAGTAAACAAGTTCTTGGCCCGTTCGCAGCACCAGACGATGTATATTATTGTTGTTATTATTGCGAAAGGTTCTCCCTTTTTGGTTGAAGGGAACATCCCTCCATTTACTACAATGTAACTAAATTGCTATTTAAATGTTAATTCAATATAGTGTTCATAATTAATATTTTTGTGACAGCCCTGACTACTCATGTTGGTCAACGCTAATGTTGTTATAGCAACTTAATTTAAGATGCATCCGCGCGGCGCCGCGCCGGCGCAACTGCTACATGTCGCGGGTGACGTCATAGTCGTGGGATAAGCTGGAGCAGTGCAGCTTGTACTTTTAGTCGCTTTTTATTTCTACATACACGTAGCCAGTAACTATTGAACAGAGATCCATGGGCAAATTGGTGCACCTGTTATAAGTGGCGAAGCCCTCGCGCAGCTTTTCCTCTCAGCGTTGGAAGGTCAAATGGCAGTCGCTTCCATAAAAGCCGAATTGAAAGCATCTGTATACAGGGGATAATGATGATGATGATAGTCAGTAACTGTAGCTAGAAACACTTTATACTACTAACAAATTAGTCGTAAAAAAACCTAAAATATTTGCTGTAGACAGTCCTACAAAACTCGAACTCAGATGAAATCGAGAAGAATTCTGACCATCCAAATCGAAAACTGAGTAGGTATTGTAAATATCAATATTGAATCTGTACACTATATCCCACTCGAAATAGTGCGACAATAACGCAATCAATTTAACAATAGTTAATAACGTTAATTGAATGATATAATACCGTTATTAAACGCTATTAAACTATGTCATTGAATCAATGTTCTAGTTATCAAGGCCATTAGAGTCACGCTTCATTGTGTCGGTAAGGTTAAAAAACGTATTGTTTTTACTGGTTTTTACTATATTTGATCCGTTGTGAATACGTTATTTGAAGGTTACAGTGTAGATTTTGTGTGAATAACAATAGGATATCTCAAATTGATTGATCTCGAGCACTCAGGAAGTAGCACCAACGTTAAATTGATTTATTTCGCAACTATGTATTTATAACGTTCTAACGTTTTTTAGTGTTGTTCATCGTTCTTCCAATTCTCTAAGTAAACCGCGTCCAGCAATGCGCTGCGACAGCCTTAATAGGGATTATTATTGGTCGATCTCCAGTGACGTCAGCCAGTCCGACCAATGGCAATTTCTATCAAGGCTGTACTGGCAATTGCAGCGTTGTAGTCGACGCTGTATGCTTAGACTATTGCACATCGGATCACGCAAAGCGTTACAAAGTTATCTGTTAAAAATCTCTGCATCTATTAGAAACGTGGCCATGGCTAGACCAGAATAATCTCCAAGCATAAGTAAAGTAATGTATATTTCTCAAATATATACGCGCAAATGGTATATCCGGTATATCTCTAAATGACTACCATGTCATCCACCGTAATACTTATCACAAATTAGCAGGTTTCATAAAAAAAACAATAACTCCAGTCATCTATTCACCGTTTGAAAATCGCCCGCGTCGTTACCGGACAGTTGAATAGACAGCTCAGCATGTGTCCACTTGAAGAGAAAAAAGCCTTATTCAATGAATTTGTAGTGAATTCTCTCACAATGCAACAGATGCTGCCTTTGAACTCTTCGTGTCAATGCTTCTCAGCAAATATAAGGCAAGACACGATTTATATATTGTGAATACTATCAATACAATCTTTACTTGCCCTACATTTGACCACATTTCGGAAATTTAATTCTAAACTCTATTTTCATCTTCATAAAGTTGTTTTATAAATCTTGAAGTAGCTCTTCTTAGACGTTTTGTAATTTTTTTGAGTGCACGAATGGGAAAACGGCTCTGATATATTTGACAGTTCGAAACATCTCTTTTCATTTAAAACTGGAACTAATATTGAATTGCTGAGTGAGACGAAGAAAAAAGAGATCAGCTGCATGCTATAGTATTTTAATATTCAGTAAAACTATTCGCTTGTAGAATGCACTGTTAGTACCAGACTTGTCTGAGATCCGCGATGTTATGAAAGTGTCACCCGGGCTCAGAGCCTTGAATGGGACAAAACGTTGAGATAATATTTTTCCTTGAATACTAGTTTCCTTCCTTGAAAACCAAAGTTTTTCACTTTAAATTTTTCCATTGATTTAGATACGACCTCACAACCTCATAGTTACAACTAAAATATCTCACTCATTAATATAAAAGTACCTAAGGTTCTAACCTACACACGAAAACAATAAACCCAAACTTAGAAAAGCAAAACCACCCCATAAAGCAACAATTTTGATAATGTTATGAATGAATAATCAAAGTAAACGTCGACAGAGGTCAAAGATGCCTCAACAGAGGCAAACAACAGACTGACGAAAGGTCACAGGTCACAAAGGAAACGTGGGAGGTAGTAAAGATCAAAGGGATACTACTCGCTGCTGTGTAATTTGTGGAGGATAATTCGTTACTTATTTTGCTTGAAGACAGTTTAGAAGCTTTGATATCAGTTTTCATGAATTGCGTGAAAGTGAAAACGGGTGTTTGTATTGGTTAATTTTATTGCACTATTAAAGTATAATCAAACTAAGAAAGTTTAACTAACTATGCTAACTAAATAGGTATGGTTTAATTAGCCATGGTCCACTTGATAGTAAAGGGTGCGAATTTGAGTTTGTGTGTTCATTTGACTGTTTTGCTGCTTTAATTGTGCACACAGATATAGTACGACGAAATGGGTGTCAGATGGCACTCGCTTTCAAAAAATGTCAAAGTTCAACCGCGTCTTAGTTAGACTGGAAAAAGACCAGAAATAAGGCGTAGGCTCTTTATCTCAGGAGGTTCTTATAACTCACGGGAACGAGATCAGTATTCCACGATATTGGAGCAGAGCATCAGCTTCTCTCATAATTCTCTGAATATAATATTATCACTGTATCGAAATAACAGGGAAATGGCGCGTTTGAACTGTTTCTAGTTGACACATTGCAGCCTAGAAACACCGCAAATGCTCTGTTTCTCACAATTGAATTATAACTAGTTCGAGACAACAGGCTATCATGGGAACTCGATCTAGATTATTAAAATACCTCTTTGCTTGTTATGCTAAACATAATAAAATTCTACCGTTTTTATTTTACTTGACTGAGGCAATGACATTTGATCAAGTTTATTGATTGAAAATATCACGTTATGATGAATAAATGTGTTATTTCATTATTTATCGATCCCGAAGTTACCGTTGCTTTTCAGCAGTCATGGTCATAGGTATGGGGACTTCTGACAATATCAATGGCAAAAGAACCTTTAATATCTTTGCGATAGTATTTCATCATTTTTCTCGAAGATGTTTTTTATCAAGTTTAGTTGAAAGTTTTTTAAGAATATTTTCTCATTGTACTTAACAACAAAACTAGGAACACCTTTAAAAAATATCCCTAGTGCCACAGAGCACTAAGTGCCTACACACACGGTAATATCCGAGAACTGTGACGTAATCTGATCCAGTTAGTGTAATCCTATCTGTGCGCCTACAGCTAAGAGCTTTTACGTTATGTCTATAGAGACTGTGTACTGAGAATCTTCACGCTATCGGGTTACGGGCTCGTCAGATAGGGGACTACCACAGATATGGGACTACTGTTTGATTAATATTTGCTGAGCTTTTATTGGCACGATTGTGATTTTATACGATAGCAGCTCCATCTATGATGATAGTCTTGGGAAACTTATTTTGTTTCTAATCAGCATCAGCATCATCACCATCACCATCATCATCATCATCATCATCATTAGCATCATCATTATCATCATCATCATCATAGTATTAGTTCCGGTTGCTTTCAGAGCTTGTACTTTGCAGTCCAGGGCTCGCTTTCACACATTTTGGGTCTGAAATGTATGAGGAATTATATTACATATGGTAATTAATGGACAAGGCTCTGACGTAGGCTTTCCTCTCGGTGTTGGGGGACCAGACGGCAGTCACTTCAGTAAAAGGAAATTATGGAAAGTAGGAATAGTAAAGAGATTCCCAGGCTCCAACGTTCTTCAATATACAATTGGGATAAACGCTGGAATGTCGAATGAAGATAATAATAATAATAATAATAATAATAATAACGGTCTATAAACTTCTTACATCCATTCTGAGAGTTAAAATTAACAATCATATAAATAATAATTCTATTATGTGTGCCTCTCAGAATGGATGTAGGAATGGGGCCCGGGGTACTAAGGAGCTCCTTCTTATTGATATGGCTATTAGCCAACAAGCTCGCCGTCGTACTAAGGATCTGGCAGCATGCTGGATAGATTACAAGAAAGCGTTCGATTCCGTGCCACATACATGGCTTTTGAGGGTGCTGGAGTTGTATAAAGTGAATGCAACTCTATGCACCTTCTTAAGGTCATGTATGAGGCAATGGAGGACCGTTCTTTTCTATCCAGGGTGTCGTCGGGCTTTGGGTGATGGCGAGCCGATAACAATAGAGCGGGGTATTTTTCAAGGGGACAGTCTGAGTCCCCTATGGTTCTGCTTAGCCCTGAACCCACTTAGTACTTTACTAGTGAATTCAGGGTTAGGTTATAGGTTACGAAGAGAGGGTCAGATGGTACCCCACCTGCTTTACATGGACGATTTGAAGTTGTTTGCTCACACTAATCCTCAATTAATGGCTTTACTGAAGATTACCGAAAATTTCAGTAATTCTATTAAAATGGGGTTTGGTGTGGAAAAATGCGCAGTCATTCATGTAAAGCGAGGGCGGGTGGTGGAATCGCAGGGTATACAGCTCTCTGATTCCACTAGCCTGAGATCACTCCTCGTAACCGAAACCTATAAATACTTGGGTATGTCACAGGCATTATGCATCAATGAGGCCGGCATGAAACAAATGTTACAGGAGCGTTTCTTTGGCCGCCTGAAAAAGGTACTTAACAGTCTTTTGTCCAGGCGCGGATCCAGACGCGGAACTAGGTTGTGGGCACAGGTACCTGAAGATCGGTCAAGTGCGAGTCGTAGTGCGAACTCATGTCAAGCATGTTAAATACGCCCGGGGGGGGGGGGGGAGGGGTGTCTTTGGCGGTGTTGGTCTCACATTGATCTGTTGAATGTTACGCACATATTTAGTGATGTCTTTGATCAACAAGTTTCAAACTGGAAGCGATCACCAACTTATCCGATGCTCTCTAAATATCAACATAAAGGCTGAAAGATTCCGAATGATATATAGCTCTAGGGTCCGGAAAGTTCCAACTGGAACTTCAAAATCGTTTCGCAATGCTGGAAACCTAGCGGCATTGACGAGAAGGCCGACATAGTGGTCAAAACATTGAAGGAAGTGTCTCGAAAATTGTTTACCGGAAAACGCAAACAGCAAGAGTCCAGCGGCTCTCTCCTGAGACTTCCGAACTTTAAATCAAAAAGCCGATACGACGCGACCTTGAACGCTCCAACACTCGCTCCATCCAGGAGACAATCGAGCGATATAGGGGAGTCAAAAGTGTTCGCTCAGCAGTTGGGAAGGCCCCATCTGACGAAACTTACTTACTGAGCTATACGCAGCACGGATGAGTAAACCGACGGGACACAGCGACGAAGACCTGTGCAGAGACACACCAGGACAGAGCCCCACTCACGCGCCATTACACCGAGGAGATACCAGATGTCGAATAGTCGGCTCTCAGGCAACTGAAGAACAACAGATGCCCCTGGTGATGACGGAAATTACTACTGAGGTGCTGAAAGCAGGTGGCGCAACAATCCTGAAAGAGCTAGCGAGTCTCTTTATTTCCATCATCCGGCAAGAGCTAACACCTAGGGCACAGAGCGGGAGTGCGGTGGTACTGTTCTTCAAAAAAGGTGATAATAAGACTCTCTCACTCTCGAGCCATGTCTATAAGTTGTTCTCAAGAGTCGTCACAAATCACCTCGCGGATAAGCTCGACGAGTTCCAGCCACCTGAGCAAGCCGGGTTTCGAAAAGGCTATAGTACCGTGGACTACATCTATACTGTTCGGCAGATTGTAGAAAAGACGCAGGAGTACAATCAGCCGCTGTGTATGGCGTTTGTGGACAACGAAAAAGCCTCAATCCTCCCGACTCAATCGAAACCTGGGCAGTGCTGGATGCCCTGCAGCAGTGTCGTGTAGATTGGCGATACATCGAGATGCTGAGATGTTTGTATGACACTGCCACAATGTCCATCTTACTCCAAGACCAGAAGACGAAACCCATTAGCCTCCAGCGTGGAGTGAGACAGGGAGATGTTATATCTCCCAAACTATTCACCAACGTATTGGAGGACGTCTTCAAGACTCTGGATTGGACTTTGGCGGGGTACCAACATCCACGGTGAGTACATCTCGCATCTTCGGTTCGACGACGACATCGTCATAGTTGCTTAGTCGCTGGAACAACTGGGCGAAATGCTGCACAGCTTGAATGGAGCTTCTCGAACAAGTTGGCCTGGGTGTAAACTTGGACAACACCATGATTATGTTCAACGAACATGTTGTACCAAATCGATTGCAATCGAAGGGGTGACACTCAGAGTTGTTCAAAAATATATCTCCTGGGGCAGGTTATCCAGGTCGGTAAAAACAACTTCAAGAAAGAAATAGCCAGATGGATCCAACTGGGGTGGGCAGCATTTGGCAAACTACGTCGGGTCTTCTCCTCCCCCCTACCGCAATGCCACAAAACAAAGGTTTTCGACCAGTGCGTCCTACCTGCTATGACCTACGGAGCCTAAACGTGGCCACTGAAGGTGGGGTTAGTCCATGACCTAGAATTCGCGCAGCGGGCTATGAAGCGAGCTATCCTTGGAGTCTCTTTGAACGAGGTCATCCGAAATAGAACCAAAGTTACCGACATAGCCCGCAGAATAAGCAGGCTGAAGTGGCAGTGGGCTGGCCACATCTGTCCAAGGACTGATGGCCGTTGGAGCAGACGAGTCCTAGGGTGGAGACCGCGAGAAGGAAAAAGAAAGGTGCGATGCCCCTTAGGCAGATGGACTGACGACCTGATAAAGGTGGCTGGGACAGACTGGATACGGAAGATGGAGGATCGGCAGACGTGGCGCATATTCGGGGAGGCCTATATCCAGCAGTGGACTGCAATATACTAACTGATTGATTGGTTGAATGTACTTACACCTCAGACCTATGCTCCTTAAAAAGGCGTACAAAAAAGCCGCAATAATAGTGTGTAATTTCTGATATTGTAACAGTATGAACAAATGCTGGTATATCGTCTACTAGCTTCCGCCCGCGGCTTCGTCCGCGTGGTGTGTTGATAAAAAGCAGCCTATATGTTAATCCAGGGTATAACCTATATACATACCAAATTTCAACCAAATCGGTCCAGCCGTTTATGCGTGAAAGAGTAACAAACATCCACACATCCACACATCCATTCTCACAAACTTTCACATTTATAATATTAGTAGGAAGTAGGATTGCACTATACGCTGTGTTCCAAATCACGCGTGATTCATGATTCATTTGTTTGGTTTTTTTTTTCAATAAACCATAAAAAAGTGACGTCACAGGTCAATTAAGGTGGTGGGCATGCCCATATTGCCCACCCTAGTGGATCCGCGCCTGCTTTTGTCAGGTGGTAACAAGGTGCGTGCCTGTAATAGTTGGGTCATGCCACTCTTGATGTACTCCTTTGGCATACTCAAGTGGACTCAGACTGAACTCGATACCATCGATAGGAGAGTCCGGACTCAGTTGACTGCATCTCGAATGCATCATCCGCGGTCGTCAGTCATGAGATTGTACATCCCGCGGAAATGTGGGGGTCGAGGATTTTTAAATGCAAAGACCCTTCATAACCGCGAGGTGTGCAATCTCAGAGATTATTTTCTTAAGTCGAACGTGGATATGCACCGTGATGTAGTCAGCGTGGATACCGGGCTCACCCCGCTCGGTTTGGCTAAGGAGAACTGGCGCAGACCTATAGTAGTTGGCACTGACAGCCGGAGGGAGGTATGGCAGAGTAAGGAGCTACACGGCAGGTTCTATCGGGCCCTTCACAGGCCCGAAGTAGACCTACTTGCATCCGTGTCCTGGCTACGTTTCGGTGACCTTTTTGGGGAAACTGAAGGTTTTGTCTGTGCAATTGCGGACGAAGTTATCAAGACGAATAACTACCGGAAGTATATCATGAGGGATGGCACAATTGACATCTGTCGAGCGTGTCACCAACCTGGTGAATCCCTCAGGCATATTACTTCCGGCTGTTCTCGTCTTGCTAACGGCGAGTACTTGCACAGACATAATCAAGTAGCCAGGATAATTCACCAGCGACTTGCTCTGAAATACAACCTTGTGGAACTTGAAGTGCCGTACTATAGGTATGTCCCTGAGCCAGTTCTAGAAAATAGTCATATCACATTGTACTGGGATCGGTCTATCATCACTGATAGGACTGTTGTAGCCAACAAGCCTGACATTGTGGTGATAGACCGATCCGAACGCCGAGCATTGATTGTTGATGTTACCATTCCTCATGACGAGAATCTCGTGAAAGCTGAGAAAGACAAACAGGTTAAGTACTTGGACTTGGCCCACGAGATTGTCGACATGTGGAATGTTGACTCAGCAATCATTGTACCGATAGTCGTGACCGTGAACGGTTTGATAGCAAAGAGCCTCGACCAGCACCTGAAGAGGCTCGGGTTAGACGGTTGGGTCAAGGGCCAGATGCAGAAGGCTGTGCTTCTTGATACGGCGCGCATCGTGAGGAAGTTCCTTTCTCTGGAGCCCTAACCACCGGTAGCTTGGTCCCTGTACCCGATACCGGTGGAGCACTGTTTTTTATATTTTTAAATAGATGTTTTTATATGTATTTAAAAATATAATTTATAAGTTTATTTAATGAATAAAGAGAATAATAATAATAATACGTCATCGCTAAACGACCTCCTGTATCGATGCAGGAGGTTCGAACAGTCGTTGAGGAACGGAAGGAAGCCATATGGACGAGCGACGGCGCTTCCCGTCACACACTATGACGCGCCCCTTTGGTGGACTGCGCCTTTGTAGATAGACACTGGAGTAAAATATGCAGTAGATTAACTTTCAGTGTCTTTGGCGTTTTCTTATTAATTAGGTACAGGTGCAGTCCATCGAAATAAATATAGTTTCTGTTACTTGTTTACTAAAAGAAACATGGTTCATAGGCTCGCGTTTGACCACTATCTCACCTGTTGGTAAATGACGACGTGACCGACGGTGAAACACGCTTGCCTAGTACCTAATAACCTGAACACACAGAAACACAGATCCGAGCAAGGCATTACACACCTCTTTTCAGAGACTTTGCTTTCAGCTTACCATCAGGCGAGGCGAAGTTAAATTGACGTGTCCTATATATAAAAAAAAACACACGATAATAATGATTGCATAAGTCAAGTGGGAATATCGGTAAAAAAACTAGTCTATGTTACTTCTAAATTGCTCTAATCGATTAATTAATTTCAGCGTGTACATCGATAGCAAATGAATTGACTCTAGCTGAAAATGAGTGTAAATAATTAGTGAAGGGAAAAAAATTCGTTAACGATACTTTCGTTTCAAGTTGTCCTTCTATCGAACTATCTGCATCACGATAGCGGTGGGCGCGTATCGCGTCATTTCACACCGCGAGGGTCAAGGCTGCCACAAATCATAATGTATGCGTGCTGTGCTCTAATTAAGCTCAGATTTAGATAAGGTTAAATAATAGAAACGTCTGGTATCAACAGTAATATTTAAACTTTATAACTTTGTATGTTGGTTTTTATCACAACGTTGTTTTGGTAAAATATCGTTATTACTTTTAGTAATTATTCATAACGTTATTATAGTAGCCGTTGTAAACGTTAAGCTTTAAATGTCACGTGTTTAATCTACAATTTTAACATGAAGTTATTATAAATTTAAATTCACTTTTCATTTTACGTCACAATTTTTCACCAGGATGTTAATTCAGTACTATAAAATATGACTGGATCCTGTCACAATAAATTATAGACTGACAGGGTCTCATGACAACTAGTAAAGGGGATATTTAATTATTTATTTCTGCCTACCCCTTCGGGGATATAGGCGTGAGTTTATGTTATGTATGTATGTTATTTAAGTTTATCATGTTTCGACACTAATGCTATGAAAAATCCTTTAGAAAAATTATTCGCACATTTTCATTTATGGATGCAGCAAATCAATGAAACTATTATTCAGTAAAAGCTAGTTCTAGTTTCAAATTGCGAATAGTTACATCACTAGCTCGTTGCAATTTTCATTTCAACCTAGCAATGCTGCTCTTTATGCACCTAGCGGTTTAAAAATTTCATATTCGGTCCAGAGTCTAGACTCATACTCATAAACATGGATTAGCAGTCGAGTTACATCATTGCAATTTCAGTTTTTCATACAGTTTTACGACATTTTCAACTGTTAATTTTATGATTTCTGCTTATCGTAGTAAATGTATTTTTTATGTTGAAATCGTGATGAATCATGTTCTTTACTTTTTAAAAGACTTAAAGAAATTCATAAAAAGGTTCATAAAAAAATTATCTTTTTTTTATGAACCTGGAGAATACAATATTCTGCGATAATATTTATCTAGTCCGAGTTGAAATATTATGACGATTTTTAAATATTTCCTATTGATATTTTGAGCACATTATGAGATAAGGAGTTTTTAAGGGGTAGACATGGCTAGTCTCAATATGAAATATCGCCTTAGAAGTAAAAAGTTAACTTCACATCTTAAATTACTCATTAATTGATTGAAATTTAAAAGCAATTAGTATGCTAACTAATCAAATCAATTAAGCGAGTCATTTCTCTTTTTCATATCTTAATTGATTTACTCACTAGTGTTTATCATATAGATTTGTAAAAGTGCGGAAATCCTCTCGGATAATGGCCGGGGCCGTAACTCGAACCGACTAAAATCGCACACCATCTCGAGTGTTCACATACGGGCGTGTAAAGTAACCTATAAGGCATTTCTCTCGCACCCTGGAGTCTGTAACCACCAGATACTTCGAACATTCACAGCCTCTGTTGCGTAGCGGTAGTGAACGCGGCCGCTGTGTAGCGGCCGCGTTCACTTCAGAGGCGCAGGTTCGATCCCCGCTCAGTGCAAATATTTGTATGCATGAATATGGGTATTTGCATTGGTTTGGTCGTGCCCCGGAGAGCACATTAAGCCGTCGGTCCCGGTTGCCATGCCATCTATGACAGGCGTTACGGGTAGTTGGAGCAAAAAGCAAAAGTCCAACAACAACGGTCTAGCTGCAGTGCTTCGATATCGCCTAATGTCACTATTGGGTTATGGAGGTCAGATGGCAGTCGCTTCACGGCAAATATGGAGATCTAGCCAAATCTGCAGTTAGACTGGTAAAGCGGACCCCAGACTCCGAGACGAAAGCTTCAGATGCGACTGGGAATTACCGCTACGATGAAGAAGAGACACTGAACATTCTTAGTTGAATAACAATAATAGGTAGGTACATGTACTTCCACTCAATTTAATGCTACATTACATGACATTTAACCCTTCGAATACTGACTACATAAAATAAACATTGTTTTACCAATCGCATACAACACTCTACTGCCAATTTCTAAAGACGAACATAAATTTCACAAATCCGGTATTATAGGCCCCGTGATTTAAAGTTTCAAGTGCCAAAAAACACGATTAAGGTCTCGTTTCACACCTTGACGGTCTTATAAAGGCACCCATGAATGTTAATTTAACCCTCTACTACCGTACGGTCAAAAGGACCCTACGCTTAAGTTATTTATGAGTATCTGGTTAGCAATAAAAGTTATTTATATTTATTACGGGAACGCTGTTAATGGCGGCGTTTGGTTGTAAACATGTTGTTAAAAGTATTTTATATGTGATTTGATTTTTGAATGGGATTCGTCAGGTATGAGAAGCGAGTGGGTTAAGTAGTGTTTAGTCTCGGTACGTTTTTAACGACTATTTATGTCTGGCACAATATTCGATATAAATAGTCAGCACAATGTGCAATGACCTGTGAAGGCACCTTTTCAATTAATATGCCTTAAAATACTACTACTACTGTATTTAGTTTGGTTTACCTCCATACCTCCGTACCTCCATACCTTCCATACTTTCCATACACACTCACTTTCCTTCATTATTCTTCATTTGAGCGTCTATCTCAGTTTCAAACCTTAATTCTTCTTCATCTAAGCGTCTATCCCAGTCGCATTTAAAGTCCGCATTTTGGAGTCCGGAATTCGTTCTTCTGCTTTATAATAAATAGTATTAGGACATTTTTACGCAGCGTTACCTAGATCCAAAGTCAGCATTGCCTTATCTTATATTATGGGGTCTAGAAAGCAGATAAACATACTAGAATAAAAGAAATCCTAATTGTAACATAACAAGTTTAAATAAAAACACCCATTTAACACAATACAATATCATACATACAACAATTTGCAATAAACAGGAATTGAACCCGCGACCTCTGACTAAACAGTCAATCTCTCCCAACATCACATAGGTCTTCAACTTTAGAAGAATGTTGCAATATTGCGGTATGTGCCTCTCAAGGCACATTTGCCATTATGGTCCATTGTGTGCTTTGATTCGATGTGGAAGATCGCGCAATAGGGCCTAGTCAGCGTGACTAGGACGGCTTGGGGCCACGAAAACGACGGAAAAGGAAATTCGCTAATCACTCAATCATGTTTTCAACGATTATATTAGTGTTAATGTTCGATTATCGTAGAAAATACGACCTTAATCGTTTAGGTATTGAAAATTAGGTGAAAGCATAAAAAAGTTTTTTTTTCTTGTTAAGACTGGAGCTTGTCAAGAGCTACTAAATCAAAATGGTTGACAAAATGTAGAGAAAAAGGTAGGAACTGTTTTGTCTTAACCTATTTATAATAGTGGTGTCAGTCTGAAATATTTCAACTTTAGTAACTGCTAAAATTAAGATTGAAGGCAAAATCTACTTTATTAACAACTACGTTTACCACCACTACAATCTATATAACCTATATCTTAAGCTGCGTTTACATACTCGCGGCAGAGCGAGGGAAGTGGCGAGAGAAGTGGGCAGAGACGTAGTGTGAATGGTATATTCGTCATGCCGCGAGTACTGCCGCGTATGTTGCTGCGAATGTTGGCTTGGCGGCGCGAGTCAAAGGAGCGGCAATACTAGCGCGATGAACTATACGAGACCGCTAGATGGCGCTAATCAGTAAACACGACTTTCGTTATTGCTCCTCGAATATTTACTTTTAAAAATATTTATATCGATCTACGGAAAGTGTATAGTAGTTGAAAGTGATAGTTTTTATTAATAATCCATTTAAATAATTCGCTATGCTGTAAAAACATAATGCGTACACTGCTACAGCGTTGTCCTCCATACGTTTACGTCCGTCTCCGTTGCAGGGCGAATACTGTAATGCGGACCAACGCGATGAGCAATGCGAGCGGCAGTATGTAAACGCGGGGTTACATCTTACATTCATCATCATTCTCTGAGCCTTTTCGCAACTCAGTTTAGGTTGACTTTCCAGTCTAACTGTGATGCGGCTGAACTTCGATATTTTCCGTGAAGCGACTGCCATCTGACCTCCGCAACCAGTTGGTGATTACTTAGTTTTGTTAGTTATACTATTTAGCACTAACCGTAATAATGAATCAAGTAGTAATAGTAAGATTCTACAAATTCGTACAAACCGAAACGGGCTTAGTGGTTAATCGCTTATTTAATGGCCTTCATAAGTGTGACAAATGCTACCGGACATCTATTGAGCTGCAACACGTGCGTTAAATTGAAGGACTGAAAGCTTAATTCTCGTATTTTATGGCTATGTTTGTCTGTCTGTGCGTCCAGACTTATGTATATGTCAGGATAGCAACTTAATGTTACGATGATGGTGGCAAAGTACCACTGCTTTTAAAGTAGAAAAAAAAGAGGAAAACGAAGAAAAGAGTATATACAATTTTTAGGAATACTTTAATTCTTGACCATGTTGTCGGAATAACCGGAAAATAATAGTTAACAAAATGAGAGTATTAATACATTTTCAGGAATTTACAGGCGTGACTATAATAATGCATGTCGCACCCCTATTCAAACAAAGAAATAACTCAAAATTCATGTGTTTGGAGATTTCATCATAAAGTGTAATAACTTTACTAGGAGAATGGTTTCACTCGAACAGCCATTGCAATACGATCAAAATGAGCAAGATAAAACGTCGTCCGTCTCTTTCTCACTAACGCGCGCGAAAAAGTTGGTACCGGTAAAGTGAACGATTCATTGATGCGCCAGCTCCGTATGAGGTCGGATCGTTGCTTGTAGGAATAAAAGTGAAATAAAACAAAATAATTCGGTGCATTGCTGGCAGTTAACTATAACATTGTTTATTATTTAATCTAAAAGTGCATTAATTAAAACTTATTTCGCTTTATTAGTAAAAATGTTATAAGTTGTACCTAAAATTTTCGATTTAATTCTGTTTCATATGAAACAATGTGAGTTTTTTTAATTCCTTTCCAACTTATTGCAGTTTTCTTTTAAATTTTTTATAATGGACTGAATATTAATACGACTTGTTTTACTTTTTTACTGTAAATCCACGGGAATTATCATAGATTTTTTAGTTGATTCTGCTTATTATTAATTTCGCGACGAACATTTTTTTATTTCTTTAATTTAATACATTATTCAACTAACATACAGCCATATTTTTTTAAACCACTTAGGTGGCAGACAAGCACACGGCCCACCTGTTGGAAAGTGGTTCGTAGCCTATGGAAGTATGCAACACCAGGGGCGTCACACTCGTGCTGCCGACCCTAAAAATACCTTCTAATGTCCTTCTTGAGAAGCCCCATATTATTTTAGTCGCTTGGGAAAACCACCGCGGGGAGTTCATTCCACAGCTTGAGTGTGCGAGGGATGAATTTCCTTTCATACCGCACAGTGCACACCGTTTCCGGTTGCAATGTCTGAGGATGAATTCCCCGCCTATGGCGAAAGGTGCGAGAATAGAATGTAGCTGTGGGCATCATGTCAAACAGTTAATCTGAGCACAAACCATTGTAATATAGGCGGTAGAAAACACACAGTGAGGCAAAGTCTCTTCTGAGACTGAGAGGTTCTACATCGCCTGTAAGTATGGGATTGCCGACAAGCCTCAACCCCTCTTCGCACCAAGTCAAAAGGGTCAAGCTGGCACGCAGGCGCTCCGGCAAAAAGGTGTCAGTAGTACTCCATGTGGGGCCGAACCTTCGCCTTTTATAGGAGAAGCCGGTGCCCCACTGTGAAGTACTTCTTCGCTCTGTTGAGCAACCCAAGTCTCTTTGATGCCAACTTGACCTTGTCTGCCAGATGACTTCAGTATTGGACGTCGTTGGAGATGTCGACACGAAGTATCCCGATACTTGTGGTAATGATAAGCGCTGTGCCCAGGAATTGCGGCGCTACAACAAATGGAGCCTTCTTAGCGGTGAATACACATACTTGTGTCTTAGTGGGGTTGAATTGGACTAAGTTTAGTCGTCCCCAATAGGATACTCCAGAGAAAGTAGTCTCGATTTCGGACAAAGTTGTTTGCAACTCTCCTCCACTTCTGACCTAGGGATATTTTCACGGCCCATGTAATACGTGTCCCCGGTGCTATCATCTGCATAACGATGGATGGAGCCATCAGACAGAATGTCATTAATATGCAGCAGAAACAGGGTCGGAGACAACATGGAGCCTTGTAGAACTCTAGCGTTTATGTCCATGCAGTTCGAGCAACTGCCATCGACGACGGCTTGAATACTTCTGTTGGACAAAAAACTGGCAATCCATACGCATGGTCCTTTGGGGAGTCAATAGCGTGGCAACTTCGCAAGACCTCTGTGCCAGACCCAATCGAAGGCCTTCGCAATATCTAGGCTGACCGCTAGTGCCTCACCTCGACTTTCGATGGCTTGCGATCATCGGTTAGTGAGATACAATAGGAGGTCACCGGTAGAGCGACGGTGACGAAAACTGTACTCGCGGTCGCTCAGGAGATCGTTACCCCTAAGGTATCTCAGGAGCTGTGTATTAATCATACGCTCCACCACTCTCACCTTCGAGAGAAGTGAGGTGATAGCGATAGGCCTGTAATTGGACGGATCTGTTCTGTCGCCTTTCTTAGGCACAGGATGCACGAATGCAGTCTTCCTCGAAGCCGGGACGTGTCTCGTGGAATAGGAGAGCGCGAAAAGGCGTGTAAGCACTGGCCACAACTCAGGGGCACCGTGCTTAAGCACCATCGCCAGTATATCATCCGGCCCATTTGACTTCCGAACATCTAGGGATTTAAGATTACGTCGGACCACCCGTTGCGTGACTTTTACTTCAGGTATGGAAGCACCACAGCTGAGAATAATAGGTGGCTCGGAGTTCCCGTCGTTCATAGTCGAGTTTGACGCAAAGAGATGACCCAAGAGATCGGCTTTCTCCTTAGCGCCATGGGCCAGACTACCGTCGGGTTTTTGCAGTGACGGAAGACAAGACTGGCAGAAGATTCCCTCGGCAGCTTTGGCGAGCGACCAAAAAGCACGACTACCTGATGGGTACCGCGCAAGACGCTCGCCAATTCCGCCGTTGAATTCAAACTTAACCCTGGCGGTTGCTTTTTTACTGGACCTCGAGGTAGCTATTGGTAAGAGCTGTTGGCCGCGATGGTTCAAGCCCCGCGAGAGTCACTTGCGCTGGGACAAAGCAGTGGTCCAAAGTACCGAGTGGTGCATCCACATTTACGGAGCACTTATCCGGGCGCGTAGTCAGCAGAAGGTCCAGAAGAGCTTCAATGGGTGTCGATGTCTGGTATTCTAATAATAGAATCCACCAGTTGTGAGAGTTCATAGGTCAAGGCGAAGTTGTGTACAGCCCTTCCCGCAAAATCAGTTTCGGTGGACCTCAACCACTCCACGTGGTAAGCATTGAAGTCCCCCAAGAACACTAAGTCCGCGGTAGGATACTGCTCGATTAACCTGTCCGCCGACCGCTGCAGATGCTCATACAGTTGAGCCTTGCCCAGATCACCGCTATGAGACCTGTAGAGGCACGCATCGACCCGGGTGTGGCCAACGTGATCTATACGCACCTTTTTGTTGTTTGTTAATTATAATTTGTTAATTATAATATAACTAGCTGTTGCCCGCGGCTCCGCCCGCGTGGAATTCTGTTCCCGTTCATCGCTGATATGTTAATCCAGGGTATAACCTATATACATACCAAATTTCAACCAAATCGGTCCAGCCGTTTATGCGTGAAAGAGTAACAAACATCCACACATCCACACAATCCATTCTCACAAACTTTCACATTTATAATATTAGTAGGATATAATATTACTTTATCTACTTTGGAAAAGTATTAAATTAATGTTAATTTAAATAAAAAACTGAAATAAAAGTAAACACATCAAAAACTTATAAATAATTTTATAATAAAACTGCATTATTTTGATTTACATGGTGCCATTTCGAATGTACTGAAAAAATATTTTATCATAAACTGAATTAAGTACGAACTTTTTTTTAATTAATATAAATAAATTACCTATTTTTATAAATAAGGATATTCTCTATAACAATTAATTGCTATCTTTATCAAATTATCCATTTCTATTTTTAAAACGTACATATCTCATTTACTTTATTTTTAATTAAATATTGAAGTACACTGCGCGAAGGTGTCAAATTTTATTTGCGTTTTCCCACAAATACGTAATTTTGAGTTATTTCTTTGTTTGAATAGGGGTGCGATGTGTTTCTACTATCAAAGGCTTTATTTACCTAAGGGACTAAAATGTGGACCACCGCCTTAAAAATCGTCGTATTCACAAAGGCATTTGAATGAAATTTCATAAATTGTAGCATTATTGTTTACGTAAAATTTCCATCTTATTATTTATTACATAAGCAACATAAATATCCTAGTTATTATCCTTATGCTAATGTACAACATGAATAGACAGACAAACACACAGGTCGCAATAAGTTATGTAAGTTAGCGCTTTCTGACTCCAGTTGACATAACAATATTATTGGTGTTTTCACACTGTTTGTTGCATAAGTAAGTATACAGTACAGTCTACAGAGGGGGAACGAAATTGGATTTCTATAGTTAGTGCTATAAGCATTTCTAGCCAATTTTATTTGACAGAAAGATGTGTTGTTTTTATAGGTATTTAGTGACGTTCTTATCTAATATTATAGAGCTGAAGTGTTTGTATGTTTGTTTGAAATCGCTATTCTCAGGAACTACTGGTTCGAATTGAAAAAATATTTTTATGTTGAATAGCCCGTTTATCTAGGTAGGTTATAGGCTATATAATACCACGCTACTTCTGAAGGGAGCGGAGCAGTAATCATAAATGTCAACAAATCCGGCAAATTTCCATACATTATTTGGAAAGTAAAAATTCCGGCCATACTTATAAAGGTTTGAAACATGCTACGAGCGAAGCCTATTAGTAATTGATAAACCATAGTAAAGTTATAATTTTACTTATCTTTTCATGTATTTATATTTTCCTGGCAGGCAAATGTCTACGTTTATTTATATAATTGCATAAATGTTAATTGCCATGCTGTTGTTGTTTCATTGTTTCTAAGAATGTCTTGTAGCTAAAAGGTGAAGGAAGTTGAAATTTTCCGCGAAAGGTAACCAAATGGAAAAACACCATAGGCCACGATAACCACTTTCCATAAGATGTACTATGCGCTTATCTGCCACCTAAGTGGTATATAAAAAAGATAGGGTTGTGTAGAATGTCCTGAAATGATTTCCTCTCTTCATTTGCAATCGATTTTCAGTGTAAGATATTGAATACCGAATAGACGTAAATTCCACTATTTGTGCCAAAATTAGCATATCAATGAATAAGAGGTTAATCGCACAGTTAATCGCCTTGTACAAACTTGTGATATCGCAAGTAATTACTCAGGTACGGTACGATTTTATTAGTTTATACAAATAATTAACAACCGGTTTAGTTACATCGTTCATTCACGCTCGAACGAAACAATACGATCGAATAGGTTTCTAAGTTTATCTGACTGAAAATGACTAAATACAAGGAAGTATTGGGATACGCAGTGAAAGTGGTTATTGCAATACGTTTTATGAATAATAAATTTAAACATTTTATTGGATGTGTTAACTAGAACTGTTACAAGTTCCTAATTTGTGTCTGTTGAATCGACTATTCAGTTTAACGTTTTACGGCGCGCGGCGACTGCCAGGTTTTGTAACAAATATCTGGCTATGCCGTCTCCACCGTGTCCCAGTAAGAGGGCTAGATGCCTGGAAGGACTTGGCTTGCCTGACAGAAGGTGCGTGCAGTGCACATAGGGTCTCACGGCTCTCATCACCAGGAATGCTAAAGACCAAGATTGCGCTCATGAGATGACGTGGTTATCGCTGTCAATCATAATTTTGAGTCAAATAACGTCAATAACATTATCTGAATACAATTAACTGATTATTATTTACCACATCGATGCCTCAACGTAGCAGGTTTTTTTTCTTGTTAATATTTGTTAAATTAATGGTGCGCCATCTATGTTCAATTGTAGTAAACTTGTTTACTCATTTTGCCGCTAGATGGCGCTTATAAATTGTGTGCGTTAAATATTTATTTTAAATATTTTAATGACTTTACTTATTAGAATTTAATTGTTTTTAACATGCATTATAATTATTCTCTCATCTTTTACAGATTCATTCGTCAATAGTCAAGAATGGACTGCATCACGAGGTGTAACAGAACTTCGGGTTGGAGTTCTGGGGTCACCAGACAGTGGAAAATCAGCTCTAGTTCATCGGTACTTAACAGGGGCATACATGCAAGAAGAAAGTCCAGAAGGTAAGTTTGCCATTTCTTTTTTCCAGGGAAAATAAATTTTGTCAATATTTTTTTATCTCTATTTAGAAAACTGCCATCTAGCGTCGAATGGCAGTACTTCTTTGCTTCGTCGTTTTGAACCGTAGTAACGTAGTTCGTAGTTCAACAAGATAAACTAGATGGCAGTACTATTTAACTTGGCGTCCGTTAAAACTAAAATAACGTTATATTTAGATGAAAATGTCTGATAAGTTCAATAAACTGTTGAGAGTGATATTGCACTGATTACACTTATCTCGAGAGGGTTTAATTAGCGCGTGGAACTGAAGTGCAATTTATTACGCTATAACTCGGCTATAATTTTGTTTACAGCACTTGAAACCATAGAGATACTTAGAGTATACATTGCTATAGAGCGCGCCTTACAAGTATGAACTGCTATCACGGGTATGAACAGTACCGAGGCTCCTGGCCCAACCTCAATCAGTAGCAAAACAATACCCATCAAAATGACTTCGCAAATAATATTTAATTCGATATGTTACTTCAAAATTTTATACAACATCGTATATTTGTAGTAATAATGACGCAAAAATACCGCAAAAAGGCGCCATTTTTTTGTATTTTGGCTTTAATTTTATCCATGCATATCAAATCGAACAAAAAACTTCATAACAACAAACTACATTAAGTAATAAGTGCATCTATTGATATTTTCGGTAATGCATGAAACGTCACTATAGGTGCGCTATACCACCGCAAAGTATCTGCTAACACTCGGTGCTAAAGACCTGAGTGATACGCGCTACGCGCGCTCTATAATGTAATGTATGCTCTAAGATAGAGAGAGATACATATTATTGCAGTTTGTAATAGTAGGGAAAGGCAATGAAACAATTTGGTTCGCGAAGGACCTATGCGATTTACCACTAGCAATGCGTAACATTTTGTTTCTGTCATATTGATAAAATTACATGAAGGCGCGCAAACCAACACTTGCCGATTGCTGATTGACGAATGAAGCGCTGGCGCTGGGGGGTTGGGAGGTCAGGGCAGTCGCCCCCATTAAACCCGTGTAAGCCAAAAGGGAGCTTCGTAGTGAAAGCCTCGGATGGAACCTAGAACAACGCGAAGATTGATGCATGTGTTCAAAATGTTTTTTTTTTTTCTTTTACAGGAGGTCGCTTCAAAAAAGAAGTAATCATCGACGGCCACAGCTACCTCTTACTGATAAGAGATGAAGGAGGCTCTCCGGAGATGCAGGTTGGTACTGTCCACTCAGTTAATTCGATGACTTTGCCTGAGTTCGAGTTCCAAGTGAAAAAATACAAAAAAAAACCTGAATTACAAATCTAACATAATATAAGCTATTTTTTGTGGACTCGTTGTCACACCAGGGTACACTCGTACACACTTTGGGTGTATCCCATCAGCCGAACTGAAGGGAGTAGGAGGAACATTAGTAATTTCGATTTTACTCTTTTTTTTACAAAGGATTAATAATTCTCGTAACAAAAATCTGTTCAAAATTGAGTCTAGATCTAAACTGCAAACTGTTGCTTACGTCCATAGGCCACGGTAACCACTTTCCATCAGGTGGACGGTGTGCTTGTCTGTCACCTAAGTGGTATATAAAAAAACTGAATCTCCAAAATTTCGAAAAGGCATAACACAATTTTCAAGAAAAAACATTGACATCAAATTCCAATTCAACTGTGACATCGAGTCATTTGAGTCTCTAGCCTGACCCACCAGACACAGCTCTAGATTAGCTTGATTTTATTGAAATAATACAAATGACACCTGGATGTCACACACACACAAAATATAAAATCGATACGATAACTGGGTTAATAACTTCCATATTTTGTTTACACAAATGATATAATATAAGTGGTCTACCTGTCTCTGTTCCCCGGCAATTGAAAGAAACAATACACTCAATAAAATATTCAAGAACCGCGTGATATGTCGCGTGCTATTATTACTATGTACCTATATGTCATTCAACCATGTACCGATACCCTGGCCCTTGTAAACAGAAGGCAGTCTTCACGTACCTATTTCGAAATAGATGGTGACCTACTAAATGCAACTACCATTGGTGTATGTTTTCATTGTTGAATACGACACGTGATTGTCAATAGTGTTTTTAGATGACTGAAGCATCACTTTTAGCGAAGGAATAAATTATACCCCTGGCATTGCAAGTGTTCATAATAATATGATCGTTCGATGTCTATTCAATAATAATTATTATTAGGTAGGGGGTTAGGATGCCACTGTTTCTCACCGTGAAAAAATGTTTATCATCGCTTCTACCTCTGCTAGGTCTAGCCGTTGCCCTACCAGAGGCAGACGCAGACGCATTGTAGCAACGCTAAATGTTTTCCACGCGTACCTCTTTGTAGGCGATGGATTTGATCCCCAACATCACGTCGGGATCGCTAATGTTTACATTCAAGGCTGATCAGGGTACTTGTGTTCTCCGGTACCACGGGCAGATGCAAAATGATAGCGTACGGAATTCATGTTTTCGAATCCATGTCCGATTTGGGGAATCGGGCTTTTGCTCCATCTCGGCTTTCCCCGAGATGGTTTCTGCATAAATAAGTTTCAAAAACCGTGACGTATCCAACAACGGAGCCACACGAATGCCAGGATGCGCCTATCGATTCGTGCTATAAACCGAGCTCGACGGGACTCGAGCATTTAAATAGACTTTATATCTGTTTACGCTACAACAAAAGCCGTTTTACTGCCTGTCGTGGCAAATTTACAAGCCGCTTAGCGGTTTTACGATATTTACCAAAACATTGACTTTATCTGTTTCAAAGTACCAGTTCTTTATTCCTTGTTTGTTTTTTAAAAAGAATGTACGAATAGGTACCTTTTTTCTGCATTGATCTCGAGGTCTTCTTCATCCTAGCGTTAATTCCCAGTCGCATCCGATGCTTTCACCTCGGAGCCTGGGATCCGCTTTACCAGCCTTAACTACGGATTTGGCTAGACCTCGATATTGGTGTAATTTGGCTCGTTGTGAGTTCGATCGTGACGTCCTAGGTTTTATTACCGAGTACATTCATACATACAGTCACGCTTGTTCACTATGGTGGTACGCAGAGACCACAATACATGTTTACATTTGCTAAAATTATGACACGGGTACATCTTTCCCTTTTCTTACTTTCGTCATATCCTCCAGTAATGTTTAAATATACGGCAAGGAAAAAGAAGTACCGGGTCCTGGATCGTATTTTTTAATGGTTTCCTGCGGCTTTTATAGGAAAAACTGTCACCTAACCTAACTTGAGAGGAAATCTAGTGCCAGAGCCTCTTGAAACATAACATACAATCATTCATAACCATACCGATTGTTTACCATATTTTACTTCACGTCTCCGAGTCAAATTTTATGATTTACGTGCGGAGATAAGTCTGGTACGGCCTTATATGGGAGATACATGTTCGGGTAGTAAAAGAATATGATTATGGGCTTTACTCTCGGAGGGCGCTGCTTACTCCATTTGTGAATACAAACAGCACTCCGTTCTGATGGTTAAGATGTCTATTCACTGCGTAAAGTGGGCCTTAATTTTACTTACTGTGTATAGTAAAGTAAGGCGTAAATTCGTTTATGTTTCTTATAATATGCTTTCCATCATCATCAGTCATTTTTTGTAAGGCACGTCAATATGATTTCAGGGTCTGATTTAAGCTAAAGGGGAAGTCTCAGGAATTAGGATCACCATTGGAGATTAAAGAATGCTAAAATAGTGGCCCTCGGTTTGGCCACATTGGCGACCTCATTAGATGCTTTTCACGGTAACAGCATTCGGGATCGTAGGTAAAAGGAAATTTTTCGTTACAAATTTTCACCCCGTTCTTCTACTCCTTTATGATTTAAATTACTTAGGTTTTACGGGAACGAATGCCGTCTGACCTCCTAACCTAACAACAAGAGAGCCTGCACCAGAGCCTCATCTAACATCAGCAGGGACGGTCTGCAAGCCGGTTGCAGGACCCAAAGTTCCTAGTGTGGCCCCAAACATCCACACACCACTGAAATGACCAGGGCCGGCAGTCTATACTTTAGATAGCGACCGAATTCGTATGTTATCTAAAAGCGACCGAAATTCCAAGTCTATCGAAAGTTAACGATTTTTCGGTATTTGTAACGAATGTCGTCGCAAACTTTACCGAATTATCGTTACCAACCCTCAAAAAATTTTGCTCGGTATGTCAATTGGTCCAGACTTGGGTTCGACGCAAACATACCGATACCCGTCGCTATCTTTACTTACGATTTCGTAAGCAAAGATAGGGACGGCAAGTAGAGACTGCCGGCCCAGAGAATGATAGTCATAACGATGACAATCAGTCTAATGTCAGTCCAACGTATCTACTGTCTGTCTACTGTTAGCCTACTGTCATATTTATGACTGTTATCCTTACCGTCATACCAGTAGATTGGAGTCTACCGAATGTCATGTCGTATCGGATCCGTATCGTGATCGGATGATGTAAACATCTTCATTATGCTCCTACATAAGTAGGTACACAAAAACACTTGTCTTGAAATCTGCACAAAGCAATCGGGAGCTGATTCCATTATCGTTTTAATTGGAGCGAGTGGCGTCGACACTCACTCGATATCGATTCGATTTATGATTAGTTTGCCGATAAGTTTCAGCGATTGTTCGATTGTAATCGAGTAATAGAGAATGGTTTCTGGCGCGAATTGTTTTGTGTGATTGTAAATTCTATTCATCTGTTACAATCTATAACAAAGTAAACGGAAGACCTAAAAGTTGTTTATTCAGATTGGCTTCCGCTAATTTATTTTATTTTGTTAATATTTCCTACCCGGGACTGGACCTCGGAGACTTTAGGACACAGTCTCCTCAGGTCCTTTATGCGGGGCGTGAAAAAGCATCTGATGAGGCCGTCAAGCTGAGTGCCACCATTGTAACATAGTACGTGTCTATAATGGTGAACCTCTTTTCCGAGACTTTGCCATCAGCTTAGCATCAGGCGAGGTAAAGTCAAAAAAAGAGAATATATTTTGTCTGAAAAAATGCCCTACCAAGACAACCACATCTACATATCGATACACCTGCTGATTGATTGACGGGATAGGCTCTAACGCAAGCTTTCCTTTCGGGGTTGGGGATGGTTTACCGACGGCATTCGCTCTAGTAAAGTCCAAGATAAACCAAATTATGAAAAGAACCCAGTCCTAAAAAGTAGATTTTCAGTCTTTCAATGCAACCCGAGTTCATAGATGATTGCATTGCAAAAAAACTTGCTGAAACCCCTGAGCCCCTAAAAACCTCCTCCTTTTTAAATCGGTTAACTATCTCTAGGTAGATAAACAATGATAAGCCAATATGATCAGCTTTTAATACGCCGGTGGACTTCGACATCCAATCACCCCACCCCTTTCAATTCTATTGATCGTCCTACCCGCAATAAGTTGCGAACACGCCCAAATCTCAAAATACCTGCCACTTAGGTTCGCACGATATTCACGTGCTATCATCCCCTTTCTGCCGATCCTCGTAACGGATGACGTCATCGCATTAGGATGGGTTGACCCGCGACCCAACGGGCGATTTATGTCGGCCACCCATCTAAATATAGTCTATACCTGGTTGTGGTAGAATGTGGATTTTTCTTGGCACAATAGAAAACAATGTATAGGTAGTAAAGTAACACGCAAGCAACGAAGCTTTCACCTTGGAGTCTGGGGTCCGCTTTACCAGTCTTAACTGCGGATTTTGCTAGACCTCCGACTGCCATAGATGTTCGTATGGCAACCAGGACCGACGGCTTAACGTGCTCTCCGAGGCACGACCAGACCAATGCAAATATCCATATATAGTATGCATGCAGTGCAAATACGAGTATGTGTATGCACGAGCATACACATATTTGCACTGAGCGGGGATCGAACCTGAAAAATTGTCTAGTAAACAGGAAGATGAAGCTGGGGTAGTTTATTGGAGTTGCTAAGGTATTAGATCAAAGTAGACGTTAGCCCGGTCATAGCACTGGCGAAATCAAGTCACTAGATGTTTATAATATTTGCAGGATTCCCATACTATTTTAGTCAAATATTTTTATTTTATTCTTTATTTTGTACTGAAAATAATACATTCAATCGTAACAATTAAATTTTACTACAAAGATGAGCTTAACAGCCTTAACTCAGTATTGAGTTTTCTCCCAGCAAACCTTGGGGGTCGTGTACAAAAAAGCGCAACAAAAGAGTAAAAAACAAGTGTACAAATTATTGTAGAGAACCATACAGAAGTACCTACTAAGAAGATACTAAGAAGATAATTACTTTATTTAGCAATTTATATCTCTATCGTCAGATATCCTAATCCTACTTATCTTTTCGTCTCTCGGACATCCCTAGATCACAATCCCGAGGAAACGGACGGTGATTCGTTTCATCAAAATAAGGATGTCAAATCCCTACGTTTGAGTGCCAATCCATTAAGTACCTCTTAAAGGATGTGCCCAGGAGGAAGGATACTCCTTTGTCGTACCTAATCCCTCTTAAGCAGACCTCTTTGCAAATACTTTTATGGGAATTTACACGATCACGGTACGTATAGTTAGATGCTGGCGAGAAGTTAAAATACAGTTAAGAAAGTTGTAGGAAAAGAATTGCCAAGAATCGGACCTACTTGCTGCCGGAATTGAGATAAATTACTATGAGGTGGATAACTTGAACACTATTAAAATGAATCTTTTTGATGTATTTTTGATTAAATGCTTAGCATCCAATAAGTATGCACGCACAGATTGGATACAGGTAGCACCTATTACCTAACCTATTAGCTAAAGCTAAGATTCCATAGCCGACCGCATACGACAACTGCCGATGCACGCGTACCCTGGGTTAAAGGGGACAATTGAGAAGCCGCAATTACTTACGCGTAGGAATGTGCTGCGTGCATCGTCAGTTGTCGTAAGCGGTCGGCTACGGATCTTAGCTTAATTAGTCTCATAGCATAGGTACAGAAATGGTGAGGTATTGTACAGATGTACTCGCCTCTCAATTTTTTTCAAATATGTAGATGTGTACAAACAAACAGACAAACAAAACTTCTGACTGATATGGACAGCACTCCAGGAAACCAATTCCAATCACCATCGAAACAAGGGATTGTAAATTGAAGTTAGAAATGAAATGATTGAATTCTGTCAGCTCCACGTTTTAGTATCACACAGGTACGGCTTGGTATTTATAGACTTGTGTTATATTGATTTTTATTAACCGACTTCAAAAAAGGAGGTTCTCAATTCGTACGCAATTTTTTTTTTTATTTTTTTTATTTTTTTGTATGTTTGTTACGCGATTGTGAAGCCAATCCTGGACGGATTTTGAAAATTCTTTTTTTGTTTGATAGAGGATACTTTCAGAGTGGTCCCATATCCAAGATGTCCGGATCTAATGCTATGATCCTGGAGAAATCAAGGGAAATCCTCCGAAACCAGACTGATGCGCCTTCAAGCGCCTACTCTTTTATATTAGCAATCAGATGAATGTTGTTTTATTTTCAAAGAACCAGGCGTTGCTCTTAAAATTACAGTATAGCGAAAATAATATAAAAAATACAACTTTATTAATGATACTTTACAGTACGTACGTAATAATCAATATTTATGAAATACAGTGACTTAATAGTCATAAGTACGCGTTCTACATGGCTATGCTAGGGAGTATCTATAATATAATATATTATAGTAGTACGAGTACCTAATAGTAGAGTCTAGAGTTATAGATGAATACCTATGTGTACCAGCATTTTCCAAAATTTTGATACTATGGGGGTAAAATAGGTGACGAACCGTTGTATGTAAAATCCGTATTTTGTGAAACGGATTTTATGATCTTTGTTTTGTTGGAGAGAGAAAGGTGGTTCAGGGAGCCAGAATCGTATGACAGGATTCAGGAAGTCAGGATTGGATTATGGGATCTAGGGAAATCCTCAAAATGATGACAAAACACTGTTTCTGCTGCTTTAACATATTTAATTTCAATAATTGCCTTTTAAAATTATCTTCACGTGATTTTTAAGCTGCTGATGATAGGAACCTAAGCAGAGGGTGGGATTATAACTCACTAAAAAGAGGAAAATAAATTCTTTTTAACAAAAAAGTTTAACCGACTTCAAGAAATGGCAAAGAGGCACTGAAAAGTGAAAAATAACGTAATTTACAGCCTTACTGATTTATTAGAAGTCGGTGCCAGCCAACATTGTTTATTGTGTCTAAACTACTCGTACTATGATGCAATCAATTGAAATATTGCCTCTCGGGCTTGGCACCGACTTCTAATAAATCAGTAAGGCTGTAAATTACGTTATTTTTCACTTTTCAGTGCCTCTTTGCCATTTCTTGAAGTCGGTTAAACTTTTTTGTTAAAAAGAATTTATTTTACCTATCACGCATGACGATAGCTCCTGTTAGTGTAGATCTATACTAAAATGTCGTAATGTCGACAAACTCACACATTACATTATAATGTTGAAAAATTTGAAATCCCCACATTACATTTCAAATTTTTTCAAATTCAAATTTTATTTCCATAGAACATGGTTACATTACAGGTTAGATTATAGTTTTCAACAGAGGAAAAGCCTAAAAGTATGTTTAGCCCATCGCGTTTTAAATTTTGTTGAACATCACAAACTAATCGAAAAAACATACAGACGAATTGAGAACCTCCTCCTTTTTTGAAGTCGGTTAATAAAACCACTTTTCAACGGGCTCTATCGCGATTTACTCGTATTTGGTATCCGTATTTGGTAGAATCCGTTAAAATCCTAGCGTTAATTCCAGTCGCATCCGAAGCTTTCACCTCGGAGTCTGGGGTCTGCTTTACCAAAAGTGGTTTGAGTGATATTCGCGTAAACTTCAGACGGTATTATCATTAACTAAGGTAATTACTTCTACTTCTAACTTCATCTACTACCATCTCTAAGTATCCTTTTTTTGCCACCTTCGTTGCACAAAAAAGGAAGAAACCCATAATTCCTTCATCAATCCGGTATTTAAAACTCAATCCGCCCCTCGCAGTTCTACAATAGTTTTAAATTGGAAGCGCGCATTGTGCAGCTCACGGAATGCCGGCCTATTTTCTGCTGGCTGGAACTTCGAGGAAGCTCATCTAATTGCTCCACTTGCGAGCTCCATTCTTCAATTTACGAGTTTGTAGGGTTAGAGGAGGCACTGAGATTTGTTACTTTTGTATTTGAGTTATACTTACGCCTGTAAAGCTTTTAAGAGGTAAGCAGAGTTGGGTTAACACTGTTATTTGACTATTTTTGGACCTGCTTTTTTATTCCAAATTGTGGGCTACAGCTAAAAATATACCTACAGATGTTTTTGTCTGACTGGGGAATTGACTCTCTCAAATCAGTATCGTGTTCGTTTTCATTAGATTGAGGCAAAATTAATGAAAACGTTAGATTACCAGAATGGGTTCTTTTTATTATAGAATTCGTCGACATTGTGGAGATTGAGAGTCAATCGAAACTGAATTTTGAACATGTTTTTCAGGAGGCTTTCAGTTCAGCTACTTAGTTGGACTACGGGCATGTACCTGCGGTCGTGATCCAACTATTTTAGAAGTTGGACTACCTTTTCATTTATCCCTTACCCGTGCTAATCGCTTAATTCGCTCTATCGCGACTACATCACAGGCCCATTGTAATCTATTATCCTGGTTTAATTAAGGTACAAGGGCGAATGTTTGCTTTCTCAAACAATTTGTTCCAAGTCTTGTACTGAATAGATGCGAGAAATATTAATTAGAGGTAGAATTAATTAAGTATATTGCTTGGGGCGTGCCGCGTTTGCAGTGTGGGTTGGATTCCTATTTGTTTCACCTGGTCTGGAAAGTAGAGAATATATTTATTGTGAAATAGCTTTTGCCAGAATGTGGGTACTAGAGGGTACAAACTTTTAGGTTCCAAACTAACCCAACCTGCAATTTGCAAGGTGGTACAGTCAGCGTCAGAACGACTTTGACTGCAAAGTCTCAAAACGATCTTAATAGGTACCAAGTTATAATGAGCAAATCAAATTGTTTTATTAATTTAAATTGTATGTCCGAACTAAATTTACCTATGTGCCAAATATCAGAATAATCAGTCAACAGGAAGGGGTAAAATCAAGGCATTAAGATCATTTTGAGTCACCAATCGCGAGAATCTGGTACAGGCTCTCGGTGATGGACGGTCAAAGGGCCATAGCTCCCATAAATGCCTACCAAGCCAAATCATGAAAAGGAGGAGAAGGAGAACGGAACCTGGGTTCCAGAACGCCAAAAAAACTACACTCAATTTTTCATACAATTAAATCCACACGCCACATCTAGCCATCTCTATATCCGTGCTCATGCTACCACTACCCCAGTACCTGGCCTGCCGTGCACTGAAATAATTAAAAACCCCAACATTAATCTCAAGCCAAGCGTATGAAATTCCAGAGTAGGCGTTTCGCTTAAAGGACGCCATTTGCATGTAAGCGCGTTACGCTGGAGTAAACCGAAGCGAGGCGGAATGCAACTGGGTCGGTGCAGGACAGGACAAAGGAGCATGAAGCTAGCTGCAGGACATGACATGCATGATGTACAGTCAGTGACAGAAGTAGCTTAACGTTAGGTTAAGACCCTTATTATTATCTGCCTTATATCACCTCACACAAAGTGTATAATGTGCCAAAAAAATTACGTTTGTTTGAAAGTTTGAATGAATACCTAGATTGATTTGGATTGGATTAACATTTCATTGAATACGTGGATGTTTATTACTCAATCACACTAGAAACTTCAGCCGCAAAGAAATATTTATCTTTATATCATAGGTAGAAAAAATATTCCATTACAAGTAAAACAACACCGCTAGCACGCCAAGGAAAAAAACAAACCCGTTGTTTAAAAAAATAACATCTGACTAACCATACTAGCTAGTATAATAGGTAGGTATAACGTCACAATTTCATATCTTATGCAACTATAGAGATGTTGTTCAGCGATATTTTATAAGTAGTCTACAATTTTTTGTTCTAATCTTGTGCCTAGTTGCGTCAGTTTTTTTTTAAACCTAGGTATATTATAATACACAGTGGAAAATAATCTGGTGCCCCAGAGAGCACGTTAACCCGTCGGCGGCGTCGCGGTAGCCATGCGAACATCTATGACAGTTATAATGGGTATTAGGAGCCCTTAAAAGTCCGATAACTCATCTAACTACAGAACTTCGGTATCACCAGTAGGTTGCGTAGTAAGTCGCTTCCCGGAAAATATCGAAGGTAGCCAAACCCGCAGGGCCGCAGTTAAACACTGGAAAAAGCGGGCCCCAGACTCCGAGCGAAAGCTTCTGGGATTAAATGGCATAGCATTCACTTAGGGAAAATATGAAAGTTCGGCTTATATCGTAGTTGGACTAAATCGACTCCAACTGAGTTAAGAAAAGGACTCGAAGGATGAATTCCAGATGTAAATAAGGATCATAGGATAAGAATCATGCTCATATGGTACACGGAGCAAAACTTATTGGTCCACTTGTATAAGTTATCTTGCCTCCCTTTTAGGGAATTTTAATTAGCCAGCAAGGACGCTGGAAACGTGCTAAAAGCTGAACAAAATGTCCTTTGTTTATTATGTTAGTAGACCACACAGAACATAAATTTTTAAATGGTAGGGGTGGTTTTGCAGAGCTAACTATGGGCGGAGTAATATGAGTGTGGAGGACGAGGAATATATTAGACATCGCTTTGAAAATAAAGCGTTCCAAGGTCTGTTTAATATTTAATGAATTTGTATGAACCACAAACAGGTAGGCGAGAACGAATTAAGGAGAAAGGAAATGATGAGAAAGAAAGAAAATATATTTATGTAGGATAAGCACATTACACATCATATAACATAAGATACACGGGCAATAACAATAATAGATAAAACAATAATATTAACAATTTAGCACTTTTACAAGTCGTAATGAATGGAACTTATTCTTCTACTATATATCTTGGTCAGTAAGTAATTATAATAACTAGCTGTACTAAGTCAAGAAAATTAATTAGCCAGTTCGTTTTAGTATTCGTTAGTAATGTAGTTATATTAAAGAGAAAATGACTCAGACTCAACTTAAGCTCTTGTTTTCAATGGCAATAACGAACTAATTTAATTAGACATCTAATTTTGTGGTTGTATAGTCAGCTGCTGGATATATTAAAATAGGCCTCTCCCAATGTCGGCACGCTTATGTAGATATAAACTAATGAAATTTTACCGAATAATTAAAAACTAATGTTTCTTCTATTTCATATTCAAGGTTACTGGTAACTCGTATTTCTGTCGGGGGGTGTTAAAGGACCCAAAATGCTACAATTTGGACCCCACATTGTATGCTGTATATGTATATTCCCGCCTTTAGGCAGAAGATTATTTCAATTCTATTTATTTATGTTGATTTATACCAAAAGATAAATAAAGTTGTTTACCAATTTGCCAAGGGCTCGTTTAAAACGAACGACCCAAGGAGGTGGAAGTTGTTTTGCAATATTCGTATAAACATTTTCCTTTCTCCGTAATTTGCTTTTACTTGAAGATTGTTTTGAAATAATGTTATTTTTAATAACAAACTGTTTTAAGGTACTACTTACTTTAGAATTTTTGCGTTCTACAAATTATGTTTACCTTTTTTTATACCACTTAGGTGGCAGACAAGCGCACGGTTCATTTGATGGGAAGTGGTTACGGGAATTTTCTCTTTAGAACTTTATCTTCATCTACATAATTGAACATTACATGCCATAAATACTGTTTATACACTTTTTATATGGGGCACGTCAGTATCACTTCACCTCGTCTGAGGAAAGCTGAAGGCAGTCTCGGAAAAGAGGGTCACCAGTCACCATTACAGACACTAATAATGTTACAATGGTGGCACTCAGCTTGACGGCCTCATCAGATGTTTTTGCACGCCCCGCTTTAAGGACCCGGGACTGCAGGAAAAAGAAAACACGTTAAGAATTCCAAGACTTTCTGGTGAGGTAAAGAAAAGAGTCACCGAACAGCGCGAAAAATCAATTTGAAGGTCATAAATAGATTTAAAAATTTTCATATAACAGTATCTAAAGTTTGAATTATAATGGCAATACCACCAAATACAGCAATACAACCTTCGTTAATCCAACCGGAAACGAAACGAAAACAAAATGTAAATACCGGTTGAGCTAGACTGAAGAAAAATAATTAAAAAAACAATAGGTACACCACCTCGTTCGACCTTTTAAAAAATAGTAAAACAGGAAATTCTCAATCAAATTACGAGACTCCCCTCGCTAATTGAACGAAAGCTCCGGACGCTCCGGTGGAAAGGGCTTAGCCGACCGGATTTGTACCTCGAAGTACGAACACTATGGATTAGTAGATGTGGCACAATGGTAAGGTAACTCCTTTTGCACTTAATAAGACATCTAAAGACCTTTATACACCTAATTAGACATCATTTTTCGGACTCTCTTCTCTTCGTGTTGGGTCTAATCAAAAATTCGTACAACTTGGAAACGATAGAAAGTAGATAGTGTATTTAGGGGTTAACCTGGGTACACTATTGGGCACGCGTAACTATTAAACGGTTAACTTTAACCCTTTAATAGTCACGACTCACGCACGGCTAAAATATGCCTATATTTTTCGGCTTAGTGTTTTTTTTTTCTAAGTTTAAAATTATGTTATCTCTAAAATAACTTACTTCGCTGGCTCCCTTGACAGCCTAACTCTTATCAAATGTAATATATAGCATGTATACTTGTAACTTATCTAGAACAAACTAATTTTAAACAGTCCTTTCGCCGACATAAAATAATACCACCCCCATTTTTACCTACATTTACGTTTATTAACTACTAAATACTTTACAATTATAGACCTTACGCCCTGCTTTTAAGGGTTGACGTACTGATTTTACAACTTCATTAGATCAAG
Source organism: Eilema depressum (assembly GCA_914767945.1). NCBI lineage: Eukaryota > Metazoa > Arthropoda > Insecta > Lepidoptera > Erebidae > Eilema > Eilema depressum. The sequence goes on from OU612021.1 coordinate 2,697,635, forward strand.
ATGGCCGTGCCCGACGATTTGGCGCCAAGCCGACAAATTATTGTCGTTTAAAAAATTGCAGGTAATATTTTCGAAGTTGGAAGCGTTTTGGGGTTAACCAGTTTTTCGTATCGATTGACGTTTGACATAACGAGGACAAAATGTCTGGCTTTGTTTTTTTAGGGTTCCGTAGCCAAATGGCAAAAAACGGAACCCTTATAGATTCGTCATGTATGTCTGTCTGTCTGTCCGTCCGTATGTCACAGCCACTTTTCTCCGAAACTATAAGGCCTACACTGTTGAAACTTGGTAAGAAGATGTATTCTGTGAACCGCATTAAGAATTTCACACAAAAATAAAAAAAAGCATTAAATTTTGGGGGTCCCCATACTTAGAACTGAAACTCAAATTTTTTTTTTCGTCAAACCCATACCTGTGGGGTATCTATAGATAGGTCTTTAAAAATGCTATTGAGGTTTCTAACATAATTTTTTTCTAAACTGAATAGTTTGCGCGAGAGACACTTCCAAAGTGGAAAAATGTGTCCCCCCCCCCTCTAACTTCTAAAATAAGAGAATGATAAATCTAAAAAAAATATATGATGTAAATTGCCATGCAAACTACCACTAAAAATTGGTTCGAACGAGATCCAGTCAGTAGTTTTTTTTAATACGTCATAAACCGCAATTTTCGCCTTTGCTACTACGGAACCCTTCATGGGCGAGTCCGACTCGCACTTGGCCGATTTATTTTTGAAAGGAAATAGTGGTGAAGCGCGTCTGCTATTCTGAACTAGAGGAAGATAAATGCAGAGACAGGGCGGACCACTCCTGCGTTATAAAGATGTTCAAATATAATTTTGATTTTATTTCGATGGAAAGATGTTGGTTGGAAGGAGGTAGGATCATATTCTGTCTCGACGTTAAATGACGATAAGCTTAAAGCTCATCAGCCTGCTGACATCTATATTTCAAAAAGTGAATCTCCGAAATGTATGAACGCGCATAATTTCCGAACGACTAATTCAACAAATTCAAATAAAATTAGTCAACCCGCGACCATGGCTGCTGAAAAGTAACCGAAACATTGGACTAAAAGTAAATAATCCCTACTAATATTATAAATGCGAAAGTAACTCTGTCTGTCTGTTTGTCTGTCTGTCTGTCTGTCTGTCTGTCTGTCTGTCTGTCTGTCTGTCTGTCTGTCTGTCTGTCTGGTTTTCACGCCTAAACCACTGAACCGATTTTGATGAAATTTGGTATAGAGGTAGTTTAGACCTTGAGAAAGGACATAGGCTATGTTTGGTCGCGATAACCGACATCCACGCGGGCGGAGCCGCGGGCAAAAGCTAGTAACAAATATATCGCGATAGAATCCGTTAAAAAGTAGTTTTATTACAAAATTGGCTGATTCTTTTTCATTGTGTTGGTTATCATGGGAAGGTTTGTATATGGGTTAGGTAATATTTACACACGAGCGAAACTAGGGATACATTGAAGTGGTCGTCATGGCCGAAATTGGTCAGAGGGTGTGAAAACAAGGCAGGTCTGATAGTAAACCGATGTTTACCAGTAACGAACCCTCCCCCTCGCTATGGAGATCTTGTTTTGCGACAATACCCTACAAAGTTGTTAGTAATTTTGCTATTTAGGGTTATTTCTCCTCCCTCCTTTTCCTTCCCCTCTCTTTCGGGCGGGCAATTGAAATTGCTTAAATAACGAAAGAGATTTATTAACAGACTAGCTTCCTGCCTTTGTATCTACTAATAGTATGTATTATACCTACATAGCTATAAACCTTCCTCTTGAATCAGTCTATATATTAAAAAAGCCGCATCACTTTTTTTTATATAGGACACGTCAATTTGACTTCACCTCGCCTGATGGTAAGCTGAAGGCAGTCTCGGAAAAGAGGGTCACCATTGTAGACACGTACCATGTTACAATGGTGGCACTCAGCTAGGCGGCCTCATCAGATGCTTTTTCACGCCCCGCATAAAGAACCCGGGACTATAGGAAGAGGGAAACATGTGAACTGGTAAGGAATTCCAGGACTTAATGGTGCGGCAGAGGAAGGAGTCGTCGAACTGCTAGGTTTATTTTGTGTCTTAGCAGTTTGCTAAAACACGACGGGTATGACTAATATGGGAATATGGGTTAATCCCGAATCCGTACTTATATTTGTTATTCATGAAGCAGCTTGTACCTACCCGTCACGAAATTATGAGCCCAATAATCATTATCGTAATTTATTTATAATTTTTCCGTTAAAGTTTGCGTGTTTACGATACTGGCGACTATTATATTATTTTATGGTCATGGTGATTCATAATCTTACCATAATTTGCGATATCCTTTCGTACAATAGTAGGTATAAATTAGTTACCTATCTACTTAACTCATATCTTACAGGCTATCCTGTCTATCTAGTAAATAGACAGGATAGCCTGTAAGATTGATTGTGTGTGATAGTTGAAGTCAATGTAATATGTTATGATGAAAGAACCTTATATGGAAAGCCTGCAGACTGCCCCCATAGACAAGTGGCACAATCGTTAGTGGAATATAACTGGGATTGACACATTTTTTGACATTTATAGCAGTCGTGAATGTATGTCAATCCCATAAATTGACTAGTCTATTTTCTATTTATGGTAAAAATAATATTAGTAACCTAACCTTGATCACTAATATTCCCTCAAACCCCTCCAGCTAAGCTAAATTGCTTTTGTTAGGAGTGGCCTCGAATCGAACAAGATTCGAATCCGGGACCTTTCTAAGAGAGACTATCTTCTGAGATTTTGCCTTCAGCGTACCATCAGGCGAGGTGAAGTCAAATTGACGTTTTACTATATATATAAAGAGGCCGACTTCTTAACAACTAAGCTACCAACACTATTCTATTCTATAATACTTACTAACGAATACCTTTTATTTAAGCCTAGTTTATTTTTTGTTTGTCACTACAAGATTGTTTACCTTTATTTGAGTACCTATCCAACGGAGTACATAATATGTATACCTAATAGCATTTCCAACATAATGCCTTTATGGTTTACTTGGTGTAGCGGGTAAATAAAACATGTTGAAATAATACAGACAGGCGTATATGTAATGTGAAAGGCTCGGGGGGGACTCGAAACAAAGAAAGGAGGCTATTGTGTTCCGTTTTAGCTTTAGACAGGACGCCGCGGGTTGTGGCGGGAACCGGGCACCGAACGCCGACATCCTACTCCAAGGATGTGGATACGATTACACAACGTGTGATACTATACTTCGAATTTATTATATTAGGTAGGTAGATCAGGGCCCATACCATGAACTCTTAAAACAGGTCAATAATTGAACTGCTGTCAGTCTACCAACTGCAAATGTCACTTTGTAATCCCTTTGTAATCCTATTTATTTATATGACATTACAAAGTGACATTTGCAGTTGATAGAATGACAGCAGTTCAATTTTATTATTGACCTGTTTTAAGGTTTATGGTAAGGCCGCAGATCTAAGGAATTTTAAAAAAAGAACATGTCAATGTACCTACTTGAAACCGGCGAGCATTATGAAAACAATTTTATGAAATTAGAAGAAGCGAAAGATGTATACCAGGATCGTAGCAAGTGGAAAGCTGTGGTCTCTACCTGCCTCACTGGGAGAGAGGCGTGACTGTATTTATGTGTATTAAATAGTTCAAGCTGCGTTTACATACTCGCGGCAGAGCGAGGGAAGTGGCGAGAGAAGTGGGCAGAGACGTAGTGTGAATGGTATATTCGTCATGCCGCGAGTACTGCCATAGTATAAATAGAGGTACTGCCGCGTATGTTGCTCGAATGTCGGCTTGGCGGACTGCCGCGTATGTTGCTCGAATGTCGGCTTGGCGGCGCGAGTCAAAGGAGCGGCAATACTAGCGCGATGAACTATACGAGAGATCAGTAAACACGACTTTCGTTATTGCTCCTCGAATATTTACTTTTAAAAATATTTATATCGATCTACGGAAAGTGTATAGTAGTTGAAAGTGAAAGTTTTTATTAATAATCTATTTAATTAATTCTCTATGCTGTAAAAGCATAATGCGTACACTGCTACAGCGTTGTCCTCCATACGTTTACGCCCGTCTCCGTTGCAGGGCGAATACTGTAATGCGGACCAACGCGATGATGGGAGTATGTAAATGCTAGGGCATTAATCGCGCGAATATTTCTGGCAACACGATGAGCAATGCGAGCGGCAGTATGTAAACGCGGGGTTACATACATATACTCACGCCTGTAAATCCCTGGAGGTGTAGCCAGTAGGCAGTAGGCCTAACTAACTATGATTTTCGGTCCCACGTAATCAGGGTGAGCCTATTGTAGTCAAGCGGGCACTTAGTCAAGGGCTGCATGTTACTGTCAGATTATTAAAGGAAAAGGAAATAAGGTGTATTTGTATTTGAGCTATTAGCGCCATAGGTTTAGTGGTATCGATAGTTTTGCAAATCAATCGGTCCAATCGATGAAGGTGAAAACAGATCGTATACATTTTGCAAGGGATTTATACGTTCGACGGAACACCGTGAATGCCGGATATCCCACACCCTCCCCGGAATGGATGACTAAGGGAAATAGATAAAATGACACACATAATATTGATCCATCGTCGGCGTCCCTGTCGGAAATAAAAATAATAATAATCGCAATGCTTAATTTTATTCTGCATAATTGCATTTTTATGTACCTACCCTGTCATCGTCGCACATCACGGGATTGATCTTTTTTTTTTTTTGATTAAATTCAGTAACCGAAATTAAATACTAATAAATCCTCTAACTAACCCCTAAAGCTAAGCTAAATTGCTTATGTTAAGAGTGGGTTCACGTCGGTAATGTAATGGCCAAGTTTTGAACTCGGGACTTCTCGATCGCGAGACTGACTCCTTAACCACTAAGCTACCGATGCTCCGTTCGTTACAAAGTGTATAACGTTTTACTGGAATAAATCGTAAACTTACCTATTATCTCCGACCCGGTTAGGATAAATTAGACCGCCATTTTTAGTTTAATTAGTTTTTTCAGGAGCTCGGTTATTGAACCGTGTCGATAAAAAGTAGGTAGGTAAGGTAGGTAGCTAGGTACATTAATATAGATAGAGTACAGAATTAGGCACGAACAAGAAGTAGGTTATTTTATTCGATTAGATACCTATTTTAAATAACTATCGCGTTTTGGACACTTCTAAATTGGGTATATGTATAGATCATGAAGATAGGTAAGTACCATGATACATTGATACCTGCATAGACTTATTCTATGGATACCTGCATGATTTTTAAATAATATAAGGTAGGAACTGAATTTACAAAGATCCCCTAATCTTTCCAAACAAGCAAAATTGCTTGCGTTTGTTGGACGTATGTATATGATCAGTTCACGTCAGTACTGTAGCGCCAGGATTCGAATCCGAGACGTCTTGATCATAAGGCCGATTTATTTTTCAATGGGATGGACGTGTACCTACCGTACCTACAGATAAAGCCAGGCAGTACTTTTTATTTCGATGGACAAAAAACGTCTATTTTTTGTGGGTTGGATACTCGAAGGCACGCTTGCTACATTACAGTTGCCAGGTTAATTAAATATTTCTGAAAACTATGCTGCCCATTGTGGCATTGCTCACTTTTCGTGATTTTATTGTTGTTTTATTATGGTATGTACATTAAAAACTTTGACAAAAAAATTTTGCAGAGATCAAAAGTGTATAAAGCCTGCGAATCATGCTGAAAAAACAATCTATAAACCAATAAACTAAAATTGAACGAATGAATGAATGGAATCCCGATTATTTATTATCTGTCATCAAGTGACATTTGTCCGTAGGGTTATATTACGTAGGGTGAAAGCACTTGTAGTCGGTAGGGGTGGGATCGCGTGCGGCGCCACTGAGTCGCCACTTTTGTATACAAAGCTGTACTGGGGCTTGGAAGGTAGGTCTAATTATAAACTGTCAATCGACATGTGAACAATGCGTTTAATAGGCTGTTAGAAATACGGTACAGGTGTCTTTGTGGGGTATTTTCTCATGAAGCGCTAGTAGTTAAGAGTTTACGGTTGTCTGATATAAAAGCTATACTAAGTAGGTACATACTGAATCACACTTTGTGAATAACTTATAAGGAAAGTGATAGTGGTTAAAAGATTTATACTTATATTTGCATCTTTATTTATGACTGTTGTTTGAAAAATAGTTATTTTTATCGTGGTATTTAATAGAAATTATTACTCAATACCTATTTTCAATACATAGGTTTATAAAGTTAATGTTGTTAAAGTGTGGCATTAAATAAAGTTAATGTAGGTGGCATACTGAAAATTTATGGGGCGGTACAAATTAACGGTCTGGTACTCTTTTCGACGACAAAAGCTTTTAACACCTTTTCCGGGCATGCAAAAAGTTCTACTTAATTTAGGATACATTTTATAATAATGAAGTTTATAAACAGTCAATATAGCTAGATGGTTAACTTAATGAGATAAACGCTTTTACTTCATTACTTGATGTGACTGTCAAATTATTAATAGCATATTTTTTAAAGAAATAAAAATATTTTATTTATGATCCTCAAAATATGTAGCAATTTTCGTTGTTGTTGTACAAAAATGTCAAAAGATAAATAGAAGGCTTCCTTTACACACACAATCACACACTGAAATATATAGCGTACAGTTACATGAAATTTAAGATAATGTATAAAGGGCAAAGTATATCAATCTATGACATATAGAAATGTTTCTGAATATTATTTGAGTTATGAAGTATATAAAATCGTTTAGGTATGCGTAAATAAGTTGTCGAAGTTGAACTGAACGAAAGCTTTTGCAGCCGGCATGCAGTACTTTGAACTTCTTAACATTATTAAAGTTTTATCTTCACCGCTCTGTTCCGAAGTTTCACAAAATCATTTATTTCATTATTTGCTTTAGATTCCATGCAAACGCTTGCAAATATTTTTCTTTCTTTTTCCAATTTTAATAGTGTTTATAGCTTGAAATGAAACATGTGGTGAATAAAATTTTCAATTATTTGTTCGACGTAATATATATATATAAATAATTATGTAAACTAAGTAATTTATTTCAGCTTACTTTTTCAAAGGTTGACATCTAAGCACACCTCAAATAATGAAGAAAAGTATTAGGTATGTCGATGTATTCATAAATTCGGACCCTGCAGGAGTGTTACCAGCACCTGTGTGAATCGTAAATAAGTTTTATGTATTTATTATTTACATACAAATACACTCCACAAGGACTCTCCTGGTGTAAAAGTGGAAATTCTTTTAGAGGATGCGTACTGTATAGAAATTGGGTATTGTATAACTCCAGCAGAATTATTTTATATTATTGTTGGAATTGAAATTGAAAGAAATTTTAATAATATTTATAGAAACATTAAACCACAAACTTAAATATTATTTTCATTAAAACATATTGTACGTAAAACCTGAGGCTATGGTTAAATTATGGTTATAATAACTAAGATCTAACTGATTACAAAATAATAAAAACTATTTTAACTAAGTGAAACTGACCCAACTTGCAAAGAAAATTCAACCGAAACGAGAATCCTTATATTATACAGAACAAAATTAGCACGAAATGAAACATCATTGACTTGTTGAACCGTAGAATTAAATTTGCTTGCCATCATTTTATCTATAAACACCGTTAGTTCACTTTGAAAGTGCGTTGATCTTACAGGTCACGGCACGCACAACATTGACTTGCGAACTTTTCTATTGCAAAAGGTCAATATTTTGAAGATAAGTTACATCAGATTGTGACTTTCGATACAACGTTCTGAATTTAAATTAACAAGGTTCAAAAAACTGAAAGGTACAAGCTGAATCGATGTTCACCTGATGGTATTTTAATTTATTCAATGAGTTTGTCAGTTGGAATGTAATTTACATTGTGCGGGTGGGTCATACAATTAGAGCGTATATGCTAAGTGTAACTGTGTGTATTTTTTGATTAAATATGTGTAGGTACCTACAATGTTATATTCATGTATGATAAAGTTGTTTCCATGATTAAATTGCCTAATATTTAATTTATTAATGTGCATTCTCTTTCATGGGAAATGATAAAATAAAACGTAATTTAACGACAGGACTGAAGAGTTTTATTACGGCTACTGCACCTTCTTAAGTATCTTTTACTTTATGTTGATAAGGAAATGGACTATTGTTTTGTAACGCCAATTCTGCTCTTTGTCTATTTACCTTACACATAAGTACTTTTCCATTTTCCACATTCCCTACCCTCACGCATCATTAACCATAGTTCCTAACAATCTATTCTTTTGTATTTCTCCCCGCTTCTGTTTCTAATAGCGGAACTTCCGAAAAATAGCTCCATAAGAAATTGGCGGCAATACATTTAATGTTATCTAATTTATTCATTTCTCCCTCATGATACGAGACCCATATAATACGCTTTCTCAGAAAGTTTGCCGTAGGGAAGTTGATGAGTCTTGTTACCGCTGAAACTTTTATGTAGGAGTCAGGACCGTAGAAGTAGTGATATCGTTTGATATGAAGATATGCGTGAAGCTGGGCTGTAGCTTTAGGGGGATTTCCAATTTACAGTGGCAATACTTGTATTCTTAATGCTACTGCTAACAATTATCTAGTGTTGCAAGCGTTCATAACATGTCACGGTAACTGCTTACCATTAGATTATAGATAGGACGTGTGATTACTGATTAGTAACAAAAGAAAGATTGAATCAGTGGTTAAGCTTTATTTGATATAACGTTATCTTTTAAGGAACATTGAAGATAAAATCATTATAAATACCCTGCTGCAAGCATTAATCTATTTTAAACACAATTAAAACATAATAATTATCAACATTATAATTGTGCTTTATTAATATAACTTTTACTGTAACTTCATAGTTATATGAGATTTTTTATTACCGATTAAATTCAATACAAAACACGATAGCCATTACTTTGCTAACGATAATAAAAGAAAAGATACAACATTGTGTTCATTAAAAAGTGTAAACTGACTGCTGCGCCTTTGTCTCAAACCTGTTCTATTCTAATGTTAGCAGTTGAGGAACGTTGTAAAGGTGTTCCATTCCATCCACATTTACATAGTTAGACATAACAACGCTTATGCGCGGCTGATAAGCATAATGTATTATGAATGAGATGTTCAGATCACATGTTGCTGTACTTGGCAGATTGTTAGTTAACATGAATTTGGTATTTTCACTCTAATACAAAATTAAAATATGATATCTATCTCGTTAGCAAAAATATAACATTACATAATCTTGCGTGTGGTCTGTTGGTTTGGTAGGTATAATATTACTATATTATTTTGATATGAAATAATTATTAGGCCATGTGCAACGAGCATGGAATGTAGGTATACTCGGAAAGAAAGAATTAGATATCCACTTTAGTGGAATGTAAGTTTAAGTACCTATCATGAATTCCTTTTTTAAATTACTAACTAATAATATAATTTGGGTTGCATATTACTAATTTCATCTTTTTTACTCCTTTGACACTTAAATAGTAGGCAGCTCTGGGCGCATTGAACTTGCAATGCTTTATTAATTCCTACTGAACTAGCGCTACTATAGAATGCAATAAAAGGAATAGGTTTCACATAAGTACTGCTTTTATTTCAAGATAACAGATGCAAAGAAATAGGTTGTGCGAATATTGAAAACTATTACAATTATGTATATTCTTCAGAATGATATACTCTTAAATATTGATAATAATATACTTATGTTCGAAAGATAGGAATACGTCTGAGAAGTTCCTCTTCTCTACCCGCGAGGGTTACATTTACATCAAAATAAAAGTAAAATACACATCAATGGTGTCCCATAAATTGTGTGCCCTCGTATACTAGCACTATCAGTCGGCGATTAAATGGTCATAAAACGAAATAAGACATTTTTTACTATCATTCCAAAGGGGGTTGGGTAATGTTGGCGTCGTGTCGGAATTGAGCGGCCATCAATGAAATTGGTATAATATGAAAGTACAGTATAAAGTGATCAAAAGTTACTATGGACAAACTTCTCTAAACTATATCGGGACTTAGCTATACAGGGTGGTATTTTTCAACTTTACTTAGATGGAAGTACTCTAAATACTGAAGATAGCGAATTCCACTGAAAAGAAACATTCCCTTATTTTTAAAAAGAATCAAAACTGCATTCATAGTTTTCTGAAAATGCCACACCCGGTAGTCGAACCGACTAAAATCTTCCTATAACCTTCTATTTCATAGATTTCCTTTTACTTAATTTACCAAGTTTGTTAGAGAGATTTGAACCTTATGATCGACCCTATAGATTGATGTAATAAAAATACAGGGTGTTATTTTTTCGAATTGTAGTCGGTTCGATTATAAGGCGTGGTAAACGAGTTTTCAGCATTCCTTAAATGCAGTTCTGTTTCTTTTTTAAAAACATACTAAACTGTATGCAAAGTTTTCTGAAAATGCCACACCCGGTAGTCGAACCGACTAAAATCTTCCTAAATCTTCTTAAATCTTCTATTTCATGGATTTCCTTTTATTTAATTTACCAAGTTTGTTAGAGAGATTTGATCCTTATGATCGACCCTATCGATTGATGCAATAAAAATATAGGGTGTTATTTTTTCGAATAGTTCGATTATAGGGCGGGGCAAACGATTTTTCAGCATTCCTTAAATGCAGTTCTATTTCTTTTTTAAAAACATACTAAACTGTATTCAAAGTTTTCCGAAAATGCCACACCCGATAGTCGCACCGACTAAAATCTTTCAAAATCTTCTATTTCATGGATTTCCTTTTATTTAATTTACCAAGTTTGTTAAAGAGATTTGATCCTTATAATTGTCCCTATCGATTAATGCAATAAAAATACAGGGTGTTATTTTTTCAAATTGTAGTCGGTTCGATTATGAGGCGTGGCAAATGATTTTTCAGCATTCCTTCAATGCAGGGCTGTTTCTTTTCCAAAAACACACTAAACTGTATTCAAAGTTTTCTGAAAATGCCACACCTAGTAGTCGAACCGAATAAAATCTTTCTAAATCTTCTATTTCATGGATTTCCTTTCATTTAATTTACCAAGTTTGTTAGAGAGATTAGATCCTTATGATCAACCCTATCGATTGATGCAATAAAAATATAGGGTGTTATTTTTTAGATTTTTGGTCGGTTCGATTACAGGGCGTGGCAAGCGATCTTTCGAAATTCCTTAAATGCAGCTTTGTATTCTTTTTTAAATAAGAGAGTGTTTCCTTTGAATGAAATTAACTATCTCCGGTAGTAAGAGTAGGTACTCGTACCCGGTTCGACTACCGTGTGTGGCATTTTCAGAAAACTTTGAATACAGTTTAGTGTGTTTTTAAAAAAGAAACAGCTCTGCATTGAAGGAATGCTGAAAAATCATTTGCCACGCCTCATAATCGAACCGACTACAATTTTAAAAAATAGCACCCTGTATTTTTATTGCATTAATCGATAGGAACAATTATAAGGATCAAATCTCTTTAAAAAACTTGGTAAATTAAATAAAAGGAAATCCATGAAATAGAAGATTTAGAAAGATTTTAGTCGGTTCGACTATCGGGTGTGGCATTTTCGGAAAACTTTGAATACAGTTTAGTATGTTTTTAAAAAAGAAATAGAACTGCATTTAAGGAATGCTAAAAAATCGTTCGCCCCGCCCTATAATCGAACAATTCGAAAAAATAACACCCTATATTTTTATTGCATCAATCGATAGGGTCGATCATAAGGATCAAATCTCTCTAGCAAACTTGGTAAATTAAATAAAAGGAAATCCATGAAATAGAAGATTTAAGAAGATTTAGGAAGGTTTTAGTCGGTTCGACTACCGTGTGTGGCATTTTCAGAAAACTTTGAATACAGTTTAGTGTGTTTTTAAAAAAGAAACAGCACTGCATTTAAGGAATGCTGAAAAATCGTTAGCCACGCCTTATAATCGAACCGACTACCATTCGAAAAAATAACATCCTGTATTTTTATTACATCAATCGATAGGGTCGATCATAGGGATCAAATCTCTCTAACAAACTTGGTAAATTAAATAAAAGGAAGTCCATGAAAAAGAAGGTTTTGTAAAATATTAGTCGGTTCGACTACCGGGTGTGGCATTTTCAAAAGTCTTTGAATGCAGTTTTGTTTCTTTTCAAAAATAAGGTAAAGTTTCCTTTAAGTTAAATTCGCTATCTTTAGTATGAGGGTACTTTCCTTCAAGGTAAAGTCGAAATGTTCCACCCTGTATATCGCAGCTCCGATATTACTTACAATGAAAATAATGACATTTGTACATGTGTTTAACACAGTACAATGAAGTGGTATCAAAATTAATTATGGCCGCTGAAAAAATTAAGAACGCCACTGTCCATACTAGATTACCCAATCCCCTTTCAGTGTAAAGGTATTTCTGTTGGAAACAGTGAGTGAAGCATGTAGTGTACATTAATCAAGGTCGTTTACACACTATATTCATTGGGGTAACGGCACAGTATAAAAAAACAGTTTACTGGATATGTTTAAGGAATTCAACATTTTCAGTCTGCTTTACAAAAAAAAAAACGCACACGTTTAGTAATATTTAAACGTTGTCGAAGACGGTAACGGGTTGCTTTACCTTATTAAAAAAAATATTAAAATAGAGGTCTTGTCTATGGTCAGTATTATATAATAGTAAACGAAATAATAATACCATTTTAGAAAAAATCTCCCCCAATTGAGGGAGTATATTATTATAAATTTGTAGTTGAGTATATTTATTAACAGCCGACAATTTTTCATTATCTTCAATAAAATTATGTAACACTTTCAAAACAACCTCATAGGTATATCCCAAACCGCCAAAACTTTAAGATGTTTTGTTAATTGTGATAAGGTCCAAAATTGCAGTTATTGAGCTTCTTAACCGCAAAAAGTTGGCCTCCACAGTACAGTGAGTAGTAGACAATTTAATTAGTAAGGGGGTCTTTAATTAGGTCGTAATTTTGTGTTTCCTTCGCTACGGCCCCTTGGCGTTTGTCTGTGTTTGACCAGAATATAAACTCTTATTTACATTAATTACCGTAACATTTTACTCGAAATAGTTCATTTATGTTATTGCACGTGTTTTGTTGAAAACAAATAGACGATTAAGATAAGTTAGGCGGTTAATTAGTAGTTATCCTGTCAAGGTGAATTTATTAGTTAGGTACCTACTCAAACATGCAAATACGGCTGAATGGACTTGACTTGATACACAGGTAGAGTAAGACTACGAATAGGATATTAGACTGCTTTTTATCTTAATTAGTTTTCGTGGGTCACAGGAGCGGTATCAGAATTACGTGTAGGCAGAGCCGTGGACCCATGCTAGTCATAGCATCTCAAAGTTACATGCATTTTATGCGTTTCTTTTGGCCTTATTACGATTGCAGTGCTTTGAAATGTGAATTATCAACTTTCAAATCGTTAGGTACATTTTAAAACACAACATTACGTAAGCAATCTATTTTCACGACCATTTTTTGTCGTGTACTACTTAGATCTTTCCCATACTACCTGAGAGTACCGAACCTCGTTGTTACACTTAATCTTTTGGTCACGTTCCTTTGCTCTTTGAATAGGACTAAAACTATTATTGGCCCATTCGACGCGGTGTTTCTATACAAGTCAACTAGGGCTGACATTTAAAAAATGGATTTAACAGTTATTATGTTAAACGTTTGGAAACACTGTAAGTGTCGTTGATCTTTGCGTAATTAATTAAATTTAATGTATAGAAAAAAGAACAGTAAGGTATCTACAAAGTCAGAGAAAGTCTCTTTCGGTTGGTGTATAACATTGAATAATGAAGTTGTTTCAGCAATTTATCAAAGTTCATTTAAAAAAATGCACAAACAGCGCTGAAGGGGACAGCGTTTATGATATCATCGCGTTTGTTGGTTTGGTTGGAGGGTTTAACAGTAAAATGGCAAGTGCCTACCTAATGTCTGAAAGGGACGCGTGTTTCAAGTCTGTAATAAGCTGAAACATAATATATTATACGTTGACGAAAATTTACCGAAAAGCGAACTGAACCCAGGCCGTAACCAAAACAAGGACCGACAGCCCTAACCTAAATGAAGTTATATATGCATTTCAATAAGTTTCTTCACGTTTTGAGCCTTATCCCGTCAGCAATACAAATGTATTTTATTCTATTGTATGTGTCTCACTCCAGTCAAGTTGACGTTAGTAACCTCCTTAAAGGACGTTCAACGTTCGTCTAACTTTGTACTTGTGGAGGTAATTACTCTTTGGAATATTGGGACGAAGCCTAACAAGAGTGAGGTTGACGAATTCAATGTACTGTGATATAATGTCATTTTAAGTGTAAATGACTTTCACAACTTTATCGCATTTATGCCTCGCATCACATACAGGTGAACTAAGAAAGAATAATGGTCTAATTTTGCTGTGTCTTTCGCTAGTCATACGATTTGGACGAGTGATTTATGCTCGGTCCAGCCAAAGTATCGTATAGCACGAACAATGTAAGCGAGAGCGGGTCACGTACAAAGATCGGGTTACCTGGCGTGCTATTCACTTTCCTATTCATATTTAAAAAAACTAGTGTAACTAAACACAATGTATAGGGTTAAGTTCTGTAACAATGAAATGGTTAGATTGCATGTTTTGTAGGTTGATTGTCATTTTAATTTATTTAGTGAAATTTGGATCAGATGCTTTATTGAATTTATGATTGTTGTAATTTGTAATATCTTTACATTTACAATGATCAACATTCAATTCAATGAATAAAAACTCCAGAGTTTGCCTACTTTTAGCTTAGGTACTTATTTTTTTAATCAACAGCCTTTATAAAAGTATTTTACGAAGTCCAGCAGCCCTGTATTGGTAACCGTATTGTTCGTCTTTCTTTGGTACGGGTACGGACGCGCTAGGCGTTCTATGCTGTGGCTCTGTTGTGTAGGTTTGTAAACCTGTTTTGTCGACGATACTTCGTGTATCTTCATTGTGCGTACGCAATGGTATGTTGCTAGTTGTAAAAAAATGATCAGAAAATTCGACTTCGGTAACGCAATGGCACAAATAATATAAGTATTTTTTTTTTCATATCAGGTATCAGTTAATTTAAGTTATTTAAAGAGACAATTTAATTGAGTTTATTAAATATAGGTAGTTAACAAATCTCAGTTGATGAGTGTAAATGGTTTATTGTAATCATCATACTAAGTACTAATACACCTCGATGATAGCGATAGTTTGACATTTTCAAGTATTCAAGCATTTCAAGCAATTTATCATATTTATATTTGTAAGTATTGCATTGTTGCAGTAGGTACACTTTATACCGGACATGTTATCATGATATTTTGCGGACGTACGGACCGCTTTTTCCTGGTACATTGCCCCCAAAAGATAAAGAGAGATATATTATAAATGTGCGGAACAAACGCGAAA
Source organism: Eilema depressum (assembly GCA_914767945.1). Lineage (NCBI taxonomy): Eukaryota > Metazoa > Arthropoda > Insecta > Lepidoptera > Erebidae > Eilema > Eilema depressum. The sequence continues at coordinate 2,713,118 of OU612021.1, forward strand.
ATATCCCTTTAACAATAATGCTTCAATGCATTCGAATTCCTTGATGTCCTTTTTCGAAGATGAGTTTATTACGCTATCGTGTAATAAAATGTTGAATTCAATTAAAATGTAATAAAAAAAATTATAACTGTAGTTGAAACAGAAACATCAACACTACACTTTGTCCTTGCCGTAACAAATTTTACCCTGTTTTTGGGGTGATTAAAGAATCATGGCTACTAGTGACACGAGCTGCACGCACAAGTAATAGTTGCATATCTTTTAGTCTGAGGTGCATAATATAATATATTATAGGTATAGCATAGCAATATATTATATTGCTTACTCTACTAGAGCTGCTTTGCGTTCTATTACTTCCCTATAATTTCACTTCTTATAAACTAGTTTCTATAGAAGATGAAAGTGTATAATACTGGTGCTACGTTAGAAATACTCGTAAAAACCATGTGATAGTTGACTGTCGATATAGTCTTTCTAAACTATATTGATAGTTGTCTCATTGAGAAATTATTTTACTTTTATTATTTTTTTTGCCAGCGGCCGACCTTGCAATGAGTGTATTCAACTCAGTCCGTCTAAGGCTCAAGGTCTAGAAAGTTAGGCTTTCAGTCCATTCACCCACAAACCTCAGACTCCCCCGAAATCAGCTGTTAATATTTTTTTAATGCTAATAGTTATTGTAACTACTGGCAATTAAATAAGAGTGGCTTTCAGTTTTCTTTTCTCATAAGTTTTACCTATTGCCGTGTAAATCTGACCGTAAATGTAGAGGCAAATCTATGTGAATAATTTTGTCACCTATTTTACAAGTGGTATAGTGTTCATTTTTTTTAGATATAAAACAAAATTACCTAAATAATAAGCGGTTAAGATTCTCCGTTGTTATTCGGACAACGGACTTATACATTGATGATGAAATACTAGTCTTGAAATATTTTCTTACATAATCATTGTAGTATTCCTATTATAAAATATTTATTACAAAGAGAGAATACTATGAATGTGTATTATAATGTATCTCGTGCATTGTTTCTAAACGTTATTGTTGTCACTATCTCCGATGCTAATCCTGACATCCACCATTAATAAAAGTTTGCAGTAGTTGCATTGGATTGCATATAATGGTTCTGTCTCTCTTCACAAAGGGCGCACACTGTGTGGGAGGGAAATGGAAATAAATGAAGGCTTCGCCGCCCAAGCTTGGAGACGCCGCCCGCCCAGTTAGTTGCCCTCAGCGCGCCGCCCTGACTACACTGCGGCTTTATATCCGTTGAACCTATCTTTAAATGACATTAGACTATAATAGTTACTTAATTATGAATGAAAAGTTTAGTTCCATTGAAAAATAAGTGTAGTAATATCAAATCATAATCAGTGTTTCAATAAATTGGTAAGATTACAGTTAACAATATTTCTTTCAGACAAATAAAATTGTTTACCATTTTGTCTAATTATGACATTTTTATGAGCATGTTTAGTGTGTTCACTTTAAAAAATACATATTACTACGTGTTGACATTTTTCGGTAATAAATTGCAGTTTATGAATGAATTAGATATAGCTGGCTCATTATTTTCTTTAAAAAATATAGTGTGTTGTTATTTTACTCATATCTAGTTTATGTCATCAGCAAAACAATTTCACGCATCGTTTAAAGTATTTCATATATTTTGCGGGTTGGGCGCAACAACCTTCGCTTCCACATTTCATGGGCTATGATTTCATTACGACACGCGATCTAATCGTAAGCCTTTTCGTTGACATTTATAGTAATTGGTATATCATCTAACCTTGCATTGATTTCTAACCTTGTTATTCTATTCCAGTTATCCGAAATTTTGATTAGATGCACAGGTAGATAATCAATCATTACATATTAACGTTAACTTCGGCTGTACTTAATTATGTTATCAGTGGTTTTGATATGATATGAATGCTACTTCGTACTATCGTAAACATGTATACATATTTGAATATTATATACCTAAATTACATGGCATTGACCTTGGTATAACTAATAAGAACAGGATAAGATTCACAACAATTAAGTACAGTGACACTTAATGTCATTTTAAGTAATGAAGTGAGAATTTAGTGTTGTCCTGCAATAACAATGGACTATACAAATCGCTTAGCAGTGTACTTTTAAACTATACAAAATGGTTTTTTGTTAGACAAAAGAACTTGTTTATAAGGGATGTAGAGATTTTTCCATGGGTTTTTCCTCTCGTCATCGTCACGCACTCTCTCACCGGATGACACTTCTTGTGTTGTCGATTGTTGTTCAGAGGAAAGGGGTGACACCCTCCCACGCACACATCTTTATTCAATGGATGCTGAGTTAGTTATATACCTTGTGATGAAGTATAGCAGATGAATCTATAATAACTCACATGTTTTATTAAAGATACATGCCCGTGTAATCTCTTATATGTGGTACAAAGGTCTTAAAATTAGGGTTTTCTTGCATATCCGTTAAACTTGTGAATACAAATTTCAATTTTATAGCTTTGTAGAAGGTTTTAACCTGCTTGCCTCTTTCATCATCAATTAGGAATACCCTAATATTATGCAATTACTTTGTCTACCGCAAGGGTGCCCAACCTTTTTAGCTGTCGGGCCAAACTTACGATTTGGACATTTTTGGCGGGCCAGTACATCTTTTTACTACATCCACAACCCCCCCCCCCCCCCCCCCAGGTTTCGGAAGATGAAATTGGCTGATCTCATGCCCATCTCTCTCGAGCCGGCTCTCTTCGGGTATTGGGACCATCGCATCCCCATCTAGCCCCTGGGAATGGGGAGGTGCAGGCGGCTCCACCCGTCACCACCCTCAGGCCCATGCTCATGAGGGACAGAGGCCTGTTCTGCACCTCCGACGCCCGCGTCCCCTACGCTCGTCACGGGCTGTGCGGGTTGCGAATCCCCTCCGTTCCTACCCCGTCTCCTTTTGGAATATTACTTGCTCACAAAAAGAGGGGCGGCAGCCCACGCGCTAGCGCAGCGTACTATTGCCGTGAGCAAGATGGCAAGCGAGAGAACTCTCACTCCTACGGTGATGGCGTCTCCCGCGTTATAACGATGGCATTCGGTGGTTGGCTCTTACCGGATCCGACGCAGAAAAACCCCGAAGCATCCGTGCCCGGTGATAACCTGCAGGATGGAGGAGTGGCTAGAGAGGCTACATGGCGGCCTCTCTAGCTTTCCCCCATGATGGGTCTTATCGCCGCTACTACGGTGTGCCCTTCACGGCTCGGGTTCGTGTCCCCGTTCCCGCGCATTTATTCGGTAACGATATGGCACCGAAAGAACTTTTTTTATAACGTCAATTGGACTTCACCTCGCCTGCTGGTAAGCTGGATGCAGTCTCGGAAAAGAGGGTCACCATTATAGACTCGTAAGTATCGTGTTACAATGGTGGCACTCAGCTTGTCGGCCTCATTAGATGCTTTTACGCGCCCCGCTTAAAGGATCCGGGACTTGTAGGAAGAGGGAAACTGGTAAGGAATTCCAGGAGTTAATGGTACGGCAGAGGAAGGAGTCACCGAATATTTTGCACCGTATGCGGGTGACATTTATGTCCTGCACGCGTTGTTCTGTGTAGGAAAGGATAGGGTGAGATTAATTGGAAAAGCTCATTAGAACATTCACCATAGCAGAGACGGTAAAATTAAAATACTGCCAAGTATGCACAACTCTACGCATCTGCAGAGGCTCGAGGGTGTTCGTGATCTCAGGATTCCCAATAATGCAGACCGCACGACACTGGAACCTGTCGAGTGTATCAAGTAAGTACTTTGCGAAGCCATCCCAGAGATGCGAGCAGTATTCCACGCAGGAGACAGAAGACACCGCTGCTCCGGCGTGTTAAAACATCTCACTTTGTTCAGGACTCCAAGTTTACGCGAGGCTGTTTTGATGATACTCTCAATATCATTTTTGTTGTTCAGTAGGCAGCGAACATCCATACCGAGAATACTGAGATTGTCCCGCAGTGGCAGTGCCCACGCCACAGAGGGAAGGAAAAAAGATACCTTTGCTGTAAATGCACATGCCTGTCTTGTTGGCATTGAACTCGACCAGGTTCTCAGAGCCCTATTGGGAAATATGATTAAGGATCCGGTCGAGCTCAGTGACAAGAAGCTGCTTTTTTTCCCGCGCTCAGACTATATATCAGACTGCTCGGCCGCAGTATGCCCATGATAACTCCCGTGTAAGATGCTATCGTCTGCATAGCAATGAATGCTGCCGGGTGGTCAGAATATCGTTGATATGTAGAAGAGAGAAAATGGGTGATAAGACAGACCACTGCGGCACGCCAGCATTTACCTGCAAGAACTACGAAGTTGGCGCTCCTGCAGGAAGCTAACCACCCAGTCGCACTGTCTGTCTTGGAAAGAAGCGATTTGTGGCAGACTCTATAAAAGCTTTGGCGATGTCAAGATTGATTGCCGGTGACTCGCCATGTTTGTCCATAGCCTCGCTCTCCGAGATCCGGTAAGAAAACTCGCCGCGCCATAGGATATCGTGCAGTAACCCCTGATGGCCTTGATGGCCATCGTCTCTTGCTGTGCACGCGGTAGGTGCACGTGCCTAGACTTCAGGGCATCCGCTCACACGGGACACCCGTATAGGGCAATGGAACGTACGATTCCCGCAGCATCTGCCTCCTGCTCTGCTCTGACTCCCCCATGTTGAACAGCAGCCACGCCAGAGCGTTAGCTGTGCATCTTAATTTGGGAGCCAGACTTCGGAGACGCTCCCCGATATCTGGGCCGTCGAACATGAGCCCCAGATATGTCATCTGGGGCCTGATGCCGATGAGAGTGTCTCCCACTGTGAGGTTGAATCCCTCCGGTGGTGCACGCCGAGGCCTATGAGAGAACATGGCCTCAGTTTTGTACAGAGTCACCTCAGACCCAGCCGCCGGATCCGTTCCACGCCAGTGACAGCTCCTATTTTACTACATTTTTACGCGTATAAATTATAACTCAATAATATGGAATGTAACTACAAAAATTAGTATAATAACAAAGTGCACTAGTACAATATTAAGTTTATTATAATACCAAACTATCAATACAATCAAAATCATAAAAATAAAATAAAATAAAATTATTTTAAACTTTTTAGTTATGATATGAAGAGATAATATCATTTTGATGAATACTCGATAGATTTGAGTGAAAAGAAAAAATAGCATAGCATTTGCGACTGCGACTAATGCAATTGCTTTTGTACAAGCTTTTCTTTTGCTCCTCTCGCAGTGGCTTGCGCGTGCCACCCGAAATTCGTCCGCGGGCCACCTTGTGGCCCGCGTGCCTAGGGTTGGGCACCCTTGGTCTACCGCATACGCTATGTTTGTGGACACAAGTATCACATAACCCTTCCGTTATAGAACCCCTTTGACAGTATGAAATTACCCCCTTGTAATTATTATGAGTCCACGCGAGGGGTGGTACTTTCTTTATTCGATATTTTGCAAAGGCTTATTTTATGTGGCCTTATGTAAGGATATACGATTACCATAAAACAGTTCGTTGACTTCTATTAACTTTTGATAAAAAAGTACAGTGCAATCATAATTATGTTAATTCTTGGCTACATCTGGTGTTCAAGATAATCAGTTGCAATCTAATCTAATACATTTATTAGGTATTTAAGTTTATCTTACTATTTAATGTAATAAAGAATAAACAAATAAATAAGACTAAATTGACCTTAAGATTTCATATGCAATTGATTCGTTTTAATCGTTGGTGAATAAAATCGATTACTTAGTTACTTACCTGTTAAAGCATAGAAAAACTGTCCACCTTATTCTAAGTCTTATAGCTCCTGATTAAGTTTGAAAAGTAGAAAGACCTATACGCTCATTCCCGTACCATAATAATTATTATTGATTTTTATGAGCAAGCCAAGGTCTTGTGGGGAACTCGAGGCAAGGATATTTATATTCATAATCTATAAACGAATTATTGGCTGGAGGCTTTCAGTAATCTTCATTCGTTTTCTCGAAAATCATACAGAACATGTCTAGATGTTTCTTGTCAATATGGATAATATTATGTTTTTCCTTTGTTCCAGTTTACGGCTTGGGTGGATGCCGTAATCTTCGTGTTCAGCCTGGACAACGAGATCAGCTATAATACGGTGTCCAACTACTTCAATAAAATGTCCCATTATAGGAATTCCGCGGAGATTCCGATCATATTGGTTGGGACCCAAGGTAAGATTATTGAGGTTTCCAGCTTTTTCCAATATCCGCTCATTTTATTTCCTTCGGTCCTTCCGTGCGTCATTTTATTATGTTAAAATTTTAATGTTACGCTTGATCCATAATAATTGAAATAACTACCTACAAAAACTTAAAATTTTACAGAAGCCTGTAACTATTGTTCAATATAGTACTACGGCGGCGTTATAACTAATTTGTTTAATAAATGTATGATGTTTTATAGCGAAAAATCATAGTAGGTACAGTAGATATGATGTTGTACGTAATTGCTTTGGATTAAAATTCATTACACTATTGTATGCTAAAGCACCCAGTTGACAGCACCAGCGGCAATTGGACACCAATTGTACGATGATTTTAGGACGATATAAAATGCCAAATTATAAAAATTGTATTGGTATGTTACAGAAATAATTTAGTTATTTAGTTCGATTCGTGCACGCGTTCACCAAGTAGATTATTTCCTATTAAATGATTTGTTACTCTTCCAGATGCCATAAGTGAAAGTAGTCCACGCGTAGTAGACGATAACCGCGCTCGCAAGTTGTCGAATGAGCTGCGAAGATGTTCTTACTACGAGACTTGTGCTACGTACGGCCTAAACGTGGAGCGAGTCTTCCAAGACGGTAAGTGTAACGATTTAGTTAAACGAACATTGAATATTTATGCGAGATGATGTCAGCCTACCTATTTAGTTTTTTCTACAACAGCGTTTTTGGAATGTTACTACCGTTTTTAATTTACATAAGGTGGACTGTAACTGTTTACATTAGGGTATTTGATGGTGTAAAAACGAATACCAAATATAGCTAAGCCATAATGTTAACTTACCTATGGCTAAGCATACATAATATTGTTAAGTATATATTTGCTACTTACGCCTGGATATCTCCTAACAAGGGGTAGGCTGATGTGTATCAATATCTGCTACCATTTCGAAAACATGCCGACTCTTGCAAATGTCGTTGTAATTTTGGATCGAATAATCTTAACATAAATATGATAATGCATTATAATAAGAAAGTCGTAGGTATTTTGTAGATCGTACATGATACAATGTAATTCTTACAGCGTTATCTTTCGGAAATATGACAAATGTTTTACCAGCAAAATCCAGCTCAACTTTTATCAATTTCAAGAATGATTTATGTATGTGTCTGATAATTTCATTTATAGTTGCTCTCAGTACCAACCTCAAAATACGACTGCACCAATGGTTTGTTTGTATTTTTTATGACAACTTTAACCGCAATAATTTCGTACTTATTATTTAACTGATTGCAATCGACAAATTTACGATGACAAGCTAGTAATTATATAACGTGGTTTTGTGCTCGCATAATCTGGCGAGATAGTACGATGTGATGTGATGTGACTTTGCCTACTAATTGCCAAGTCTGTGGATCTTGCTTGATACGCTCGCCCGGCTCGCAGGGTATCTGTCGAACGCAGTGGCAACACCGGCCCCAAACCGTGCGGTCGTTCATTCGGTCTCGTTCGTTACGTCGCGACGTCGCATTGTTTACATTTTTTTGACGTTTTTATAGCGTCGTTTGTGTTGTATTTCGTTTATTTTCAATCGTATTCTGAATGGAAGGATGGAGAGAACACTTATATTTAAGTCTAACATGTCGCCTATATCAAGTTTGAGGCGTCGAAGCTCGTGTTATAACATACAAAGAGCGGAGGAACGCGATCGTAGGAAATCGGCTAAATTTGAATGTGCGTGAAGTTTTATTGTAATATTACCGCTTAGATATTAGTCGTCCTTTTTATGCGTGAAAGTTTTTGTGTTGTGTAGTGTTTACTAGTGATTATTTCTATTGTTTTGCAGCGTGTCAAAAGATTGTTGGGACTAGGCTCTCGGCATCTTCGCAGTGTTTGTCTGGTGGCTCCAGGCCGGTAACTCCTCAGCCGTTGGTCAATTCGCCAAGTCACAACCACTCAACTTTTCTATACAAGGTAAATGATATATTATTTACTACTTCACTAGTCGATATTTCACCTCACTTAGTTTTAACGTCAACGACCGTATTGCATTCCATAACAGAAGAAAGTGCATCAGTAATTTCTCTGGTAAAACAATTTAAGTTAGTAAATGTAACTCGAAGGATGAGTTGTGATACTCCTAACAACCTCCACATGCTTTGTGTATCAAAATAGATGATTTTATTACATCAATTGTATTATCATTAACATCAATGGAGGTTGGTCATGAGTTTAAATCATCATTAAATCGAATTAACGCAAGTAGGCCATGATAATAACATTATGGCTGTTAGATACTGTCAAATTGTAAAGTAAATAACTATTGAAGAACCTTATGTAGGTATGTAAATAGAAAAGAAAACATGGCTAATTCATGAAACTCAAGTAAGAGGCATCATGTGGCTATCACATGTTTTCTGGTAACACGGGTATGTTATAAGTGATAAATAAATAAAATATTAGAATATTGTATTATGATCTGTTACACATAGTCATTTAAACATGCTACAACATTTATCTTTTGGTTCATGTACTGTTTGTTGAAACTTGCTTCCCTTTCTATAACATCTCTTATCCAGTATTGTGTGTATTCTATCAGAAATATCATATTACTAGCTGATGCATGTGACTTCACCCACATGGAATTTTGATCTTGTCGTAGCAATCCTTAAGAATCTATTCCCAGGATAAAGAGTAACCTATGTTCTATTCCACAATGTAATCTGTCCTTGTACTAAATTTCAACCTGATTAGTTCAGCCGTTAAGACATTATTGAATAACAAACATTCAGACAAACTTTCATGTAGTATCAGTAGGAAGTAGGATCTAGGCATAGTTATCCCATATCATTTTACTGTAGTGTGAACTTTACAAGTCAAACTGCTTCATGAGTTGGTTAATTAGGGTACATCTTGATGGCTTAGAAACATAATTATAATCTATGGATAGACAGTAATGGGTCAATATAGCCTCTTTAGGTAAATACTCATCCCTAAGAGAACAGATAATCTGTACTACTAAACCTTGGGAGGTAAATTTGAAGTAGATTGTGTTGATATTTCTACAAACAACCCATTCTGTGAATGAAATTCTTAAAGAATAAAACAATATTTCAGATATATGAGAGTTATTATGCAAAATTGTATATGTAGATTCAAATTTACATATACAATACATAAAATCTGAGTGAAATTGTACATTATTATTATGATAAGATAAAACTTGTTTTTGGACATAATATTTTACGGAATGCTCTTAATTTCAAAAACATAAAGTTTTTTTATTTCAAAATAAGGTACTCTTAGTTCTGCTAGTAAAGCATTCCACAAGCAAATAGTCAATATAGTACAAGCTTTGCCATACCTCCAATCAGCCCTCAAAGTAGTAAATATTAAATACTGAAATTCATTCACAGTATTTCTGTGTTACCTATTTATATCATAATAATCAGTGTAGGCATCTTGAAATGGTTACTGTTAACAACTAATTATATAATTATTGCATAACAGCACTGATAAAATGTTATAAATGTTATAATAAACTGTATTAAGCCTAATGATAAGGTCTTTGGCCTACACATTTATTCATTGAATAGAATTTTTTAATAACTTGTGTCTAATCAACAAGCCAGTAGTGATTGGTGAATGTTTCCTGATAGGAAGCCAAAACTTGGCATGTATTAGAACTCTAATAAAATTTTGTTTCCAATAATTGTAGAACAACAATACAAGAAGAATTTTAGTCTTGATAAAAATCTGGTAGGATTTGTGTTGTACAGACTCTTTGCTATTTGAAACATGCAGAATTTAAAATCTTGCAAAGAGAATCACCTCACACAATTTTCAGATCTTTAAAAATGGAATAAGATAAGAAGTCAAAATAAGGCAAACCACTTTTGGTAGGTACATGTTTGGTTGTTGGCACTTTTTAGTTTCATTTGAAAATTCAAGAAACCTATTTTAAGAATACCATGACAGGCTTACCCTAGGTTATCAGAAGTTTTAAAGAGACCATTTTAGTACCAAAGATTGCGGATCCCAAGACTTTGAAGTGATAGTCTCAGGATTTAACTACGACTAACTCAATGATGATATATATAATGATATGATGATAATGATGACTTTAGTACCAACCTTACAAATTTTCTTTGTAGGTCAATTTTTCTGAACCAAATTATGATGCAGACGGCACAAGTCCTATTTAAGATAAGGAAGTGCTATAATCATATTAAAGTATCAAATTGTCTGTTTGTACGCCTACCTCTTATTACATGCCAGCTCTATTGTTTCTGTTATTATGAGGTAACCGGTGACGTCCAGACAATATTAATGTCCCGCCCACCACAAGGGTGAAATTTGTAGTTGGAAATTAGGCATATTCGCATATTAAACCAGGGCGACTCTTTAAAAAAGAAAATCGTACCTACACTGCTGCATGATATTTTTATTCTACTCTGGACTTGTCTGAATATTAATATCATTAAAATAACAAACATAGCTGATTTACCATAGCTTCACCTTGATTTGTTGTTCTTACATCAATCAATCAATTAGCATGTCGCAGTCCACTGCTGGACACAGGAACACATACGTGTCGTCTCCTAATATGCGCCATTGCTCCCGATCCTACACCTTCTGCACCTAGTCCATTCCAACCACCTTTGTAAGGTCGTCAGTCCATCTGACTATGGGGCGTCTCATCTTCCTTTTGCCTTCCTGCGATCTCCACTCTAGGAATCGTTTGCTCCAATGGCCGTCTTATAACGGATGTGGCCAGCCCACTGCCACTTCAGCTTGCTTATTCCGCGAGCTGTGTCGGTAACTTTGTTTTGTCGGATGACCCCGTTACGAATTTTATATTCTTACATATCAACACTTATATCATAATGTTATTAATTCTTAATAACATGATTTCAATACGCACTTTTACTAAAACCTAGCCAATTACTGCTAAAGCTCACGGCTCATTGGTTTTATTTAATCGCTACTTTTGTTAGTGGTCTACTGTTTCAAATATCAGTGTTTTTTGCTAATCCAGCCATGAAATTGGAATTAACTTCACTACTCCGCAGTTATAGGCTATTGACGTTTGGAGTGCGCAGACTTGAGGGCATTATAGAACTTCTGTTTCGAGTTCATGTCTTATGGACAAGGGCCTCTCATTATCAACATTATAGCGTCTCAGTCTCGGTTGCATATTTTGAAGCCCGGGGTCTGTTCTCCTACGATTTCTTTTGATTTGACTTTTACGTGAATGAGTACCGACTGAACCCTGACCCGGAGTGTCGTGTGTGTAGGTGAGGTTGAATTGGGCCCTGAAGACCTTATCCGTCGACGAGAGCGTAGTCTTTCCGACGGTTCACTCACTAAGTCGCGGCGTATGGCACACGGCAGGTTGTTTCAGTGTAGTGACAGCCCTCACATACCTGCGCGGCTTTTTCGAGCCCGCGAAAAGGGACCCAAAGATCTTAGTGGGGCCCAAACATCCTTATCATTCATCACGGATTTCCTCCAGAAAACGCGAACGAAAACTTTAAAAGCATTTCTAACAAAAGCGGTTCTCTCAATCGCTTACCTGGTGGACTGTGTTTGTTAGCAGTTGTAGTGATATAAAAAAAGCATACAATAAACACGGCTTCTGGGTCTGTCCATCAGTGCAGCTTATATGTCGGATGTTAAAATATTTGAATTACTTGTTTTTGTGTATTGAAATCTATAGTCTATTGAATTTCAGCAGTTGTTTTTTTGGTTAAGAAGCCGTTTGCCAATTGATTGCTTTTTTGATGATTTTTTTATTCACTTCATCTTTGCGCCCGTGGCATTGAGACCGTTCTTTGTTAGTTCGGAAGAAGTCGCGGGAACAGCTAGTAATTCATTAAAACTGCCTGCCCGCCCATAGCTTAATTTTTTTTCCTTTACATGATAATGAAACGTCTGTAGTTTGATTCCGGAGCACTCAGTGTTATAGGATTTTCAAGTAAGGCAATTTTCAATTAGCAGCACATACGCCTGAAAACGCGCTTAGGCGATTGACATGCACACCTGTCTTATGGCACCAAAAATATAATATCCCAGCCCACCTCTTCGGAATTTACAGCTGTGTATACAAATTATTTCCCAAATTGGTAAACAGCATAACATTCGACATTCTAACACACATAATTCAAAATTATTGTGATTATCTCTACAACATGTTTCCAAAACACTTAATCAGAAGTGGGATCAACAAACTACAAAACACGCAATCGATAAATCTATGTTTATAACCTCCAATTGATAATTTGACTAGGTTTTTCGTGTTGCTGATAATTTTACTGCTCATTGTACCGTGACTGTGAGAAACTAATAGATAATGATTCCACATTACTCTAAAGAGTGTACTTACTTCCTGCCTACAGGAGATGCCGTAGACCAGACAGGTGAGGTCACCTGTCTGGTCTACGGCGTCCCCACAGGTGCCATTATGTGTGGGCCATTTCACCCATCGCCCCTAAAGTGCAAGTAACGTAGGAATGCCAGGCCTATGCATAGACTTGATCAAACTTATGTGAGTTCAGCTTTGCAGGCTCTCGATGTCATATCGGAACCCTACCAGGGGTATTTCATTCTTCGGTACTTCGGTCCAATGTCGTCAGTCCACTTGATTGGAGAAGTGATATCAATTTAGACTTGAAATAGAAAAATTTCATGCGGTTTTTTAAGTGTGCCAAACACCTAATCTCTTCCTGTCTTTTTTCTGCCTTCGATTCCTCCTGTGGCAACACAACACGGTGGTCCAAACGTTATAAGTCGCGGTATCTGTTGACCATCACTTGTCAGGCCAGTTGTTTGGCCTAGTGTAATCCACTCGAACCAAATAAGATTAAATATAACGCTAATCTCTTATCGTTTCACTGATAACTTCCCCTGGGAACTTTCAGAATCTCAACCGTGAGTCATTTATATATATTTTTAGTGTAACTCAATATTTCCAATGTTTTATCTAATCATATTTGTGATATCGGTTACCTTATTGTGTAATACGTAGGTGACTGTACTACTCCACATAGAAGGAGAAAGTTCAGGTCACACGTAATATTTAATCTATTCAGTTGTGGTATTTTAAACGTAAATATTATGTATGCTTTAAGTTTTCCTAAAGCCTTAAATATGCTAACGACTTTTATGGTTAGTTGGCTGACCACAAACTCACCAATCTTTGACTAGACTTTCAGCGAGGTTTCTAATTCCTATCATTCATTATTAACTTCAACTTTATTATCCCAATATGACTATTTGACTGGCTGAGTAAGGGTCACTTCCAAAGAATGCCTCAGATAGTGATCTGGCGTTGTCTCCATCCTCCATTCCCTTGCTACTCAGAGAACTGCTGAGAAGGAATTATTCTAAAGTCTAAGAACTGGTAATCGAGTTTAATGTCACCTCAGAGTGCCTATTGCAATTTTATCACCAGTTCGATCTTATGCGATTGTCATAACAGGTAAAGCCGACGACCCGGCATTAAAATTTTAAAGTCTTTACTATAGAAGAAGCTCAAGGAAGTTTAATAACAGAAGCAAATGGATGACTTTTACCAACCCGGAAAGAAAATGCCATGACTGTATAATGTTTATACTTGATAACGTGATTGTGAAGTCTCGCAGATGAAACACTCTGATGTCATTGACAGTGAAAATTTAGCTATAAATGTTATCATTGGGATACGATCGATTGCTTTTAGTGTTTATCTCAACCGGATGATGATCACATGCATAGGTACCTACCTATTGTTATAACTTATATTTATTATTGGAATGACACAGCTCGTCAATCTGATTCATCTGAGTTTCCCTATTCTGTGACAAATAATCTCTGAAATACGAAGACCATTGTCGTTTACAGATTACATTCAATAACCAACTTGCTTATATAAAAACTTTGAAAATTATTAGATTCAAAACTAGACCAGAGTTTGTTATAGGGTCCATTTCTTGTTGTTGCCTTCAACAAACAGAAAACAAACAAAAACAAAATCTATGTTATCTGTTAAAGTTTCATCAGTGCTACTTTGTCTCGTTTGTTCCAAAGGTCATTCGACTAACATATCACTGTTTCCTTAACACAAAAAAGCTTCTATTGACGACCAGATTGTAAGCTTTTTTATGGTGTGTATGTAAGAGGACGGTTGAAGGATGTGTCAGTTGAAGGTGTAATAGAACATTTTTATGTTTGACCTCGAAGCTCCTAACAATGACACATCTTCTTGGTCAAAATACATCTACTTCTGAACTTAGGATACTTTTAAGTAGCACTTTTTCAATCTTACGATTAGGAGATGGAAATAATCTATTGCGATTTATTTTTATTCCTGAAATTTCGATCGCTTTTCAACAGCCAATGTCACTAGTAGGAGACTAAGTTGGTGGTCATCTCATGTCTTGAATGATGAATCTTATAAAAATAGTTATATTCGTACATAATTTAATGAATAATATTCTCGTAAACTTTGAACAATATTATGATATTGATTTCTACAGCGTGATCAACATTTTTTATAACTTTTATACGATCTATAGATATTCATTATGCCATAGAACTTATTTTAACAATGATAAAAAGCAAATAGGTTTTGTAGAAACTAGTTCTTTGGTATTCCAAGGCTAAACAAGATTCTTGTATTAGCTGTGATAATATTAATTTAACGTGATTTGAACAAAAACATCTGGATTCTTATGAATAAGCTGTTTATTATTTGCACATGCGTATATAATAAGAACTAATCCCACCCACGCTCTTAATACTCCCTGCATGACTTGAAAAGGACCGGTATAAGTGATGTTTTTGGGTGATAACACGATTGCTATCAGCCTATAAAGCCATAATAGACATATTTTTAAAGAATTCCACTCTGGTTGAGACTGTTTTGAATAGTTTAAGCGTCTGTGGATGTTATATCCTTTCTCTCTTTAATCTCGTCTTGTAAGTATACCACAGAAGGCCAAAATGAAAATCTATTCAAAATTCAGTCTCGATCTGTCGAAATGTCAAAAATATTTTTTTCGTAACTCAATTTTCAAGTGACAGCGTTTGAAAAAAATGTTACTACGAGAATTGACCCTCTTTTCATTGAAGGCTTGATCATTTGTGACATTTGGAAGATTCGGAGTAGATCGAGACTGAATTTTGAACATCTTTTTGTTAGGAGATTTGGCTCAAAATTAAATTTCCTATCTTCAACTCTTAACATAAATTAAAGAACGTAGCATCGTTAAGTGAAAATCTACATTCCTTAAAGTTATTCATTAAGTTCTTATACACTGGTACTATAGTGCTGTTGATCTTTCACTCTCATAAAACCAGTTCAGTAGTGCCACAGCCTGCAGTAATCGCTCGACAAGATGATTACATGTTTGTTCTTATCATGTTTTAATTACTATCATCTGTAATTATGATGTAACTTGGAGCTGGAGTTGAACCAACTTCTACCGTTGTCGCACCGACTTGTAACTTTACAAGTTCATGACAGCTACATAACAATATATTAACTTGAAACTATCATCGAACTGCCCCTCTAGACAAGTGGCAATTCGTTGCTCGGCGTATGATGGAATAGAATGCCAAATGTATGGGATTTGACGTATATGACAGGCGTCAACGAATGTCAAAAACGTCAAATCCTATACATTTGTCATTCTATTCCATCATACGCCGAGCAACGAATTGCCACTTGTCTAGGGGGGCTGGTTCCTCAATGGGTTTATTCGTATCGGAGTTTAATAAGTAATGGGCACGCTGTATCTGCTGCATGCGTATGTCGTTGTCGTATGCGCTCGACTTCGGAATCATACCTTTTACCTGCCCGTACCGGTAACTTGTCTCTCTATGTAAGCATCCTTAGAACTTATTAAGTCATTGGGTATTGGGTAACGAGTGTTTTCTTTAGTTTTACAAATTACAATAGTTTTATACCTAGTACTAAGTTGGCAAACACGCACACTTATATTGTGACCACTAAGGCTTCGGGTGACCTTAAGGCCTTTTGCACATTATAAGATACGTACGCCAGACAAGAAATATTTCGTGTCTAATGAAGAGAACACCTTGCACACTGTAAGAAATTATCGACAAGAAATTTCTTACGTACACCAGAAATTTCTTACGTAGCCACAAACATTTATGTTTGTTACAAACATTTCTGTTTGTTGCAAACATGTTTTGTTTATCATTCTATATAGAATGATAAAACATGTTTGTAACAAAAAATATATTATACATACATACATATTATTATACTTAGGGGTTTTACAGGAGTGCTGTAAATTCCCGAAGGGGTAAGCAGAGGTGTATTAACAGCACATTCCATCAAATTATTTTCGGTACCACGTAATAGGAGCGAGCCTATTGCCGTCAAGCGGGCACTTACCCAATGTTGCTTAACGTCGTAATGCAAAGAACGGTCACCCATCCAAAACCTGACCCAGCCAATATTGCTTAGAAAGAAAGAAAGAAAATTGATTTTTACTTTCTCTCAGCCAATATTGCTCCTAGCCAATAGGTATAACTTAACCTCGTAATGTAGGTACAGAACGAAGTACCTACTTAGGTAATTTCTTATTTCTTTACTTCATTCATTAGTATGTACCTAACCATAATTTGACGGAGGATACACAATTAGTCTGAGACACAATCATATACTTACCTAGGTAGGTACAAAATAGACAGACGACAGCGTCTTTTTTTGATTGCATACCTATCTATATCATAGACGGGAACTTTAAATCTATACAAATAAAATTGGAGTGTCTGTTTGTAATATTAAAATAACCGGTTTCTACTACATGCATATTAATGGATTGTATACGGTATACGGTACACATAGGTACCAAAATATATATTTTTTAAATTTTTGTCTGTCTGTCTGTCTGTTTGTTCCGGCTAATCTCTGGAACGTCTGAACCATTTGGACGTCACTTTCTCTGGCAGATAGCTTATGTAATAAGAAGTAACTTAGGTAGGCTAAAGTTGGCACGGAATCCGAATTCCACGCGGGTGGAGCCGCGGGCAACAGCTAGTATAATAATAATAATATGACGAGACTCGAGAATCAGCGATGGGACATAATACAAAGCTTGTAGGTACCAGAATTAATGCGAAACGAAAGAAAGTTTTTAATGACCTACGTACGTACATACCTACCTATATGTCCCAAACAACTTTTGACGAGTTGTTAAAATAGGTACTTACTTGAAGATTTCATTACATCGTCAAAATACGCAATTTATAGAAGCTATATCTGAAGAAGAAGAAATTTCTGGTCTAGATCCGCCAAAATGCGTGTGTCTTATCAGACACAAGAAAAATTTTCTTACAATGTGCACGGTCTCATATAACAACAAAGGCGACTGCATTTCTTATAAGAAATTTCTTGTCAAGCACCAGAAATTTTCTTACAATGTGCAAAGGCACTGACCCATTTAGAAGGTGAAAAACAAATCTACGTCTTAACAGAAAAGTTGGAGTCTACTGTATTTTTATCAACAGTTTATTTAACATACATAACACGTATATTATATCCTCGCCTGGCTATCCCCGAAGGGGTGAGCAGAGGTGTATTTACCGACATTTCGTCAACTTTGATTTTCGGTCTCACAAAATAGGGGGCGAGCCTATTGCCGTCAAACGATCGCTTTGTCATAGACTGTATGTTTACTGTCGGATGGAGATCATCTCTAGAATATTATTTAGATGTAGCTCTTTATCTTCAACTGTCGTATTTCTCTGAAGAGAGTCCCGGGTCCGCCCTCTATAACTCCTCTTTCATAATTTCGTTTATTTTGGCTTTTACCGTATCCTTTTTGACAACCTCAACCCCAAGAAATTCAGCTCTAGACCCTCATTCATTAATCCGTAGGTGTACCGCATTGCAACTCTGGGAACCTTAAGACCTGAAGATTCACTCATGATACCTATATAATTTTGTTCATTCATATACATTGTATGTGCCACATTTTCTGTAGTTGTCCTCGCATATAGCCTTAATTGTTATCGATTTCCTTGTTATTTTCTGCCCTTCACAAAACAGTTAAAAGCACATCAAGGAAGTAACGGAAGTGGTAGATATCATCAACATACATTATTGATGTACCATACTCTTTTGACTGATGTAACATGCCATACTTTTGTACCGTATTCAACAAATAAAGCACTTTGCACTTTATGGTACTTTATGGTGTATGACGTCAAATTAACATATTTTTGCCTTTTTTAACCACGGCTGACCTAGGGCCATCTCCGATTTCGAGATTGAGATTGAGAGCCCCCTTTGTGTTTCGAGATGGTCTACTCGGAGGTCCAATCCAACCTCGTTTTCATGCCGATGCACCTGCTGATTGATGGACGATCCTCTGACGCAGGCTTTCCTCTCGAGGTGGGGAGGAAGAAAGCCATTAAAACTAAATTATTAGCAGAAATATTAGGTGAACTCGAAAACCTCGGATGCAACGGGAACCAACAGGCACATGCTGTAAGAATGTTTCGAACGGACTCGACAGCTGATTCCGCGCTGAAATTTTATTTCCGCATGCTGTAAATTTGGTGACGTCACGTTTTAGAGCACATAAACATACATCACTGTCGAATTGTGCTAGACAACTTGACGTCACAGAAATCTCACTGCGGATTCAGCTGTAGAGTCGATGAAGACGATGATGATGAGAGGCTTTATATCGTTTTGCGAATCTAACTGTAAATTCCTCAATACTGATTTCTTGATGCAACATCGTGAGATTAGATTGAAGTCGACGTCGCAGATAGATTGCGACACAATCGCGTAAACGTGTACATGTCGGATGTGTCTGCGATCAGAATCACATGTATGTTTCAGTACATCTGTCTGACACGGCTGGGAAAACACATGTACGTACAGTTGGCGGCACTATCATAAAATATTTTAGCATCAAAAATCTACCGTATAGTTTTTGTTGGAATTTTATGTACCCTATGACACTCGGGAGATGAATACCTTTCATTTGAGACTCTATTCATCAAAATCCGTCCAGGCGTTAGGCCTGTAGAGGGGAACAAAGAAAACTACATACACACATAGACACATACATACATACGCGCGAAACACATTACCCTCTCGCTGGCGCAGTCGGGTAAAAATACATTTTAATAGGTACAAAAATAACGTACTATTGTTATCGTTAGTAGGATTTAGGATCTATTGAGAATATGATCGTCATGCTTGTTTTGCTAGCTTGTTTGTTTGGAGCGTAAATAAATAAATATTGTAGAACATTCTACGCAACGCTATCTGTGTCCGTGTAAAGTAATAATATTATTGGCGCAGAGTAGGCGACTCAAGAATGAGGTCACTTAACGAACTCCGTCCTCAATGAGCGCAGGCCATAGGGTGACAGGTGGTGCCGCTGTCAGCAGGGCAGCCCTAGGTCGGGGCGGTCGGTGGTGCGATGCGTGCCCCGTTTTCCGGGGGCAAGATGGGCACACCGTGGTTTCCGCACACGTGGGTGCCATCTCAAAACCGGTGCTGGCTCTGGGTCAAGTGGGGTGCGAAGGATATGTTTTAGGCAATCTTACACCCTTGAAGACCCAAGATGGCGTGCGGTTTTAGTAGGTTCGAGTCCGACATATTTCCGCACGAAAAAATGGTACCTACTAATATTATCATCTTTAGAGTAAGACTTGGGATCCACTTGCATATTAAATATTAATCCGGTCTTGGGTTGCCAACATGAATAGCCATCGAAACGAAGAAAAAGTATTGGAATGTGGAATGTGGATTAAAATAATTTTCTAATTTACAATCTAATTAATTAAAAAAAGAAACACTTAAAATAAAATGGCCATAAATTACTCAATCAATATTTCATTTGACACTTGATTTCAATATGTGCATAAATATCACATTTATTTTTTAAATAAATAATACATGAAATTGAATAATAACAATCTTGCACAATAATGCGATAAGGAAAAACTTCTAGAAGGAAACAACCAGTAAATTATTCTTTCTAACTACGTATAAAGTCACAATTGATGACGTTGAGTTATTGAATCTGTAAGTACACAAAGTTGCATATTTATTGACCTCACAACTTCCATAAATTCAAGTTCCTACTGCGTCTTCAATAGTTCATATGACACCTTTGTTCTATAATAGGGCAACAATACCCCATTGTTTCTTGTACGAAGTGCAGTGACGTCACTGCACATTATGAACTTATGACGTAGAATGTTGTGAGTGAATCGCGGATGACTTATGTTGTAAAAAAATAATTTAATATGATGTATTGGGTCATCATTCTATTTTGATAAGATTAGTGTCTAGAATCTTGGTAGATTTGAAATGACGCGACATCGAAAGTTATACGAAAATAATAACAATTTTTTATCGTGATTATGAATCAGTATCAGATACATTTTAATTTTGTAAAGGAAAGAAGCGATTGGGGTACGTAATCGTGATAGGAAAAATAACATGTTAGACAAGATAGTGTGGTGTGGAACTTTATGCAAATATTACACATCAAAATCAAAATAATAACAATAAAGCAAGACATAATCCGATATGGCACATAGTAAACAGCTATAGAATCAGTTAAAATGTATTTTATTACAAAATAAAATGTTTCGTTAGTAATCGACGCATTTTCTAGTTCATTAATTGTATTGTTTATTTAATTTTTAATTACGATAGTAATTACAAAATTAAAATTCAATTGAAGTAGAGCATGACGGCGTGACGACCATGGCAATTGGTGTCACGTCTTGCGAGGAGCGTAATAGACATTTCGAGTCAAAAATCTGAAGGGGAATTTCGCCCGCTTTTACCCCCCTTATTTGGATTAACGTAACGTACACGCGTTGTCCTCTGTCTCATGGCTGGTGAGTGATTTTTTGTCTAGAATGAACCTATTCACTCGACACTTCATGATTCCCAGCCCCTCTAGACAAGTGGCAATTCGTTGCTTGGCGTATGATGGAATAGAATGCCAAATGTATGGGATTTGACGTATATGACAGGCATCAACGAATGTCAAAAACGTCAAATCCTTATAATACATTTGTCATTCTATTCCATCATACGCCGAGCAACGAAATGCCACTTGTCTAGGGGGGCTGGCCTACTTGTCCTTATTAGCCGACAAATTTATGTTGACTTCATATAAAAAATTCGGAATGCGAGTACTGCGGTGCGTGCGGTGCGGCCAGGTCTGCGTTCACCTTTAATTTTATACAGAAGGAAACCAATGTGTTGACCAATGAAATCCACCGATTACTAACATTAAGACTATCATTCGTACCATTAGGCACTCGAACCCGTGATCAGTCCCTTACAGTGGGAATGCGCACTCAAGACCTGGCTCGGTGGCTTAGTTGTCAGTGCATTCCCCCTGGTGGCGGGTTCGAGTCCCGCCTGAGTCGTTTCTCTTTTTCCTATCTTATTCGATTTGATTGTATCCTGCTGTTAGCATACCGTCGTTTAGGAGTACAACTTCACTTAAAAATCTTCACAATATTGTACATTATTATTGTAGTTTACTGCGCAAATACTTTTTCTACACATTCTGAATATGTCACGGCCACATTCGGCATAAAAGTGGACATAATAAAATTTGCATACCCACCTGAGTGGGATCCTGTCTTAGAGCGTTTATGGTCACCGATTTGAACATGGAAGCGTATCTATATGGTTTTTATTCATTTCGGATGGCCGTGTGGGTTGCTTGGTTTGAAATATTAGATTCATGAACCTTGGGTTTCAGAATACATATTAGTGGTGAACGGAGATAACTCGTATCTCGGAAGATTTTTAAGACCTAGATGGACCGATAAAAACGAAATCCACGAAATTGATTCGCTCGCTAGGTGGAATACCACTCTCCCATTTAATGTGAACTATAAGTAGCTGTATGTATTTGTATGGTTTCTGAGGGTATCGGATGTGTTTGGAATACAGTTTCTTTCAAATAAAACTATTTTTGACGGAATTTTAATGTGTAACATTCGAATAAACAGACCATACGGCTTTGTAGTTTACTCTCGGAAATATACCCCGTAGTCGACTTGTACGATACTCACGGAAAGAGCTGGTGAAAGGGGGAAGGTGAGAGGCGGGGTCTATTGTGGTCTATTTCGCTGGAAACACATAGGTCATAGGCCGTCCACCAGGCACGTTTCCAGACTTAAAACTACCAAAAACACAACTTATCCAGGGAATTGAAGTCAAGGCTACACAATCGCCCATTAATTTATGAGCAAACCATTCATACGAGAACAACCAAACATTGGATGTTTTATAACTTACTGCAAAACGTAAATCACAAGATACAGTTAGCTTCACGCTTATTTCGCCAATTTTCCGCCACAAGTAAGCCTTTGAGACAAAGACGTCGCGTGTAGCAAGAATCCGTTGCGTGCAATAAGTGTAATAAACACATCGACTGACCTTCGAAAACCATTGTTACGGTTTCCTTATTCTTGTTTTATGAGTTTTAATTCCTGTCCCGTTTTACGTTGAGATATTAATTTTTTGCAAGTTGTGGGCCCCAATTTTTCTTATTACGTCCCCCTTTTTTTTTTTTTTTAAAGAATATTAGCAACCGATTTGTCGATAGAGAATCTTACTCTCCGTATACGGTTTTATGGGGCTTTCCCTGGAGGAATGTGTGAGCTCCATGCCCTCACACCGGTAACAATAGACTGGCTGCGCCAACTGGAGGTCGACACATGAGGATTCGAGCAAACACCTTCCGACATGATGATGATGATAATAAATATAGGGCTTTTACCGCATTAAATATATTGCCTGGTGCCATGGTCTGCTTACGCAAATGAACCGTCCCAACTTATCATCTCTAGGTTTACTTGTTTGTGTTAGGGTATGGTTGGACGTAGGTACAAATATGCCCGTCTTAGTAGGATATCATGGATCATTAGTAGAACATCAAATCTTTTGCAGGCACGGCATACATTGGCAAGAACTAATTCTGAATATCAATTGTTACAGGATTCCCTACCACGAGGCCATCACACACTTTCAGCGTCATCCCACCATTTGCACAGAGGCGCTCAATCCTTCGACGCATCATCAAACAGCAGCGGAATCTCCTCAACGCACGTAGTCGAAATCCACAGCACCAACGGATCTGACACGTCATCACGATGGGGCAACTCTCTCGGAAGCCACGGGTCCTCGTCAGGACTCGTCTCCATCGCGACAGAAAACAACAATGTGAAGTTCACAGCTCCACATTGCTTAGACAATCTCCAAGTCAAAGATTCAAAGGATCTGCCTACCCCGTCTTCCACACCTACGACGTCAAGAAAGTCGAGGAGGAGATCGAATCTTTTCACTCCTTCCAAAAAGGGAGATGATAGGCTCAAGAATGGAGAACTGGGGTCTGGACGGGCGATTCCTTTGAAACAGGGGTACTTGTACAAAAAGAGTAGTAAAGCTCTGAATAAGGAGTGGAAGAAGAAATACGTAACGCTGTGCGATGATGGGAGGCTTACTTATCATCCGAGTTTACATGTAAGTGATCTTATTCCTTTGACTACTTTCTTAAAATAACTACAATGCCTGAATTGACCATACTCAAATTGACAAATTTCTCAAAATGACTAAAGTCTAAAAATACTATCTATCTCTATTTTAATTGTTATGCGACTGAACTTATATATTTTCCGTAAAGCGACTGCCAACTGATCTCCACAACCATGGTTCTGTTATGTTAGCCTAATCAGACTTTTGAGGGGTCTAGCTACCCGTAACGACTGCCATAGATGTTCGTATGGTAACCGAGAGTATTTTGCCGATTTATATTTTTACATAAAACTGAGAACCCCAAATGTGTATCAACCACCTACATTATAATGCACATACAAGGAAATCATTTGGAGATATACAGTCATAAATCTTATAATACCGAAATGGTAGACAGCATCTTATAGGCCCATATTTGGCCAAGCATATTTTTGGTACATATAATATGGAGCGAAACCTATTTCCGTAAACCGAGCATTTTAAATCGATGAAGATAGAAAAAAGCTAATACAGCCAGGCAGGACTCGAACACGTGATCTTTCCCCTCTGTAAGGGCCACTCAGCTGAATCTCGATTCACCTGAGGACAGATTGTATAGAACTATAGACAATCTGCCTGACAGCCTGTCAAATCTGTGGAATCTGTGCATACAATTTTGCCTCTGTTCAATCGGGTTTGAATTGAGCGTCATTCTAGAATACGGGCATAAATGCTTTCAAATTTCAATCAAACACTTTTAGCTCAACTAAGTTCTGTAGGGTAAAATAATGTCGATAGCCCTTCTAAACGCTCTTTTTCTGATTTTCCAGGATTACATGGAAGATGTGAACGGCAAAGAAATATCCCTCCAGTACGTAACAGTGAAAGTCCCTGGCCAGAAGCCACGCGGTTCTAAGTCCATCATCACGACGGTGCCAGGGTACAATGGATACAGTAGTTTGGATATACATGACAGCATTGGTGGACTGTCTATAGGTGAGTGACGACTAGTAGTTGGTATTTCGCGAAGTACACTTTTCTTTGGTGTTTTTTAAAGATAACAAGGGGTGCTACTGCGGTGGATGAGCTCAAATTTACCAAGCTATTAGTAAATTTACCAAGCTATTAGCTATAAGTTTTGGTCCAAGATACGTGTCTCGAAGTATAGTTCACTTTATGGAGATGTGGAGTTCACGGGATATAAAATCTAGAAGCAGTGCCCATAAACCTTGTACAGTCTGCGTCAAAAGTTAATAATGATTGTACAGAACTTTTTAATCTATTTTTTTTTTTGCCACAAAGTTATTTTTGAAATACTGTAACTAATTTAGTTGTTAGGAAATGTAGTTAGTCATAGGTTTACAGAATCATAACTATCATAAGTAGTCATTATAATTTACCTTACATTACATTTTAGTTATTTTCATACATGTAAAATAAATATGTTAGTCATGAATTGGTTTAGCTATACATTTTTTCTTATTTATCATCAAGAATATTGATGATATTCAACAGAAAAGTGTTTTAAGTGTATGACTTCTTTTGTTTTAGCAAATAATATGTAGTAATTGTTGCAAATACATGTAACATTTAAATATGACCAATAAATTCTTAAATTAATGTAGACTTATTCACACTTGTTCGAAATGTCTTAGCTGCGTCACCACTGCCGCGCACGCGCATCAGTCGCCTTTACAGCAGATCTAGGACTGTAGACATTCATGGTATGCTAATACCCTGCATAAGCACCTGCGCACGAGTTTCCTTACCTATTGTATGAGTCCTTGTGTTGTTCTTACATTGCGTGTGGAAATAAATATTTTTTTAATTCTGAGAGTAGAATCTTTGTTCATTATCTTCATAATAGGATCAATAAAAAAACATTATTAACTCTATAAATAAAACTGCTTGGTCACACCATTACTTGAGAATGACGAGACTGATTTCATTCGACTTTTAAACATAAACATGTGGTGACAGAGTAAGAATGCAAGTATCACCACCCCATCTCATCCGAAGGGAAAAACACGCCGACGATATAACCGAGAGAAGGAAAACACGAAATAAAACCCTTTACCAACCCGTCACGCTGACCACAGCGAGGCCAAAACCGCCCAACATTGGGAGAGGCCTATGTCCAGCTACTGCTGTAGTCTACTGACTGCGATGGACTAATTGATTCCTCTAAAATCCTCCTGCTAAGCTAAATTGCTTGTGTTCGGAGTGGGTTCACGTCGGTAATGCTATAGCCAAGATACGAACTTACGACCTAAAATTGTAAGTTCGATTATTCACTAAGCTACTATTCGGGATTGTTTTACATTAATATTAATTGTAGCTTGTTGTTATAAAATATCGATATTTCAAATCATTTGAAAATTACTATGGCGTATTTTTTTGGATCACTGGTATTTTCAGAAACCTTCTGTTCGGTTTTGTCGACTGACACAAATTCACTATCAGTTTTAATGTAACACGGTACTGTGGGGTGAGCACGAACAACTACGGTAATCGTATCGTGAACGTAACGAGAGCACGGAGCATTGCGATTGGCCGCCTGCCTGAAGCCTGCCAATCGCAATGCTCCGTGCTATCGTTACGTTCACGATACGATTACGATAGTAGTTCGTGCTCACCCCACTGAACTAATGTCGAATACTAGGTCGGTTGGTAATGGTGTACAACTGATACGTACATCCGTACTTACTAGATAATTTGTTAGAAATAACTATTGGATAGGTACCAAGTTGCCCGAATACACCCGAAATGAAACGACATGAAAGTGAAAATTAATTGATTTGAATAGTTAGCAAATTAATTGCTTTAACATTGTAGTCAAATACACCCTAAAATGTAATGAGATGGTCTTGCCTGAGTTATTGTATATATATCTACACAAATATATTTTTTTTTTAATACAAATTAATCCTTATATCCCTGTAGTACCTACTATTCTGTAATATAAAAATTCAATGTCGAATGACACAGATGAAGAAATAGCTTTAGATATATGTCCGGAAAGTGCATCATTGGTGTTATTATCCAATCCAAACTACAGCGCATTTGCATTTACATCAAGACTAACGCCGTTGCTTGTTCTTAGTGCCAATATTGGTGCTGGTCGTCAGAAATGGGACCAAAATATGTGATTGAAAGTGGCTGATATTACTAATAGCGTGATCCCCGAGAATGCCCAAGTGAGATTTGAGATTCGACATCGAATTTCCAGAATTACAGAATACATTATCTACATGTTAAGAATATCTATACTTAGGAATTTGTTTGATATCTTCTATCTCACTGGATGCAATTGCCTGGACCCTGAATCACAATCTTGACCTTAGTCACACAAGAATAAATTCCCATACAACTCTCCTTCTTGCATTTCTACAAAGAAATACATACAACTAATAACAATTCTCTTGTCAGGTTATAAAGAGAAATCACGCAGTACAACTGACAAAGCGTTGCTCTCAGCGTTTGAGACGATGAAGGAGCCAGCGTCGAGTCGACAGTCGCTAGCGTCCGAGGTGGAGGTCGGCTCCACCAATGGGCAGGACAAGGACACGCCGCATGTCAAGAAACGGCATCGGCGGATGAAGAGTAGCGGCGTGAAGAAGGATGGGGATGAAGGTATGTTGATAGACGTAGTTTAGAAGTGACACTATAATTATGTCAGGTGGTCTTAGAAATTCGTGGTTTGAATAGCTTTACACGTGAAGCGTTAAGAATATGAATTCAGTAGTGTGACTGTGGAGAGAATGAGTTAGATTAGTGTATTTAAAATTTAGCTGCGTGGATTCCGGTTGGCGCAACAAAACATAATATGTCCTATTCCAAGCTCTAGTTTATTTCTTTACCAAATTTCATCGAAATCGGGTCAGTGGTTTCAAACACACTTGCGAGCGGGTGAGGATTTTGATGAGGTTTTATAGACCCTGAAACACAAAAAGTCACATCAATGAAATTGATAAAATTAATCATCATTTCAAATAGAATATTAGGAATTGTTCGATACTTACTAGAGTTAAGTTATGTGTATACATTTCAATCTCAGATTCGCTCGCACTCTATATACACGCACGAGTGCGAGCGAAATTTTACTGCTTTAGTATTACTTTAGGCGCCTTTACTGCTAGTTCTATACATTCCGTCTGTTATTCTCTTAGTCTTGAGATTTCAGTACTATTGTGTGTGTTCCAGAGGGTGAATACGCCACCGTGTGTGAGTTCACCATCGTGAGCCTGGACGGCAAGCGCTGGCGATGGGAGGTGTGCGGTGCAGCGGGCGCGGGAGCCGCCGCCGCCGAGCGCGACGCCTGGGTGGCCGCCGTGGAGGCGCAGATACTTGCCTCGCTTCAAGGACGGGTGAGGATCTTACACTACTCGTACCTTACTGTGTACATCTTAAGCCGAGTTCATACTACATCGGCTCGCGCGGCAGGTGCGCTCGAACGTGCCGCGCGACGAACCGCTCGCTGTCGGTTTTTGAGACCGCATCAAAGGAACGCGAGACATTCGCTCGCGCGCAGTTTGGACGGTTTGTGATTTTGGTGAGTTGGCTCGCGCGGCAAATACGTCAAAATGGAATTTTGAATGGTTTTTGCATCTATTTATCTTTTTCGCTTATTTTTTTTAACAAATAAGATCATGGATCACAATGACAGTGGCAACCGCCCCACCACGCGTACTCGCAGGTTTACAAAGTGAATTGTTCTAGCAACCCGCCTGTTCGAGTCGAATCGCCAGTCGTGCGCGGCAGCCGCGGTTTATTATTCTTTGACTCGCGAACGAAGTGAATGTCAACATCACCGCCGCGTGTAATTTGTTCGCAGTTTTTGCTATATCGATTAATTATTGTTCTTTTTCAGACGTCCCGCCAACCGGCCCCGACGGGCGCCAATTCGACAGGAGACGTTCGCGCTACGTACTACATCCGCCGAGTGAACGGGAACGACAAGTGCTGCGACTGTGGCGCCGCAGGTAACCATTTCTTACATTCATTTCATTCACTCCTTTGAGCAGTTAAATTTTAAATAGAAGTTAATCGTTTATTCATTTCGTCATGTATTGTTTTTTTATGACATTGCTAATTTCGGTTGCATCGAAAGCTTGCACTTTGGGAGTTCGAGGTCCGTGGGGTGAGCACGAACAACTATCGTAATCGTATCGTGAACGTAACGAGAGCACGGAGCATTGCGATTGGCCGCCTGCCTGAAGCCTGCCAATCGCAATGCTCCTTGCTATCGTTACGTTCACGATACGATTACGATAATAGTTCATGCTCACCCCACTGTTCTCCCGCCTAATAGCTAGTGAGGTTAACTTGGGCCCTGAAGAATTTGGTGGTCCCAAATACACTAAACTTAACTTCATCATGTATATGTAGAGTTTTTAATTAAGTGTGTTATAATTTCAGATCCCGACTGGGCGAGTCTAAACCTCGGCGTGTTGATATGCATCGAATGTTCCGGCATTCACAGGAATCTAGGATCTCACATATCGCGAGTGCGCTCGCTCGACCTCGACGAGTGGCCGTAAGTACTAAACTTGTTAGTAAATACTAATTTATTTAGGCTCCACCTGCCTTCTCATCCTATTGGAACCTATTCCAGGGGTAAAAAAACCTTTTTGTTATGCCGGACTGTCTATCTACCCCTGTAAGAAATTTCAGCCAGATCCGTTCAGCTGTTTGGGCGTAATTGAGTAACAAATATCAAGACAAAAACAAGTTTACACTCACGTACCTGAGGTTAGGGAAATACTAGTAATATCGGTTACTGAACGCACTGAATTAGTTGAAATTACTAAAAAAAACTTACACGAGGGACCCTGCCACATTTTACATTCCTTTTCGTGATGACCTAAGAGTAAAATTTTATCATTTTAATCAAGTAATGGTAGCTGCCTTGCCATAATAAATAAATAATCTGTGTACGCAATTCCAGGTTAAGTCACGTAAGCGTGATGGTATCACTGGGCAATGATCTTGCAAACTCAATATGGGAAGCTGATCTACGAGGGCACGCCAAGCCTATAGCTACAAATAGCCGCGAGGAAAAAGAAAGGTGAGTTTAGTTTTGAACTATTCTAGTTTTGGTATAGTCAATTTTTAAGTTCTTGTTGATTAAACTATTGTCAATTGTATTGAACACCGTCTTTTTAACACCGTCGTCCTCGAGGGCATAACGCCAGAAGCGTGGAACAGAGGCGTGGTGGTGCTGTTCTTTAAGAAAGGTGACAATACCTTACTGAAGAATTACAGACCCATCTCGCTTCTGAGCCATGTTTACAAGCTGTTTTCAAGGGTCATTACGAACCGTCTCGAGCGCAGGCTTGATGACTTCCAGCCTCCCGAACAAGCCGGTTTCCGTAGAGGCTACAGTACCATAGACCACATCCATACGCTGCGGCAAGTTATACAGAAGACCGAAGAGTATAATTTACCACTTTGCTTAGCGTTTGTGGACTATGAGAAAGCCTTTGATTCGGTCGAGACATGGGCTGTGCTTGAGTCTCTCCAGCGGTGCCGTATTGACTATCGGTACATCGAAGTGTTGAAGTGTTTGTATAATAACGCCACCATGTCGGTTCGAGTACAGGAACAGAGTTCGAGGGCGATCCCTTTGAAAAGAGGCGTAAGACAGGGAGACGTGATATCTCCGAAACTGTTTACGGCCACTTTGGAGAATGCCTTCAAGCTCCTGGAATGGAAAGGATTCGGCATCAATATTAATGGCGAATACATCACTCACCTCCGGTTTGCCGACGATATTGTAGTCATGGCAGAATCGATGGAAGATCTCAACACGATGCTCGAAGGCCTCAACCGAGTTTCTCAACAGGTGGGTCTTAAAATGAACATGGACAAGACAAAGGTGATGTGCAATGCCCATGTTGTACCTACCCCGATATCTGTTGAGAGCTCGGTTCTTGAAGTTGTTGACTCGTACGTCTACCTAGGACAAGTAGTCCAGTTAGGTAGGTCCAACTTCAAGAAAGAGGTCAATCGCCGAATCCAACTCGGCTGGGCAGCGTTCGGAAAATTACGCAATGTCTTCTCGTCCGACATACCTCAGTGTCTCAAGTCGAAGGTTTTCGACCAGTGTGTGTTACCAGTGATGACTTATGGCACTGAAACGTGGTCCCTCACTATGGGCCTTATGAGTAAGCTCAAAGTAGCCCAACGAGCTATGGAGAGGGCTATGCTCGGAGTCTCTCTGCGAGATCGAATCAGAAATGAGGAGATCCGTAGAAGAACCAAGGTTACCGACATAGCCCAGCGGATTAGCAAGTTGAAATGGCAGTGGGCAGGGCACATAGCACGGAGGACTGATGACCGATGGGGTCGAAAAGTCCTCGAGTGGAGGCCACGTATCGGCAAGCGCAGCGTAGGACGTCCACCCACAAGGTGGACAGACGACCTCATTAAGGCCGCGGGAACGCGCTGGATGCGAGACGCTTCCAACCGGTCCTATTGGAGATCTATAGGGGAGGCCTATGTCCAGCAGTGGACTTCCTATGGCTGAAATGATGAATGAATGATGATGAATTGTATTGAACGTATTAAAAAAATACGTTAACGATTAAATGATCTAATTAAAATTATAAGATTTAACATCGAAGACGTTTGATGCGTTCAACCATAGATTACATTAGGTTCAAAAGTTTATCATCGTACCATTTGTTATTAACTATTGAAATAGTTTAATCTGCAAAATCGTTGTTGTCGTTGTTATTATAGTATTTGCTGTAATAACAGTTATGAATTTCAGAAGTTTTAAATCTACTACAAAGATATTGCTATAGGGAGTGCCACAGGGTACACACTTCGGTCCTCTTTTTTTTTGCTGACTTTTCTTCATCACCACCATTTTTGCATGTGCCCGGTTGTATCCGAGTTTTGTTTACCCCTGTTCATTCTTAATATATGATTTTATGTGACCGACCATTTAGTTAATTCTCCCAACTCTTAGAAGAAAGCCTGCGCACTCGAGCCGCGTTCGTCAATCATCAGGTGCCGGTACCAGTACTAGTCTAGCTTGACTTCGAGGATCGTAGTAGGGCCTGATATATTCTTCATTGGTCTTGATTATATTTATAATAGGTATCTAATACGTTTTAGAAAGAGAAAAGAGAATCAACCTCGGGCAGGACTCGAACCCGCGATCCCTTCCCTACAGGGGGAACGCTCTAACTACTAATCCACCGAGACCGCACGAAGCCAATTCAAATTTCTCTGTAGTTCCGTCTTTGGGGCGACGGCGGTGGAGCCATCTACCGTATACCGGTGGAGGGATCGCGGATTCGAGATCTGCCCGAGGTCGATTCTCTTTTCTCTTTCTGCCTCTGTGGCGTAGCGGTAGTGAACGCGGCTGCTACGCAGGAGGCGCGGCTTCGATCCCCGCTCAGTGCCAATATTTGTATGCATGAATATAAATATTTGCATTGGTCTGGGTGTTTCTATGTATAATATGTATGTATTTACAAAAAAAAAAAGTATCTAAGTATGTATAACCGCATTCTAGATTCCATAACACAAGCTAATTAAGCTTACCATGGGTCTAGAAAGCGTTGTGTAGAATGTTGTGGAATATTTATTATTATTATTATTCTAAATCGATTTGCATAGTTAGCATAGTAAATGCTTCAAAATTTAATTAAAAAATATCTAATACGTATTGTATGTTACCCCCAGGTGGATCCGACTAAAGTACGAGCGGCGTGCGTTCGTATGTGGAGCGGCCGTACCCACGGGCGTCGAAGCGTTACGTACGGCGGGAGCGCGCGGAGCAGTGGCGACCCTAGCGCGCGCCCTGGCCGCGCCCGCGCCCTTGTTACCCGCCGTGCCCGACAGAGCACTTGCGTTAAGGGCCGCCGCCGCTGCCGGACATCTGTCCGCCGCGCAGTTACTCATATGGGTATGTACCTACATTTGTTTTCATCAGGCGAAAAATCCCCACGGATACCTTCCTCACCGGAGCCGGAGGTTATGTTGGACTCGAATCGACTAAAACACACGCCGACTGTAGGCCGTCGGTTGTCGGAGGTGAGATTGTCGTAGCCATATCCCTTGCATCCCGGCCGACCCAGTATGGGGTGGCACGCAATGCCGCCGCCTACTTCTGTTAGGGTGACAGGCGGTTCTATCCGTCACCCCTGGGGTATGTACCTACCAGTAGAATGAAAATTTTTAAGAGAGAAGTCGAAGAAAATATGCTTACCTCGATCTAATTTGTCATGCAATGGAACCCCATACTACATACAAATGATATTTAGATTTTTTTTGACTATAATAAATTTCTACACTGAATCATAGGCCCGCATTCCAGAACTGTATTCAGTCCTGAATCTCGATTTACAACTAGATCTGAGGACAGATTGTATTCGAAATGTCATTGTAAGAATCGATTCCCAACTAAGCGTTGTTCTGAAATACAGACAGATTTGACAATATTTACTTCAGTGTAAAATACAGCAAGTCATGATTTATGGACCAATTAATAATGTTCTTGATTTTTGCTGTTTTGATGTTTGCTGGAAGAAAACTCAACTTTGAGTTAAGCTCGCCTTTGTACATGAAATATCTCTGTATTCTATAATGTAAATTTGTATGTACAATAAATAATAAAATAAAATACTATTCGGTAGCCTCCATAATGACGCCTCTAAAGACCTTTCACTTTAAAGAACCCAATTATACAAAGACTGCATCATAAATAAAAAAAATACTGACTGTTGTTGTTGTTGTTGGCTGTTGTTGTTGTTGGCTGTTGTCTCTGCCCACACCGGTGAGAAATGTGCGCCAGCGTATCTATGTAAAAATAATAAATGACCGTTTGTTTTGTCCACAGCACAACGGCAATCCGAACTACCCAGACGCCGACGGTCACACCTGCGTATTCTATGCGCGGGCCGCAGCCAATCACCTCTCAGGAATCCCCACCCAGTACCCCAAAAACCTCCAGCTGTCCTGCCCACTCCACCCCAACCCCCCGGTGAGTTCCACCAACAGTTCCGCCACTAATTCCACGAGTTCCAACTCGAGCACGAAGAGCTCATTGAAAAATCCGGAACCGGAATGCAACTGTATCATTTTTGAGCTACTAAACGCTCAGAGCGCGAGTAAGGCGTTAGTAGAACTTCTAATTGGATTACAGAACAACCAATACATGAACGGGTTTGATTCCCACAATGGGAGCATGGTGGGATTCCCACACAACACATTGGGAAGACCGTCTCTAGGTCCTAATCTTTCGTTAACCAATGGGAAGTGTGGGAGTGTAGTGTAATTTTTTTTTCTATAATTCTAAATGTCGGTTTTGAAGTTTAATGTTGATACTGTGACTGAAAGTTTGTTACCATGCAGGCATAACTTAATACTTAATGTTCTGTGGCACCGTTTTGTAGGGTACTCTTAATTTTATCTAATAATAATAATAATAATAAATTCATTTATTTGCTTCGAATATGGTTCTAGTTGAATTTGGCAGCTAAAAATATTAGGAAGACAATATTTTTGTTGAAGATCAAAAGGATGTAAGCAACATCGACTTTTCAAAGAAAAATAGTTCCAAATGACATCGTTTGCGGTGATTTTCTTTTGAATTATTGTCGTCAGTGACACCCTTTAGTTTTGCAATTATAGAAATGAATCAAAATTAATTTATTGGCAGTGATGGAAGATGTTTGTAATGTATTTTTAAATTTATTTCTAGTAAAATTTATAGATACTTAAATATAATCGAGATAAATATTTATAAGCAAATCTTAATAAATATATTGTTTAAATTTACAAAAAGAAAAACCTAATTTCCAATTTGTTGATTGTATTATATTTCAAGAAATTTCTAGTAAACAAAAAAAATATTATTCATGAAAAATAATACTAAGTGATTTTTACGTCTACCCTACAAAACGGTGCATCATTTTTTTTGTATATTATACGTAGTACTAATATGTGAAATGTATACATATTATTATTCGACTGAAGGTACAGTTGGCGTAATGATGACGTAATCTCTCATAAAGTCATAAATTAGTTCAATTTATGTGTCTGTCAATTTAAAAACAAAGTTAATTAAAAATTAGACAATTGTAGCGTGTTAGAAACGCGTTATTATATCTTTACAGACTGCATTCTATACAATAATGTTAACGGGAATTAACGCGATCATGGTATAGGTACATACATACATTTTTATTTACCTGACGTTTCCACTAGCCTTCTATATGAAAATGAAATGAAAATGAAAATGCAATTTATTTATTAAACTATACAAGTGGCAATTCGTTGAATGGCGTATTGTAGAATAGAATGACGAATGTAGGGGATTTGATGTATATGACAGGCGTTAACGCATGTCATAAACGTCATTATCTCATACATTATACAGGGTGGAAGATTTTAACCTCACCTGGAGGGAAAGTACTTTAAATACTAGAGATAGCTAATTTGACCCAAAGGAAACATTCCTTTGTTTTTAAAAAGAAACAAAACTGCATTCATAGATTTTTGAAAATTCGCTTGCCCTGCCCGGTAATCGAACCGACTAAAATCCAAAAAAATAACATCCTGTATTTTTATAGAATCAATCGATAGTGTTAATTATGAGGATCATAATTGATCTGTGTGATCACGGCCGGTGTATACAGGTATACACCGGCCGTGGTCACACAGGCTGACTGGCTCAGTGGTGCTCGCCCGCCGTCTTCGAGTCCGTGAGGCCCGTTAACATTATTGTATATCATGGAACGCGAGAGTTTAAAAGTTAGACTGTATTCTGTATTCGAGATACTTAATTTCTTATATTTTACGTACATATCCGGTGTTGATAGTTCAAATGTTTTGTGTAGTGGCATAGAATAGGTACCAATTGCATTTTAGGAAACAAAACATTAGAGAAAATATTATTCTGAATTGAGTTATGTTAAAAACAAATTCTAAGTTTGCGATACAATGAAAATGAAGTGATTTCAAAATGTTTTAGTTTCCAATCGCGGTTAGAGTTATACCATTTTGTGTGCTACCGATTAAATAAGATAAATAGGCGATATGCTAAGGCAAACATTTGTTTAGTAATACTAGTCTACGTGACACTACGGTTTAGTACTATTTTAGTAAAGAAAGTACCGGTTTCAGCCGTTCCACAGGCCCAACTAGAATTGTTATGGGTATCTGTGGTTCATAAATTGGCTGTAGAATATTGTGAAATGTTTTTAAATATTTGAAATTTGCAAATCTTGATATTGTGACACGTTTGTCGTATTTGCACTTAATTTCACAATTCTGCAGACAATTTTTCATTAATATTTGAGATATTATGTAAGAAAAAGAATTTCTTGAAGCTATTTGATGAATTAACATCTAATTTTCTATTCAATTAGTAGATATATACCAAATAAGAAAGAAAATAGCACCGTTGAATTTGATACTTTGATTATAGTAGAAGAGCTGTAGTCAAAAAGGTAGGTTGGATTCAACAAAGCTGCAAATAGAATTTCTCGATTACCACTTTCATTTTCGAATATCGTTTTTGCATTTACAAATTCGCATGGCTCTTGCATGACGTTAACAAGAAACCGAAACTTGCATTACATGCAAGGTTGGCAAGCATTCGTGAGATGCAAGAAAATGTTCGTAAAATTTTAGCCGGTACTTTCTCACCAGTTCCCATTGAAGTCACAGTTTAGCATAGATGTTAATAATTATACGTTTAGAAGCAAGATCTCAGCTCAATGCTATTGTAGGGTATAGGATAATTTAGTGGTAATTTCTCATGCTTTACCCTAACGCCCCTTGACTGTGAGGTTCGTGGTTTTTTAACTAACTTTTATACTTTTTCGTACATAAAATTCACGAACAACTTGAAAATGAGCTAGATTGATAAAATTTGTGCTCAAAAACTTTCATGTAATTAATGATTTCATGCCGATTGTTCTTACGCTGGTCAAATTGAATCATGAATAACAATATAATGAATATGTGGTAAGGACTTCTGAATTATCAATTAGACTGTTGAGTCTTTACTCCAAACTTATAGTTCAAACTAAACCTGCACCTCTTGGGAAGACTACAAAAGGGTTGCGAATCGATTTGCACCAGTTACTTCATCTGAAAAACTCTTGAATTTCCTAAACATCAGTGTTAGGTCACAGATTATGACTCCTAATTAAAAAAGAGGAGAGTCATAACTTTAAACTATGCATTGATGTATCTCTCTATGATATCATAGCTCTCAAACAGGCTTCTTCTTTCGTCTCTAGAATAATCTTGACTTATTTCTATTTAAACAACACAATGCTTATTGAACAGTATAAATGATTTTTACCTTTAATAGTTAACAAATCACGGACAATAACATTCCATTTGTATTATACAGCACACCAAGGGGTC
This sequence comes from Eilema depressum, assembly GCA_914767945.1. NCBI lineage: Eukaryota > Metazoa > Arthropoda > Insecta > Lepidoptera > Erebidae > Eilema > Eilema depressum. Next base: position 2,750,266 of record OU612021.1, read on the forward strand.
AAATAGTCGATGTGATATACATAAGGTCTCCCTTTAAACCAAAATGTACTGATCCTTCTGTGCCTACCTAGGTAGTACGCTTCGTGACTATAGCCCCGGAGCTGGCGGCAACAAAAATATTTTCTAACCACCACTAGCTCCTGGACTATATTCTTGTTTCCAATTTGTAAAGTACTTCATTTTAATATCGCGTTTTAGGGTTAATCCTGTAGGTGTTTGTGCTTTCAGTTATTTTATTACCGTTGTAAGTAGAGGATTGGAAGATTTCGTTTTTGGACTGGGAGTGGACTTACATTGTGTAATCAATATTCTTCGAAGTATATTTGTTCGGTAGTGTGCTTTGGGTGAGGTTTGAATCTCGAACTTCTCAGTAAAAAATCCGACGCCTTAAGTAAAGATTTGTGGGTGGGTAAGAGACTTGTGGGTTGATAAGTTTGTATGAAAATTATCACTTATCAGAAATTAACTTTCTAGGGTTCCTTACCGAAAGGTTTATCAAGTAACACTATTACTAGGATTCCGCTGAATATCTGTCAGCTTGTTGAAACTCATTAATCGCAATAGTTAGATAACTGTAATTTAGACAGAGTATAATAGCAATAATGAGTATAATAACAATAAAATCGTTGTAGCGTCTAACGTAGTGTTCTATTTAAATCTAGTACGATGGTACGGAACCCTTCGCTTGCGAATCCGATTCACACTTAACCGGTTTCTAACATACAGCCGGTTTGCAATGTAAGTGCTCTTCCAGTTTGTTTTAAGAATTTAAAAAAAAAATTCTTTGATTGATGGTATATCGTATAGTGAGAAAGATCCACTCCACGGCCAGTGATTCTTCGACAGCCGTTCTGTTATCTTGAAGAACCTACTCATGCATACAGGAACCAATCCACTCGCAAGCCGAGATCGAGATTGATATACCAAGTCTTTCAAAAATACACCATCTATCGACTATGAGTGGACAGTTTCGACAGAATATCTGTAGAAGTTATCAGATTATTTTATTCTTAACAGGGTCGATAGATGTTTCGATTTTGACATGTGTGTGGAATGGTTCCTGTTTGCATAAGTAGATCCAATTAAGAATCGCAATAGATTTAAAATGGTAAAAAAATTAAGATTGTAACTTATGTAGCAGTTGATGCATCAGAAATTGGATTTATTATGTGTACGATCATAAAAAAGGTGCCTAGTTCACACCCGCTTTCATTCCAATTTCAATCACATTGGGATTGTGCTTTTGAGGCTAATAACGTGACACAATGGTGTAATATGGGTTCTGAAATGCCAGAACCAACTTTGCAAGATGCAAAACTCGGTCTAGGATTTTCACTGATGAAATCCAGCTTTGATCATTGTGAAGTTACATTACTTCTAATCTAAACTACGGTCCGTGGAGTGGATGTATCTGAAATGTTTATAAGAGAATTTTCTTAGTTGTCTCTAAGAGGGCTTTGTACAATCTATGTTTTAAATTAAATTATCTATTCGTTTTACTTAAATTTACATTTCTTGTAATTGTCTTGTAAATGTTACTTATATAGAAATTTAAACATTCATTATTTGAATGGAAATTAAGTTCTGTTTGTAAATTTAGCAATTATAACTCGTTTACCGACACAGTATTCGACACGACTGTAAAAATAAATTTCTGGGCACTTTGTATAGTGTAATAATTATTATTTAATTTAAGTCCTCTGTTGAAATTTTATTGATAATTTTAAATTATGTTATATTGCGTTAATTGCATTCGCAATTTTATTAAGATTTTTTAATTTTTTTTTGTAAATTCTTTTTAGAAGCCAAAGAGCTTATCTGTAAATATATCGTACTATGCAGCTATGTGTTCGTTAGCTGTGAATCATTTTTTCGTTATTGTAATTTTAAGAGATCCGTTAACGTTTTTTCTTGTGAGAATAAAATGATAAGGACGTAATGTTACTGTTTTATTGCTATTTTAAAACACACCCTCACATCCTTTTTAGAATTCTTAAAACACACTTTGTGTCCTGGGCTTTCCTACTATAAGGAGGAATTGAATTACAAACACTCCTAAGATATGAACCATAAATGCAAAACACATAAGATATAAATCATAAATGCAAAACACACATAAGATATCACATGAATCATAAATGCAATTGATATTCCTAGGCGACTACAATATGGGGTTCTTCAAGAATCAGAAGGTTTTTACAGGGTCGGCAGCACGAGTGTGACGCCCCCAGTGTTGCACACGTCCATAGGCCACGGTATCCGCTTGCCATCAGGTGGTCAGTATGCTTGTCTGCCATCTAAGTGGTATATAAAAATGTTAACGTTCATATATTTCTGAAATCTAGAAGTACCCAAGTGCCCATATTACACGAACTCAACTACATAGTGGATACAATATTGTCACCTATAGGACCATAAGGCTCTGTTTTACAAACTCGAACTTTGTTGTATTTGTCTTAAATCTTATCAATGTAAAGTACGTATGTGATGTGCAAACTAAAATGATTCGGGGCGTCAGAGTTTAGGTGACAACGAGAGTTTAACAATTACCTAATCTTTACAATAGGTATAATTCTGTTTTATTTTAGTTCCTTTTAACTATTAGTTTTTATTCGCTGGGCTTAGGGTATAAAGGTCTATTCATTGGTGTGCAACTGCTGATCCCTGGCCTTCAATGATGATGATAACATAGTACACTAGTCTATGCCCGCGGTTTCGGCCCGTGTCGATGGCGGTTATTGCAACTTTTGGTCATATCCTCCGGATCTATTCAACCAAAACTTACGTAAAATTTTCAAGACCTTTAAAACAACCACATACAAATCTGTTCAGTCCCTCTAGACAAGTGGCAATTCGTCGGCCGGCGTTCTGTGGAATAGAATGCAAAATGTATGGGATTTGACGTATATATGACAGACGTCAACGAATGTCAAAAACGTCAAATCCTATATATTCGTCATTCTATTCCATGTTACGCCGAGCAACGAATTGCCACTTGTCTAGAGGGGAAGTAGTTTTTAAGTCCATCGACGACAAACAGACAAAAATTAAAAAAGAAATTGTCTCCAGAAACTTTAACATTATAAAACTAAGCTTGAAAACGGTCCTTAGTGTACCTTGTGCGGGCCTGCTCCAACAGCAACAGCAGTCTAGGAAACTGCATATTTATATCTACATTGCTGCAGATTTTTTTCGTCCGTGGGCGCCTTGTAGGAAGTTTATTTTGTAGCTAATTTACTAACTTATGTACATAGTTTTGAGCCAGAATAATTACTGACCCATGGCTGTATGGGGCACCACCAAGAGCTGTAAGCTGCGTATTCCTGCTGATTGACAGATTGACTCTGGCGCAGGTTTTCCTCTCGGGTTATGGTCAGTCACTTTATTAGCCGTATTAACCAAATCAGTCTATTACTGAGATGTCTGCCTTCGCTATCAAGTCATCAATTCATTTGGGTGGAAGTGGCCTACAATTACGTTTGCTACCAGCCCATTTTAGTTAAACCAAATATCTGCTATTGGTAACTCCAATTTTCTAATAGCAACATTAAGTTGTCCCTCAATCCAGTGTACGGAACCCTCAGTGCGCACACGATAAGAAGTAAATGAGTAATTAGGGTTTTGGGAACACATACTAATGCATCTCATAGCCTTATATGACCGAAGGTGATAAGTTAAACCTTTGTAATGATGAATAAATATTTCAGAAATAAATCCTTGCAAATAACTTCGGCACTGATGTTTCTTTATAGTATAGTTTAGCATATTAAGGAAGTCAGACCACAGTTGCCGTACAAAAATAGCAAGTCTTTGTTATGGTTACAACAGTCGAGAGGAAACCCAGTAAAGAAAGCAATGAAGTCCATTTTGACGATCTGCTTACGTCAGCTGGCGAATGGGGTCGATACCAATGGATATTATTTATCTCCACTTGCCCTTTTTTCGCTTTTGGAGCATTTGCATACTACTCCCAGTTATTCATGACACAAACATCATCGAATTACTGGTGCAAAATTCCAGAGTTGGCCAATATGACAGATATTGCACGCAGAGACTTAGCTATACCTAAAGATGATAATGCTATATTTGGATACTCACAGTGTGAGATGTACGCCGCTAATTGGACTGAGGTTTTAGCAACAGGACAAAAGCCTACTCACACATGGAATATAGTGCCGTGTCAACATGGATGGGAATTCAACAAGACTGAAATACCATATCCTACTGTAGGAAGTGATTTTGAATGGGTATGTGATAAAGAAAGCTATCAGGCAACTGCTCAGGCTATGTTTTTCGTTGGTTGTATGTTTGGAGGGGTAATTTTTGGTTGGATTGCGGATCGTTTTGGAAGACTACCAGCTATTATTAGTAGCTGTGGTATAGGATGTGTGGGTGGCTTCAGTAGCACATTTGCCAGAAATATTATTGAATTCTCGGCCGCAAGATTTGTGCTGGGAATGTCATATGATTCTTGTATGGTAATAGCATACATCCTTATTTTAGAATATATAGCCCCAAAATATAGGACACGCTTTGCAAATTTGACATTCGCCACATTTAATTCTCTATTTACATTTACACTTCCGTGGATTGTTTTGCGTTGTGGACACTGGAAAGTTATTAGTTTAGTGACAAGTTTACCCTTAGGTCTTGGAATTTTTGCCAAACTGATCCTACCCGAAAGCTCAAGGTGGCTACTGCCTCAAGGGCGAGTGGATGAAGCCATTGAGAAAATACTTACTATAAGTCGTATCAATAAGAAGGAAGTGCCAACTGAAATGATAAATCAATTTAAGTTAACAGTGACCAACGCCGACACAGTAAAGAAGCAAAGCTGTTTAGAGATTTTCAAACGACCAGTGTCAAGAAAAATGTTTATTCGAATGTGTTTAGAATACATGTGTACTGCTTGCCTGTACGATGCAGTTGTAAGGTGTATTGGACTAATGGGTTATGATTTCTTTTTATCCTATATAGCAATATGTTGTACTACATGCCCTTCCATCGTACTTTTAGCATTCACCTTGGATTATATAGGGAGACGATGGCTGTTAATAATATCAATGGCTTCATGCGGAATATGTTTTATTCTGTCAATATTTGCGACTACTGGATTGCAAAGTGTAATATATTTGTCTTTAGCAACATTTTTAACAAATATGTTTTATAGCACTTTATTGCAGTGGCCCGCGGAGATTCTTCCGACTCCAGTAAGAGGGTCAGGAGTGGCTATAATACACGTCTGTGGATACATAGGAACGGTTATGTCACCGTACATAGTGTACTTGCAAGTATATTACCACTGGCTACCTTTTGCAATGTTTGGTGCCATTTCTGGATTAGGGATGGTTATAAGTTTTACATTGCCCGAAACTGCTTTGAAAAATATGCCAAGTACGTTTGAAGAAGCAGAAGAGCTATCGAAAAACCAGCGGCTATGGTCTTTACCGTTCTTAGAAGCCAGGAAAAATAAGAAGGAACAAGTCGGGCAAAATAATCTGAGTTTTGAACTTGAATAATAAAGTAATGAGTGTTATATTAAGTGTAGAAAATAGTATAATAGTATAATAGTTATAATACGGTGATTATACACGCTAGATAACACTATGAGTCTTTCTATGAGGTTTTTATTAGCCTATAAATGTATAAGCGTAAGTAATTATGTCATTATGTACGTGAATTACTCACGTACAGAATGACATAATTACTTACCTCGATAACGACCTCACTAATATTATAAAGGCGAAAGTAACTTTGTCTGTCTGTCAGTTTGTTTCGCTTTTACACCTTTATCCTATACCACAACCGCTTTGGATGAAATTTGGTTCAGAGATAGATTAGACCTTGGGAAATAATATAGGCTGTGGTTGGTTGTAAATCTTGGGCGGGGCCGCGGGCAACAGCTAGTTATTTCTTCGCACGGATATAATTTCGTAAAAAAATTACCACAACCCGATTACAGCACTACATATCGGGTCCTATCGTAAATGTAGGTAAACCATAAGAAAAACATGTCTTAAAACGGTGTTCTTGGGGGCTCTAGAAAGATCTTCGCGAATAAATTCTCATACTGATTATATCGGACAAGGTTCTGGGGCAAGTTTTCGTCTTGGGGTTAAGAGGTCAGACGGACGTCGCTCCCATAAAACTCGTAGAAGCCAAACCAAATGGAGGAGGAGTAATCAGGTTTCGAGTCTCGGATGCAACCAGCCAACAACGCTACTATGAAGAAGTTTTGAAATGACATTTCAGGCTTTGTCGATTAGGTACTTTATTTCACTTCGCGTGACTAATCGGGGTTTCAAGTCCCGTTTGAGCGTTTTACTTTTTCCAATCTTAATCGATTTGAAAACTTTAGTAGGTAGTTAACTAATTGAAACTTTGTAATTTCATTAAAAATACTTCATTTCGGTTACTAATATTATTTATTTTAAACATTTAAACATGTTTAAAATGTCACCCCATCACTTCCAGTGGGGTTTGTAGAAGACGACTTAGGCCTAAATTCAACAGTAAACTTACAGACCGCTTGGCGGCAATAGGCTTTCTACTATGTGGGACCGAAAATCATAGCTAGCTAAATGTTGACGCTAAGTTAGCGTCAACTTTTAGGAGGTTTGTTAGCGACGCTGACACACCTCTACCTACTCCTCCGGATATTTACGTGACTACATACTGTTAACAGTACCCACTGTACTGTAAAACCGCTCTAACAAACATCGCATTTACAATATCAATCCCGTCGAGCCCGCCGGCGGTGTTTCACTTCACGCCTGAAACTAGCGTCTGCCTGCGTCTGTGGAGTCTGTACGAGCATCCGTGAATTGCTTTGTTGGGTAACAAGCTCATTGTTTGATCTCCGAGATTGTGTTTACGCCAAGTCGAGCGCCAACGACGAACTGAATTCGGGTTTCTTGTTATGTTAACAATCTGCAAAAAGTTTTAATAGTTGTCGGAATTTTTGTGATTAATAGTAAAAATATCAATAACTTTGCTATGTAATTTTATACCACTTAGGTGGCAGATAAGCACACGGTGATATCTGATGGAAAGTGGTTACCGTGACGAATGGACGTATGCAACACCAGGGGCGTTACACTCGTACTGCCGACCCTAAAATCAATTGCCCTATCTTGATAGCAATTTTTACAATGCGTCCAAAGTTTGCAACTTTCTGATTAGTAGGTACGTCGCCTTTCCTTTCTGCCATCATAACCTTCCAACCTCGAGAGGCAGAAATTAGACAAATAAGTTAATGAATTTTGACACTTAAATGTAAGAAAGCCTACGTCAAAGACTCGTCCGTCAAACAGTAGGCGAAGAACCGGTTTGGGCCATCACACCAATACTGCACCTCAGTATGACGTGAGACGGCGTGTGGTATCATAACTGCCCCGCTGACCGGCGGAGGGTGGAGATCTGCGGCCTTACCTTAAACTCTTAAAACAGGTCAATAATTGAACTGCTGTCATTCTAACAACTGCAAATGTCACTTTGTAATGTCATATAAATATATAGGATTAAAATTACAAAGTGACATTTGCAATTGGTAGAATGACAGCAGTTCAATTATTGACCTGCGGCCTTACCATAAACTCTTAAAACAGGTCAATAATTGAAGTGAATTCTTCCAACTGCAAATGTCACTTTGTAATATCATATAGGTAAATGTAGAGCATTACAAAGTGACATTTACAGTTGGTAGAATGACAGCAGTTCAATTATTGACCTGTTTTAAGAGTTCATGGTATGGGCCCTGAGTTCATGGTATGGGCCAGGATTTAGGTACAGGCTTTAAGAAGACGTTAACTTGTTCCATTTAGATTTTTGTGAGGCTCTAAAACGTCAACTTATTTTATTTTCTAAAGAGCGATTGTTTTCAAATTCTCTATTACCACTTTATTTAGCATTTCTTTTTTAAAATACGCTCTCTAACATTCAACAAGCCATTTCCACTCAGTTCTTTAAAGCTGCAGGTATAATGTGCCTTAATGCTTATGTATAATTCAAGTACTAAGCGTAAGGTTCCGGTAGCCTCTCATGAAATATTTAAACTTCGCTTATCCTTTGTGGCTACATCTTTATGTGAAGGAAAGCGTTCGACTACTGTTGCAGGTTCTATTCTCGATGTAAGTATTTACATATAGGTGTTCACTAACCGATGCCTGCAATGCCGACCGCGTGATGTCGGCGTGTGTTTTGCTCATATCGCCGGTTCTACTCAACCAATTGCGATCAAGTAAGATTTTAAGTCTGTCCAAGAACTCTCGAATGCTCACCGTACACCTGTTGATGGATGAGGATCTGGTGCAGACATTCTTCTCGGGCTTTAGCTTACAAGTGCCTCGCTGGCCAGACCGGGTAGCAAAGGGGTTTCGTTCAAGTTTTCTTTCTCTAAGGTCGTTCCGACCTCCGCAGAATATCATCCAGAAGCAGCCTCAAATTAAGGGAGGAGTTGCCGCTTCCGTTGTCCAGGGTGCACCACGTGTATGTTTTCTTGCACGCACCATTTCCTAAGTAGGCAAGCTTTTTCCAGGTAGACTGTTAGGCAATAGACTTAAGCAATAGTAAGTTTTAGATAAATCACTTCACATTTTTCTTCTCATCAGTATTGCGTTCTGACGAACACTGTCAAGATCGCAAAAGCAAATTTGCAGAAAATTGAAATTTCCGTCAGCTCCTGAAGTTTACGATATTATGTATGAGTTCCATACACGCTAGGGATGTTGTACGTTATAATGTAACGTAAGATATGGTAGTTGTTATACAAATTGCTGATACAACGGAAATAGCTTTACGAAACTCAATGACATCCGATATAGTTTGAGGGACAAGACGCTTATGATAAGAGGCTTTTCTATTTAGAACAAATATTATTTCACGGTTCGGAGGTAAGGGGGAATGAATTAAGAATACCTTGTAAGAAAGATTTATTTGAAATTCAGTCACGATCTAATCTCAATCTAAAATGTTGAAATCCATCACGATATCAATGTTGTTTTTAAAATTGGATTACATACAAGAAAACCGGTATTGATATTCCCATATATTATTATAATAGCCACCGCGTGGTACCCAGCAGAGTAGAATTTGGGCCTCCCCATCTCCTCCCATGCGGTGTCGTACAAGGCGACTAAGGGATAGGGCTGTTTAACATCAGACAGATATATACAGCCCAGACTCAGCCACAGATACATAGCTCGAGTAAACAATAGTGCCCGGAATACGGCAATAGGCTCACCCCCTATTACGTGGGACCGCATACATTGATTGGTGAAATGTGGGTGTTAATTCACCTCTGCCTAACCCTTCGGGGATAAAGGCGTGATTATTATGTATGTATGTCTAAAATAGCAATGGGGAGCCCATTGTACGTCAGTGCTATTTTATATATTCTGTGGTTAAATCACACTTCTATAACGTCTATCTACTGATTTTAGACATCTAAATCCGACTGTGAAACGTATTCCCTGAGGCACATAGAGGGTCAGTTCGAAATAGACGTGAAGTTTGTAACTATGTCGATTGATCGCAGCTGGGTTGAATTAACCCGGACTTTGAATAAACAAGTTACCTAATTATTAAACATTGTTGCAATGGCCGACCGTTTTGTAATCGATATTTTCACCTATATTTTCGCAGAGGTGAGCTGTATACAGAGTTTCAGCATTTGCAAACTCGAGTGAACCTATTGTCAAAACAAACTATTTCTTAAGTAAGTAGATACTAACTGCAAATATACACACAATATTCTCATTCTAAGAAGCCTTAGAATGAGAATATTGTATGCCCTCGAATCTCTTTTGATCATCGAAAGAGACTCGTGTCAATACGTAATCTCTCTCTATAAATTTTTATTTCATATAGAGCAACAGTGACATAAACAAAATTTCTTTTACTTATCATACAGGCGTCTGTTTATTTCAAAGCTGGGAATCGGATCTCGGGCTCCGAGGTAAATCGGAGTGCAATCGAGACAACGCGTAGATGATGATTAAGTACAGTCAATGATAGCAGTCCTTTTTCCCTACCAAAATATTGATCTCATGAACTATTGGTGTAGTAAATTTGTTGACGAAACGGACTGTTCTAATGAACTATTGAATTCATAATTTATTGGTGTACCTAACAGCGGCAGCGTTGATAATATATTCATTGTTGATCTAATGTACTGTTGAGCCCGTGTACCCATGTATTCAGTTTAGAAGGAGTTAGTGACAAACACGCGTACAAAAGAATTACATAAATAGAGTGCACAAACGGAAAAACGGATTCTATTTAAAGGAGAATTACTACAACTACACATTTACTATGAAATAAATGTCAAATTGATCCTATAACATATGTGATTATGCGAGTGGTTGCTTATTAGTTTCCATATTAAAAAGGTAATAAAATAAAGTCATAAAATAAAGTCATAAATTAGAGATTAGTTACGCGCTCCTAGTTTATCGCCACGTATTACTTAGTTGCAAACACTGATTTACGTCCATGTCGGATTTCCTTTATAAGAGCTTAGCCCCTCTTTTCCTCTCTTTGTGTAAAATCACTATATATACTAAAACCATATACGATTGAACTCATTCCTAGTTTCGTCGTCTCCATAGTTATAACTACCTTAAAGTCATAATTGTAATTGTAGTCCAAGTGTATTCAAATATAAATTTAATATATCCAGTGGTTGATCATTTTGATGTCTTCGGTTCTTCGCATCGAAAAGTCACGATAAAAACTTAATTGGCGCAGTCGAGCCGGTGGGATAAACAATGAAGATTCGTTGGCATCACGATTTGAAGAAGAACAACCAGCGCAGCGGCAAAAAAAACGGGACAGTAACTTGACACCACTAAAAGGCTACAAGTCCATGACTGGTAATGCAATACTATTTTGAAGTCGACCTAGGAATCGGTAGGAGATATTTTCCTCCTTCCTTAACCTGTGGTTGGATTTACACACTTCATGAGTGACCATCCGGATCACTTCGGGAGAACTTGCACAGAACAAAGAACATTGCTCGTGACTCTTCTCGTCGTCGTCCGTAACCTGCTCGACAAATTATCGGAATTTTTGCCAAGTCTCGAACGTTACGTTAAGAACTCTGATTTATCTAATTGGACCTTTAAATTTGATTTTCTTAGGGTGTCAAAAATGAATTTTAATTTATTTATGTGGGAATCCAAGGTATCTGAGTAGATAATAAGATCATCTTAATAAATTAAGCGATTAACTCATTGTAGACCTCTTAATATATTCATCGTTTTTGTGATATCGGGACTTATCGCGATTAATTTTTATTATGGAACTTACTTGTTCCGACGTTTCGGGTGCGTTGCAGCACCCGTGGTCACGAATTGACTGGTCTGGGAGCGTCGAGAGGTGCGCGGGATTAATTTGTGCGCCTACCCTCCACTACTTATTTGTGAATGGTAAGGCTGGCGAGTTTTTATGACACTATGTTTTTGGGTTTGAGTAATTTAATCACTGGATTCCACGGCCCAGACAGCCTGAATCCATTTTCCCTATTGAAATTGTTATATTTTTTGATTTCAATAGCTTCACGCACAATCCGTGATTCAGGCGATCAGTGGAGAGGACTCTGGGTTGATGAAACTCAATCCAGTGATTGGCCCCCGACTCAAGATGTTCTGCTACTGCCGATTTATTGTGCTGACGGTTTTTCACAGCTGCGATATGTTCTCTGACTCTTTCTGCAATGGTTCGCTTAGTTTGGCCTATGTAGGAACTACCGCAGCTGCAATGTAGAGGTATGACGTCCTTCGATGTCCTCTTAATATATTATCCATAGCTCTCTGAAAAGTTGCGGGGGCTGTTTTCAGACCAAAAATGGAAGTCTCAAAAATTCGTAATGACCGTTTTGGGTATTAAATGCGGTCCTAGGAATGTCCTCATTTTCTACTTCTATCTGATGGTAACCGGATGCTAAGTCTAAAGTAGTGAAATAGCAACTATTACCTTATTTATCAAAAAGATCTGCTATGTTTGGCAATGGATATGTATCATCACATGTTATTGAATTTAATTTCCTATAATCAATCACCATGCGGTACTTATCTTCGCCACTGGCGTCTAATTTCTTAGGTACTAAGTGAATTAGGGCACTCCAAGGTGAATAACTATGTCGTATTATTTTATCAGCCATAAGTTTCTTAACTTGCCTCTTAATTTTTTCATTTTGTGAGGATGCCTGTCTATATGCCTTTATATATTATGGGTTCATTATTACCTGTTCTAATACGATGTTTAACTTCATTTGTAAATGTGGGATGTCCTCACAATAAAATATATCCTTGTACTGAAGGCATAATTCAAAAATTTTAAATTTTTCTTCCTCGTTCATTATGTTCCAACCGTAATTTATTTAAATTATTTAATAATAAATTTTCCATATCTAAATTATTATTATTTGTTAAAGTTCATTACACAATAATTTTCATGTTTGTTTTCATATTTAATGGTATGAAATGGTGATGTTATATGAAGAGTAAACTCGCTATCGCTTGTGTTTTGTATCACGGTATATGCGTACGAGCGCTGAAGGAATCGTACATTCGTACACTATCGGTTAATTCTTGGTATTCGAGCACGCCTTGACCATTATAGAGGTCAGTGGATAATTTTACTCGTTGTTCACTTCTAGGTGCTATTTTTATGAGGATCCATAAAATTTATTTTACGATTAAAATGGATGGGAATAACAGCATTTTCAGTTATGAAGTGCAGTTTTTCAAAGTTGTTTATTGATTTTAATTCATCGTTACCTATTAATCCATCATAATTGTTACCAATATTATGGATTAAGAATTTATATTGTTCATCAGTATTATAAATGTTAAATAATTTTATAATAACTGCTCCAATATGGCATAACGTGCAGAGTTGCAGACGAAGTTGAGGCTTCTATTTGAAAATTTTGACTGGATTCATAATTATTTCGCGGGGTTATAGTTGTATTATAACGCGGTTGCCATTCATGCATGTTTAAATTCGGTTCAGGTTCCGTTTTGACATAACTTGACTTGACTAACCTAACCCCAGATATTATCTGGGGTTAGGGGTAGGGGTTTTCTAAAAGAACTATACTGAGTTTATTATTCATTTGAGCCTCATGATTTTCTTCCTATAATACAATTTCTAATGCTTCCTCTATTGTTTCGGGGTGATGTAATCTCACTAATCTAGACATCGCGTGACTTTGACATGAACACGTTTAAAGCTTTTTTATTATAAATAAGCATTTTATTTTGTCTCACACCTTCATTGTCTTCTGTTTTAATTATTTTAGAAAACAAATGACTACGAATGGATTATATCCTATGACAAAAATTAAAATATCACTCATGGGGTCGTATTTTAGCCTGTTCTAATTTTATAGCAATGTGTTCTTCCGTACGAGGATCACCAAAATGTTGATTGTTAAATTTTTTAAATCTTCATAATATGTTGTTAACATATATTTTTTTTAATTTTTTTTTATTCGTGATAAAGCGTCTGCGTTAGAATTTTACTTTCCACTTTGACAGAGTACTTCAAAATTGTATTCTTGTAAACGTAATCGCCAACTTGTTATTTTACTGTTTGGTTCATTTAAATTATATAACTAAGTGAGTGGTCGATGATCCGTATAATAATAAATTTCTTTCCATATAAGTATGGTCTAAAACGTTTGACTGCCCAGAGTACTGCTAACGATTCGCGTTCGATAGTACTGTACCGACTTTCAGCGTCTTTTAAAGTACGACTTGCGTAAGCTATAGGCTTTTCGCTACCTATGTTGCCTTGAGAAAACGCGGCGCCTAACGCAATCTTTGATGTGTCTGTGGTTAAAATGAAAGTTTTGTTAAACTCTGGGTACTGTAATAATGGTGCATTTTTTAACAACTCTTTACCATAGGAACATTGCAATGTATTAAATAAGTATATATATTATATACATGTATTACCAAATGTATTCATTAATTATTATAAACTATATGTATTGTATTAATTATAAATATTTTATCTGTGATTATTTCTGTTATATTGTATAATTATAAAATATGTATAATTATATAAGATAAACTATTGTACCTACCTGTAAAACTAGAATTAAGACGAATACGGGTAATGTTAAAAGAAAAATACATTATATTTATTCAGAGTAAATGTCATTAAGAATGATACTTGTATACCTATTTATTTGAAACATTCCTTTAGTTATTTAAGAAGGTTATGTGATCCTATAACATATTATGTAATTATGCGACCTAATTAACACATTTACATCCTGGTTGTTTATTCGTTTCCAAATTTAAAAGGTAATAAAATAAAGCCATAAAATAAAGTCATAAATTAGAGATTAGTTTTTTTTTTACCTACACCTCTACTCTTGGTAATTTGCAAAGCCGTTATTTACTAATAAATGAAAAACCTTCCCCAAAAAATAAATCATTCCTCTTTCATTCCTGTTCTCTTTGTCATACTAGTTTTCGCATTTATTCTTGAGAATGAGAGAGGACACTGGTCGTAATCTGGGTGCGTTCTTAAGTCTTGAAGCGGCTTCCCTCGCGAGACAATCCGCTTTCTCATTCCCCTCAAGGCCAACATGGGCGTTAATCCAGTAGAGGGAGATGCTCTTGCCCTGCTGCCGACAGCGGCCAAGAGCATCCCTAGACTCTACTGAAAGAGGGTGGTGAGAGTGCGGATTGACTACACTAAGGAGCGCCGCTTTGAGAGATTAGTTACGCGCTCCTAGTTTATCACCACATATTACTTAATTGCAAACTCCTGATTTACGTCCATGTCGATTTTCCTTGATAAGAAATTAGCCCGTCTTTTCCTTTCTTTGTGTAAACATATACTGAAACCATATACGATTGAAGTCATTCCTAGTTTCGTCGTCTCCATAGTTATGTTCTTGAAGTTATAATGGTAATTGTAGTCCAAGTGTATTCAAATATAAATTTAATATCTAATACCTATATAAAAATCAATGCCACTTTTCGTTGTTATTTTATAACTCCAGAACGGCTGAACCGATTTGGCTAATTTTAGTCTTGAAATATTCGTGGGTGTCCAGGGAAGGTTTAAAGGATGAGAAAATACGTGCAGCGGGAACGGGATAGCGGGAAATATCGCGGTACGAAGTTCGCCGGGACAGCTAGTATCTCATAAAGAGTATAGCAGGAAAAGTCAATGTCTGTAGCTCTTTTAACAGCAAGAGCGATATTAGGTAATGTACGCCCGTAGCACATCTCCGCCGTTTCGCGGCGGACAGCGGAACTGCTAGTTGAGTTTCGCTGTGTTCAAGTGTAGCTGGAGCAGCGAAACATGAGCGGAACTTGACACTTGTTATCTAATATGGAGCGCGTACCCGAATCTAACTGGTCCGTGTAGAACGCATGCGCCAACTACCTGACTTCTGATTGCTCCGTTCAACATG
Source organism: Eilema depressum (assembly GCA_914767945.1). Classification (NCBI taxonomy): domain Eukaryota; kingdom Metazoa; phylum Arthropoda; class Insecta; order Lepidoptera; family Erebidae; genus Eilema; species Eilema depressum. The sequence goes on from OU612021.1 coordinate 2,765,705, forward strand.
ATAACGTCTTTTTCGCATGCGCGAACTTGATACCGTGCGTCAAGAACTTTCAAAATCAACAGGGCCGAAATTGGGTAATTGGCTGTCTAGTTAAATTATTAGTTACTTTATGGTGAGTGATAGGGAAAGGAGATGTTCACTTTTTGTATGTACAATGGGGACACTAATTTGCACAAATATAATATATATAAATTAGTTTTATATTTGGTACCATTATACGTTAACATTACATTTAGATAAATATAATATTAATACAATTAAAAGTCTATTATTATAATAAAAAGCGTACCTTCCACATTTAATTCTCTCTGAATTTCTAGCCATGCTTGCAATTTTTTCACGTTATTTTTATAATGTGGATGACTAACAGTTTTGCACACCTGAGGGGCCATTTAAAATGATAGCCCAGGATCGTCCGGGGAGCGCGAGATATGCTCTAGGCAATCTTACACCCTGAGGACCCAAGACGGCGCGCGGCGTGCGGTTTTGAGTAGGTGCGATGGCCGACCGGAGTGGTATTTGAAGGGACTACCGAAAAAAAGTAGGAGCGTGATCAGAATTCGACGTGTGTGGAGCCGTGGGCAGCAGCTATGTATAATACTAGCAGTTGCCCGCGGCTCCGCCCGCGTGGAATTCGGATTCCGTTCCCACTTTTTTTTCGTGCTAAAGTTCCCTCGGATATGGTCAGGAGTGATTGTCGAACTGAACTGAACTCTGACCCACTAAAAACGCATGCCGTCGCGGGTCTTTATTTGCTAGCCTATGTTACTCCCATTATTGAAATCAGTCAACAACAAACAAAAAAAAAACAAGAAAAGGACTTTCCTCTTTAGAATATTAGTGTACCTAGATGTAGGTAATACCATCCTGTACAAAAAACTGTAGACGGCGAAAAAATAATCAAAGTAAAACTTTTTTACTGATCTTGATTCATTTGGAATTTAAAAGACCCCTAATGCGGCCCTGCAATTTACGTATTACGTAAAATTGACACGTGACAACACTGACAAAATAGCGGACGAAGCGCGGAGGTGTGAACGGCATAGGCGAAACTGCGCGGCGAAAGAGATAGAAGATAGGTAAATCTATGCATTAGAACATGCCGTTTCGCTAGAGTTTCGCTCCTCGTACAACTGACAGAACATGGCGAAACAACCGCGGTTCCGCTATACGCGGTTTCGCGGCGGAGATGTGCTACAGGCGTCTAACTTACCTTACAGGCGCTGCTTCACTTAAAAAACAAACAAACATGGCGGCTACGCCAGAATTAGGTATAAGTGTGACCACCTCCTAGAGTTAAAACCCTAAAATAATTAACAAGATACGATAATATACCCACGCTGGTTCACTCGCGGTTAGGTTAGGTTAGGGGTATATTTGGGGAACCCGATGTAAATGTCTGTCTAATTAACTAAGCTAAATACAATACAGATACATTTAGTTTAATCACTGATTGAACATCAAATGTATCATTTGCTTGATATAATTATGTAATATACACGATTAGGTATTTGTTGACATGTATATTTACTATGGGCTATGGAGCGAGCTATGCTTGGAGTTTCTTTGAAGGATAGAATTCGCAACGAGGTCATCCGACATAGAACCAAAGTTACCGACATAGGTCGCAGAATAAGCAGGTTGAAGTGGCAGTGGGCTGGCCACATCTGTCGAAGGACTGATGGCCGTTAGAGCAGACGGGTCCTAGAGCGGAGACCGCGAGAAGGAAAACGGAAGGTGGGACACCTCCTAGCCAGACGGACTGACGACCTGCGAAGGGTGGCTGGGACGGACTGGATGCGGAAGGCGGAGGATCGGCAAACTTGGCGCATATTGGGAGCAGTGTCCAGCAGTGGACTGCAATAGACTAATTTATTGATTTATTAATATTTCCTAACAATAGACTAACAATGAGCCGCGGTGGATGTCTTGTATTATGATCAAACAGAATAGCAACAAAATGACGAACTTTCATTGATAGTTTCATCCTCTCTTCATGCCTTCCTCGCGATGAAAGATAGCTTATAGTCCTTTCTCGAGCTCTAGTCTGTCGCGTCTAGTACCAAATTTTATCAAAATCTGTTCAGTGGTTTCAGCATGAAAGCGTAGCAGATCGAGAGAAACAGTGCGATGACATTTTATAAACTCAACTGTCATAGTATGGATGACTAAAAATACAGTTACAAATAAAGGTTTATTTATCATTGTAAATCACAAATTGACAATTATGCTGAGCGCCACCTTATCTGTTTTCCTGTTTCATCACAATAGCTGATGTTCTCGGTATTCTGCTAAATCAGCAGAGGGGCGACAACTAAAAAATAAAATTCTAGTTAAAACAAATAAGTCTTAAAACATGTTTTTTTAGCCAGTACCTTGGTGACTGACAAGCACACGGCCTACACGATGGAAAGTGGTTACCGTGGCCTATGGACGTGTGCGGCCGACCCTGTAAGTAATGCCCTTCTTGAAGAACCCCATAATTTTACCCAACACTACTTATCTATTTTTGCGGTGAGACTCTCATCGGACTACTGATACTAGGCCCCGGCCTCACTTCATCGGAGTTATCTACACTATTATTTAGGTATATCGAATTCGAGTCGACTGCAGCAGTTTACACAAGACTTTGTTAGAATGTCACTATGTCCAGCAGTGGACTGCGATAGGCTAATTGATTGATTGATTTTTAAGCTAGCGGTGTTAAATCATAGTTGTATTATATCGGGACTTTTCTCGATTAATTATTATTATTATGAAACTTACTTGTGCCGTAGTTTCGGGGGCTTTGCAGCACCCGTGGTTACGACTTGACTGACTATCTACACTAATATTATAAAGAGGAAAGATGTGTACCTATTTTTGTATGTTTGTAATGAATAGGCTCCGGAACTACTGTACCGATTTCAATAATTCTTTCACCTATAGAAAGCTACACTATCTGGGAGTAACATAGGCTATATAACATCACGCTACTACTAAAGGGAGCGGAGCAGTGAGCATAAATGTCAATAAATCGGGCAGATTTCCATACATTAAAGTTGGACCGGAATCCGAATTCCACGCGGGCGGAGCCGCGGGCAACAGCTAGTAGTCAATAAAAATAATTAATCTTAAAAAAAAAAACGCTAAAAGTCCCGATCATAACAACAAAACTATGATTGTTTGATGTTAGAATTTAGTCCCATTTTAGGTACTTACCACAGCCACTATCTACAGTGAGGTGATTGGTTTCTTGCAAATTTTCCTCCCCATTTCTTGTGTTGAAACTAATTCAGTTTCGTGTACTGGAAAACAAGGAAATATATTTTATAGTTGATATTTTTTAAAATAATTTCCACATTACATTGTATATAAATATTCGGAATAAAATAGCTTTTCGAGATCCAGAAGATTCACCTAGAAGTCCAGGGTAAAGAGAACAACGCTAATAATTATGATGATAAGGAAGGCTAGTGAAGGGTGAAAATTTTCGAAAGGAAGCCATTGAAAAAGCCTTAGCTCGATCTGGTTTGTCATGCGACCCATTGCGAGGCCGGCAAGAATCGGACTATCGGGACTACTTGCTACTGATTATATTTGAAGTCTTAAGTTAAATAAACGTACCATTAAAACGTGTGTTCCTTTTTCTTCGGCACATTACAAATATATAAAAGATAGTCGCTACAACTGCCGCTAAAAGTACTGTTGCAGGGATATAATACCTGAAACAAAACGAACCAATACATTAGCTTCACTGCACTAGCACCGATATAGCAAAATAAGACTAAATACCTCAAAAGAGCTCTTCTTGCACGCAAGTAAAGTTGATGTTTGATCATTGATCATAAACTCAAATTAATAACAAATTATACTTCTCAGCATCATTCAAGTGAGGTTGCCGGTTGCATCCGAGGCTATGACCTTGGAGCCCTGGTCCACTTTCCATTTAATGTTTGACTTATTTGAGCTACTAAGAAACCGACCGACCTCTATATCCCCAGGGAAATATTGGGTCAAAGCCTCGTCCGTTCTTCGGCAGATATATATTGCTGAAGTTGTACATAAGGGACATACTCGTAAATACACTCAAAAACCCAACTCACAAATATTACAGTAAGGTTACGTACTTACAATTAAGTACACTAAGGTTTCTATAATCATACATAAAGATATTTATAAATAAATATTAACATCCAGAATAATTAAATAGATATACGTACAAATATTTGCATTGAGTGGGGACAGAGTCCTTGTCTCGAAGAGGTAAACCCTTGACATCACAGTAGAACCAAAGTATAAATAGGTAGAACTTCCAACCACTACAGCAAATCAATAGGGTAATAATAAATTCCCTGCCTGCCATTGTTAAAACTATTACCATACCATACCATAACGAAATATAATCATTTTCATTCATATTTTCCATTCTGACGTCATCTTTTCAGATATTCCTTCCCTTAACATGTCCTCTTTCAGATATCCATCTTTTCTCGAGTCAACCAACCAAGTCGATATAAGTATTTAATGATTAGATACTAACCAGAGTTCCACGCCTTGCAACGGAGATGCTGTTGAAGTAGTTTCATCGGCAACACACGTTTGATTAGAATTACAACTACAAGTTTCTGGCGCCACACAGCTACCAATAACACATTCTTTAGAACAATGTGGTACGCAAGTACCATTTTCAGTCTTGTTGTAACCAACATCACATTCACAGTTATATGGGCCGATACATCTGCCATTCAAACAAGGCGGGCTACAAACCGGTTGGCATAACCCGAAAAGTTCATCTTTTGCTGTCACATTAAATGCCCATCCAAAATCACAAACGCAAATTTCAGGACCAACGCAGGTACCGTGTAAGCAACCGCGGGAACAATATGGTTCACAATTATATTCATTCTCTTTATTTTTAAAGCCTGGTAGACATTCGCATCGATTTCGAGCTATACAAGTTCCATTGATACAGGGTTTATCACAAATCGGTTGACATACGTACTTGCCTTGTGTATTATTGCCTTTATTCATTAATCTGAATCCATTTTCACAAATGCAGACTTCTGGCTTCAAACATACTCCACCAACACAGTCATTTGAGCAAACTGGTTCACAAATGTTGTGTGTAGTGTTTGCAGCTGATTTTTTGTATCCTTCCAAGCATTCGCAGGTGTTTGGAGCGACACAATCACCATTTATACAATTTTGGTTACATATTGGTGAGCAACGTTTGGCGGAGAAATTGCGTCCAATCATCAACCATCCTTTGTCGCAGACGCACATTTCTGGACTTACACAACGACCGTGAATACATCCGTCGGTACAGTGAGGCTCACATACATTATTTGCTGAAACACTTTCATTTGATACTTTGTATCCCGACCAACATTCACAGATGTCTGGAGCTATACAGGTACCGTTTATGCAAGGTTTCGCACATATAGGTTGACATGATTTCTGTGATGACTTGTTCGTTCCGGACATTTTCCATCCTTTATTGCACACACAAGTTTCTGGCCCAACACAGCTTCCGTTAGGGCATCCTGTAGAACAGTGCGGCTCACATCTGTTACTGACTGACGTACTTTTGTAACCAGACCAACATTTACAAGTGTCTGGAGCTATACAGGTGCTATTTATGCAAGGTTTCGTACATATAGGTTGACATGATTTCTTTGATCCTGACATCTCATATCCTTTATTGCATACACACGTCTCTGTTCTGACACAGGTACCGTTGGGACATTCAGTAGAACAGTGAGGCATACACATGTTACTGACTGACGCACTTTTATATCCCGACCAACATACACAGGTGTCTGGAGCTATACAGATGCTATTTATGCAAGGATCTATACATATAGGTTGACACGATTTCATTGATCCAGACATCTCCCATCCTTTATTGCACACGCACGTCTCTGGCCTAACACAGCTGCCATAAGGACATCCTGTAGAACAATGAGGCTCACATATGTTACTGATTGACCCACTTTTGTAACCCGACAAACACTTGCAAGTATCTGGAGCTACACAGGTACCGTTAATGCAAGGTTTCGTACATATAGGTTGACATGATTTCATTGATCCAGACATCTCCCATCCCTTATTGCACACACAAGTCTCTGGCCTAACACAGCTTCCGTTGGGGCATCCTTTAGAACAGTGAGGCACACATTGGTGATTGACTGATGCACTTTTGTAACCCGACAAACACTTGCAAGTATCTGGAGCTACACAGGTACCGTTAATGCAAGGTTTCGTACATATAGGTTGACATGATTTCATTGATCCAGACATCTCCCATCCCTTATTGCACACACATGTCTCTGGCCTAACACAGCTTCCGTTGGGGCATCCTTTAGAACAGTGAGGCACACATTGGTGATTGACTGATGCACTTTTGTAACCCGACAAACACTTGCAAGTATCTGGAGCTACACAGGTACCGTTAATGCAAGGTTTCGTACATATAGGTTGACATGATTTCTTTGATGCAGACATCTCCCATCCTTTATCGCAAACACATGTTTCTGGTTTGACACAGGTACCGTTGGGGCATCCTGAAGAACAATATGGTTCACATTTGTGAATGACGGATGTACTTTTATATCCTGACAAACATTTGCAAATATCTGGAGATACACAGGTACCATTAATGCAAGGTTTCGTACATATAGGTAGACATGATTTCTTTGATCCTGACATCTCATATCCTTTATTGCATACACAAGTCTCTGGCTCAACACAGCTTCCGTTAGGGCATCCTGTAGAACAGTGAGGCTCACATCTGTTACTGACTGACGTACTTTTGTAATCAGACCAACATTTACAAGTGTCTGGAGCTATACAGGTGCTATTTATGCAAGGTTTCGTACATATAGGTTGACATGATTTCTTTGATCCTGACATCTCATATCCTTTATTGCATACACACGTCTCTGGTCTGACACAGGTACCGTTGGGACATCCAGTAGAACAGTGAGGCATACACATGTTACTGACTGACGCACTTTTATATCCCGACCAACATACACAGGTGTCTGGAGCTATACAGATGCTATTTATGCAAGGATCTATACATATAGGTTGACACGATTTCATTGATCCAGACATCTCCCATCCTTTATTGCACACGCACGTCTCTGGCCTAACACAGCTGCCATAAGGACATCCTGTAGAACAATGAGGCTCACATATGTTACTGATTGACCCACTTTTGTAACCCGACAAACACTTGCAAGTATCTGGAGCTATACAGGTACCGTTAATGCAAGGTTTCGTACATATAGGTTGACATGATTTCATTGATCCAGACATCTCCCATCCCTTATTGCACACACAAGTCTCTGGCTCAACACATCTTCCGTTAGGGCATCCTGAAGAACAGTGAGGCTCACATCTGTTACTGACTGACGTACTTTTGTAACCAGACCAACATTTACAAGTGTCTGGAGCTATACAGGTGCTATTTATGCAAGGTTTCGTACATATAGGTTGACATGATTTCTTTGATCCTGACATCTCATATCCTTTATTGCATACACACGTCTCTGGTCTGACACAGGTACCGTTGGGACATCCAGTAGAACAGTGAGGCATACACATGTTACTGACTGACGCACTTTTATATCCCGACCAACATACACAGGTGTCTGGAGCTATACAGATGCTATTTATGCAAGGATCTATACATATAGGTTGACACGATTTCATTGATCCAGACATTTCCCATCCTTTATTGCACACGCACGTCTCTGGCCTAACACAGCTGCCATGAGGACATCCTGTAGAACAATGAGGCTCACATATGTTACTGATTGACCCACTTTTGTAACCCGACAAACACTTGCAAGTATCTGGAGCTACACAGGTACCGTTAATGCAAGGTTTCGTACATATAGGTTGACATGATTTCATTGATCCAGACATCTCCCATCCCTTATTGCAAACACAAGTCTCTGGCCTAACACAGCTTCCGTTGGGGCATCCTTTAGAACAGTGAGGCACACATTGGTGATTGACTGATGCACTTTTGTAACCCGACAAACACTTGCAAGTATCTGGAGCTACACAGGTACCGTTAATGCAAGGTTTCGTACATATAGGTTGACATGATTTCTTTGATGCAGACATCTCCCATCCTTTATCGCAAACACACGTCTCTGGCCTGATACAGGTTCCATTGGGACATCCTGTAGTACAGTGAGGTTCACATATGTTACTGACTGATACACTTTTGTATCCCGATGAACATTTGCAAGTATCTGGAGCTATACAGGTACCGTTAATGCAAGATTTCGTACATATAGGTTGACATGATTTCATTGATCTAGACATTTCATATCCTTTATTGCACACACAAATCTCTGGCCTGACACAGGTTCCATTGGGACATCCTGTAATACAATGAGGCTCACATATGTTACTGACTGATACACTTTGGTATCCCGATAAACATTTGCAAGTATCTGGAGCTACACAGGTACCGTTAATGCAAGGTTTCGTACATATAGGTTGACATGATTTCTTTGATGCAGACATCTCCCATCCTTTATCGCAAACACACGTCTCTGGCCTGATACAGGTTCCATTGGGACATCCTGTAGTACAGTGAGGTTCACATATGTTACTGACTGATACACTTTTGTATCCCGATAAACATTTGCAAGTATCTGGACCTACACAGGTACCGTTTATACAAGCTAATGTACATATAGGTTGACACGATTTTTTTGATCCAGACATCTCCCATCCTTTATCACAAACACAAGTCTCGGGCCTAACACAGCTTCCGTTGGGGCATCCTGAAGAACAGTATGGTTCACATTTATGATTGACTGACGCACTTTGGTATCCTGATAAACACTTGCAAATATCTGGAGCTATACAGGTACCGTTTATGCAAGGTTTCGTACATATAGGTTGACAAGATTTCTTTGATCCAGACATCTCATATCCTTTATTGCACACACAAGTCTCTGGCCTAACACAGCTTCCGTTGGGACATCCTGTAGTACAGTGAGGTTTGCAATTATACTTCTGCGATAATATATAACCTGCTAAACACGTGCATGTGTCAGGAGCTGTGCAACTACCATTTATGCATGGTGGATTACAGATTGGTGCACAAGTTTTATCCGTGAATTTATAACCATAATTGCATTTACAAGTATCTGGTGCGATACAAACACCATTTCCACAACTTTTTGCACAAATTGGTACACACTTATACTTGTTATATATATCTGGCTTATAATTTATATTGCAGGCACATTCTTCAGGACTTCGGCAGTAACCATTTTCACAGCCTCTGGAGCATACCGGGTTGCAGCTGAGTCTGTATGGAATGAAATAAAATTGTGTCAAATTGGTTCTATATTTAAATCATCTTATCGAGTTCGTTTCATGTTAACGGATGTTGTAAGGGGATTCCCCTTTTGTGTTATTTTTGTTACCCATACTTTTTTCTTTTTTCTGCTGGGGAAGGCAGAGGTAATAGTTCTCTATTTTCTTTAATCTTTAGTAGCCAATGTTGATCTATGTGTATGACTTTTTTCAATTCAATATTTTAATTTTTTTTAAAGCTAATCCTTTCTCTAGTTAGAGTCATTTATATTACATGTAGTAGGTACTAAATAGTTACTTACGTACTGACTAGTTCGTTTTTGACGTAACCAGGGCAGCAATAGCTGGACGGCGTATTCACAGTTTTCTGAAATATAATGAGAAATTCCACTAAAATTTGCACTTTTATTTGGTAAGACTCCGAAGTCTTAAATTATTAAATTATCAGACGCCAGGTAACCTGACGTTACATCCAATTTCCTTTCAGAGTTAAGGGGTCAGAGGGTAGTCGCTTGGTGTCACGAGTGCATGAAAAAAAGACTTACCGGTACTGTTCTGGTCATATTGCGATAAACCCTTCTACTGCGCCTACATTTGAACCAGCAACGTTTTTTCCTGTAAGTTTCTCTTCTAGATACGACATATTGTTCTGTATGATATTCTGTGGTTCTACGAGAGAAAAATAATTGATTATAATGTATCTCAAAAATTGTAAGTATCATTAAAGTCTATAGATACTACTTATACAGTATTTTTTTTTGACAAAGACAATGGAGTGGATAATAAACTTTTGGTGGATCATCTAAGAAGACCAGTGGAATAAATTGATTCAATCGGAAATATGAACGATATTTTTGTTGGAAGAATTCCAGTCTGGGCGTTGGTCGCAAAAACTACTTTTTTTAAAACCACGGAATTTGATGCGGTTTTTTGTTTGAAAGGTCTAAGTCGGATTTAAAATTGTATGGAAGTTACGTAACATTCACGAACTTTACGCAAGTAGAACTGGAGATATGGCAAAAAAATGGGAAACCCAACATAACGCGGGTGGAGCAACGGGAACAGGCTAGTTGTTTATAATATTTTTCAAATCCGTGCAACGTTTTTGCTCTTTACTTGTTAGGTACAGCCAGCGTCAGAACTATCTTGACTGCAAAGCTTCAAAATGATCTTAATACCAAGGTATTAAGAGCAAATTATACTGTTAAGCTAAGAGCAAATTTGCGTAAATTGAGAGTACTGTTGGTAAATTAACTCTCGATATAGTCGATATAGCCAATCAGAACAATCAGTCATTAGGAAGGGGGAAAACAAAGATATTAAGATCATTTTGAGTGCTTTGTTCGTCAAGATCGATCTGATGCTGACTGTACTACACATACATTTATACATATACTCACGCCCGTAAATCCCCGAAGGGGTAGGCAGAGGTGTATTAACACCCACATTTCGTCAACTATGATTTTCGATCTCATATAATAGGGGGCGAGCCTATTGCCGTCTAGCGGGCACTTTGTCATGGGCTGTATGTTTATTTTCGGATGGAAAAGCTATATCCCTTAGTCGCCTTTTACGACACCAACAGGAAGCGATGGGTTGTCCCTATTCTGCTCCACCAGGAACCAACACAGCTATAAGGCTATATGTTATTAATATAAGATAATATTTACACTGTCATTTTTGTACATATTTGAGCTTCTGTGTTTGTATTATAACTCGTTATAAATACAATTAATAACACTAGTATTGACACACTTGTGCTTCCCACACACATTTTCACGATACTGGACCAGTGATGATACTGCTCAGTTGAATTTCAGATAATTTATTATTAATATTCGTTAGTCATCTGTATGTTATATTAACTGTAGCCCGCGACTCCACCCACGTGTTCTTCTGACCATACTTCTGCTACCGACTCTCCCAGATAGCGTGATCTTCTTCATCTTCGAGTCAATGGCTAGATCTGGAGTTTTAAATTTTGTCGGCCCAAAACTTGGCTACAGCAATAGCATTTTCAGTTGCTCTACAAAGTTCGTCGATAGTACAAGTGAAGGGACTCGCTAGCGTGATGATATATTGCCTATGACACTCAAAAATAATGGGGCTCTCTATTGGTAAGAATTTTCAAATTCGGTTCAGTAGATTCAGAGATTACTCCTTACAACGTCAAAAAGTCACAAACTGCACCTTTTTATAATAATAGTACCTACAGATTTAGTATGTACAAAAGGAGCAAAGTCCATTGAACGGATTATACTGTAGTCCTGTAGTGGTACATTATCAGATTTATGTAAACAGTTGCAAGTTTTGTACTAAATAATACCTAATTGTGATCTCTATAATTGAATATGATTTTTCGGATTTTCACAGTATTCATCATATCACCATCATCATTCTCCTGCACTTATCTGATATTTATTTGGAGTCGGTGCAACATGTGTGCATTTTCATTCATCTCTAATTTAAAGTCCTTTCAACATTCACTTCCTTCTTAGCTATATTATTATCATCTTTCACACAGTACATCCATCTCCTTTTAGGTCTACCTCTCGCCGTAGCGGTTCACTTCCGGAGTTAAAGCCTTCCTTACGCCATTTCTTTCATCGCTACGCATTACATGTCCAAGCCAGGACAACCTTATCATAACTATCGTCACCATAAATAAATAAAGTCATTATCTACATGTCACAATATTTGTTTGATATTCATTGCACAATGTTTGCAATTTGTTGATCGTCTTTGACCTGCGGCCTTACCATAAACCTAAAAACAGGTCAATAATTGAACTGCTGTCATTCTACCAACTGCAAATGTCACTTTGTACTGTCATATAAATAAACAGGATTACAAAGGGATTCCAAAGTGACATTTGCAGTTGGTAGAATGACAGCAGTTCAATTGTTGACCTGTTTTAAGAGTTCATGGTATGGGCCCTGATAATACTACCGGCAGATCAAAAAAGTCCGCAGTTTGCGGGGGCTCGATAACCAACTTGACAGTTTAGTTGGGTCAGTGCACTTACACTTACTTGGAACTGTCGGCAGATCAAAAATTCTGCAGTTTGCGGGAGCACTTAAGTGCGACAAAAAAAAAAAGGACTGTAGTAGTTCTAGAAGGAATCTTCATTCGTTACCGGAGTGACGTCTTAACTTAAGATTGCATGTTGTGTTGTCCTAGAATTGTTTTTAATTGGATTTAAATTGTAATTGTTCTACATGCAAAAGAATAGGATGGGAAAGATGGGGATAATTGAAGAACTCATACATACTATTTTTGAACCTTTTAGGGCTCATACATACCATCTTGTGTAACAACCTGATGATTAATATACACAAGGATTGAACAAATAAGGAGCACATATTTTGAGGTTTGACAAGTTTAATGAAACAATAATAGATATATTTATATTTATTGAGCGTACATATAGTACTCCGTCGAATGATAATTTCAGTACGGTACTTGTAAAAGTTTCACATTTTGACAAGAGCTTAAGTACTAGCAGTGAAGACGTTCTTAGAATTAAAAAAGGCAATTACAAATTAAAAATTAGCAGTGGTGTGAAAATAAAAGAAAAATACGAAAGTCTACATAAAAGCTAAATAAGCTTAAATCGGCTAACACTATTTTTGTGCTCAAGCTAGAGATCTAGAGATACAATATTTAGGTAACATTCTTACATAAAAAGTTGGAAATTAAAATTAGAAAGTATAATTTTACAATACAGTAAGGTTCTTTTGTACGTCTTGACCTTTTACAACAGATATTTTTGAACAGTGATAGGACATGAATAATTGTGAGATAAAGTCTGTAAATAAGTATACCTAATACATTTAATAAATGTACATAATGCCTCAAATTGGGTACATTATTATTAGTAGCAATAATATCTAATTTAACAAGCATTTACTTAAATATCTAATTTTTCACATCATCGCGGCAAGTCTTAGTACACAATTATATCAGATAGTAGGTATTATTCGTTAGGCTACTTGTGACTGACATCTTCCATCTTGTCTCAAGGGCACATGCTCCTGTACTGATACACCAGACAACCGCTAGAACAGTGAGGCTCACAAATGTTACTGGCTGATATACTTTGATTGGATTTTTTATATCCCGACAAACATTCACAGATGTCTGGAGCTACACAGGTGCCATTTATGCAAGACTTGGTGCAGATCGGTTGACAGATTTCTTTTGTTAGGTTGCTTGTGGCTGACATCTTCCATCCTTTTTCACAGACACCACAGACACATGTTTCTGGACTAATACAGCTGCCATGAGGACAACCGCTAGAACAGTGAGGCTCACAAACGTTATTGGCTGACATACTTTGACTGGATTTTTTATATCCCGACAAACATTCACAGGTGTCTGGAGCTACACAGGTGCCATTTATGCACGGCTTGGTGCATATCGGTTGACAGGTGTTATTTGTTTGGTTACTCGTGTTTGACATTTTCCATCCTTTGTCACAGACACATGTTCCTGGACTAATACAGCTGCCATGAGGACAACCGCTAGAACAGTGAGGTTCACAAACGTTATTGGCTGACATACTTTGATTGGATTTTTTATATCCCGACAAACATTCACAGGTGTCTGGAGCTACACAGGTGCCATTTATGCACGGCTTGGTGCATATCGGTTGACAGGTGTTATTTGTTTGGTTACTCGTGTCTAACATTTTCCATCCTTTGTCACAGACACATGTTTCTGGACTAATACAGCTGCCATGAGGACAACCGCTAGAACAGTGAGGCTCACAAACGTTATTGGCTGACATACTTTGACTGGATTTTTTATATCCCGACAAACATTCACAGGTGTCTGGAGCTACACAGGTGCCATTTATGCACGGCTTGGTGCATATCGGTTGACAGGTGTTATTTGTTTAGTTACTCGTGTCTAACATTTTCCATCCTTTGTCACAGACACATGTTTCTGGACTAATACAGCTGCCATGAGGACAACCGCTAGAACAGTGAGGCTCACAAACGTTATTGGCTGACATACTTTGATTGGATTTTTTATATCCCGACAAACATTCACAGGTGTCTGGAGCTACACAGGTGCCATTTATACAGGGTTTGGTGCATATCGGTTGACAGGTGTTATTTGTTTGGTTACTCGTGTCTGACATTTTCCATCCTTTTTCACAGACACATGTTTCTGGCCTGATACAGATCCCATGTGGACAACTGCTAGAACAGTGAGGCTCACAAATGTTACTGGCTGATATACTTTGATTGGATTTTTTATATCCCAACAAATATTCACAGGTGTCTGGAGCTACACAGGTGCCATTTATGCAGGGCTTGGTGCAGATCGGTTGACAGATTTCTTTTTTTAGGTTGCTTGTGGCTGACATCTTCCATCCTTTTTCACAGACACATGTTTCTGGACTAATACAGATCCCATGTGGACAACCGCTAGAACAGTGAGGCTCACAAATGTTACTGGCTGATATACTTTGATTGGATTTTTTATATCCTGACAAACATTCGCAGGTGTCTGGAGCTACACAGGTGCCGTTTATACAGGGTTTGTTGCATATCGGTAGACAGATTTGTTTTTTTAGGTTGCTTGTGGCTGACATCTTCCATTCTTTGTCACAAACGCAAGTTTCTGGTCTCACACATCTTCCGTGGGGACATCCTGTAGAACACCGGGGCTCACATTTTTCATTACGTTCCGATTTTATGTAACCTGCTACACAAATGCAAGTTTCTGGGGCCACACAAATGCTATTTACACATGGTGTATTGCAAATTGGTGTACAAGTATTGTAAGTGAAGCTATATCCATCATTGCATTCACAAGTATTTGGCGCGGTGCAAACACCATGTCCACAACTTTTTGCACAAATCGGTATGCACTTAAACTTATCGTTTGCATCACGTTGATAATTATTATTGCAGGTACATTTCTCAGGACTTTCGCAGAAACCATTTTCACAGCCTTTAGAGCATACGGGCTTGCAGTTGAGTCTGTATAAAGAGAATTAATTATACAGTAAATGTCTAAACTCGATTCTATATGTGTAAAATTTTGTGACTTTATGATTATAATATGTTAGCGGATGTTGATAGGATCCTTCAATGAATGTGATATTATTTTTAAATACATACATATTCTCCGCGTGGGCTGAGACAACAAATGTAGAAAACAAGATACAAAATAAATTGGTGATAAAGCGGACAGTTCACACTATTTTGCAGCAATAAGTACAGTAAAAGATTAGGAATCTTATCAAGGCCTTCAGCAGTCCATTTAATAGGTATAATAATGTCACCTTTTAGTCACTGGTCGGCTTAGGTGATAGATTATTGATCTTATAAATATGTAACTTGCGTTTTAGAATGTAGTTAACATTACCATTTGTCTTATTGTGACAGTAATTGCATACTTACGTGTTGTTGTACCGTACATCGTCGACGTAACCAGGACAGCAGTAAATATATTCTTTACGCACAGTTACCTGAAACAGACCAAACAGCCATTACTATAAATCATGGAAATTCATTTTTTAAGTATGGTAATAAATGTTGAGTTTGGAGGAAGAAACATGATATTGTAAAAGTGAAGGCTGTAAATAATAGCTGGAGGGAAATGGACCAAGTGAAAAACAACGCGAAAGGCAGAAAAGAGATTCTTGATAGCAAGATAGAGAAAGCGATGCTGATGATTAAAACACATTCAGAGGTTTTGTCAATCTCTAATAGTTCATGAAACGTCTACAGGCTGCGAATTCATCCTCACATATTGCGACTGAAATCGGTGCGTTCAGTGAGGTGTGAAAGGATCTTCATCCAACGCACGCCTAAGTTGTGGAATGATCTCCCTGCTTTGGTGTTTCCAAGCGATTACAATATAGGCATCCTCAATAAGGGTAGTGTGCCAGCCAAGTGGTTTAAAAAAAGGTAGAAATGTGGATTGATATAAGAAGTGAGGATGAATGGACAACTTATTAGCTAAAGGTGTATATCAAATTACATAGTCGATAATAAAATACGCATTTCAACAATTAACTATGACGTGAAAAATTAGAATATGACTCACAGGTCTCAACCTTTTGAAGGAGCGGCTGTTGTCCATAATCCATCTAGAACGCTTACAATTCCACCAGCACCCTGGTTCTCGATAATGTTCCAGTCGTGATGCTACAAAATATTGCGGCTCATACCCCGTAGTCCTTTAATAGAAGATTAAAAAATATGAAATGTAGGTACAATCGACAAAGGATATAAGTATACACTACACACACAATTAGAATGAAAAGGTGTACACTTATCCCTTTGTCGATTGTACATGATAATAAGACAATTTTCTACGTTAACGGGTAATATAAGATGATATTTACACAACCACATGTGAACATTGTTGAGCTTCAGTATTTGAAATGTAAAATGTTATGACAATTAAAAACACCAGCATTGATACACTTGCTCTTCCCACACACATTTTCACGATACTGGTTCTGAAGCTTCAGTTCAAATTTTGATAACCAGTCGAACATTCTATTTTTAGCTTATAAACGAACAGTAAGTTATCTACTAATATTATAAATGTAAAAGTTTGTAAAGATTTTTAAATGTCCAACATCCACAATGTCCAAATAAACCAAAGCATGATTGAGTACAAAACATCTTTCGGGCGGTGTCTGCATTGGATCGGGAAAGAGCCAATGTCCGAGTGCCATCACTGCAACGCGAGCGAGGACTTGGCGCTACACACGCTCACCACATGGTGAGGGTACTCACCCAGCATTGAAGACGCCGAGACGGGAGCTGGTGGTGGCCCTTGGAGTGAGAGTTCGCACGCTCGCCACCTTGCTCGCGGATCGCGAACCATCGGGTTCACTGCGCGCCTGCCAGCACCTCCTTCTGCGAGCAAGTAGGTAATACTCGTGAAGGAGGGGGTGTAGAGGGACCGAAAGAGAATTGCAAACCGCCTGCGACGAGCGGGGGTAACTCGGGATCGGTGGTCGCCGTCACCCATGAGCGCGGGCCTGGGTGTAACGGGTTTAGCCGCATGTCACCCTAGTAGAAGCAAACTACGGCGGCGGCGTGCGTTGCGCGTCTCCCCATACCCAAGAGCCAGTTGGGGACTCAAGAGGGCCAGATCGAGAGATATGGCTCAATCTCACCTCCGGTAACCGACGGCCCACAGACGGCGTGCGTTTTAGTCGGTTCGAGTCCAACATAATCTGCTCCACCGGTTCCGGCAGGGGAGGTATCCGTGGGGATTTTTCGCACGGTAAAACCTGAACTTTTGTAGGACTCCATCTACTTATGACGAATTAATGTTCTTATGGCAACGGGGACTAATGTCTTAATGTGCTCCCCGAGGCACAGAGAGGATGGTCGCACATCCTACACGGTTCCCTTAGCCACGAGCCCCTTGTGAGACCGAAGATCGATTTATTTATTTATTTATGAAATGTTCGCTTACATTTACTTTATATACATGGTTCATTATTTATTCAGTAGCTATTCGTCTCACATTCCCAAACCACTTTAGCATACCTTTTTCAATTATCGTCACTACATCCTCCTTCAAGATATTCACTATGTATATCACCACAGATTATATAAATACAGGATACCGGGGCTAAATAACCTCGCGTTGTGTTCCCGGCGGTGAGTAGGGTAGCCAGAGCTCACTGAAAAGGTTATCTACTGCGCTGACGGCCCAGACTTTGTCTGTTCTTACAGGGTCAGTAGCACAAGTATGACTTCAATGGTGTTGCACACGTCCATAGGTCACGGTAACCACTTTCCTTCAAGTGGCCCGTGTGCTTGTCTGCCATCTAAATGGTATAAAATAAAAAAATAAGTTTAAAACTAAAACCCGACTACTTAAAAATCACGCTCTGAAAAGTATTAAACAAGAAAATATCTAGGATAGCCGTGGTCGTATGCCACTTTTCCTTAGAATAGCATGTATGTATCGTTTTATTATAGTATTTTATTTTATTATTTATGCATATTTGAAATGTGCTAATTGAGTTCTTTAATTTGATACCATACACGGCATATTTATCTCAAATTATTTTTTCAACACAGTACTTTATAGCCGCTAGGGGGCGCCACATTAGATTTAGTGACACGTCATATAGCCTATAACCATCGGACGATCAAGACGATTCTAACGATATGACCAGTTCTAATAAGTAGTTGAGCAGCTATGAGGGAACAAACGAACAAACATACATACATACATACATAGCCTGTCAAAATCATAACCCTCCTTTGGCTTCGCCGTAGTCGGGTAAAAAACTTTAAATCCGTAATGTCTCTTATTTATAATGGGTGTACGGGCCGCGTCTGTTGTAACAATATTAGACTAGGTTGTTCACACTGTCCGGTTTAAATTTATAAATAACTAATAAATAAGTAGTTTTATAATCCTCAGAGGGCAAAGTTAATACATATTTATTACTTTAGGAAAGGCTTAAGAGCGAAGAGGATCTATTTTGAATATGTTAAGCTGCTTTTGCCGCGGGTCAGTACACTACACTTAAATATCAGCTTTATTCTAATATTCTAAGGACCCTAGCAATCATCATTCTCCGAGTCTTCTCCCAACTCAGTTGGGTTCGGTTTTCCATTCTAACTGCGATACGGCTGAACTTTGATATTTTCCGTGAAGCGACTGTCATATGACCTCCACAACCTAATGACGATATCGAAGTTCTATAGTTAGATTGGTCAGACTTTTGTGGACTTCAATACCCGTAACGGCTGCCATACTAGATGTTCGTATGAAAACTGGAATCGACGGCTTAACGCGTTCTCCGACACACGGCCAGACCAATGCAAATAGATGTCATGCATACAAATCTCTCTCATCCTAGCGTTAATTCCCAGTCGCATCCGAAGCTTTTCAGCTCGGAGTCTGAGGTCCGCTTTATCAGTCTTAACTACAGATTTGGCTAGACCTCGATATTTTTTCGTGAAGCGATTGCCATCTGACCTCCACAGCCCAATGATAACATTAGGCGATATTGAAGCTTTGCAGCTAGACCGTTGTTTTTGGATTTTTTAGGGCTCCAACTACCCGTATCGACTGCCATAGATGTTCTTATGGCAACCGGGACCGACGGCTTAACGTGCTCTCCGAGACACGGCCAGACCAATGCAAATAGATGTCATGCATACAAATATTTGCACTGAAAGGAAATCGAACCACTCTTCCTCCACGCAGCCGCGTTCACTGCCACCATACTACAGAGGTGTAGAACCTAGCAATATTATATAACGTTAACTAGCCTTCCGCCCGCGGCTCCGCCCGCGTGCATCTCGGTTTACGCGACCTTTGCTCATATCTTCGGTTCTACACAACCGATTCCGATCAAACAAACGTAAGATTTTAAGTCTGAGCAAAGCAAGCCCTTTCTAACAAAAAAAACCGCATCAAAATCCGTCCAGTAGTTTTTTCGTCCATCGCGGACAAACAGACAAACAGACAGGAAATTAAAAAAATATTTATTTTCGTGTTCAGTATCGTTAACATAACATAACACAAGTATTTTTTTTTAAATATCTCCAATGTACAGACACGACCACTTTACAATTATATAATAGTATAAGTAGATAACGTTAATAATAAATAAAAATTACATGAAAATATCTTTACTTCAACTACTATATTTTGGGGGATTTGGACCTAAAATGTGCTCAAAATGTGTTCTACACGCGCAGTGCACGTTTCTTGGGTGTCTTTTTAGGATAGCACGGGGTGTAAATGGTGGACGAAACTCAAATACACCAAGTATAGAATATTACAAAACAATCCGCGCCTGCCAGCAGGGCCTCGTTTGTTCAAAGTTCAAAATTCTTTATTTTGTTCAATATGGTACAAAATGATGTTAACATGAAAGGGTCGGATCACATATTCTGCCGATTATGGCGTACAAATTTTACATAATTAAATAATTGTTATTAAATACAATTCAAAATAATTCGCATCAGTGTTAGAATGTCATTCAAAAATTCGTCAATATTTTAATAATCATTTCTCATAGCATTTTTAAACATGTCAATACTTACATTTTCAAACTATTATAAGTAGGTAGAACATTATAGGCAACTATTATCTACAGGTAAAATTTTGGAGCGTAAAGCGTTTGTAAGCAAAATACACTAGGTACTCCACCCAATATGACTACCTAGTCTTATGCCCGTTTTCACCAACGTCCCCTAAATTTTAAGGGCCACCTAAGGAAAGTTAGGTAACCCTTAGTAACACTTCGTTTTCACCAAACCTTAGGGGCCACCTAACTGCTTAGGTGTCACTTAAAATTTAGGGGCCACCTAACTGACCCCTAACTAGGTGACAGAATAACTTTACGCATATTTACGCACGTTTTCGTAGGTATATATTTCTAACTATTACCACAGAATAAGTAATAGTACTACGTTATTACAATCAATTTAATAATATTTTACAAAAAAAATATATTTTGAAAACACTTACGGTTTTCGCCAGCACTACAAAATAGGAGACCCTTTCTTAGGTGTCACTTAGGGTGGTGAAAACGAATTTAGATAAGTAATATATTTAGGGGCTACCTACGTTAGGGGGCTCTTAGTTAGGAGATGATTTAAGTATAGTTGATGAAAACGGGCATTAGTCTTTCAAATCAAATTCATATCTAAGTATTCTTTTACTGAGTAATTTGTCTGTGTCTTTGTCTCGTGACTTAGGTCCAAGATACGTTTCCCGAGGTATACCTTTTATTATTTAGGTCAATCGAGATTGTAATAAGGCGGCACATGCCAACAGTTCGGATGCCGGATGTCTCAGGTATTCGCCGGAGATTTTCTAGACATTCGAACGTCGAATATTGGTATAGAAGGGTGTGAAAGAAATTCAGAAGGTTGTGCTATATATAAAAACGAATTAAGGTTAGGAATTTTATTTTATAAGCGTTAAGTGGGAGAAGAAAAAAGTTATGTGAGAACTGAGCAGTGGTATGTGTTATGTGTGTATGTATGCTTTATTATCATCAGGGGAGGTGAAGTCAAATTGACGTGTCCTATATAAAAAAAATGCTTATAGCGATTTCCCTGTTGCGTCCAAAATATGCACTGAGCTTGTGGTCCGCTTATTACATACATACATAATTATATTCACGCTTGCAAATCCCCGAAGGTCGCACATAATAGGGGGCGAGCCTATTATCGTCAAGCGGGCACTCATTCATGTGCTATATGTTTACTGTCGGATGGAGAACAGCCCTATCCCTTAGTCGCCTTTTACGACACCCACAGGAAGAGATGGGGTGGCTCTATTCTACTCCATCGAGAGCCAACACGGCTATTGGATTACGGCATGGTTATTGGATTTTCCGGAAACGACTGCCGTCTGACCCCCATGAAAATCTGCTGGCATGAAAAAACGCTGGTGGTGGCAGGTCTCTGCACTGCAGGTGACTTTCAGTTGCAGATGAGTTGGGATTTAGTTTTAAGGATTTCAAGGATCCGGTACCTTGTAGGTATAAAACTCTATTTGGTAAGACTGAAACCTCACAAGTGATCAATTATCCTGTACGATTTATTTTAAATACTGGCGGAATAATGGCTTCAATCGGATTATTTATCGTTTCTCATGAATAGAGATAGCTCAATAACGTTAGTTCTGCAATAAATAGCCCATATTTCAGTCTAGTTGTCAGCATAATGGGCGAAAAGTTCCCTGCGAAGTTTATTTTATAGTCATATCGTGATAAACGACTATTGAAAATAAAATTTCAGACGTGAATTTTCGATGGATATTATAGGAACTATATAATAAGTTGGTAGTGTAATACAAATATTTTCATTTTACTAATAATATGTAACCATAGATATTCAATGAAGCCAGTCTTATTTTTACACCTTCTTCAGAAGTAAAATGTATTTGATGATTTTTATTTTAATAACAAAAAGCAAGATAAAACATGATCCGAAAGGCCATATCTCTCGATCTGGCCCTCTTCCGGTGTAGGGACCTCAGAGTCCCCAACTCGCCCCCGGGTGTGGGGAGGCACGCAATGCACGCTGCCGCCGCGACCTGCTTCTGATAGGGTGACAGGCGGCTCCACCCGTCACCCCAAGGCCCGCGCTCATGGGGGATGGAGGTCATTCTGCGATCTCTGACGCCCGAGTTGCCGCCGCTCTTCGCGGTTTGCGATTCTCCTTCGCTCCTCGCGGGCCGCAAGGTCTGCGATTCTCCTTCGCTCCCGCTCCGCCACCTCCTTCACGAGCATTATTTGCTCGCAGAAGGAGGCGCCGGCGTCCCACGCATCCACGCAGCGAACCATTCGCCACTAGCACCACTAGCTCCCGTCTCGGCGTCTCCCACGCCGGACACGCATTGTGCAGCGCCGAATCCTCGCTCGCGTCGCAGTGATGGCACTCGGACGTTGGCTCTTTCTTCGCGGTCCGATGCAGATACCGCCCGAAGCATCCATGCTCGGTGATAATCTGCGTCAGCCAGAACGAGAGGCCACCGTGTGGCCTCTCTAGCCACTCCCCCATGATGGGTCTTACCGCCGCTTCTACGGCGCGCCCTGCGCGTGGTTGCCCAAGTTGTAGCTCCCACTCCGCCATCTGTTCTATACCAATCTGTCCTCAAATAAATCGAGATTCAGCACTGAGTGTCGTTCTAGAATATGGGCCGTCTTCTATTTACGAGAAGTAGGTATATCGCTTGTGTATCTATTTACTTGCTACTTTTTGTATTTTACATGACTAAGACTAAACATAGCTTTGTAGTTGTTTAAGACAAGTTTTCAAACTACTAAAGTTTGAAATCTTGTCTTATAAATATACAAATCTCTGGATAACAAATCCCTATAATTAACATTCACCAACTATGATTTGTCATAAAGTTCATTTTCTAAAACATCTATTTTTAATACAATATAAACCGCTGCAGGTTCTCTCATGTCATAAATTCTTACAACTTATTTCCAGTCTCATATTTCACTCACCACGCATGGCAGGGAAAGGAAAACAACGTTACAAAAGCCACCATATTTGTTGCAATAAATTGTACGTGTGTAACGACCTGTGGATACAGATAGGTAGCGACATCTATCATGGAGTAGGGGAGCTAATGATGAGGAGATAGTATTTTTTGTACTTTTTGATATTATTATGTAGACAAGAATATATTATACATAGATATGGGTGAATTTCAACAGGTCCATTAAAATCTTCATTCCGTGGATTTTTTTTACCTTAAGTTTTGTAGTTAAAACAAATCGCGTTTATTATAGGTTTTGATACTATATGTATTCTTGCTTAATATCTAGCAGATAAATAAAAAAGCTAACGAGATATACAAGATCAAAAATTACGCGCCACGGCGATGACACATGCGTGCGCGGCAATGAAACAAGCATCCACGGGCATGAAATAAATATACCAAGGGAATGAAAAAATCAACCATGGAAATGAAAATACATAATATTATAAAACATAATATTTTATGTACCTACTTACATGAGAAATTATACTTACATACAATAAAAATACAAAGGGGATTAGGCAATTGTGTATGGACATTGGCGTCATTTATTTTTTCAGTGGCACTGTGTTAAACACGCGTATGAGTGTCGTTATTTTTATTGTAAGTAATATCGGAGCTGCGATATACAGGGTGGAACATTTCGACTTTACCTGGAGGGAAAGTACCCTCATACTAGAGATAGCGAATTTTACTTAAATTAAACATAACCTTATTTTTAAAGGGAAACAAACCTGCATTCAAAGATTTCTAAAAATAACACACCTGATGATCAAACCGCCTAAAATCTTCCTATACCTTCTCTTTTATGGGTTTCCTTTTACTTATTTTACCAAGTTTGTTAGAGATATTTGATCCCTAAGATTGACCCTATCGATTGATGCAATTAAAATATAGCTTCATCCGGATTTTATTCGGTTCGATTACCGGGTGTGGCACGCGAATTTTTTGGAAATCCTTAAACGCAGTGTATTTTTTAAGATTAAGAGAGTGTTTCCTTTGCTGCTGCCCAACCTAGGTGGATCCTGGCTAGTTTTTTCTAGGAGTTGTTTTTACCAAGCTGGATAACTTATCCCAGGCAGATTTTTTCTTGAACAACTTCGATTGTAACCCCATCGATGGCTGTCTGTCTGTCCCTGTGTATGCTTAAATCTTCAAAATTACGCAACGGATTTAGAATCGGTTTTTTTAATAGATAGAATAATTCAAGAGGAAGATTTATATGATGATCCGATTCTCAGCACTCCATGGATTCACCGTGCGGTCGCCGGGTCCATAGCGTGATACAGAGAGGAACACCGTGACGGCGACTGGGACTTGCGACCCAGATGTAGGTTTAGGGTGGCCACCTTGTGATGCATCAGCGCTCACCTCCACCGTCAGTAGTGTTCCCCCCCTACCTATCCAAATTTGGTGAGATCCTATCAATGCCGCTTTTGATATTCGATTTAGTAAAGAGCTTACTGAAGCTCTTGGCAATCCGAGGTCTTTAAGTAAGTTGTACAGGGATTTAGCTGGAATTCCCCTTGCTCCTACTTCTACGGCGTAGAGTTTAACCACGTAGCCGTTTTTGGTTAACTCGTTAGTCAAGTCAAAGTATTTGTTTGTCTTTATAGCGTGGTCTTTAGGTATATTAGTTTCCCACGGTACTGTGAGTTCTACAAGCACTGCACGCCTATGCGATCGTGAAAAAAGGAATATATCGGGTCTGGATAATGAGGCACAGATATCATAGTATTGTCCAGTCAACGGCAGTTATTAAAATTGAATATGGCTTTTGAGATGATTTCTTTGAGCAGCCTTCCTTTACAAACATAATGTCATTTCTTTGGTTTGTAGTTAGTCCTTTTTTCGCTCTAGCTACCGCCAAACTTACAGCCTCACGTATGCTTTCTAATACCTTATCATGTCGGCGCGAGTAATGACCCCGGTCTAATAACGTCCTACAACCCACTAGCAGGTGCCTAGCCGTACCAGTTGCTTCACCACATGAGTTACATGTTTTATCTGTGGCTTTTCCCCACCTGACTAGATTGCTTTGGTCGGGGAGGGTCAACTGGAATGCATTTAGGTAAAATTTAAGTAAGGCCGGTGACCAGTCGTATATTATGGTACGCCATTTTAAGGCTATGGGAATACAAAATTCACCTAGGGTCAACCATTCATTTTGCATTTCTAGGTTCATTGCGTGCACCTTATAGATGTTGTTTTCGTCGGCTTGAAGAAAAGATTGTTATTTCTTTATCTGTTTGTTTCCGAATATTACCTAGACCTACTCTACCAGTCTGCGAACCTATCATGAATTTTTTATGGAACTGGAGGCGTGATTCGAGCTCCGATGCATTTTTATCTTTAGGAAGGACTTTTACTATTTCGTCTTTAGATTTCGATAAGACGTGCATTTTAGTTACTCTTAAGTGTTTATAGAGTTCTGATGGCTTCTTAAACGTCATTCCAAAATTATTCGCGGATCTTTATAGTGCCGACGGGTCGGCCGACTGAGCTAGCCCTAGCCACGACTTCAGTGTCTTTGTGACACTCGCATCTAGTTTTTTGAGGAGGCTCTGGTTTATATCATATATAAGAAACGGCCAGTTAAGACGCGAGGTTAAATAGTTTTCATAGGTCTAAGCTTTTTTAACATTACTTATTGGTTGTTGGTCTACCTGCATAATATACTAATACATGCATAATATTGTAGAGAAATATTGATAAATTTAGAGATATGCAGCGGGAATGGGATCAGAAAATATGGTGGTACGAAGTTTGCTGGGTCAGCTAGTATTAGATAAACGATACCGCGTTTGCATTGGAGATGTGGAGGGAAAGTACTCTAAATACTGGAGATAGCTAATTTCATTCAGAAGAAACATTTCCTCATTTTTAAGAAGAAAAAAAACTGCGTTTAACGAATGCTGAAAAATCGCTTGCCACATCCTGTAATTGAACCGACTAAAATCGGAAAAAATAACAGCCAGTATTTTTATTGCTTTAATCGATAGGATTAATTATAAGACTCGAATCTCTCTAAGAAACCTGGTAAACTGCAGGTACTTTCATATTATACCATTTTCATTCATGGCTGCTCAATTCCAAAACGACGCCAATTCTTTTACACGAAAAAGAAATGGGAAATTAACAAATTAATATGATATACTTTTGTCAATATGCTATGGCGATGAGAACATAAGTTACGGAAATGAAACATCTGGTCATGGCAATGAGACTAAATTGTTTTACAAGGCATGGCAATGATTTTTTTTTCATTGCCGCGTTTTTTTCTTCATTACCATAGCAAATTTTGACCACGGAAACCATGGAAATGAAAGCACGGTGGTGAAAAACGAGCCAAAAATATAATATAAGAAAAAATCTATTAATTATTCGAAGTAATAAACACTTCACTAAAATAAACAAGATAAATTCCGTTCTATTGAATGTATAATCAAGAGGATAAACTTATTGGAATAGACAGTTATACCTATCCACAGTAATGAAAGAAAAAATGACCAGTAACATAAAAATGATATACTTTTATTTATGGTGCCAAAACGCAGGCACGTGTGTACGTCCTTCCATGTCGAGCACTTAGGCGGCACCAATATGCAACGTTTAGCGGATATGAGGGAGGATACAAGTCGTTAGATAAAACGATATTCTAAAATATGTTTAGAACATGGCGATTAAAGGTAACTCTAGGACAAATGAACTTTTATTAACCATTCGTTGTATTGTCTAAATATTTGAATAAATGTATTTCGTAACAATACTTTAACTATTCACGTATCAAATAAAACTAGGTTTTAATTAAAAAAACCAATAGATTTTTATCAATGAGGTATCACAACACAATAGGTGATGTGTGGACAAACACGGCAATGAAAAATTTCGAGGTTTAAATTTTTTTTTTGGCGAATCTATAATCCTATTTAATAAAATATTTAGTGCTCCACATAGATCACTATATCGCCTAACCAGAAAAAAATGTTAGAGTATTGTAAAAATGATTTTTAGTACCGATTTCATCGATGCCAGTCAATTTTTGGCGCCGGGAAATTCACCCATATATTCTTATCTGTGAATTCTTTCAGGGGTTGGTAGAGGCATATTAACACCCAATTATGATTTTCGAGCCTAATTAATAGCGAGTGAGCTAATGACGGCAAGTGGGCAATTTGTCATGGGCTGTATGTTTACTAGTTTTTTCTTATAACTACATTTTTACATGTCATTTTTATAAGTTTCAGGTACTTTTTTCAGTGCAAAATCTGCATACACTATGGAATTTACGGAAGTAACTCACCAAACACGAGAATATAATCTTCGCCAGAGCCTTGTCCATCCTGCTGGGCAGATGTACCATACATAAAAAAATAATACCTATAATGTAAAAGTAAAATACCACTCACTGATTAATCACGAAATCTCAGAAACTACTTAAAAGTAGGTAGGTAACAGGTAGGTTCCTAATAGTGTGAAGATATCCACTAAGAATGGATTTTACGAAACTTATCCCCTAAGGGAGAAAAACGAATTCCAAACATACGAAGTCACGGATGGTTGCCAGAATCTCATAAGGTACAAAATTAAAGTAAAGAAATAAATAAAACAAAGCTTAAAATCACAGACACATTTCGACAGTGACGTGTAGTACAATACATTTTACTTAGGTACATTATATTTTCACGGCATTACAAGGCGGTGGAGAATTATTGTGAGTGGTATTTTAGGCTGGCATTTGTTGGACGACGGCAGACTCTTGACTTACACTCGTAACAAAGGCAATATTATAGGTACTAACTGTTCTGGGTCGGCCGGGGTGCGAGGGATATGTCTACGACTACCTCACCTCCGGCAATCTACGGCCCACAGATGGAGTGCGTTTTAGTCGGTTCAACTCCGACATAACCTCCTCCACCAGCTCCGGCGGAGGGGTATCCGTGGGGATTTTTCGCACGATAAAAAAAGGTACTAACTGTTCCATTTTATTTTGTCTCTGTATGTAACGAAACGATATTTTTTTCGACGACGACGACGAAACGAAACGAATTATATTATTATAGGTACGAAACCTGCGGGTATTGTATCTTCTACGTCCTAGCATTAATCCCAGTCGCATCCGAAGCTTTCACCTCGGAGTCTGGGGTCCGCTTTTTTCAGTCTAACTGCGGGTTTGGCTGAACTTCGTTATTTTCGGTGAAGCGTATGCCATCTGACACATTTGCGATATCAAAGTATAGCAGTTAGACCAGTTGTTGAAATTTTTAGGGCTCCAACTACCCGTACAGCTGTGCAATTCACTAAGCAAGCACAACGATGCGACAACAATGCGAGTCGCAACGATGTGCGCGATAGACACTGTCATTGGTCGATTTCCAATGACGTGATACAATCTGACCAATGACAATCTACGTTGCGCCTCGCATCGTTGTGCTCGCTTAGTGAATTGCAGTGCAGATTGCTATAGATGTTTATATGGCAACCGGGACCGACGACCGAAAAACATCCATACGACTTAATTTCTAGATCCCTCTGAACTTTTTCTTCAAAATATAATAAAATCCACCTTCTTTATGTTACCTACTTTTAGATCTCAATTAAAACTACTGAAAATCGATCGGCTGGTCCTCTTTTTTAGTACCTTTTGGATCTTCAAAAATATGTATGTACCAAACACGTGTACCAAACACGTGTACCAAAGACGTGTACCAAACTGTTATTTTATTTTAAATATGTTAGTTTAGTAAGACAAAGGTAAGCGGATATCGAACCTTTACCCGCTCATGTGGCTCGTTCGATCGTCGCCTCATGATGTACATAAGCCGCTGTGTTGTGCTCACAAAAAACCTCATGCATAGATATCACCTTTTCCTTATTGGGTTGCCAATTGCGGGGCCTTTATGCAATTTAAAAAAAGATTACCTTCGTGAGGCATTTCACGGTAATACGGTCGCTTTGAACAATTTGTAATTCTTAAGATCAAGCAAAGTTGTACAATTTCCAAGCTTTGCCAGAGGACTGGAGTTATAAGGTGCTGTTAAACTAGACCATTCACTTGTGTGCATTCAGTTTGCGCGCTCTAGTGGCGTTTACAGGAAGCAAGCGAGCATTCTTAGAATTTTCCATGAATCTATGTGAGCTAAGAAAGAACAATGAAGGAAAATTCTATCTCTGTTTACTTATTTTTTTACTACTTTACTCTATTGAATTTGACGGATAGGCATTAAGTGTATTGAGCATTCGCTCGTCTGATGTAAATTGGCCTTTACACTAAAATAATTGAAAGGACGCAGTAAATTTGCATCGACTAGACTAGAGCATTCGCTAGAGAGATCATAAAGAAAGATGTTCGTAGCGATGTTTCTCGCTCTATGCTTGGCTCGGTTCGTTGTTAAGTTCGACCATATTTAAAAACGACGAATGCTCGATGTTCTGGTACAAGTACAAGTAAATGCTCAAGTCTATCAGTACCTTTAGACGAAAGGGTAAAAATAAAGTTGGGAAATGTCAGCGGTATTCCTGAAATAAAGTTCATAAATGTTTGATAAATAGCTTTTGTTCTACGAAAGCGATCTACATCTTACAGAGTTAAACGTGCCGATTCTGAGGCCCGGTATTCAGTAGCGTCACGTTTTCAAAACGCGTGAGTTCAAATCGATTAGAAAGAAAATGAGAAAAAAGAGAAAAGGAGGGAAAGAGAAGAGAGAGCGAGAGAGAGAGAGAGAGAGAGAGAGAGAGAGAGATCACATAATGTATCGAAACAAACCCTACGTATGTTTTCGTCAAGTTATTAAACCTTCAGAATTACTCATAGTTTGAATCGTTTGTAATTATTTGAATTTTAAATTTAATTTTATCAGTTTTCAGTTGACATGAGATATAACTTGGTTACAGACAGACGGACATCAGAGTTTTAGTAATAGAGTTAAATATACCGTACGGAACCGATACCAAACTGAATGAAGTTTCAAAATTCTAATACTTATAAACATTTTAGAGACATTTTAGATTAGAGAAATTAATAACAGAATCGGTACCCGTATCTGTCAAAGTTATTTAAGTAAACTGGGTCAAATGACAATGACTTAGGTTAAAGTTACTTTTGAAGTTTAAATAATGCGTTGGCTCAGTTTTGAGTAGGGTCACAGTTAAAAAGGGGTTTGTCTTGTATATAAAATTAATATTGATTTACTTTGGAATAGCGTTTTTGAATTACCGCGGTAGCCTAGTGGTATGGGTAATGGACTGCTGAGACGAGGTCTCGGGTTCGATCCCAGGTTTTACCATGGCACACACCAATGACTTTTCGATGCTTTTCGAAGTTATGTGTGTATTTATCGCAGGTTTATAAGTGCCCGGTTAATGGCAATAGGCTCGCCACCTATTACATTGGGACCTAAACATAAACGGCGAAATGTGGGTGCTAGCACCTCTGCCTACCCCTCCGGGGATATAGGCGTGAGTTTATGTTATGTTATGTTTTTGAATTAGGTGTAATTCAAGTGGACTTAATTTATGAAATGGGTGAAAGTTCTGATAGTATTTTATGCATATAATATTCACATTTGTAAATCCTCGGAGAGGTAGGCAGAAGCGTACACCCACATTTTACCAACGATTTTCGGCCCCATGTAGGTAATAGGTTGTGTGCGATTGCCGTCAAGCGGGCAATTTGTTATTAGCTGTATGTTTACTGGTATTTTTTTTTATTCTACCTACGTAAATATATTTACATGCCATAATTTATTGTAAATTTCAGATAGGTACTTTTTTTCAGTACGAAAACTATGCCCACCACTTTGCTGAACGAAAATAAACAATCAGCCCTCGGAGCCAACAGGGCTGAGTGTTACTGTTGTATGGAGAACAGCCCTATCCCTTGGTCGCCTTCTACGACACCCATCACCCATGGGTAGTTATGGGGTGGCTCTCTTAGAGTATACATTGCTATAGAGCGCGCCTTACAAGTATGAACTGCTATCACGGGTATGAACAGTACCGAGGCTCCTGGCTCAACCTCAATCAGTAGCAAAACAATACCCGTCAAAATGACTTTGCAAATAATATTTAATTCGATATGTTAAATCAAAATTTTATACAACATCATCAACCGCAAAATAACGCAATTTTTTTGTATTTTGGTTTTAATTTTAGCCATGCATATCAAATCGAACAAAGAACTTCATAACAACAAACTGTATTAATAAGTGCATCTATTGATATTTTCGGTATTTACCATCGCAAAGTATCTGCTAACACTCGGCGCCAAAGACCTGAGTGATAGGCGCGCTATATATTTATAATGTATGCTCTAAGGGTGGCTCTATCCTACTCCACAGGGAACTAAAAAGGGCGTTTGTATTTTTGTGTGATAGTGTTTCAATGCTGGTTTAAATTCCCTGTTGGCTGGTTTATATTGAGTTATGCTCGATATCGTTAATATTTGTTAACAATTATTATTAACTAGCTGTTGCCCGTATGGCGCCGGTTATCGCGGCCAAACATAGCCTATGTCCTTTCCCAAGGTTTAATCTATTTCTGTACCAAATTCCATCAAAATCAGTTCAGTGGTTCGGCGTGAAAGCGTAACAGACAGACAGAGTTACTATGGATTTAATTAGTTATTATTTTTTATTGTGTATTCCTACTTGTTGCTAAACAAAGCTATGAAGACAGATATCTTAGTGTTTTTATATACGAGTAGGACACGTCAATATGTCTGTGTATATGAAGGAGAGTGTGAAAAAACAATACATACGTTATGTAATAAATTTATTTTTCTTTTAAGTGAAAATCTTTCGACGAAACCTAAAGACTCCACAATAATGGAATTTCACAAACAAACAATAAATATTATTTCACAAGTCACAAACAATTTGTGTAAAGAATGAAATAAACATGATTTACTACTAAAAGCGTTACTTGACAGCGCCCTCTTATTTCATACACCGACATTTATTATAAATACAACAAAGCTGCTCCATAACTGAGAAATACATTTGCAATTTTCATAAGTCAGTCTATTATAAACTTTATTTTCAAAGCAATAAAAACCATTATTGTTGCATTGAGAGTGAAAATTTGGAACCATTTGCCAAGTATCAAGAATTTTTGAATTATTTTTATGACGCTTCTCTTTTTGAAATATGCATTAGTGAGCAAAAAAAAATTGAAGTATCGTTTGAAAAGTCACGCTGTGCATTAGGCTGATTCGCTTTTTAACCGACTTTCAAAAGGAAGAAGGTTTTAATTCGTTAGAATATTTTATTTTATTTTTTTTATTTTCTAATGTGCGTGATTTTGAAATTAAGTGAAAAAAAATATTAACATAGATACTACGAGACGCAATTTCGACAAAAAGAATAGATTTTTTATTAGATGACGTTTAAATTGTATGCTCTTGACATACAACATTTAATTATAACTATGACAGGGGAATGTACGAAAGTCTCTCAAAAAGAAAATAAGACAGTTTTATATCATCCCTACAGTCCCGGGTCCTTTAAGGTTCTCTTTTTCGAGACTTTGCCTTCAGCTTACCATCAGGCGAGGTGAAGTCAAATTGCGTGCCCTGCATACAAAAAAAAATCGCTTATATTATGTCCTTCTTTCACCCTTTTTTTTTTCAGGAACCAGTGAAGATAATGAACCTTAATTTATGCTCGATCATTAAACTTTACACACCCTTTTTACGTTGGGCGCTAAAAATAATGTCACACGTCTACTTCATTAACACCCACCCACGTACACTTGTACCCTTTATGTCGCAGAATTCTACCAAACAATGAACCAACGTGTCCCAATATTATCTTTATACTCCAGAGGTACACTTGACGCGACTCTCAAGTACGGTGGAGGTGGACTAAATAATAGCGTGACAATCTTTTAGTATTCACGTGAATATGTTGCTTAGAATATTAACATTATTGTGTAGAGGTTTGGTCAAGAAGATTTAAAGATAATAACTGCATTGCATTCCCCATACCCGGGGGCCGAATGGGGACTCCGTGGGGACCCTTAAGAGGGCCAGTTCAAAAGGGATGGCACCCTTGACACTACTAGTAGTGCCATTGGGTAGTGCCACGGGGCAGTAACCGTCATGGGTCGAGCGGTGTGCGAGAGATATGTCTCAATTCCACCTCCGGAAACCTGCGATCCACAGACGGCGTGCATTTTAGTCGGTTCAACTTTCCGTAGGTCAGGTATCTGTGGGGATTATGGGCACGAAAAAACAAAAAAAAAGTTGATAGTACTAGTGGCACAGAACAGATAATAGTACTAGCCTACTAGTGGTAAAGGAGTTGGTTTTACGATCGGGCAGCTTTTAATCCTGGTCAGTCTATTACCGACGTACGTAATGTATGTATGTTCAGCTAAGATAAAGGGGTTAGGGGGAGTATTGGTAATTTCGGTTACTAATATTATTCTTAAAAATATTATTAAAAATTAAAAACCCGACTGATACTAAAAATTCGAAACAAGCTTAACTTGATAGCAGGCGATACCCACTCATTTCACCCCGGTTTGTGATTTGCAAATGGTTTTTTTAATAATACTTTTTATTTTAATGCTTTTTAGTTATGACAAATTAAGTATTACATATAATAGTAATAAATAATAATATAATAAGTAGTCGCCATATTGAATTTTCACTAACGTCATGGTCTTTAGTGACACTCGCCGGACTAAGAGGAATCGATTGACGTGTGAATCATAATAATCAGCCCAGGCGTTTGGTCTTTATAGTGCTTCAAAGGAACATACAAACATACATACATAGGCTGATAAACACATTACCACTCCTTTCCGTTGCGCAGTCGGGTAAAAAGAGGTCGCTCCACAATCTTATGTCTATAACAAAAAGTTCCATGGAAAAAATGCAGTAGGCGACCACTCAACAAAAAGTTCCATAAGAACGATCAGTAGTCGACCACTTAACCAAGACAAAAAGTTGTCAGTCTTCGTCTCCAACAACTCCTTAAAACATGAACTTTTGTTCAAGTGGCGAAACTCGCACAGTGATACGAAATTTATTCTAAGATAATAAGGGCTTATGTACACGATTTGGGAGTTTAGAAGTCTCTAATACATTTACAGAAGCTTTTGCACTTAGAATATGATAGCAGTATTCAAGTCAAATTAAATAAATTTTATATCTATGCTATCAAATAATTGTAACTCACTCTTTGTGTATACGCACGAGTGCGAGCGAATTTTTTTTATAGCACATAAGTGGTTGATAAGTATACGACCCACCTGATGGAAAGTGTTTACCGTGGCCTATAGACCTGTGCAACACCAGGGACTTACAATTCTTGTCTGTTTGTCCGCGACGGACGCAAAAACTGCTGAACGAATTTGAACGCATTTTTTTTTGTGTTTGATACATTTTGGTCAGACTTAACATTCATCGTATGTTTGGTCACAATCGGTTGAGTAAAACTGGAATTAGGACTTTAGGGATGGCAATTTTATTTTCCCGTTTCCATCATCATTTCAGCCATAGGAAGTCCACTGCTGGACATAGGACTCGCCTATAGATCTCCAATAAGACCGGTTGGAAGCGGCTCACATCCAGCGCGTTCCCGCGGCCTTAATGAGTTTCCATATATGAAGAAAATATACTTACATGTGAAATTACTGTTCGAAAAAGAAGCAGTCTTCTTAACGTTCCTGCTGAGCTAACTACACTCATCAAACATTAATACCTACTGGGTATTATAGTCCCGTGAAACGAGTATTCTGTCTACATGGCAATGAATAACGTCGATGGAGCGCATGCCATTAATATTACAGCAGACATTGAGAACGGTACGGAGACTTACAAGACGAGGCGATTGCATAATTAACGGAGTGAGCCGAACGTCTCCGTTTCATCATCATAATATCTGTCAGGCAATCTGTTTGTACTGGAACAGGTCAGGCTATTCAACAGTGGCCTCCTTACCATAAACAACTTAACATCAGGTCAATAATTGAACTGCTGTCATTCTACCAACTGCAAATGTCACTTTGTAGAGTACAAACATGGTAAATATCTCGTTGATTTTATGAATAGGTACAGTTGTATGCAAATACCTAAAGTAATCTATGTAATATATAAAATTCTTTTGCAAACAACAACTGCAAAGTCAGTTTCCTATCTTAATAACTGAAATTAGTTGCCATAGGCACTAAAAGATAAGATATAATATGCCATAAGGTATACGTATAAGAGACCTAACAAGGCTATTACAATTCTTTTTATGTTACTCGTTATTTGAAAGGTGTCCAGGGGTCGAGTGGGCACCTCAAAATTATGAACGGACGAATGGGCACTGGGGACGAATTCCAGCGGTCCAGTGGGTACTAAACCGTTTGAACTACAGAAAAAAAGAAGAAGAAAACTAATGTCATCAAAGAACACAAAAGTAACTCATAGAAGACTCAGAACCAACTGGATTATGGTGCTGCCATCTACTGCTGCATTCTGCTGCCGAGTTCAAAATTGATACAACAGTGACATGAAGCGCTGGCGAGTCTTTGCGACACTTTGCAGCCACACGCCGTTTGCTGCCACTGTATGCGGTCAGCTATATACTCGTTGAATATCTTCACTTTACAGTATACGGCGCATGCAGAGAATTTCCACTTGTTTTTATATTCCGTGGTTTGAACAACAAACGCCAAAGAAACAAAAACGAAATAGCATTTTTATACTTCGTTTTTATTAATACCTTTCACAAGAATGACTACAGAAATTGACGTGAATATCGTAAGAAACAAATAAGATAAAACAAACAAAAAAAAAACAGTAGAAAAACGATGTTTTTTTATTGTCAGCAGGTGTATTGTCCAAGTTATCTTCAGTTGGATGTCCATTTTTTACTTTTAGAGCTCTGCACTAGGATGCCAAAGCGACGTCGCCGGGCTACGTATCCAAGCAGTTAATATTGAAATATATTATAGTACCTAACTCACCTGGCGACGATGGCTTAGCAACGTTTCATTTCAATATTAACTGCTTCTATACGTAGCCGGCAATGTATCCGTGGCGTCCTAGTGAGGCAGAGCTCTTAAAGTAGGTACACAGGCAATCTTGAAGAGCAAAGTACTCAAAATGATCTCAATACCTACATAGACCCTGGGTCCTACATAGTGCGTAAATCTAATAATGTTGCCAAAATGCAAACTTTTGAGAACGCCGTAAGGTGAAACCAGTCAGGTTCAATAACAAATATCATGAAACAGTACAAGTGTGTTATCAATATGTACAACAATAAGTTCTACCAAGTGGCATTAATCTGAAGTATAAAATATTCTATAAAATTATGTTGCGAGAATACGGTTTTTAGTACAACCGATTTAGCTCAATTAAGGGACAAACCTAGAATTAATTCCTAGTAGCAATTTTCTTTCTGAATTCGTTGAGGGAGGTCCCTGGTAGTCTAAGTTTCGATTTGCGTGGTATTCGGTTCGTTGCGTTCTCCGTGATCTTGAATTTAAGGATACATTTTTGTTTACTGAATAAATCGTTTAGTTATAATTTTACACAAAAAATGTAGACTGCTAGTAGACCCTTAATGAATTCCGAAAGAAAATTGCTACTAGGAATTATTCCTGTGTCAAATCCTAATTTTCTCGTACTATTTTGACATTTGACAGATTAAGGTGACATGGAGACTGACTTATGAACATCTTTTTAGGTGGAGAATTTGCCTTTTGTACGTAAGCCGTAAACTTATTTGTTACCTGAGTAGTGTTTCTTTACTATGTATTAACATAGCTGGTTCAGGCATTTCTTATTCATGTCACATTCGACGGGTGGCGATTGAATATCGAATCGCCGGGTCGGGGTTGATACGAAACGATTTCGACTGTCCCCTCATAGGTTATTAAATAAAATGTTCGGGCTGTGAGTTCAAGTGTATTTTGATTGTATAGTAAGGGTCCAGATGAAAGCTAGGAACACTATTTTTTATTTTTTTTATTTTTGTTTTTTTTTATACCACTTAGGTGGCAGACAAGCACACGGCCCACCTGATGGAAAGTGGTTACCGTGGCCTATGGACGTATGCAACACCAGGGGCGTCACACTCGTTTATATTTATTGTACACCAATAAAACTCTCACTAAAAGTACCTACTTCTACGGTCACTTAGAAGATTTATATATACCTAAAAAAAGTTTATTTATTTGGAAGACGAATACCATACATAAGAATAGAATTGATGTGGCATTGCCAAACAGCAGAGTCTGTAACTTTTGAGTTAGAATGTATGTTCAATGTAAAAAATATTTATTGATGGTCACAATATTTTATTTTATTAGGAAAATAAAGTATCTTACAACAAATTGACAACTGAATATTTATAAATCATTTGGAAGTTTTAGTGATTGACTGTAGGTACAGGATGTTGTGTTACCTTAATAAATATTTAAGCTCTAAAATGTAACAGAGATGCGCAACACGCGTTGATAAAAATCACGAGAGTGATCATGAATCAACATCATTTCAGCAAAGTACTTGTCACTGTTGGTACACATGCAGATAGACAATGATTTAGATGTATTTAAATTGTCACGCTTGTGTATTCCTGAACAGCTGTTGTCATTGAAGTATACATTCATATATATTTGTTCGGTATATATTTTTTTTGTACCAGCAAGCTGCGTACAATAGTCACTATTGTTTTTTTATTTTGTTTATACTCGTATTATGCAAGGCGGCCACCAGGCCCCGCGTTACTTAAAATCTTGTATTTAATTTAGGGTTGCCATATGTGTGGGGACCCAGACCGGGAAATTTGAAGAAAAATTAGTAAAGGTAGAAAAATAGGAACTTTTATTACAACAACTGTTAACACTGCCATTAAACAAGCGTTAAACAAGCGGGCAGCGACCCGGGCTTCCTATGTTTTCTGAAAGGCGAAAAATTATCAGAATTAACTTCTGATAATTGTACAAAATATTTTAACGAAATCAACATTAAGTTAAACATCATCTTCATGTAGACGCTTTCTCCCGATTGCATCCCTGGCCAAGATGACCCCGGAGCTCAGGGTCCGCCTTCCGGCTCTTCCTCCTCCACTTGACACGATCTTGGGCGTCCATGGTGGTGAGACCCTTTGCACGCATATCACTCTCCACGACGTCAAGCCAGGACTTCTTGGGCCTATCCCTTCTACCTGGACCCGGCGGGGGCGCCATTGTCAGGCATTTGCTACCCACGTATCCTGGCGGTTGCCGCAAGACGTGGCTGCACCAGCGAAGGCGGCTCTCTTGAATTTTATCTGCGATGTCATGGACATGAAGCTGCCGCGGCTGCAAGAGTTCCTCACGCAGCATTTTTATCTCCGTGACATGCAGCTCTTGCTCTCACAACCATGTAAGAGGACAGGCTTAATGATCGTCTTATAGACCTGCCCCTTCAACCTGACTGGCATTTTGGGATCACCCGTGACGCCAGTCATTTCTCACCACCTGGCCCACGCGGAAGCAATGCGTGCCCTGATGTCGTAGTCGATTTCGCTGGTCACATGAAGTACAGATCCCAGGTACTTAAACCGAATCATCGCCCATGCGGACCGGTGTGAAATCTGTCGAGTTTAACGCTAAACTTTCTGTCATCACTACATTTAGCTTCATACCACCGTTCTCAAGCGCTTCCTTCCACACTTTCACGTGTTGCTCCAATCTGCTCCTGTCCGCGTCCTTCAGCGCAATATCATCAGCATACATGAGCAACCACGGAGGTTGCTTATGTGGTTTTCTGATACTGTCCAACAAGACGTCTAATACCGAGCTAAACAAGTAAGGACTAAGGACGGATCCTTGGTGTACTCTGATGGTGATGGGGAAGGCTTTTGAGTCACCAAAAGCACTCCGAACCACGGAACCAGAATCATGATACATATCTTGGATGGTGTCAATGTAGGTCTCTGGAACTCCCTTAGCCCACAGTACCCACCAGATCACCGCGCGA
The DNA here is from genome assembly GCA_914767945.1 of Eilema depressum. Classification (NCBI taxonomy): domain Eukaryota; kingdom Metazoa; phylum Arthropoda; class Insecta; order Lepidoptera; family Erebidae; genus Eilema; species Eilema depressum. Next base: position 2,805,021 of record OU612021.1, read on the forward strand.
GGAACACAGTCGAAGGCCTTCTGCATGTCTAAGAATAGGCAGTGCAGGGGCGTGTTCTTCGCCCTGTATTTCCCCACCACAATCCTTAGGGAGAACACCGGATCAATGATCCCGTGCCCGGGACGAAACCCATACTGATACTCCGAGAGTGTACTCTCCTGTCGGATCCGGGAGTCGGTTATCTGCTCATAGAGCTTCATGGTGTGGGACATTATCTTTATACCGCGGTTACTACCACACTCCTGCACCGATCCCTTGCCTTTGAATACTGGCGTAATGAAGCTCAGTCTCCACTGGCTCAGGATCTCACGATGAGAAGTACGCGGTTATACAGATTTATTAGAATGCTCACACCACGAGCACCCAATGCACCCATTGCCTTCCAAGCCTCGATGGGGATTTCGTCGAGGCCGAGTCTGTTGAGTCTTCTGCTGGCGTTATCGGTGGCACTAGTCCTTGTTTCGGAAAGAGGTCTGGTGGATGCACCTCTTGCTGCTTATTCAGCATGTCGTTGGAAGTATGAGCGCCATCTGTCCTTCATCGCGTTTTTCTCGTAAAATCATTGGCCCCGGGGTCTTTATTACTCATTAACATATTCATGTATAGAAAAATATCAGCGCTTTCGTCGTTCTATCTACGTATTAATAGCCTAGCTACTTACTCGCTTTTATTGTAGGTATATTACTGTTTACCAACCAAGTCCAGCTCTCTAATCTATACTATTATATAATTGTAAAGTGGTAACGATACTGAACACGAAAATATTTTTTTTGAATTTCCTGTCTGTTTGTCTGTTTGTCCGCGATGGACGCAAAAACTACTGGACGGATTTTGATGCGGTTTTTTTTGTTAGAAAGGGCTTACTCAGACTTAAAATCTTACGTTTGTTTGATCGCAATCGGTTGAGTGGAACCGAATATATGAGCAAAGGTCGCGTTAACCGAGATGCACGCGGGCGGAGCCGCGGGCGGAAGGCTAGTATAATACTAAAAATGTTTAACCGGGACAATTTGCTTATTGGCCGGGACGCCGGGACACCAGGCCTCAAACGGGGACATGTCCTGGCGTACGGTGACGTATGGCAACCCTAATTTAATTCAGTACTAATATAGACGTGGAACCAGCAACATCGTGTTTTGTATCATGTACACCGACACGGTACTCATGGTGTTTAATAGAAAAAATCATACATTACCTTTCATAGCAAACATATCATTATCAGTATGATAGTACCATACATTATTGGTCCCACATAGTGGGTAAAACTGGTAAGTTCAAAGGAAGTCGTATCCATTGATGCCTCTGTGGCGTAACGGTAGTGAACGCGGTCGCTACGCAGGAGGCGCGGGTTCGATCCCAGCTCAGTGCAAATATTTGTATGCATGAATATGAATATTTGCATTGGTCTGGGTGTTTCTATGTATAATAATGTATGTATTTACAAAAAAAAAATGTATCTAAGTATGTTTATCCGTATTCTAGAACCCGTAACACAAGCTAGTTGCTACGCTTACTTTGGGTCTAGATAGATAGCGATGTGTAGAATGTCCTACAATATTTATTTGTTTATTTATTGTTCCTGCCTACACGTTAACCTAACGGTAACGGGACGTAGGAGGCATCACTGATACAGAAGATGAACTAATATTGAACCTCCTTAAATACACAGCATAGATTTCGCACTATATTTGAATAGCCGTCTATACTCCAGCCTCAATCCTATTGGTGCCTGTGAATATTTAAACATCGCAATCTCGTCTTCAGGGATATCGATATGCTTGCGAAGAAAATAGAAAAGATATCCGATTTCTCACTGTAATAATAAAGGACAAATTTAGATACAATTTAAAAAAAAAAATATTACTTAAGCTTTTTTATGGATTTGACCCTATTCACTGTGAAAAAAACTGAAACCTGAGGTGGATATTCGTAGGAGTTGGTCCTGGGTCAGCTGGGGTGAGAGAGATTTGTTTTAGGTTATTGTACGCATCTGAAGATCAATGACGTGTGCGGTTTGGTCTATTCGAGTCCAACATAATTTCTACACGATAAAAAAGGTACCTTTCACATTTTTATCGGTGATTTATATGCAATATAAGTAACTAAAACTATTTCTATATTATAATAAATTGGAAAAAGCGAAATCGATTCTCGGGCGGGACTCGAACCCGCGATCTTTCCCTTACAGGGGGAACGCTCTGACCACTGAGCCACCGAGCTTCGCCCGAGAGTGATCCAATTTTTCCAATACATCCATCTTACGGCGATGGTGGGAGTAATCTACCGATATTCGTACGAACTATCGGAATCAATGAATGATGTTGCAATCATTTTTAAACATTGATTTTTGATAACTCCGCCCAATCAATTGAGATAATTTTAAAGCAATTAGTTTGCTACACTAAACAAATACTACTTACTAATAGTAAACTAATTGCTTTAAAATTATCTCAATTGATTGGGCGGAGTTATCAAAAATCAATGTTTAAAAATGATTGCAACATCATTCATTGATGCCGATAGTTCGTACGAATATCGGTAGATTACTCCCACCATCGCCGTAAGATGGATGTATTGGAAAAATTGGATCACTCTCGGGCGAAGCTCGGTGGCTCAGTGGTCAGAGCGTTCCCCCTGTAAGGGAAAGATCGCGGGTTCGAGTCCCGCCCGAGAATTGATTTCGCTTTTTCCAATTTATTATAATTTGTTTAGTGTAGCAAACTAATTGCTTTAAAATTATCTCAATATTTCTATATTGATGGAAATTTGTCTGCAAGCCAGTAAACAAAGCATAAAGCCTCAATGTACCAGGTAACTTGTACCTACATAGTTGCTTCAGTATTTCACTCGGGGGAAATTCATGTTCCGGTCAGGGTTCGGGCGGTTTCAATCGCATAACGTAGTTGTGGCGTGGCATCTGGCTTAGAAATGATATTTTATTCTCTAGAGGTTTACTTTAAAATATTAGGTTCTTGGAGTATTTGTGAAGCAATATTGTAAGGTAATCACATTTCAACTACGAAGAATTCCCGTGCTGAGTGTACTCGCGCTACTCGCAGTAAAACATAACAGAAGTGGAGAAATCTCATTAAAACCGTTCTTGGGAAGTTCGTCCGTTTAGCTGTTTTTAAGTTATTAACATAAATACATACATACAGTCACGACCACACAATACAGACCACATTTAAGTTAATAAGTCGCATTTTAATTATTATTATCAGCTTGTCCAAGGCCTTTGCAAAAGGTCCACTTCGATATTTTCCCTTGAAGCAACTGCAATCTGACCTCCACAACCCACTGTAGAAGTTTTGTAGTTAGACTAACTGTTGAATTTTTTAAGGACGCCAGTTACTCGTAAGATTTACATAGATAATTATCATTAACTGTTAACGTAAATCTTTGAGAATGCCGTAAGGCGAAACCGGTTAGCTTCATTACTAAATATCGTGGAAAAGTACAAGTGTGTTATCAATATGACGTGTACTATTAGTGGGATTTAGCGGTATCATGTCGTAGGCGTAACTATGTGTCACACAGTAACACCGTTGAGCCCCTGATTCAATTAACGGACTCTTTAATTAATCCCATTTATTTGTGATTCTAGCCTTTTCCCAGTGATTCTAGTCTGAAATATTGTGAAAAATCATTAGCCCTGGATTTAACAAATCGCTCTACGGTCACGGTTTTGAGATCGTTTTACTTGATTAGTAGAATTTGGAAACGTTTAGGATGCTAACTTTTCCTATGATTTAAATTGGAAAAGTCAAAAGATGGCCTTTTTTTTTTAGGTCAGAGAATAAGCATTGCCATTTAACGTGGCAATGCTGCCAGTCTTCTGGGAACGTTACCACAAGAGGCATGCGATGCGGAGGAATTCTACGATGCGTCCTAATTTTAGTTTTTAATTTGTTCTTTTATTATGGTTAATTTTGTATATAAACAATATATATTATAAAATAAATTCCCGTATGGAAGAAAAGTCAATATGCAGGACGGGACTTGTATACGTGACGAGTCTCCGTTCAAGTCGAGCTCTCGTCAACTGAACTATTAGGACATGTCCCGGATAGCCAGCCCCCCTAGACAGGTGGCAATTCGTTGCTCGGCGTATGATGAAATAGAATGTCAAATGTATAGGATTTGACGTTTTTGATATTCGTTGACGCCTGTCATATACTTCAAATCCCATACATTTGGCATTCTATATTGTTTTTTTTTTAATATACCCAGTCACACTCGTAGAATAAAAAGGAAAAGCTATACCTAATCGTTCATCAACATTGTTTTAACTGTTCAATAACGGTAACATAGTGACAGACATACAATCATGTTCACAGATAAAGCACATAGATAACCTTCATTTTATGCCTTCGCCGTAGTCGGTTATTAATATTGTCAGTTTGTCAGTCAGTGCCATTTTGTCAGTAATGTGACAAAGAAAAAATATTACCACAAGGTTGTTTTAGCCTACTAGTCACACAATTCAATTGACGGTCTAGTGTTAGAAAGGCTCTCCCGTGGTTAGAATAACAATTCACGACAACAACTGAATATCTTTTTGTTCAACTAAATTCAGCTTTTACCTTTTTATTTTGATAGTGAATGGCTGTTATGTATGAGGTCTCGGATGTAATTTCTTGATCAGGCATTGTGGTACTAGGTTTTCAAGAAGGTTGATTGATGTGTATGGTTAATAGTTTCTGGTGCGTAAGGCTCCTCGCCTCCCGATTCTTTGGTGTAGGTAATCCCGGCTACATGACTAGTTGTCTCGAAGGAGACCATGTGATATAGTTATATAACCCTGGTGGCCATCACCTGCTGGCAGTGGACATCACAAAATTGCATCACCTAAACTAGGGCCACTGGTAGGGTCATGGACTATACGATTCCAACATATCCTGTAGAAGGTGTCGGGCCCCTTAAGCAATTAACGAATTTTCTTTCTTTCAACAGCCGCGAAAATGCAGCCACCACATCAATAAGCTTGGGAACTGCGTAATCATAACTGATTTTCTATTTGCCATCAATAATCTGGGAACATTAACACAGCGTCATCAACACCCATACTAAGCATTACTTGTAATAGTGTTTGAGAAATTATTCACTCAGCGCTTCCTAACTTTACAAATTTATCTAGTATAATCAATGGAAAACTCTGCAAAACTAAACAGTCTGCATTTTCTTTGAACTAAAATAACTGTTAGCTTAGGTCAACTTCACAAGTAAAGCGTATTCAAGTTCAGTTTATATTACAGCTTAATGCAAATAAGATGTTGTAATGTTCTTGAAGACTCAACAGAACTTTGTGTGCTATCTAATTAATTGTATGGTTAGGTTAGTAGTTAAGTAGGTAAAACTGTCTTCTAATTACTCAACACGGGTAAATTTAAAAATATTAGATTTTGCATTGCCACTTTCACTCCTCATATCTTTCAAATCTCTGAACCGATTTTTATGAAGCATAGCTAAGAACACTTTCGACTAAACCATCTTTCAAACAAAGGAAACAGTATCGAATTCCGTTCAGCCGTTTGGGAGCTACGATGCCACAGACATACTGACACACACACACCCACACACTCATACACACTTCAAACTTATAACACCACTCTTTTGTCGGGGGTTAAAAAGAGTACAAAATACCATTATTAAGGTTTTCTGAGTTTGTGGTTAGTACGCAAGATACTGTGAAGTTGGAGCCCTCAAAATTCCAAAAACTGGTCTGAATGCAATGCTTCGACATTCCGCCCTAATGCAACAACCGCGCCATGACGTGGAGTTGCGGATACCAGCCCGTGGTACCATACTATATTACGATATCGCCAATGCGTTGTGAAGGTCAGATAGCAGTCTCTTTACGGAAAATATCGAAGTTCAGCCAAATCCGCAGATCAACTGGAAAAAGCGGACCCAGACTCCGAGGTGAAAGTTCCGGATGCGTCTGGGATTAACACTAGAATGAAAAAAAAAGAACGCAAGAACTTGTAAGTGCAAGGCCCAGGTTAATTTTGTGTACCCTGGAGATTGAAAGTCAATTAATAATGATTAATTATTACTTTTAAGCACTTGACAGAAGGAGTTATATACGACTAGCTTTTGCCCGTGGCTCCGCCCGCGTGGATGTCGGTTATCGTGACCAAACATAGCCTATGTCCTTTCTCAAGGTCTAATTTACACCTATACCAAATTTCATCGAAATCGGTTCAGTAGTTTAGGCGCGAAAGCGTAACAGACAGACAGACAGACAGACAGACAGACAGACAGACAGACAGACAGACAGAGTTACTTTCGCTTTTATAATATTAGTATGGAGTATGGAAGTATGGATATGGATTTGCCCGAAACGGTAAGTCATGTAGACGCCCGTCTGCGTTCACGTGGACAAGGCAGCGGGCGGCCTAATAACGAACACGCTTAAGGTATGATTCCGAAGCCGCATACGACAGCTGCAGATACAAGGAGCAGATACAGCGTACCCATTACAAGTTAAACTCCGATACGGATAAAGGGGTTCCCCCCCGTTTCACCGAAATTTTTATGTCATAATTTTGTTTCGCATAACAACGCATAGCATAAACTTCATTTCGCAGAAAAAGGTTTGGCATACACTCATTCGTCATACTTTCATATTGTAAGTCAGAATCATCTTTTGGCATAACTTTTAAAGCATAATAATCAAAAAGTAGAACCGTGCATGCAGCAAGCATCAGGCATGCAGCATGCAGCAAGTATCAGACATGCAGCATGCTTCAGGCACGCAGCATGCAGCAAGCATCAGGCATGCAGCATGCAGCAAGTATCAGGCATGCAGCATGCAGCAAGCATCAGGCATTTAGCATGCAGCAAGCATCAGGCAGTAAACATGCAGCCAGCATCGTTTCTGTCACAGCTCCGGCGCTGCGGGGCTCCGGCGGCCCCACACGAGCTTATCGTCGCAGATGGTTGTAACTACCACCACCGCAGCTTCGGCTTGCTGGCCGGCTGCGCCGGCCAGCCTCAGCCGCGGCGGCGGCCATTAAAACCACCTGCTCCTCAGCTCGTGGGCCGCCTCGCCCTCCACGCCTACGCGGGCTTAAATAACACTCTAGGGATAGGGCAAACAAGACTACGTGAAGTCGGATTTACAGCAATTCATTTCTGTCACTAACTTTTTTGTAACAAATTTTAACTTTTCTGCCAACTGAAGAGTATGCCATTGCTAATTCGGATATATTATGACCATTCTGCCAAAATACGATTCTATTAAATAAATCGTTATGCCTTGAAAATGTTCGATTAAATAAAATTGTGCCAAATGAGTTATGCCAAATGAATTTCGGAGTATTAAGTTTCTGCCAGATGGAGGGAACCCGGATAAAGGAGGCCATTGAGAAGCCGCAATGAATTACGCGTATCTGCTGCGTGCGTCGTCTTATGCCTTCGGAGTCATACCTTCTCTCAAGTGTGGGAAGGTTCGTCAGACTTACATTTTGCGACAAGTTTATAGTTAACATGCCAATGTTAATCACTTTATCACTATCACTACATATTATAAAACAAAGTCGCTGTCGCTGTCTGTCCGTCCCTATGTATGCTTAAATCTTCAAAACTACGCAACTGATTTTGAAGTGTTTTTTTTAATAGATAGAGTGATTCAAGAGGAAGGTTTATATGTATAATAAATGCATAATATTGTAGAGAAACACTGAGAGATACGGTAGGAAGTTCGCCGGGTCAGCTAGTAACACTATAAAATACTCACCCTTACTACCATTAGCATAATAACAGAAATTGTCAAATAAATTGCTTATTATGAAATGAAAAATGCCGCTCATTATTTCTTGAAGTATCAGGCAAGTATCGCGGGCCTTATTTACATATTCCGTAAATAACCACGTCCTTCGAAGCTCCCGGTCCTCGGAGTGTTTCAAGTACCTTGTTAGTTTATAATGGCTGGCAGGTATAACTCTGCATTCAAACTACACTAGTTCTTTTGGGTTTTTAGATGAATAACTTTAATGGAAAGTAATAAATATTTGTTATAATCTAGAGAGACACATGCGAGTTTTGCACGGGTTTAATTTGTTTTTTATATTTGTTTATATAAAAAAAAAATGTTAGACTTGCAAACCTTCTGCAATAAATCAATAATTTAATGTTGCTAAACCGTTTGCTTGTCTGCGACCACCTAAGTTGTATAATTTTTTTTTATCAAAAATGAATTAAATACAGAAAAACATAAAACTTGAATAGCAGGTAGAGGAAGACAGCGCCGCTTTTTAAAATAATTTCAAAATTATTATAACTCAGAGTTATAACAATTTTAAAATTATAATAGGCATTAATCTAATACCAAATTTTTATTAGGCGTAGTGCCTAGTAAAAATTAGGCATAGTGTAGATAAATGTACCATATTAGGCACATGTTTGTTTACACATGTTTAGGCCCGGCGAAGATGTGCCGGCTATAACACCATTCGAGTGCATACTCCGGCGGAACTCGGTACAGTCATTCAAGAGTAAATAGCTAACATACAAACGGAATTACTTTCTCATTTACAATATTAGTACGAAGTTCACCTTTGTCACATTGTGTCTGTAGTAATAGTATATACCTACCATCAGAAAAGTAATAAGTAACAAACTCCGGGCCTAAGTCGTACAAGTAAACTTTCAGCTAACGGTAAACTTTTCTGTTTACCGGGGCAATACGGGATGAAACCTCTATAGGATACATTTGGAGGTTAATGTGGGTACTGTGTAGAACATGTTGTATTTGTGTCAACTATTTCTGTATATTAAGCGTTTGCAACAACAGATAATTATTGTACACCTAATCACGCTTTTATTCGCAGAGGGTTAGGCAGAGATGAATTAACATTAACAACCACATTTCCCCAGTATTCGGTCCCACTTAATAGGGGGCGAGCCTATTGTCGTTTTCCGGGTACTATTGTTGACTTAAGTCCTGCATCTAAGGCTGTCTAGGCTATATATCTGTCAAGTTAAAAGCCCTATCCCTAAGTCGCCTTGTACGACACCATATGGGAGGAGATGGGGTTGCCAAATTCTACTCTGCCGGGAACCATTCGGACCCTGATTAAAACAGGATTCTTAATTAGAGTTGGATTTTCATTGCAATTGGGGTATTTATCATTCATGAACACTACAGCCGCAAGTTAAAACAGTTACTGTTTTAGAAAAATAAAAATAAAATTGTGGATTGTATACATACCATTTGTAGATTGAAAATATTAAAACTGAGCCGTGGGATAAAGATTCCTTAAACTTAGTTTTAATATTGCCATACTTATGTCACAGTACTAATGTGATCGATTCTTAGTTAAACACTGACAATAACAAAAATCTTTATTTTAGTTATTCTTATAAATTACGAGTATGTACAAAAATCGCCATTTCGGGATAGCATTAACTTAAAGGTTCTAGACTTAGGTGACTTTCATCAACATGAACTTTTTTTAATTTTTCTAGCTTCTAGGATAGGTAATGTCCATAAGCGTTGGTTCTTCATCAAGTCTTCGGCATCTTCAAATGTTTGAGGCATTCCTTTCATCGCCGTCTCCGGTAATGCGGCAGCAATCAATATGACAAGTGCAGCAATTGCACCAATTACAGCTAGAGGAAGCCAGTAGTAATATACCTCTAAATAAGCAATATAAGGGGATAGAAATGACGCAAGATATCCGCAAATGTGCATTACGGCTACTCCTGATCCTCTCACTGATGTAGGTAAAACCTCTGGACCCCATTGCATGATGGCAGTCAATCCCATATTCACTCCAAACCTGGCTATGACAGCAAATACTACAGTTTGTACTCCGTTGGAAAATATTACCAGAAGACAGGATACGCTACTTAAAGCCATGAAAGCTATGCTCAACCATCTCCTTCCCATGTAATCCATTATAAATGCTAATATAAACACAGAAGGGAATTCGGTGAATGATATCACAGAAAAAGATACAAAAAAGTCGTATTCCAACTGTCCAATAGTTCTCACTAGTCCATCAAACACTACGGTGCAGCATGTGTACTCTAAACAAATTAAAATAAATAATTTCCTTAAAATTGGTCTTCTGAGAACCTCTAATAGACTGTGATGTTCTTTTTCCTTACTATTGGTAACTGACTGCTTGAATTTCTTTATCAGCTCCTCCGGTATTACTTTTCCATTAATTCGTCCGATGACTTGAACTTTCTCTATTGATTCGTCTACTCGTCCTTTAGACAATAACCACATTGGACTTTCTGGTAGAAAGAATTTCGATAATATCCCGATAGCTAAAGGTAAACTGGTAACTTGAGCAATTGTTTTCCAATGACCACAAGCCAAAGCAATCCATGGAAGTGCGGTTACAAATAGAGAATAAAATATAGCAAATGCCATGTTTGCTACTAATGTCCTATGTTTTGGACCAATATATTCCAGTATGAGAAGGTATGCCATGATCATGCATGTGTCATATGACATACCCATTATAAACCTGGCAGCCGTGAATTCAATAAAATTACGAGAAAATGTACTTGTGAAGCCTCCTACACTACCAACAAAACAGCTTCCCATAATAGCTGGTATTCTTCCAAAACGATCAGCAATCCAACCAAATGTGAATCCTCCTAGAATAGAACCGATGAAAAATATCGCTTGAGCGGTAGCCTGATAACTATTTTTTTCGCAAACCCATTCAAAATCACTTCCTGCGGTGGGGTAGGGTATTTCAGATCGATTAAACTCCCATCCATATTGACATGGCACTGTTTTCCAAGTCTCATTAGGCATCTGTCCGGTTGCTAAAGCATCAGTCCAATTCACTGCGTACATTTCACATTGTGAATATCCATATCTTGCGTTGTAGTCTCTAGGCACTCCTATATTTCTACGTTGAATGTCAGTCATGTTTGCCAGCTCTGGTATCCAGCACCAGTGATTAGGTGATACTTCTGTTATAAACATTTGTGAGAAGTATACACAAACTCCAAAGGCGAAAAAAGGACACGAGGAGAAGAATAACAGCCACTGATAGCACCCCAGTTCGCCAGCTGATGATAACAGGTCATCATAGTCAACTTCATGTTTTTCTTTTACTGCTTTAACTTCTACATTTCTTATGTCACTGTTGGTAGTCATTCTTTTATCAAATATGAATGAGAACTAAATATTGAATATGTCGTTTTATGTATTTGATGTTTATTCGTCAACAGAGTAAACCACACTGCAATATTTTCACAGAACTCCTTTGTTTTAACTGCTAATGCCAGCTCTTAAGATAGTGGGCTAATTTTATGTTGCAGTGCGTCAATGGATTTATCCATTATATACGGTGATAATAACTATTTGTTCTAACCAACACTAATATCGTCAATGATAGTACGACTATTATCGTAAATTGCTACTGTAATAACTGGTGAATATGTAACAGGTTTATAACATCTAGTAAATTCTTTTTACAACACACCTGCTCATAAAAGTGATATTATTTCACCGCAAATAGGCACGTAATGACACCTATTATCAAACTGTGACTTTTTCATTGCTATTATTCACAAGTGAGTAATAGATTATTTTTTAAATTTTATAGGTTAAGTTTCTATGTTCTTAAAAAAGTTTCGGTACAAAAAAAAACGTGTTTAATAGTACGAATAAATTAATATACCTATTGTATGTTCATTTGATGCATTTTCGTATTTAAATAAATAATTTCAACTTGTAACACTTGTTTAATAATAGTACATTATGGTACAAGTGAGCAAAGTTGGTGATTACCGCCGAGGCGCCATTGTCTTAAGAGTGCCGAGGACGGTAATCATCATGCTCACGCGTGCCATACGACGTTTTACAACACACTTGCGAATAAAATAATACTACGAATACTAAATAAACAATACTACAAATTAATTCGTTTTCCTATGCGTGCGCATTTAACAATGGCGGTCGACCATATTTAAAAAAAAATGAGGCTTGAATTTAACTTTTTTTACTGTTTATTTTTCTGTACTTAGAGAAAAAAAAAGTTAAATTTGAGTGAAAATTTTGTTTATTATACAATTATTACAAGTTGAAATTATTTATTTAAATACGAAAATGCATCAAATGACCATACAATAGGCGTATTAATTTATTCGTACTATTAAAACTTTTTTAAGAACAAAGTAATTATAGACACTTCCTATAAAATTTAAAAAAGAATCTATAACTCACTTTTGTGAATAATAGCAATGAAAAAGTCACACTTTGATAAATAGGTGTCATTACGTGCCTAATTGCGGTAAAATAATATCACTTTTATGAGCAGGTGTGTTGTAAATAAAATTTTCACTCAAATTTAACTATTTCTCTAAGTACAGAAAAAAAACAGTAAAAAAAAGTTAAATTCAACCCTCATTTTTTTTAAAATATGGCCGACCGCCATTGTTAGATGCCCGCACATAGGAAAACGAATTAATTTGTAGTATTGTTTATTTTATATTAGTATTTGTAGTATTCTTTTATTCGTAAGTGTGTTGTAAAACGTCGTATGGCACGCGTGAGTATGATGATTACCGTCCTCGGCTCTCTTAAGACCCTCGCCTAGCGGCTCGGGTCTCAATTGCGCCTCGGCGGTAATCACCAACTTTGCTCACTTGTACCATAATGTACTATTACCTATTTATTTTGTGATTTCATGTATCATTAATTGTAAAACTAAGCACTAGCAAAGCACAAGACGCTTTCTCCTGATTGGCTCCGTGACCAAGATGACCTTGGGGCTCAGGGTCCGCCTTCCGGCTCTTCCTCCTCTAATCGCAAGATCTTGGGCGTCCATGGTATTGAGACCATTGGCACGCATGTCACCCTCCACGAAGTCAAGTCAGGATTTCTTGGTTCTACCCCTTTTACCTGTACCCAGCGGGGGGTTCCATTGCCAAGTATTTAATTGCCCACGTAGCCTGGCGGTTTCCGTAAGACCGGGACTAACGCAGAAATAATAATGATTTAGTTACTGAATGAAATTTTGAAGCTTTTATTATGCTGATTGTTCAAATCGATACAAAGAGAAAAGAGAATGGACTTCGGGCGGGATTTAGTTAGTTACATAAAAGAGAAAGGTATACATCCACCTTCTCCTGGGTCTAGTTCGTAATGGAATTGTCAAGTACAGTACAATTAAAATCAGTTGATGATTCGGCTTTTTTCGGATATCATCGCCTGAATCCGAAAACGGAAATGACACGACATACATTACCGCGATTTCTTTTATGTAGCATTCAATTTAAGTATCATAAACGCAATGTATAGCATCTGCCAAGATGACATTACTAACCGTAGACCTAAGAAAATTATGCCGGAGCGACATGAATTTGAAAATTAATAATTTATTGAAGCTATACTTGTGTACATTAAGTAAAAAAATACATAGATATAAGTCAATATTTTACTGTTTGATGTAAGTAACAGTACGATATTACATCGGATTAATAATTAATTGATAATAATCACCAAAACAAATTTTTTTGTTGATAATTATCAATAAAGAAGAAGAAAGTACATTTTCTGCTTTTTTAAATAAATTATATTCTTTTTTTTAAAATGCAATGTTTTGGGACAAGCTATGCTGGCGCCATCTGCTTTTAGCTTTCACCGGCCAACCCCATTGTTATGCCCAAGAAATATGACATTAAATATGAAAAATTAATGTAAACATGTCAAGGTCAAAATGAGTCTAAAATCAAAAATGACAAAATTACATATTATGCCGAGGATTTTTTAAATAGTTTGAATTGAACATCAGTCATGTTTGCCAGCTCTGGTATCCAGCACCAGTGATTAGGTGATACTTCTGTTATAAACAATTGAGAGAAGTAGATACAAACTCCAAAGGCGAAAAAAGGACACGAGAAGAAGAATAACAGCCACTGATAGCACCCCAGTTCACCAGCTGATGATAACAGGTCATCATAGCTAACTTCACGGTTTTCTTTATCTATTTTTTCTTCTACAATTTTCATGTCACTTTTTGTAGTCATTGTTGTAAAAAATATGAAAAACAACTAGGTGAATGTTTAATATCTTTTTTTTAATATAAATGATGTTTATTCGTCAAAAAAGTAAACCATACTAATGGAATATTTCTACATGACTCTTTTATTTTAATTGTTAATTCCAGTTGTTAAGATAGTGAACTGATTCCTTGTTGCTGTGTGTCAATAGATTTATCTACTATATTATGGTGATAATAACTATTTGATGTAACCAGCAATGGTTTTCCAGTATTCAATGGTAGTATAATGATTATCGTGATTAGCTGTTGTGACTACCTATTAGGAAATAACAAATTTCATAACAATTTACGTATTGTTTATTTTGTGGTTTCATGTTTCTTTTTTTTTAATATTAACTGGAGACATAATATGAAGAACTATGCGTTTATTCCTTTTTATAAAAAGAAAGACAAACCCAAAGAACTTCTGGGCCCTAAATGAACGGAATAAATTAGGCCAAAGTATCTTTATTTGGAACCGGTTTTAAGTAAAGATTGTATTTCAGCACTAAACTTGAGTGACAATTTTAATTACGCTTACACGATCTACGTTCGTATAATCTTTACTCAAGTTGAGTTATATGGTACGATACACTAGGTATTCAATTATAATTTCAAACTTCTACAACACTGCAACATCTTTAAAAAAAAATTGACAATGTTATTCCATTTAAGGTGACCCTTGCCCTGCTTATGTGATTGATACTTCCTGTTAGATAATATGTAGCAAAATCTTTTTGCAATATGAATATTATTTATCTTCTAAATAATATAAGAGGAGTATGTTTAAGGAGAATGAGGAGAAAGAAACATAGTGTTTAAAGTTCAAAATTTATATTACTTTTACCAACATGAACTTTCTTTACTTTTCTGGCTTCTAAGAAAGGCAATGTCCATAAGCGTTGGTTCTTCATCAAGTTCTCAGCATCTTTAAATGTCTGCGGCATACCTTTCATAGTTGTCTCTGGCAATGCAGCAGGAATCATCATTGCCAGTGCAGCAACTGCACCAATCACTGCTAGAGGAAGCCAGTAGTAATATACCTCTAAATAAGCAATATAAGGGGATAGAAATGACGCAAGATATCCGCAAATGTGCATTACGGCTACTCCCGATCCTCTCACTGAGGTAGGTAAAATCTCTGGACCCCATTGCATGATGGCAGAAAATCCCATATTCACTCCAAATCTGGCTATGACAGCAAATACTACAGTTTGTACTCCATTGGAAAATATTACCAAAATACAGGATACGCTACTTAAAGCCATGAACGCTATGCTCATCCATCTCCTTCCCATGTAATCCATAATAAATGCTAATATAAACATTGAAGGGAAATCGATGAATGATATCACAGAAAAAGATACAAAAAAGTCGTATTCCAGCTGTCCAATAGTTCTCACTAGTCCATCATACACTACGGTGCAGCATGTGTACTCTAAACAAATTAAAATAAATAATTTCCTTAAAATTGGTCTTCTGAGAATCTCCAATAGATTGTTATGTTCTTTTTCCTTGCTGTTTGTAACTGACTGCTTAAATTTCTTTATGAGCTCCTCCGGTATTACTTTTCCATTAATTCGTCCGATGACTTGAACTTTCTCTATTGATTCGTCTACTCGTCCTTTAGACAATAACCACATTGGACTTTCTGGTAGAAAGAATTTCGATAATATCCCGATAGCTAAAGGTAAACTGGTAACTTGAGCAATTGTTTTCCAATGACCACAAGCCAAAGCAATCCATGGAAGTGCGGTTACAAATAGAGAATAAAATATAGCAAATGCCATGTTTGCTACTAATGTCCTATGTTTTGGAGCAATATATTCCAGTATGAGAAGGTATGCCATCATCATGCATGTGTCATATGACATACCCATTACGAACCTGGCAGCCGTGAATTCAACAAAATTGCGAGAAAATGTGCTTGTGAAACCTCCTAGACTACCAACAAAACAGCTTCCCATAATAGCTGGTATTCTTCCAAAACGATCTGCAATCCAACCAAACGTGAATCCTCCAAAAATAGAACCGATGAAAAATATCGCTTGAGCGGTAGCCTGATAACTATTTTTGTCGCAAACCCATTCAAAATCACTTCCTGCGGTAGGGTAAGGTATTTCAGATCGATTAAACTCCCATCCATATTGACATGGCATTGTCTTCCAAGCCTGATTAGGCATTTGTCCTATTGCTAAGGCATCAGTCCAATTCACTGCGTACATTTCACATTGTGAATATCCATATCTTGCGTTCTCGTCTCTCGGCACTCCTATATTTCTACGTTGAACATCAGTCATGTTTGCCAGCTCTGGTATCCAGCACCAGTGATTAGGTGATACTTCTGTTATAAACATTTGTGAGAAGTAAACACATACTCCAAAGGCGAAAAAAGGACACGAGGAGAAGAATAACAGCCACTGATAGCGTCCCAGTTCGCCAGCTGATGATAGCAGGTCATCATAGTCAACTTCATGTTTTTCTTTTACTGCTTTATCTTCTACATTTCTTATGTCACTGTTGGTAGTCATTCTTTTATCAAATATGAATGAGAACTAAATATTGAATATCTCTTTTTATGTATTTGATGTTTATTCATCAACAGAGTAAACCACACTGGAATATTTTCACAGAACTCCTATATTTTAACTGCGAATGCCAGTTCTTAAGATAGGAGGCTAATTTTACGCTGCAGTGCGTTAATGGATTTATCCATTATATAAGGTGATAATATAATAACTAATTGTTCTAACCAACACTAATATCGTCAATGATAGTACGACTATTACCGTAAATTGCTACTGTAATAACCAGTGAATATTTAACAGGTTTATATAAACATCTAGTAAATTTCTTTTTACCTAATTATTATGTGATCTCATGTATCATTAATTGTGAAACTAAGCGCTTTCTCCTGATTGGATCCGTGGCCAAGATGACCTTGGAGCTCAGGGTCCGCCTTCCGGCTCTTCCTCCTCTACTCGCAAGATCTTGGGCGTCCATGGTAGTGAGAACATTGGTACGCATGTCCCCCTCCACGAAGTCAAGTCAGGATTTCTTGGTCCCACCCCTTTTACCTGTACCCGGCGGGGGTTCCATTGCCAAGTATTTATTACCCACGTAGCCTGGCAGTTTCCGTAAGACCGGGACTAACGCAGGAATAATAATGATTTAGTTATTGAATGAAATTTTGAAGCTTTTATTATGCTGATTGTTAAAATCGATTTACAAAGAGAAAAGAGAATCGACTTCGGGCGGGATTTAGTTCGTTCCATAAAAGAGAAAGGTATACCTACATCCATCTTCTCCTGGGCCTAGTTCGTAATGGAACTGTCAAGTACCACGTATCAAGGTTTGTTGTTAGGAAAATGACATAATGTCATCGCTGGCAATAGTGAGCGAAGTAAGTCCGTGGACACTGCACTTACACTTCTTGTGATAATGCACAGAGAAATAAGAGCCCTAG
The DNA here is from genome assembly GCA_914767945.1 of Eilema depressum. Lineage (NCBI taxonomy): Eukaryota > Metazoa > Arthropoda > Insecta > Lepidoptera > Erebidae > Eilema > Eilema depressum. Next base: position 2,822,505 of record OU612021.1, read on the forward strand.
CATTGAGTTATAAGGAGCAAAAAAATTAATTTTAAAACTAAAACCCGACTATTGCAAAATCACGTCCTAAAAAGTATTAAACAAGAAAATATCAAGAATAGCACTTTTCTCTAGAATGTATTGTTTTGTTAGAGTAAGTGGCATACGACCACGGCTATTCTTGATATTTTCTTGTTTAATACTTTTTAGGACGTGATTTTGCAGTAGTCGGGTTTTAGTTTTAAACTTATTTTTTATTTATATTATTTTGGGGCAAGCAACACCCAATATTTCATACATATTTGAAATGTGATAATTGAGCCCTTTAATTTGATACCAAACACGGTCTATTTATCTCAATTTTATTTTTTAACACAGTACTTTATGACCGCTAGAGGGCGCCACATTAGAGTCAGTGACACGTCATAATAGCCTATAACCAGCTGACGATCAAGACGCTTCTAACGATACGTCAATACTCAATTGTCCAGTTCTAATATGTAGTTGAAGAGCTATGAGGAACAAACGAACATACATATATACATACATACACAGCCTGCTAAAATCATGACCCTCCTTTGGCTTCGCCGTAGTCGGGCAATAAAAACAAAACCATCACATCAAGGCCGTGGCTCGGGAGCTGGGTGCCCTCTCCGACTTCGGCTTATTTATTCCTATGCTCTCAAGGGAGCCATAGATGGGCTTACGACAAATTAATTAAAGTACTAGAATAGGTCCCGGTCTTATTCCTCAGTGACCTATTCATTATTATGTACTTTCAGAGCACGAAATTAGGTCATTTAACGTTTAACAGGTAGAACGGTTTATTTTTATTTAAGTTAGGTAATTTCAAGGGGAGCTCAGTGACTGAATATTATGGCGTATAATGAAATAAGTTATTATTATATAAATTATATTATAATTGTGCCTAATATGAACTCCTGTACTGTATGTACGTAAGTAATATTTATCACTTTATAGTTTATAGTGTAAAAAAAGTAGCGATTTCTAAACTGTGGTACCTCGTCGGTTAGTATTTATTCTATACTGAAAACTACCATTACCGAATAAATTGTATACGATAGTGTACTTACACTATATTTGAATTGGTATAGTATTAACACCATTGAATACGAAGGTTATTAGAACTAAACGCACTTCTAATAGAAAGGGTATACATCTGTACCAATTAGAAGCAAAGGGATTTTTAATATTGATCGTTGGCGCAAACCCATTAGGGCAGGCGCGGTCCGAGAAGGGGGGGGGGGTCACAAGGGACATGACCCCCCCCCCCCCCAAAACCATGCATTCCATGTATTCATATTGAAAAGTCTCAGTACGAGGGGAGGGGGGGTTAAATTTCTTAAGGAATTTCCGAAGTGACCCCCCCCCCCCCCCCCCCCAAACTTCAAGCTGTGACCGCGCCTGCATTAGGGTGTATGAATAATCATGTTAATGTTCGGTCAAAGGTGTGCCATCTACCAGTTGCAGTGAATACCACACCCAATGAATGTACACACAGCCAAGGAAATAAGTATACACTTTTACATACACCCTCACATGTAAAGTTGTAAAGTAACTCTGTCCGTTATCTATAACTTTCTCTCTGTTTTTATTTACTCCTCGATGGCTTAACCAAAAATCGCACACGCCGAATGTACACACAGTCAAAGAAAAAAAGTACACGCGTTTACAACATACACCCTTACATGTAAAAGTATATACTTACTAGCTTTTGCCCGCGGCTCCACCCGCGTGGATGTCGGTTATCGCGACCAAACATAGCCTATGTCCTTTCTCAAGGTCTAACCTACCTCTAAAGTAAAGTAAAGTAAAGTATATCTTTATTGTGCACACCAAGGAGAAAACATGTGTCATTAGGTGGTACATTTGGGTATAAACAATAGGCGGCCTTATCGTCACCTATATGGTAAAGTTGCGAATGTGTATAATTACGAATTTTACAGGAGAGCCAAAAAACTACTTTTTCTTATTTTTAAAATGGCGCACTTTAGTAAGCCGATGTCCTTTTAGTTTTTATTTTATGAAAATATAAGCAGAAGACTTCTGATTAATCAGTAAACTATTATAACAGTGAAATAGTCTAATAAATCACAATCGCAACTTTATAACCTCTAAGAAAAAAAACAGAAAATCATTTTTCGCCCATATTCAATTCACGTATGTGTCAGATTCGCAAGTATGAAATCAATTTCATTGAGAACGACAAAAATCAAATACCAAACTTGCGAATAACGCAGAAATCGATTGCTTTTTTTAAAATATTATTTTAATCTTAAATGGTAGTGTAGCACAATATTAATAATTTTAATGGTATGAAATAAAAAAACTATTTATTAGAGATAAAAAAGTAAAATTTTAATGGAATCAGGTAAAGCTAAACGTTAAAATTTTCACCTTCCTCATCGCTATCCGGTTCGGGCAAACGGTCCACAACGGAATCGGATGTTGGTAAATTCTCTACAATTCATGATAACTTCTTGGAGTCAAAAGTTCGTGACATAATTTTAGTAGATCTGTTTTTTTTTAGCCTTAGAAATAGGCAACCTGTCGTTGTACAACAGCAGCAGCAACAGTTTTAGGTGTTAGGCGCAATAGTAGGCTAGACCTCATCAGCAGTGTTGTTGAAGTTGGCTGTGTGTCGAACCGGGTAGCGTACCTTATCCTGAAAATCACGAACAGTCGTTCGCTGAAGGTGATACAGGTACATGCGCTGACCTCGTCTCACCCCAACAAAACTGCCGAGGCGGAATGGAATGGAAAGAGGACTCTTTTTTTCCGCACTTAGCCTCCTTTTTGGGCCATTGTGCGTGGAGAGTGCTGGCTATAGTAGCCAGCCTAACTCCGCCCAGAAGCGCAGAAGCTTACTGGGAGCTTCACAGGCTTCGCGGAGCGACCTCACTGTGGAGGATTTGAGAACGTTGGGGGGCTACTACCTCGCATTCCAGTACTACGTGGGCAACCGTTTCCTCGGCCACGAAGCACCCCCTACAGAGAGGGCTATCCTTGATCCCGATGGTGTAAAGGTGCTTGTTTAGTGGACAGTGACCTGTTATTGTCCCCATAATTGTTCTTAGACTTGTTCTGTCTAATTTTAGGAGACGTTTCGTAAGCCTTTTGTTCAAAGACGGCATGGCCACTTTTGATTGGCTGCAGTCTATGGTTTCTACCCATCTTTGGATGTGTAGGTCGGCGGATCTCTCACGTGACCAAGTACGTATCTGTGAGAAAGGGATCGGTAGTAATGGTAGCGGACCATATGCGGACGTGCCAGAGCCCCTACGTGCCAGCTCATCCGCTGCATCGTTGCCGTAGGATCCACTGTGCCCTTTTATCCACTGTAGCGTTATTACATTGTTTGTGGATAGCTTGTTAAGAGCAGCCTGATACTCCGCTATTAATCTGCTGTTGGTAATTTGGTGGTCTAGTGCTTTTAGGACAGCTGTACTGCCTTATGTTTAAGTCCCTCGCCTTCAGTCTGCTTATTTCCGTCGCAGCTGTTGTTATAGCAACACATTCACATTGAAAAATTGAACTGTGTTTGCCCAGTGGTAATTGGATATGTAGACCGAGGTCCAGGGAGTATACGCCAGCTCCTCCTGAACCATTTTCTGTTTTGGAGCCGTCAGTGTAGACGCGTACTTCCTTGATACCGGGTAGTCCTTGTCCTCGGCTTCTGTTATTATATGGTATTTTTGGTGAAAAAGAATTGTTTGTAGATCCTATCACACGGAGCAGCCATTATAGGCTGATATTCCAGAGCTTGTTTGAGGATGGTGGTGTGCGGACTTTCTTGGTTATTACCCCAGAGTCCCAGATGCCACAGCCTGATAGCCGTGCCAAGGCGGTATATGAGGTTAAGAAAAACCGCACAGGAAATGGATTTGGCAACGCCGGGACTCTGCGATAAGGAACGAGATAGACTTTTTCAAAACGGACAGTAAGCACATATTTAGAGATGTCTCTGTGCTCAACAAGTTCGCAATTGGAAGCGATCACCGACTTATCCGAGGCTTTCTAAATATCAACATCAAGGCTGAAAGATTCCGAATAATAAGATCAACCTTCCGACTCACGCCACTCTAAGTAGCTCTAGGGTTCGAAAAGTTCCAACTACAACTTCATTATCTTTTTGCAATGCTGGAAACCTCTAGCGGCATTGACGAGAAGACCGACATAGTGGTCAAAACATTGCAGAAAGTGTCTCAAAACTTGTTTGCCGGAAAACGCAAACAGCAAGAGTCCAAGCTCTCTCCTGAGACTCTCAAACTTATGAGGAAGAGGTGTGAACAACTATCCACACAGTCGTCTTCGTCAGATGGGACCCTTAAACCAACAAATCAAAAAGCTGATCCGACGCGACCTCCGAAGCTCCAACACTCGTACTATCCAGGAGGCAATCGAATGCAATAGGCCCTATTGAATAGGGGGTCGAAAGTGTTCGCTCAGCAGTTGGGGAGGCCCCATCTGATGAAACTTAAAACTGGGGATGGCAAAACAATTGCCTCAAAGTTCGAGATACTCTAAGAGATCGAGAAATTCTATGGACAGCTATATGCATCACGGATGAGTAAACCGACGGGACACAGCGATGAAGACCACAGAGCCCCACTTACGCGCCATTACACCGAGGAGACGCCAGTTAACGAGCGGTACGAGATAGAGACGGCTCTCAGGCAACTGAAGAACAACAAGTGCCCTGGTGATGAAGGACTACTGAGCTATTGAAAGCAGGTGGTGCTCCAATCTTGAAAAATCTAGCGAGTGTCGTTATTTCCGTCATCCAGCAGGGGCTAACACCTAGAGCATGGAGCGGGAGTGCGGTGGTATTGTTCTTCAAAAAAGGTGATAAGACCTTGCTGAAGAGCAAGCCGGGTTTCGAAAAGGCTACAGTACCGTGGACCACATCCATACTATACAAATAAAAAAAATAAAGAAATACTGTTCGGCAGATTGTAGAAAAGATGCAGGAGTACAATCAGCCGCTGTGTATGGCGTTTGTGGACTACGAAAAAGCTTTCGACTCTATCGAAACCTGGGCAGTGCTGGATGCCCTGCAGCGGTGCCGTGTCGATTGGCTTATTCGGATTGGTTGGCAATTGCTTATATGACACTGCCACAATGTCTGTCCAGCTCCAAGACCAGAAGACGAAACCCTTACTTATATTAAGTTCAGATTGAGACTGCGATTATGTTTAGAGAAGAAGATTTACTTTTATTAAATTGAGAGTGAGTATGAATGAACGAATGCTCACTTAATAAGATTATACCAAGCAAATATTGCTTCTAATGCGACTGATTTTTTTAAGTGTTGAGAGTTTATTAAACGCAAATTGTAAAAAAATGGACTGCCTTTTTTCCCTTATTGATCAGTGTAGGTATGCTCAAATCCAAATGTAATAAAATATGCTCCTTTGCAAAAAAAAACCTTGGAAAAATTCGAATGATTCGAATTTAGTTTAAGTGGAAATCGAATAAATAATTCGAAATTGAATAATAATCGAATTTTGCAATCTCTATGACTGACAAGTAATGTCACTTATCGTTGTCTTTATTAATTTTGGATACAAGCATTTTAAGCCAATTTAAAATGCTTTTTTTTTACGTATTATTGTGGTTATAAACCAAAAGTTTAACGTATGAAGAAATAACTGAGACCCTATGTTAGAGTAACCATATCATTTTATAGCGTATGTGACACATATTAAGTTAGTTGACTATAGTCTACCATTTAATTTTGTTGACAGTAATGCCATAGTAAGTATACGAATATAACTTATAGGGGAACTATCCGCGGTTTGTTTCACATTTTTTACTTAAATAATACCATGGCAAATAAACGAATATGACCCATAGGTAAATTTACCATGGTATATTAAATAATTTACAAAGAATGTTATACCATGGCAATTATGCGAATTGTGCACATAGGTAACTTGACCATGGTCCGTTAACATTGTAAGCTTCAATGATACTTCAGTAAAGATACGAATCAAGCAATATTCGCAAGTTTACTTCAGATGTTCTGATAAAAGCGACTTGATTTAGTTGTGGTAAAATATATTATCTACACTTAGTTAATTTGCCATGGTGCCTGACAACAAATGTTTGGGATACGTAAATATGCTGCTATGATATCTCATAGACTATTATAGATACAGAGCTGATACTTTGCGACATTGTGTATTACGATATTGGGATTACGTTAAACCAAAAAACAGATTTTCGTGAAAACAGCAGATTCGCAACTTTGCCATATAGGTGACGTTATCACCTAGTGGCAATCTCTTACAGGCAACCATTGGATGGAGAAGAGAGTTTGAGTTCTAATTTTGGGTAGTATGGTGTACAAAGTCAGTTTTTTTGGTACCTTATCTTTCAGAATCCTATGTGAATTGTGAAGTGCACCTACACTTCACATAGGATTCCGAAAGAGCATAATTAATATATGAGTACTTACAATATACACACACCTAAATATATACTATACATACGCTTTACAAAATATACCTATACATATACAATACACATACATACACAATACAATATGATACATACACATATACTTACCATATATAACTCATCTTGGCGTAGGAGGGTCCAACAGGTCTCGATGTAACCGATGTCCCGGAGGTAGTGATCATACACGGATTTTTTGAAAGCTGTTAGGGATTGTGCGCGTCTAATACTTACCGGTAAAGCATTCCACAGACGAACAGCTTGGACTGAGAAGGATTTATCTGCAAATTTTGTGGAATGCCCCGGCATTTTTAATCTCAAGTTCACTGCCGATCTCAGAGACCTGGAATGTGTGGCGTCCAAAAGCTCAAAACGTTTTTTAAGGTAAAAGGGAGTAGCAGGATAATAGAGTATGCTATACAGTAATGAGAGTATATGAGTGTTCCGGCGAAGACGGATAGGTAACCACTTGAGCTTTCTTCGGTAATCAGAAACGTGGTCATATTTGCGTAGACCAAATATGAATCTTATGCAGAAGTTTTGGAGTCTCTCAAGCTTATTCAATTGGTCTTCAGTGAGATCTAGATAGCTGGCATCTGCATAATCAAGGATGGGGAAAAGAAGTGACTGTACAAGTGCAATCTTGGTGGCAATAGGCAGAAAATTACGCAGCCTCCTCATGGACCCTGCGGCCGCAAACATTTTGCGACTTAGTTCTTGTAATTGAGGGCCCCAGGTCAAGCAACTATCAATATATATCCCTAGGTTCTTGACTTTGTCGCTGTACGTGATACTTGTACCGTCGCACGTAACCTGTGGGAGCGTTGACCACTCTATTCTTGCGACCATCCAAGGACTGCCAACAATGATGACCTGAGTCTTGTTCGGGTTCACCATTAAACCGTACGATTTGCTCCAGTTGCAGATTGAGTTCAGGTCACCATTGACAGTGTCGACCGCCTTGTTAAGATCGTGCAGTGGAGCTTGCGAGTAAATTTGGAGATCATCTGCGTACAGGTGGTAGGAAGAAGTTAAATTATTTGTGATGGTGTTTATGAAAACTGCGAAGAGTAGGGGAGATAAAACGCCACCCTGTGGCACACCAGCAGATGTAGCACACCAAGAGGAATGAGTATCTTCGATGTTAATACGCTGCCGGCGACCAAACAGGTAACTATGAAACCAGTCAATCGCTGTTGGAGATATGTTAAGAGAGCGCAGTATGCCGAGTAGGATGTCGAAGTCGACAGTATTAAATGCATTGCTGAAGTCCAACACCAAATTTCATCGATATCGGTTCAGCGGTTTAGTCGTAAAAGTGAGACAGACAGACAGACAGACAGAGTTACTTTCGCATTTATAATATTAGTAGGGATTTCTTTGACCATGTGTACGCTCTGACGGAATTCGGTTATGTAGGTCAAGCTTGAAAAGATAATAGACATTTTTATCGTAATGTATCTACAGTAGTAGCAATATTATACCTTTTTTTATCGTGCGAAAAGTCTCTACGGATACCCCTCCGCCGGAGCCGGTGGAGGAGCTTATGTCGGACTTGAACCGACGAAAACGCACGCCATCTTCGGGCCGTTGGTTGCCGGCGGTCAGGTGGTCGTAGACATATACCTCGCACCCTAGCCGACCCAGGGCCATATCTTTCGATCCGGCCCTCTTCCGGTGTGGGGACCACAGAAGCCTCAACTCGCCCCTGGGTATGGGAAGGCACGCAATGCGCGCCGCCACCGCGGCCTACTTCTGCTAGGGTGACGGGCTCCACCCGTCACCCCCAGCAATATCATACCATCAGAAAAGTAATAAATATACATGTAAACTTTCGGTCACCGGTAATCTTTCCTAATTACCGGGTAATACGGGAGGATGGAACCTTTGTAGGGTACATTGCTGGGTTGGGAGGTAATGTGTGTAACTCTTTGTAATATATTTAATAAGAGTTTGATTTTTTTCATAAAATAAATAATGTAATATAAAAAGTATAAAATTAACTAGGTTTCGGGATCTTTACCATAGGTTGCCTTACTTCTATGACCAATAATTTAATTAGGTACTGACAAGTATAAATCTTTATTTTCAATTTACTGATTAAAGCACATTATTTACATGATTTCAATTTCTGGATGACATGACGTTTAACGTTCAACATTTATATGACTTTCCTCAACGTGAGCCTTTTTAACTTTTCTAGTTTCTAAGAAAGGTAATGTCCATAAGCGTTGGTTCTTCATCAAGTTCTCGGCATCTTCAAATGTCTGCGGCATACCTTTTATCGCCGTCTCCGGTAACGCCGCAGCAACGAATATTATCAGTGCGGCAATTGCACCAATCACTACTAAAGGAAGCCAGGAGTAATATACCTCTAAATAAGCAATATAAGGCGACAGAAAAGAGGCAAGATATCCGCAAACATGCATTACGGCTACTCCTGATCCTCTCACTGAGGTAGGTAAAACCTCTGGACCCCACTGCATGATGGCAGATTGTCCCATATTCACTCCAAACCTGGCTATGAAAGCGAATACTACAGTTTGGACTCCGCTGGAAAATATTACCAGAAGACATGATACGCTACTTAAAGCCATGAACATGATACTCAACCATCTTCTTCCCATGTAATCCATAATACATGCCAATAGAACCACAGACGGGAATTCGGTGAACGATATTACAGAAAAAGATACAAAAAAGTCGTATTCCAACTGTCCAATAGTTCTCACTAGTCCATCAAACACTACGGTGCAGCATGTGTACTCTAAACAAATTAAAATAAATAATTTTCTTAAAATTGGTCTTTTGAGAACCTCTAATAGACTGTGATGTTCTTTTTCCTTACTATTGGTAACTGACTGCTTAAATTTCTTTATCAGCTCCTCCGGTATTACTTTTCCATTAATTCGTCCGATGACTTGAACTTTCTGGATTGCTTCCTCCACTCGTCCTTCAGACAATAACCACATTGGACTTTCTGGTAGAAAGAATTTCGACAGTGTTCCAATAGCTAAAGGTAAACTGGTAACTAAAGCGATTATTTTCCAATGACCACAAGCCAAAGCAATCCATGGAAGTGCGGTTACAAATAGAGAATAAAATACAGCAAATGCCATATTTGCAACTAATGTCCTATGTTTTGGACCAATATATTCCAGTATGAGAAGATATGCCATGATCATACATGTGTCATATGACATACCCATGACAAATCTGGCAGCCGTGAATTCAATAAAATTACGGGCAAATGTGCTTGTGAAGCCTCCTAGACTACCAATTATGCAGCTGCCTATAACAGCTGGCAATCTTCCAAAACGATCAGCAATCCAACCAAATGTGAATCCTCCAAAAATAGAACCGACGAAAAACATCGCTTGAGCAGTCGCCTGATAACTATTTTTTTCACAAACCCATTCAAAATCACTTCCTACGGTAGGGTAGGGTATTTCAGATCGATTAAACTCCCATCCATATTGACATGGCACTGTTTTCCAAGTCTGATTAGGCATTTGTCCTTTTGCTAAGGTATCAGTCCAATTCACTGCGTACATTTCACATTGTGAATATCCATATCTTGCGTTGTCGTCTCTAGGCACTCCTATATTTCTACGTTGAATGTCAGTCATGTTTGCCAGCTCTGGTATCCAGCACCAGTGATTAGGTGATACTTCTGTTATAAACATTTGAGAGAAGTAGATACAAACTCCAAAGGCGAAAAAAGGACACGAGGAGAAGAATAACAGCCACTGATAGCACCCCAGTTCACCAGCTGATGATAACAGGTCATCATAGCTAACTTCACGGTTTTCTTTATCTACTTTTTCTTCTACAATTTTCATGTCACTTTTTGTAGTCATTGTTGTAAAAAATACGAAAAACAACTAGGTGAATGTTTAATATCTTTTTTTATATAAATGATGTTTATTCGTCAAAAAAGTAAACCATACTAATGGAATATTTCTACGTGACTCTTTTATTTTAATTGTTAATTCCAGTTGTTAAGATAGTGAACTGATTCTATGTTGCTGTGTGTCAATAGATTTATCTACTATATTATGGTGATAATAACTATTTGATGTAACCAGCAATGGTTTTCCAGTATTCAATGGTGGTATAATGATTATCGTGATTAGCTGTTGTGACTACCTATTAGGAAATAACAAATTTCATAACAATTTACGTATTGTTTATTTTGTGGTTTCATGTTTCTTTTTTTAAAATATTAACTAGAGACATAATATGAAGATCTATGCGTATATTCCTTTTTATAAAAAGAAAGACAAACCCAAAATACTTCTGGGCCCTAAATGAACGGAATAAATTAAACCAAAGTATCTTTATTTGTAACCGGTTTTAAGTAAAGATTGTATTTCAGCACTAAACTTGAGTGACAATTTTAATCACGCTTACACGATCTACGTTCATAAAATCTTTACTCAAGTTAAGTTATAGGGTACGATACACTAGGTATTGAATTATAATTTCAAACTTCTACAACACTGCAGTAATATCTTAAAAAAAAAAAATTGTCAATGTTATTCGATTTAAGGTGACCCTTGCCCTGCTTATGTGGTTGATACTTCCTGTTAGATAATATGTAGCAAAATCTTTTTGCAATATGAATATTATTTATCTATATAATATAAGAGGAGTATGTTTAAGGAGAATGAGGAGAAAGAAACATAGTGTTTAAAGTTCAAAATTTATATTACTTTTACCAACATGAACTTTCTTTACTTTTCTGGCTTCTAAGAAAGGCAATGTCCATAAGCGTTGGTTCTTCATCAAGTTCTCAGCATCTTCAAATGTCTGCGGCATACCTTTCATAGCCGTCTCTGGCAATGCAGCAGGAATCATCATTGCCAGTGCAGCAACTGCACCAATCACTGCTAGAGGAAGCCAGTAGTAATATACCTCTAAATAAGCAATATAAGGTGATAAAAATGACGCAACATATCCGCAAACGTGCATCACGGCTACTCCTGATCCTCTCACTGAGGTAGGAAAAACTTCTGGACCCCACTGTATGATGGCAGTTGCTCCTATATTTACTCCGAATCTGGCTACGAAAGCAAATACTACAGTTATAATTCCACTGGAAAATATAACCAAAAGACAGGATATGCTACATAAAGCCATGAACACTATACTCAACCATCTTCTTCCCATGTAATCCATAATAAATGCTACTAAAACCACAGAAGGAAATTCTGTGAATGATATTACAGAAAAAGATACAAAAAAGTCATATTCCAACTGTCCAATAGTTCTCACTAGTCCATCAAACACTAATATGCAGCATGTATATTCTAAACAAATCAGAATAAATAATTTCCGTAAAATGGGTCTTCTAAGAATTGCCACTAGACTATGATTTTCTTCTTCCTTGTTGTTGGTAATTGACTGCTTGAATTTCTTTATTAACTCCTCCGGTATTACTTTTCCATTAATTCGTCCGATGACTTGAACTTTCTCTATTGCTTCTTCTACTCGTCTTTTTGACAATAGCCACATTGGGCTTTCTGGTAGAAAGAATCTCGATATTATTCCAATAGCTAAAGGTAAACTGGTAACTAAAGCGATTGTTTTCCAATGACCGCAAGCCAGAGCAATCCATGGAAGTGCGGTTACAAATAGAGAATAAAATACAGCAAATGCCATATTTGCAACTAATGTCCTATGTTTCGGACCAATATATTCCAGTATGAGAAGGTATGCCATGAGCATGCATGTTTCGTATGACATGCCCATTACGAACCTGGCAGCCGTGAATTCAACAAAATTGCGAGAAAATGTACTTGTCAAGCCTCCTAGAGTACCGACGAAGCAGCTTCCTATAATAGCTGGTAATCTTCCAAAACGATCAGCAATCCAACCAAATATGAATCCTCCAAAAATAGAACCAACAAAAAACATCGCTTGAGCATTAGCCTGATAACTATTTTTGTCGCAAACCCATTCAAAATCACTTCCTGCGGTAGGGTAGGGTATTTCAGATCGATTAAACTCCCATCCATATTGACATGGCACTGTTTTCCAAGTCTGATTTGGCATCTGTTCGGTTGCTAAGGCATCAGTCCAATTCACTGCGTACATTTCACATTGTGAATATCCATATCTTGCGTTGTCGTCTCTAGGCACTCCTATATTTCTACGTTGAATATCAGTCATGTTTGCCAGCTCTGGTATCCAGCACCAGTGATTAGGTGATACTTCTGTTATAAACATTTGAGAGAAGTAGACACATACTCCAAAGGCGAAAAAAGGGCATGATGAGAAGTACAACAGCCACTGATAGCGTCCCAGTTCACCAGCTGATGATAACAGATCATCATAGTCAACTTCATGTTTTTCTTTATCTACTTTATTTTCTGAAATTTCCATGCCACTTTTTGTAGTCATTCTTGTAACAAATATGAATGAAAACTAAAGTATTAAGTATCTTTTCTTTTTTGTATGTGATATTTTTCTTCGACTGAGCAAACTGCACTAATGAAATATGTCATCACGGCTCTTATATTTTACCTGCTAATGCTAGTTGTTAAGATAGTGGTCTAATTTTAGGTTACTGTGTGTTATGGATTTATCAATTAATATTTGTTTTAACTGACAGTAGTATCTTCAATGGAAGTACAATGTATTCTGTATTTAACTATTGTAATAAAGTAATAACTTATTAATAAATATCAAACATTACATACTTATTACTTCTCAATTTTTTTAAATTTTACAAAATTAACTACAGTTATTTAAACTAGACTGACTTCGAAATATGAGTTTGCAACCTACACAGACCTCGTGGTTTTATTAAAATATTCTTGTCTATTATGTGGAAAGTGAATTATATTTAGTTGCTGTAATTTCTCAAACACTATCTCGCTGGTAAATATTGGTTTAAGTTTTATTCTGATAATAATAATAAATAAAGTATATAACTTACAATCTACCTTCTGGATAACATAATTATAATTTATTATACAGCTCTAGTAGGTCTCTAAGCCATGGCACATATAGATTTATGATGCCCCGCCTACCTGACATCAATCCTCCGGTGGAATGCTCTTGTTGCTGGTTAAACTGGCCCCCATGCCCTAAGGCCCTGGTCAAAAAACCCCTTATGGTCAAGCACAGCAGATATTTGTTGGAGTGCCCCAAGGTACGGGTCACACTCGCCTCGGCATACCCGTCGTACACTCATCTATCGTTTTACAGATCTTTCTGTGATTTAATTCAGCAAAAATGCCAACTGGCAGGATTAATGTTACCCACATAAAAATCTCTACTGTCCGGATATTTTTTTTGTCATGGTTTGTGTATGTAATGCGTATGGATGAAAGTAATATCAGTAGGAAGGTATAAACTATGGAAGTGGAGAGCTACAGGAGAAAGGAAGATCTAAGAGGATATGGATGGACTGTATGAAAAATGATACGGCTTGGAAGGCATCTCTGGTTGTAATCATCTCAATATTCACTATTTTGAGATGAATGTTGATGAATTTACAACTTTCAAAACCGTCAAGAGATTACTTTTATTGGCTCAGATCATTGAGCGACTGCCTTAATATAAATTAAATATCGCCTTTTCTGAAAGTCATAATCATTTAAGCACAGAATCCCGGTTGCATCCGAGGCTTGCCCCTCACGAGGCCTGAAATTCGGTGAGGCCAGTGCATTCCTGATTTTCTTCTCAATTTCGTTCGATTTTTGTTCTTGATTACGGTCTGGTCCTATGCTACATCTTATGCCCATTCACCAAATTATCATTGAGTTCATAAATATACTTCTGATATGATCACCCACGTTTATTCTTAAAAGGTATTTTTGGGTTAAATTTTATTAAGACTGACTCTATTTCTGTTTAATAGAAATAATTTTCTTTAGAGTAACATTTTGAAAGGATCTCCCAAATTAAAAGCGACCGTTTATACTCAATTTCGTTTATTAAGATGTTTTCAACACGGATCAACGTAATTGGGTACGATGACTACAAAAATGGTACCTATTAAGAATTTACGAGATACTAAAAATATACATACTTTCCTCCCTTTTACATTCATTCTGAATTATCTCCGTAACAAATTTATTTCGTACAGTTGTAGGACTTCTTATGATATTAATGTTAATAACAATGTACTTTGACATAAGATCTCACTAAGATTTTTGGTGAGCAACCAACGTCACTTTCAAGTCGGTACACCTAATGATGGACGAAGGAGGCTATAGCTCAGCCTTTTCTCCCGGGGTTGGGGATCAGACGGCAGTCTTTTCCATTAAAGCTCAAATTGAGGGAAAAAACGCGAGTTCTGGACCTCCGGCCCTCTTCCGGTGTGGGGACCACAGAGTCCCTGCGGCCTGCTTCAGCTAGGGCGACAGGCATCTCCACCCGTCACACCCAGGCCCGCGCTTAGTCTTAATTAAACTATATAACAACAGCCTGCAGGAAATTCAAAACCTGCAACGATATTTCTCAAGCATATTATTGAGTCTAGCTACAGAATAAAATTTTATCCCTATGAGATAATATGTACCAATATTAAGGCTTATGTGACAGATCAATAGATACTCGAGTACTTTCCGATGTAAGTTATTTTTGGATATCAAGGATTTCAATCCCCGCTGTTATTTCACATATAAATTAAACCACAAGAGGAAAGTAATCTCTGAATTAGCTTAATCCGAGAAGGTTCTACATTTACATATTTAAATCTAAGCTTATAAATGCCATTATACTAAAGCTTGATCCTCGGATCTAGTTTCTGAGAGGAATTAATACATATTAATTCCTCTCAGAAACGGTGAATGGGTGCGGACGCAACATGCGGCATTTGTTATTATCTACTCCTACTCAAATAACCAGCACGGCAGGCTGCACAGCTCTAGAGACTCTTAAACGGCGTAAATACTTTTTTTTATTTTATCGTGCGAAAAATCCCCACGCCGATATCTCCCCCGCCGGGGCTGGAGGAGGAGGTTATGTCGGACTCGAACCGACTAAAACGCACGCCTTCTGTGGGTTGTCAGTTGCCGGAGGTGAGATTGTCTTAGCCATATCCCTCGCACCCCGGCCGACCCAGGGCCATATCTCTCGATCTGGCCCTCTTCCGGTGTGGGGACCACGGAGTCCCCTACTCGCCCCCGGGTATGGGGAGGCACGCAATGCGCACCGCCGCCGTGGCCTGCTTCTGCTAGGGTGACAGGCGGCCCCACCCGTCACCCCCAGGCCCGCGCTTCTGCGACCTCCGACGAACGGCGTAAATACTCGAATTTCCAAAAACAATAAACCAGTCTGTTGCCCGCATCGATTTCGGTAATCGCGACCAATCATAGCCTATGCCCTTTTCTAAACTATCTGTGTATCAATTCCAAAACGACGCCAACATTACCCAACCCCCTTTGTCAGATTTTATCTTAAAATGAACTTTTGTACCTACGTACTTTCATCCTCTGTAACCCCTTTTTTCGTCATAAAAGGTACTTAGTAGGTACCTAAACATTTAGGTCCCAAAGTAAAGGTTTTCCAAAGTAGGTCCTATCCCAAGCTCTAGTCCATCTCTGTACCTACTAAATTTATCAAAGTCGGTTTAGTACTTTGGGTATGAAAGCGTAACAGACAGGCAGACAGACAAAGTTACTTTCGCATATAATATTAGTACGGATATATATAATTTAGCTTTACCTCCATAAATTGCCTTGTATAACAGCAGCGCTATACAAGACGTGTTGTAAATAGTGTAACTGTCACTTGGCAAGTTACTCACTAAAATGAGTAGTTTCCTACAAGATAAATACGGTTTCCTCTACCAAGGGCTTAATCTAGCTTAAATGGATTACTATGTTTGTAGCATAAGAGCCAGCGGGCTGTTTCAAACTCACATTAACATTGATTCAATGTGAGAACGGTAAGAAGATTTAATTTTTGATTTCGTTTACATTTTTAAAATAACAACACTTATTGAATTTGCAGTGCAGTTACAGTTAATTTGTACGCGCGCTGTAGAAATAATCTTGAGAGGTATGGTCTGCAAAATCTCTCTATAACCTGCTTAAAGATATTGGCTTGTCTAGAAGTGCAGTACCTAAGTTCTATACTAAAACGAGTATAGAAAACTGCATCAGTCACATATCTCAGGATCTGCTTGGGTATCTCTCTCTGCCACACGATGGACCTGTCACCCGCACTCTGAATCCATGGATAGTTAAGAATTTCGTCTCATAAGCACTTTATGGTCCTTCTATATCTCACTGTGCAAATAACTTTTCTAGAAGTGTATATATACGTGAGAATAATTCATTCACTCATTCCACTTATCATTAAAGCATAAAGTAATGTGGCAATGTCACTAGGGAATCTCGGTGGACAGTTATTTTGACAGTAATATTGTCAGGCAGGGAATTCAAACATGTGGGTTGCATTACTGAATTGTGTTACTTTAGACCTTTTAAGCCTCGTCTAAAGTTCATGTTTTTCGCAATATTTTCAATGAAAACACACGTTAAGGTGATTGTTGTTAAATGTTTGGCATCTAGGTGCTGATAGACTTGAACATTCACTTGTAACAGAACATCGAGCATTCACCGATTTAAAATTTGTCGAACCGACCAACGAACCGAGCCAAGTGTAGAGCCAAATAAGGCTACGAACATTTACATGATCTTTCTAGCGAACGCTCTAGTCGAAGCAAATTTACAGTCGTTTTGCAAGCATGCTCGCCTTGATAGAAAGCTCACTAAAACGCTCTCGTTTATTTTTCTGTAATGTAACATTCGTAAGAATGCTCGTTACAAGTGAATGCTCTAGTTTATCAACACCAAATATTTTATTTCTATAGTGCCAAATATCATAAACAAAAGTTGTGAAACACCATAGAGATGTAACTTTACATGTTTTGTTGCGTGTTTTTAGTGAAAATGTTGTGAAAAGCATGAGCTGCAACCGCACCTTTACAAAAGAGAAAGATACAATAACAACAAAAATATCAAGTGATCTATTCCGAAGAGTGAATCGGATTCGGCTGAATGTGGGAACCGACGAAATGTAATATTTCTAGAACAATGAACGACAGTTGTAGCTGATAGCTTATTGTCGTCTTATTTGGCACCGACGAAAACAAAATACGCAGTGATCGTCCCAGATGGAAGCTACAATGTTGAACTCATAAATATGGAAAAGGCATCAGACTTCTTGCAGACTAGCTTTTGCCCACGGCTCCACCCGCGTGGTAGTCGGTTATCGCGACCAAACATAGCCTATGTCCTTTCTTAAAGTCTAATCTACCTCTATACCAAATTTCGTCAAAATCGGTTCAGTGGTTTAGGCGTGAAAGCGTAACAGACAGACAGACAGACAGAGTTACTTTCGCATTTATAATGTTAGTAGGGAAGTAGGGATAGGGATTTATTTTACGCGAGGACTTATTTTAACAAAATCAAAGTTATAAGTCACAAAGTAGTACTTAGGTGCTGCCAAGAAGAGAGGCAGTCTGCGCAGCGTCTTATGAACGTGAATGTCTGACATGATGCTCACAGTTACATTCTATCATCGCATCGCTCGCCATAGGCAGGGAATTTATCCTTACAAATTGCGGCTGGATACGGTGCGTACTGCGCGGTATGAAAGGAACTTCATCCCACGCACACTCAAGCTGCGAAATGAACTCCCTGCTGTGGTTTTCCCAAACTATTACAATATGGGGTTCTCCAAGGGTCAGCAGCATAAGTGTAACGCCCTGCCCTAGGGTTGCATACATCTTTAGGCCACGGTAACCACATCCCATCATGTGGGCCGAGTGCTTGTCTACCACCTAAGTGGTAATAAAAAAAAAACAAAATGATAACTTCTTCATTTACCTACGTTTAAATTCCCAATCTATTACCTGCCAATAAAACACACAGCCCCTTTTTATAATCGCCAGTAATGACATGGTGAATTGTCAATCCGCTTTCGCCTGTCCCAAATACTTTGAAATCCGTCATCTCCGGAGTAGGAAGCTGTTTCCCTTTACATTATCTGTTAATTGGAGTCTCACGCCGCTCACAGGTGATAATACAACCCGAGCCACGAGTTAAGTAATAAAACATCATTATTATTACAAACACGTCGTTTCTTGTGAAAGAAGGGTTTGTTTTGAGAGGATGGGGTAGAGTTGATTTTTTTTTAAATTCAGACTTAAAGTAGTACCAATAATAATAATACGTTTTTTCTAACTGCCCTTATAAACAAGTGGCAATTGTCGGCCGGCGTTTTGTAGAATAGAATGCCAAATGTATGGGATTTGACATATATATGACAAGCGTCAACGAATGTCAAAAACGTCAAATCCTATACATTTGTCATTCTATTCCATGATACGCCGAGCAACGAATGCCACTTGTCTAGGGGGGCTGAAGTCGGTCTTCCGATCGAGAGGTTTTGGATTCAAATCATGGCCATTACGCACTCCTAACATAAGCAATTTAGCTTAACTGGTCGGAGGGGTTATGAACAATACTAATATTCATAAAAAATAAAATCAAAGCTGCAATTAAATAAAATCAAAATTGAATAGACTGTTTGAATTTGACTGTTTGGTTAACTCTATCAATTAATTATAAAATATGGGTCAGTCTGTCAGTCAGGCAATCTATCAATATCCTATATTTGGAAAATATTGTGAATTTTATTGAATTTGGCTTTTAAATAATTTTACCTCCATGTTTTCGAAAAAATATTAGTGACATTTTAATTTACATATTATATTATTATTGTAAAATAAAGTGACGTCAAACATAGTTTTACCTTGTATGTGAGGATTGACAACCTATGTAAGAAATTTTTAATGTTTATTGCTACCACTGTTATTACTAGAGTATTATTTATTTAGATAACTGCGCTTTTCCCACCTCTATTTAGATAATCATTTGTATCTGCAGATTGTACCGTTTGCAGATATTATGCATATTGCATTGTTGCTACTATTTAGATTACGGTGTTATTGCACAATACAAATACAAAGAGAGAGATATTTTTAGATGGGAAAACCAACTTCACTGCTATGAAACTAAATCCTAAAGCGAATCGAGCGCTCGTGGTCAGGTGAGCTCAATGTCCAGACAGATTTTTTCAGACTTTAGAGCGTAATTAAATAACAAATGTCCAAGCATCTTCAAAACTTTCAGATTTGGGTATAATATTAGTAGGACGGAATTAGTAGGACGAGTCTACATGGTAATGTATTAAAAAAAAACATACATATACTGTTTTACATAACATAAACATAACATAAACTCACGCCTATATCCCCGAAGGGGTAGGCAGAGGTGCTAGCACCCACATTTTACTGTTTTACGAAATGGGCATGTATATTACAACCTTGTTTTTCAGGAATGCTAACGTTTTAATAATTAATTTGATACAGGTATCTACTTATACAAATATAATAACATCAGTCATTACTTTGTTTTGAATTTATCAACGAAGAGTTTGTTACTTATAAATCTATCTAAAAATCTAATTATAAATCTTTTTACCAATGTAAGGGATGAAAGAATGATCGGGTTAATTAACAGTAACTAAACCATATTTTTTTATTGATACACAATTTCTATATTATCGCCAGTTATGAAATATCACTCACACAAAATAAATAAGTTAAAACACAAATTCGGAATCCGCCTGACATACTTACTCCATTTATTCTTATATTATTAACAGTTTTTCATTATTCTAACATCAGCACCATTGCAAGGAGAATTCACGGTCTCTTAAAGACTATCATTTTCATTTCTTGTTTAGGTACAGCAATGGCATTGTTTTCTGAAACAGTAAACAGTCGATACAGAAGCTGTTGTAGATACTCTAGACATCACTGCAAAAAAGTAACTAAAGGAAGAAGAAAAAAAAATCAATACTAAAAGATGCATTTGAAAATATTAACTGACGTCCTCCGTTCATCATAATTATGTAATTCCCGAAACCTGTAAACCTGCGATTCCAGGATATAAAGCAGCGTATTTAAAAGCATGAATATAAATATTTGCATTGGTCTGGGTGTTTCTATGTATATTATGTATGTATTTACAAAAAAAAAAAGTATCTAAGTATGTATATCCGCATTCTAGATTCCATAACACAAGCTAATTAAGCTTACCATGGGTCTAGATAGCGTTGTGTAGAATGTTATTGTAATTTTATTTCAGACTATAATCTATCTGTGTGCAGTAAATTTCAAAATTTCATCCAGGTCCGTTCAGCTTTTCTGGCTTGGTTAACTAACTGAAATCCATTCTGTTTGAACCACTGATCCCGCGTTCCTGCAGTGCACTGGGATAAACTTTTTGTTGTTGATTGAAAAAAAAAACAAAATTATAAACTCCTTACCATTTTTATTTCCTTTACATTTTCTGTGATATATCACCCATACCAATATACAGCTTGTAATCGTCATGGCTATTGTAATCAGTGCTGATGCTATATATATCCAGTTCGAGGTTATCCTGAAATAGAAGTTGTGATATTGCAGGTTAGTCATTAATTTGAATAAGTTTATTTAAATCACTTTCAGAACGATTTTTGTTTGGTGTACAATAAAGTTTATTTCTATTCTATTCTATTCTATTCTATTCTGTAATATCAGATTACGAATTTAATCAATCATTTTTGAATTAGCCTACTGCAGTCTACTGTTGGACATAGGCCTCTCTCAATGTAGGAAGACTACATTTTATGACAGGTCCTTCACTGTCCAGGCTGTACGGTTGTGGAATGCACTGCCTTTGTCCATTAGACGTGCACAATCCCTGGCTATTTTCAAGAGAATGGTGAAAGAACATTACTTGGGTTCCTAGCCGCGTTATCATGTGTCATTAAGTAGGTAATAATACGCTTTGCCTATATCTTGTATTTTTATATAGTATCTATGTGTTTATCTGATATGTGTATGTATGTCTATGTAAATATATAGAGAGTGAATATATATACCTAAATAGGTATATGTGAGAAATATAATGTGTGTGTACGTGTATAATTATGTATGTATGCAATATATATGTATATGTATGTATGTATGTGTGTATGTATATTATACAAGCTTATTATGATATATATTATGACTACACTAATAACTGCCCATAAATTATTAATTATTTTAAGGTTAATTATGTCCATCTAAAGGTTGCCTGGTAGAAATCGCTTGTAGCGATAAGGCCGCCATTTGTACATTTCTTTGTGTCAATGCTTTCATATATTATGTATTATTAGTGTACAATAAAGTTTTATATTATTATTATTATTATTAAGACTTAAAATTTTAATAAATTTCAATCATAATTATTGCTCGTAGGAGTCCGAACTTACCAATGTCCAATGAGCTGCATATCGTTTTCATTTGTAGATGTAGCTACACACGTTGAATTATTCATAAGCCATCCCAAATCACAATTACAAATTTCTGGTCCAATGCAACTACCATGTAGACAGCCTTTAGAACAATAAGGTGCACAAATATTGTCTGTGAATTTTTGGTAGCCAGCAAGACATTCACAGGTATTTGGAGAAACACAAGTCGCATTAATACATGTCTGATTGCAAATAGGCGAGCAGGTTTCATTATTCTCTTCCACTTTCATGCTCCAACCCTCATCACAAATACATTTTTCTGGACTTATGCAAGTTCCATGGACACACCCACTTGAACAAGATGGTTTGCAAATGTAATTGACTGATTGATGTACTGTTAATTTTTCAAAGCCTTTTAAACATTCGCAAGTATTTGGAGCTACGCACTTGCCGTTGATACAGGAATTAGTACATATCGGCTGACAAGTTCTATTAAATGTTGACTTTATTAACATCCATCCTTGATCACAGACGCAAGTTTCTGGACTGATACATTTCCCGTGAGAGCACCCATCGGAGCAATAAGGTTCACATATATTATCAGTTAGATCGTTTAACCTATTTCTTTTATATCCTGCCAAACATTTACAAGTATTTGGTGCTACACATATTGCATTAACACATTTTTGGTTACAAATTGGTTGACATGTACCACTTTTTGATTTAGAATCTGAAGTCAACCGCCAACCTTTGTCACAAACACATACTTCAGGCGCAATGCAAGTTCCATGATCGCACCCACGGGAGCAATGTGGGCGACAGATATTAGCTTCTAATAGTTTATAGCCAGCTAAACATTGACAAGTATCAGGAGCTACACATGTACTATTTTCGCATGGCTTCGTACATATCGGTTCACAAGTTTCATTGTTAATTGAGCTTGTTCTCTTCCATCCTTTATCACAAATGCAAGTATCTGGACCAATACATCTCCCATGAGTGCATCCTTTAGAACAGTAAGGCTCACATACATTATTTCTTGAATCATTGCTCGACGGTTTGTATCCTGCCAAACATTTACAAGTATCTGGTGCTACACAAGTGGCATTTACACACTTTTTGGTACACACAGGCTGACATCCACTCACTGCAGTCAATTGCCATCCTTTATTACAAGTACATGTCTCTGGCTTGGTACAGTTTCCATTATTGCATCCTTTCGAGCAATGTGGACTGCAGGCATTATTGCTTATCTTTTTATAACCTGGTAAGCATTCACATGTTTCTGGAGCGCTGCAGGTACCACTTATGCAAGTCTTAGAACATATTGGTTGACAATTGTTGTTATTTTTAGACACCACTAACTTCCACCCTTTATCACAGATGCAAGTTTCGGGACTGATACATTTTCCATGGGTACATCCATTAGAACAGTAAGGCTCACATACATTATTACTTGAATCATTGGTCGACAGTTTGTATCCTGCCAAACATTTACAAGTATCTGGTGCTACGCAAGTGGCATTTAAACACTTTTTGGTACACACAGGCTGGCATCCACTCGCTGCAGTCAATTGCCATCCTTTATTACAAATACATGTCTCTGGCTTGGTACAGTTTCCATTATTGCATCCTTTCGAGCAATGTGGACTGCAGGCATTATTGCTTATCTTTTTATAACCTGGTAAGCATTCACATGTTTCTGGAGCGCTGCAGGTACCACTTATGCAAGTCTTAGAACATATTGGTTGACAATTGTTGTTATTTTTAGACACCACTAACTTCCACCCTTTATTACAGATGCAAGTTTCGGGACTGATACATTTTCCATGGGTACATCCATTAGAACAGTAAGGCTCACATACATTATTACTTGAATCATTGGTCGACAGTTTGTATCCTGCCAAACATTTACAAGTATCTGGTGCTACGCAAGTGGCATTTAAACACTTTTTGGTACAAACAGGCTGGCATCCACTCGCTGCAGTCAATTGCCATCCTTTATTACAAATACATGTCTCTGGCTTGGTACAGTTTCCATTATTGCATCCTTTCGAGCAATGTGGACTGCAGGCATTATTGCTTATCTTTTTATAACCTGGTAAGCATTCACATGTTTCTGGAGCGATACAAGTACCACTTATACAGGATATAGAACATACTGGTTGACAAGTACTGTTATTCTTAGACACTATTAACTTCCATCCCTTATCACAGACGCAAGTTTCTGGTCTGATACATTTTCCATGAGAGCATCCTTTAGAACAGTAAGGCTCACAGATGTGGTTAGTTAATTGGTTTGCTGTTGGTTTGTAGCCTGATAAACACTTGCAAGTATCTGGTGCTACGCAATTGGCATTTATACACTTTTTAGTACACACAGGCTGGCATCCACTCGTTGCAGTCAACTGCCATCCTTTATTACAGACGCATGTTTCTGGCTTGGTACAATTTCCGTTATTGCAACCTTTTGAGCAATGTGGACTGCAGACATTATTGCTTATCTTTTTATAACCTGGTAAGCACTGACATGTTTCTGGAGCAATGCAGGTACCGCTTATACAAGATTTAGAACATGCTGGTTGACAAGTGCTGTTAATTTTCGATGCTGTTAACTTCCATCCTTTATCACAGACGCAAGTTTCTGGTCTGATACACTTTCCATGAGAGCATCCTTTAGAACAGTAAGGCTCACAAATGTTATAAGTTAATTTGTTTGCTGATGTTTTGTAGCCTGATAAACATTTGCAAGTATTTGGTGCTACGCAAGTGGCATTTATACACTTTTTGGTACAAACAGGCTGACATCCACTCGCTGAATTCAACTGCCATCCTTTATTACATACGCATGTTTCTGGCTTGGTACAGTTTCCATTATTGCATCCTTTTGAGCAATGAGGACTGCAGACATAGCTGCTTGTCTTTTTATAACCTGGTAGACATTGACATGTTTCTGGAGCTATGCAAGTACCACTCACGCAAGACTTAGAACATACTGGTTGACAAGTAGTGCTGTTAGTTTTTGATACTGTTAACTTCCATCCCTTATCGCAGACGCAAGTTTCTGGTCTGATACACTTTCCATGAGAGCATCCTTTCGAACAGTAAGGCTCACAGATGTGGTTAGTTAATTTGTTTGCTGTTGGTTTGTAGCCTGATAAACACTTGCAAGTATCTGGTGCTACGCAATTGGCATTTATACACATTTTAGTACACACAGGTTGGCATCCACTCGTTGCAGTCAACTGCCATCCTTTATTACAGACGCATGTTTCTGGCTTGGTACAATTTCCGTTATTACATCCTTTGGAACAATGTGGGCTGCACACATTATTGCTTGTTTTTTTATAGCCTGGTAGACACTGACAGGATTCTGGAGCATTACATTTACTATTTACGCAAGGCTTCGTACATACAGGTTGACAAGTTTTCATTTTGTCTCCTTTAACTAAGACAAATTGCCATCCCTTATCACAATTGCAGACATTAGGGCCAATGCAAGTTCCATGGGCACATCCTTGCGAACAAATAGGTTCGCAAATGTTATCATTTTTATTTGACTTTTTAAATCCGGCCAAACATTTACAATTATTTGGAGCTACGCAGTTGCTGTTTATACACTTCTTATTGCAGACAGGTTCACAGACTTTGTTCCTGAAGACATACCCAATATTGCATTTACAAGTATCTGGGGCGGTACAAATGCCGGCTCCGCAATTCTTTACACAAATTGGTATACATTTGTTTTTATTCTTGAAATCTAGCCGGTAGCCTTTATTGCATGCGCATTCGTTGGGACTGCGGCAGAAACCATTCACACAGCCTTTGGCACAGACGGGATTACAGATGAGTCTGAATGAAAACAAAGTGAAAAGTTAATAATAAATTATTTATCCAGGCTTCGACAGTTTGATAAATTATGCAATATTTAATCAACATTTTGAAAGCTACTTACTTACTGGTATTAGTTTTATCCTGGATATAACCTGGGCAACAGTCTTTATATGTCTTTTTTACAGGTTTCTGTAAAGATATGGTCATGTTAGAAAAAAATTCCTACAAACTTTTGAGCAATCAAACCTACTACTTTCTGCGGGGTGGGAATTATTGTACCCTTCCTCCTATATTTTGGATTGCTTTGACCGGAATATATTCTTTATGCATTTTGTTCGTTTGTGCAAACGTATGCTTTGCCTAAACCTAAGATTTTCTTTAGCTCAGGAAAAGTAATCCGTAAAATATATTTTCTTAATTGATTGTAATTATTAGATCATTGAATATATTGTGGCGCTCATTGGGGGAGGCCTATGTCCAGCAGTGGACTGCAGTAGGGTAATTGATTGATTGATTGATTGAATATATTGTTACATAAACACAAAAATGGGGCCTTAATTAATACAAATTTCAACACTTACTGCCATTATTGTCGTTAATGTGCGCTGAATCTTTCTTGTAGCTGTACATTTTCCTTTAATTTTCCTTGTGCATATTATTTCCCCTTTGGTATATGTTCCTATTTTGGACCTAAAAAGTTCACATCACAGTAAAATTTATTTTAATTTTACACTAAACTACATTTCTCACTTCAGCTTAAGGAATCGGTCTTGCGATCGACGTCCCAAATTAAATGCCCGTTCATTACATTAATAACTTGAACCCACTCCGTAGTTACAAGTAATTTTAGTTTCGCTGGAAGGCTTCATAAGAATAATAGTTATTTTGGTAACTAGTAGGTAAATACCGAAAGAATTTAGGTACGCAATAGGCAATTCACCACAATACTGCAAACTTTAGAAATAAAAAGTAAACTTCAAACTCAGAAATAATGAATTAATAGACGAAAGAATAAAATTAAATATTTACAGTTTTGTTTTTGTACATAGCTGAGCTTCGGTATACGAATTACAAAAAAATGTAATTACAATAAATGATATAAAAAATAGCACACATCTGCTTCTGACACACATTTTTACGATACTGGACCAAGAGATGAACTGGACCATAGGAATTGCAATTCAGATAATGATGAGCAATACTAAACCATAAATCTGAGCGTTTCATAACGGAAGTTACGTGGGCAGGAACGATAAGCTAAACGATAAGCTAAAATATAAAAATATAAAAAAAAGATAAGATAAAAAAAAAAAAAAGCTTTGCAGTTGCGTAGAGATGTGGCATCTTTGGCGGTATTTTACCGTCTCTACCATGGTGAATGTTCTGATGAGCTCTTCCAAGTAATCCCACCCTCTCCTTTCCTATATAGGACAACACGTGCAGGACTCAGATGCCACCCGCATACGGTGCAAAATATTCCATCAAGAACCAAGCGATTCGGCGACTCCTTCTTCTGCCGCACTATTAAGACTTGGAATTCCTTACCAGCTCACGTGTTTCCCTCCTCCTATAGTCCCGGGTCCTTTAAGCGGGGCGTGAAAAAGCATCTGATGAGGCCGTCAAGCTGAGTGCCACCATTGTAACATGGTACATGTCTGTAATGGTGACCCTCTTTTCAGAGACTTTGCCTTTAGCTTACCATCAGGCGAGGCAAAAAAAAAAAAAAAAAAAAGGAAATACATAACGGAAATCACGCGCATAAAAACGAGATACATATAAATTTCATCTCCATTGTTAGGAGTGGGTTCACGTCGGTAGTGTAATGGCCAGGATTCGAACCCGGGACCTTGCGATCGTAAGGCCGACTCCTTAACCACTAAGCTACCGACGCTCATTAGTTCATTTATTGATATGGGGGGGGCTATAACAATCTGTGAAGCCATTCTCATTTTCTTGCTGGTGCACTTACTAATTAGCGAACAAGACTTTAGCGCAGGCTTTCTTCTCGGGGTGGAAGGTCAGTTGTTCTCCATAAAACCCAAGATAAGCTAAATCAAGAGGAGAAAAGAGTGAATCCTGAAGTCTAAAGTACCAGACTTGGAAGTAACCGGGACAAAGAACTCTCATTATGTTAAACTCGACTTTGTACGATGAGGGACTTTCCTAAATAATCATGTCAATGACGTCATACTGGCACTGGTAGTGAATTCCCGTATTTACGAACCCACGCATTTACATTTTATAATTATCTCACACATTCATGGACTGGACATGGATCTTGAACCTAAATCGCGAGGCAAACAAGGCCCTGCCCCTCTAGACAAGAGCTCTCGTTGCTCGGCGTATCATGGAATAGAATGCCAAATGTATGGAATTTGACGTCAAATTTGACGTCAAATTCCATTCATCCATCATCATCCAGGCATTCTATTTCATCATACATCGTTGACGCCTGTCATATACGTATATGACAGGCGTCAACTAATGTCAAAAACGTCAAATCGTATACATTTGTCATTCTATTCCATCATAGGCCGAGCAACTAATTGCCACTTGTCTAGGGGGGCTGGCGCGCTCGAATTGTTTTGTAATAATCTATGCTTGGTGAATTTGAGTTTTTTCGTCCACTGCAGTAGCACCCCATGATTTCCTCAAAACACACTCAAGAAACGTGTACTGGGCGTATGGAGCACATTTTAGATTCAAGATATAATGTTCCGAGCAATAGATCCAGTAAGTACTTAAATACCCTACAGCATTACGTTTAAGAGAATCTTTGGGACAGAAGTTCGTCTGAATGCTGCATGTCAAAAGTTTTGATGAAAACATTTTTGAAGTTCGTTTTCGTGTTCAATTCCAACAAAGAACAAGGATTTTCCTTATGAAATAATTCTCTCAAAGCCTTCAAATTATTTATATGTAGATTTTATTGAGCTTCAGTCTGAACTGTGAAGATAATTTTAAATATCGCTTCATGATATTTTATTGTGTTTTTGATTGTTGTTTATTTTTTTTATACCAGTGAGGTGGCAGACTAGCAATTGATGTATTTATTGATTGTTAAGACAAATTGCAGAAGTTTTGTTACTACGTTTCGTATTTTGATTTTTTTTAACAATATCAACTACAGTAGAAGAACCAATTTTTATTGGCAGTATATTGAAAAGCTAATTGGTTGTCACTCTTGGTACTTCGAAAAAAGTTAAATCCATGTTTGTGGGGCTTTGAACCGTTCGTCTCCCCCTTTTTTAGGACGCTTACTTTTATCTAGGATTGGTGGGTTCTGATATCCAAAAAAATAAAAGAATCAATTTTCTGAATATTGCACACTAACCGTAAAAAAAGGTAATAATAATATGACAGTTGGTCGGTTGGTAAACGTAGTCATTACTAGTATACCACGCCTCACTTACTCCAAGTGAGGTGTGGTATACTAGTAATGACTACGTTTACCCTAGAGGAAGAAAGGCATTGTTCATAATAATATGGAACATCAAACGATTTCAGCGTAACCTAGACATGTGGCAATTCGTAGGCCAGTGTATGACGTACTTATATATGATAGTCGGTAACGTATATCGTAAACGTCAAATCCCATACATTCATTATTCTATTCTACAATACGTCGGTCAACGATTTGCCTGGGGGGCCTGAATCCTGAATATCAATTGTCATTGACAGATTTGATAGATTGGCAATGTGACCTTAGTAGTCAAAAAGTCATTTATTTTGTATAGACCATTATAGTGGAACTTACGAAACGTCAAAATTAAAAACTAGTTTAGCAAATATACTACCGGCATTTAGTAATCTGTGCTACCGGTTCGAAACACTTCTTCGACCCGAGAAGACTCCGGCAAGAAACACAGCGGGCATTTTTTTTGGTCTATTTACAAACATTTGCCTAGTCTACCCGCGATGGTTTTCCCAAGCGACTACAATATGGGGTTCTTCAAGAAGAGCATTAGACGGTTTCTTCAGGGTCGGCAGCACAAGTGTGACGCCCCTGGTGTTGCATACGTCCATAGGCCACGGTAACCACTTTCCATCAGGTGGGCCGTGTGCTTGTCTGCCACCTAAGTGGTATAAAAAAAGTCTACTTAGTTCTAAATACAACAGTTTGCTTGAGTAGCGTAGTTGAGCGAACAGTTCATTTCCAAGCTTGTTTATCATCTAAATATTCTTGAAGTTTATAAAAGCCTTTTTGACACAGTTTACTCTAACTACATTTTTAAATTTATTCAAAGAATCTTTCTGGAAATCAGGTCTTAGTTTAAAATTTTATCGAATTTGTAATATATAATGTACATCTAGAAAACACACGTAGAGGGCTTGCGATGTACATACAAGACCTTATAACAATACTCGAAGTACAAATTAAGTATTAGCATACATTAAGTCCAATTCAGCTGGCTGATGTGAAATTAGAGATAGCAAAATTATCTTTATAATTAAGAAGTGAAGAGTTCATGTAAGCTTCGCCTCGACTTATGTCACACTGTAATATAATATTACCCTTTAGTCTCAGTAGTTGTTAACTTTACAGGTATTATTCCGAAGGTGACAGCTTAAGACAAGTGCAAACGCACCCAGCACATACGTGTAATTCATTGCGGCTTCTCAATGGTCCCCTTTATCGGTATCCGAGTTTAACAAGAACGCTGTATCTACTGCATGCGTCTGCAGTTGTCGTGTGCGGTCGTCTTCGGCATCATACTTACCCATACCACAGAACAGATAATAGTACTAGCGTACCCATACTAATTATTATAAATGGGAAAGTAACTCCGTCTGTTACGCTTTCCTATCTTAACTACTCAACAGATTTTGATAAAATTCGACATAGAGATCAATTAGAGCTTGAGCAAAGGATATATAGACTACTAGCTTTTGCCCGCGGCTCCGCCCGCGTGGATGTCGGTTATCGCGACCAAACATAGCCTATGTCCTTTCTCAAGGTCTAATCTACCTCTATACCAAATTTCTTCAAAATCGGTTCAGCGGTTTAGTCGTAATAGTGAGACAGACAGACAGACAGACAGACAGACAGACAGAGTTACTTTCACATTTATAATATTAGTAGGGATATTAGTAGGGATGTTTGGCTGCAATTACTGATATCCACGTAGACATAGACGCGGGCAACAACCAGTACAATGTAAATAGGTATACAGGTAGTCTTGATAATAAACACGTATCTACCATTGTAGCTTCCTCGTAAACACCTGTAAACAAAGCGAACCTTTTTGTAATGTACAGATTAGCATTCATTACATTTTGGGTACTATCTCTTTCATGTTCTGAAGGGGCAAATGAATGAAATTATATTTCCAGTTTTAACATTCTGTTTTGTTCAAATAAGAGATAACAAACTGGGTACAAAGGTACTGAGAATAGATTCTAAACGTAATTAACTTATCGTGTTTATTACCGCTAAACTGTTGGTTTATTTATTTGATTTATGACTTTCCTGTGATATGTTAGACTAGTTCTTTTTCAGTACAGTTACCCTTAGAAGTTGCTGAACTCTATCAAAATATGATGATCAGGAAGATCTTTAAATTGGATAGGTAATAAATAACTGAAATGTAATAATTATTTTTGTCATTGTAGATTGATTTTAAAACTCTTTTGTGACACTTCCATTAGCCTTCTTTAAACTACTTATATATTTTAATCTAATTTTTGAAATCTATATTAGGTACTATACGTTATTTTGGTACTTGAAATAGAAACATTTTTAAATGTAGCAGGCGCGGATCCACTAGGGTGGGCAATATGGGCATGCCCACCACCTTAATAGACCTGTGACGTCACTTTTTTTATGGTTTATTGAAAAAAAAACCAAACAAATGAATTATGAATCACGCGTGATTTGGAACACAGCGTATAGTGCAATAGACGATATACCAGCATTTGTTCATACTGTTACAATATCAGAAATTACACACTATTATTGCGGCTTTTTTGTACGCCTTTTTAAGGAGCATAGGTCTGAGGTGTAAGTACATTCAATCAATCAATCAGTTAGTATATTGCAGTCCACTGCTGGATATAGGCCTCCCCGAATATGCGCCACGTCTGCCGATCCTCCGTCTTCCGCATCAAGTCTGTCCCAGCCACCTTTATCAGGTCGTCAGTCCATCTGCCTAAGGGGCATCGCACCTTTCTTTTTCCTTCTCGCGGTCTCCACCCTAGGACTCGTCTGCTCCAACGGCCATCAGTCCTTCGGCAGATGTGGCCAGCCCACTGCCACTTCAGCCTGCTTATTCTGCGGGCTATGTCGGTAACTTTGGTTCTATTTCGGATGACCTCGTTGCGAATTCTATCCTTCAAAGAGACTCCAAGCATAGCTCGCTCCATAGCCCGCTGTGCGACTTTTAGGTCACGGACTAACCTCACCGTCAGTGGCCACGTTTCGGCACCGTAGGTCATAACAGGCAGGTCGAAAACCTTTGTTTTGAGGCATTGCGGCAGGGGGGAGGAGAAGACCCGACGCAATTTGCCAAATGCTGCCCACCCCAGTTGGATCCATCTGGCTATTTCTTTCTCGAAGTTGTTTTTACCGAGCCGGATAACCTGCCTCAGGAGATATAGATATTTGATAGATAGTTGTTCCAGCGACTAAGCAACTATGACGATGTCGTCGTCGAACCGAAGATGCGAGATGTACTCACCGTGGATGTTGGTACCCCGCCAAAGTCCAATCCAGAGTCTTGAAGACGTCCTCCAATACGTTGGTGAATAGTTTGGGAGATATAACATCTCCCTGTCTCACTCCACGCTGGAGGCTAATGGGTTTCGTCTTCTGGTCTTGGAGTAAGATGGACATTGTGGCAGTGCCATACAAACATCTCAGCATCTCGATGTATCGCCAATCTACACGACACAGCTGCAGGGCATCCAGCACTGCCCAGGTTTCGATTGAGTCGAAGGCTTTTTCGTTGTCCACAAACGCCATACACAGCGGCTGATTGTACTCCTGCGTCTTTTCTACAATCTGCCGAACAGTATAGATGTGGTCCACGGTACTATAGCCTTTTCGAAACCCGGCTTGCTCAGGTGGCTGGAACTCGTCGAGCTTATCCGCGAGGTGATTTGTGACGACTCTTGAGAACAACTTATAGACATGACTCGGGAGTGAGAGAGTCTTATCACCTTTTTTGAAGAACAGTACCACCGCACTCCCGCTCTGTGCCCTAGGTGTTAGCTCTTGCCGGATGATGGCATTAAAGAGACTCGCTAGCTCTTTCAGGATTGGTGCGCCACCTGCTTTCAGCACCTCAGTAGTAATTTCCGTCATCACCAGGGCATCTGTTGTTCTTCAGTTGCCTGAGAGCCGCCTCTACCTCGCACTATTCGACATCTGGTATCTCCTCGGTGTAATGGCGCGTGAGTGGGGCTCTGTCCAGGTGTGTCTCTGCACAGGTCTTCGTCGCTGTGTCCCGTCGGTTTACTCGTCCGTGCTGCATATAGCTCAGTTTTAAGTTTCGTCAGATGGGGCCTTCCCAACTGCTGAGCGAACACTTCTGACCCCCCTATATCGCTAGATTGCCTCCTGGATGGAGCGAGTGTTGGAGCGTTCAAGGTCGCGTCGTATCGGCTTTTTGATTTAAAGTTCGGAAGTCTCAGGAGAGAGCCTGGACTCTTGCTGTCTGCGTTTTCCGGGAAACAATTTTCGAGACACTTCCTGCAATGTTTTGCCCACTATGTCGGCCTTGTCGTCAATGCCGCTAGGTTCCCAGCATTGCGAAACGATTTTGAAGTTCCAGTTGGAACTTTTTGGACCCTAGAGCTACTTGGAGCGGCGTAGGTAAGGTGACCTTATCATTCGGAATCTTTCAGCCTTTATGTTGATATTTAGAGAGCATCGGATAAGTTGGTGATCGCTTCCAGTTTGAAACTTGTTGATCACAGAGACATCTCTAAATATGTGCGTAACTACTGTCCATTATGAAAAAGTCTGTCTCGTTCCTTATCGCAGAGTCCCGGCGTTACCAAGTCCACTTCCTGTTGGGGTTTTTCTTAAAGGAACTATTAATGAAAGCTAGCCGTCTCACCGCGTTCAATTCAAGAGGTCAATGTGAGACCAACACCGCCAAAGACCCCCCCCCCCCCCCCCCCCCCTCCAGGCGTATTTAACATGCTTGACATGAGTTCGCACTACGACTCGCACTTGACTGATCTTCAGGTACCTGTGCCCACAACCTAGTTCCGCGTCTGGATCCGCGCCTGAAATGTAGATATTTTTATTGTGTTCATGGTTATAAATGCATACCTATCAATAGCTTTTCTTATAAAATGATATAACAAATGAACATTTTTATTTTCAATCATGCAAATATAGGAATGTTTTAACAATTACGAAGCCTTCAATAGGTTGAATAGAGCTCCATTTGTAAAGGAAAATGGAATGGAATTCCATTCTTGGAAGCCAAATTCTTATATAAAATAGACCCATTATCCCTTTTTTCAAAATATTTGTAAGACAGGTATGTTTCCGGAATATGTATGCCCGTGATGATGACAGCATTGCTTTTTTTCTTTTATACCACTTAGGTGGCAGACAAGCACACGGCCCACCTGATGGAAAGTGGTTACCGTGGCCTATGGACGTATGCAACACCAGGGGCGTCACACTCGTGCTGCCGACCCTGAAGAAACCTTCTAATGCCCTTCTTGAAGAACCCCATATTGTAGTCGCTTGCTTTGTTGAATCTCGATTCTTATGCCTCAGGAACAAGCTAGAGCGGGGGTCACCATCTTGACCGAGGATATTAAATATTAGAATAGATATACAATTCCATATAATTGATGATGAATAATATTTCCCGGGAAGTTTAGTAAGTAAAATTCCCTATTCCAGACTATGAAATACCAATCATATCATACAACTCGTGTAAAACCCCACTAAACATAGAATTTCAATAAAAAAGAGGGCATCGGTCGGAAGAGATAACGTGTCAAAACATATTACATTCATTGCGTAAATATTATGCGTACTGTTATTATAGTACCTATTCCAAAAATAACTATAATTCATATCAACGAACTCTGGCAAATATATTTTATCCTCATAAATTTGCACAATTTACAATATTTTGTAGGATTTTTTATATTGACAGCCTCCGTGGCGTAGCGGTAGTGAACACGGTCGCTACGCAGGAGGCGCGGGTTCGATCCCCGCTCAGTGCAAATATTTGTGTGCATGAAATATGAGTATTTGCTTTGGTCTGGTCGTGCCTCGGAGAGCACGTTAAGCCGTCGGTCCCGGTTGCCATAAGAGCATCTATGGGAGTCGTTACGGGTAGTTGGAGCCCTAAAAATCCAAAAAACAACGGTCTAGCTGCAAAGCTTCGATATCGCCTAATATTAACATTGGGTTGTGGAGGTCAGATGACACTCGCTTCACGGAAAATATTGAGGTCTCTAGCCAAATCCGTAGTTAAGACTGGTAAAGCGGACCCCAGACTCCGAGGTGAAACCTTCAGATGCGACTGGGAATTAACGCTAAGAGGAAGAAGAATATTTTGTAGGATTTTAATCGATATGTAAAAAACCAAGTAAGGATTAAAGTTCCTTAAACGCTCGGTGATATTCGTATAAAAACTGAAATCTAGAAACTAAGTCGTTTCCAAACCACCACCATTCTGACAGGGAAAGTACTTCAACCGCATGGTTTGAATTGCGCTGGATTAGGCAAACGAGGCAAGTTCTCGGTTTTTATCAAGTTAAAGTTACAAAACAAACTTGAAGATTGTATTGTGTACGACACTTAGCTACTGAATTTCTAACATTTATGTTGACGATTTGCATAAGTAAAATAATATTAACATTGTAACGAAAAAAATGTGTTTAGTTAGGTTTGTATGAAACCTAAATAATGTGATTAAAAAAGTGGCTATATGAGCCTAAAAAATAATTATAGAAAGTGAATGTAATTGGGTCTACCTGGCTAGCTATTGGAGACGCAAGAGATAAACAAAATATGATTACAATTAAATAATTATAATCTTGATGATAAAAAGGGCGTTACATGAATTTGTATGAAGGTAATTAAGAAGGGAACCTCAGAGGTAGGTTCGGTATAAAAATATTCTGCCGTGGCGTTGCTTGATCCGTTGTGCAAGATGGTAGTAGCACTTAGCTGGTGACACCGGAGCTGGTGTTGTTGACGGCGTGCCAGGGTCCTCGCTGGTGTGCCTCACGACCGAATGATGGCGTGAAGCCCGGTGCGAAGACCCTGGAAAACGAATAAAGTGCGGGTCAGTTTGTCACTAGGTAATTTCGTCCAAGTGACCCGCTAAAATAAAGCAGGTGAAGAGATTCTCCTCAGCGGCAAGACAGCAGTAGCTAAAGCTATAATAAAAGAAAAATAATGCAGCAGAGTGCAAGCAGGCGACGCGACCTCTGACCGTAGAGGTCATAGGCTCGTGGCGCTAAGTAGGGTAGGCTGTAAAAGCACATACAAAAAATATTAAATTAAAATAATAAGGCCATGCATTTTAGCAGGCAATAAGCTGGACCGCTGAGAAGGCTTCACCTGTAGGAAGAAGTTGGAAATGTTGATCTCAAGGACTTACCCGTAGCCGACAGCAGTAGGCCCGGGGTCAAATGCGACCTGCCTTGGCGGAGTTCGCCAAAAGAAAGGAACGATCAAGTGCCATAGTTTTGACACTTGAGGTAGTGTACTAGTGATGTCCAGTCTCGCTCGCGCTACCATAGACAATTAGTTATTCGAATAGAAATTACTAAAATATCGAATAATTGTGAAATTATTTTAACATTTATTCAAAATAAATCCACAACGTTACAACATAATTTGGTCCTTAGACAAACAGAGTAAAATACACCGCAATGAAACCATAATAGCATTTTGAGCCCATTGCGTTGGAGACTTTGGGCAGTTAGAGGTCGGAGTCAAGGGCTTTGATCTTAGAAATTAGTCGCCATATTAAGTGCGATTTGAACAAAAAAATGAACGCAATCTATTGTTATTTTTCTGTTTCATTTGCCTGTTTTGCAAAGAATGAATTTGCCAAATTAAGAAACTAATTAATAACTCACTTCGTGTAGGTACTTGACACGTTAGTAATTGCGCTTTATAAAGCTTGTTCCGAGTTTAGCAGGCAACAGGATCACCACATTAGGGTGCATACATATACCTAGTGTGCAGTATAGGGTGCAGTAAAGTGATCTTTCGTGTGATCGTGAGGGTACACTCGTTTCGTGTTTCGAGTGATCGGGAAATTAGACTCACTGTGTCGTTGAGTCTTGCTTTATAAAGCTTTTTTTCCTGAATTACTTAAGTAAATGACTGGGCTCCATGCTGGTGGCACGCTCCAACCATCTTCGCTATTAAAATTTGGATGTTTTTTAAATTACGATAACCTCGTGAAAGTAGTTTTAATCCAATGAGGGAGATTCGCGTAATCTTCAGACAGTATCATGTAGAACCAAAAGTACCTAAGCCTTAAGTAATATACCTAGTTTTAAAAGGTCGTAATTTCGGATTGTCATTTTATAGACTACTCAAACCTAGTGCCTCGATGTTGGTGACCGAATGTTTGGACATTAATTCCGAATAGCAAATGAAATGGCAAATATCTACACTTCTGTCGACCTAAGCTGGGATAACTACTTTGTCAAGGACTTCATCATCATCATCATTATCTTCGAGTACGTCCCGATCGCATCCGACGCCTTAACTCCTAGGTCCACTGAAAAGGCTTTATCAAGGATTTCATGCTTTTCTTCTTCATCCTAGCGTTATTTCCCAGTCGCATCCGAAGCTTTCACCTCGGAGTCTGGGGTCCGCTTTACCAGTCTTAACTACGGATTTGGCTAGACCTCGATATTTTCCGTGACGCGATTGCCATCTGACCTCCACAACCCAATGGTAACATTAGGCGATATCGAAGCTTTGCAGCTAGACCGTTGCTTTTTTGGATTTTTTAGGGCTCCAACTACTCGTAACGACTGGCATAGATGTTTCATTTTTGCTTGCTACAAATATTTAAGTTTACCCATTAATTTAAATACAGCTTGCCACATATGGAGTATTCATCCTCACGCGTTGGGTAAGTCAACGGTGCGCACAGTGCGCTATGAAAGGAACTTCATTTCGCGCACACTCAAGCCGTGGAATAATCTCCCTGCTGTGATTTTTCTTAGCGACTACAATATGGTGTTTTTCAAGAAGGGCATTAATAAGTTTCAACATGGTCGGCAGCACTACTTGGATGCCTCTCTCTGGTGTTGCCACATTCCTTCAGGCGGGCCGTGTGCTTGTCTGCCACCCAAGTGGTATAAAAAATCTTGTAGGTACTATATTGTATCACATGGTAAATTGACAAAAGATAATAAAAAAAATAGGCAAAAGTAATCATTAAGATAATATTTCATACACAATTACACATTGTAAAGATTGTATAACAGGAAACGAAAGGTCACATGCGAACGATAAATTTCACCCCAGATATTAAAAAATAACACAAAAGGTTAGCCGACCTATAAATACGTCGATTTACATCTACGTGCCCCCAGCGCGGTCAAAAAGGACAAAATCAATTGCTCGGAAACGTTCCAATCCGCACGTAATTTCGGTGAAATGCCTTTACATTTCCATAATTTGTGGATACCGATAATAGTCTTGAACTAACCTTCACGTACTACCTACGTTTTAACTTTAGCATTCCAGGAATACTTACCTATTTATATTTTTAACCGACTTCAAAAAAAGGAGGAGGTTCTCAATTCGTCTGTATGTTTTTTTTTACATTCCTTTGATCTAGGTTACGTTTCAACCAAGTTGATTCAGGTTACTGTTGTGAGTAATGATATAATCAATACTAGGTAATACTCCATTGAGTATAATATTAACTAGTAGGTATTGAGTGTAGAACTAGTGTAGTATGCGCAGAATTTATGCGATTTGGTGACCATATTTGGATTTGCCCATTGTGCAAGAAACTCTTTAGTCTATAAATTCAAACTCAAATTCTTTATTTCTCAAAATTGTGTACCTAATTCTATTACATATTTTTGTCGTCAAATTCTGCTTAAAACTAAGTTTACCACCACTTCCTAGGCACTAGTGCTTCCTAAGCTAGATAAGTTTTATGTATTTCTAGTACATTTCTTAAGAAATATACTTATCTATACATTCATAAAACATTTTTGTACACGTCATGTCATGAGTTAATGAGCTTGTTATCTGATCTGCACTTATGGTGCCAAAAGCTAGGACAAAGTGGCACATGTCTACAAGATTATGTTACATGATCAAATAAGTCTCTAATGGCTGACCGTGTTCGTAATGAGTGCATGTTTTTGCTTCAGTGAAATCATTTTAAAATACTGTTGAAGTAATTCGTATATAAAGCACACGCCCAAGGGTGTTTTGCCTGCAATATTCTAGAGTTTAATATTTTGAATACATGAATATGTGTATTTGCAGTGGTCTGGTGTTTTTGTGCCTCGGAGAGCATGTGTTCCCGATTGCCATAAGAACATATTTCCAAATTTTCAAAAATTTGTAACAGGCATAACATAAATACGAGACATAAAAACAATCTTGTAGTCTGTGATAGCAGACTCCAAAAAATTAGTAATTCTTTCCAGGGTAACTGTATACGCTTTTTTAACAAGCTCCCTAATGAAATTAGGGATTTACCTATAAATAAATTTAAAAATGTAGTTAAGAGGAAATTGTGCCAAAAAGGCTATTATAAAATACAAGAATATTTAGATGATAAACTAGCTTGTAAATGAGCTGTTCACTCATGCATGCTTTTCAAACAAATGATTGTATTTAGACTAAGTAGACTAAGCATTTTTTGTAAATAGACCAAAAAAAAGCCCGCTGAGGTTCTTGCCGGAGTCTTCTTGGGCCGGGGCCGCGTTCGAACCGGTGGTCCATTTGCTAAGCTAGTCTTTAGTACATAATATATATTTTCGACGTTTTGTAAGTGCCGTTTTGATGGTCTATACAGAATAAATTATTTTTGACTTTGACTTTTACATCTATGGCAGTCGTTACGGGTAGTTGGATCCCCCAAAAGTCCGACTAGTCTAATCTAACTATGGAACTTTGATAGCGCTAAATGGTTATGTAGGATAGATGGCCGTCGCTTTATGGTACCAAAGTTCAGTCGAATCACAGTTAGATGGGAAACCGAGTCATTCATTAACTTGCTAATCCGAAGATCATAGACCACAGACTAATAAGAGTCACAGATAATGTCAAGCACAGCACAGATAAGGAAACTGATGCTGGGCAGTGTTGCCACTATGAAAAAAAAACCATTTTTAATTTTGTTAGATTTTTTCTTGATTGTTTAATTTGTGTTTAATTTTGATTGTTTAATTTTTTTATTGCTCTGTATTTTGTAAAACGTGTTTATTTTTATAATTTACTATTTTGTGTGCTGCAGTAACCAAAATAAATGTACTTTTCTTTCTTTCTTTCTTTTCTTCTTCTTTCAAACTCGCTAGCAGGTGCGAGTTGGCAATTTTGAGTTCCCAACAGAGTTGAAAGAAGGCTCAGAGAATGATGATTCTACAGTTTAATAATATTTCCTCCATTTCTTAAATAATTGACAATTTTGTGGGTCATTCAATCAAAGTTAGTAAACTGTTGACTTCTTAATATCCCTGATCTGATACTTCACAGAAACGATCTTAGACTTACAAATATAAATATAGTTCAACTACGAAAAGTTTAAACGACTTACCGGCTTATATTAAACTTCGCTATCCATCAAAGCTGAGATTGTCAAACTTCGAATAGCTATCACTTTGTAGAATTTGACCGCGAGACGAATACCTGCTGCGAAACATTGGTGGAAAATTAAGGGAAATTTAGCCGAATACCCCCGATAATTCACGAACTGGGATCTTTGAAGAATGGTGAATTTTCTCGAACTACCTTCCTGGGGCATTAGGCTACTTGACAATGAATTTTAGTCGCAGTCGTAACGTTAGTAGACGGTAGATTTCAATTGGTTAGTGTAAAAGTTGGAACTAGCATAAAACTAAACCAACATAAATGTGTCGGCTATTCCTAAGGCACGTATAACTCCGAACACGTATCTTGAATGTCCTAGAATGTGCTCAAAATGTACTCTACACGCGCAGTACATGTGTTTGGGTATCTTTTGAGGATAGCACGGGGTCCTACTGCGGTAGACGAACTCAAATTCACCAAGCTTCGGTAGTCTTGCGATTTAGGTCCAAGATACGTGTCCGGCGTTATACTTACGGTTAGTCAAGACAGACAGCCTCCGTGGCGTAGCGGTAGTGAACGCGGCCGCTACGCAGGAGGCGTGGGTTCGATCCCCGCTCAGTGCAAATATTTGTGTTCATGAAATATGGGTATTTGCATTGGTCTGGTCGTGCCTCGGAGAGCACGTTAAGCCGTCGGTCCCGGTTGCCATAAGAACATCTATGGCAGTCGTTACGGGTAGTTGGAGCCCTCAAAAATCCAAAAACAGCAGTCTAGCTGCAAAGCTTCGATATCGCCTAATGTTACCATTGGGATGTGGAGGTCAGATGGCAATCGCTTCACAGAAAATCTCGAGGTCTAGCCAAATCCGTAGTTAAGACTGGCAAAAGCGGACCCCAGACTCCGAGCTGAAAGCTTCGGATGCGACTGGGAATTAACGCTAAGAGGAAGAAGAAGTCAAGTAGAATAAGTGCCTTGTTATATTATGCGTGAAGATAAAGTAGGTACTTTGTAAAGTTTGTGAACTCATTAATAAGCAGATCACGGACTAGTGTGAGTTGCTGCTTGAATATATTTTTTCAAGAAAGGTTTTTTATACTACTAAGGTGGCAGATGCTGTAACGGCTAAACAGATCTGATAAGTACAGGAATAGATTACAGGCTTTTTATCCCGAGATTAGATTCTCATGGGTTGCGAGTACGGGATGAAAATACAACGCAGACGGAGCCGCGAGAAACCACTAGTATTAATAGATTCCCTAGATGCGAACTTAGAAAATAAGTTATGTTTTAATTGAATACAGTTGGTTGTTATTGTTAAGTTTATTCAGAATTTGTGGTACGATACGAATGATTGTTTATTAAACAAAAACTAATGTTTCAATATTATATTCAATTGGGTCGTTTTATGACGTCAGCAATTTCGACCACAGATAAGAACAAAATCTATTTATATTAAAGCGAAATACCAAAATCTCCCAAACTATAACACCTATAAACTTAAAATTTGGCAGGTAGGTTCCTTATAGGGTGTAGACATTCTCTAAGACCGGATTTTACGAAATTCCATCCCTAAGGGGGTAAAGCCGCGCTGGTCCATCTATTTCCCATTTTTTAAAGTTTATAATATAAAAATCCGATATGCCGATATAAACGACTGTAAATCTAGTCAAAATGCATAAACTGACCAGATTTTTACATTGACCTGATAACCCAACTGACGAATTAGGGATAGTAACGAATTAACGATTATAATGAAATTGACCAATTGCTGAAACTGACCAGTTGGTGAAAATGACTAATTAATCAAACTGTCGAGTAGATAACTAACTCCTAGCCGCGCACATACCCAAGGCGTCGTATTCCTCAGGACATATATTTAGAACGTAAAATGTGCTCAAAATGTGCTCTATTCGCGTAGTCTACGTTTCATGGGTGTCTTTCGGGGATAGCACGGGGTGGACGAGCTAAAATTCACCAAGAATAGATTATTAAAAAAAAATCCACGGGCGTCAAAGAACAAAACACGTAATCAAAATGCGCGCTCATCGTCTGTCATCTGATCATAGCTTGAAGTATTCTAAATCGTTATTTTGCAGTGAAGTACGACTTCAACTTTCTTCAATTTGTGTCTAAAATTTTCTTTACTGTAGCGAAAATGCCATAATGATATACCCAATCATGTCTAACGAGCGCCGGACGAATCATTTCTAATGAGAGGACTGGTCGAGGAACGTAATAAGGTCTTTTGACAGTAATTGTGAGTTACTCGAGTTTTTACTTCGGTTTTCTGCTATTAAGGCTTGTTGTAGTCGAGACTAGATATTGTTGTCGACTGTTGTGATACTTTTTTTTAATGTGGATATCCCCATGGATATCCCTCCCGCCTCCCGCTCGACTCGAACCGACTAAAACCGCAGTCCGTCTCGAGTCATCAGTTGCCGAGGATGAGGTAACTTCTGGCATATTTATACTTCCATACTAATCCATACTAATATTATAAATGCGAAAGTAACTCTTGTCTGTCTATCTGTCTCTCTGTCTGTCTGTTACGCTTTCACGCCTAAAACACTGAACTGGATTTGGTGAAATTTGGTACAGAGATAGATTAGACGATGGGAAAGGACATAGGCTATGTTTAGTCACTATAACCGACATTCACGCAGGAGGAGCCGCGGGCAAAAGCTAGTCTTTTATATATAGTCAGTAAGGCATATTATTGTAGTCTTCAAGAACACATAAACAAGGATTAAAAACGTTAATTCCTCTTCATAAACCTTCACATTTATAATATTGCTAGGATTAGTACGATATAATATTACTAAAATATTTTGAAGTACCTAAGTAATAAATTCAGGTTCAAATAATTATAATTCCTTTTAATACGATGCTCAGTTAGATGTTCAGATTTCATACGTTATATTATAATTACTCTTATATCTTGGAATTATCTGAGTATATGAATATGTTTATATTCTGTACCACGTAGTGGATAATATTACTGGCATAAGCAAAAACATTCAGCTCCCGAAGAATGAGGCACTCTCCTTGTTTCAACCATTTGTTTCGACCGGATACGATATAACACCTGCCCTTTGTAAGAGGCGCAAGATGAAGGCGATAGCGGTTTCAATAATATATGCCTTAATATATGCTTTAATATATTTATGTCTTAATATATGCCTTAATATATGCTTTAATATATGCCTTAATGTAGATATATCTTAATATATGCCTTAACATGTGCCTTAATATATGCCTTAATAAATACCTTAATATTATGCCTAACTATAGAAGTTCCATATTGTCAATTAGTTGTGTGAGTCAGATGACAGTCACTTCACGGTAGATGTCGATGTTTCGGAAAGCCGACCCCAACTGGGAAAGGCTTAGAGTATGATGATATATGTCTTTATGTGAAATGTTGACCCTGTTCTATGGAAGCGCTATGGGAACTCATTACCGCGATAAAAGCATATAAGCATTCATATATCCAAATATCTTCACAAAATTTCACATTATTAATTGGTAGTAAGATAGAATATAATAAATTGACGAATTGGGAATAGGCTGCTGATTAACGGACGATGTCCAGGAGGTTCTAATCGGGGTCTCGAGATGACCCTCCTCGGGTGTGGGAACCACGTTATCTTATTTGATCTGATGATTGCGGGTGCCACATGGCAGAAGCTCCCACAAAAGTCAAGATAAGTAAATTCAACAAAAAGAGAAATTACTCATGAATGATGCAATTAGATTTAATTTTAATATTCAAAGTTCATTCAAGAATTTGAAGTAGTAGAAGAAGTTTTAGGAATTCGTGTAAAAATATAAAAACGTATAAGCTTATAACTTGCACCAACTTTTATTGTGTCTGTAAGGCAACTTTGCCCGAGGGAAACAACTAGCTACATTGTTTATCCACAATACCCAGCAAATTCGTTGAGTTTCGCCAGGCAAAAGATATGAAACCGACAGTAGTACGGGTTGCTATGGCCATAAGGTAGGGCAAATATCAGCCTGAGGTAGAAGATATTTTTATGCTTGACATGGACTATTTTGCGAGCGTTCATCTCGAGTGCATTCAAAGATTGCACTTTCATGGTCTGCTCTCCTTATCTTTGATGTGGCTTATCTTGGCTTATTATCGAAATAATAAGTCAAGATTAAGTTCAGTTCAGTTCTTGGATTAAGGCTCCGTTTGCTTGCCCCATTAAGTTCTTCCGGGCCCAAACCAACCTCATCTGCTAGGGATCCCATTTTTTCTCATAATGGTTTTTGTCCTAATTTAAATTGTCATAACAAGTTAGGCATAATTTTCTTTGTCATAATAATAGTGTGCCATAATTGGTTTTTAGCATACTATGTTATTAAGCATAAATATTGTATATCCTAATGTTTTTATTCATAACTTTGATATGCATAAAGTTGTAAAGCATATTGTTTATTTGTCTAATAGTTA
This sequence comes from Eilema depressum, assembly GCA_914767945.1. Classification (NCBI taxonomy): domain Eukaryota; kingdom Metazoa; phylum Arthropoda; class Insecta; order Lepidoptera; family Erebidae; genus Eilema; species Eilema depressum. Next base: position 2,867,303 of record OU612021.1, read on the forward strand.
TTTGGCATAATGATCAAAAAGAAATAATAATTTCTTAACAGACAGTGATAGATTTATTGAGAAAGCCCCTGATTCCGACTTGGATAGATTAGGTTAGAAGGCTAATGCAGGAGCGGAGCGGAGCGAAGCTCCCGCATTAGGCCTTCGTGGTTATTTTTTTTTATAACCATGTAGAACTTTATTTAGTCAATATAATTTGTATGCTTAAAATAGTTATGGTTACGCGTCGTTATGCTTTAAGTAAACTTATGCTTTGGGACAGTATGCTTATAAAATATTATGCTTATAGTGAATAGGATTAAAAAAATTATGATTAAAAAGTTATGGCAAATGAGTATTATGCGTAAATAATGTTAGGAGAAGTAACATTATGCAATGTTAAATTATGACATAAAATTGTAGGAATAAAAATAGAGAACCCATCTGCTAGCCTGTATACCTGCTGATTAACGAAGGAGGTATTGATGAATTGGGGGGAGTAAGATTCATATTAATTAATGTTATACAATTAAGTATACAATTAATGATTTTGTCAGCTACAAGAAAACAAACCATCATCATCCTCATAGCGATATCCAAAGTTTGCACTTTCGAGCCCTGGGTCTGCTTATAGTCTTTGACTGGCATGTTGACCTTTCCGAAGCGATTACTGTCAGACCTCCCAACCCTTAAAGAAAAGTGTGAGCCAGACCTACGTCTGTTGTTTAGCAGGTTGACTTGGATTCAAAAGGTGCTAGTACGCTCCCAGCATACCCTGCATTTTTTTATACCACTGAGTTACACTCATGCTGTCGACCCTGTTGGAACAGAGAGATTCTGTGCCGTCAGCAAAGAAGAAAAGCAAGAAAAGCCTTTGTCTCACCCCACTGATAACATAAAACCTCTCCATTGCGGTCTGTATCCTCTAAAATACAACATGTTTCTTAAATAGGAGTATAAAATAAAGAAAGTGTTCACGTTATATTTAAATAAGGTTGTTATGTACTTCGTGACTTTTTTGCGTTTTACTTTTTTTTTTAACGATCTTGAGGTTGCAGAGTTATTCAAGAATTTTACGCGGATTTCGTCCTCGCGTTTCAGCCGTTTCGTCACGTACTACGCTTGCCGGTTTATAGGTATGTAAATGGATGTTCCTATAGTAACAATATCAGTCATTGGGTGGAGCTTTTCTGTCTTTATTAAACAAATAATATCATCAAATGATTTTTTTTTATTTTGAGCATTGCTCAATAATGTAAACTTAGTAGTATGTAGGTATACTGTTCAATAAAAATATTCACAGGCAGATGTAGTTTCTGAAGTCCATAAAGGTGTCCGCTCCCTAACACGTGTGCACGTAAATCTATATCAAGGTATATCTAAAATGCGGAAGTAACTGTGTCGCTTTAACGCATACACCACTGAACCGATTTTGCTGAAATTTGGTACAAGGGTAGATTAGACCTTGGGAAAGGACATAGGCTATTCGGGCGGCGTAGCAGTCTACAAAAAATATCAGCTTTGATTACATTCAAAATATTTAAAACAGTACTGTTAGATTTTTAGGTACATTATACAGGAAAAGAAGATTATTGGCTATCAAAAGTATAGATAAGTTATCATAAGATATCCTTTGATCCTTACATTTATTATTCATTGAAGAAGCTATTTCAATTGTTACTTCCAATGTAGATAATTTCCGCTTGTCATTTTAGCTTGTAACCCGTTTTAAGATGTCGACATCAAAAGGTGCATGATTACGATGAAAAAAGAAAATGTCCAATTCTCGTCAGACGTTCCCGAGCGAGCGAGGTGAATAAATTATATCTATTCTTCAAAGCAATGTTTCTTTTTGCTTTTGTTTTCTTGAAACTGGAAGGATTTAAAAGTGGAATAATGTTAAAATATTAACACTGCTTCGGAATTTTGGAAATAATAGGCACCGAGAATTAGTAATTTTCAAATCATATTTAATGTGGTCTATATTCGAGACGCTTTTTGGCGATTGAAGTTGTGCGGTGCGAAATAAGTAATTCAAAAAGAGTTATGTGATAAATCGTCCACCTGCAGTGTGAAACGACTCATGACTCAAACTGCGAGTACCTGTTCTAGGGATAAAAGTACCTTAAGTGTTATTCCAGACTTTAATCTATCCCAGTAACAGATTTCAGCCGATTCTGCGAACAGAGTTCAACCGTTCAAGCGTATTTGAAAGATCTAGGTATAGACTTTCCCATTTGTATTACACAAGGATGTTAGAAAAATATTTTCTATAAATAACGCAACGTTCCTTGTTCAAATTAACCTTTAAATGAGCCACATATTCTGAAATTAGGGTACTTAAATTTCACCAGCCAACAAACTTTCAGCAGAACCAACTTCCACTTGAAATCAACTCAGTTCCTAACTACTCAATGAACTAATTGATCTATGAACTTTTAACCAGCTAATTTGAAGCTACAAATTCCGGGACTCTGGTAACAAAGTTAACAAAGGACTACCAGTTCACAAAGTAAGTTAAACTTTGCATTGTTTTGTGATAGGAAAAGGCTATGGAAAGTTTTTTCATTACGGTTCAACGCCAGCGAAATGTCGACAGACTTATTGGCTGAGGTCTTAGATTTGTAATAAGCTTGTGTTCCACGTTGTATTATGGAGACGTGATTTCATTCTTTATGCAAGTTATTTATTATTGTTTGAGGGGTTAACGTGAATTTTAGTTGGTAATATTATTTTACTTTTTTTTTTTTAATTTAATTTTAATTTTAATAATTCTCTGAAGCTTTTCCCAACTCAGTTAGGGTAGGCTCTCCAGTTTAACTGTGATGCGGCTGAACTTTGATAATTTCCATAAAGCGACTGGCATCTGACCTCCACAGCCAATTGGCGTTATCGAAATTCTGTAGTTAGACTACCCGTAATGACTACAATAGATTATGTTCTTATGGCAATCGGGACCGACGACGGCTAAACGCGCTCTCCGAGGCACCCAGACAGAAGCAAGTAGAAGAAATACAACATTATCTGAGGATCCCATGGGAGCCAAGAGGAATACCTACAAAATTATCTGAGGATCCCATGGGCGTAAAAGTTATCTGTGTGTCCCATGGGAGCGGCGTCGTGGGATCCTAGTGTCCGGAGGCGACATATTCATTCATACAAATATTAGCACCGAGCAAAAATCAATCGATTGATCAAGAAGGACATTAGAAGGTTCTTACGGGGTCGGTAGCGCGAGTGTGCCACCCCTGGTGGTGCACACGTCCTTATGCCACGGTCAACACTTTCCATCAGATGGGCCGTGTGCTTTTCTGCTACCTAAGTGGTATAAAAAAAACAGATAATTGCTGATGACTTGAAGAATAAGACAATTTCATTCAAACCACTGAAAGTACCTCAGTAATAAGATAAAGATTAAGACAATGATGAAATAGCGTCAATAACCGGTACCCAATCTGTCTAATCCTTACTAAGTACCATTCACACAATAGATTCAAACCCACTATTAAATAGTGGGTCTGTTTGGGTACTAATTGTGCGAAGATTTGCTTGACTTGAGATAATTTAGGAACCTATTATCGTATAATAATAAAATTACGGGAATTAATGCAACCATGGCGTAGGTAGGTAATAACTCGAAAGGAATATAAACGAGGTATCATTTTAATACTCGTAAACAGGGGTTCGAACTCGTGAAGGTGTTTAAGTCTATAGCCCAAGCCATTGAACGTGACAATGCTGCCACCTTAGAGTATACATTGCTATAGAGAGCGCCTTACAAGTATGAACTGCTATTACGGGTATGAACAGTACCGAGGTTCCTGGCTCATTCTCAATCAGTAGCAAAACAATACCCATCAAAATGACTTCGCAAATAATATTTAATTCGAAATTCGATATGTTTCAATCAAAATTTTATACAACATCGTATATTTGTAGTAATAATGACGCAAAAATACCGCAAAATGACGCGATTTTTTTTTGTATTATGGCTTTAATTTTCCATGCATATCAAATCGAACAAAAAACTTCTTAACAAAAAACTACATTAATAAGTGCATCTATTGATATTTTCGGTAATGCATGAAACGTCACTACAGGTGCGCTATACCATCGCAAAGTATCTGCTAACACTCGGCGCCAAAGACCTGACTGATAGGCGCGCTCTATATTTATAATGTATACTCTAAGGCTGCCACCTTTTTGGGAATATTTACCAGTTAGTGAATACCGAACTCCAGCCAAATCTTCAGTTAGACTGGTAAAGTAGAACCCAGACTCCGAGGTGAAAGCTTCGGATGCGACTGGGATTAACGCTAGGATGAAGAGAAGTGTTGATACGTTAGATTTCTACGACGCATCTATGCACATATTTTTAAGTTTAGTAATGTCAAAGCTCATTTTAGTAACTTATTATTTTTGTGTTGAATAGCCCGTTTATTGAAGAAGGTTAGGTTAGGGAGCAGCAATAAATGTCAATTACAGATTACAGCCATATACCTAACATGCCATGCTATATTAATGGATGATACATACGGGGTTTTGAAGTATGCCACCAGCAAAGCCGGACCGGTTCATAATAACATAAATTAATTTTCAGAAAAAAGTTTAACCGACTTCAAGAAACGAAAAAGAGGCACTGAAAAGCAAAAAATTACTTAATTTACAGACTTACTGATTTATTAGAAGTCGGTGCTTAGCCTAGATTGCATCATAGTAGTTCAGACACAACAAACAATGTTGGCTGGCACCAATATAGCTGAATATTCTGAACACTTCTGCGTACCCCTTCAAAGGACTCAGCGTGATGTTATGATGTGTAATGGCAGAAACATTGCAATGATATAATATGCCATTGCAGCAATCGCGGCTGATTTCCTGGTACTCTTTGAAGAGTTCCTTTATCTAATCTCGGAAACCCATCATCAGATCTTTACGAAATTTAAATGGGACCATTTCGGAATAATTTACTTACGAACAGAAAAATAATTTTCATAATCCGTCTAGAATTGGCTTCACAATCGCGTAACAAACATACAAAAAAAAATAAAAAAAAGGAGGTTCTCACTCCTTTTTTGAAGTCGGTTAATAAAGTCAACCACAGATCTCAAAATAGATTCTTGCGATGGTAAATGTATCAGTATATCGTGATCGATAGGCAATATAAAAGAGAAATAGTAATGCTGATCAGACCTCCGAGGAAATAACCTTAATAAAAAATCACTCAGAATGCTTAATGGTAGTACGCACTGGATTGACGGGTCAAATAACGCTCATATATCGCGCGTGTTTCACAAGAATATATTCAATCTCCTGCTACATCTTTCTATATAGCTTATTACCTTGTGTTATGGATTACAGAATAACGATAAAAATACGGTGGATAAAATAGTAGGACAGGGCCACCTCATCTCTTCCTGTGGGTGTCGTAAAAGGCGACTAAGTGATAAGGCTGTTCTCCATCCGACAGTAAATATACAGCCCATGACAACGTGCCCGCTAGACGGCAGTAGGCTCGCCTCCAATTATGTGGGACCGAAAAACATAACGGATGTTAATTACACCTCTGCCTACCCCTTCGGAGATTCACAGACGTGAGTATATTTTTTTAAAGAATATTAGCAACCGAAATTACTAATATTCCCTATAACCCCTCCAGCTAAGCTAAATTGCTTGTGCTAGGAGTGGGTTCACGTCAGTAGTGTAATAAGCTACCGACGCTATGCCGTATATTATAATAATATGTATGATAAACATAATATGTGTATCTTTTTTTTGCAAATACATAATTATACATAGAAACATCCAGACCAGTGCAAATATTCATATTTCGCACCCCTATTCAAACAAAGAAATAACTCAAAATTACGTATTTGTGGGAAAACGCAAATAAAGTTTGACACCTTCGCGCAGTGTACTTCAATATTTAATTAAAAATAAAGTAAATGAGATAAGTACGTTTTAAAAATAGAAATGGATAATTTGATAAAGATAGCAATTAATTGTTATAGAGAATATCCTTATTTATAAACATAGGTAATTTATTTATATTAATTAAAAAAAAGTTCGTACTTAATTCAGTTTATGATAAAATATTTTTTCAGTACATTCGAAATGGCACCATGTAAATCAAAATAATGCAGTTTTATTATAAAATTATTTATAAGTTTTTGATGTGTTTACTTTTATTTCAGTTTTTTATTTAAATTAACATTAATTTAATACTTTTCCAAAGTAGATAAAGTAATATTATATTATATTATAATTAACAAACAACAAAAAGGTGCGTATAGATCACGTTGGCCACACCCGTATCGATGCGTGCCTCTACAGGTCTCATAGCGGTGATCTGGGCAAGGCTCAACTGTATGAGCATCTGCAGCGGTCGGCGGACAGGTTAATCGAGCAGTATCCTACCGCGGACTTAGTGTTCTTGGGGGACTTCAATGCTTACCACGTGGAGTGGTTGAGGTATACCGAAACTGATTTTGCGGGAAGGGCTGTACACAACTTCGCCTTGACCTATGAACTCTCACAACTGGTGCATTCTATCATTAGAATACCAGACATCGACACCCATTGAAGCTATACTGGACCTTCTGCTGACTACGCGCCCGGATGCGTGCTCCGTAAATGTGGATGCACCACTCGGTACTTTGGACCACTGCTTTGTCCCGGCGCAAGTGACTCTCGCGGGGCTTGAACCATCGCGGCCAACAGCTCTTACCAATAGCTACCTCGAGGTCCAGTAAAAAAGCAACCGCCAGGGTTAAGTTTGAATTCATCGGCGGAATTGGCGAGCGTCTTGCGCGGTACCCATCAGGTAGTCGTGCTTTTTGGTGCTCGCCAAAGCTGCCGAGGGAATCTTCTGCCAGTCCTGTCTTCCGTCACTGCAAAAACCCAACGGTAGTCTGGCCCATGGCGCTAAGGAGAAAGCCGATCTCTTGGGTTATCTCTTTGCGTCAAACTCGACTATGAATGACGGGAACTCCGAGCCACCTATTATTCCCAGCTGTGGTGCTTCCATACCTGAAGTAAAAGTCACGCAACGGGTGGTCCGGCGTAAACTTAAATCCCTAGATGTTCGGAAGTCAAATGGGCCGGATGATATACTGGCGATGGTGCTTAAGCACGGTGCCCCTGAGTTGTGGCCAGTGCTTACACGCCTTTTCGCGCTCTCCTATTCCACGAGACAGGTGACTTCCCGGCTTCGAGGAAGACTGCATTCGTGCATCCTGTGCCTAAGAAAGGCGACAGAACAGATCCGTCCAATTACAGGCCTATCGCTATCACCTCACTTCTCTCGAAGGTGAGAGTGGTGGAGCGTATGATTAATACACAGCTCCTGAGATACCTTAGTGGTAACGATCTCCTGAGCGACCGCGAGTACGGTTTTCGTCACCGTCGCTCTACCGGTGACCTCCTATTGTATCTCACTAACCGATGGGCGCAAGTCATCGAAAGTTGAGGTGAGGCACTAGCGGTCAGTCTAGATATTGCGAAGGCCTTCGATTGGCTCTGGCACAGAGGTCTTGCGAAGTTGCCACGCTATTGACTCCCCAAAGGACTATGCGTATGGATTGCCAGTTTTTTGTCCAACAGAAGTATTCAAGCCGTCGTCGATGGCAGTTGCTCGAACTGCATGGACATAAACGCTAGAGTTCTACAAGGCTCCATGTTGTCTTCGACCCTGTTTCTGCTGCATATTAATGACATGCTGTCTGATGGCTCCATCCATTGTTATTCAGATGATAGCACCGGGGACACGTATTACATGGGCCGTGAAAATATCCCTAGGTCTGAAGTGGAGGAGAGTTGCAAACAACTTTGTCCGAAATCAAGACTACTCTCTCTGGAGTATCCGATTGGGGACGACTAAACTTAGTCCAATTCAATCCCACTAAGACACAAGTATGTGTATTCACCGCTAAGAAGGCTCCATTTGTTGTAGCGCCGCAATTTCTGGGCACAGCGCTTATCATTACCACAAGTATCGGGATACTTCGTGTCGACATCTCCAACGACGTCCAATACTGAAGTCATCTGGCAAACAAGGTCGAGTTGGCATCAAAGAGACTTGGGTTGCTCAACAGAGCGAAGCAGTACTTCACAGTGGGGCACCGGCTCCTCCTATAAAAGGCGAAGGTTCGGCCCCACATGGAGTACTACTGACACCTTTTTGCCGGAGCGCCTGCATGCCAGCTTGACCCTTTTGACTTGGTGCGAAGAGGGGCGTTGAGGCTTGTCGGCAATCCCATACTTACAGGCGATGTAGAACCTCTCAGTCTCAGAAGAGACTTTGCCTCATTGTGTGTTTTCTACCGCCTATATTACAATGGTTTGTGCTCAGATTAACTGTTTGACATGATGCCCACAGCTACATTCTATTCTCGCACCTTTCGCCATAGGCGGGGAATTCATCCTCACACATTGCAACCGGAAACGGTGTGCACTGTGCGGTATGAAAGGAAATTCATCCCTCGCACACTCAAGCTGTGGAATGAACTCCCCGCGGTGGATTTCCCAAGCGACTAAAATAATATGGGGCTTCTCAAGAAGGACATTAGAAGGTATCTTTAGGGTCGGCAGCACGAGTGTGACGCCCCTGGTGTTGCATACTTCCATAGGCCACGAACCACTTTCCAACAGGTGGGCCGTGTGCTTATCTGCCACCTAAGTGGTTTAAAAAAATATGACTGTATGTTAGTTGAATAATGTATTAAATTAAAGGAATAAAAAAATGTTCGTCGCGAAATTAATAATAAGCAGAATCAACTAAAAAATCTATGATGATTCCCGTGGATTTACAGTAAAAAAGTAAAACAAGTCGTATTAATATTCAGTCCATTTTAAAAAATTTAAAATAAAACTGCAATAAGTTGAACAGGAATTAAAAAAACTCACATTGTTTCATATGAAACAGAATTAAATCGAAAATTTTAGGTACAACTTATAACATTTTTACTAATAAAGCGAAATAAGTTTTAATTAATGCACTTTTAGATTAAATAATAAACAATGTTATAGTTAACTGCCAGCAATGCACCGAATTATTTTGTTTTATTTCACTTTTATTCCTACAAGCAACGATCCGACCTCATACGGAGCTGGCGCATCAATGAATCGTTCACTTTACCGGTACCAACTTGTTCGCGCGCGTTAGTAAGAAAGAGACGGACTACGTTTTATCTTGCTCAATTTGATCGTATTGCAATGGCTGTTCGAGTGAAACCTTTCTCCTAGTAAAGTTATTACACTTTTTGATGAAATCTCATAAAACATGAATTTTGAGTTATTTTCTTTGTTTGAATAGGGGTGCGATTTGTTGTTGTTGTTTTTACTTTTTCTTATTACTTCACAATATTCGAATGTTCTTACGTAATAGTGGTGCCAATTCTGTTGTTCGAAGTCTTTGAAATAGCATTTTGTATAGCAATATATAGCAGTTTGGACTTGTACCAATCGGAAGAATTGAAAATATGTTGTATGCATTGTAATACCCTTTGAAATTGTACCCAATATAGTAACTTGAAATTAATTTTATCTGTAAAATGTATGAGCCTGTTGAGATTTTAGAATTCTAGAGGGTAGATTGGGAGAAGAGCCAAGAAACTTTATAAGAAATAACTACAAGTTACAAAACGTACTTTGCCAAAGCATATTACTGGGTTTTATGAGATGCACTATATGGAATATACCATTAATATCACTTTGAATTGGAAAATATACTAGGTTTTGTGCATTAAAATATTTGCATCACAATGTCTTTATTAATTTTGTTTTTTAAATGCTGACTTAACTGTTTGTATTTTATTAGGTTTCCAACAAAAGAATTTATAAATTGTGGCATACTTCGAAGCAAACCTTTAAGGCCCCGAATCAGATCAGCATCTAAAAATCGGTATTTTCGAAACCGTTTTTCTTTTTAACTATAAAATCTTCAGATCTGGAATTTATATGCCTGCATACTACAGGATATACAGGGTAACTTCTCGTTTTCATAAATTAAATAAAAAAAGAGGAAATAGTTGAAAAGAGGCCCTGAACATCACTCGACTCTTTCTTATGAAACCAAATGTTTTCTACAATATGTATCCAAATAATCTAAAATTTCACATAAATGTTAAATAAGTGTATTAGCATGACGTGACCTTCTTAGTTAGTAACCGTCGCCTATAAAGTGATCTATTATAATGACTTTTACTGATTTTTACGGTTCAAATATGAGCGAATGACCTTGAGCATTTGTATGGTCAAAGTCATTCGCGTATGTAATCACCCTAAGCCATATATGCCAGCAATATTTAGTTTTCAAAATAACGTAGGTATGAGAATCTACTGGATTTGTTGACATATTTATGATTACCATTGCGCACTCTTGGGTAGTAGGTATCGTAGTATTACACGCCTTTTAGCGCGTTCAACCAAGCAAACAAATAAGTACTTCAGCAATATTAGTACAAATTTTAAACAGGTGCAAAAGAAAATCCAACAGAATCAACACCTTTGGTTGGTATGCTATGAAGCTAAGCTCTGTACGTGAGTTGAAGTGATATATGGAACGTTCGCGAGGTGCGTTGTCCATCACACATTTTGGAGAGAACAGATTATATATTTACGATTGTAAATCCCCAAAGGGTCGACAGAGGTGTATTAACGCACTCATTGTTGCGAACTTGGAATTCCTTACCAGTTCACGTGTTTCCCGACTCCTACAGTCCCGGGTCCTTCAAGCAGGGCGTGAAAAAGCATCTGATGAGAACGTCAAGCTGAGTGCCACCATTGTATGTACGTGTCTGTAATGGTGACCCTCTTTTCAGAGACTTTGCCTTCAGCTTACCATCAGGCGAGGCGAAGTCAAATTGATGTGTCTTAAATAAAAAAAAAGATTTATGATTTTTGGTCCCACGTAATAGGGGGCGAGCATAAGTAGGTAGTGTTCGTTGGTGATCTACCAAATCACGTTTCTTCTAATTTTGAATAGGTCACACATCAGCATTGCTAGTGATGTATGTATACAGTCATCAGACGTGCTCAGTAGCTCAGTGGTCAGAGCGTTTCCCCTATAAGGGACTGGTCGTGGGTTCGAGTCCCGTCTGAACCCTTTCACTTTTTCCCATCTTAATAATAATAATAATATATCTCTTTATTGTATATAATATATGTACACAAATACAGAGGAATACAGGAAAAGAAAAAAATAAATACATTAAATACAATTGGCGGCCTTATCGCACAAGGCAATCTCTACCAGGCAACCATGGGATGGAGTGAGTTAGTTAATAATAAATAGGTAGTTTCCAGTGTACATATATTAATTATTTTAATAATATTATTTATGCTCTGATATATTATAGTCATAGATATAATACAAACTACCACATATATATATACACATACACATATATATATATATATCTATCTTAATCTATGATAGTGATTGTTTTGACCATCCCATACACACATATACTCACGCCTTTAAATCCCCGAAACTGTAGGTAGAGGTGTATTATTATATATCATCCACATTTCGCCAACTATGATTTTCAGACCCACGTTATAGAGGGCTAGCCTATTGCCGTCAAGCGGACACTTATTCATTATATGTTCTTATTTATCGGCTGTATGTTTATATGTCGGATGGAGAACAGCCCTATCCCTTAGTCGCCTTCTACGACATACGAAAGAGATGGGGTTGCCCTATTCTACTCCACAGGGAACCAATACGGCCATTTTTAACTCCCTCTGCCCCCCTAGACAAGTGGCAATTCGTTGCTCGGCGTATGATGGAATAGAATGACAAATGTATAGGATTTGACGTTTTTGACATTCGTTGACGCCTGTCATATACGTCAAATCCCATACATTTAGCATTCTATTCCATCATACGCCAAGCAACGAATTGTCACTTGTCTAGGGGGGCCGGTCGGATAGATGAACCCTCGACATACGATAGGTATGTTTTACTTTTGTCTAAATATTAAATGGCTTCAAGAAAATCATATAATCCTTGTACAGATTCGAAGGGACGTTTTATTTTTACACGGAAATGCCATTTAACTTTGAGCGTTTCCTGTATTTTCCTTAGAATATATTTCGTTTGGATCCGACTTCTTTGTGCAAGCACAAATACGGTTTAATATGATATGAAAGCTCTTTGATGTAAGGAAAAAGTATGATATGGAAATGAACGAATGATAACTTAGTTTTATCTTCTTAGATATCTGCAAAGATATATCTGTTCGGTTATTTGATATTAGAATTCATACACAGATAGGACCGGGCCCCAAATGATATGGGGTAGGGACGAAAATATCCCTGTTTTTGGGGCTACCGCACAATATTTTGGACCAAGCCAACTTCACCTGCAAGCCGATACCTGCTGATGCTCTGGCGCTGGCTTTCTTCTCAGAAGTGGGTGATAATAAAGAAATAAAAAAAATAAAAATTAAGGCTTTCTACATACAGACTTTATTTCGGTAGGTAAGTAATAGATATCCACGTGAAAAAGAATCTAATTTTCAAGCGTAAAATTCACATGAATAAAGTCACATCTAACAGCTACTTATAAATAAATGTACTAGAGCCCACAAATAGACCCATTTCCGTAAATGTCATGTTAATTTTCTTTTCTAAAATTGAGTCACTTTATTATCACGCTTTCTAATTAAATATTCTGAAACAAAATATATAAAGGTGGGACCATACTTCGTTATATGTGTCATTCATTATTATATTACTCACTTACTATTCGGCTGTATAAAGACGAAATGTGGAGGGTTCAATCGTCTATTGCATTTTATTTGTGGAAACATGTGGACTCTGCCTATTCCATTAGACAGGAGGCGTAAAATCCATAAAACATCCAAAAAACCATAGAGATGTAGAGATTTCAATGTTTTGTTGTGTTGTGCTAGTGAAAATGTTACGAAAAACTTGTCTGTACACCTAGAATACTTGGTCTTATATTTTTCTTGGCAATTTGCAGTGTGCACAGCAAAATGCTGCTTTAGTGTGGGGCTCTCCTAACATAACGAACTGTGTTTCAACCTTAAAGCTTAATTAAAACACAAGCGTTACTAACAGGAAGCTGAGAGAGGGTACGTTTTTCAGAGAAACCACATTGTGGTACACAAATGAGGATGTTTATCCGACCTGTTTGACAACATGTTAGCTTTGAGAATAAAGCTTGGTATGAGTATTATATTTTATTCAGGAGAGAAAGGTTAATAAGTGTTTTCTACACCGAGATGGAAATTTGATGTCAATGTAAAAGAAAAGATGGATATATTTTACAATGAGCTTCTTTCTTCTCCAGATTTTATTTTTTAGGTGCTATTTTATTTATTTAATTTAGTTTATTTTAGTAATAATAGTTTGTAGTGTTAATTTAATTTAGTATTATTTTTAACTTCTAATTTTCCTTGCAAATAAACGTTATTATTATACAGGTGCTTTTGATATCTCCAATTGGTTGTGGAGGTTAGATGACAGTCGCTTCACGGAAAGTTCAATCTCGATGCGGTTAGACCGACAGCCGACTGCAACTGAGTTGGTAAAGACGCAGAGGATGATGATTTTTTCAGATTTGTTCTGTTCTGTCAATTGACTGCACTCCGCCTTGTGGTGAACTTAGGCGAAGTTCAAAGATGATGCTATTCCTAAAACGAAAGTCCCCCTACCTTTTCACATCCCACTAAAAGAACTAGAGAACACGTTCGATGGTTTTTGTAAATACAATACTTACTTTTACCATACTTTTTAACAATAGAATAATTTCTCGAAGTGATTATTTTTTAGCTATTTTATTCATTTATGATTATTCAGTTTTTTAATTATTTTACTCTTGCTAAGTACCTATAATAGTGTGCAATATTTCAAATCAATCCGACGTTATTAATTACTCCAAAATTGAATTCAAAGATTCCGTTACATACCTACCTACATGCAAAGTTAGAATAAAAAAAGAGCGTGTTAAAAATATTGGATTGTGATGTAGCAACTATCATCTGCAACAATCACCCCGTCCTTCGAATCCCTGTCCGCCAATATTCGAATGAACGAATACAATTGGTTGACTGTTCAATTTTGTTCACTGATTCGAGAACCATATTGAGCCATTTTGCAGGCAACACCATTTTTTATTAAATTCTAGATGAAATGTTGCAACGTGGGTAGAAAATAATAACTGCGTTCCATAAATAATAACCTGGAAATTCTTACAGACAAAAATTGTAGTGTATACAAGTTGATGCCCGCGGCTCCGCCCGCGTGGAAGTCAGTCATCGCGTCTATTGGTCACATTTACGGTTTTACTCAACCAATTGCGATCCAACAAAAATAAGAACTTTCTAACAAAAAAAAACCGCATCAAAATAAGTTAATTGTTATTGCGTCCATCGTGGACAAACAAAAAATTCTAAAAAAAAATGTTCTTGTTCAGGTTTCCTATACAGGATAATAATGTAGGGCTTATATATCACCCGTAAACATTGCAGAATATTCCATCAAGAACCAAGCGGTTCGGTGACTCCGCACCATTAACATCTGGAATTCTTTACCAGTTCACGTGTTTCCAGTCCCGGGTCCTTGCAACTGACGTGCCCTACATAAAAAGGTAATTTTAATATAACATAAATAAATTCAAGTTGTTATTTTCAAATATCTTCAATGTACCGACTCGGAGAATTTTAGTCATGGGGGTCCATTACACGGTAGGTTTTGCTGTCAGTTTACCCATCAATCACGCCGTAATTGACCAATAACATAACGTCTAATAATAACCGATTGACCAATAACATTCATGATCAAATCAAATCAAATCAAATATTTATTTGCTAGAATATGGTACAATAGATGTTACAATACTTTGGTTCTTCATATTCTGCCACACACGGCGTGCAAATTTACAATTTTATGTCTTAATATTCTATTATTTAGTTAGTCACATCAAAATATACCTATTGTTATCTGTTATCGTATCGTCCAAAAAAAAAGAAAAAGAAAAAACGTTAATTATAAAGTACATTTTGTTTAATACATAGTATGTCAAATAATAAATATGTCACAGATGTAGTCATCAAATTAAATTACAATACAAAATCAAATGTCTGTTTAATAAAGTAGGTATGTCAAGTCACGGTGTTAGTAGGTCATTAATTCATTATTCATTCAAATCATCCTTTAGAAATTCTGTAACATTATAATAAGCTTTTTGCACTAACATGTTTTTTAGAACTGCTTTGAATTTGTTGCAGTTCAACTCCCTCCAATCTCTAGGCAATTTATTGTATATTATAGGCGCCATACAAATTATACTTTTGCGCACAAGAGCCGTCTTCGCCCTATGCAAACGTAGCCTGCCATTATCCCGCCTGTTTCGCGGAACGGTTGCCTCTAAGGTCGGAAATAAATGAGGATTGCTTCTTACAAACATTGCAACCTCGAAAATATACATGCTTGGTAAAGTTAAAATTTTGTTGTCCTGGAAGTAACTTTTGCAGCTATCTGTAGTTTTTAACTTGAACATTGATCTAATGCATCTCTTTTGCGCCTTGAACACCACTTCTTTATCAGTTGAGTTACCCCAGAAAATAACTCCATATCGTAACAGAGGTGCAGCTAATCCGTGATAGGCTATTATTAGAGCATCTCTGCTAACAATACTGGACAGCGTATGTAAGGCATAGGCAGAACTAGAGATTCTTTTACAGAGCTGTTCTATATGTGATTTCCAGTTTATCCTTTCATCAATTGTTAACCCAAGAAACTTTGTAGTTCTAACATTTTCAATTTCATGATTGTTACATTCTATATCTATTCTATTTGGAGTTTCCCTTTGGTTGAAATGCATGATTTTAGTTTTTTTTAAATTAATTTTTAGATTGTTAATGTCCAACCATTGAATTACAGATGTCAAAGCATTGTGTATGTCAATTTTATATTCAATTAAGTCATTATTGTCATTACAAATTGTCAAAGTACTGTCATCTGCAAATAACGTCATATTATGTCGGGTAGATTTAGGTAAGTAATTTATATAAACTGTAAAGAGCAATGGTCCAAGTACACTTCCCTGAGGAACGCCGTATACAACATTTCTCTGTTCTGACTGATGTATTTCCTCATGTTTAGTCACTGTATTTATTCGGGCAACTTCCGTATATTGCTTCCTATTATTAAGATACGATTTCATTATATCCAACACATTACCTCTCACACCGTACGTTTCAAGTTTCTTTAGAAGGATGTCATGTTTAACGTAGTCAAACGCTTGCGTCATATCACAGTAGATCGCGCATACGGGTGTTCTTTTATCAACGTTCAACATAACCTCATGCAAAAACTCGTAAATTGCTAAATTGATGGTTTTGTTTTCACGAAATCCCTTTTGTTCATCGCACAATATGTTATTTTCTTCCAGATAGTTATTTAGTTCTTTATGTATATATTTTTCAAATATCTTGGCAGTAATAGGTATCAATGATATTGGTCTATAACACTCCATTACTTCCCTATCCTCTTTCTTAAATAGTGGCTTAATTATGGATATTTTTAGGGCGTCTGGAAACACACCATGATAAATGCACAAATTAAGAATATGGCTTAAGTGTCCGCAAATTTCACTGGCTACGGCCTTTAAAACTTTAGTTGCAATACCATCATATCCAACACTGTTGGTATTTTTCAAAGTCAAAATAATTCTAAATACATCTTGTGGTAAACAGGGACCCATAAACATAGATTGTTTTCTATTTAGTATTAATGAAGTAGTTTTTTTTGTATTACCTGCTGTAGAATTCGGCTGTATTTTTTCAATAAAGTAATTATTGAATTCATTGGCAATATGTGTTGGGTTTGTAATTACCGTATTATTATTTTTTATTTTATTAATGTAATTTTTTGGAGTATTAAATTTTGACCGATTAATTATTTGCCAAGTTGTTTTAGATCTGTTATTGGAGGTTTTGATTCTATAATTATTTTGGGAACGTTGCGTTAGTAATACAATTTTTTTAAATAATTTTGCGTAGTTATTGTATCGTGTTTTGTTAATTATATCTGGTTTTAATCTTTGTATCCATAGAAGTTGTCGTTTTTTCTTACTACAGATTTTAATTCCTTTTGAAACCCACTTAGTTTTCTTCATCAAATTAACCTTTACTTTACACTTGGGAAAATATAGATTATAAAACAGCGCAAAGGTTTCCATAAATAAGTTGTAGGCCATATTAGGGTCCTCAGTTTCATAAATGTCTGAAAAGCTCAAATTGCAAATGCATTGTTTAAACTTTCTAACCTTTATGTTGTTATACTTTCGCTTTAGTGTACAATATTTATCGATAGCACAGAATTTACTTACAGGACATTTTAGTAGTTGTGCAGTATGGTCTGAAAGACCAAAATCCAAGACTTCCGCTTTACAAGACTTGACAAAATTATGCGCAAAATTATCAATACATGTTTGACTGGCAATTCTTGTAACTTGGTTTACTGCTAGCTTTAAATTGGAGCTAAGTAGAATGCATTCAAATTCCCTTGACTGATTGCTAGATTTCAAAATGTCTACATTAAAATCACCGGCAACTATAATATTTTTGTATTTTTTTGCTGTTATATATTTTAAAACAGAATCCAACTTCGTAAAAAACTCAACAAGATTATTAGCGTTTGGTGTTCTATATATGCACAGAAATAAAATATTAAGATTGACAAGTTCCGCCGCACAACATTCAAATGTCGAGGGCAGTGCCATTTTTGATATTATTGGTAATTCCTTCCATTCATGTCCGTTTCTCACCAGAATACATGAACCGCCTCTTCTAACATTCTCTCTGCTGTAGTGAGCAGCCACGCTGTAATTAGGCACGTATAGATGACGTTCATCTCCTTGTATCATAAAGTGTTCGGTAATGCAAATAATATCTACATGTTTTTCTTCTTCTAATAATTCGTTTAATTTTATCGTAAGAGTGTTCGATTTCCCAACTAGTCCGGCTATATTCTGATGCAATACATATATGTGGTTAGTCATGAAAAAGATCATGATCAGAGTCTACTTCCTTGCACACTGAGTTTGATATATTATATGATTTTATGTCAGAGATCTTCTCAGATAAGTCGTCAAATATTGTTTTCAGTCCAAAATTATTTATTACGCCATTACGTCTCTTAAACATAGTGTAGTCACAAACTAGATTTTTGTTACTATCCAAGAGGTACGCGTGTTCATGTGTCATTATATCTAGATACAGGAGGTTGCTGAACATTTCTACTCTCGAGTTATGTAAGTTGTAGTAGTAACCATATCTATAAGTTGGTGAACAAATAATTATATTAGTATGTTTGATCTCTTGTAGTATGCTTCGAATATGTAGCACAATATCCAAGTAGCAATCCGACACCTTGAAGTCCTCTTCACCTAGTAGTATAATACAGTAATCTTTGAGGGTGAAGTTTAATAGCTTTCTCTGAATGTCTCTCAATAAATTCTGGATATGGCCATGGGGCGTGATATAATGGCAGAGCTCTGAATCCATAAACGCATTCTCTGCTATTTGAAGTACATTACGTATGTTATCCGCACTTATTATACATATTTTGTTTTTTTCTTCATTTATCTGTAACTAGCTTTTGCCCGCGGCTCCGCCCGCGTGGATGTCGGTTATCGCGACCAAACATAGCCTATGTCCTTTCTCGAGGTCTAATCTACCCCTATACCAAATTTCATCAAAATCGGTTCAGTGGTTTGGGCGTGAAAGCGAGACAGACAGACAGACAGACAGATAGACAGACAGACAGAGTTACTTTCACATTTATAATATTAGTAGGGATTTACGTGTCGTAGTTGAACCAAGTATTGTGGATGTGTCTTTAATTCCTTTATTTTTGTACAATATTTCTGTCTGTGTATGTTTGTTGTCCTTTTTTATGTCTGTACTTTGGTTCTTGTTCGTAGTTGTCTGTGTATTTTTTTCTGGACTATTCAAGTCTTTATTTAGATTCGTGAGTCTATCATTCTCTAAAGTTAGGTTCTCGATTACGGAGTGAGCACTCTGTAATTCTACCGTTAACATCGCAATTTGTTCGCGTAATTGACTAATTTCATCTACCTCATCATCAGACATTTCCGGCATACCAGATACAGTGTCATATGTCCGAAGATTTGCAGCTTCACTATCATCCAACAAGTCCGATTTACTCCGAGTGCTTCGCTGTCTGAACGTAATATTTTCCAGGAAATTCATTCTGTGATTCTGTTAAACTTCGTTTAGTATTTTGTTTCAATTTCAATGTAGATGGGTTGCAACTTATAATATTATAGTTTCCAAAAACAGTAAATCAGAAACTGCGATTTGAAACCCCAGCCTCTGCTCATGGAAAGCGGCGCACTATACCTCGAGACCACCAGAACATTAAGTGATGTGCGTGAAATAGTGAATCGTATGACTCGTTGATAAATGTCTTCGTGAACAATGTCGGTAAAGTAGATAGTGCAGTTCACTGCTTTCATGTACACTAGATGGAGTTACTAGATAATTATTTTCGAATAAAAAACGGTTTTAATTTTAAGTAAAAATCTGATTTCGTTCTGTATTTACGAGTTTTTTTAAAGATGTTTATTGTATTACACCTGAGCACATATTATATACACTGAGTTTAGCCTTGATGATGCATAACGCTTGCATAAGCGTGTAATGGACCCCTTATGATCTTAAGATTATTAAGAATGTGTAGGTAGATGTAATAATTATTATAATGTTGGGGTCATTGGCATCTCGCGTCGACGTGCAAGGTTGGTCTGCAAGTCTGCAACTCGCCGAATTCAGACTCAGACATTAATTTATCATTTGCGAGATAGCGCGGGCATTTTACTATTAAGAAGTCTATCAAATAAGTATTTCTTTTTCTTTAGTCTCGTAGACAATAAATTGAAGTTATTTATTATTCCCAAAAGTTTTCAGAATAGTTTAAATTGACATATTTAGTAGATTAAAAAGAGGTATATTGCCAATGTTTTGTAAAAGGTGATATAAAAATTCATTTTTTTTAAAGAATATTAGCAACCGAAATTACCAATATTCCCGTTAACCCCTCCAACTAAGCTAAATTTCTTGCGCTAGGAGTGGGTTCACGTCAGTTGTGTAATGGCCAAGATTCGAACCCGGGACCTCTCGATCGTAAGGCCGACTCCTTAACCACTAAGCTACCGACGCTATGCTAAGCTGACGCGACTAAGCTAACGACTAAACACACAATGCGAACAGCGCGAAGATGATGATGATGAATATTCACCTTGGGGTTGAAAATTCTTTCACATCCTATCATCGTACCGCTCGTCACAGGCAGGGTATTCATCCTCACACATTGCGACAAGAAACGGTGCGCACTGTGCGGTATGAAAGGAACTTCATCCCACGCACACTCAAGCTGTTGAATAAACTCCCCACCGTGGTTTTTCAACCGTCTACAACATAGGGTTCTTCAAAAAGGATATTGGACGGTTCTAATGGGGTCGGCTGCACGAATTTGACGCCCTTGGTGTTGCATAGGTTACGGTAATTACTTTACATCAAGTGGTCCGTGTGCTTGTCTGCTACCTAAGTTGTATAAAAAAACCTTTTTTGACGAGATTTTTTTACTAGTTACTGTTAGCTGGTGATAGGAGGCGTTTATTTAGGATAAAGTATAAGATAGTAGGAAGTCGCGGGCGTAGCTAGTATAATATAATATTAAGGCCTTGATATACATATCTCCGACTCCCATTCACGTCATTCAAAATTATTTAAGCGGCTTGACATTATGAATTGAATAAAGGCTGCGTAATTTTAGTCTCAAAGGAACATATCACGAGATCTCACATTTCCTGTACAAATATGGAATTAAATTAGAAATTTCAGTTAGGATTAACATGTATAAAGATACTAGTCGATACCTGCGGCTTCTCCTACGCAGATTGTCTTAGATTCATCATCATCTGCACGTAGACGCATTTTCCTGATTGCATCCTTAGCCAAGATGACCTCGGAGCTCAGGGTTCGCCTTCCGGCTCTTCCTGCTCCACTTCGCACGATCTTGGGCGTCTATGGTAGTGAGACCTTTCGCACGCATGTCACCCTCCACGACATCAAGCCAGGACTTCTTGGGTCTATACCTTTTACCTGGACCCGGCGGGGGCGCCAGGATGTCTTAGATTATCGTGACTTTTTGTCATATTTACAGTTCTACCTAATCTAAATTATTTTGGGTTAGGAATCGTTAATTTCATGAAACCTAAGTTTTACATAAATAATTCAATTTTATAATACTCGTCGTCGCATGGATTAGAATGCCTACCGTTAATTGGGGTCCAATTTGACCAAAGTCAGCTTTATAATATTTATTATTTGTAATTATAATTTTGAAATATAATTACATTAATTACTGATTATACTGAACGTATTGCTGAATTAATAAATGAAGGTTACTTTAGTGCCTTAAGTGGCTATTACACCTTCCTAAATTCAGAATCCGATATTTAGGACGTCCTGAATTTAGGAAAGTGTAATCGCATTTAGGATGGTAGCATCCTAATTAGGAAACGATTTAGGATAAAGGACGGCTTCCGACGTCCTAAATGGCTAAATCGGATGAGTGTAATCGCATTTCCTAAATTCAGGACGCTCAGTGGCCGCTCACCGCCGCAGTATCGATACATATTGTATCGATAAATATCGATATTGATAATTTTATAATAAAGCTATCGATATATTGACATAATGTATGTATGTATGTACGTGGGTATGTACGTATGTATGTTTGTATGTATGTATGTACGTATGTATGCATGTATGTACGTATATATGTATATATGTATGTATGTATGTATGTATACGTACGTACGTACGTACGTATGTATGTATGATGTACGTATATATGTATGTGTAGCGTATGTACGTATGTATGTATGTATGTATGTATGTATGTATGTATGTATGTATGTATGTATGTATGTATGTACGTATGTATGTATCGTATGTACGTACGTATGTACGTATGTACGTCGTATTTATGTATGTATGTACGTATGTATGTACCGTATGTACGAATGTATGTATGTATGTATGTATGTATACGTACGTACGTACGTATGTATGTATGTATGTATGTATGTATGTATGATGTACGTATATAATTATGTAGGTATGTATGTATGTATTATCGATTCTTTTTTATTCAGAAGTATGCGCGCAATGAGATTATTGACAGACTAAGTTGCTAACTTAAAAATTAAGTAACGAATTAAAAAAGCAGCCTCAGCAAATAGAGTCGACCATAACAATATTATGAAATGTAATTTGTTAGAAATATATAACAGTAACATCATACGGTAACATCATCAAAGTAATATTCAATAACATCGATATCAAAATCGTAACCTAATTTATCATCCATCTCTATTCGACAGCGACACCTGCGACACGTCCGTCGCTTGCCGCTCGCCCAACAAAACTGATTTAGGATCCTAATTTAGTGAAAGTGTAATCGCGAGCTCCGGCGACTGAATTTCTCGTCCTAAATCGTTTCCTAAATATCGTTTCCTGAATTTAGGAAGGTGTAATAGCGCTTTATCGCGCATATGGGTAGGTATCATACAAGATACGCGCGAAAAACATAACCTTTCTTGACAGTTGGGATAAAGTAGATGTGAAACAATATTTTGCAAGTGTGCACCCGCCCTACAAATATGTACCTTGCTCAGTATTATGTTATCTGTGACTTTGCTCAACTCGAGTAACTACGTCTGAATTATATTCTACATACCAAAGTTGACGGAGTATGAATGTGCAAACATACTTCAATTAGATCTACAAGTACCTACAAGGAGAATTTAGTGAAGACAGGTCAAGTGAAAGTTATATATTCTGCTGAGAGGATATTATTATAACATTTTTGTATTTTGTGATCTCTTTTTGGTTAAAAGTAATAGGTAGTCAGTTAGATGTTTATTAATTTTAAAAATAAACTAGCTGACCCACCCAGCTTTGCCTGTGGTATACTTCGAAACCCCATATCACCCCTTTATTTCAAATAATGTATGGGAATTTGCCGAATTTGTTGATATTTATAGTTAGTGCTTCACTAAGAATAGTAATAGAGTGATAATATTTAGCATAATATAACCTTTTTCGATAAGTGGGTTATTCCGTTCAACATATTTTTTTCAATTTGAACTAGTGGTTCCTGAGATTAGTACGATCAACCAACCAAACAAACAAACAAATTCTTTAGCTCTAATACTAATCTATTTTAAAAGCGAAATACCACTCACTGATTAATTACGAAATATCAGAAACTATAACACCTACAAACTTGAAATTTGGCAGGTTCCTTATAGGGTGTAGACTTCCGCTAAGAACGATTTATTTTACGAAACACCACCCTTAGAGCGGGGGCACACGATGCGTTGCGTCGCAGCACCGCAGAAATTCCGCCGCATTGGCGGGCGGTGCGGCGCCGCAGCGTTGTTATCAAACAACTGAGCGGTGCCGCTCCGGCGTCGCAACGCATTCACCCCTCCCCACCTCGTCTCGGTGGTTGCAAATCCGGTGCGGTGCCGCAGCGCGTCGTGTGACATGCTACAGATATTTCTATGTAAAAATGACGCAGCGACACTGCTCCGGTGCTGCACCGCCGCGCCGCCGCAACGCATCGTGTACCCCCGCTATGAGGGTAAAACGAACTCCTTAGGCGACCGTTAGTATTAGTATAGAAGTAATAGATATGCTCCCTATGAGGTTCATGTATCTAAATAGAGAACCCCGTCCTATTCAAAATTATTCTTAGTGAAAACCTTATCAACGAATATATTTCTAACCCATAACAACCTCATAGACATGTATCCCAGATTCAAATGAAGTTTACGTCTGTGCTCGTTCCTAATAGGACGAGAGAGTTCTTTCATTTCCTGGGTGTCAATACGTATACTGCGCTCTGTCGGCCAACTTTCTCTGTGTACTCTAAACCCCTATTCTGAACAAGAACACAATACAAGATTAGTTTTCTAGGGGTGTCAAACTTGAATCTATAAGTATTTCTATTATCCTACGTAATGGGTTAATTTCTATGTGCTTATTAAAAAATCCTTTATTCTCATGATTTCTTCATGAGAATAGGAAATAAAAGAAAATAATATAATGAATTGAGACCTTACTTTAATTGTAGTCGTATAAAATCTATTTTTTAAATACCACCTCGGAAGAACCTTCTAATGCCCTTCTTGAAGAATTCTTTTACTGTTCCATAAATATTTATTTCACCACTTATTTTGAACCGAGAAATAAAAATAGAAACAAAGTGTAAGGATTGAAATTGAAATGTGAATTTAGATTTTTTAGATTTCCTACATCCAGGCGGGACTCAAACCCACGACTCCTTACAGGGGCAATGTTCTGACAAACTAAGCTTCCTGGACACTTCTTAAATATTTGAAAGTCTCCTATACACGCATTTTGGAGCCATAGGAAAGTTATCATACTTATTGCATGAAAACATCAAGAAAGGAAAATGTGAATTTCCTATATTATATTTCCTAAGTTCAAATTGGTCGAGACTAAATAACAAACTAGAATGCAGTACAGGCTTTAATTACATTTGGCTTAAGAACAACTATTTCTGTATCAAATTGTTTCAGAAAGTTTTAATTGTATTGTACTCGTACGGTCGGACAACATTTGGCACTCAAACAATAAGCGTAGGGTTGCATTGCCAGTACTAATAAGTAAGTAAGCAAGCTATGTGAGTAATTCCTACTCAATTATATAGAGTAAATCCTATTTTATTTTATACTAGCTGACCCGGCGAACTTCGTACCGTCATATTTTCTGATCCCGTTCCTGCTGCATATCTTTAAATTTATCAGTGTTTCTCTACAATATTATGCATGTATTATACATATAAACCTTCCTCTTGAATCACTCTATCAATTAAAAAACCCAACAGTCAGTCAGTCAATTTATACGTAATGTGGAACCAATAGATACGTATCCGTTACTAACACCCGTATTCACAAACAATACTTCGCTATGCGTACCACCAAAACTGTGCAAAGAACGACAAATTCTCAGTGCGTTCTGTTACGGTTGGCACCTGTACCCTTTCCAGCACACCACGCGTTCCCTACTTGCACACTCAGCACCTATCCGTCCTACTGACATCACTCCCTTCCATTTTGCAACCAGTCTCGTTCCGACCTCTATGCTAGACGGCTGTCTTTACCAAACCCTCGCTTTTTATTTTTTAAAAAACCTTTTATCTCGAGACCCGTAACAGTTCGTTTTGGCAAGCCTTTTTATTCATTGATAACACTTAAGTAATACTTCGTTGAGGGAACGCACTGCGTTAGATACTGCTCCGTGATGTTTGTGAATTAATTTTACCAGCCCTATGCGCTCGAGCACACTATGAGACCTCACAGTATCGTTTGTGAATACGGGTGTAAATCCCTAAATCGTTCACTTGTAATAAAATAGCGATGAGTTATCGCTTGTCGCACGACAATTTTATTGTGATAATGAAGCCCTCTCTCATCCAATATTTTAGGCAAATTTCAGAGGACTGAGGGTTACGACAGTCTGAACTATAACTTTAATCCCTTAAGTAAGGCGTCCCAAAACTTATGCCAAGCAATAGAATATTAATTAATTAATGATAATGAAATTTTCTTCCAGCCTTGATAGCCTCCGTGGCGTAGCGGTAGTGAACGCGGCCGCTACGCAGGAGGCGCGGGTTCGATCCCCGCTCAGTGCAAATATTTGTGTTCATGAAATATGGGTATTTGCATTGGTCTGGTCGTGCCTCGGAGAGCACGTTAAGCCGTCGGTCCCGGTTGCCATAAGAACATCTATGGCAGTCGTTACGGGTACTTGGAGCCCTAAAAAATCCAAAAACAACGGTCTAGCTGCAAAGCTTCGATATCGCCTAATGTTATCATTGGGCTGTGGAGGTCCAGATGGCAATCGCTTCACGAAAAAATATCTAGTCTAGCCAAATCTGTAGTTAAGACGGTAAAGCGGACCCCAGACTCCGAGCTGAAAAGCTTCGGATGCGACTGGGAATTAACGCTAGGATGAGAGAATGAAATTTTCTTCCAGTGTTTGGCTATAACCATACTAATATTTTAAATGCGAAAGTAACTCCCTTTGTCTCTCTGTCTGTTACGCTTTCACGCCTAAACCGCTGTACTGATTTTGATGAAATTTGGTATAGGGGTAGTTTAGAACTTCAGAAAGGACATAGGCTATGTTTGGTCGCGATTAACGATAACCACGCGGGCGGAGCCGCGGGCGAAAGCTAGTAAACTAATATTTGGATAATGCGATTCTAGAATGCGGATAAATTTAATGTTCTTTTATTTTTATGTAATACATATTTCTTTGTAGTTTATGAAATTTCACCAGAGTCCGAGGGATTTCTGTATAACATTTTACCCCTTCCTACACGATTCTTTTTTTCATTATCAAACAATTTTTGGTAAATCACAAAATGATGATAAATGTTTCTCATAACATAAAAAATGGAAGAAAACGTGACTCGTTCAGTTCGCCACCGGACTTCAATGTTATTTTGAACGGTGTTCTGATTGAAATAAAGTATATTTTTGTCTGTATAGTATTCTTACTAAAGCTGCTAAGTCACAAAAATAATTGGGACTATCAGGGGTATTAGATATTGGAAATAAAATCAAAGGATCAATCTATAAATAAAATATTGCCTTTGCAATAAACGACATGAAAATTGGAAACTAACAGTTTTGTTGTTCCATAAATAAAAACCCTTAGACCATATACTGTGTAGACACTAGACACTGCGTTTCTAAAAAAAATCAGCAGAAAAAACGGCGTGAAAAACGTTTTGTGTGAGTAAGCTAATGTCAATATTGTTATTTAAACTGTCAATGTGTGCGTGCCATGGGATGTATGCATCACATGAGTAGATAATCTACTCATGTGGTATGCATATTATGTCAACTTATAACGAAGTAGTAGCTAGTTTTTCCGCCACGTTGAAATGACACTTACTGCGTCTAGGTATAGAGTTTATATAAAGTCTAAATAAAACTTCAGAGTTATTTTAAAACAGTTTTATCCAGCTGTTGTCTAAAATTTGACGTCAATTTTATTTATCTTTCTTTTGCACTGCGACAGACTAATCGCTTTTGACAGAAAGAAGTCTGCCATGGCAGATAAATCTTCGTTAAAGCTTTAGCTTCGAGCTAGACATGAGATTTATAAATAACTTTAGTATATTCAACTAGCTGCGCGCCCTGACTTCGCTAAAAAATCTTTCAAGTTTTTTTTTTTTTTCGTTCATACAAACCTTGTCCTTGCCATCATAATAAAAAAAGAATGCTGCAGTCTTAAGGTCCAACCCCACCAAACGGACAGCATCGGCCCGGATTTTACAATCTTTAAACAAAATGAAATCTTATTATCACAGTGTTTGAAGTTTATATTACCAAGTCACGCACAACAGCTTGACAGCGACGTGCGGCGGCATGACGCACGTCAAGCTGTCATGCGTGACTTGGTAATATAAACTTTAAATGATTTATTTTGTTTAAAGATTGTAAAATCCGTTCCGATGCCGTCCGTTTGGTGGGGTTGAACCTTAATAGGAAAGTTATGTACGCCTCGGGACGCATTATCTTGAACCTAAGGCGCGAGACAAACGGGCCCCTGGCGCGCGCAGATTGTTTTGTAATAATTTGGGCTCGCCCACCGCCGTATCACCTCGTGCTAACCTCGTGTACTGCGTATATATGGCACATTTTAGGTCCAAGATTAAAATTATATAAAAGTTAGCCATATACTGTGTAGAGTTATTATATAATACTAGCTGTCCCGGCGAACTTCGTACCGCCATATTTCTCCCGTTCCCGCTGAACCTATTTTCTCATTCTTTAAACCCTCCCACGAATATTTCAAGACTAAAATTAGCCAAATCGGTTCAGCCGTTCTTGAGTTATTATAACTAACAACGAAAAGTGGCATTGATTTTTATATATTAGATTAAGAATTGTATTGATATAGACAATTGATTTTTTCTTTATATATTCAATATTATAAATTGTAAAATTAAAGGTTGTAAGCCCTAAAATATAAAAATTAGCTAAATGAAACCAATTTTAGCTTCAAGATTTATTTTATTATAGAAAAGTTAAAGTTTCGACAGATTTTTTATATCAGCTCATACAGTCTACATTATTTAACTAAGTAACTAAATTAAGTATTATTCTAAATTACTTCTATTATCATTATGTACTGTACATTTCAAAATTATATTATTTAACTAAGTAACTATATAATATTTGGTGGGTAGTTGCAACAAGCGCACAAGTTTTCAGAGCTCCTGAGTTTTAAATTTAATTAAAATAAATAACCTCAGTTTATATAGTTATATTTATTGAATAACAAATGCTTACATAGAACACCTACCAGTAACGTGTTATCTCCTCTCTAAGAATCCGTGGCAGTGATATATTCACATTTATTCTTCTATTCCAACACTGCACTGACAAGATGGACGCTATGAAGGAATCATTTTCCTCAGTCATGGCTGGGATCGAGGAGCGGATGACTCATTTCGAGGCAGAGCTGCAGAAAGGTACCAAGAATCCCAACTGTTCGCCAAGTTTGGCCAGCCTATCTTCGGAGTTCACGGCCTTCAAGGCGTTTGTTGTGAGTACTGTGTCTGCATTTCGTACTCAAATTGAGTTCTTGACCCAGGAAGTAGACACCATCGAGATGCGGAGTCGCCGCAAAATGTTACTGCTGCATGGAGTCCCGGAAGAGAAGGGCGATGATACAGCTCAGGTCGTCTTGGGTATCTGTACTAAAAGCCTCGAGCTCAATGACATCACTCCTAATGACATCAACCGATGCCACAGAATGGGACGCCCCTCAGGGACAAACAAGCCTAGACCCATTTTGGTAAAACTCCGGAATGTAGCTGTTCGAGACAGAGTTTGGTTCTCTAAAACCAAACTTAAGGGCTCTGGTATCACTATGTCGGAGTTTATCACACGTACTAGGCACCAGATATTCATGGCTGCGCGGGAACGGTTTGGAGTCTCGAAGTGTTGGACACGGGAAGGTCTTGTGTATGTTCTCGGTCCCGATGGTACACGCCACCGTGTGGCGTCATTATGTGAGCTTAATAGTCTGGACTTCAACACTCCGAGGACAGCTCCAGCTGCTAAAGTTGCGGCTAAGACTAGACGCGCCGCGAACAACAAGAAGTAACATCTGGACTGTGTTGTTGTGTTTTGAGGTGTCGGCAGGTACAACATAATTATATGAACAGAACTGTAGATTTATTTCTACCTGACCTACTGTGGCTAAATATGTAAATTATAATTGTTACCTTCTATCACGTATATTACTAATAATTTTAGGAATACCTTAATTTAAATAAATTTCAATGTTTTTTCTTTGCACTTTGCAGGTGTCAGATTGACAAATCTGTATGTGAGCGGGTCATTTTGACACTTGTGCTTATAGTTGCGTTCCGATTTACGTGCAATTACTATCTAGATCTGATATTCTAGACACAAATCTAAGGTGGCATAAGTTTAGTTATTTATTTTCTAAAATCTGTTTATGTACTATTTGTGCCGTGTCACCATTTAACAGTCTGTTTTAATTTGTGAATATTTTTATTATTATTTTTTTTTTTTGTAACACAACTGGCGGGTGGATATTATGCTGTTTTGCAAGGAGTTAAAAGGTGATATTTAGTTTATATCTATTTAGTCATATATATTATTTATTATTATTATAGTATATATTATTTATATTATATTTAGATATTTGTATTGATACTTTATCTAGTTATCATGTCAGATAATTTTGATGACAGTTTTGTTTCCTGTTCATCCTCTTGTGCGTCCATTGAGAGCTTCGTAAGTGCAGGGAATAGTGATAACTCTATAAACCTTCGCGATCAGCTGTTTTCTGTCTTTTCTTGCTTCCCAAATTTTTTCAATGCTGTCCATGTCAATGCCCAAAGCATTCCCGCCCACTACTCAGACTTTCTTTCTTCTTTTGAAGTTGATCTTGTTCATGCTGTCCTTGTAACTGAAACTTTTCTAAAACCTGCACTACCTTCTACACAGTATTCTCTTCCTGGCTATAAACTTGTACGCAATGACAGAGTAGGCAAGGGCTATGGCGGGGTAGCCATTTATCTTCGTGGGGACATTCCATACAAAGTGGTTGACCAGTCTCCGAGTGAATACGCCAAGTTTGCAGAGCATCTTTTTATAGAAATAGAATTAAATCACAACAAGCTTCTCTTAGGTGTCTATTATAGTCCTTCCAGTCAAATTGATTACTTTTCTTCGTTCGAAAATAAACTAGAATATTTCAATTCTGTTTATGATCACATGGTGATCCTCGGAGACTTTAACACGTGCCTGCTGAAGAATGACTTGCGTAGCCGTAGACTCCAGTCACTTGTCTCTTCTGTCAATATGCAAATCCCCCCACTTAATGCCACTCATAGGGCGCCGAACTGCACCCCTTCACTTTTGGATCTAATTATTGTCTCTGATTTTCAAAGAGTAGCTATACATGGGCAGCTTCCTGCTTCTTTTTCCTATCATGATCTTATCTATCTTTCTTATAAAATCCGTCCTCCTAAGCGTAAGAGTAGATTTCTATATCTTCGTAGTTTTAATAACATGGATCTGGAGCGCTTGAGGGCCGATGCTAGCGGTGTTGACTGGTCGTCAGTGTACGACACCAATGACTTGGATGATAAAGTTTCTTTGTTTACCAGGTTAATACTTGAACTATTCGACAATCATGCTCCTCTCAGAAAGGTGAAGGTCAAACATTTGCCTGCGCCGTGGCTTACTTCAGAAATAAAAAAGTGTATGTCAAGGCGTGACAAGGCAAAACGCATATATAACAAATCACCTACAAATGATAACTGGGAACAATACAAAAGGTTACGTAATCGCTGCGGTCGTTTGTGTAGGGATGCAAAAAGACGTCACATACACAACTCAATACAAAATCTCAACACATCACAAGTATGGCAATTTCTTCGGTCTCTTGGAATTGGTAAGGCCTCGCACAACAATGAGTGCAATTTAGACCTTAATGAACTTAATGATCACTTTTCGAGGTCTCCAGTTACCATTCCCGATGATGTTAAAACTTCAACTTTGAACTATCTCTCTGCACTTCCCTTGCCGATAAATACTTCTTTTTCATTTCACCCGGTTTCAGAGGCGGACATTGGAAAATGCTTGCACTCCATAACCACAAAAGCTGTAGGCTATGATGGCCTTCAGCTTCAAATGCTTCTTCCCATCCTAACCTTTATTACTCCTGTAATCACTCACATCATCAATTACTCTCTATTCAGTAATACATTTCCCTCTTCTTGGAAAAAAGCTTACGTAATACCTTTACCTAAAGTGTCCAATCCCTCCATGCAATCCCACTTCCGTCCCATATCCATCCTTCCTTTACTATCTAAAGTCCTTGAAAGCGTAGTTCATAATCAACTATCCTCTTACCTTTCCTCTAACAGCCTGCTTAGTCCATATCAATCTGGTTTCCGCCGTGGTCATAGCACAGTAACTGCTCTGGTCAAAATAACTGATGACATGCGACTGGCTATGGAGAATAAACGGCTAACAATTTTGGTTCTGTTAGATTTCAGCAGTGCTTTTAATTCTGTTGATTTCGATGTCCTTTTAGGAGTGTTGGCTTCTCTGAATGCTTCATCCTCTGTAACTGCTTGGTTTAAATCGTATCTTCAGGGGCGCTCGCAGTCTGTTCGCTGTGAAGAGGCTTCCTCTGAATGGTGCAATCTGTCTGCGGGCGTCCCACAAGGTGGCGTACTATCTCCTCTTCTCTTCTCCATATTTATAAACGCTATCACTAAGGTCATCACTTCTCACTATCACCTCTATGCAGACGACCTGCAGCTATATCGACACTTCAGGGCCGAGGAACTGACTGAGGCTGTGGCAGCTATCAACAATGATCTTGCTAACATTAGTGAATGGGCTAAATCTTTTGGGCTTTTGGTTAATCCAACGAAATCACAAGCAGTCATTGTTGGTAGCAGATACATGTCGAATCTTTTAGTTAACCAGTTGCTCCCACAAGTTTTATATGATACGACTCCTATAGCTTTTTCGAAACATGTAAAGGATTTGGGTGTGTGTATAGACTCAAATCTGGCCTGGGATGTCCATATTGCAGATATTAGTAAAAAGATTTACTGCTCGTTTCAGTCCCTCAAACGTCTCCAGAAATTCTTACCATTTCAAACCAAAGTTACTCTTGCGCAATCTCTTCTGCTCCCACTGTTAGACTACGCTGATGTCTGTTATCTTGATGCAAAGGAGGAACATCTTAATAAACTCGAAAGACTGCAAAATTTGGGTATCCGCTTCATTTTTGGTCTCCGGAAGTATGATCATGTTTCAGAATTTCGGGCAAGGTTGAGGTGGTTACCTATTCGTAAGCGTCGAGACTCCCATATTCTCTCTCTTCTCTACTCGATTCTCTTTAATCCAGATTCGCCTGCTTACTTACAAGAACGCTTCGACTACCTCGTCCCTAGGGGTAAACCCTGTCGCACCTCTTCCTCACTTCTTCTTCGAACTCCTCTTCACTGCTCCAGCTGTTACGATGGCTCATTTACTGTTCGCGCAGTAAGGTTGTGGAACTCGCTGCCTCACTCTGTACGCGATAGCACTTCTCCAAACGTATTTAAGACCAAAGTCAAAGAACTGTTCCTCTCTCAAACTAGATGAATGTATGTTATTTACTATTATTTTTATGATATATATTATTTATTGTATACCTATCTATGTATGTATTTATGTAGAACAGTTTATATATTTATGCGTTTGTATATGTATTGTATATATATATTTATGTAATATGTCTATTGTAGGTAATGAATAGGTATGTAGGTACCTAACTATGGTATCAATCTTCTTAGTACTTCGGTATTCTATGTATTATGTTCTCTACAATATTGTGCACTTGTTTCTTACCCTTTTGTTTCGCTTTTTCCTCTATCCCCCAAAGGTTTGCTGGGAGAAAACTCAATACTGAGTTAAGCTCGCCTTTGTACATCTTATTGTGTTTATGTTTGTTATTTTGTTAATTTCAGTGTACAATAAAGAATTAAAATAAATATTATTATTCTTCTAAATCACTTCTATTTTCAATATGTACACTTCAAAATTTTACTTTACTACTAAATTATTTACGTACCGCTTATTTGTACAATTGCCTTCAGAAAAAACTGTATATTCTGAAATAAGGTCTAAGTTTGTATTTATGTATCTACCTACATTAGGGCTACAAAGTTTGGGTCGTCAATAATAATATAAACATCGTAATATTTTCACTCTTTACAGGGTTAAATATTATAATTATTATAGTCTATACTAGACTAATTCTAACTATGTAACTTAGTTACTTAATTTATTATAGCATAATATCTATTTACAGAGTATATTCATAAAAATCTCTTGTACCATTTTTATTATCAATGTAGTAGATATTGGCGAACTAAAAGCATCGCTAAGTAATTGAATAAAAAAAAACGCAATGCGTAAAGGCCTGACGAAATCTTATTTATTAATGTAATTTGATAAGAACTCTCTACCTTCTTTTAGTTAGGTTAGTTCTAGTAAAAAGCTTGTAGCAAAAAATATTGATAATAATTAAAGGACGGGCGATGGAAGAGGAAATGTTTTATTAACAGCAGTTTTAGGGCTGACACAAGACTGACACTGAATAAATAGAAAATATTGCCAATTATTTTTTTTAACGAGGTAACTTAGAATAAATATAATTTAAATAAACCTTTGAGATAACTTAAACTTCAGATTATGAGACAACCACAAACATTGTCATCGCGTTCAGTGTAAATAATGAAAAAACCAAATAAATCATAGAGTACAGAATAAATATAAAATACTAGCTGTCCTGGCGAACTTCGTACCGCCATATTTTTTCCCGTTCCTGCTGCATCTATTTTCTCATCCTTTAAACCTTCCCTGGACACCCACGAATATTTCAAGACTAAAATTAGCCAAATCGGTTCAGCCGTTCTTGAGTTATAAAATAACAACGAAAAGTGGCATTGATTTTTATATATTAGAAGATTTCTACTTAAAAATACACCGGAATTTTATTAATAGTACTTTTAGAGTAGATACGAGGTAACTTAGGATGAATAGAAAATACTTCCATTTAAAAATACACCAGGATTTTTCTATTGGTAGTTTTAGACCCGAAACAAGGTACCCAACTTAGAATAAATAGAAAATATTGTCATTTAAAAAGCTGTCGGTCCCGGTTGCCATAAGAACATCTATGGCAGTCGTTACGGGTAGTTGGTGCCCTAAAAAGTCCAAAAACAACGGTCTAGCTGCAAAGCTTCGATATCGCCTAATGTTAACATTGGGTCGTGGAGGTCAGATGGCAATCGCTTCACGGAAAATATCGAGGTCTAGCCAAACCTGTAGCTATGACTGGTAAAAGCGGACCCCAGACTCCGAGCTGAAAGCTTCGGATGCGACTAGAGATTAACGTGATATTAATGATAGTAGCTTTAGAGAAAGCACGAGATAACTTAGAATATATAGATAGTATTACCGGTTAAAATTAGTCAAAGGATTATAGTTATGAACCGACTTCTTTTTCTATCGCACTTATCACGCATTAGGTCGCACACTCCGCTCATTTCTTTAAAAAAGCATTTTCTCTTCAAAATTGAGAAAGCTGGTCAAACAGTAAACCACAACATGTGTTTTATATTTCTTTTTCAATTTAGTGACGGCCTATTGATTTGGAACAGACGAAATTTGAACTGAATCTAAAATAAATAAAAGTCTAGGAGGTCTCAACTGATAAGTATAAGCAATCGTTGATGTAGATCGTTCGTCTATCACAGGAGTGGAATCTCGAAGGCCAATGAGCATAATAGTATGAGAGCTGACGTCATTAACTCTGGTCTGATCAGATTCCTGAATGAGATGTCCACTTCGAGAAGGTGACACTCGCCCCATACATGTTTTTGTTTTTTTTTTTGTTTCTCGGATTTCGGTCTCGGATCAATAAAAGAAATCGTGTTCTCCAATAAAAGACGCGTCTAATGATGTATATCTCATTTAGGAATCTGATCAGACCAAAGTTAATGACGTCAGCTCTCATACTATGACAATTACTGATGTCTATAAGCAAGTGACATTGCTTCAGCGTAAAGATAAGTCAAATTGAATGGCAACCTTAACTTTGAACAAGAATAAATGTCAACAGTCAATTCTCTAACTGTAAATGTAAGTTTTTACCTAAAAATAATGACATTGTAATTTTGATTTTATTTGTTGTCTCTGCTTTTTAAATAAATTATAAATTAAACCTTGAAGCAACTACTGACGCATTTTGGACTATTTATATTATATTTTTTAGTACAATAAACAAAGTACGTACTAAAAAGTCTTCAATATTAACACTAAAGTTTTTATATCAACCAAGCCACACGGCTACCCTCTCTTTCAACAATCACATCTTCGGGTGGCAATACAGTGCATTCCGCGGGAGCGGCGGCGGCAGCGGGTAATTCGCTTATGCGTCGCCTTGTCAGCGAGCGCTGCGGCTCGCGTCATGTAGTGCAATCGATGCGTGCGCATACAGCCGCACTGAGTAACGTCGCAGCTGCTAAAGTGATTTGAACGCACGCTATTACGACTAAATCGCGTGACGAAGGTAGTGTGTCATCTTCTGTGGGCCCATCTCTGTAACAAAAAATATTTGAATGGAATTTTGAAGCATTTATTATGCTAACTATTAAAATCGATTTAGAAAGGAAAAGAATTGACTTCGGGCGGGACCGGAACCCGCGATCTTTCCCTTACAGGGGGAATGCTCTGACCGCTAAGCCACCAAAGCACGCACAAAGCCAATCCAAATTCCTCTATACTACCGTCTTTGGGGCGTCTTCCTTTCTAAATCGACAA
The DNA here is from genome assembly GCA_914767945.1 of Eilema depressum. Classification (NCBI taxonomy): domain Eukaryota; kingdom Metazoa; phylum Arthropoda; class Insecta; order Lepidoptera; family Erebidae; genus Eilema; species Eilema depressum. The sequence goes on from OU612021.1 coordinate 2,903,325, forward strand.
AAAAATATTTTTTAAATATTGAAATAACCGCATCATGGCAAGGGGATTACGCTTGATACGAATATTCGGCAAATAACCTGACTCTTAAGAAACAGGTTAAACCTAGTTTAAGAGGCAGTGTTTCACCTTTTGATGTTATACAAAAGCGGCAATCTTCTACTGTAATCGAAAAGAAAATGTACTAAATCCTTTTTTGAAAAAATGCAAGTCTTTCTATCTATCTATGTATGGTTTGAAATAAATTTATTATTATTAATAAAAGTCATTTTTATACTTTTATAACTCTCTCACCCATGATCTAATCCAGGAGGATCCAAAATAGTTCTGCAGCATTGCACTATTAGAGCAAGTAATAAACACGCTGCTGCAGCCCATAAAACGCTTGCCGCGCCCGCTCCCGCTCCCGCTACGCCTGACACAGCAGTCCAGCCTCGTGACGTGTGTATTGATACGGCTGCAACAAAATGAGAAGAAATTGTTAGTAAAGGTTGTACACAGTGCTGTGCATTTATTTTCATTTGCATTAGGCTGGATGTTACAAAAATGTGTATCTAAGTATGTTTATCCACATTTTAGAACCCATAACACAAGTCACAAATGCTACTTTGGGTCTAGATAGCGCTGTGTAAAATGTTGCAGAATATTTATTATTTATTTATATCGTGCCGTGTTGGTCCCAGTGAAGTCGAATAGGGCTTCCTCATTTCTTCCTGTGGGTATCATAGAAGGCGACTAAGAGATAGGGCTATTCTTCATGCGACAGTAAACATACAACCCATGAGTCAGTGTCCACTTGGCGGTAATAGGCACGTAATAACGTGGGCCCGAAAATCATAGTTGGCCAACCCCTTCGGGGATATACAGGCGTGAGATTATGTATGTCTATGTATGTATTTATATCATTCTTGAGGCTGTGTGTTTGTTTACCTACTTCCCAAGTAATATAAGGAAAGAACTGCGCAAAGGGATACTTAACATGCGATGCAAAGCGCTTGTCTCCATAATTGGGCTCTTAACCTCGAAGAGCGAGAACAAAATTGACACTGGAGATTACAAGTTGATGGAATTAATTGCGCTACGCCTTAAAAACGTTTTTTGAAGCCCCTGTTATTATAGGATTCAATAAGCCATTGTAAACTGAAGGGAAATACAGCCTCTTTGTCGTGGTGGTAGTGAATACAACCGCTAGGCAGGAGGCGGGGGTTAGATCCCCGTTCAGTGCAAATATTTGTATGCATGAACATGTTGCTATTTGCATTGGTCTGGTCGTCAACGTATGTCATAAACGCCAAATGCCATACATGCGTCATTTTGGTTATCTGAGGACAGATTGTATAGACAGATTGACAGATTTGACAGACTGTCTATACAATCTGTTCTCAAATTAATCGAGATTCAAAACTTTACTAACAGCCACTGTCTCAAAAGTCTGCAATGTTTTTTTTTGCTTTATCAAAATCACACCAATACCTCTTAAATATACGAGGCTCATAGTACCCTCGTACCTTGCACGGTAGATCATAAATCTCATATTTTTACGAAGAACCACGTACAGTTTACCTTGTGTGGCACAAACAACTACCTACTTAGATATTCATTATCAAGGTTCTCAAGCTCATATCACTCAATTTTAGAAGAGCTTAACCAGAGCCTTGTAATAAGCACGTCTCATATGATATACACGCTTGAAATCCCTTTTAATCCTGTAGATAGTGTGTCAATAGACGGTGAATATACTTGCGAGAAATAAGCTCGAGATTACAACGCTGTCTTCCGCGTATTAGTAATTGCTAGGTGGATTAAAGCCCATTTAGACCGGGAGAGTAGCTTACCTGCAAGTTACGATTATCGAAAAGATAAAAAAAAATTGCTACTCATATTGAACAAAGCACTTGTACTTTTCCACATTTTTTTTATTACGTTTGAACCTAACCGGTTTCACCTTACGGTTTTCTTAAGGGTTTTGACGGGAAAAGGAAACCTTTGAGAACGCCGTAAGGCGTCACTAGTTAGGTTCAAAAATAATAAAAAAATGTAGAAAAGTACAAGTGCTTTGTTCAATATGTGTAGCAAGTACCAAGAGCCATCAATCTCCAGTATAAATAAGAAAGTTGCTACGTCTAAAAATTCGGAAAACCAATTGCCGCTCGCTCGTCTACGCTGGCGAGAATTGCTTCGCAATTGAATATTGATAGTGTCCGTCTATATAATTGTATTTTGACATAGGTGATGTCACTTGTGAATCTCGTTATTTTATCTTTTTTAAAGAACTAAGCTAAATTGCTTGTGCTAGGAGTGGGTTCACGGTCGGTAGTGTAATGGCCAGGACTCGAACCATGGACCTCTCGATCGTAAGGCCGAGTCCTTAACAACTAAGCTATCGACGCTTTATATAGGTGAGAATTTAGTGTTTGCCTGTATGTAAACATTTTGATATGATAATGGTATGGCGACTATTGCTAGTGATAGTAGCGTACCGTACGATTTCTCGGAACGAAACGTGCGAGAAAATCTCCCCGTCTAAATGACGCTTTAATTATTATAGTGACAAATATATTCAGCTATGTAAACATAAGCGGTTGCTTAGTACAAGTAATTAATTTTGCGCGTAAGAACCTCATATACCTAGTATAATTACTTCATGGCACTTGAGGAAATAATATTATGTCTAAAGCAATTTAGTGGTAGTGAAATGCTTTTGATGTGCGTCTTTGAATTTACTTCTGTAGGTAGATGTAAGTCGAAACTTTGATGATAACAATATTGCAGTTGATGATAGTTGTTATATCATAGTAAATCTTGACAACATTTGTGTTCTTACAGAATGGGTTTTGATGAAGTTTTGTTTGAAAGGTTTTTGGTCAGACTTAGGCTTGTTTGATCACGATGCAGAACTATGTCCAAGAGTCGTGAAAACTAACATTCACGCGGGCATCAGCTATAGTAATCTATATCAGGATTTCTCAAAGTGGGGTACGCGAGCCCCTAGGGGTTATCCATTTGACGGTAGTGGGTTCGTGATAAGACAATGGTGGTTCGATAGCTGGTAGACACGTGAGGCACACGATGGCGCATCGTGGTGCTCGCACGATTGTATTCGTAGCTCTCTCACACAGGCTCTTCAAGGAAACTCTTCAAGCTGATTTAAAAATAATGTCTATGATAGATTTTTGGGTAACTACACAGGAAACTCCAACTCTCACGAAAACTGGGGAATGTGTTTTCACACCTGATCACGATAAAAGCGAAATGCAGAAATCAACTTGATATCGAGGGGAGGGGTGGGGATTAAGTCGTTAAGGGGATCAATAAGACAGCAATAGCGTATAGCACATTATTACTGATCAAGTCCTACACTATACCATACTTTTTCTTCCCCACAGTCAGTCTAGTAGCTAGTAGAAGTCGTTGATTCAAACCGATGAAATTTTCAAGTCAGTGACTGGAGAAATTTTCACCGGAAACAGAATGGTGTTTATTATTACTATTTTTTTTTATAGTGCCAAAAATCCCCACGCGTACCTGCCCCGTCGGAGCCGGAGGAGGAGGTTATGTCGAACTCGAACCGACTGAAACGCACGCCGTCTGTGGGCCGTCGGTTGCCGGAGGTGAGATTGTCGTAGCCATATCCCTCGCACCCCGGCCGACCCAGGGCCATATCTCTCGATCTGGCCCTCTTCCGGTGTGGGGACCACAGAGTCCCCAACTCTTACTATTACTATTATTAGAACTATCGGGATATTATTTACCGATAGTTCTAATAGTAATGTGAACGACCATGAAAGTTTAAATACCGATGTTTATAATTTTGGGGTTGCCAAGGTAATAGGTTAGTAAATATACAGAAAGATGTGTTAATATTTTTTTTACCACTTATGTGGCAGACAAGCACACGGACCACTGCTGGCAAGTGGTTACTGTAGCCTATGGACGTATGTAACACCAAGGGCGTTACACAGAAATGTTTCAAGAACGGAAATGAATGATTCATTATATTTCTTTTTCCTCGTACATAAATATTTTGTTGGCGTATATCCTTAGAACGTTTCAGAATCAAACGCGTTCAATCAAAATATGATAAAATTCGAATTCACAGAAACCTTCTCCGAAGGGACAGGCAGTATCGCAGCTATATTTTTGGCTCTTACTGCTCCCAGTTAATAGGTTTATAAATTACTAAGTGCTGTTCCCAGACTTACTTGGTTGGATGTCGGTTATCGTTTTTGGTCACATTTCCGGTTCCATTTTTTCGATTATTCGGTTGGATTGGGCCCAGAAGATTTTGATGGGACCCTAGATATCCGCAACTGCTAAATGTATAGTGCTCGTGGCTGTACATTAGAGATATTAATAAAAATACTTGGGATATCCTGTGTTAACAATACTGAACATAAAAATATATAATTTTGGAATTCTGGTCAGTTTGTCTGTTTATCCGCGATAGACGCAAACTACTGAACTGATTCGATACAGGTTTTTTTTTAAAAGCCCGGAAACGGCACGCACTGTGCAGTATGAAATTCCTTTCCTTACAGCTTGAACAAGCTGTAGATTGAATTCCCTGCTTGTGTTTTCCCAAGCGACTACAATATGGGGTTCTTCAAGAAGGCTATTAGAAGGTTTCTTCATGGTCGTCAGCACGAGCGTAACGCCCCTGGTGTTGCATACTTCCATAGGCCACGATAACCACTTCCCATCAGATGGGCCGCGTGCTTGTCTGCCACCTAAGTGGTATAAAAAAATGCCGCAAGCACAGGCTAGTAAGTAATAAAATACATACATACATATATACAATCACGTCTTTATCCCCGGAGGGTTAGGCAGAGGTGAATTAACACCCACATTTCACCAATCATTGTATTCGGTCTCACGTAATAGGGGGTGAGCCTATTGCCGCTTCCCGGGCACTATTGTTGACTCGAGCCATGCATAGGCTGAGTCTGGACTGTATTTATTTGTCTGATGTTAAACAGCCCTATCTCTTAGTCGCCTTGTATGCGGTGTCGCGCATGGGAGGAGATGGGGTGTCCCAAATACTACTCTGCTGGGAACCACGCGAAAATACTCTTTATAATATCAAACTAATATTTTGAAAGGAAACAATAATTAGTTCAATTAAGTTTTAAGTTCCTATAAGCTTCTCGTAGTGTAGTTTTAATAAGCTCACTGCATCCAAGTCTCAATTAGCTCACGCTTTTCTAAACGTTAGCTTGGAGGAGAGCCAATAAGTATTTTACTGGACTGTATTTTCTTTTTAAATTTATTTCGCCCGAACGGCTTATTGAACGGTTTAATTAAAGACCCCTTTTAGGTAATTATCCGTAGTATTACGGACTCTGGCCAAGTGTCCAATTGACGGCCATAAGCAATCCCTACTATCCCTACTAATATTATAAATGCGAAAGTAACTCTGTCTGTCTGTCTGTCTGTCTGTCTCACTTTTACGACTAAACCGCTGAACCGATTTTGATGAAATTTGGTATGAGGTAGGTTAGACCTTGAGAAAGGACATAGGCTATGTATGGTCTCGATAACCGACATCCACGCGGGCGGAGCCGCGGGCAAAAGCTAGTTTCATATAAAGCTTGCACTTTGAAGCCCAAGATCTACTGTCTTAAAGCTCCATTATTTAGTTCATTTGCTTTTACAGAAGCGACATCGATTTGACCGTCCAAACCCAATAGGATAACCTGCACCGGGGCCTCGGCCATCAATTTATCAGGTGTGCCCGGCTTGCAGGTGCTGAAGTTGATCTGTTTGCTTAAGACTTTAGTATAATATAATTATGTCAAAGTCAAAAATCATTTATTCAGTAGGCCCCGGCCACAACTCCACGGCACGGCGCCGTCCGCCGTCGCCGTCGACGGCGACGGCACCGCGCCGTCGAAATTCACGGCGCCGTGCTACAAAATGGCTACAAAAAGTGGACGGTGTGTTGCAGGGGGCGATTCTCAATCGAAATTTCTCAGATGGCGAGCGCGCAATGACATATAGTGTCTTACTAAAAATACGTCAATGTTATTAATTTACATGAATTATATTATTATTTATATTACAACATTTTACTTTAATATTTCAGTGATATATTAATAATATTTCATAAAATTACGAATTCATTATTAAAAACATATTTTTTGTGGGTGGTGCATTGTCGCGATTCTGATTAGTAATTAGATACGCAATTGACGCGAAAATCCGCCCCAACACAATATAGGATCACGGTCCTATGTTTCGAATCGCGTCTTTCAAAGACTAATGATACGTCAACCAAGAAGTGACAGTGAGACAACAAACGTATTAAATATATGATGAAAGAGTGCGTTTTTCAGCCTCAAATATCAAAGAACAAACGGAACTACACTTCACGCTTAATTTTATTTTTTCTATATTTACATTTCTTGAAATAAGATTACGAAACATATTATAAAAATTACAAACTATGTCAAATTCAGGGTTGTCAATACAAATAAAAATTAGTTTTCCCATGCATTTGGAAGATTTTAATTAATGAGGTGAACTTCTTTGCTACTATCAAAAATGAACTTTAGACAGTAATAATAATTATGTATAATTTAAATCATATTACATATTTTAGTTATCTGAAGATCTAAGATGCGCGTTGGCGTTGGATATAAGGTACCAGCCATCCTGCTGTACTGTTATGTCCTTTTTGTGGGCATCCGAAGGGATACCCACACGATAAAGAAATAACAGACTTATAGTTTGGATGACATTATAGGCTACATTTTATCCCTGTTTAGGTTCCTCTAGATAATTTTTATAATGACTATCGCATTGAGATTAAAAAACCCGACTGCAAGCTACTTTCGACCTTAATGACATTTCTTAAAAAATACGTTTTTTGACATGTATAGATGACGTTGATCACGAATATGAAAAAAAACTGGGTAAGTTGCCGTCTATAAGGTCGAAAATGGCTTGCACGTATTTTTGGAGTCTCTGGGTTATAGTCAATGTAAAAATAGGCGCAAGCCATTTTCAACCTTAACGACGGCAACTAATACCCAGTTTTTTTTTTCATATTCGAGATCAGCGTCATCTATAGATGTCAAAAAACATATTTTTTAAGAAATGTCATTAAGGTCGAAAGTAGCTTGCGGTCGGGTTTTTCAATCTCAATGCGATGCATTATAAAAACTATCTAGAGGAACCTATACAGGGATAAAATGTAGCCTATATTGTCATCCAAACTATAAATCTGTCCTTTTTGTTGAGCGAAAATCCTCTCAGATACCCATAAAAAAGGACATAATCGCTAGGCAGGGAGATAGATCTTTTTTCTATACGATTTAGGTGGCAGACTAGCACACGGTCCACCTGATGGGAAGTGGTTACCGTGGCCTTTGGAGGTATGTAACACCCTCTTAATTTGAAATAATACAATTTAGGTATCCCGAAATTAGATTCTTGGGGATTGCGGAAATAGGATCTCTTTTATTGCATGCAAGCGGAGCCATGGTCAACGTCTTGTTATAATATTCACATAAAAATAGAAACAATAATAGAATCCGTTACAATTCGTTATATATTCTAATTTAAGTTCAAATTGCAATTTAGTTTTTATTCTTATCCTTATTTTTTGGTATAGCTTCACTTTCATCTCACATTTGCGTTATTTTATCCGAAAAAGAATTAATCGTGAAAGACATTTCAGATGTAATTTAACAATAATTATTTAGGGAAAATTTTCATAATTATGGTATGTTCGGGCGTCTTCGCTCGACATCGTACGACGTCGGCTCGCGCGCGCCCGCACCCCGCGCGCCCGCCGCCCGCCACGCGCGCGCCTCGGCATCAACGTCACGCCACTCAGCGAGCGACTATAGCGCGATACACGTCATTATATTATTGTCTACGATCTAGAACTTTCTTTTTACGATATTATAATATATTATAATTATCAGTAAAGCACTATTGTAATACAGTCCACCTTTCATTGAAGACATCCCACCAACAATTGGTCCAATCGAGCCTAGAAGAAGCAGCAACTGGAGGAGCTGCGCCGGCATCGTGTCGCGTCACAACGTGTTCGCGTCGGTGGCTACCTGTGCATGCATTGCCTATTGCCTGTGGATGAGAGTGATTACGCACGTTGTGAGTCTGTTCCAGTTCTATTTTCCTTCTTTTGTCCTGTCTATTCCTTTATTTTTAGGTTCAAAACACCTCGTACTTGAGCCAACGGCCATTTTGTCTTGCGCTTCGGGTTTGGGCGTGGTCGGCATAAGTACATATCGCTAATCGCTGGGTGAAGCATGGGTACTGAAATTGAAGTGCTAGTGAGAAAACGCAGTGCTATAAAGGCTAAATTAACTCACTTTGCCAACTATTTAAATATACTTCTCAGCTGTGAAACGGTTTCCAATTTGCAACATAATGAGTTGCAGGGGCGCTTGTCAAAATTCGAAGCCATTTACGATGATTTTAACGATTTACAGCTACAAATTGAGGTGCTCTCGGACCAGCCGGACGAGGCATATGCGGAGCGGGAGAAATTTGAGACCCGTTTTCATCATTTGGCCGCCCAGGGACGCACTGCTCTTGGCAGCGCTGATGCCACAGCCGTCGGTGGTGAGTCTGCAGCGAGCTCGGTGTGCAACAAATCCGAATCAGGTGAGACGTTCCAACGTAACTTTATACGCTTACCCAAAATAGAACTCCCAAACTTTGATGGTAGTTATCAGTGCTGGCTCGAGTATAGAGACACTTATTTATCCCTAATCCACAATAGTAACAACATTGATGACATAAGCAAATTCCACTACTTGCGTGCTTCTCTTAAGGGTGATGCCATAGAAATCATTAAAAACATTAATTTCAAAGGTGAGCACTACCAAATGGCCTGGAAATTATTATGTGAACGTTATGATAATAGTCAGCTTTTATTAAACAATCACTTGCAAGCATTGTTTAATATTAAAAAACTTGCAAAGGAATCTAGTTCTAGTCTGAGACTTTTAGTTGACATTATAAACAAAAACATTAGAGCCTTAAAAATATTAAATGAGCCTACAGACTCTTGGGATACATTAATTGTGTACATGATGTCCTGTAAATTGGATTCAACCACAAGCAGGGATTGGGAAAATCACCGTACCACTATAGGAAATAATTCTCCTTCTCTTTTACAATTTTGTACCTTCCTTAACAGAAAAGCTGATTTATTAGAAACATTAGACAACAACAAAATAATAGATTCTAAACCTAACTCATTTATAATTACAAGTGAAAGTGATAGCCCAACTCGAACAAAAAATAATGTAAAGAAATGCCCTCTGTGTGATGGTGAGCATTTGTTGTTTGTCTGTCAAGAATTTCGAAAATTACCGACTGAAACACGCATTAGTAACGTTAAGGACTGGCAACTGTGTTTTAATTGCTTACGGCCTGGCCATCAAACAAAGCAATGTAAGCTTTCACATTGCAAGTATTGCAAGAGTAAACATAATACTCTTCTACACATTGAACAGGCTAATTCTGCCAGTATTACAGACCCATTGCCTAATGTCACCCTATCCACAGGTGTATCTGAGAGTACTGCTTCTCATATTTTACTGTCCACAGCGGTGGTAAGGGTCTTTGACAGCCAGGGCGGTAAGGTGGATGCAAGGATCCTGCTTGACAACGGGAGCACATCCAACTTTGTTACACAGAAATTACTAGATAGGCTGGGATTGCCGAGACGCAGCACAAGTTCCATGGTGACAGGTATTTGCAATCAAACTACTATTAGTACACAGTCATGTGATCTAACAATAGAATCACGCAGTGGTGAATTTAAGGTAAACATAAACTGCTTTGTGTTGCCTCAAATTGCAACGGTACCATCTGTTGTAATCAATGTATGTAAAGCTCCTATACCCTCACATATACAACTAGCTGACCCTACTTTCTATAATCCGTCAGTAGTTGACATATTGGTAGGGGCTGAAGTGTTTTGGAATGTTCTTGGCACTGCACACATTATTCTAGGTAAAAACAAACCTATTTTACGTGACACTAAGCTAGGGTGGATTGTCTCAGGCTCTATAGGCTACCCAGGACATTCATCTATTGATATACAGTCACACTTCTGCAATCTCTCCATGAGGGAGCTACATAACAATGTGAATAAATTTTGGGAGCTCGAGTCTGTGTCTTCAAAACATTCTTTGTCACAAACAGAGCGAGCTTGTGAAGAAAGCTTTTCTTTACACACAACCCGTGATGAGAACGGTCGATTCGTAGTAACCATGCCTCTGAGGGAGGATCCCAGTGTGTTGGGTGAGTCATACAACAGAGCTAAAACCCGTTTTTTGTCACTAGAACGAAGATTCCAGCGCGATCCACTCTTCAAAGAGAGATATGTGTCCTTCATGCAGGAGTATGAGCGCCTGGGGCATATGACTGAGACTCCTACACCAAGGAAACCTCATTCAGGTAGTGCTATTGAGTATTATTTACCTCATCACGGGGTGATAAAAGAGTCAAGCATCACTACCAAGCTTCGAGTAGTGTTTGATGGCTCAGCTGCAACCACATCCGGCATATCATTAAATGATATCGACGGGTTCCGGTCTAATTGTATTAAGCGACACTCTGAGCGATATAGACTTTTTATAATATTTGGAATCAGCGAAATTTTCTGCGTCGTTTGAGCTGGGTTTGGTGACGATCGGAGCACTTTTTTGTCGCTTCATACAACCACATTTTTTGGGCCTATTTTGAACTGCAATAAATGAAGCGACACAAAATATTGACAAATTTAGGAACTGTCTACTTAAGGTCACTACGAAATACCAGACAGTCGTTTAAACTTTTTTCCCTGTAGCTACAATTTACATGCAACGCACGTTAAAGCAATTAGCCTGACATTATAAATATATAAAAATGGCGCTTCATACAATTAGCCTCTTTGTTAAATTCTTATCCAGTGTCGCTTAATGCAATTAGCTTTACCTTGTAAATATACAAGAATGTCGTTTAATACATTTAGCCTCTATGTTAAATTCATACCCAGTGTCGATCCATTCATTTAACTCTGTACATGAAATGTTAGATGTTGTCCTTCCAACCTATTTTTCTTATTCAATATTTGACTTGCAAGGTCGGTTCAGTTAATAACAAAATTAAATTCTAGTACTTCAAACAGTTTACCTTAAATGGAATAAGTATAGTACACACATTAATACAATCAAAATTTTATAATAATATAATTATGACGTTGGTTAAAACAATGATTTTGGCGCGCTATCGCGATAAACCGCGCAAGCTTGAATGTTCCCGCCACCCCGCGCAGGCGCTTCAGGCGTCCCCTACCTCGCCGCGCATCTCCCCGTGTCGGCCGGATCGTTTTAGTTGACGCAAATCGTGAGCAAGTTCGTTCGTACGTTGTTATTGAAGAAAAAACTTTTTTTTAACGAGACTTGTTTTTGATTTTGATTACTAAGAAAGTTAAAAAATAATAATAGAAGAAAATAAGTAAAAAATGAAAACCAAAGAAACGCTCGTAATATTTTTATGTGACTATTTTTAAAAGAAATTATTTTGTAGATAAACCTTTTTTTTTTGTAATTGAAGAGATCTCTTTTAAACATAAACGTTAAAGTTTAAGAAGAATGAGAATAATTATTTCACTTAATAAGACGGTAGGCTACTTAATAATAAAGACTGTTTGACTTCTGATTCCTATATAATTGTGATAATAACTTTAATTGTTACCTTGGTAAGCTAAGATGTTACTGCTATTCCAAAGTAATGGTCATTTTAAATAAAAAACTTATCTTTAGTATAAACTGTGTGTTTTATTTCTCATTTTATAATTATTACAAGATAGGTAAGTACACCCTATGTATGTACCTTTTAATTTATTAGTGTTTTAACCGCCAGTTTCTGCAAGCTTCATTAATCATGTATGATTACAAACAATTTATTTAAAAAAATCTGTCCCATAAACTAATTAGCCAAACATTAATAAGTGTAAGATATGGTATTTAAATCAATTAGCTTAGGTTTGAAATATGGCCAACTTTTTGATTAAAGCACTTAGCTTAGAGCTATTATTTGCATGCCTAGGCGGTTAAGTCATTTAGCTTGGAACAAGAAATAATAAACCTAGGCGGTTTAGTCATTTAGCTTGGAATAAGAAAGAATAATCATAGGCGGTTAAATCATTTAGCCTGGAACAAAAAAAAGTAAAATATGGGTCATTTTGTATGAAGCGACATTTATATTCGTTAAAAATAGGAATAAAAGAAAAAAACTGAATTCAATTATGGGGAATTATGTTATAAAAATAGTAATATCCTTCTTTTTTAAAAATAATGCTATTTACTAAAGTTACAATTTCTTTTCTAAAAATTGAAACTTTAAACTGCTCTGGTGTAAAGTTTCAAAAATGTCGGTTAATACAAATAGCCCGGAACCCGTCGATATACAGATGGTTGGGCCTACAGTCCAAGATGATTTATTTTCGATACTATTACGTTTTCGACAACATAAATTTGTCATCTCTGGTGACATAGAGAAAATGTATAGATCGGTCTTATTAGTACCATCACAGCGTCCATTGACGCAGATATTATTTAGAACCGATCCTAACCTACCTTTAAAGACTTACAGTCTGAATACTATTACCTATGGGACATCTGCAGGACCTTACTTGGCAACAAAATGCCTGACAAGTCTCGCTACCGAAACTGCAAATGAGCGCGTCAAGGCATCAATTCAACATGACTTTTATGTCGACGATTATCTCAGCGGTGGAGAGTCAGTTGTAGAGGTAGTAGAGTTGACTAAACAGGTAATCTCCTTGCTGGGTACTGCAGGGTTTCATTTACGCAAGTGGCAGTCCAATAGTACAGAGGTGCTCAATGAGATCAGCAATGATGCAGAGCGTTTATGTAGCCTAAATTTGTCTCATAACAGTAATCTGTCTGCAAAAACGTTGGGACTGCACTGGGTATGTGAGTTTGATACTCTAGCATTTTTGATAAACATAAACAGACAACCACATAAAATTACAAAACGACATATTCTTTCAATCATAAGTCAAATATTTGACCCTTTGGGACTTGTAGGTCCCTGTGTAGTAGAAGCAAAAATTATTATGCAGAAGCTGTGGAAGGGTAACAGTAGCTGGGATGAGACAATTCCTAATGATGTGCAACTACTTTGGATTAACTTTATTAAGACCCTGCCATGGCTTAACTCTTTAAAGATACCTCGATGGGTCTTGTGTGATAATAGTATATTACATGAACTTCATGTTTTTACTGATGCATCGGAGAGAGCGTATGGTGCATGCATATATGTTCGGTCGGTGGACAGTCAGGGCTCATGTAAGGTGCAGCTGTTGGTCTCTAAAAATAGAGTTGCACCTATCAAGCCAACCACCATTCCTAGACTGGAACTATGCGGAACTCTATTGGGAACTAGACTGTGTACTGATGTGCTTAAAGCTCTGAACTTACCTGTTAAAACATGCCGGTATTGGTGCGACTCGACGATAGTGTTAGGTTGGTTGTCAATGTCACCGAATCTACTTAAGCCCTTTGTACGTAATCGGGTTGATGAAATACAGGAGAGCACGGCAGGTTACACCTGGAATTATGTGTCGTCTAAAGACAATCCCGCGGATCTTGTTTCTCGTGGGTTGAATGCTGACCTAATCAGTGAATGTTCTTTGTGGTGGTCGGGCCCTCAATTTTTATTAAAGGATGAACAATACTGGCCAAAAATGCCCAAAGGCAACATGAAACAGGCTTTACCTGAAATCGTATTGTCTCATTTTAGTCAAAACAATCAGTCACATAGTCAACAATTTATCATTTCTTTAATAAAATCATTTTCCGATCTAAACACGTTACAAAGAGTACTAGCTTATTGGTTCAGATATTTTTATAATCTAAAAAACAAACATAACAAAAATATTGGTTCTCTCTCTGCTGAAGAGTTTAATTTAATGCATATCTTTATAATAAGACATGCTCAAAAAGATATGTTTGAAAAGGAGTACAACTGCCTTCAATCAGGCAAGCCATTGCCAATAAAAAATAGGCTTATTCCACTAAGCCCGTTCCTTGATGAGGAGGGCCTCATTCGGGTAGGAGGGAGGCTCAACAATTCCCCCTATGACTACAACGTAAAGCATCCCATTTTAATATGTGGTAAACATCATGTTACTACCATCATATTTAACAAATATCACAATGATTTACTACATGCCGGCCCTCAGCTGTTGTTAGCAAATATAAGACAAATGTATTGGCCTCTTGGTGGCAGAAATTTAGCAAGGGTTACAGTTAAAAAATGCATGAAATGTTTTAAGTACAGGTGTCAGGCTACTCAACCTATAATGGGTCAATTGCCTCTTTCTAGGACACATTTAGAGTTTCCATTTTTTAATAGTAGCGTTGATTATGCTGGGCCAGTACTGATAGCTGATCGTAAAGGGCGGGGGTGTAAGCTTATAAAGTCCTATCTCTGTATTTTTGTGTGCCTTGCAGTAAAGGCCGTGCACATTGAGCTCGTTACAGATTTAACCAAAGAGGCTTATATGGCCGCTCTGAACCGCTTTGTGGCTCGTCGTGGCAGACCCAAGAGCATTATGTCTGATAATGGCACGAATTTTGTTGGCACATGTAATGAACTTCAAAAATTTTTACAGGAATCGAACCTAGACTATACAGTCGGTCAGCAGGGCATCGAGTTTTCGTTTACGCCACCTTACTCCCCCCACTTTAATGGTATTGCTGAGGCTGCGGTACGTTCAACTAAGCATCATTTGCGAAGACTTTTAGGGTTAACACACTTTACATACGAGGAAATGGCTACATGCTTGGCTCAAATAGAGGCTGTTTTGAACTCTCGCCCACTAACACCTCTCTCCTCTGACCCATTAGACCTCTCAGCCCTAACTCCTTCCCATTTCTTAATTGGCAGACCACTTACGTCAGTTCCGCATCCACAGGTAGCTGACAGCGCCATCAGGCGACTAGACCGCTATAGAAGAATGGAACACATACGTCAACATTTTTGGCAACGCTTTCACCTCGAATATATTTCTCTGATGCAGCAAAAAACCAGATGGGCCGCCTCCACGGGGGATCAGCTGAAGGAGGGAACTCTCGTCCTCGTGCGAGACAGAGGGCAGCCGCCACTGGTGTGGCCGCTGGGAAGGGTGACCAAAACTTTCCCAGGCGTCGATGCCGCCACACGAGTCGTCGAATTGAAAACGAAGAAAGGGACACTACTGCGGGCATACAACAATGTCTGCCCGCTACCAATATCTTGACGCTGCAGCAGGTCAACCCGGGGAGCATGTTCGGGCGTCTTCGCTCGACATCGTACGACGTCGGCTCGCGCGCGCCCGCACCCCGCGCGCCCGCCGCCCGCCACGCGCGCGCCTCGGCATCAACGTCACGCCACTCAGCGAGCGACTATAGCGCGATACACGTCATTATATTATTGTCTACGATCTAGAACTTTCTTTTTACGATATTATAATATATTATAATTATCAGTAAAGCACTATTGTAATACAGTCCACCTTTCATTGAAGACATCCCACCAACAGGTACGCCACACTGAATTTTTCTCTGAATTAATATCGCCATTTCAATCAAACCGAGACGTCATCCGTCAAGCTCGCGACTAGTGTGAAAGGGATAAAATATAAATGTTTACTTCAGAATTTTTACGTTCGTAAAGCTTCGTAAAGGTTCGTAAAGTTTCGTTTTCAGGTTACAGTTTTTTTGACGTCGAACTATGAAGTCGACTACTCTAATTGGGGAATTGCCCTCCCTTATGTCACACTTTCCACGGCGCCGTGAATTTCTACGGCGCGGCGCCGTCCGCCGTCGCCGTGCCGTAGAGATGTAGCCGGGGCCTAAGTATAGACTATTGAAACAGTACTTACAAAACGTCAAAATTAACAAATAAAATATAAATATGTTTAATAATTATAAACTAGTTTAGCAAATGGACTGTAGGTACCGATACAAACCCTTTTGGCTTACTGGTACCTATAAAACAATTGTAAATGTTAGAATGTTTTTAAATAAATTTAAAAAAAAAAGAAAAAAAAAGAAAGCCTGCGCCCTAGCCTCGTCCGTTGTTACGACCCTGTACAGTAATAGTCAGAATTCTGTGCCTGTACACCCAATATAAATAAAAAAATACTAACCCAGTTTGAAACGCGACCCCGCCCTGAGAAGACTCTTAGGGTGGGGTTTTTTCTTGGTCTATTTACAAATATGTATATAATATGTATGTATTTACGAAAAAAAAATGTATCGAAGTATATTTAATTTTATCCGCATTCTAGAACCCATAACATAAGGTAGTTAACCTATGCTTACTTTGGGTCTGGATAGCGTCGTGTAGAATATCCTACAATATTTATTTATTTATTTATTTATTAACTTAGTATTTGGAATCAATGGTATTTGGTCTATGGTCGAGTATGCATGTTCAAAAGATAACAAAAAGTATATAAGAACAACTTTTATACTTGCACCTACACAACCTCTCACCGTTCTATTATTATGCTTCTGAGTAAATTAGCAGAATTGTAGGTAAGAATGCCTGCAGTTCTGTTGGAGGGTACGCGTACGACTTTTGCTTACTTGATTGTACTGTGTAGGTATTTTGTTTGCAATGATTGTATATTTAATTCATCCTTCTATGTATTTTATAAAATTGTAATGTCTGTGTACTGAAGTGGGAATCACGTGTATCGCGCACAGGCTCCGGTAGCCTTAGCGATACTTTAAGCTAAGCTTTAATTGTAACTATGTATTCTGGTAAAAAAAAAAAAAAAAAAAAAAAAGTATTACCTGCAGCCAGAACGCTGATGCCTCCAGCAGGAATACCAAGCCCCATGTTAAACTTCTGTCTCTCCTCTATGAAGGCCACGCTGCCCATCACCATAGCTGATATACCGCATACTATCTGTGAACAAAGTAAATAAAATAATCTTTATGAATATTTTTATGAATATATACTAGACTAGCTGTTGCCCGCGGCTCCACCCGCGTGGAATTCGGATTCCGGTCCAACTTGAATGTATGGAAATCTGCCCGATTTATTGACATTTATGCTCACTGCTCCGCTCCCTTTAGTAGTAGCGTGATGTTATATAGCCTATGTTACTCCCAGATAGTGTAGCTTTCTATAGGTGAAAGAATTATTGAAATCGGTACAGTAGTTCCGGAGCCTATTCATTACAAACATACAAAAATAGGTACAAATCTTTCCTCTTTATAATATTAGTGTAGATGTAGATTGGAAGATGCTCCAACCCACGACCAGAGGCAGGGCATTCCCCCTGTAAAAGACCTTACAGGGGGGAAACCCTGACCACTGAGCTCAAACCTACTAAACCACGTTTTGAGCATTCGAAATTCTCCTATACAACAATCTTGGGGCCACGAGGTACCGTCTACCGATAGCTAATCATAAGAATTATTGGAAACAATGAACGAAGTTACGGGCGCGCGGGTTCAAATCTCGATTGAGCATTCACTTTTTCCAACCTGAATAGTTATTACACTAATTGTTTTATTTTATTAAACACTTATACTGGAGAGGTGTTGTGCTGTCAGTGGGAAAACCAAAGCCCTTGTCCAACTATCTTTTGCGCTGACGGCACAGAATCTCTCTGTTCTTACAAGGTCAGCAGCATGAGTGTGAATTCCCCTGGTGTTGCACTCGCCCATAGGCCACGGTAACCACTTACCATCAAGAGGGCCGTGTGCTCGTCTGCGACCTAAGTAGTATAAAAATACCTACATCAGTTCGTGGTCCCGCATCATCAAACTTCACCCCAATATTTCTAGAAGCGTCTATAACCTAATAGAATCGTATAATCTGGGTAATCTAAACGTACCTACTTAGTCAGGTCAGCCGGTAGTTGTGACGAGTTTGGTCGTAATCCGAACTTTTATTTGAGGAGCATCCAAGTGCTTATTCCGTAACTTTATAGCCTGGGTGAGGCACAAATGCGAAAAGAAATAATCGGCTTCGGCACGAATTGCTTTATTTTAGGGTACCTTAGAATGATAACGATTGCTGGACGGATAGTGCCAAGCTTTCGGCTGTACAAATGGATGGGTTCGGCCGGGGAAATGATGCCGTTTCAATGCCTACTTTAATAACTCTTAAACTTTCACATGTCATTATATACAACTAGCTGTTGCCCGCGGGTCCGCCCGCGTGGAATTCTGATCCCGTTCATCGCTGATATATAGCCTATATGTTAATCCAGTGTATAACCTATATACACACCAAATTTCAACCAAATCGGTCCAGCCGTTTATGCGTGAAAGAGTAACAAACATCCACACATCCACACATCCATTCTCACAAACTTTCACATTTATAATATTACTAGCTGTTGCCCGCGGCTCCGCCCGCGTGGAATTCTGATCCCGTTCATCGCTGATATATAGCCTATATGTTAATCCAGGGTATAACCTATATACATACCAAATTTCAACCAAATCGGTCCAGCCGTTTATGCGTGAAAGAGTAACAAACATCCACACATCCACACATCCACACATCCATTCTCACAAACTTTCACATTTATAATATTAGTAGGATAGTAGGATAATAATTATAGGAATATAAGGTGTATTTCTATATTTGGTCCGTCAATTGACCGCCCCGCACCAGACTAGATGTTGAAAGCTGAGGTCAGTCCATACAAACCACTTTTTGACGCCGTTGGCCATAAAATGGTGGTCCCTAACTTTACAGTAATGATAGATGCTTTTTCACACCCCGCTTTAAGAACCCTGGACTGTAGGAAGAGGGAAACACGAATTATAAATAGGTGATTGACTTTCCAAAAGGTTATTTTCGTTTTTAACCGACTTCTAAGCAAGGAGGAGGTTTTCAATTAGGATCTGGGGGCACGGCAGTGCCCCCGCCAAGTCGACCAAAAAAGGCGGCACGGCCGTAACACTATTTTTTGAAGCTCTTTAGGCCATTTTCGACCCCCTATATGTTTTTTTATAGATCTACATTTATTTATTTAATTTTTATTTAATATTTAATCTGTGAATCATAGGTTAGTTAGATAAAAAGGTCTTATGATAATAGGTTATGTTCGCTATGTTCTACCACATGCGGTGTACAGTTTGGCATTAATATCTACAATGTATAAAAAGATGTATAAAAATATTTATAATACATATTTTCTTCTTTTCTTAAATAGGGCAGAAAATACCTACAGAACCCGAATACTGGCTTAAGAGTTAATCATTTCCGATACCGTCAGCCCTATTGGAGAGTACCTACATTGGTTTTTACAAGATACGCACTATTGACGATAGCCGTAATGGCATTGAGTGTTGAGCACAAGTTTAGGTCGACTTAATCCAATTTTGTGTGCCTCGATAAAATGTGGGGAAGAGAAAAGACTTTAGTTAAGTGATTTGTATTTTTTTTTGTAAAATAGAGTGTTAAGTGAACTTAAGTGTCACAACTGCTGATGAGTAGTTGTGACTTTTTACAAAGTTACCTTCAATTTAAGACGACCGATCCGTAGTCACACCAAATTGCCACACTGACTGGTGTGACCATAGATGAAATATATAAATAGGGTATAGATAAGTCACTCTACAATAAAGTGAGAGACGAATGGTCATAGTTTGTTACTGCTGCCCACCAGGTGGCGTATATAACACTGTGTGACTATGGATCACTTTTATTTATTCGTAGTCACTTTGTAATAAATAGTTTTTGCGATTTTGTTTAAGGTAATATATGTACTTTATTGTATACCAATTATACAGATTGTTATAGTTAAAGAATACAGTTAAATACACAATGGGTGGCCTTATTCCTAAAGGTATGATTCCGATGGCGACCGCATACGACAACTGCAGACGCACGCAGCAGATAATTCATTGCGGCTTCTCAATGGTCCCCTTTATCCGTATCGGAGCTTAGCAAGTAATGGGTAGGTACTCTGTATCTGCTGCATGCGTCTGCATTATTTTTGTCGTATGCAGTCGGCGGTTATTATTTAATAGTTGAGACACTGTACACTGTATATACTTACTAATATTATAGATGCGAAAGTAACTGTCTGTCTGTCTGTCTGTCTGTCTGTCTGTCTGTCTCGCTTTCACGCCTAAACCGCTAAACCGATTTTGATGAAATTTAGTATAGGGGTAGTTTAGACCTTGAGAAAGGACATAGGCTATGTTTGGTCGCGATAACCGACATTCACGCGGGCGGAGCCGCGGGCAAAAGCTAGTACTCTTTATATGATTTTGTTTATCTATTCTGCAAACAGTAATTTTTATTTATTACTTAAGTTTTGTGTCAACTAAATATTACAAATGAATCCAAAATCTGAGATATTTTGAGGGCCCTTTTTTTCAGGATATCTTCCATTTATAATTTTATTTTAAATTACGGAAAACTTACAGCTAAAATAGGTATGTATACAAGAGTCAATATTATGAGAAGGCCACTTAAAAGTTTTCACAAGTAGAAATAAGACAAAGATTAAATATTAGTAAACAGCAATAATGAATAATTACATAATAAACGAGAAATACATAGAATACATTGATACAATACATAATGTAGCAAATTAAAGCAAAACAGACAAGAGACATTGATAAGAAAGTGCAACTGAACACCTCGGGACCTACGATACAAGATCACAAAGAAATTATCACAGGATATTTTTTTTACTTTAGACACACTAATGTCAGACTGTCATCATTTTATAATGATGGTCTTTTCAAAAAATCTATGAGTCATCAATATTTCATTTGCGCGTCAAATTCAACCCAAACGCATAAAACTTTTAAGTTTTTGCCTGAAACTTGAGCTATTAATTTTTAGTACGCCGTTTAAAACCGTTTAAAAATGAATAAATTCGCGTTGAAGTTCTCGAGGTCTCTCGTAAAGGACGCGGTGAGAATCTCAGAAGAAATTCAATCAGCCTCATTAAATTTTTGAACATAATTTAATATCAGGTTGAACACCGATTCTGAGAACGTACCATGAATGTTCAAACGAATTTTATTTTATTCCAACTAGTTTTTACCTGAGATTTGATCTGGTTGAGAATTTCAATCGCAAAAGTCGCTTGCAACTAGTTTTTACCTGGGACATAATCTGTGTGGATGTCGGAATTGAAAAAAAAGCGATTTAGAGATAAAGCGGATAATATTTTGTGCTTTAAAACTGTACTCTACAATTATTACTCAAAGTAAAAAAATCATATGATGAGACCGTCCGACTGCTAAGCAGGGGGCGTGGGTTCGATTTCTGCTTAGTGCAAATATTTGTATGTATGAACTGGTCTGCCACGTAAGTGGTATAAAGAAAAACTCATAAATGTATTCATTAACCTACAACTTTTGTCGTTGACTGTACCTAAGTTCTCCTAATTAGCATTACCTCAACATAACAATACAAGCTAGTAATTATGCTGTTACTTTACTTGTGTTACCTTAATTAGTTTAGTCTTTAATTAGTTAAGAAAGGTTCAGCGTCTGTTGTAATTACTGATAGTGGTTCTCTCATGAACTAACTAGGACTTAGTTTAGATGCTGTTTATGCTTTGTTGTCTCATAAAACCGAGTACCTAGTTAATATCTATACATATTAAAGGGTATTAGTTGCCAGACCGTAAAGGGTTTTAACTAAATAAAATTACACACTTTTATGATAATGTCTATTGAAATATATGGTGAGTCGCGATTTTCCCCGTCTCTATTCCCCCGATTGTTTGCCTTGTAATAGCGGGATAAAATCGTAGCATTTTCGCTAAAAGTTATTTATTAAAATTATGTAGGTACTGACTTTAATATTTCACTTTTTCCTACTCTTGTGTGCATTGTAGACGTTATGTTTAAAAATCCATCATTTTTACAGATAAAGCATCGAATTTACACCAATTTCGGCAAATAAAATAATACCGCGATGCGTTTTGGTGCTAAAACTCCAACCGTTAATGTATATACAGTTGAAATAGTTTAATAGGTGCATTTTGACAGTTGCCCTAAGTCATAGAAGGTAACTTAGCACGATTGGAACGAAACATAAAACTATTATAGTTAATTTAAGTTATTCTTTTAACTGTAACTACAATCGGGTTATAGGATTTTTTACGAAATGTGCCCAAGGGAAGTCAGGATGTGCCAGCTAGTATAACTTATTCAAGTCACATGAATAGGATTTCGTGAGTCGCAAAAAATACTCCATTACCCTGTTTTTGTTACGATATATGTGACTGAACAGCCTAGTGGTGGGCTAGACATCAGTTTTTGTCAAAAAGGAATTAGGTTGTCTGGATATCAATCGTTTTTGTGCTAGAGATGGGAAAAGCTGGCTTCTGTATTTCGTTATTCACTGATAATTTATGACTTTGTCCTGAACTAATCAATTCTGCCAAAAACGGCTAAACGAATCTAGTTATAAGCATTATTATTTCGTGAACTTTGCTCGCTCTCACCTTTCTTGTATTCGGCAAGTAATCTGTAATAAAATATAATTGATTTATGTTGTACTGAATACAAGAAAAGTAAAAGAGAAAAATGACCTATTTCCGAAATAAAAATGTAAGCAATTCGAGTTCCCATTAATATAGATACCTATACGTTGTTTATACCATGTCTTACCGTTACACGACCCTACCCTTTTTGTTATAGAACAAAGAGTGCTCCAGAGTCACTCTTTTGTATAGTTTCCTTATTTTTAGATGTGCGCCAAGCACTTGTGTCTGAAGAACCCTTTGACGTTAAAAGTATTTGCTCATCTACTAAAAATAGTTCTGCAGTGTAACAAAGTACTTTAACTCTCGTATTTTTTTTCAGAGAAGGAAAACTCGAAATAAAACCCTGTACCAACCCGTCTGGCCAGCGTGGAAACAGTAGGCCAAAGCCTCCCAACCCAACATTGGGAGAGGCCTATGTCCAGCAATGGACTGCGATAGGGTAATTTATTGATTGTTTTTTTTTTTTTTATATAAAGGACACGTTTTTTATACTACTTAGGCGCAGATAGGAAGTGGTTACCGGGACCTATGGGTGAGTGCAACACCAGGAGAGTCACACTCGTGCTGCCGACAATATAACAACAAAGAGTTTCTGTGCCATTAGCGCAGAAAATAAGTAGGACAAGCCTTTGGTTTGTAGTTGTCGTTGTGGTTGGCTTCGGAAATTATACCTTTACTATGAACTGGATTATTTACTATGAGTGAAAACTTTTAATAGAAAAAAACAACTAGAAAAAGACCTGGAAACCCGGAAACCACTATTTACCACTAACCACCGGCGAATTTAAGTAACCATTATGAAAAAATAAAAATCACAGTAGTACAGACGTGCTTGTCTTAGACTCGGAAGCCTTCATGGTGTGGCCCAAGCATCAAATCACATATACTGCCCATCACGACAGTTACAAAAATACGTGACTAAAATTCGATAATAAAATCTGAATTCAACTTCAAATAATACCCTACGGCATTTTCCAATTAATTCTAGCTTTGAACCGACTGGCGAATAAAATTGCTTCCACAAAAATAACGACCATAATCCACCTTGTTAATGGTATTTTCGGTTTTTTCGCGTAACGCAGTTCAAAATAAATACTGGCTCACGTAAATTAACATTTATGAATATAAAAATGTGTTATTATCATCAGCAAATTGTGTACATTTTTGTCGACAACACTGCCGAAAACGTCGGATACTCAAAACAAATAAAATATGGTAAATAAATTTGAAGGAGGACATAAAGTAACTGTTGTTATGAGTTACGAATGGGCTACCTACAGTCCATTCGTAACCTATAGCCTACCTATAGCCTGTATAGCCTGTGTAGTATGGGCTACCTATAGCCTACATTTGGGATTATAAAAAAGGGATGAGTTTTAGGGGGATGAAAACGAAATAACCCTCCTATCAATCTAAAAAAGTACTTAATTGAACTGAAATAATATGTTTAATTCCATATGGTACACTTTCTTATGTTAGGTACATTTAATGGGTCCAAACCAACCTCACGTAAGATTGCACGGGAGTGAAGGCAGAATTTAGAAATCAGGTGGCAGTACCTTTCGGAAAAGCCAACGGTCACGACAAAATAACTTCATCTGTGGGGTGAGCACGAACAACTATCGTAATCGTAACAAGAGCACAGGGCATTGCGATTGGCCGCCTGCCTACTGTTAGCGTATGTGCACGTGAAGCCTGCCAATCCGTGCTCTCGTTACATTTACGATACGATTACGGTACTTTTTCATGCTAGATCTACTGACCAGATAATACGCTAAAAGTAAAGTCTCAGAAATGACTGTTTGGTGTTTATACTGTTGATTGGTGTGGCACTTGGACACACCGGTCTGGTCGGAACAAAGTGGAAACATCCAGGTGTATTATTCAATGTCTCAAAAATGAGGGTCACCGTATTAGACCTACCAATAATGCTACAATGGTCGCCCTCAGCTTGACGGCTGCATCAGATGCTCAGATGTGACAGCGTACAGAAGCAATATTAATATACACTTTTATTATCAAACATATCGCTGCCGTTCTGTAAATAACCCTTTATTTCAGCATACTGAAATCTCGATACAAAAGTTTTCGATAAGTTATGATATTCGCGCAGAATGTGATATTGGAATCGTCGACATCTCAACAAAAATGTAACTACTTCGTCAAAATTCTTCTTTTGTTGTGCATTCAATATGAGCGACCCATTTTGTTATGATGGATTCTTTCTTGGTATGAAACTAAAATAAATTTCTTTATTTTTACTTTAGTCCGAGGGAGTTGGACTTTTATACATAATTATGTAATATGGGGTTCTTCAAGAAGGGCATTAGAAGGTTTCTTCAGGGTCGGCAGCGCGAGTGTGACGCCTCTGGTGTTGCATACGTCCATAGGCCACGGTAACCACTTTCCATCAGGTGGGCCGTGTGCTTGTCTGCCACCTAAGTGGTATTAAAAAAAAACTTAGGACTCAGACAACCAGGTCCACCTGATGGAAAGTGGTTACCGTGGCCTATGGATGAGTGCAACACCAGGGGAGTCACACTCGTGTTGCCGGTACAGTCACCGTTGGAAAATGCTGAACACTATCAAAGTAAAATAAATAATTTTACAGACAAAGTTTAGTTTTGATTACAATTTTAATTTTGAACCAAAGTTGTAAAAAAACTTAATGTGCCGATAAACGGGCCATTAAAACAATCGAGATTAGCGCGTTCAACCAGATTGCATTAACCACCTATTAAAAAATAAATAAAATTGCATTCTATGACTTTTGTATTGTCCATGTTGCAATAAGTATTTTTTTTAATGAAGTAGGTACCTACCAAGTTCAAGAAGATGACATTATGTAATAAATAATTTGTATAGATGAGGAAGCATTTTGTTTGCGTTTTTTGAAGTCAGCGTGTTATTGTAACTGTGTACAAAATGTGTTCTTTACGCATATTACACTCGAATCATTTTATTACAATCGAACCATGCGAGTAGCTGGAAAACCAAATTCTGTGAGACCGGTTGTAACTCAATCCATAGTCCATCTAATTTATATTCAAAGCAATTTAACAATTACAATTTGAACTAGGTACTTCGTAACTAATGATACTGTATTGCGATATGAATATTCATAGTCTGATTAATGTAACATCTCTACTTCAAATATTCGGCCGCAACCCGCTCAGCGTGTTCCCCTCAGCTAGTCAAAGGATGCCTTTGTGTTTGAAGAGGAGGTTTCAGATAGTAATTAAATGCTATAAATTTTGTATTACTAAGTATTATTTGGATTTCAAACAGTGCTTTTTAAATTTGTTTTCATAATTATAACTACGAGAATTTCTTCTAAAAAATATATTTCAAGAAAATATTGGCCGTGTCGTTTTTTGTGCTCGAATTGGCGGGGGCACTGCCGTGCCCCCAAATATCTATCAATTTTATATACTAGATACTATCACAAAAATCGCTTTAACGATTTTTACGACAATAGGATGAGTATCTTCTAATTTATAAAAATCAATGCCACTTTTTGTTGTTATTTTATAACTCAAGAACGGCTGAACCGATTTGGCTAATTTTAGTCTTGAAATATTCGTGGGTGTCCAGGGAAGGTTTAAAGGATTAGGCCGAAAAAAATATGGCGGAACAAAGTTCGCTGGGACAGCTAGTATAATAATAATATCTACATTGATTGATTGATCATCTGGGATTCAAGAAAAGAAATGCCGCAGTGGAACTTAGTTAAGCTGAATTGACGTCAAAAAGATAATAAATTATAACACTAACAGTGTTTATACCTACATTGAGAACAAAGAACATTGAATGATATTGTGTAACTCACCTGTAAAACTCTCAATCTCAGCACCAGAGCAAGGGGATATCCAAAGCCGTGACGAAACAGTGAGCTGTCTCTTTCACCCGTCAGTGGTGCCGCCGACTCTTTCCGCCGAGATAAGGCGGCCTGTAACAATTAATCGAATTAATTTTGGCTTGTCCTTCAGTGGTTAGTCAATGTATCTGTTAAATAAATGAACGGGGCTCTGGCGTTGGGAGGTCAGACAACAGCCACTCCCGGAGAATTTAATATTGTGACGCCCCTGGTGTTGCATACGTCCTTCGGCCACGGTAACCACTCCCCATCAGGTGGGCCGTGTGCTTGTCTGCCACCTAAGTGGTATAAATAAATACTCTCAAATACGCACGCCTGTAAACCCCCGAAGGGGTAGGCAGACGTATATTAACACCCACATTTCGCCAACTGCGATTTTCGGTCCCACGTAATAGGGGGCGAACCTATTGCCGCCTAGCGACACTCAGTCATGGCCTGTGTTTACGGTCGAATGGAAAACCGCCCAATCCCTTTGTTGCCTTCTACGACATCCACAGGAAGAGATGGTGGCCCTATTTTACGCCACCGGGACCAACACCAGTAGTAATAGGCTCTAACTAAATAGTAAAATACGCACAAAATTTTCATTTTTACTGTTGGGTATTATGTGTTCCGTTTAGCGGTAGATTTTTCTATAGAACATAGAAAAAGTCTAAAAATTTATCTTTCCTCGAAATCTAATATTGTAATATTTATCTAAGTAAGTTGGCGTGTACAATATTTGCCCGTCCGCTAAACTTAAAATCGTGTTTATTTAGCTCAAGATGTACAGCCCGCGTCTGCCTCGTATCGTTGAATATATTTCAATATTTTTACTTTAAGAGACAAGACAACTAAAATATTACAAATAGTCGATATTACTAGTATTGAGACTAGTTGGATTAAGTTCTATATAGAAAGAAATTAACATTTATTTGATAGTAGACACGGTTTACTAAACGTAAGGTAGTGTGTACACGGTGTGGCAACTGCTTACCATGAGGTGAGCGAGACTCTGTCTGTTTGGTACACGATTTCCTCTCGAGCTTGAGCGATTAGATGGTAGTCGCTCCCATTAAAGCCAAGATATAAGTCACATCACGAGAAGAAAGCGTACCTAGAAGAAATTTTTTTTTCGGGGTAAACCGCCTTTTACCCCGATAAGTGAGACTCTACGGCGGCGTTCGGTTTTAATCGGTTCTAGTCCATCATAACTACTCCCATCACCCGGTGTGGTTGGTATGCATGGTATTTCCGAACGAAAAAGGTACCATTCCGTACCATGGTACCATCACGCATGCGCTAACCGTCGTTTACCGTCGCAACCGACTTGTTAGCAAACAACCCTCCATGCGCTGCTGAAGTTAGAAGTTATTCAATTACATTAATACTACGTTGCATTTGTGTTGCATTTCTTGTATGTAATATTGTGTTTGTTGCGTTGAAATTCTCTGTGTTGCATTGAAATTCACTGTTGGAATTGAAGGTAAGATTTGTTTATTCTACTAAATTTCTACTAGTATTTATGAATGTGAAAGTTTGTGAACATGTTAGGATGTTTGTTATTCAATCACGCTGTAACGACTGAACGTATCAAGCTGCAGTTTGATACAGTGATAGATTAGAGTCTGAAATAGTACTTTTCATCCCGGGAATAGGTTTCCATGAGTGGCGGGAATGGGATCAAAATTTCAAGCGGGCGCTACAGCTATTGCTTGTATTAGGAGTAGGCACACGGTAATGTAGTGTCCAGGACTGGAACCCGGGACCTGTTGATCACAAGGCGGATTCCATATCCACTAAGTTACTGGTTTTTTAAATTATCATTACTTTTAATACTATCGATGTGGGAATGGAACGTTATGAGAGTATGAGTAGTATGAAACGTAATGATGAATGACTGAAGTGAAGAATGAAATAGTGAGAGTGAAGGATACGGAGAAAGGAAGGGATATTGAATGGAATGGTGGAACGAAAGGAGGACTTGCACGTATGAGCGCTAGACGAAGACTGACTATTTTTAGAAAAGCAAATAAAAGTGGATCCTAAAACTATTTCAACATCAGAAGTGTTTTTTCAAAACACTTCCAATCTCACATTAAATGTTTAAAAATAGAATATTCTTTTTTTAAACATATTTAAATTTTATTTACAAAACTTTTGTTCTCAAAACTGTAAAAGCACTTACGAACATAATATAAAATACAATTTTTATAAAACTTTTCCTTGTATTGCAAAATGACGGAGGTCCAAAAGTTTGAAGCCAGCGGAGCTTCTAAAACAAAAAGTATTTTAACTTTTGTTTTAAAATTTCTATTTACGTCACGTTGTTACCTTGGGCTGACAGAAATGTACGAGTATTTTAATATTTTTTTAAAATTCATAAACGGTCATTCTGTTTTGTGCCCGATTGCAATCCAGGAATAAACCACGGTATCCAGGATCGTTTACACTGTCTCCTTCTTTAGTATTTTGCTCATATGACTATTACGCGAGCAAATGGAAATGGTGCTTCCGCTAGGTCTCGATAGCAATGGTAGGCCCAAGAAGTGCTAGCTTGATGATGTAGCTGGTGACATGCATTCAAATAATGGTCTCACCACCATGGGTGTCCAAGACCTTGCGATTTGGAGAGACGGGTTCTGAGGTGAAGGGATTTAGGTATAAGGGACTGATCGTAGGTTCATGTTCCTTCTTAGATATTCACTTTTTCCAATCTAAATCTACAGGAAAATTGAACATACTAATACTTTAAAATTCTATTAAACTATCATTGAATTCAGGTACATCGCCAAAAATGAGTGACTCGGACAGCGAAACTGAAAAGAAAACTCCTCCACCTGTACGTAATTCTTCTTCAGAGACAAGTTATGATGAGGATGAAGAAGAAGAGACTAAGCCAATAAGAAAACCGGAAGAAAAGAAGGATGAGACATTGGTGCAAT
Source organism: Eilema depressum (assembly GCA_914767945.1). NCBI lineage: Eukaryota > Metazoa > Arthropoda > Insecta > Lepidoptera > Erebidae > Eilema > Eilema depressum. Next base: position 2,932,651 of record OU612021.1, read on the forward strand.
CAGGTAATTATGTTATGATACACTAACACATTTACAAAACTTTTATAACTATCGGGATATTTACCATTGTATTGTTTGGAGTTTCCGATATTTCGGCGCTGTTGCAAGGGCCATGATCACGGAGGAAAATATTCCGATAGTTCTAATAGTAATGCGAACGACCATGAAAGTTTAAATACCTACATTTACAAAAATCATTTTTACATTAAAATTAATTAATAAACTAGTGTATGGTTATTCTTATAGCGGGTCCACTAGATCGATCCTAAGGCCGCCGGATAGATCTTATTAACCTGCTATTAGTCTTATTAGTCGACCGCAGTATAATAATGACATCGACTTGCAGCCGAGGCTGCTAATTAGCAGTCGGCAGCCTCGATCGCTCTGACAAGAGTGACCGACTAAGAACACTTTGAGATGACAAACAAACTTAAACTTTTTAATTTTTTGTTTATTTATCTATCTATCTATACTATTATATAATTGTAAAGTGGTCGTGTCTGTAAATTGGAGATATATAAAAAAAAATACTTGGGTTATGTTATGTTATAATAACGATACTGAACACAAACATATTTTTTTAAAATTTATCAGTTTGTCCGCGATAGACGCAAAAACTACTGGACGGATTTTGATGCGGTTTCTTTTCGTTAGAAAGGGCTTATTCAGACTTAAAATCTTACGTTTGTTTGATCGCAATCGGTTGAGTAGAACCGAAGATATGAGCAAAGGTCGCATTTATCGAGATGCACGCGGGCAGAGCCGCGAGTGGAAGGCTAGTTATTATATATAAAGTTTGAGAACTAACGTGGAATGTTTAAGCTAATATCTATAGTGACTGTATCATTACATCATTGTAGTAATTAGATTCAGAACTAAATAAAAGATTTGATTGCTATTATTTGTTATCATTCATATTTTTCAATTCATTATAGTATATTCAGCATTTAACTAAAGAGTACCTCAACGCAATAAATACTCATTTCACCAAAGATAAAATATATTTAAAAATATACGAATCTGTCAAATGTCAAAACATTCAACTGCATTGAACTTCGATACCATTGAATATCTTGCAATAAAATTAATAAATAAATATCAATATTTCCAGTTCAAGTTGAAGATATAAAGATGTCATCAAACACATCAACCCATGATACGCGAGTACCGCGAAGAAAGAGGTTCATACCAAAGTATGAAGTTGAAGGTGTTATGAAAGTAGTACTTGGTGAAGAAACTCAATTACAAATTGAAGTGGTTGTAGGTGTACATGTAACAGTACAGTATCCTTGGAAAGATGTCCCAAAAGCTAAAATTATGGAAAGTATAACCGTAGGTGGTGAATTATCCGAGTTTTTTGTTTTGAAAAAAGAAATAGAGGAGTACAAAGAGGAAAATATTCTTATAGGATATATTGTAGACGAGTCGAAAGATTCAGATGAATATTACGTTTGTTGCACCACAGAAGCAAGAGATCATTGTAAGCAGCAGTCTGATAGATTCATCAAAAGGCAAGAAAAGAAGCTAGAAAAAGCTGTGCAAAAAAAGCCCAGACCTTGGATAACCTTAGGTAGTGAAAGAGAAATAACTGAACTAATACCTAGAAACACTAGGAATTTGATGGAAGTTGAAATAAAAGCTAAATACCCTACAGAATATGAACCCAAATCGTTTCAAGTAAGAGATTCCGATAGTGTCAGAGATGGTTATATAGAGTTAACACCTTATCGACAGAAATTCAATAATGTATATCGACGTAGAGTTGATTGTGCTATTCAGGCTGCACCTCCAGTAACAGACAGACATGCTCAAACTGTATTAAAATATCCGCAAAATAAATGGACGCAATCAATTGCGGATGCCTTAGGGGCAAGTGATAATGCTGAAGGAGGAGGTGGGGGAGACGATGGTAAAACAGTAGCAGAAGGTGACGAGGTCATTGAAACTAAAAGTTCCGATGATGATGAAGACAAAGAGCCAGAGAAACCAGATGAAGCAGCATTAGCTACTTATAGAGCTGCATTTCAACGCTTACGTCGACCATCTTACATAAAATTGATAAATACTTTCATGTCTTCGAGAGCTGATGAAATGAAATCAATTATAGAACTTAATACTGTGATGGACATGTATTGTAATGACTACCCAAATCTTGTCACACAAAAATCCACAGATTCTTACACCACAATGACGTTTGAAGAATATGTATGTTTCACAGATGTTAGAGCTAAAGATAAATATGTATCATCTGCTGTATTCCACCCAATGTGGTCTGGCATTGTTGCCATTTGTTACTCTGACGGCTCACCAAAGGTCATGAAGACTATGACCTCTCGCCCAGATCCTATTCAACGTGCTGTATATGGTCTGAACCCCGTCATGATTTGGAGCCACATAGATAGTTTGATACCAAAACTTTATTTAGAATCACCACGAGAGGTCAAATCTCTTTCATTTTGCCCTTTTGATGAGAATATTCTTGTTGGTGGTTGCATTAACGGTCAAATAGTAATCTGGGACATTACTAATAAACTTGAAAATGTTGAAAATATAGAAGTTTTAAGTGAGACCAAAGAAAGATATAAAATTGCCATGAATGCTCATATGGGATGGATGAAACCAGTAAAAGACAACGCTGTTGTGAGTGCAACTGTTTTAAGTAATCAATTGACTAGTCATTATGGACCAGTAACCGACATTAAATGGGTGTCACCAAATTTCGCTGTAACTCCTACTGGTAGAATGATATTGATGGAAAAAGGTAAGCAGTCAAAGCAGTTTATCACAAGTTCAGAAGATGGTAACGTCCTGATATGGAACCTATCAACCGAAAATCTAACTATTTTTGAAGGGAAGAAAGTGAAAAAATCAAAAAGAGTTCCCAAAAGACCCTCAGGTTTACTTACTGATGTTTCACCATATAAAATATTGGACCGTATCTTACAACCATGCTATAAGATCATTTTAGGTATAGCAGGTCAACCACAAACCCTTTGTTTGCAAGCTTTTGCTATGAATTTACTTTCACTTGAATATACTCATACACCAAAAGCCGATGGGAAAGGCAGAAAGTATTTTTCTTGCAATATCTTACCACAAAATCAATCACAAATAGATACACGGTTTTACTGTGGCTCTCAACATGGAGATTTAGTAAAAGTGTCTTGGGAGGGACATGAATTCAATACAGGTGAAGTTGTGAATTCTGAATATTGCGATATAAAATATAAATGCTGCATACACGATGGAGTTGTATCAGCTACAGCAAGAAATACATTGATGAATAGCTTAACATTGACAGTTGGAGGTAAAATATTTGCTATTTGGTCTGATAAACTTCAAAGTCGTCCACTGGTTTGGAAAAAACGACCATACCGTTTAACTGATGGAATATGGTCATTGTATAAACCAAGTTTATTTTTCATAGCCACTTCTGAAGGTGATATCGAGACGTGGGATTTAATTTTAAGAAGTGATCAACCCATATCTGTTCAAACGCTCTCTGGTACCATGCTTACACATATTAGTCTGCATACGCTACCATTAACAAAGAATTTAATTGGTGTAAGCGATGGTAATGGTTCATTTAGAATGTATTTAAACCCACCTATATTTCAATTGGAAAGTTCGAGTTACTTTACAAGGATGGAAGTCATGATAAATCGAGAGTTAAATGTTATGAATAGCTTCATCGCATGGCAAGATAAGTACATGAAAAATAATCCTGATATTTTACTTGAAATGAAAAGAAAAGAAGGAGCTCACCTCGCTGAAAAAGAGGAAGAAAAACGCCGACTTAGAGAACTACAGGAGAAAAAAGAGGAAGAAGAAGCTGAAGCAAGAAGGATTGCTAGTATGAAAGTGATTGGTCCTGAAGAACGATGGCAAAGGATTATTCAAAAACTGATTGAACGTACAATTGCAGTAAAAAAAAGAATTAACCGGGCTGAATTAATAGAACATGAAAAACCATTGCGAGAATTGGAAGCACAGCGCTTAGAGAAAGAAAGAAGAATGCTAGAGATAATGAAAAACCAGAAATCAATATTCAGCGATACTGTTGCTATTCTGTTTCCCGAGGCTGTGAAAAAACCACCAAAGATAAAGAAAAGTCTTTTATCAAATGACAAAGAAGGACTTAAGAAGGAATATTTAGAAGACTATGACTATCTTAAGAGAAATGCTGTTATGACTGTAAAAGATAATCGATACAAAGTACCATTCAACTGGGATGAAACAATTGCCGAAGGTAAGGAACGTCGACAGTCTTTAAATGCTAACGAAAATTATATTAAGATGCATAAAGATAGAATTGAGACTGAAGAAGACCGGGAGTATCCTGAAAAGCCTGCGTATCCTTCAAGACCTCCAGCAGCCTTAGAGCCTGACCTGGAGGAAATCGAAGAAGGAAACTTAAACTTGGTAGAATAACTATAATTTTGATTTTTCCTAAGTCTTTTTTAGAATAATTATTTTTTAAATGTAATTAAGGTATTCCTATGAAATATGATTTGTATAGAATAGTTGCACATTACGCAACATGAGACTGAATAGTTATGCTTCTAGTCTTTTTTTATTAATGTATTCAATACCTACATTAATAAAATCTAGTATTCATCTTAAATTGTTTTCATTTTGTGTGTAGAATTTCCTAGAATATCAACCTGCTCTCTGTAGCAAGACCAAACCAATACAAATAGCCATTTTCATGCATACAAATATTTAAGCGGGAATTGAACCCGTACCTCCTGCGTAGCAGTCGCGTTCTCTACCACCATAAAGAGGCTGTATTGAATTGAAAAGAATACCTTTCAATTTTACGCAAGTATTTCATTCCACCTAAGGCACTTGTCCCACCGCCGGCGAGAAAACGAGTAACTATCGACTATTTTCTCGCTCTAGAAACGTACAAAAGATATACGTTCCGTGTAAACAAAAGAGATGCATATACAAATAGTTGATCGCTGACTGTTCACACTGCCGGCGAGTACTCGCTTTACTAGTTTGTCGCTGAGCGACAAGAGCTATGAAAGATAACACTCGCTTAGCGACACCCGGTAAGCGATTAGCGAGTATCGCTAATTTAGGTGTCAACTCATGGTAAAGTTAGGACTGTACGCTTGGCTGTCGCGAGCGTGTGATGCGAATAATCGCTCGCCTCATTCGCACACTCGCTTATAGCCGAGCTACACAACTATCGGAACTACGCACTCGCTCCTCGCTGCTCGCCAACTCGTTTGTAGCTCTAGCTTTACTTGTTACTCGTTCATCGCTCCCAGTGAGACAACTGCCTAACACAATGATAGCTTAAAACATCAAATGCTGATGGCCCTTTTGCTTTGAGGGATAACTCAATTTTTGCCCAGTTTGCTGTTAAATTTACTTTTTGATTAACATTTCCAATTTCTGAGTTGTAATAGTCTAGTTCATTCAAAATGATTTGCAAATAAATTAGAACGTTTAATTACGCACCGTGAAGTCAATATTAATTAAGCTTACTTTGCACAATGCAAAATTACCGCGCTTACTTTGCAAAATGCAAAATTAACGCATTAATCAAGTATTATTTATTATTCCTTGGCTAATCTTACTAATATAATAAAAAATAGTGATGTGTTTAATCATAATCTATTATCTGTTCTGTGATAATAGTTTAAATATAGGTACCAATAATATTATAAAAGTGGTTTGTGATGATGTTTGAATTTTTGTAACTCAACCACGTTCAAATGGCTGAACGGGTTTGGTTGAAAGGTATAGGAATGAAATAGCACACAATTTGCTACTTTGTCGCTGGAATTGGTACCCATGGGGCTGTGGGCACGGGATTATAATACCACGCGAATAGAGCCGTGGGCAACAACTAACCCATACTAATATTATAAATGCGAAAGTTACTCTGTCTGTCTGTCACGGTTTCACACCTAAGCCACTGTATCGATTTTGCTGAAATTTGGTAAATACAGTGATGGATAAGACCTTGAGAATGTATACTCGTATAGGCTAAGTGACATTCAAGTCGTGGGCAACAGTTAATTTTACATAACTTCGAAAACACAAATAATATAAATAAATACACAAACTTAAATCTAATTTCATTTTATGTGGGAGCAGGACTGAAGGTAAACAAGCACCTAATTACAAACTTCATAGACTCCAAATTCATTTACAAATGCCTAAGTAAATACAAACTATGCTAATGTATCTTTATTTAATAAAACCAGGTGTTTATATATCCTTTGGCAGTCACATAGTTAAGCTTTGGATTTATTATTTAGTTTAAATTTCCATAGGTACCTTATTTACATTTCAAACGTGAAAACTTTTCCTTTTGAAGTACCTACCAATAATATATTCTATACATGTTTAGCTTAGAACTTGTATAGTATACTAGCTGTTGCCCGCGGCTCCGCCCGCGTGGATGTCGGTACCGCGACCAAACATAGCCTTTCACTAAAAGGAAAAAAATCTATCCCTGTACCAAATTTTATCAAAATCGATTTACTGGTTTAAACGTCAAAGCGTAACAGACAGACATACAGAGTTACTTTCACATTTATAATATTAGTATGGATACCAGTTTGTCAGTTAGAAATTGTAATCAATTTTACAAAAATTCGATTTAGTAAAATTTCCTCATAATCTTTGAAAGAAGTCCGTGCCCAGCAGTATTTCAGTTTTGGCTTTTATGGGTTACTAGCTGTTGCCCACGGCTCCGCCCGCGTAGATGCCGGTTATCACAACCAAACATAGCTTTTGTCCTTTCACTAATCTATCTGTGTACCTTCATCGGGTTGTCTATAAAAATGCCTAAATTGCATGCAAACTTTCATCCCTATTTGTAGCACATTAACCCTTAAATGTGAAAAAAGTTCACAATAAAAGGCAATTTGTGACCTTTTCCAAGCTCTGGTCTGCCTTTGTATCAAATTTCATCACGATTGATTCTGATTAAAGCTAGTATAGGTTTTTTTTATTTTATATAGGACACGTCAATTTGACTACGCCTCGCCTGTATGTATGTAGTATCATTACCGATGCCCTAGTTTCAAAAGCAGACGAAGCATAAAATGTCGAAAAAGACGCCTGTTCTCGTCTTGAGATTCAAGATAGCGATATTTCATTTAAAGTTTATGCATAAACAGAATGTAATTTTGGGAAGAAGGCTTACAGTGTACTACCGCAACAATTTTGCATAATGATGTTTAGCGCAATCTGTACTCAAACAGAAATAAAATTGTTTTTTACGGATACTATCATAAATAGTCTGTCACAAGGGTGCAAGTCTATCACAAGAGTGCAAGTCTATCACAAGGGTGCAAGTCTGCCACAAGGGCACAAGTCGTTGCACCTGCTAAACAAAAGACGAGGCTTTGAAGCAGGCAGGATTGTGAGGTCGGATGGCTTCCCTGTAGGAAAAGCCGAAACTCGGGCTCCAAAATACAGACTTGAGAAATCTTATAGCTATTCCTTATAGCGATAAGAAACAAAATTAAAAAAGAATATTATGATGGTTAATGATGATGATAACAATCTATCACAAGTACTTACCACATTAAGTTCTTCCATGTCGTCACAGTTAAATGATGCTCTGCATAGTTTCCGCTTCATATGTACTGGTTTTAGAGACAGCTTGATAACAAATTCACTCTACGCAGTTCTGCAAACCAAATAAGTGCATCTGAAAAGAAAAAAAAAACTACGTTTAAGGCCCCGAATCAGATTAGCATCGAAAAATCGGTATTTTCGAAACCGTTTTTCTTTTTAACTATAAAACCTAAAGATCTGGAATTTACATCCCTGCATACTACAGGATATACAGAGTAACTTCACCTTTTCATAAATTCAATAAAAAAGAAAGAAATAGTTGAAAAGAGGCTCTGAACATCACTCTACTCTTTCTTATGAAACCAAATATTTTCTACAATATGTATCCAAATAATCTAAAATTTCAGATATATGTTAAATGAGTGTATTAGCATGACGTGACCTTCTTAGTTTGTAATCGTCCCCTATAAAATTATCTATTAAAATTAGTTTTACTGATTTTTACGGCTGAAAAACGAGCGAATGACCTTGAGCATTTGTATGGTCAAAGTCATTCGCGTATGTAATCACCTTAATAAGTTTTCATTCTTTTTTCTTTATTGGAACATTGTTATATAAGTATTGTATGATATAAAATGAGGGACAACATAAAAAAAAATTGTGAACGTAGGTACAACCCACACTATATCACTTAAAAAAAACTCACCCGGAAATAAAAATGTAGTAGTTAAAGAGATAAGTCCTAATTAAGACAAGATAAGACAAAAGGGATGTATGCCTCACCAAGTTGCTAACAGACGAGATTCTGAAGCAGGATTTACTCTCGAGTTTAGGGGTAACGCAGACTCACTTTCACAATAACTAAAATAAACCAAATTATAAGGAGTAGATAGGTAGTGTGGTAAGTAGGTATTTAATCTTGTCTACCAAAATGTCGGAGAAAGGTGAAATTATTTCAGTTTCAAGCCACCCTTCAGTAATTTGATTTCCCACTTCGTAATTTATTTTTTCTTACTAGCAACAATCATCGTACTCATTCATTACCTACTTATTAAAGTTTCGCTAAAAGACCAAATATTTGGTAGTCAACAATTAATAAAATATATATTTTTACTAGCTGACGCGGCGAACTTCGTACCGCTATATTTTCTGATCCCGTTCCCGCTGCATATCTCTAAATTTTTCAGTGTTTCTCTACAATACCATGCATGTTTTATACATATAAACCTTCCTCTCGAATCACTATCTATTGAAAAAAACCGCTTCAAAATCCGTTGCGTAGTTTTGAAGATTTAAGCATACATTGGGACGGACAGACAGCGACAGCGACTTTGTTTTATAATATGTAGTGATAAGTGAAACACAGAGAATATTAAAACTATGCGCAATATATATAATTCTACTAAAAATAAATTTTTCATCAGTACGAAGACCTTTCAATTGAAACTCTCACGAAATTGTTTAAAATTTAATACAAACTTTTTTCATTACGGAATTTATTAGCACTTCAGTGTCTGGACGCCATATTTTTTGTCCTTAGAAAGTTAATTTGAGTGCCAATTTTTTAAGTAATAAAAAATACTTCTGGAGAATAATTAAAATAAATGTATTCAGAACAATACCACTATTCTCTTAAATTTTTACACTACGTACAAAATTAAAAAGAGAATATCAAAAAGTATGACGTTGGTTATTCGATCTAGAAATTCTCTTCGTAGATACAACCATCTAAATCCCTACAGTCCTAACCCTTGAAAGAAAATGAAGTGTACATAGACCGAAACTTAATACAAGGTAGAAAAAAGTAACGAGCAAAGATATTTATAGCACTTTAAAACCCAATTGTACCCTGAGGCTCGTTTATAGGCATAAAACATACTCCCAAACGGTAATAACTTTGTCAAACGGTCTAGTTGCGGTAAACTCCCGAAAGGATCAATTTAAAATAGCTTTTTCATTGTTTTTATTACGGAATAATGTTGTGATGACTCCGGGTCTATTAGGCCCCATAAAGATCGTGGGGTCTGAGCCTATCTTACTTGATTGACAGGTGAGGCCTTGTATGTTAAGCCGTGGATCCGCCTATCACCGCAACAGAAGCAGGCTGAGGTGGCGGCGCAAGAAGCACCTCTCCATGCCCGCGGGCGAGATGGGGATGCACTCGAAGGGGTCAGCTCAAAAGAGATGGCCCTGGGTCGGCCGGAGTGCGAGTGATAATATGTCTTCGGCAATCACACCTCCGGCAACCTACGGCCCACAGACGTCGTGCGTTTTAGTCGGTTTGAGTCCGACATAACCACCCTCGCCGTCTCCAACGCGGGGCGAGGGGGCGAAGGGGGAGGATTGCATATTCGTGGAGATTTTGCGCACATTAAAAAAAAAGCCGTTGGTCTCGGTTACTATACGAACATCTATGGCAGTCCTTACGGGTAGTTGGAGCTCTAAAAAGTTCAACAACTGGTCTAACTGCATACTTCGATATTGCTAATGGATTGCGGAGATTAGATAGCATTCGCTTCACGGAAAATGTCGAGGGTCCGCCAAACACGCAGTTATACTGGAAAAAAGCGTAGGTACCCGGGACTACGAGGTGAAGGCTTTTCACCATCAATATCTTTCTTCTTCATTAGTATGTTATAGAGCTGTATTTGCCTCATTTTCCCAACTTGGCAATACTTCCAACAATCGATCTCGATCTAATCGGCTTTCTGAATAGCCCTAAAGATAATAATTTTAATGTTTGAAGTTTATGTATACCTGTAAAATGAGAAGCTTTGCAAATGTTCTTTTGATAAACAAACTGAAGCTGTATCCAATTTTCCATAATGTTAATTGTAAGTATCTAAATAACTGTTAGAAACGTAGAACGGTATTTTGAAAGGAAAACATCAGTTCTTTGACATAGACACGAGGAAGCACAAAAGCTACTTCAGCAATACTAATTACTATTAGTGGTATTTGTCTCTTTTTGTCATTTGAAGGTGATACTATAAATAAAGAAATCATTCTTTATTTATTTGGTTGTTCATGTTTCCGTTATAACTTATTGCTAGCATTTGTGCGAAGATTATTGTATACTAGCTGTTTTTCGCGACTCCGCCCGCGTGGAAGTTTGATCCCGTTCATCGCTGATATAGCCAATGTATTGTGTTGTTCTGATGTATAATTATTGTAAATTTCATCAAAAACCCATTCAGTAGTTTTTATGTCAAAGATAATCAAACATCCTCACATACATTCATACATACCTATGTACTTTCAAACTTTGGCGTTCATAATATTAGTAGGATCATCATTCTCTGAGCCATTTCCCAACTCAGTTGGGGTCGGATTCCCAATCTAACTGTGATGCGGCTGAACTTCAATATTTTCCGTGATGCGAGAACCTCCACAACCAATTATTGGCGATATCGAAGGTCTGTAGTTAGACTAGTCGGACTTTTTACTGCGCCAAATATCAGTATTGACTGCCATAGATGTTCGTATGGCAACCGGGACCGACAGCTTAACGCGCTCTCCGAGGCACAGATATACCCAGACCAATGTAAATAGACATATTCATGCGTACAAATAGTTGCGTAGCATACGCGTTCACTACCGCCACGCCACAAAGGTCAAATGTATAATGTATAATGGATGGCCATGTGGTATCGCTAAGGTACCTCTATACAATTCATTATAATCATTGCTTCAGTTTTATGCTTGTTTACTAAAAACCTTTGAAATTCAATTATCAACTCAACCCATCTGTTTAACTATGCAAACTAGATACGTGAATCGTATAATAATATTGAAATAATTACTATCATACCTTTGAATGTAAATTATCAACTAACCCGATCTATCTAATTATCCGAATTAAAACGAATATTGTACTAACTACTATTGCCAGTCGGGACGCCGTTAGTTGACTGTCTGATCAGTCCTACGATATGGGCCATTTCACTAATTTCCTTCACATAAGGAATGCCATCATGTTCGTATGACAACCATGACCGATGGCTCAACGTGCTCTCCGGGGCACGATGACATTGTTATTATTTACTTTAGCCTTTTTTTCATAACGTTTCGGCTACTTTCCAGTAACCATGGTTGCCGGGTGACCCAACCCCACGACCATCGTTATATTTCAATTTAAACTTTCGGCAATATCTCAACAACAACAACGTTAATCTAAAATTAACTCCTTGAATATCAAATGATTGCGTCAATACAAAACCAATCTAGATAATTCCTGGTGGAGCATGATTGGAATTGCGAATCTAATAACAAAACCGATTGCCGATTGCCTTTCAAGTGCATGATTAAATCGTCGTTTCCTCCGTAAGAAAATTGAAAACGGCTGAAATAACCATGGCAACGTTAGGCTGAGCACGGAGACTGAAATAAAGGTTACTTTTGAATGTTACGAAATTCCAGACACGATGTCGATGTTATTGTACATTTTCTGTTAGGGACCTCATTAGTTAAGTAAGTCTCAAATAATCTTAACACAAATTTTGGATCACTTGGGAATCAGATTAAGGGTAGGTAGGTGGCAAGATAGGGTAGGAACCTACTTTTACTTTTATCGATATAAATGTACTTCAAAAATATTTATAGAACTCAAATAATCTCATAATCTCCCTTTTTTCTCTTCCACCGTCGCCACAAGATGGTTGTATAGGAGACTTTGGAATGCTCAAAACGTGGCTCGGTAGCTCAGTGGTCAAAGTATTTCCCCTGTAAGGGACGGGTTGAGTGTTCGAGTCCTGTCTGAGCATTTTACTTTTTCCAATCTTAATCAATTTGAATAAATAGCATACTTATTGCTTTAAATCATCATAATAGATGTAGAAATCATGGGTACCCACTGCTTGAAAATGAGGGCTAGAAATAAAAATAATTGAAAGTAGCACTATTGTTCACCACTCCGCTCCAGTGTGTGTCCTGTGCGCGGAGTGGTGAACAATAGTGTTACTTTTAATTATTTTTTTAAAATAGGGATGGTATACCGTTCCTTTGTGCAAAATATCAATCAGATCAAACCAGTTGTTTTCCGTGCAATTGCAACAAACAAACTCAATTTGGTAGACTTCGCAATCAGTTCATGTTGTTACTATAATATCTACATAACTCTCACGAACGTAATATCAAACACTGTACCTACTGTATCTCTAATTGAAAATCATAATAGAGGAGGACAAATTGTACAACTCCTGCATATACTCGTCGACAAGTTTAACTAAACCTGCTTATGAACATAAGATAAGCTTGTTGTTTCTGGTTAATATTATCTCTGTTGGAATGCTGTTACTATAGAACTAGACTTATAATATTTCTATCATCGAAACAATGATCAAAAATGCGACGTGGACTGAGATTGGGTTCCGCAATCGCAAGTCATTTCCGACTGGTCAAGAGGTACAGCCCAATTTTCCCATATTTTTCTTATATGAATATGTACGTACATACCTACTGATAGGAGGGTTGTGACTTGTAAACACAAGTCACAACCCGTAAATTCAGTATTAAATAAAATACAATCTGATATCTGAAAATAATCGTTGCCACATTCTTCTATCAATCATCTCTTTCAATAATAATTATGTAATCAATATCTAATAAAGCGTTATCTAAAACGTTATTAAGAAAATATTATACTTAAGGATTGAATTACAATACTTTATGAACTCTTGTCTTTAATTTTCTTTCAATAAGGGTATAAATCTTACTCAAAGGAATTTGATTCTCAAAGAATTACATAGGTACTACTTGTTGTAAGAGGTTTTTGCATGACTGGCACTGAGTAATGAAGGACAGCACTCGAGTTCTTTAAGTCGTAATTTAGAGACTGGACATATTTTTGCAGAGTTAGGAAGACGTCGACTAAAATGAGTCCTGAATTCTGAGTCAGGAGTCCTTTTATCGAGACCTAACGCAGTAAGACTCGACTTACAGAACTGAGTTTATAAGAGGGGTGTTATAAGTTTTTTAGTTAGAAATGTGTACACAATTCTATCCAGTCTACCCACTTCAACAAACTCTCACCTAACACTCGCGGTGCCCGGGCACCGGTTGGTATTTTAGAGGCTATTTAGATCCAAACTATTATTACATTTTCATAAATTATTTTTTTTGGACAGATGAGTACTTTGGACGGACTTAGATGAGTAGGTATATTTAATAAGAGTATCCAAAATGATTACCTTTTCGCAGAATTACTTTAGTATTCACGGCTTTATAGCCTTTTCTGGTACTTGTAAACCGATAAAAAATTCAAGTACCTAAGTTCAAGAGCCTTGAAGTGGTGAAATGCGAAGTCAGCCTACAGGAAAGCTTTCAATAGTCTATCGACTGATCGAAAATCCTTTTACATATTTTATTCTAAAATTTTGTAACTAACGAATTACAAAATTTTATGTCATCATCATCATCATTTCAGCCATAGGAAGTCCACTGCTGGACATAGGCCTCCCCTATAGATCTCCAATAGGACCGGTTGGAAGCGGTAAAATTTTATGTAATTCAATAATATAAAAATCGTGACTCAGACTACAAGCAAAATATTTATATTTTTTGCGCACTCTGGAGTTTCTCAGTCGAAAATTACAACCTACAGAAATTGCCTGGCAATTTATGTTTTAATTATTATTTTAACACCGGGCCCTCTAGACATGTGCCAATTCGTTGCTCGGCGTATGATGGAATAGAATGCCAAATGTATGGGATTTGACGTATATGACAGGCGTCAACAAATGTCAAAAACGTCAAATCCTATACATTCGTCATTCTATCCCATGGTACGCTGAGCAACGAATTGTTACTTGTCTAGGGGGGCTGGTAGGATTTTACTCTAAAATAAGATCTTTTACCTTAGAAAAAAGGTAACACTTAGACCTAAAAATGTAGAACAAAAAACGTAATGGCACTTACCTAGAGTTATTTTTAGTGCTCCGATTGGCTTTTCAACTGAATATAGAATCCATGACTAGGTTTCTTTCTTAGTATCATTAATATTCGTTATTCATAAGATACCCTCTTGAAATTATTTTTTTAAATAAAAATTAACGTACGTGCTTACGTCAAAATTATCAAAATTATGTGCTTTTTAATTAAACCAGTAACTTTTTAAGTAAGCATTGCTAAATGCTTACTGTATGATATAGTCGGAAGTTTACTAATATCACTCACTGAAATAAAATCACATCTAACGGATTCTGTCATGGTGGTATTACTTAACTATTTATATTTAACCCGACTTTTCGTCTACTTTTTCGCAGCCACGGTCGCAGTATTTCTTTCAATGCCTACTTTATTTCATAAAACAGAGTAAGAATCTCCTCCGTCAGCCACGAGGTGTACCGACTTCAGATGAGGCCCAAATCACCACCTAACTCTCCACCTGCTGGATAACCTTGCGCGAAGGGTTAATTTCATGTTGTGCCTGGACATCGCTCAATCAGAAGACGGGCCCGCACCGTACCTTTGCGAGCTAGCGCTTGGGTAATCCATCGACGAGAGCGTAGTGCTTCCGACGGTTCACTCTCTAAGTCGCGGCGTATTGCACACGACAGGTTGTTTTAGTGTGGTGAGACTCTACATGCCCGCGTGGTTTCCACGAGCCCGCGAAATGCAAATGGGACATTTTGTCCTGCCTAAACAAAAAAGGGGCCCCACATGCGGTTTTTGATAATAATTGTAAAATATTTAAAACAATATACATATAAGAGACTTATATTTATTATTGTTTGTATCTGAAACAGTTTGTACCGTGTTGTCGGACCGCGAACAAATTCAATTTGTCGCTGAATATCTGAGGGCTTATTTATTTCCATCTTCGAAACTTGAACGGCAAATGGTTTAATTTGTAACAAACAAAATGATTGCACAAACAGTTTTATTTGAGAAGTATATTTAAGTCCCTAGGATTTTCGAGCTAGATTGTTTATTTTGACTGCTGCCTCATGAATTGCTAGGATATTGATATATACATAATATAGATATTGGATATAACGCTTTAAGAACTAGTTTACTCACTAGCATGTGAAGACGGTGGTGCCTGTGCGGTTGTAGTTGATTCAAGTCAGATATAATCAGGCCCTGGGTCGGCCGGTGTGCGAGGGGAATGTCTTCGATAACCTCACCTCCGGTAACCGACGGCCCACAGACGGTGTACGTTTTAGGGGTCTGAAACATAACTCCGACAAACGGTTCCTAGTCGGTTCGAGCCCGACATAACCTCCTCCACCGGCTTCGGCGGGGGGTATCCGTGGGGATTTTTCTCACGATAACAAAAAAAGTCAGATATGATAACCCCCGCTGATCAACGAGGAACTTCTTTCTTTTTCGTGTCTTTTTTTGTTTCGCCACTTATAATTTGAAATCGGTCCGTTATTTATTCACCAAGTGGTGTACTTTTAATTTCTTTTGAATAAAACGCACAGCCGTAACTGTACAAAGGAGCACCCTTTAAATAAATTTATCTGGCCTTTTCATGAATTGATTAAAAATCTCACAAAGGAAGAAGGTCAGGCCAGTCAGGCTTTGCCCCGAGCCACTATTTACTACTTTACGAGGTAGTTATAATAAAACTCATGAAAAAGGTCGTTAAAAACTAGTGTGATTGTATAAGTTCCAAATGTCTTTCGATTATTACATTAGGCATAAAAACCAAAAAAAGTATTAGGAAGTAAAGCGATTTCTTGGAAATATTTAGTAGGCACACATTATTTGTAGCAATTCAGTTTCTTGGAAATACTTAGTAGGCACACATTATTTCATCATCATCATTTCAGCCATAGGAAGTCCACTGCTGGACATAGGCCTCCCCTATAGATCTCCAATAGGACCGGTTGGAAGCGGCTCGCATCCAGCGCGTTCCCGCGGCCTTAATGAGGTCATCTGTCCACCTTGTGGGTGGACGTCCTACGCTGCGCTTGCCGATACGTGGCCTCCACTCGAGGACTTTTCGACCCCATCGGTTATCAGTCCTCCGTGCTATGTGCCCTGCCCACTGCCATTTCAACTTGCTAATCCGCTGGGCTATGTCGGTAATCTTGGTTCTTCTACGGATCTCCTCATTTCTGATTCGATCTCGCAGAGAGACTCCGAGCATAGCCCTCTCCATAGCTCGTTGGGCTACTTTGAGCTTACTCATAAGGCCCATAGTGAGGGACCACGTTTCAGTGCCATAAGTCATCACTGGTAACACACACTGGTCGAAAACCTTCGACTTGAGACACTGAGGTATGTCGGACGAGAAGACATTGCGCAATTTTCCGAACGCTGCCCAGCCGAGTTGGATTCGGCGATTGACCTCTTTCTTGAAGTCGGACCTACCTAACTGGACTACTTGTCCTAGGTAGACGTACGAGTCAACAACTTCAAGAACCGAGCTCTCAACAGATATTGGGGTAGGTACAACATGGGCATTGCACATCACCTTTGTCTTGTCCATGTTCATTTTAAGACCCACCTGTTGAGAAACTCGGTTGAGGCCTTCGAGCATCGTGTTGAGATCTTCCATCGATTCTGCCATGACTACAATATCGTCGGCAAACCGGAGGTGAGTGATGTATTCGCCATTAATATTGATGCCGAATCCTTTCCAGTCCAGGAGCTTGAAGGCATTCTCCAAAGTGGCCGTAAACAGTTTCGGAGATATCACGTCTCCCTGTCTTACGCCTCTTTTCAAAGGGATCGCCCTCCAACTCTGTTCCTGTACTCGAACCGACATGGTGGCGTTATTATACAAACACTTCAACACTTCGATGTACCGATAGTCAATACGGCACCGCTGGAGAGACTCAAGCACAGCCCATGTCTCGACCGAATCAAAGGCTTTCTCATAGTCCACAAACGCTAAGCAAAGTGGCAAATTATACTCTTCGGTCTTCTGTATAACTTGCCGCAGCGTATGGATGTGGTCTATGGTACTGTAGCCTCTTCGGAAACCGGCTTGTTCGGAAGGCTGGAAGTCATCAAGCCTGCGCTCGAGACGGTTCGTAATGACCCTTGAAAACAGCTTGTAAACATGGCTCAGAAGCGAGATGGGTCTGTAATTCTTCAGTAAGGTATTGTCACCTTTCTTAAAGAACAGCACCACCACGCCTCTGTTCCACGCTTCTGGCGTTATGCCCTCGAGGACGACGGTGTTAAAAAGCCTCTGAAGGACTTTAAGTACCGGTGTTCCACCCGCTTTCAGAAGCTCTGAAGTGATTCCGTCGTCACCCGGTGCCTTGTTGTTCTTAAGCTGATTCAGGGCCATTCTAATCTCGTACAGGCTGATGTCCGGGATATCCTCGGTGAAGTATCGGGTCAACTTGGCTCTTGGGTCGGTCGCCATGTTGCCAGCAGGATTAGCGACCGAAGCGTATAGCTGTCCATAGAACCTTTCGATCTCCTCCAAAACCTCAGCCTTGGTCGACGCTATACTGCCATCTTCTCTCTTCAGCTTAGTCAACTGGCTTTGCCCAACAGACAGGTTTCTTGCGAACACTTTGGAGCCTTTGTTCCGCTCGATTGTCGCTTTAATATGTTCAGTATTAAAGACACACACATTATTTGTAGCAATTCAATTAATAAAATATGTCTGTGTCAAAGTGAGTGGGTTCTTACCATTGCACATATGCTGTAATATTGTACAGTCAGAATCACATCGATCTTGACTAACTACGCGAACTTATTTATAGTATTGGCTCGTACCGTTAATATAACAAAAATACTTGGGTTACTTTTTTTTTATAAATTATTTCCAATGTAACGACCAGTTCACATTTATATAAAACTAGCTTTTTCCCGCGGCTCCGCCCGCGTGGATGTCGGTTATTGCGACCAAACATAGCCTATGTCCTTTCTTAAGGTCTAATCTACCCCTATACCAAATTTCATCAAAATCGGTCCTGTGGTTTAGGCGTGAAAGCGTAACAGACAGACAGACAGACAGACAGAGTTACTTTCGCATTTATAATATTAAGTATGGAAGTATGGATAGTATAGATTCAGGGTTGTGAAAGTCATTTTTCTTATACTGATTTGCGAAAAATTACGAGTTGTCCAATAAGCACAAAATTTATTAGGTACTTATTTTTGTGACTAGGTAATTTCGGAACGTTAGCCGTTTGATGTAGATGGGGAATAAATTACAGCTATTATCCTTAAATTAAGTACACCTCAGACCTTTTTTTCTAGATCTAAAGAATAAGTTAAGTGTCCATCAAAAGGTTTAATACAAGGTTTTATGATGAAAAGTATAAAATGTAATACTAACCTTTTATTGTCTGCGTTTTTTGTTTATTTTAAGATTGTTAGTAGGTCATACATTATTTTATAGGGCACTTGACATAATTGATACTCTGACGAATATTTACAATTAGGCTAATGGCCGCCATATACCTACGTTCAGATAATTTGATCGAACAGGAAATTTCAAACAGTTTGATCAATTTTATATTACTTCAAACCATATTTTGATTCTGGATTCAAATTTTATCACACACACATTCATGCCAATTTGATTAAACTGTTTGAAACTACTAGTTTGATCAAATTATTTCAACGTATATGGTGGCCGTAAGTTCTTGTATTTGTTACGGCTAATACCCGAAGTGCGGCTGCACCTAGTTTTAGCCAGTTAGAACTAGGTGTAGCTAAGTACTCTTGGTTAAACCTAATACGAGCCGATTGTTTTGCGGCTGCACCTAGTTTTAGCCGGTTAGAACTAGGTGTAGCCACTTTAGAAATTTACATTAAATTAGAAATTTCAATGTCGAAATTAATTATCGTTAACACCCCGACTCAGTGCAATCCGACTCGGATAGGTTAGGTTAGAAGACTAAGGCGGGAGCGAAGCGAAGCGCAGCTCCGTCGAGCTTATTTATTTTAGATTACCCGAAAACAATCGGCTCGTACTAGGTTTAACCAAGAGTAAGTGGCTACACCTAGTTCTAACCGGCTAAAACTAGGTGCAGCCGCACTTCGGGTATTAGCCGTAACATATTTATACTTAACCTCCATCAAAAATGTCCAGTGTCAGTGTAGAATTAGGACGTTTAATATCGATCAACATCTACGACACTTTAACTAGACCGATTGTAATCTGAACCTCACCCCTGAGAGAAAACCGTACGCGAGAGCCTTGTCTTCTCGAGTTACTATTATTAAAAAATGAGGTAGTAACTTAGTAAGTATTCATTTCCAAGATGATGCTGAGATAAAATCCTACATACATAAATAAATAATTACTCACTTCTGTAAATCCTCGAAGGGGTAGGCAGAGGTGTATTAACACCCACATTTCGCCAAATATGATTTTCGGTCCAACGTAATAGGGGGCGAGCCTATTGCCGCTATGCGGATACTTAGTCATGGGCTGTTTGTTTACTGTCGGACAGAGAACAGCCCTATTCCTTAGTCGTCTTCTACTACACCCACAGGAAGAGATGGGGTGGCCCTATTCTCTTCCGCCGGGAACCAATACGGTTGATTCAAATCCTACTAATTTATGTATACACTAGCTGACCCGGCGAACTTTGTATCACCATATTTTCCGCCCGCGTGGTATTATCTCTAAATTTATCAGTGTTTCTCTACAATATTATGCATGTATTATACATATAAACGTTCCTCTTGAATCACTCTATCTATTAAAAAAACCACTTCAAAATCCGTTGCGTAGTTTTGAAGATTTAAGCATACATAGGGACGGACAGACAGCGACAGCGACTTTGTTATAATATGTAGTGATTTATAATATCTCCGGGCATTGATGTAAGTCAATCGGGCCTGGAAAGTTATATACTTGTAGGTACTCGAAATTCATCAATTGGCTTCCACATTCTTATTCACAAAATAATTTTGCTTTTCATCAATAAGATGAAATACATTTGTATGGCTTATTTATTTCAGAAGTCGTACAAAATTGTGATAGCAGCAGAAATTGATAAACAACATTTTCTATAAATGATATTATATAAGGAGGTATTCAATTACATTCAATAAAGTTGGCAGACTTACATATGTCTGCCAGACAAAGGAAGATGGGTATAATGTATGGACCCTGGGCCAAGCTCCAACCGAAGTGGATGATACATCGTTGGAAAGGTATTTTTGTGTAAAATAATAATATCTATGGCGCAGGCACAGTAAATAGAGACTATATTTACTGTCCGATGGGAGTAATTCTACTTTAAAGGTTCTATTGTTTACCAGATTTTTACTTTTTTATACTAACTCCCAGCATTGATGTTAAAAGTTAGTAAGTAAGGGATATTATATACTTGTATGGCTTCCACGTTCTTATTAACTACATGATTTTGATATGCATCAATAATATAAAATACACTTGTATGGCTTATTCATTATAGAAGTCGTACAAAGTTATAATATCAGCAGAAATTGATACACAACAATATTATAGAAGTAAGGTATTCACTTGAAGTTTCTAAAGACTGACAAATCGAATGTCTGCTAGACAAAATTATTAAAAATAAATTGCCCTCACATGGAGACAGACCAAGTTTATTTAGGACGAGTAATCTCCAACGGCTTTCTGTTAAGCAGATATTATCCAATTGAGTAAAGTTCTTAGAAAATAGAACTTTTGTGTCAGTTTACTTAAAGTACCAAATTAAAAGGTCAGATAAGTTGCACAAAGACTTTAGTAAGTATTATAAATAGTCTAAATCTTTTATACTTAGGTCTAATTCGGGCGCTTAGCACGGTGGTTGCCCCAATTGTCTTTCGTTCTGCAGTTCCCTGGTCATTTCTTGATCGATGATGTTCTGATTCAGAGCATAACAGTATCCTATTCCCAGCCCCTGGCTAGTGCTCATACCGCATCACAGGGGAGCGATACTATAAATATCACGTAAGTTCTACACGGACTATAAGTATCAGCTCACGCGTTTCCTTATTCCAACAGTCCCGGGTCCTTTAAGCAGGGCGTGAAAAAGCATCTTATGGGGCCATCAAACTGAGGGCCACTATTGTAATATATTGGTGTCTGCAATGGTGACCCTCTTTTCTTAGAGCTTACCATCAGACGAGGTGAATACTACGGACGTGTCCTATAGGTATAAAAAATATAGTAGCGGTAGGTACTAGAGATTAATTGAGGTATTGCGAGTGTATCTACTCGTAGTAGATACATTGAATTAAAACACCTAAAAATACTTACCATTAGGCATGAAAGCTTAATTTGTTACGCTTTGAATACTCCCTATTTACCAGACATGAATGAACTTATAAAGAAAACGTGCCTATTCACAAGAATAAATACCTAAAACCTTAAATAAGGATTTACCCTCACTGGACAGCTACCTAGTCTCTTTATATAAATGAAGAACAGAATAAGAAAATATTATTTTTTATTATTTGAAAATATTATTTCATTCATAAAATTCGCAGACATCTGTCCACCACAATGGGGATATTCTGGTACATTGCACAAAAAATATTCGCGGACACATGTCCGCCACAATGGTGTCCCAACTGGTAGATTACACAATAAAATTTCACGAATCGCTTTATATGTATTTATTCATATTCATTCATCCGTTTAGATCATGTCACTGCTTTTAGGATGTGGGTCAATCCCAAAAGGCTTTTCAGGTGTGATTTATTTTATTGTTTGGGTCGATCGAAAAGGCGCTGAGTTCAGCGTACATAAAATGACGGCTACGTAAGTGACGTAACTAAATGAACATCACGGGAAGAAAAGTTGATACGAGTCAGCATCATATTTTGGTGTCTAGCATACGTTAATATTACGCAGTGGGGTATTTGGATGTGTAATTTCATTAAGGTAATGGGCTGACATTGGTCCAATTGATATTCAACTATCTCGAAAAGTAAATATTGGGCTGAATTTTGTAACTTTTGTTCTGTTTAAAAATTCTGTGTGAAAAACAGTAGGATTAGCCGTATTATACGCCGCGTTGAAATGACATTTGCTGCGTCTAGATAAATGGTATTGGATGCTTTAGCTTTATGAATTGTTTAATATCGGTAGTGTAATGACAAGGATTCGAACTAGGGACGTTTACGTCGTGATGCCGACTTTTTGACCACTAAGCTACCATCCAAAAATGACAATCTAATTGACATGAGCATAAATATTCACAAGTCTGCTAAATATTCAGTTGCCCAGTTTTTTTGTAAATGAGGACTATTTATTAACCCAGTGTGGTTAGGTTCGTATAATTTCATTTAGCTCCTAAACATGATACAGCAGAACAAAGACTATATTCAAAAAACTTTTTTAGCAACTAATTAATTAATGTTGTCTAACACAAAAGGGTCTCATTTAGTAATTCCAGTGGAACATTGTTCGCATTATAAATGATAATCCCTTAATTCGACCTACGGAAACCTATTTCAAATCCCACTGAATTATTTATTTTGCTCTGGTATTGGCCAGTTTCCGTGTGACCAAAATTTCCCAATAAACACGGTATATACGCATCTATATTCTATCTAGGCATCTATCTATACTATTATATAATTGTAAAGTGGTCGTGTCTGTACATTAGAGATATTTAAAAAAAATACTTAGGTTATGTTATGTTAACGATAGTACTGAACACGAAAATATTTTATTGAATTTACTGTCTGTTTGTCTGTTTGTCCGCGATGGACGCAAAAACTACTGGGCGGATTTTGATGGGGTTTGTTTTTTAAGAAAGGGCTTGCTCAGACTTAAAATCTTACGTTTGTTTGATCGCAATCGGTTGAGTAGAACCGAAGATATGAGCAAAGGTCCCGTTAACCGAGATGCACGCGGGCGGAGCCGCGGGCGGAAGGCTAGTATAATTATTATATGGAGGTTTCTGGCAGTGTAGAATTTGGGCCGTACAAGGCGACTAATGGCTCCTCTACACGTAGACAGATTTATCCGCAGATGACATCGGCGGACGCACTTGCCGACGTGTGGATAGAGTGATTTGTTCGTCTGTGCCTATCATTTAACATTAAATATTGACGTGTAAAAGACCCTTTAGGGATAAAGCTGTTTAACATCAGACAGATATAATACAGCCCAAACTCAGCCTCAGATGCATGGTACGAGTCAACAATAGTGCCCGGAATACAGCTATAGCCTCACCCTTTATTACGTGGGATCTAATACAATGATTGGTGAAATATGTGGGTGTAAGTTCACCTCTGCCTAACCATTCGTGGGTAAAGGCGTAATTATTATGTAAGTATGCATGTCGTAATATAACCACAGTTATTGAATCTGCAGTGCAGTGCGACAGCCTCCGTGGCGTAGTGGTAGTGTACGCGGCCGCCACGCAGGAGGCGCGGGTTCGATCCCCACTCAGTGCAAATATTTGTGTGCATGAAATATGAGTATTTGCATTGGTCTGGTCGTGCCCGGAGAGCACGTTAAGCCGTCGGTCCCGGTTGCCATAAGAACATCTATGGCAGTCGTTACGGGTAGTTGGAGCCCTAAAAAACCCAAAAACAACGGTCTAACTGCAGAACTTCGATATCGCCTTATGTTAACATTGGGTTGTGGAGGTCAGATGACAATCGCTTCACGGAAAATATCGAGGTCTAGCCAAATTCGTAGTTAAGACTGGTAAAGCGTACCCCAGACACCGAGCTGAAAGCTTCGGATGCGACTGGGAATTAACGCTAAGAGAAAGAAGAAGATGCATGTCGTAATAAGGTTCATACCTATTATTATATTTTCATTTCATTTTCTATATTATGATTTCGCCGACTGTTTTTTTCGGTACGATCACGTGATATGTAGATCTAATGTCGTTAACGGGGCAATTTTAACGGCTGTATATTGATTATCGAATGGACGATCGATAACCTCATCTTTTTCTTCATCTTAAGCGTTAATCCCAGTCGTATCCGAAGTTTTCACCTCGGAATCTGGTATTAGCTTTACCAGTCTAACTGTGGATTGGGCCGAACTTTGGTATTTTCAGCGTTTTTTTGTTTTATATTCATACTAGCTGTCGCCCGCGTGGAATTCTGACCCCGTTCATCGCTGATATATAGCCTATATGTTAATCCAGGGTATAACCTATATACATACCAAATTTCAACCAAATCGGTCCAGCCGTTTATGCGTGAAAGAGTAACAAACATCCACACATCCATTCTCACAAACTTTCACATTTATAATATTAGTAGGATTAGTAGGATGGTGTACCTACAATAAAGAATATCCTTTAGAGCCATCTCGTCCACTCTATCAAAATGTCCACCGTATCAAAATGTCCACTGTATCGAAATGATCACTGTACCAAAATCACAGATTACCTAATAGTTGGAACAGATAACTCACTGCCTGGAAAATCTTCGATCCAACTCAGATAAGTGCCTACAAGTCCACGTGATCAACCACTCCATACGAATATGTATCTTAACAGACAGCCATACGGTTATTATTACTTTGCAGCCGCTCGGCCTCGTCCTCGTAGTTATGTACTAGCAAACTTTATGACGCTAGGGTTGCCTCGCTTAATAAAGGAATACTTTTACAATAGTTTGACATTTTTCTCACCCATTCACCGAATATCGAATAATAGATGAATAATTATTGGACATTATATGTATTTCATCTCAATCCTACCAGCAACTCAAGAGTAGGTAAGCTACGAGCGGCCTTAGATAATCTACTATTCTCAGTGCACAGTGGCGATTATTCCTACTTTATAGGTCTGAACGAAAACAATGCAGTAGAGGTAACGCACCGACAGATTACTTACACAAGTATATTGCAGTCAAGCGCCAGCCCGCGTCAGCGGGCGCGGCGTGCGGTGCCGGCCGTCGTCGTCGCTGATCGCCTCGCGCTTCCATCCTGCCTACGATTTTTTATTTACGATTGCATTCAAGTGTTAAGTCAGGACCCACCGACCCGGGCCGTTAGATATAAGTAGGTACTAGGTCAGATAGCTAGGTACATCATGTACCAACCAACCTAGTATTACTAAGTACTGAATCCAGCATTTTTTTAAGTCTTTCCGTATAGGTACTTAGTAGGTAGCGAAGTGGGTAGGTACCTATATTACTTTGTACAAGATATATTATGTATATTGAATATTGTTATAGGTAGGTACAGTAGCTTAACGAATGTAATTGCACTTATTAAGTAGGTACCTATTTGCCGTTCTTCATTAACAGGCAAGCAGAAGAAAGATTTTTATTTGATCTCTTAGATTCGCACCCATACACTGCACACGGAACCTTCTCCGTTATGCTTTCATAATAGCATCATAGATTGAGTACCTATTAATTATATTAATAACAAACAAAAATACTCGATTGAAACGTAATAATCAAACAACTTTTATACGTGCGTGTGCACGCGCGGCTAGCGACAGGGCGACAGCCCGACTGACGACCGAGGACCGTCGGCGACCCGCGGCGAGTAGGTGAATATAGCGCGCAAGTACGTAGAGTGAGCGTGGCCTGCCAAAATGTCGACTATATCGAAATGTCCACTGTACCAAAATGTCTACTATATCGAAATGTCCACTGTACCAAAATGTCTACTATATCGAAATGTCCACTGTACCAAAATGTCTACTGTATCGAAATGTCCACTGTACCAAAATGTCTACTATATCGAAATGTCCACTGTATCAAAATGTCTACTATATCGAAATGTCCACTGTACCAAAATGTCTACTATATCGAAATGTCCACTGTACCAAAATGTCTACTATATCGAAATGTCCACTGTACCAAAATGTCTACTATATCGAAATGTCCACTGTATCAAAATGTCTACTATATCGAAATGTCCACTGTACCAAAATGTCTACTATATCGAAATGTTCACTGTACCAAAATGTCTACTATATCGAAATGTCCACTGTACCAAAATGTCTACTATATTGAAATGTCCACTGTACCAAAATGTCTACTATATCGAAATGTCCACTGTACCAAAATGTCTACTGTACCAAAATGTCTATGTATTGTATTGTAATGGCAAACGTGGTGCATATTGGGAGAGGCTTATGTCCAGCAGTAGACTGCAATAGGCTAAATGATTGAAATGTTTCTTACATTCGGCTAAGGAAATACAGCTAAAGAAAAATCCTATCTTTAATGTGATGTATTTTCAACCCACAATTTAATACAAAAATACAATAAGAAACGTACTGAATTCGCACCACAATACAATTCACTCGAGTCCTTTGCAAATACTTATTAAAAAGGCTCCATTATTGATTTCTATTCAATCCATTGAGAGATGGTGACCTTTTTTATACAAACAAACCTTGTTTATGTACTGAGTGGAAGCGATTTTTGGAACATCTACGGTGTGATTGGATGGACATATTGTGTGTATGATACTATCAGTAAAGGGAACCCTACTGAACCTTTGACTCTCAAAGGATAGGGTGAAACCGCGATGGATAGTAAATTGCATCAATAATGTTTGTAGTGAAATAACTGAATTTAGATGTAATTTTGAAGCATTTAATATCAGTCGCGTGCGCATCCCCACCGGGGACGGTTGTGCACTCTCTGGCCGTGGCGTGATTTTCTTCACAAGTAATAATTATGACCGTCTTAAAGTGTAATATGTGTACCATCGTGATAAGCGAACTTTTATCATATATACAAAATAAAGTTTCCGTTATAGATGAAGAAACGCTTGTACGTATATGTTCGTCATCATTTACGGCAGAAGAGATTAAGAATGCTAAATCGCTGCTATTCGATTCAATACCGACCGAGAAGAGAAAAATTCTTAGGAAGAATAAAAGTAAAGAAGCAAGAGATTTAGCCGACATTATCAACCTATTTAAATCTGCAGAACCGGACATCATCCCCGTCTTTGTTGCGAGAGATTTGGAGAAGCTACCGCCCATCACGTTTGACCACCTCGATTGCACAAAATTATTAAAAGACATGCTGCTTTTGAAAAATGAGTTAGAACAGCTAAAGGCTACATATGCGACTGTTGGCGATTTGAGCGAACTGAGAAATGAATTTATACGGTTAAGGTATGACTCATTAGCTCCGATATCAGCGTTTAAAATAAATGCTAAAAGGGGCGCATGGTGTGATAGTGGCCCGATGGGTCTTTCACAGAATGATAACGTTTCTAACTTTATGTCGGAGTCAAATGTAAATGTTAATAACGAAAATGACTTGTGCAATAATGAATGATTCACCAATATCTAATTATAGAGAAGTGAGGGTAGTTGATAAACAAAGTGATCGCGAGTTTATCGAGCAACAGCTGATAGAAAGTCCGGAGCACAGCAACGGAGGTGCGGGTGGAGGGGCACCGCTGGCCGTACGTAGTGTGCGTACGACTTGTGAGTCGACAAACTCGGCTGGTTTTAGAATAAGCGCTGCGCAAAAAGCGCGCTTAACGCCGCTGGACGTGGATTCACCGGCGAGCAACAATGCGTGTGAACGGCGGATGTGTACGCGGTCTATCAGTCACGATGATGATGACAATGAGGGATGGCAAACGGTAACGTCACATAGAAAACAGACTAAATATCGTTTTCAAGGTAAATCAGGTATTGCCAGGGATTTACAGTGTAGTTTTCGAGCTGCTGACCGAAAAATACCGATGTTCATATCAAATGTACACCTGTCTACGTCTGAGGAGGATCGTAAGGCACATTTTTAGTAAGACAAAGGAGACTGTAATGTTAGAAAAAATCAACATGAAAATTAACAGAGGGCATAAAGCGTACAAATTTATGATATCTGAAGCCAATCTATCTATGTATTTAGATGAAAAGCTGTGGCCAGCCGGTGTTATATTTCGCCGTTTTGTACATTTCACGCAACGTAAGACGAGTGCTACAGGCACTGAGGGCGGCGCAGAACCTTTAACAAATGGATAGTCGCCTTTACAGATTTGCAACTTTCAACTGCAAGAGTATCAAACGTTCACTCGAAGATGTGAGACAATTATGTAGCGAGTGTGACATCGTGTGTCTGCAGGAAACTTGGCTTATGCCGCACGATATTCCGTTTGTTGGTACGATCGATAATAACTTTGGCTATACGGCAACATCAGCTGTTGACACTAGTATAGGTATTTTACGCGGTCGCCCGTACTCTGGCGTCGCGTTGCTATGGAGATACAGTTCATTCCAACAAGTGACAGTTTTACAATGCAATAATCCTCGTATCTGTGGAGTAAAAATTAATACCTGTGATAAATCTATTATTGTTCTGTCCGTTTATTTACCTATTAACACGATTGACAATTTAGAAGAGTTTGTTAATTGTTTAAGTGCAGTGAGTGCCATAATTGACGAATGCGAGAACGAGTCCGTTTTCATATTGGGTGACTTTAATGCGGATCCGGGTGAGTTGTTTTACAGTGAGTTAATAAAAATCTGTGAAGAACAACGTTGGTTATGTTTGGATGTCGATGTGTTGGGATTAAATTCTAATACATATACATTTACTAGTGACGTACACGGAACGAACAGTTGGTTGGATCACTGTATTGCAACTCATTCGGCTTCGCAGTCGGTATCAGACGTGTATGTGAGGCATGATACATTGTGGTCGGATCATTATCCGATGTTTATTGAGTGTGATCTAACTTTCGTTGCCCGTAAAATCTCACCTAGCATAATAGATATAAATAAAGATGTTGTATGGGGTGAGAAAAATAGAGATCAGGTTATCGTATACGCGAACGAGTGTCATAGTAGATTGGATCTCATTGTCTTTCCTTCGGATTGTTTGAAGTGTTCCAACTGCTTCTGTGACAGTCGTGACCACAGGCGTGTTCTAGATCAGCTGTACGTAGATATAGTCGCCGCCCTCAGGGATGCAGCGCGGGTGAGTCGGGGTAGTGCTAGGGGTGGCAGGGGTGGCTCGCGGGTAGTCGGTTGGAACAAACATGTCCGCGAGGCTCACGGAGAGGCCAGGGCCAGGTTCAGCGAGTGGCTGATGTGTGGGAGACCAAGAGCGGGCATTGTTTACCGGGATATGCGTGAAAGTCGAAGAGTTTTTAAAGCCAAATTAAAATGGTGCCAGGATCATCAGGAGCAAATAAAAATGGACGCTCTTGCGGAAAAGCATTCCAAGGGAAACTTTCGTGGGTTCTGGAGGGCTACCGCTAAAGTAAATGTACGTCCTGGCCTCGCTGAGAGCGTCGCGGGACTTAACCAACCGAAAGACATTGCGAATGCCTTTAAAGACCAATTCATGGTACGATCTCCGTTGGGTCCGGCGGGGGAGGTGTTTGATGCTGGCGTGAACGGAATAGGGGTAGGGACGGTATTTCATGCTGACGATGTAGCCAAAGTTGTAAAAGGTATGTTACGAGGCAAGTCCCCGGGGCACGATGGCCTCAGCATCGAGCACCTCCAACACGCTGGGCCCCATGTTTATAGGGTCCTGGCCATGTTCTATACGTTATGTGTATGTCATTCTTATCTACCTGATGCGTGTATGAGGACAGTGGTAGTACCTGTAGTCAAAAATAAAACTGGCGATCTTACCGACAAATCTAACTACAGGCCTATATCTCTTGCCACTGTTATAGCGAAGGTTTTTGATGGTTTGCTCGACGCACAGATGAATCAGTTTGTGACCTTGCACGATAACCAGTTTGGTTTTCGTCCCCGGCTCTCGACCGAAAGTGCTATACTGTGCCTGAAGCAAACCGTCAAATACTACACTGATCGTAAAACCCCGGTGTATGCCTGCTTCCTTGACTTATCCAGGGCATTTGACCTGGTTTCGTATGACCTGCTTTGGCGGAAGCTGAAAGATATAAATATGCCCTGGGAACTGGTCCGCATGTTCCAGTACTGGTATGCGAACCAGGTCAACATTGTCAGATGGGCGGGGGCCGTGTCAGACCCATACCGGCTGGAGTGTGGTGTCAGGCAGGGTGGAATCACATCTACCACCCTGTTTAATTTGTACGTAAATGGTCTGATCGAGGCGCTCAGTAGTCAGCATATCGGCTGCCATATTGATGGTGTCTGCGTAAATAACCTGAGTTACGCAGATGATATGGTGCTGCTGAGCGCTTCGGTCTGTGGCCTTAGAAATCTATTGCGGACATGCGAGGAGTATGCGTGTGGTCACGGCTTGCAATACAATGCGAAGAAGAGTCAATGGATGGTGTTTAAAGCCGGTGGCAACTATCCGCAGGAAGTACCTCCGGTTATGTTAAATGGTGTGCCTTTAGATAGGGTGGAATCTTTTAAATACCTTGGGCATATTATCACCATCGATCTAAAAGATAACGAGGACATCGACAGGGAGCGGAGGTCGCTTTCGATCAGAGCGAACATGATAGCCCGTAGGTTCGCGCGTTGCTCGGCGGAAGTTAAAATAACACTCTTCAGGGCGTATTGTACATCTCTATACACCTGTAGCCTATGGGCCGATTATACAAAGAAACGCTACAGCGATCTCCGCATCCTGTATAATAATAGTCTCAGGATGTTGTTGGGGCTGCCCCGGCACTGCAGCGCATCGGGGATGTTTGCGGAAGCACGTACCGCTTGTTTCCACGCGACAATGCGTGCGCGTGCGGCTTCGTTGGTGCGCAGGGTGCGGACCAGCCCCAATAGGGTCCTGATGATGGTTGCATCCAGACTGGATTGCTCTTTTCTCCGGCATTGCTGCGGAAGACATGTTTCTGTACCAGTGCCGGAGAGAAGATATTGATCAACCCGGGACTGGTGTGATCATATTGTTTTGTATTTGGTGTGTTATTTTTGTAATTTTACCTAACATAGTTTTAAGATATTATGTAACTAACAATAAATATGGACTAAGTCTGAAATAAATTGAATTGAATTGAATTGAATATGCAAATCGATTAAGATTTAGAAAAGAGAATCGACCTCGCGCGGGACTCGAACCCGCGATCTTTCCCTTACAGGGAGAATGCTCTGACCACTAAGCCACCGAGGCCCGCCCAAAGTTGATCGATCCAGTTACAAAAATAGAAAAAAAAATCTTCTTTCGTAACTGGTTATGACAGTTGGTTATGAAAACGACAATTTAATCGTATTTTCGTAACTGGTTATGAAAGCAAGAAAAAAATTCCACGTTCGTAGCTGGTTATCACAATGACAGTTACCTACGAAAATGGACGAAGCCAACCCATCTATCTTCCGTCTTAGGGCGACGGTGGGAGCCATCTACCGATATTCATACGAACTTTTCTGAATCTTAATCGATTTGAATTTAGATGAAATGCTAATTGACGTGAATGGTGAACCTCCTTCAAAAACAACAAAGTGAGTTTATTCTATACTAGTTTTTGCCCGCGGCTCCGCCCGCGTGGATGTCCTTTATCGCGATCAAACATAGCCTATGTCCTTTGTCAAGGTCTTATCCATCTCTGTACCAAATTTCATCAAAATCGGTTCTGTGGTTTGGGCGTGAAAGCGTACCAAACAGACAGACAGAGTTACTTTCGCATTTATAATATTAGTATGGATTCTTTGTGTTGGGAGCTGGTACTGGTATGACAATCTGGTAGCTGGTAAGTTTCATCTTGTAATTGGACTAATGATGTTATGTTGTAAAGAAAAATGAAATGACAAAAATGTTGGAAGTGGAACTTGGAACATAACGTAACAAGAAAGACAAAAACAACAATGATTGATGATATCAAGCAAAGTTGTGCAAGTTCAGCTATCAAACAAAATTTTCTAACTTCTGAACAACTTTTCTCAATTAAAATTAAAAATTCGAGGAGAACGACGACTGTAATCGCACTTGGTTTTGCTAATCAAACATACAAGATACAAACATACATACCTACAATCACGCCTTTATCCCCGGAGGGTTAGCCAGAGGTGAATTAACACCCACTGTTCAGGACAGTGCCTGAAGGTTTGGTTACCGCAATGTAAGCAGTGCACTGAGTGCAGTTATTTCCTGTGCGGCGCCGTCATCTAGTAGGTAGATTAAGTTAATTAATTGTTAAGATTTTCACTTGTCGTCGACCTGAGCTTAAGAAAGCATTACACACGTACAGTTCCAATCGCTGCAGTTTTATTTATTTAAATTCGGAGTACAATCCTAGACATGGTCCTTACCGAACCGGATTACCATACAAATATCAAGGATTAGCAGCTACTCCTGTTGGAAGTCGAAGATATCTCGGCGGAAGATATATAAGCGGCCTGTGGACGAGTACTACGGTGTTAAGCTTTAATTTTACAAATATCGTCTCCCAACACTCGATCAGGTATCATTTAGCCTTAATTAAGGATAATCCAAGGTTAGTGAGTCAATTTACCTAGATTAAAATATTTTATTATGTATCAAAAAGCTTAGTCATTGTGAACAGAAAAGATCGGATTAGTGTCATAGATACATTTATTAGGCAATAATCACAATAGTTTATACTTATATTAGTATAGTAGTCAGTTGTACTACATATTTTATTGTATTTATTTGCTTATTAAATCCTGTCTCAGTTGAAAATCTGTTGCAAACTCGTAATCTACTAAGAAGTAGGTAGTAGGTAGGTACTGAATAAAATATTGTATTAGTGTTAGATATTGTCTTAAAACTTAGTTATTACAATCGTATTTGTGTATATTCAGGTAATTTCTTTGCTATTATATATAATTAATTTTATTTTTATATAAATTCCAGGTCGATTAATACTCGCATCCCAGTATGACCGAGGAACAAGATTTGGTTAGGAAGCGAGGAGCTTATAAAGGTATCTTAACTATCTTCATTAGATACCTTGATACGCTTGTTGATAAAAAGTTGAGCAGCCCTGACATCACCGAGTTAAAGCTGCGCATAGGGAAGATGGAGTCGATGTACGACCATTACAATGAGGTACAATTTCGTTTGGAGTGTATTGTTGATGATCCCACTACTCAGTTCAATTATCGTTCTGATTTTGAGTCGCTTTTTCATCACTCCTTGGCTAGGGCACAGGAGATGGTAACTGAGTATAGCAAGGATAGTGATTCAGTGTTCAATAGTGTTAAAGGCACCAGTGCCTGTAATAATCAGCCTGTTAGGCTACCCACTATCGCGCTACCCAAATTCAGTGGCTCATATGACACTTGGTTGGGATTTCATGACACTTTTACCAGCCTCATTCATTCCAATGATAGGATAGATGAAATAAATAAATTTCATTATTTGAGAGCATCCCTGGAAGGAACTGCTGCTGCCGTCATTCATTCAACTGTATTTTCTGCTAGGAATTACTCAGTGGCGTGGCAGTTACTGTGTGACCGATTTAACAATAAAGATTTGTTAATACAAAATCATATTGCAGCGTTATGTAATATTCAAACTATTACTAAGGAATCTTCTACTGCTTTAACTAGCCTAATTGACGATATAAATAAAAATATACGGGCCTTAGAATCCTTAGGTGAGCCTGTAATGCACTGGGATAGTATTTTGATCTACCTTATAACTCAAAAGTTAGATCACAGAACTTCTCGTGAGTTTAAAGAATATAAAAGTCGATTAGGTAAAGACATCAGAATAACATTACAGTTATTTCTAGAATTCCTGCGCACGCGTGCTGATTTAGTTGAGTCTTGGGAGTTGGAGCGACGTAACGCCTCTCGTGCTAATCCACCTCAATACGTTAAACAGTCCACGAATAAGTCACTAGTTACAACACAGTCTTCCCACAATAGTAACATCACAAGTAGTTCCGAATCTTCACCTAAACCATGTCCGAAATGTAAGGATAGTCATAATCTAGCTAACTGTTCACAGTTCCTTGCATTAGATGTTGATGCCCGGCTTAAATTGTTACCTAGTCTCAAAGTGTGCTACAATTGTTTTCACGTAGGACATTTTGCCAACCAGTGTAAGAAATCAGGTTGTAGGTTGTGTAAGCGCAGGCACAACATCTTAATACACACAGAATCTAAAATTACTACACATAACTGCAATATTAATGTAAGTACTTTAGGTAATGATTCCGTATCGTGTCCGATAACGTCATCACAGCCTGCCGTAGAGGACGAGAGTAATGTCGCGCTGACCGCAAGCATTGCATCGCCCGGCGGGGAGTGCGGGGATAGTCACGCAACAAAGGAATGCGATGTGTTGTTGTCCACCGCCTTAGTACGGGTTTTCGATAATAACAGGCGTGAATATAGGGTCAGAGCAGTCCTTGACAGTGGTAGTACTGCTTGTTTTATAACGGAACGACTTTTCAATCGCCTAAAGTTACCAAATAGCCAATTAAATGGGTCAATTCACGGTATAAATAATATAGCTTCTCGAGTAGGTAAAATATGTAACGTGCAAATAGCGGCACTTAATAATAGTTATACTACTAAGTTACTCTGTTTTATATTGCCTTGGATTATAAGTGCAGTGCCTGCTCGAGAAGTAGACATTGCAAAGTTTAATATACCTACCAATATTTGTTTAGCTGACCCCAAGTTCTACAAGCCGTCAGAGGTAGATATTTTAATTGGTGCTGATTTATTCTGGGACTTACTGGGTACACGGAGACTACAGTTGGGCAGAGGAATGCCGGTCTTATGTGATACCAAGTTGGGTTGGATTGTCTCCGGTCCCATCACGTATAACAATGATAAATTTGTAAACAATGTTAGATGCAATTTAACTCAAACTAGTTCTTGCAGTGATAGCGATATTGAAAAGATTCGGTCTG
Organism: Eilema depressum; assembly: GCA_914767945.1. Classification (NCBI taxonomy): domain Eukaryota; kingdom Metazoa; phylum Arthropoda; class Insecta; order Lepidoptera; family Erebidae; genus Eilema; species Eilema depressum. Next base: position 2,967,791 of record OU612021.1, read on the forward strand.
ATTTAACACGATTTTGGAACATTGAGGAGGTCCCAGCGCATTCCTCAAGTTATTTACCTGAAGAGAAGTTATGTGAGGCACACTTTATTAATAACACTACGCGGTTACCTAGTGGCAGGTTCTGCGTACGTATCCCTTTAAAACAGGATCCGTCTGTTCTAGGAAATTCGTACAAAAGGGCTACGAATTGTTTATATTCCCTAGAACGTCGATTAAAGTCCAAACCCGATGTTAGTAAATCATATAACGACTTTATGACGGAATATGAAACATTGGGTCATATGACAAAAAACAAAGATCTCGGCTGTACATCTCGTGGATATTTCATTCCTCACCACGGCGTACATCACGAGTCTAGCAGTACCACGAAGCTGCGTGTAGTTTTTAATGGTAGTTCTCCGACGTCATCAGGCATCTCACTTAATGACATCCAGATGGTGGGTCCTACAGTTCAGGACGATCTAATGTCCATACTTCTTCGCTTTCGACAGCATAAATATGTCTTGTCAGCAGATGTGGAGAAGATGTATAGACAAATAGCCATCCACCCTGCTGATAGGTACTTACAGCAGGTTCTGTGGCGCAGTGGTACTGAACCAAGCAGTTCTGTCAGTGTTTTTACACTCAACACCATTACATATGGGTTAGCCAGTTCGCCTTTTCTTGCGACACGCTGTTTGAAGCAGATCGGCATTGAGTGTAAGGATGATAGGATTGCTGACGTTATTAAGCATGATTTTTATGTCGATGACCTGTTGACTGGAGGGGATAATTTAGAGGAAATGATGGTTCTCCGCTCAAAGGTCACTGATGCACTGGCATCAGCCTGTATGCCACTTAGGAAATTCAAATCCAATGAACCCAAATTAATTTCTGGGGCTTCAACATCTTCACTAGACCTAAGCATGGGTTGTTTCGAGCCTAATAAATTGTTAGGGCTTAATTGGTATGCACATACGGACGAATTAAGTTTTTTGAGTAGTTCATCGGTGCCATTGGATGGTAAAACAAAGCGTGAGGTACTATCTGCGATCGCACGTATTTTTGACCCATTGGGTCTTTTGTCTCCCTTTGTTATCACTATGAAGATGTTATTGCAGGGTATGTGGTTAGATAAGTTACCGTGGGATAAACCCTTAAACCCCGAACTGCAACATAAATGGCACAATATAGTAAAATCTTTACCATTATTGTATCATTTTCGTATTCCGAGAATTATTGTTTGTGACTCGTTTAAGACTGTTGAACTCCATGTATTCACAGACGCGTCAGAACGCGCTTATGGGGCGTGCGTCTATGTACGTAGCATCAATGCTAACGGTGAGTGCATGGTTCGATTATTGATGTCCAAAAGTCGAGTAGCACCCTTAAAACCTACCACAATACCTCGGTTGGAATTGTGTGGGGCGTTATTAGGAGCGCGTATTTATGATAAGGTTACGAAGTCCCTTCGAGTTAAAATCAGCCATTCGTATTGTTGGAGTGACTCCACCATAGTTTTGGGATGGTTGCAAATGCCCACTACTAAGCTCCAACCGTTTGTACGCAATCGTGTTGCTGAGATATTAGATAGGGCCGGTGTCTGCACACCCACATTTCACCAATCATTGTATTAGGTCCCACGTTATAGGGGGTGAGCCTATTACCGTATTCCGGGCACTGTTGTTGACTCGAGCCATATATCTGAGGCTGAGCCTGGGCTGCATATATCTGTCTGATGTTAAACAGCCCTATCCCTTAGTCGCCTTGTACGAAACCGCAAAGGAGGAGATGGGGTGGCCCAAATTCTACTCTGCCGGGAACCACAAACAAGATACTCGCGAAAAACATGACCCTTCCTCAGCAGTCGGGTAATAAACCTGTTGCAAGAACTTATCACATTTATAAGGGCTATTATTGCAAATGTACGTGACTCGTTTACGGTTCCACAAATCCTCATACAAATAAACATGAATCACGCTAAGATTTATGGCAGTCATAATGTAGACGTAATAAAGGAAACAATTTTTTTATTACTGATTTATTTGCTTACCCTTATTATTTTTATAAAATACTAGCTGTTGCCCTCGTCTCCACCCGCGTAGAATTTTGATCCCCTGAGCACTGCTGGTTCTTCACGAATATGTGAAGATATATATGTATAGCCTATGTCCCTTTTGAGCGAATTAGTGACACTCACAAAATAATGTGGCTTTTGTTTGGTAAAATAATTTTCAAAATCGGTTCAGGAGATCCAGAGATTACCTACAACATCACACACTCATAAAATTTACCTCTCTATAACAATAGTATAAATAAATAAAAAAATAAACCATAATATATTTACTACAAGAATTTTCATGAAAAATTGTTTTTGTCTAAAAATACGAATGCGGAAAACATCTAACAAAACTTCTCCGGACAAAATTAAAATAAGTTCCAAAACAACTGTAGGTATGTACATGACCCTCACCAGTCACTCATGACTTCATGTATAATTTGCAGGGCAGTGTAAATATAGATATAAATAAACAAACAAACCATTTAATATGTTTCATCAATCAATCAATCAATTAGCCTATTGCAGTCCACTGCTGGACATAGGCCTCTCCCAATACGCGCCACGTTTGCCTATCCGATTTTTTCGTTTAATAACAAAATTTTATGAGAAGGCATGTAGTAAATATTTACTAAGTACATGCCTTTTCATAAAATTTTGTTTTATGTCTAAAAATACGAATGCGGAAAACATCTAACGAAACTTCTCCGGACAACATCAAGGCAAATTCCAAAACAACTGTAGGTACTTTGCCCGCCAGTCACTTATGACTCCATGTATAATTTGCTGGGCAGTGTAAAGCTGGGTCCACATTTGTGGCACCTTGACGTGTCACGATCAGTCGTATCGTATCGAGTATTTGTATCATAAATAATATGGACGCTCATTTTGTCCATATCGTATCATTTTGGCGTATTTCGTAAAAAATCGCGTCCATACTTAGTAAATGCTGTATATCGGATACGAGGTGTATCAAGATACGCGTTTAGTGCGGATCGGGCTGTATCAGATACGGCGTGTATTGTAAACGGGTATCATCTTGTGTCCAAACTAGCGATCATGATACGCGTTGAGGCCACGCGAAGGAGATACGATACACAGAAATGCTACAAATGTGGGCCCAGCTTTAGAACCTTTATTTTACTCGCAAATATAGCCCAAAGGTAGAAGTTGATCAACAGATCTTTTAAGTTCCCGACAACTAGGTAAGTTCTACAACTTTTGTTGTTCAGGGTACCAATAAGTTTTGTATATCGAACTAGCGGCAAGATATTACACGGGAAATCAAGTTCGATTAATGAAATTTCATACTTCTTACTTTTGAAATGATGGACTACCGTAACCGTTAAACCTTTAAACTTTCGCGTTTCATTATAATAAACCTACTGATGTATTATGCCTACGGGCATTAAAGGGCAATGTCAGTCAGTTCAAAGGAATATACAATGTACATTCCTGTATCATATTTGCGTTAATTCCTGCAAACACCCACTGAAAAGCCGACTAACGAGCCACTGCGGAATTTATTCCGCTTTAGCGCGTATCCGCTATTTACTGCTCATTTAAAATGCAACCTGAGAGAGCTTTTATGCATAGAATAGGCGCGTACTTGTGGCGGCTGACTGGACTTTACATTGTGGGCTTACAATTGAAGGAATATTTACTTCTACTGGCAGAAGTTGATGCGAATATTTATTTTATAATTTTTATTATAACGCCGAGCTAATTCATATTGAGTTAAGCTCGCCTTTGTACATTTTTCTTTAATTTTATTATGTACTAGCTGTTGCCCGCGGCTCCGCCCGCGTGGAATTCGGATTCCGTACAAACTTTTCTTTCGTGCTAAAATTGCCTCGGATACCATCCCCGTCAGCCATCAGGAGTGCCATGTGGAATTCGGACCCACTAAACAGCATGCCGTCGCGGGTCTTCAGTTGCTGGAGTGTAAAATTGCCTAGGACATTTTCCGCACCCCCCGGCTGACCCTGGGCCATCTACAATTTTAAGATGGCCCTCTCAGAAGTGGGAAGCACGATGTCCCATCGATTTCCGGAAAGGGAGGAGACGGGCGTGAAGGGATGACAGCAGGCCGGACCTATAATCCTCACGTCCGCACTCGGTGACCAGCCCTTCCCTTTCCTGCTCTCTACTGGGCCTCCTCGTAGTCAGAGGGACATGTGGGAAGCCTTTGAGCAGCCCTCTATAGAGCTGTTCCCGTTGCTGTATGTATTTGCCGTAGGCGGTAGCGCCTCCCCTGGGTGAGGGGCGTTAATGCCTCCGTTACCCAGGATGCGTCACATGGAGGTTCCAATCCCGCATTCGGATCCCGTTACCGTTGCATCTTGTGTTCAGCTGACCTTCCCTGTCTTCGCTCGTGAAATACTTCGAACACCCGTGGTTGCACCCTTTTAGCCCATGCCCGTAATAATAATTAGTTTTCAAATAATGTATGGTAATTTACCGGATTTATTGACATTATAATTTCGTAATATCTTTTGAATAGAACGTCCGATTTCAATAATTCAAAAAGTAATCAACAGGTATTGAAACAATCTTAAATACCAAACGATTTATTTAGATAAGAATTAATATAAAGGTATAGATTCCGTGGTCTGACTTTGATCGGCATTTCGGCTTGAATTTATATCGTCGCGCGTTACTTTCATACTGCAATAGATTCTAAAATATTCATTATAATTATACAGTGTAAAGGGCAATTTTGATCTACATTAAATGTACAATGTATCTAACGTATTTAGTCAGATAAGGCTTAACACTATATTGTTAAAAATAGCTTCGAAAATGACACATATTTTTTTTATAATTTGTAAAAGATAAAAATGGTTATTGTGAGCTACCCTTATTAGATAGACATATGCTGTTGCGGACTTTTATGTAGACCTTTTTAAGTTATACATTTCTACAGTACATTATTTTGTTCTATCTTCAATAGTTTTCGCAGCGTACGCGATGTAAGGAATTTTTTAGGTCATTTTTTTACACCTTGGGTTACATTATTGAAGTTTTATCCAGGATCCCTATTTTTTTGAAAATTAATTATAGCCTATGTTAGTCAGTGATAGTGCAGCTTTCTAATGGTAAAAGAATTTTTGAAATCGGTTCAGTAGTTCTTGAGTTTACTCGAATACAAAAATACAAATCTAATATTAGTAAAGAATGTATGGAAATCTGCCCGATTTATTGACATTTATGCTCACTGCTCCGCTCCCTTTAGTAGTAGCGTGATGTTATATAGCCTATGTTACTCCCAGATAGTGTAGCTTTCTATAGGTGAAAGAATTATTGAAATCGGTCCAGTAGTTTCGGAGCCTATTCGTTACAAACAAAAAAACAAAAAAACAAACAAACAAACAAACAAAAAAACAAATCTTTCCTCTTTATAATATTATAGTAAATAGTAAAGTATATATAGTATAGATATAGATGACCTCTGTACTGTGTGTGTGGGCAATAAAATAAAGAAATAATTTAGAAAAAAAATTAAACAGAGCTATGGCGATTTGTTTGACTTTATTTTATTATTTTCGGTTGTTCAGTTAGTACCTACCTATAGTCGGTAGTTTCGTTTGCTTTTTAGCAGCCATGGTCATCCATGAAATAGAATACGTTAAAATACTTTTAGTTCAATGAGATACAATCATGGTACCAATCTCTACGGATTTCCGCCCAACGGAAAAAAGATGTATCTTTTTCATGAAAAAAACATAGTTGTAGCCAATGATATATTATAAACTATAGATATGTTGTCCACACTCTAAAATGGCGACAAAAAAATTATGACTTTTGGTCATCATTTTATGCACCAATCAGAATCGCGACAGTGCGCAACCCAAAAAAACGTTTTTAATAATAAATTCGTAATAATAAAATATTATTAATATAAATAATAACATAATTCATATAAATTAATACCATTGACGTATTTTTAGAAGTAGCTAATATGTTGTGTGTGCGCCATTTTTGAAAGCCGCCATCTTCGTGTATGACGTATCTATAAAAATAATACATCATTGGTTGTAGCTATTTTCTTTTCGTTTCATGCAAAATAAATAGTGGAGAATAAGCGTACTCCAGGCACCGAATCACGCAAAGTTAATGATGATGGTATTTTTTTAAATTTGGTAACACGGTTATGTCATGGACCCAAGTCACAAAAGAAATGAGGCCCTAGTGCACGCGTATTGTTTTCATATTATAATCTAGGATTAATGGATTTAAGCTCATCTAGCACCGTAACATCCCGTGCTATCCTTAAAAGACACCTAAAAATGCGTACTGCGTATATACTGCACGTTTGGGATCCGAGTACTGCACATAACCTATTTTTATTCCTTAGTAGCAACCCGGATCCTGACTTTACGCAAGAATTATTCGTGAAAACACATTTTACTACACGAGTTGAAACAAAACCACTCTTCACGTGGTAATATTACAGTGAAAAGAAAACCTCATAGGTATTACTGTGCTACGTATGCGGTGGTATACTCAACGTTAACAGCACAGGAGGGGCGGGGTCACAGTGTCAGCGATGGTACAAGCGAGACGGCTGACGTGTGAATGACTCTGTTCATAATATTAAAATACACAAATACGTAGCGTACACTCTTATGCTTCTTCGGAGTTATATTCATACCATGATATGAAATGCCGAACACAAAAATTATTTTGGGGCGATTCGAACCGTGGGCAGCATAAAATGCTTCACTTTCCCGACAGCCCGACTTCTTAGCCCTCGTGTCGGAGTCACAATGATATTTAATTTGAAACCATACGGTGTATTAGAGCGAAAAAATATCAGCATTATGCCAATCAAAATTACTACAAAGTATTCGTAATTACTTAGGTTTATTAGTTACTAGCTGCGCGCCCTAGTTTCAGCCCGGTCCCATGGACTTTCCAAAAAAATCAGTCATGCAAACCTTGTCCTAAAAATATCGAACACAACATAAAAGAGTTATCCAATTTGGTGCAGTCGTTCGGCAGTTATGGGCGTACATATGTTTCGGCAATTAATTTTTATATGTTTAAAGATTTTATCAGAAACGTTGTAGTCTGTTCTGTTATCCACTCTGTACTGTACTGTCATAAATAGAATCACAGCCTCTGCGGCTTGGCGGTAGTGAACGCTACTGCTACGCAGGAGGCGCGAGTTCGATTCTCATTCAGTACAAATATTTGTATGCGTGAATATGGGTTTTTCGAAATAGAACCTTCGCCCCGCCACGCTGTCACTCTGGCCCCACCCGCTGTTACCATCCAGGCCGTGGTTTACCACATATAAAGCTTAAAGCGAAGTACGTATTCAATGCATTTAATGGCTAAAACCAAATTAGACGCTAATGGAAGCAAATGGAGCTATATTTACTGTTCCATACATTTGTTGGCCAGACACTCACATTGATGCTTTCACGTGAAAATAGGTTTAATGCGAACTGGGTTTGGTAGTTCACTTAGTGGTTCTGTTGAATGGAATTTTTCAGGGAATGGTGTTTTTAGGATTGTTCTATAGTCTGTGAAGTTTTATGGCGAAAAATTTATATCTGAGCGATTAATTTCACTACTGGACCCTGTAGGTGGAGGTGGCAGTGCAATTGATACATATATCATCATCCTTGCGTTAGTCCCGGTCACATACGAAGCCTAATATGGCTTGAGTTTACCGGCTATGGCATCCAGCAACTGTCGTCTGACCTCCTAGTCTGAGCTGTAATTATATTATTAGTATCCAACCCGACAAAGTTTGTATACTCGTCGGTAGCTTAGTGGTTAAGAAGTCGTCCTTACGATTGAGAGGTCCCGGGTTCAAGCCTGGCCATTACCCTAACGACCTGAACCCACTTCTATAACAAGCAATTTAGCTTAGCTGGACAGGAGAGGTTAACGGAAATATTAGTAATTGCGATTACAATTTTTTTTTGTTTATCATGACGCTGTAATGACAAGAGCAACTTGACAAAATGAATATTATTAACTGTCGGAACCGACTTTTTAACTTGACGTGAAAGCGCTGATGAAATACCGTTAAGCGGTCACCTATCTAAATAGCAACCGAGCCTAATTAGGCTAACCTACTAACCGTTTACCGAACAGTGAACACACCGCTACAAGCGCTGCAATCGATTCATACGACTTATGAAATCGGGACGGGCATTTCGCTATTAATATCGCCTATAAACCCCTTTAATTAAACAGTATAACTTTTGTTAGAACCTTCCAAATCGGTACTAAATTCCCTGTAATGCCCATTCGGCTTCAAATTATAAATCCGTGACACTCCAATATCGCCGGAATATTTTGTGAAGTGAAGCCTTCTGGTTAAGTGCCATAGATTCTCCACCCTACTTACGGCAAATAGAGTTACGGCGGAAAAGGGACATCTCACCCTTGCGGAAACGTGAGCGTACTCTATAATACAATGGGACCTCTACGCAATATAAAAAGTCTGTTTTATCTTCACAGCCTACAGAGAATATTATGTTCCTGGGTGTTGTTACGTACCTACTGCACCTGGACCTATGTCTGTCACTGTCTTAACTAAAGTGACTTTACTGCCCCCCTAGGCCAGTAGCAATTCATTGGCCGGCGTATTGTAGCATATAATGATGAATGTATGGGTTTTGACATAGGTATATATGACATTGTACGACTGCCTCTGTGGCGTAGCGGTAGTGAACGCGGCTGCTACGCAGGAGGCGCGGGTTCGATCCCCGCTCATTGCAAATATTTGTATGCATGAATATGAACATTTGCATTGGTCTGGGTGTTTTCTATTAATAATATGTATGTATTTACAAAAAAATGTATCTATGTATGTTTATCCGCATTCTAGAACCCATAACACAAGCTAGTTAAGCTATGCTTACTTTGGGCACGCTAGTACTGTTATCTGTTCTGTGCTTTGGGTCTAGATAGCGTTGTGTAGATTGTCGTAGATTATTTATTTATTTATTTGTATTCCTTTATGTGTCCTTTATATAGCGTAAAATCGCTCAAATCAATTAAATATCAATTTATTGTCAACAACACCTTATTTCATGTCTATAATATATTTGTGCTGTTTTATTTTCATTGCATTGTTTCATTAGTGTGCTATAAAGCGCGTTAGGAGAGGTTTTTGTCCAGCACAGTGAACTACAATCAACTAATTGATTGATATTGATGTCTTCACTGAAATTGGAACTGTTGTGAAATAAATATCAACCCAGTTTTATATGAAACCAAACAAAACAGTGAGTCCCATTTGTGCCGACACAGAAATCCAATATCTATTGAATTTTGATCTCTTTGTAGACAAATATTCACAACACAACTATTAGTGTCGACTATCCAACGATTCTGTGATATTTATTTTGTCAAAGGCTCGAACTAGTAATAAATAGTAATGTTTTGAGCAAACAGCCTTGAGATTGGGGTGTCAAAGGTGATTTATATAGGCAGTGTTTGATGAAAGGAGTAGTCAAATTTTATTACTTCTGATATATTTGTTTTGTTTTGTGGTAAAGTTACTTTTGTGTTTTGATTGTGTGTGATTTATTTTTTTTATCTGGCAGTCAAATAAAATACCTTTAATGAAAATAAATAAAGTAGTGAGGTACTGTTATTGATATCTTATTAACGTCAATTCTTCTTAAACTAAGTTTAAGAGAAGAAACGGTGCAACAATATCCACTGCGGAAATGACTTCAAAAAGAAGTGAAATTTGTTTTTTTTTTAAGTCATTTTAAAAAACAATCACACAGAATGCGGTCCCTTAGTACATACTCACGACTCGTACGCTATACAAGTCATGCTTATTCCTATTACAGAGTGAGTCATAATGTGATGCAGACACGAAATTAAACTGCGTGCAGCATACTGATATACGGGGTGATTAAATTTCTCACTACTTATGAGGAGCGGGGGGAGAGAATTTATTTAAAATTGCATGGTGCAGCTATGTGAGTGAGATATTTAACTCCTAATGATTGCAACCAGTGTGTTATTAGAATATAAATATTATACAAGCTTTTTACTGGATGATGGGGGAGGTCATTGACCGCTTTGAGCTTGAATCCCAGATTAGATATTTTATAATGCGGTTATTTTTATTTACTCGTATTTTAGCAGGCTGAATATTATACATGTACCTATTATAAACCATTATGAACAATAAATTGAACTTATTCTAAGTATTGCTACAGGGTGTACAAAAAATCACGCCTTTTAAGTTTAATCTGTCAATTTATCTGGTTGTGAAACCCAAACAGTAAAAAAGTTAAAACCACTCTAAAGGTTATTTATTCTAAAAAGTGGTTTTTAGTTTAACAGATTACATATTTCAGGTCCTGTTCGGAGAATTTGGGATCATAAAAAAGAAACAAACATTATGAGTGGGTGAAATATTTCAGTTCTTTATCGTACGACAAATAATGAATGGCAACAACCGACAAAGGAGTCGACAATGCTCTTTATTCGTCTATTTATTTATTTATTTATTTATTTATTCTTTATGCACGAATAAGTGTACAAAGGCGGACTTAATGCCATGGGCATTTTCTACCAGTCAACCTTGGGGTGATGCAGAGATTTGTCAAGGTAGGTGCTCGAAGTATTAATCTAGTGGTGTTAATAACAGGTAAACATAGGTACTACAAACAATAAACATAATATATACCTACAATGTATTATTATACATATATATACACATACATACCTATCATATACATACACACATATTTATACTCTATGCACATATACTACATATAAATATACATATTATGGAAAAATCCGATGAATATTATTCTGCCTATGGTTCGCTGTAAATCTGTCGTACTCTGTTTCTGAACGTAAAACGGTTTGGGGACATTCTGACTTCTAATGGCAGCGCATTCCAAAGGAGAATGGATTGTACAGAAAAAGAAGAGTGGACAAGGCTTGAGGTATGAGTGGGACAGTGAAGAAGAAGATTGTGAGAAGAGCGTAGATTTTTATTGTGGTTCGAGCCGAGTAGGTGGAGATGGGATTTTAAGTAGGGTGGAGCGTTGGGAGAATTTAATAGAGTATAGACCCATGTGACAGCTCGTAGACTTCGTCGCCGTCGTATGGGTAGCCAACCCAACTCTGCACGACAAGCCGAAACGTGGTCGTACTTCCTAAGGTTGTAGACGAATCGAATGCAATTGTTGAGAAGCCGGTCAAGTTTATTGAGCAGATCTGCATTCAGGTCGAAATAGCACACATCACCATAGTCTAAGATAGGAAAGATTAAAGTCTGCATAAGCATTGTCTTGGTTTTGGGTGGCAGAAAGTTTTTAAGACGGTAGAGAGCCCTTAGTGTCCCAGTCACCCTCTGGCAGACGTTAGTGACTTGAACCCGCCAACTCAGGGTTGAGTCAAGGTGTAAGCCCAGGTTCTTAACACTGAGTGTGACTGGAATGATTTTCCCATCGAATATAATATTGTTGGCATGGTCATTTCCGTCAGCCTCCTCATCATATGACTGCTGCCTATTACAATACTCTGGCATTTGTCAGGATTGACAGCCAGTTCAAAACTGTTACACCAGCTACGTAAAAAATCCAAATCTGCATTTACTTTATATATAACCTCCGAAATGTCTTCTACAGGGGCTTGGCAATATAACTGCAGGTCATCAGCATACAAGTGATACGCACATTGAAGATCAGAGGTTATGAAGTTAATAAATATAGAGAATATAAATATAAATATAGAGGATATAGAGAGAGAATATCTGATCTTACCTAGGCCGGCGACTTATTTACAAGTAGCCTTTGATCCGCAGTTAGCTATTGATTTCCTCTATTGTACACACCTAGCCTGACCTTATCTTAACTACGCCTACTGTAAACACTCAACGTTACTCGATGCTATAAAATGTACGATAACTGTACGGTAAGAAAAGTTTAAATCCGCCTATAATTACGGAAATATCGGTGAACATACATAAAAAAATATTATAATACATACAGATGAACTGAGAACCTCCTCCATTTTTAGAGTCGGTTAAAAAGCAACTGGTTATTACAAATTAGTACTACATATTTGGTTTTCGAAAATTATTTAATTATATATTTTTTACATAAACAATAGGCTCAGGTTTGTCTAGAAGCAACCTTTTCGTTCTAGATTTGAAGAAGTCCAGGTTTATGTCGTCAGTGCAGAAGACAAAGCAGGACAAGCCTTTGGTCTTCCCAGTAACAGCTCTCAAACTCTCCAGTGAGCGCTGGCTACCCTACTCACTACACTTCAGGGTCGGCAGCACGAGTGTGACGCCCCTGGTGTTGCATACGTCCATAGGCCACGGTAACCACTTTCCATCAGGTGGGCCGTGTGCTTGTCTGCCACCTAAGTGGTTCGATGATTTGAAAGACTTCCCGAGGAGATCCGATGAGTAGGTACTTTTGATAGGTACTGTTAATGTTTGTACTGGGAATATCTACTGGTTCTGTGATTGAATCAAACTAGACACAAATGAATGCTCTGATTTTGGATTTTACAAATTGGATTTATTGAAATTATGAATTAAATATTTAACAAACTGGAATATATTAATTACAATATTAGAGCCGAGCAAGCTACCAGTCGCAGCTGAGGATTGAGAAAAAGGTTCGGATTCTGAAGACGCATCGGGTTTTATTCCTCATTAGCGCGCCCTCCTGTGTCGTCTACGGGAACTTCTTGCGCGGCAGGCGATCGATCGATGCGTGCGTATGTTGAGTAGGCAGCCGACGACGCGGCCCTCGGGTTCCGTCTTAGCGGGATAGATGGCGCGTTAACATATTCGGCCCCTTTGAGATGGTCTCAAATCTCAATGTAAGGCTGTTCTTCATCATCTGTGGCTGGTGGTATTGGCAGGGGACATATTTTAGAGAATGCCCTCTGGATGTCGCCGGTCGCCGTGCGGATAATGGCGACTCTGGGCACACCATCCCTGCCTGGGAGTAGTTGAGTGATCCTGCCCAAACGCCACTTGAGAGGGGGCAGGTGCTCTTCCTTTATCACCACCAGCATGTTCGGAGTCAGGATCCCGCTAGACGTCTTCCACTTGAGGCGTCGTTGTAGCTCTGACACGTACTCGGATGCCCAGCGCTTCCAGAAGTGTTGTTTGAGTTGGTCGACTCTCTGGTATCGTGAGAGCGAGAGCGTGGGTTTCCTGGTGAAGTCTTCGCCTGCAGGAGCTGTCAGTGGGCGGCCAATGAGGAAATGGCCCGGCGTGAGCGGTGTGAAGTCTTCAGGATCTGGGGACATGGGATACATTGGACGGGAGTTCAGGACGGATTCTATTTGTACTAAAACCGTGCTGAACTCCTCGTATGTTAAATTAGCATTCCCTACAACGCGCGTGAGGTGGTGCTTGCAGGATTTTACCCCTGCTTCCCACAAGCCGCCAAAATGAGGTGCGTAAGGGGGAATAAACTTGAATTCGATTTGGTTATTTGATGCGTAATCAATAATTCCCTGAGATCCGCTCTCTAAAACACCTGTAAACTCCTTAGCCGCTCCTACGAAGTTTCTACCATTATCAGAAAATATTTGAATAGGTTTTCCTCTCCGCGATATAAATCGTTTCAAGGCTAGGATATAACTTTCAGTTGATAATGATGTAACATGCTCCAAATGTACGGCTCGAGTTGAAAACCAAATCGAAATAATATGTATGAGCATAAGCGCGTTTAAGTCTAATGTATGATGAGAATCTATAGATGTCTATTACCTATAGTCACTACTAATTACATAGCACACTTACAGTTTTATTCGGCCTCAATTCCGGCAATGTACCAGTCTGAGGATTGTCTAGATTATCTTGTGTCCAATCTACTACATTCTCCGATAAAATGCAGGTCCGTTCCACCACAGTGTACTATCACTAAGCGCATCTAGTGTCATTCCGCGTGATAATAAATCAGCCGGGTTGCATTTGCCGTTCACGTGATACCAGCACGCATTGTTTGTTAGATCATTAATTTCTACTACACGGTTCTGCACAAACGTTTTAAGTAAATACGGTGACATTTTCAACCAGCTTAACACAATAGCTGAATCTGCTCAAATACTACAGTGTCGAACTTTAAACGCAATGAATTAATAACCTTTTCACACAATTTCGCACCGATCAGTGCTGCACAGAGCTCGAGTCGCGGGACAATGATTGGTTTAATGGGGGGGACTCGTCCTTACGAACACAAAGTCTAACTGTGACGTCACCATAACTATTGAAAGTGCGTATGTAGGCACATTCCCCATACTGCCTCACTCGCGTCTGTAAAGATGTGCAACTCGAAATGCACGGAATCATTACCAATTACATGACGGGGAACCCGGAGATCTTTCAATCTAGACAATGAACTAATGAAGTTTAGCCAACAAGTCTTTTTTTTCTTTTTTTATAGCACTTAGTTGGCAGACAAGCACATGGCTCACCTGATGGTTTGATATATTTGGATACATTTTCAGGTACTAAATCGTCCCAGTTTAATTTACAAAGCCATAACTGCTGTAGCATAATCTTAACAACCATAATAATAGGGCTAATCAGGCCTAATGGGTCGTATATTTGTGACACAGCAGATAGAATTAAGCGTTTAGTAATTTTGCGTGCGTCTTTATTTACACTGGAGGTAAAATGAAATTCATCGCTACAGTAGTACCAACCTAAACCCAGCGTTTTACTAGTACTATTTCCATCGAATATCATCTGCTTTGATTCACCACTACGAAATGTATTTGAATCTAAATCTGGCGTATTAAAGACCCATTTTCGCAGTGGTAAACAACCAGAATCGCAAACTATTTTTACTTGTTTACAGATATAATCTAAGTGAGATTTATTATCATGACCGGTAAGTAAATCGTCTACGTAGAAATCTTCTAAGATGACTTTAGATACCTCGGAATTATTACAGTCTAATCCAAGTTGACGCACACAACGAATACTTAGATAAGGCGCGGAAGCCGTCCCGTACGTAACAGTGTTCAGACGGTACACACCGAGGGGCTCCGATGGATTTTTACGCCACAAAATTAGTTGCAAATTTCGTTGATCGTCGTGAATTAGTATTTGCCTAAACATTTTCTCTATATCCGCACAAGCTACATATTTATACTGCCGGAAACGTAAAAGTATTCCCACTAAGTCATTTTGCAAAGGGGGACCGGTCATTTGAATGTCGTTAAGTGATTTACCAGTCGATGTTTTTTGACTAGCATCAAATACGACTCTTAACTTTGTAGTAGTGCTTTGTTCACGAAACACACCATGGTGAGGCAAAAAATAATAAGGCGAATTAAATCCGTCAACGCGTGTCATGTGCCCAAGGCCTAAGTATTCTTGCATAAACTCGTCGTACATAGTTTTATAAGTAGGTTGACGTGCGAGTTTACCCTCAAGTGTTAAAAAACGAGATTTTGCGATTTCGTAACTATCACCAAGTGTTTCTGGTGATTCCTTGAAGGGAATACGAACGGAAAATCTGCCTGCATGTTCCCTTCTAGTAGTATCTATGAAGAGTTGTTCACATACACGATCTTCGTTCTTATAATGCGATTTAGGAGGCGAAATCTCCTCGATTTCCCAAAATCTTTTGAACTGTGCGTTCAGTTCGAGAGTTTGAGAGGTACCTACATGACATTGAACTTGATGATTAATGCGCAAGTTCGTATTCACAGGACCTGAGATTATCCATCCTAGCTTTGTATTCTGTAGATAAGGTCCACTAGCTAGGTGAATTCTACCCTCATTTAACAAATCCCAAAAATAGTTCGCACCGATTAGAATATCCACCTCCGACGGAGAATTGAAGGTAGGATCGGCAAGCTTAATATCCTTCGGAATGTTAAGATTGTGCGTATTTATATATGAAGAGGGTATGCATGAAGTTATGTTTTCCATAACCAAGCAATGAATGCGCGTATTATATTCGCTATTTAACGAACGAATTGTAATTTCACAAGAATGATTTGACTGTGCGATTGATTGTCCTATTCCTGTGATTTGAAAAGTGGACTGTATAACCTTAGCGTTTAATTTATTGCGTAAAGAACTGGAAATGATGCAGTTCTGACTCCCACAATCCAAGAGTAAGCGGGCAATCGTGGTTTTATTATCGTCACCGGTTATTTCTACCAGCGCAGTAGACAACAATACCGGTACTAAAGTGTTGGATATTTTATTTGATTCCTTACTAACGTGATTGTTAGTATTAGAATGTAGAACAGTAGAAGATTCCTTACTTGAGGTTGTGGATTGCGCGTTAGAGGAACCCGTAGAAAATTGGGTTTCTCCATTCCTAAATGCCTCATGAATCAAGCTATTGTGTTTTTTATTACATACCCTACATGGCCCACAGAAACAGCCATCAATAGAATGTCCCTCTCGTAAGCAATTCATACATAGATTCTTACGTTTAATAAGAGCTAACTTCTCTTTACAAGGTAAGTTAATAAACTGAGTGCACGAATAAACAGGATGATTACCTGCACACATAGAACATACACGAATCCGTTGTTTAGAATTTTTAGCGTTATTATGATTAGTTTGCGTGGACACAAGACTTTGAACTTTAGACGTTGGTTTTTTGTGACTATCTTGGAAAAGATTCTTATTATTAAAGCTTGAGGAATGATTTGCTTTAATCATTTCCAACATATCCGCTTTATTTCTTAAAAATGAAATAAGATCATCTAGTTTCAAATCTACCTTCTTATATTTTATAGAAATTAATTTAAATTGCTCCCAGTCCTTTTCCATAGAAACATCGAACTTAGAAACCATTATATAAATTAATAAGGTATCCCAAGTATCCACCGGCTCGCCTAAGCTCTTTAAAGCACGTAAATTCTTAAGGACGGTATCTATAAGTTTTCTTATGCAAGCAGGCGACTCCCTAGACAAAGGTTGTATAGAAAATATAGATTTGATATAATTGTGAATTAGAAGGTTTTTATTATTGTATCTAGCCACAAGCAGATCCCAAGCTATTATATAGTTATCGGCCGAGAATTCTAGAGATTTGATGACTTGCATGGCATTACCCGTGAGAGCCGATCTTAAGTAATGATACTTTTGAATATTATCGAGCTCTTCCGAAGTATGAATCATGGACAAAAAAGTATCTCGAAACTCTAACCAATTGTCATACGAACCATCAAACGAGGGCAGCGATATAGTGGGTAACTTAACTAGCGATTTACTACCCTTGCATTTAGGATTATTATTGGAATTTTCGCTATGTAATAGACACTCGATAGATGCCATGACACTAAAATAACTGTTTTCAAAGGATTCGCGTTCCTTTAATTGCTCTGCCGGATCCGATTCCGGAGCTATATCAATCCTATCCTGAAAGTTATTAAAATTAGTTAACAGACTGCATAGCGCCTGCTGTTTTCTTAACTTTAACTCTGAAATTTGTCTTGCGGACAATAAAACCCCGTCTAAGGAATCTACGTATTTCACAAGTAGGGTCAGGGAACCCTTGACCGAACCCCGTTTTTTAATTAAATCTTTTATGGTTTCACTCATTTTGGCACTTATTAAGGAATCAGAGGTACTCACGGTTGTTCTGCAGCCACTTGGTGAATAATGCGCACCGCCGCGTAGATATCTATAAGCAACAAACGGTTTTAGTACAAATAGAAAATATGCGGGTGAGTAGGGTAGGAAATAAGGATAGGAAAAATGGAATTGCTGCGACTGGGCTGCTACCCCCTACTTACGGTTACTTGAAAAGCTTAAATAATCACTAATAATCGGCTTTGAAGGATCAAAACGTTAATGTTTGTACTGGGAATATCTACTGGTTCTGTGATTGAATCAAACTAGACACAAATGAATGCTCTGATTTTGGATTTTACAAATTGGATTTATTGAAATTATGAATTAAATATTTAACAAACTGGAATATATTAATTACAATATTAGAGCCGAGCAAGCTACCAGTCGCAGCTGAGGATTGAGAAAAAGGTTCAGATTCTGAAGACGCATCGGGTTTTATTCCTCATTAGCGCGCCCTCCTGTGTCGTCTACGGGAACTTCTTGCGCGGCAGGCGATCGATCGATGCGTGCGTATATTGAGTAGGCAGCCGACGACGCGGCCCTCGGGTTCCGTCTTAGCGGGATAGATGGCGCGTTAACAGGTACTATGTATAGCATATATGTATTGTATGTATAGTATATATGTATGCCATGTATGGTATATTTAGGTGTATGTATTTAT
Organism: Eilema depressum; assembly: GCA_914767945.1. NCBI lineage: Eukaryota > Metazoa > Arthropoda > Insecta > Lepidoptera > Erebidae > Eilema > Eilema depressum. The sequence continues at coordinate 2,986,064 of OU612021.1, forward strand.
ATATATTATATAAGTACCTGTTCAGGTACCCTTATAGTTTACGCGAGAGACACTTCCAAAGTGTAAAAATGTGTCCTCCCCCCTCTAACCGCAATTTTCGCTTTTGCTACTACGGACCCTTTATGGGCGAGTCCGACTCGCACTTGGCCGATTTTATTAGTATCTGTTTTTTTTATGCACACTTCACATCCCTTCATTACTCTGACTATTTCTCTGCTACTCAAGGGTTTGCTGGTAGAGAATTCATATTTTAAGCTCGCTTTTGTGCATATTTCTTTTATTTTCTTTATTGTATGATCTCTGTACTTTAGGTGTGTAATAAAGAATTAAGAATTAAGAATTTTATAAGACATCACTTCTAATGAAAGCGATATACGTATTTCTATTCACAAAAGCAATTGAGCACTTAGGTAAGAACCTTTATTCGCCCTTGATTGTGGATACGTATGGGTAAAGAGAAGACACTTTGATCGATTGATCCCTTTAGGACAGACCCTTGTCTGACGTGACGCGTTAGGCCATTGAAAAATTACGGTTAAGAAAAATGAATAGCTCGCGATCCCGATTTCAGGTTTCTTGGATAAGTAATGGATGTGTATAAAATTACGATTACCTTAATAAAAAAAGTGTTCAAAGTCTAATTCATATTTTTTTTAAATTTTGTTGTTATTCTCTGTAATCACTACATATTTTTGCCCTCAGCTTACCATCAGGCAAGACGAAGTCAAATTGACGTGTCCTATATACAGGGTGTCCTAAAATTCAAAACAAAGTCGCTGTCGCTGTCTGTCCGTCCCTATGTATGCTTAAATCTTCAAAACTACGCAACGGATTTTGAAGCGGTTTTTTTTGCAATAGATAGAGTGATTCAAGAGAAAGGTTTATATGCTTAAATACGTGCGTAATATTGTAGAAAAACACTGATAAATTTAGAGATATGCAGCAGGAACGGGATCAGAAAATATGGCGGTACGAAGTCACCGGGTCAGCTAGTTAAAAATAAACCAAAATATGTAGGTATTCGAAAAACCTTCTTATGTATTATATACTCTGTGTTTCTGTGAAGGGATATGCGGAGGCGTATAATACACCCACGTTACAAAAGACCGGTGATGTTATTCGCTAAAAGAAAAGGATTTATGCCTCAGGTTATCAACCGAAATCGTACAAGACGCTCCTAATTACTGAACATTGATATTAAAAAAAAAGTTTTACTGTACAGTCAGCATCAGATCTGTCTTTACTAGTAAAGTATACCTCGAGATATGTATGTTGGACCTAAATCAATGATTGGTGAATTTGAGCTCGTCCCGTAATATCCTCAAAATACACCTAAGAAACGTGTACTGTGCACATTTTGAGCACATTTTAGGTCTAAGATATGGTATGACACGAACACGAACCCTCACAATGATCTTAATACTTTGGTATTCTGATGTTTGGTACACACCTTTAGTTCGGGCGATCTTCTTCTTCCTCCTAGCGTTAATTCCCAGTCGCATCCGAAGCTTTCAGCTCGGAGTCTGGGGTCCGCTTTTACCAGTTATAGCTACAGATTTGGCTAGACCTCGATATTTTCCGTGAAGCGATTGCCATCTGACCTCCACGACCCAATGTTAACATTAGGCGATATCGAATCTTTGCAGCTAGACCGTTGTTTTTGGACTTTTTAGGGCACCAACTACCCGTAACGACTGCCATAGATGTTCTTATGGCAACCGGGACCGACGGCTTAACGTGCAAATACCCATATTTAATGCACACAAATATTTGCACTGAGCGGGGATCGAACCCGCGCCTCCTGCGTAGCGGCCGCGTTCACTACCGCTACGCCACGGAGGCTGTCAAGTTCGGGCGATAATATAATTGAAATCAATAAAACAGTTTGGTATTAAAATCATTAAGATCATTTTGCCTAGCAAAGTACTGCTACTCAAGATAAATCTGATGCTGACTGTATTTGTATAAATGGTGAATTTCTGGTAAGAATTCACCTCTTGTTTACATATTATGTATAATTGCATACATAAGGCTGATAAGGCAGATTTATAAAAAAAAAAAAAATCATTTAATATAGGCCACGAAACCCATATAAGTATTTGATGAAGAAAAATACCTTATGTTATTAATTCATTATACATACAATCAGCTTTTCACATATTAAAAATATTGTTAATTAATTAATTGAAAATTGGGATTAATTATAGGAATACAAAATAAAATAAAATACAAAATAATAGTTAAAAATAAAAGTTTTATATAGGGGGTTTTGATATTTTAAAATCTATCTAGATAAAAATGAATCCCCAAACTTGCTTCCCCAAAACTTACTTCCCCAAAATAGGTCGACGAATTTGAGTGGGTTCTTTTTACCTGACTGCCAAAGAAGGCATAACCCTCCTTTGGCTGTCAGGTAGTTAGCTGTTGTGCTCATAATAATCAGAGAACTGTGTTATAGAGAGACACCAGACAAGTTGATGATAAAGAAAAAAATGGGTCGTCTTTTTCTTCTCCGTTTGTTGACGTATTTTCTTTATATTTTTTGTTCAGCAGTTGTTGACGGGCTTTAGTATTATCAATAAAAATGAATTGGACAGAGTTTTTCCCCAATCATGACTGATATTTTCAACATTATGTACGATAATGATTATTGTCCAATTTCGGCCAATGGGTGAACTAGTAAAATTTAATAATAAACTAATATTCCTCCATACATTCATTCGTCTTCAAAAACTGGCACATCCATACTAATATTATAAATACGAAAGTAACTCTGTCTGTCTGTATTTCTGTCTGTCTTCCTGCTTGTTACGCTTTTACGCCTAAACCACTGTACTGATTTGAATCAAAATTGGTACAGAGATAGATTAGACCTTGGGAAAGGACATAAGACTATGTTTGATTGCGATAACTGACATCCAAGCGGGCGGAGCCGCGGGCAACCGCCAGTTTGTAATATTACTGAAATGGAGGATAGTGATAGTGATTCGTGATATATTTTAATTATTTCTCAGTATCAATATTGTGATAACCCACAAAAAAATATTATCACACCTTAAAAATCATCAAAGTGTACAATGTATCGATATCAAAGTATATTAGAGCAAACATCACTTTATTTTCATCAAAGTGTCTGCAAAGTTCATGATCACATTCAGTATCACCCTGTATCATCAATCTTTATATTATTTAATTATGACGTCACTCAGCACTTCGACAGCTACCAAAATTGATCGCCTTTGTTTGAGAAATCGAACACTTATTTCGTTAATATCTTCTCGCAGGATCTTTAGACCAAAATGTAGGTCATACTTTCGGTAGGTTTTAGTTATATTCTACCAACTATACTCGTAGTTACCATAGAACTTTAGAGGTCTAAATACAGCATGTGCATTATGAATATCGAGCGTGTATTTTTTTTATTTATCATAGGTTGTGAGCAATAAACGATGCTTTGAGAACCCAGTAGGTACAGTGACCCTGGTACAGGCATGCTTAAAAATAACCTATTCAAATCTGACCCCCTAGACAAGTGGCAAATCGTTAGTCGGCGTATGGCAGAATAGAATGACGAATGTATGGGATTTGACTATTTGACGTATATGACAGTTGTCAACGTATGTCATAAACGTCAAATCCCATACAATCATCATTCTATTCTATATTAAAAACTCCCGGGTTATAGCTTTCTAGAAGTACGGATTCGGGCAAGTCATTCCACCCTTTAGCCGTACAATGGACCTACTGCCAAAAAAAAAATGTGTAATATACACCATGCAGCGGTGATAAAGAATATGTATGCCTACTATAATATTGTCTGTACTATAATTGATAAATATGTACTATAACTACTGTATTATAGTCCAGCATACATAGGCCTCTCCCAATATGCGCCATTGCTCCCTATCTTCCGTCTTCCGTATCTAATTTATTTACTACAACATTACGTAAATGAATTCTTACTCACAGATATTTACAGTCTGTTCTATCATATTAATCGGAATCACCATCTTTGTGGAAGGTTCCATGTTGCTGCTGATTGAGGTGACATCCCGTGTGATTCATTCCGCCTGTCAGTGCCATTCATCCCAAAGATTTGTACTGATACGTCCGGAAACCATATTCCTGTGTTATAATATGTCGCCACACCGTTGTTTTCTTTTTATAATATTGCTCTCTCCCCCTTTCTCTATGTTTCTCTCTCGTTCTCTCTCTTATTTGAATATATCAATTAGCCTATCGCAGTCTACTGTTGGAAATGGGCCTGTCTCAATGTTGGGAGGTTTTGGTCTACTGTTGAGACGGGTTCGTACATGGGTTCATTTCGCAATGATATATCGTCTGTGTATTTGTCCGTTAGTCGCCTCTTACGACACCCTTCGGATGAGATGGGGTCATGACACCTTTTGTTCTTTCTCCGTTACCACATGAATGATCTGAATATAATAATATTTATCTAAAATACAATTTATCCTGGCATGCGTTAAAGTTTTTCCCAACGACCACCTGTAGTGGCCGCTTTAGCGATGGCTGTTGGGAACCATTGGTTATGGGGCTCCACAAAGATCATCGCAGCAAATTATGGCCGTTGGTGGATCAGATGCAGATGCAGATGACAAGGTCTTTCATGGTAGCGACCATGAAAGCCAAATATTCGTTTATTTAATTTTGTTTCCTTTTATTGCGACGTACAAACAAATTACATGATGGAAAAAAGAAGTAGGAGCGGACCCAGGGCTCCAGCTTTGTAGGTTTTGATGCAAACGGGATGCTTGTAAGCGTGTGTCAATTAAGTTTTGACTATTCTCTTAAATAAAGTAATATGCCCATGGAGAAGAAAATGATAGTATTCTAACCTCCGTGGATATGCCTTGAAGCCATTGCCGTACCTCCAAAGAAAAATACATTTTTAAGCACTTAATTATTTACATTATCTCCTCGATATTTATATTACTCTTACTCACCTGTCAAGCATCTCGTGAAACGTCATTCACATTAATAATTTAAAATTACACTTCACTCACAACCTTGAGCTGAATACCCTCATCTCATAAGTAATGACAGTTTAAGTTCGGTGCGGAGGCTTCAAGACATGCCCTATTCTAAGGCCGGGACGTTTCAATGTCAATGAAAGTAACAAATTGTAATACCTGTGGTACAGCTCATTTATTATTAGGGCTCAAGTATTTGAATATATTTTTGGAATATCATTATTTTTGTTGGAATATTAATGGAAAAATACGCAGACGATATCACTACGAGAGATGGAAAACTCGATATTTTAAATAACACTTATCTCATTGACTGCACCACCTTGACAAAACGCTAGTATAAAGTTGATAAGTTTTTGGGTCGGTAAAGCCGAAATAAAACTCTGTACCAACCCGTCCCGGCTAACGTGGAAACAGTAGGCGAAAGTTTTCCAATATTGGAAGAGGCATATGTCCAGCAGTGGAGTGCCATAGGCTAATCGATGACTCCGTGCTTTAGCAAGCAAGTTTAGTTACTGTCGTCGTTGGTCCAAACAAATGCTACAAATGTTATCAGATGTTTCTCGATAGCTCTGCCCGCGCACGTGTTTCCCTCTTCCTACAGTCCAGGGTCCTTTAAGCGGGGCGTGAAAAAGTATCTATCAAGGCCGTCAAGACTACCATTTTAAGGCCAATAGCATCAAAAGTATTGGTTCGTATCTTCTGGACTGTACCTCAGCTTTTTACCATCTAGCGGATGGCAATCAATGACGGATTAAATATAAAAATAAATGGTTACTGGTAGTTCGAGCTTTTAAAAGTTAATCTATCTCCTCAACTACAGAACTTTGATATCGCCCCTAGGTTGTAGTGTTCAGACGACAGCCAGTTCACGGAAAGTCAAAATTCAGTTGCTTTCTGTTGCGATAGCCTAGTGGTATGGGTAATGGACTGTTGAGACGAGGTCTCGGGTTCGATCCCAGGTTTTACCTTGGCACACACCAATGACTTGTCGATGCTTTTCGAAGTTATGTGTGTATTTATCGCAGGTTTATAAGGGCGAAATGTGGGTGCTAGCACCTCTGCCTACCCCTTCGGGGATTTAGGTGTGAGTTTATGTATGTATGTATGTATTGTATGACCCAATTGAATTGGAAAAAGGATTGAAGAACGATAACTTCTCCAGCACGAAAACAGCGTTTTTGATGTGTAAAAACTCGTAGTAAAATTGCTTCTATTGCATTCTAAAATTGTCAGATGAAAAAGCAAATATGGATGCTAGCATAACGACGCAATCAGTTACACGAAAATTTTATTTCAAAATAACTGTTCAATGAATATTGGAGAGCTGCGTATGTGCCCAATATTTCATATGCGCGTCATTTTTTCGACGTGTCGATTTGACGTAATCTCAAATTCAAATGTTCACTGTTATTTTTAAATTGAGTTTTTTATGCCATTGATCTAACCTTCGATTGAAAAGGGTCCTGACGTAACATTGACGTCTCGTCATTAATACGTTGTATAGTATTTTTTTCACTTGGTTTTCAGTGAAATTTCGACAACTCTGTAGTGTAAACCATATTAAAAAGATGAGATAGAATTTTCGTTAAGGTCTTTTTAAAAATATTTCTCAACCTGAAACTAATCAACGTCAAACATAGGCCCAGATGTTGGAGTAATAGCATAAATATTTATCGCATGTAAGGAAATTGAATTCGCAACATACAGCTGCCAATGATTCTTCAGCATTTTTTTTCTATTTCATTAAACAATGGCCTGCCCTGGCTCCGCCCGAGGTATACTTCGAAATCCCCTTACAAATAATGTATGGGAATTTACAGACTTTGTTGACATTTATTGTTAATGCTCCCCTTTGTTGAATAGTAGCGTGATAATATTCAGCATTATAAATTTCTTCGATAAACGGGTTTTTTAACACAAGAGAATTTTTCAATTCGAACCAGAGAGCGTTCAACTAAACAAACAGACTTTTCAGCTTTATAATATTAGTATAGATACATATAGGTACCTAGTAACCGAATTTACTAGTATTCCTATTATCCGTTCAGCTGAGCTAAATTGCTTGTGTTAGGAGTAGCTGCACGTCGGTTCAATCGATATAAAGTTCGACGCTTCAGCCACTAAGCTAACATCGCATCGTTTATAATATCAGTTTCTTCAAAAAGTGTGATGGTTCTCAATTTTCACAAAGTTCAACAAAAGAAAATTCGACTTATCTTCTATAATATTATATAAATTGTTTTCACAAAGTTCAACAAATGAAAATTCGACTTTTCTTGCTATGGTACTATGCTATAAATTGTAAAGTAGTCGTGTATGTACTGTACATTGGAGATTATTTGAAAAAATAAAATAAATGAAAGTAGATTTAAGTTATATTCACGATACCTACTGAACACAAAAATATATATTTTTCAACACACTTGCTTATAAACAGGCTTTTATTTTTTTATTATAAAACTGTGACTTTTTCATTGCTATTATTCACAAAAGTGAGTTATAGACATCTTTTTTTTAATTTCATTTATTAAGTTGCTTTGTTCTTAAAAAAGTTATGATACAAAAAAGATCGTGTCCAATATTACAAACGAATTAATATACCTATTGCTTGCTCATTTCATGCAACTTCGTATTTTAAAATATAATTTCAACTTGTAGTACGTGTTTAATAAACAAAACTTTCACTAAAATGTATTTTATTTCTCTGTGAGTATTTACAGAGAAAAAAAAATCATAATTCAAATAAGTAAGTAGATGACAAGGCAGCATGGTGATAGCACCGTAGCCTGTTCCGAAAGGAACAAATAAAAAAAAATGTTAGATGCGCGCACATATTTATGACAAGTATGACAACAAATAGATTTTTACTATTGTGTTTTGATTGTGTTATGTAGTATTTTTAGTATTATTTTATTCGCAAGTGTGTTGAAAATAATCATTACACGCTTGTACCATAATGTACTATTTCTTTCTTTTTCAAAAACTACAGAACCAAATTAAAAAAATATTTATTATGTTATACCTATTTACGATTTATAAGACATTTTTTTTTTTTGGAATTCTTATCTATTTTGTTCGCGATAGACGCAAAATCCACAGAACGGATATTTTATGCTGTTTTTTGTAGTCGAAAGAGCTTGATCAGAATTGAAATCTTACATAATATGCTTGATCGCTATCGGTTGAGTAGAACCGGAGATTACGACCAAAAGTTACGATAACCGACAACCACGCGGGCCGAGCTACGGGCATAATAAAGTCACACGTGTTTCCCAATGGAGTAGGCAGACAACACATTTTCACTTTCTACGATTCTGGCTTCTTTCACTTCTTCTACTTTCATTCAACAAACCAAAATTTGACTTCACTTATATCCAATATTTTCACTCAGTTCAAATAGATATATAGATAGATAGTTGTTTCTATATTGCTATAGCCTCCGTGGCGTAGCGGTAGTGAACGCGGCCGCTACGCAGGAGGCGCGGGTTCGATCCCCGCTCAGTGCAAATATTTGTGTGAATGAAATATGAGTATTTGCATTGGTCTGGTCGTGCCTCGGAGAGCACGTTAAGCCGTCGGTCTCGGTTGCCATGAGAACATCTATGGTAGTCGTTACGGGTAGTTGGAGCCCTCAAAAATCCAAAAACAACGGTCTAACTGCAAAACTTCGATATCGCCCAATGTTAACATTGGGTTGTGGAGGTCAGATGACAATCGCTTCACGGAAAATATCGAGGTCTAGTCAAATCCGTGGTTAAGACTGGTAAAAGCGGACCCCAGACTTCGAGCTGAAAGCTTCGGATTCGACTGGGAAATAACGCTAAGAGGAAGAAGAAGAAGTTGTTTCTATATTGTACTATCGCGATCATAAGTGCAGTACCAATCTGACGCAACTATTGCGCGTCAACAATAGTCGTACTTATGACCTTATTCTTTGAAGATAATTCACACACACATACACGTCAACACTACGTCGTACAGTACTCTTACTAAACTTTTGAAGTTATGACCTTAATCTTTGAAGATAATTCACACACACACATACACACACATTAATATTGTTCACTCGTTGATTGATATTGTTAATTTCAACATCATACGTAAGCCGCCCCGTAGCTGAGTGGTTTAAGGTGCGGCTTGATGAATAGTTTGAAACATGTCGGTGATGGTTCGAACCTACCGGAACTAATAGAACTTTTTGTGTTTTATATTTAAAAGTTATGATATATAAATGTTGATACGAATATAAAAATGTTTCTTAGGTAGAATTTTAAACTTAGCGAGAGAATAATTATTTGAGGGTGCATTTGAAATAAAATGGATTCATTGGCTATGAGTGAAGTTGTTGGTTGGTGAAGTCAGTTACAACTACCCTATTTATATATTATATCATCTATGGTTACGACTGTTTGTGTTAATTACTGTTCGAGCGATTACATTTCTTTTTTAATAAATCAATAATGTCAAATATAAGTATTGAAGCAAAAGCTAATATTGTGGCCATATTCGAATGGTCTGAATATATCTCAAATTTCTAATGAGACGGGCTTATCTGTAAGTTAATTAATTAATTAATATTGTTGTAGTGCAATTTTGTTCATTGGTTGCAATTGTGTAATATGGTTGTTGTTTTTTTAGAGAAATACTGGGAGTCGTTGCGTGAAACAATTTGAGGAAGAAGAGTTGCAGAGTTGGAGGAGAAGTGGAAGACCTGCTGAAGCGGCGTTATATGGTAGCAGAATATGAAACGAATAACGAAGAGTATTTACTAGTACCGAACACTGAATCTAAGTGTAAATTATGTGGGGGTGGATTAGAGCGCTAGGGCCGGGTGAATTAGACCCAATATCTACGCGTGCAAATAGTGCAAATTATGTGAAAGTGTTACAAGATATAATGTTGCCCACAGTGCGAAATGTCTATCCAGATATAAATGAGGGTTTAAGGGCATTAGAAGGTTTCTTCAGGGTCGGCAGCATGAGTGTGACGCCCCTGGTGTTGCATACGTCCAAAGGCCACGGTAATCACTTTCTATCAGGTGGGCCGTGTGCTTGTCTCCCACCTAAGTGGTATAAAAAATGATATAAGTTTTGTGCACGATAATTGTCCCATTCATCGAACCACCATACTTCGCGAATGGTTTAGTGAACGTAAAGTTATTCCTTGCTGTGGCGAAGGGTGAAAATGTTCAAAAGGGAAGCCGGTGGCAAATCCCAAAGAACAACCATGGCAATTTTGTATGAAATTCTCTCAAATTTTAGATAGGTACTGAATTTTAGGTGTAATACATGTAATAATGCATTAAACTTAAGCATCTTTCATGACTTCCCTTTGCAGAGCAAGCCGGCAGGAATCGTGTTATGAGTACTCCTCGCCACTGAATTTCCTTGGCCAGCACGATCCCTTGATTTGAACCCGATTGAGAATATATGGGGTTTAATGGTGCAAAGAGAGATAAAAGTTATTGTTATTATATATTATATTTTATATAAAATAGTTAGGCTCAATTTAAAGTGAAAGCTCTCGTGATATTGTTACTCCGTGCTAAGCTATTCTGTTTAAATATTTTTGTTATTTAATTTCAGTTGAGCCTATTGAGACTACTGAGCCTATCAAGGGACGTGCTGGCCTGTAAAATTAGTATAAGACTGTATGGTTGAGGTTAAGTTTCAATCCTCTTTTCCGAAAAAAAACTTTCGAGAAAATGAATAATTAAGCTATAACCTCAATATGCAATATTAATTTTATTATAAAAGTATATTTTTTGGATGAAATTATTATAACCACAAATTAACATTGGATAATTCTTTTAATAAACTTTTTTTTTTTAACTATTGTTTTATTTATAATCTATTGTAAATTAAGTATAATATTTTTCTATTTGTAAATAATTATTTCTAATTCTGTTAACTTGTTCCTAAAATTTCATGAAAACAAAACAACAAAAAGTGGAAAAACTAAGATCCGAACCCACAACATCCGATTTCAACACTATCCATATCAGCCTTGTTACCGACCAGGCTACGCACTGCCTTACGTAGAATAACGAATTTTTGCATTACTTTATATAGATGCATGCTTCGAACATAATAGTATGAAAAGGCAAGCATAACGTTTTCTTTGTTTCGCATCACACACATTTATATTTTCTCATATCGATACTGTGTGACGTATAAATGTATGCGTTAAACATTACATACACATAGATACGCGTTTAACCGGACAAGCGATTATAAACATTACGGTGCTAATGCACTTTTAATTACGATAGTACATCTATAGATTTACAGTATGTCAATTAGGTAGCAAGTTATATAGTTTAATGTGGGGCCTTATCGCGGCCTTATCGCTGAAAATGATTTCTTCCAGGCAACCTTGGGATGGACAGTAATGTGATAAAAATAAAATATTATGGTGTAGTTAGCAAAGATGCAAGATGTATTAAAAACAAAAGAAAGAGACAAGAATACAAATCTAGTAAAATAAAATTACATATATGACTTTACATATTAATACTCCCAAGGAAGGAAGCTAAGTCCCAAAGTTTCGTCTCAGCCATCGGTGACAAGTGCGCCGATGCTGTAGACGAACCAGTACAGGTTTCTTGGGACAGGATTCGGGCAGCTATTCTTGAGGCGGGGAGGTTGGTGCTCGGCATGTCTAAGGGTGGACGCAAGTGTGACAAGGACACCTGGTGGTGGAACGACACAGTCCAGAGAGAGATCAGGGTGAAGAAAGCCCTCTTTAAAAAGTGGCAAGCGTCCAAATCTTCCGACGACCGCGATGCGTACAAAGATGCAAAACGCGCCACCAGGAGAGCCGTAGCCAGGGCCAAACGAGACCACTTGCAACCTCTATATACCAAGTTGGAATCGTCTGAGGGGCAAAAGCTCATATATAAGTTGGCGCGTTCCAGGGCCAAAGCGGCGCAGGGTCTATCCAAGTGCCGCTGCATTAAAGACCCTGGGGGAAATTTGTTGTACGAGAAAGTCGCGGTGAAGGAGAGATGGCGCTCATATTTCCACGAGCTGCTGAATAAGCAGCATAAAGAGGTGCAGCCACCAGACCTCCCTCCGAATCAAGGACTAGTGCCACCGATAACGCCTGCGGAAGTCCAGACTGCCATTCGCCGCATGAAGAACCGGAAAGCTGTCGGACCCGACGAAGTCCCCATCGAGGCTTGGAAGGCAATGGGCGCCCGTGGTGTGGGCATTCTAGCAAATCTTTATAACCGCATACTCCTCACCGGCGAGATCCCGAGCCAGTGGAGGCTGAGCATCATCACGCCAGTCTTCAAAGGCAAGGGATCGGTGCAGGAGTGTGGTGGTTACCGCGGTATAAAGATAATGTCCCACACCATGAAGCTATATGAGCGGATAATCGACTCCCGGATCCGACAGGAAAGTACACTCTCGGAGTGCCAGTACGGGTTCCGTCCAGGGCACGGGACCATGGACCCAGTGTTCGCCCTAAGGGTTGTGGCGGGGAAATACAGGGCGAAGAACACGCCCCTGCACTGCCTATTCTTAGACATGCAGAAGGCCTTCGACTGTGTTCCTCGCGCGGTGATCTGGTGGGCACTGCGGGCCAAGGGTGTTCCAGAAACTTACATTGACACCATCCGAGACATGTACTACGATTCCGGTTCCGTGGTTCGAACTGCTGTTGGCGACTCGAAAGCCTTCCCCATCACCGTCGGGGTACACCAAGGATCCGTCCTTAGTCCTTACCTGTTCAGCGTGGTATTAGATGTTTTGTCGGACAGCATTAGAAACTCACATGAGCAGCCTCCGTGGTTGCTCATGTATGCTGATGATATTGCGCTCATGGACGCGGACAGGAGCAGATTGGTGCGACGCGTGAAAGGATGGAAAGAAGCGCTTGAGAACGGCGGTCTGAAGTTAAATGTAGCGAAGACAGAATACTTAGCGTTAAACTCCACAGATCCCACACCCGTCCGCATAGGCGATGATTTGGTCGAGCGCACGGACCAGGTTAAGTACCTGGGATCTGTACTTCATGTGACCGGTGAGATCGACCACGACGTCAAGGCACGCATTGCTGCCGCGTGGGCCAAGTGGCGAGAAATGACTGGCGTCACCTGTGATCCTAAAATGCCAGTCAGGTTGAAGGGGCAGGTCTATAAGACGATCATTAGGCCTGTTCTCTTGTATGGTTGTGAGGCGTGGCCGCTGCTCGAGCGACATAAGCAAGAGCTGCGTGTCACGGAGATGAAAATGTTGCGGTGGATGTGCGGCGTTACGCGTAAAGATCGCGTACGGAACTCTTTTTTTTTTTTTTTTTTTTTTTTTTATCGTGCGAAAAATCCCCGCGGATACCTCCCCCGCCGGAGCCGGAGGAGGAGGTTATGTCGGACTCGAACCGACTAAAACGCACGCCGACTGTGGGCCGCCAGTTGCCGGAGGTGAGATTGTTGTAGCCATATCCCTCGCACCCCGGCCGACCCAGGGCCATATCTCTCGATCTGGCCCTCTCCCGATGTGGGGACCGTAGAGTCCCCAACTCGCCCCCGGGTATGGGGAGGCACGCAATGCGCACCGCCGCCGTGGCCTGCTTCTGCTAGGGTGACAGGCGGCTCCACCCGTCACCCCCAGGCCCGCGCTCATGGGGGACGGAGGTCGTTCTGCGACCTCCGACGCCCGAGTTGCCGTCGCTCGTTACGGGCCGCGCGGTTAGCGATTCTCCTACGCTCTTCGCGGGCCGCAAGGTCTGCGATTCTCCTTCGCTCCCGCTCCGCCTCCCATTTCACGAGCATTATTTGCTCGCAGAAGGAGGCGCCGGCGGCCCACGCATCCGCGCAGCGAACCATCGCTGCGAGCAAAGTAGCGAGCGTGAGAACTCTCACTCCCAAGGTCGCCACCAGCTCCCGTCTCGGCGTCTCCCACGCCGGACACTCGGTGAGCGTGTGCAGCGCCGAGTCCTCGCTCGCGTCGCAGTGATGGCACTCGGACGTTGGCTCTTTCTTCGCGATCCGATGCAGATACCGCCCGAAACACCCATGACTGGTGATTATCTGCGTCAGCCAGAACGAGAGCCCGCCGTGTGGCCTCTCTAGCCACTCCCCCATGATGGGTCTTACCGCCGCTAATACGGCGTGCCCTGCGCGTGGTCGCCCAAGTCGCAGCTCCCACTCCGCTACCATGTCCCTGTGGAGCCGGGATTTCACGGCCCGAATTTCTTCAGGCTCAGGATCATGTCCCCGCTCCCGCGCCTCCTTTCGGAACCGATATAGCGCCGAAAGGGTTCTCGCTTCCAGGATCCATGGTAGCGATCCGGCAAGGAGACTCGCTGCTTCGAAGGATATCGTGCGGTACCCCCTGATGACCCTGATGGCCAGTGTCCGCTGCGGTTCATGCAGCTTGTCCGCGTGCCTGGCCTTCAGGTTATCCGCCCATACGGGGCACCCGTATAGAGCCATGGACCGCACGACACCCGCATAGAGTCTCCTGCAGGAGTCCTCCGGGCCCCTCAAATTGGGCAGCAGCCGCGTCAGAGCGTTAGCTGTGAGCACCAATTTGGGGACCAGACTTCGGAAATGCTCCCCGAAGTCCCACCGACCGTCGAGCACGAGCCCCAGATATTTCATCTGGGGCTTGATGTCGATGAGAGTGTCTCCCACTGTTATGCTGGATCCCGCTGGTGGTCCGCGCCGAGGTCCATGAAAGAACATGGCCTTGGTTTTCTGCGGATCCACCTCGAGACCCAGCCTCCGGATCCGTTCCACGACTTGGGCAACCGCAGTCGTGGCCTTCCGGGTCGCTTCGCGGTGTGTAGCCCCGCTCGCCGTTACTAGCGTGTCGTCCGCATAACACGTCACGGCGGCACCATCCACAAGCTCACTGCGAAGCACCCAGTCGTATCCGATGTTCCACAGGAGCGGCCCCAGGACCGATCCCTGCGGAACACCGCACGACATCTCTCTCCGGCCGACACCGATCGCACCTGGGTAGATGACGGCTCTCTCCGACAGGTAAGCCCCGACTATGCGGCGGAGGTAGAGAGGCACATCGTGGTACACGAGCGCCTCCATAATGCAACTCCAGGGCAAGGTGTTAAACGCGTTGGAGATGTCCAAAGCCACCGCCAACATCACCTCGCCCCGAGAGACTGCATCTTCCGCCAGAGTCCTCACACGCATGATTGCATCCACGGTGGAACGCCCTCGGCGGAAGCCATATTGGGCATCCGCCAGATCCGGCCCTTCTCTAGAGAGGTGCTCGACGAGGCGCTTCGCGATAACTCTTTCAAAGAGTTTTCCCACCTCATCGAGCAACACTATGGGCCGGTATCCGGACGGTGAGTCCACCGGGCGCCCCTCCTTCCGGATGAGGACCAGTTTCCCCGTCTTCCACGTCTTCGGAAACTGGCCCCGTTCCAAACATGCGCTGAGGAACCCTCTGAATCGAGGCTCGAGAGCGTCTTCCCCTAGAGCTATGACCCACGCGCGGCCAGGAATGCCGTCGGGTCCTGGGGCGGTGTTCTTCTTGGCACTGAGCCTTCGCACCGCCAGCTCTAGTTCTACCCAAGTGACTTCAGGGACGTCGTCGTCAACTACGCTGGGTGCCAAAATCGACCGATGTGGCGGAGTCATCTGCGGTGGAACATGTTCCGCCCGCGCCGGGAACAGAGATTCAACCACTCCTCCGAGCAGAGCTGGCTGGAGAGTCCGGGTCAGCGGCGGGGCCCGGGGGCGCAGCTTTCCTCTTACCATAAGGTAAGGCCACCCCCATGGGTCCCTCTCCAGCGTCTCCATCAGCTCTTTAAAAGCCGTGGCTTTGGCCCGCTTAATCTCCGCTCGGAGGGCATTTCTGGCCTCTCTGTATCCCTCATGAAGCTCCGCCACTCGGGGCTCCGTATCTGTGGGTCGGCTACGCCTCCTACGGAATCTGGCCCACCGGCGGTGCGCGATCACGCATTCTTGTCGCAGCCTCGCGATCTCCGCAGACCACCAGTAGACCTGACGCCTCGGACTATAGGGTGGAGCCCTAGGCATACCCGCATCGCAGACACGTGTCATGGCCTCCCGGAACCACGCCGCCTCATCATCGATGTCAACAGGCCTGTCCGGCGCAATGGCCCAGGCCTGTACGATGGCAGCCTCCAGGAGGTCCTCCCGATTCAGTCTCTTAAGCACCCAGCGCGGCTCACGTGGGGCCGGTATGACCGGCGCGTCGCCCGCGGGGCGGGAGACATCGAACCGAACATATCGGTGATCCGACAGTGTCTCCACCCCCGCAACGACTCGCCAGTGCCGCACACGATGTGACAGCGAAGCGCCCGCGAACGTAAGGTCCACGATCGAACTGCGCCCCGCGGCCACGAACGTGGCTTCGGCCCCGCAATTCTGGAGAACTAGACCGAGTGTAGCGGCCCAGCTCTCCAGTGCCCTGCCTCGCGGGTTCGTGTGCCGGGACCCCCAGGTCACAGACCAGGCGTTAAAGTCCCCGAGCACAAGAACCGGGCGAGGGTAACAGGCATTGACGACTTCGGCCAGCCGATCCAGCGATTGCCGGTATTGGCTTATGTATCGGTGTCGACTCGGCGTGAGGTAGACGGCCACGACCGCTATCTCCCCCACTAGTGCCGCCACGCAACCATGCCCCCTTGCAATGACAGCAAGGGGGGGGGCTGCCTGCAGCGGCGTTATGCACCAGTGCCGCCGACCCATCCAGGTCGATCACCCAGGCAGGCCCAGGAGGTCGGTGAGTGTATGGATCGGCGACAGCGGCGACATTTATGGACCACTGTGCCATGCTCTGGAGCAGAAGTGCCTGAGCATCGACACCGTGGCCCACGTTCACCTGCAGGATGCGGAGCTGGGGATCCATTATGGAACCATCTCCGCATCCCACCGCGAGCTTGAAGCGGAACGCCCGCCTCGCGGCTTCGGCTCCCCTCCGGTGCAGGCCTTGCTGCCAACCCTATGGTCGGCCGGCTTGCCCTCCGCCGCACACCTGAAACAGTGCGGCGGAGCTTCGCAACTACCGGCCATATGACCGGGTTGGCCACAACGGAAGCATCGGTCTCCGACCGTTGTCTCCGCCGTGCACTGCACTCCCACGTGGCCGACCGACAGGCACCTGAAGCACCTAGCCGGTCGAGCCTGCAGGAGCCGTACCTGCACCCTTATGACGCCTCTTACCGCGAGGTACCGCTGGTCGGCAGCCTTTTGGGCTGCTGCGATGGGACAGCCGACAACTGCTGCCCCTTGTCCACGGCGGCCGAAGCGAATCGCTCCGACCTTTACTGTGTCCAGGGGACAGCCCCCGGCCTCCGCCACGGTGAGTCTAATATCCTCAACCGTGATGGAGTCGTCCAGGCCCGAGATGCGAAGTTCTGCGCACTTGTTGGGCCTAGACACCCGGACGTCGGCTGCGTCCAGCGTCTCCCTTATCTTTGCCGCTATGGCGTCAGCCTGGGGACCGCTGGAAGCGCCGTGGACTTCGATCAGGCGAGCACCCGTCCGCGTGTGTTTCACCGTGACGGGTACCGACATGTTAAGGGCCTTCATATCAATAAGGCCCGTTGCCTGCGTCACGAGCTGAGGGTACTGCACACCCCTCTCCAACGCCTCTGCCGTCATCGTGAGGACG
Source organism: Eilema depressum (assembly GCA_914767945.1). Classification (NCBI taxonomy): domain Eukaryota; kingdom Metazoa; phylum Arthropoda; class Insecta; order Lepidoptera; family Erebidae; genus Eilema; species Eilema depressum. The sequence continues at coordinate 3,003,672 of OU612021.1, forward strand.
ATGGCCGTTGAACGAGGGACGCGCAGCCTCCTCGGCGCTCCTTTCGCAGCAGCCTCAGCCTTCTTGGCCTTTTTGGCTGCCTTCTTTTTAGCGTTCCGCTTCTTTTTTCTCTCTCCGGCAACTTCCCAGCCACCCTCCGGTGGGGAGCTGCTGGAGGCAGCCGGAGTCGATCCCTGGGCTGGGCCTGGGGTCTTGGCTGGGGCCGGGGTGGGGACCAGAGATGTCTTTCCCTTGCCCTTCCCTTTTCCCTTGCCCTTGGCCTGGGCACCCTGCGCAGTCTGGGGGCTCCCAGCTCCCGCAGCGGACGGATTTCGGGCCGCCTGGGGCGGGGACGCTCCTGCCGCGGGACGAGTAGGACGCCTCGCGACGGCTTCAGCGTACCCGGTCGGCAGTGCCAAGGACGGGCGGCGGAAGGAGTCCATCATGGACTCCATATATCGTCGCGTGCGCTCCTCATGTGCCTTCTGCCGCTTTTCCATGGCAGCCATTGCCGCCAAGCAGGCAGCCAGAGGGTCCGCTGGCCGGACCGGCTGCAGCACCGGAGATTCGGGCCGGGCCGGACGCGCCGATACCCCCGACTGCGCCAGCGACTCCGGCAGCACCAGCGACTCCGACCGTGCCGGCGACACCTGCCTCGACGACGACAACGGCCGTTCCGGTGGCACCTCCTGATTCCGCCGCGTCGATCGTGTCACCCGAGGCATGTCCGCCACGATCTTTCGGAGGTCCGCCACTTCAGCCGCCACCTTCCGAAACTCGGTTTGTCGTCGAGCCTCCTGCTGCCTAGCGTTGGCACGGTCCTGGCGTAACTCGGCTAGCTCTGCCTTGAGGGACTCGGCCCATTCAGCGAGGCGCCACACGGTCTGCAGGACCTGATCGTCCTCCGGCTTCGGGGAACCCGATTGGCTCATCGCCTTCGCTTGAAGGGCCGCCATCGCCTCCCTCGTGATTTGGTGAGTCCACTGATCCGGGACCGCCGCCGAGGGGGAGGGTCTCGGCGGCGCCACCACATCTTCCGGAGCCGAGGCCCCGGAGGAGGAGGTTCTAGGAGTAGACCCCTTGCCACCTCCTGACGTTTGGCGGCCCATCGCTACCAACTTGTTCGGAGGGGGACGCAGCAGCTCATCACCACCGTAGCTACTGCTGGAGGACGAGTCGGTCAGGGTGAGCTCCAAGTCCGACTCGCTCCTTGGAGTAGGAGAGTGCTTCTTCTTCCTCTTCCTCTTCCGGGCAGACTTCCGGGTCTGCAGACCCACCGGGCTGTTTGCCCTGCTCCTCTCGGTCGCGGTGTCGAATTGCTCCGATACCGCGATATGGGACGCGACCTCCGCGTCGTGATGCTGCGCGACCTTCGCGCAGTCTATTTCGCTTGGTTGGGGGGGGTTTTTAATATTGTTAACCATATTAGATCCCACGAGTATGAGTCGATATGAAGACACTTCCCGGGTGACGCTCATTCCAGGAAGCGGGGTAAATACTGTGGAGTTCCCCAGGTGTCCACAGGTTTTAAGCGACTTCGCTGTCGGGTTTTCGAGACTTTTCCTTGTCGCGGGCCGGCCAATTAAGGCAAGCCCCGCGGCCTCCAGAATATCGGCTTCCTGAGTGTGGCTAGCACTCAAGTCGTTGTCGATATCCCGGAGGTTACGCGACGCGGGGGAGCAGCCAGCTCTCCCAACACCGACGGTGGCACGAGTGCCTGTCAGCCCCTGCGCGAGCAGTGAGCCGACCCGTCCCTTGATCCCAGTGGATCGCGTCTCTCCCCTGTCCCCTCTGAGAGCAGAGGGATACCGGGAGCGACATACCACAAGCCCTGAAAGCCTGGGTCTGCTAGCCCTGAAAAGGGCTGTTGGAATGGAAGGGATCCTAAGGACCCCTTCCCGCGAACCTTGTAGGCCCGCCATACCACGACCCCCTCTGGGTCAGCTAGCCCTAAAAAGGGCTGTTTGAGTGAAAGGGATCCTACGGACCCCTTTCCGCGGACCTTGCAGGCCCGCCATCCCACGACCCCCTCGTGCAGTGGGGTCGGCTGTCGGGTTATTCGTCAACGGTCAATAGATTTCCTAGAGTAGGAGTCTATTGACCGTTGTCCAGGGTGCACCAGCCCCCTCGCTTCCGCTCCCCAGGACCACGGTCCAGAGGGAGAAGAAACGGGGAAGCCAGCGTGGAGGTTACCCGACTCGCACCCCCGCGTACGGAACTCTCGCATCCGCGGCAGCCTCCATGTCCGTGACATCGCGGATAAAATGCAAGAGAGCCGCCTTCGCTGGTGCGGCCACGTCTTGCGGCAACCACCAGGCTACGTGGGGAACAAATGCCTGGCAATGGTACCCCCGCCGGGTCCAGGTAAAAGGGGTAGGCCAAAGAAGTCCTGGCTTGACGTCGTGGAGGGTGATATGCGTGCTAATGGTCTCACTACCATGGACGCCCAAGATCGTGCGAAGTGGAGAAGGAAGAGCCGGAAGGCGGACCCTGAGCTCCGAGGTCGTCTTGGCCACGGATGCAATCAGGAGAATACGTCTACATGCAGATGATGATATTAATACTCCCAAGGGTCCTCAATTAAATTTCACGATAACCAGTACACAGTTGTGTGACGTCACATCACATTAATGTGTTATCTGTAGCATAAATGGCGAAGTTACTCGTTACGACAGCCGAGGGAGGCGAAATGGTTTTGTTCTTACCCTAGGTAATTTCATTTTAATATTCTGATAACAAACGTACAGGTACAATAATGAATTCATAAATATATATGAGGCATTATAAGTCGTAAATTTCAGGTAAGTCCAAAAATTTGTATGGATTTTGTTATAATGAGATAAAGTTAATTTGATTTATCATATTACAGGCGAACGAACTGCGAATGTGATTATATCGTGATTTGTATTATTTTTATATTTATACTATTTCGTCGCTTGCTGAGCTTAGTGTGTAGCGTAGTGTAGCTTCAGTAGTTTTGTGGTTCTCCGTAACCACAAAGCTACCGAAGCAACACTACTATTAACTACATCTTTGCTTAAGATCGAGAGGTCCAGGGTTTGAATCCTGGCCATTATATTTGCGACGTGAACCTTTTTTCTATACCACTTAGATGGCAGACATGCACACGGCCCACCTGATGGAAAGTAGTAACCGTGGCCTATGGACGTATGCAACACACTGCAACACACTGGTGCTGTCAACCCTGAAGAAACCTTCTAATGCCCTTCTTAAAGAACCCCATATTGTAGTCGCTTGGGAAAACCACCGCGGGGAGTTCATTCCACAGCTTGAGTGTGCGAGGGATGAAGTTCCTTTCATACCGCACCTGCTCCTAAGTCAAAATTTTATTAATGTTTTAAAAAAAAAAATTGTAATTAGAGAGGTTTAAGTAAGTTAAATGGTAGTTCATCTTGACTTGTGAACATTTGATCAAACATCTGAAGTACAGAGATATCAGCTGTTTGTTCCCCTCAAATTCGAGAGGAAGCTTACGCCAGAGTCTTATACGTACTCTCTACTACCACGTCTCAGCAGATGTATCGGCTCGCAATATATATTGAGCCCCATACGTACCCCCTGAGCTCCCATCGGAAATACGATAATGTAATTAACTCTAGAAGTAGTACAGACAATAAATTATTAAGGTATTTTCCGCACAAAGTCCCAATGAATAGATAAGTAATACGCGGTAACTAGAGGTGCGAAGGCAGAAGAAAAGTTTGATTAAGGTTAAACAACTTTGTTGATTGGATAATCCTATTTGTTGCTACGATAGACGTTTTTAGATTGGCTTAGCGCTAATCAACATTCAACGTTAAAGTTTTATTACCTACTAGCCGACGCGTCATGGCTTCTCCTTTTTTTTTATCGTGCGAAAAATCCCCATGAATACCTCCCCCGCCGGAGCCGGCGGAGGAGGTTATGTCGGACTCGAACCGACTAAAACGCACGCCGTCTGGGGGCCGTCAGTTGCCGGAGGTGAGATTATCGTAGCCATATCCCTTGCACCCTGGCCAACCCAGGGCCATATCTCTCGATCGACTTCTCCCATAGCAAACCTACTTCCAAACCCCGTATCACCATGTTAACCCATTTATTATACCTGTATTTTTTCAAATAATGCATGGGAATCTGCCGGATTTGTTGATAATATTGACTGGTTACTGCACTGCTCGCTTGAGTAGTAGCATGATAATATATAACTATTAACCTTCCTCAATAAACGGATAGTCCGGACGGATAACCCAAAAAAATATTTTCATTTGGACCAGTAGTTCCTGAGATTAGCGCGTTCAACCAAACCAGCAAACAAACTCTTTATGATGGTAGTATAGATTATAGCGTTGGTAGGTTTTCTAACGATTAAACAACTGTAGACGGTTAGAAAAGACAGGTGATTAGCAGATCCACCAGTTGAATATATGAATAAACGAGCTGACTCCGGGCTTCAAACCACAAGTCTTAAATACAATCTACCATTATCATCATCATCATTATCATCACATTGAATACAGCTGTATTTGAATGATGATCAATGTACAACATAATACTATTATAGGACAAGATGATGTCATGCAGTTACTTTTAACGCGTTTTGTCTGCCATCATATATCAATTATTCGTAAACCGGTACGGCATCCTGATTATGTTGTTACAAAATTTAACCCACCGAAATTGTCTTATAGTAAAGCAAAAAGCTATTTCCCTTTACCTTAACATTATAAAAGCGGAATTTCGACCGGAAGCGATGCAGGCGAGCGCGTTTTTATTACCCCGAATCGCGTTCATTCCTTACAATTTTACTGTTTCACTTTAATCTTGTATGTTCGACGTAATTAACAAAGCCTTTCTACTACAGAAATACATGAATGTATGGACATTATTTGGTTATTTAATTACGTCAGAATTGTTAAATGATCCGGACCGAATTTAACACACAGATATACCGAATTTAGCACACGAACGCACACACACACACACACACACACACACACACACACCCACACACACACATACACACACACACACACACACACACACACACACCCACCCACACCCACACACACACACACACACACACACACACACACACACACACACACACACACACACACACAGAGAGAGAGAGACGCGCGCAAACACACACACAACACACAGACGCGCGTGCACACACACACACACACAACACACAGACGCACGCACACACATACCATCACTGCACATAATTTATGCATGCATTCTGCTAATTGATTATTAGATTATTAGTAATGTCGTTAAATGTAATTATTGTATATTTTCGTCTCAGTCTTGCTATTGTACCTAAAGTTTTAGTAGTGACAAGCGCTCTGATACCTATAGCACAGGTCTCGGCCTAGTTTAGGATCAGTGTGTCTTGCCCTCAGAGTTTTATGATACTAGTGTTAAACTGCAAGTGTTTTTAAAATGTATTTTATACCTATTTCTGTTATGAAAATTGAAATAAATTATTATTATTATTATAAATTATTCTACGAGTATAATGTGGCATATATTAGGTAGTGTGAACTGTGAAGCCGCCACGCCACAGTCTATCGCGTGGCAGTAATAAACGCGGACAAACTGAAAATTATTTATGTAGTAAATATGTGCATTCAGAATTCATAAAAAGAAAATCAACACTTTAAACTGCAATCCTAACATTGTTTCCACTTTCATACTATTCATTCCACAGTTTCAGCAACTCTGTATATCTGAAATGAATTCTAACTCGCAATACGTTCGCTGTTGGCATTTGTAAGCGTTGTGAAAGCAAATGGAGCGGTGGAATTTTTTCGGCAATAACATCTCTGTACATAATAGTTGAAATTTGCTTTTATCTCACGCCTCGCCTCGCCAATATGCTCGCAAATTGTTAATTTTCAAAAAATGTACAGTCATCCACCGGATTTGTTGAAATATATGATTACTACTCCGGTCTTTTGGGTAGTAGCGTGATGATATACAGCCTATAACCTTCCTCGATAAACGATCTATTCAACACTATAAGTATTCGGACCAGTAATTTCTGAAATTAGCGCGTTCTTTAGCTATAATAAATTAGTATAGAGAATAAATTTGATTTGGAAGACTTGGAAAGTGGACACATAATACGCGTACACACACATCTGCCTAAGATCTTGAGTTTTTTTACTTTTGTTAAGTCTGAAAGAAGCCTTAACAATTATACCCGCCAAATTCCTAAGAAGAGCAATTATTTTAGCAGACAGCATCATCCAGCCCAGATTAAGCCTCAGTTGCATGGCTCGGGTCAACAAAAGTGCCCGGAATACGGCAATACGCACACTCCCAAATATGTGGGACCTAATAATATGAAAAAACCAAAAATATTGTCACCGTTCATTAACGGTTACAATAAATCAATCGTTAAATTAATTAACAGTACATTAATTACATTTAATGATTAAGGACTGCACATCATTCATCATTTCAGTCATTTTTCTTAACTATTGACTTACTTAAGTTTATAGGATTTTATTCCATATCCAAACTTAATATTGTATTGCTCACTATTTTGCAGTTTATTCATTTGCAAAGCTCACTACCCAAGTAATGTTCTCTAGCTCTTGACCATTCTTTTATTTATTTTAAATTCATTCTTTTCATATCACTTCTAGACCTAATACTATTAAAATCTAAAAACAAAAATCGTGATTACACTGCTAAATAACTACAGCACTTAAGATAAAAGCAAAATGTTTTGTTACCTGAGACATTCATCACTTCGCACTTAAGAGCTTGATCTTTGTCCTTTAGTACATATATTTTAGAGCTTAACATTGTAAGTGCTCTTTAGTTCTTTGTTTTGGTACCGTACAAAGTTAATTCTAGTGAAACAATTTTTATTACTACATTTTCTCAAGATAGCGCGATCGTTTTATATGGCATACAAAGATAGGCATACTTCTTCTTGTGCCGCACAATTAAGACCTGGAATTCTTTACCAGCTCACGTGTTTCCCTCCTCCTACAGTCCCGGGTCCTTTAAGCGGGGCGTGAAAAAGCATCTGATGAGGCCGTCAAGCTGAGTGCCACCATTGTAGCATGGTACGTGTCTATAATGGTGACCCTCTTTCCAAGACTTTGCCCTCATCATCAGGCAAGGCGAAGTCAAATTGACGTGTCCTATATAAAACAAAAGGGATATTTTGATATTTGCCTCTTCTATCGTATTGATGGCATATAGATTCATAAAGAATGATGCCCACTTTCCATACATCCGTTGACCTGTCACTACATTTTTAAAATGCTATCGTATTACTGTACTGGTATCATTGATGAATAGATACTGCATCTTTAAAACCATAAAACCAATAATGGTTTAAATCTTTAGACTGAAAAATGTGTAATCCTTGTGTAATCAAGGTATTAAAACGTGTAGGTGAAGTATTTATTTATCTGTGCTTTGACTAATGAACTGTGTGACAGTGTCAAAAAACTTAAGGGGTCCATTACACGCTCATGCAAACGTCATGCATCATGCCGTCAATGATGAATATTATTGGTCAATCGGTTATTAGACGTTATGTTATTGGTCACTCACGGCGTGATTGATGGTTAAACCATGGCAAAACCTAGCGTGTAATGGACCCCTAACAACCAATGATCGTGTTCTGACATACATTTTACTTATACGCGGGTGCGACCGGGTCTAACGCTAGGATGATGACGATCTCATATTATCAAAAGTTAATTCTTCACAGTCAAGATTAACAAGATATAGGTAATAATTTAGATTTATTTCATGTCATATGCTCATATTCAGTGATTAAATGAGCTTTCAACATACAAACTGTTTGCAATTTTTGTCATCATCATCATCAGCCTTGCATTCATTCTGGTTACATGCACGGCCTTGCTTCAGAGTCCGGGGTCCACCTCTTCCAGTACTACCACGACGCGGCTGAACTTACATATTTTCGGTGAAGCAACTGCCATCTGACCTCCAAAACCCATTGGCGACATTAAAGTATTGTGTAGACTAGTTGTTGGATTTATAGGGCTCCAACTACCCCTAACGACTGCTATTAGATGTTCGTATGACAACTGGTACTGACGGCTTAACGTACTCTCCAAGGCACGGAAATACCATGACCCAGGCCAATGTAAGTAGACATTTCATGCATGCAAATATTTGCACTGAGTGGGAATCAAACCCGCGCCTCCTGCGTAGCATTCGAGTTCGCTACCGCCATGCCACTGAGGCTAAGGGAATTTTTGTATTCAACAATAACTAAATAAAATACTTTTTATCTTTGTTGCTATTAGAGAAATGACAATATGAAAAGTCAAAAATGAATATCAATAAGACAACAGTTTATTCATTACAATTGGTATTTTTATTCGTCTATTTTATTTTTATAATGTAAGTATGTGTTCTCTTATAATCATCATCAAAACAGTGTTGTGTTTTGAATTGAAGGCAGGAATCTTAGAGCCCAGGGTCTGTCTTCCGACTTTTCTAAAAGGTTAGGGCCAGTCCACACGGCGCGTTGCGTTGCGTCGACGCAGCGCTGTGCCACTGCGTCGTTTTAAATACAAATAATCATAGTGTCCACACGGCGCTGCATCGACGCAACGCACACACGACGGAGCTGCAGCCCCCGAGGCGAAGCGGATGGGGGTGTACGCGTTGTGACTGCATCGTAGTAACGCTGCGCTGCGGTGACGCAGCGCCCGTGTGGCCAGCTATGCGTCAAAATATTTGCGTTGCGTCGACGCGACGCAAACAACGCGCCGTGTGGACTGGCCCTTAGGGTCTGTCTCCACTTTTCACTGTTTTGGGCATCACTGGTAATGAGATAATTGGCACGCATATATTATCACATTCTGGCGGTATTGCCAGATATTTTTATCACGCACGTAGCCTGGGGGTTGCCGAAAAACTTGTCCAGCAATGAGGCTCTCCTGTATTTTATCTGCTATGTCATGGACAAGGATCCCACGGATGCGGACATTGCTCTCCTCTCAAATGGGGTGATATCAGAGTATCAAATTGAATTTGAACGCAACAGAAAGAGGAATTACACTACACATCAGCAATAAAACGAAACCATGAAACCAAATGAAGCTGTCACAGTCATGTCATGTCATAGTCGGTGTTTGTTTATAGCGTAGAGAGAGGACAAATACAATTATTATTTGTAATCGTAGCAGGTACCAGTAACACAATATAACAGTGGTATACCTACTAGGTATACCTACTAGGTATACCTAATACGATTATTTCATATTATTTTGATATCTTATTAGGTACCTAATAGTCAAAATAATAGCGACAATGAGCGATATTATAATCTATTGCGTGCGTTAATCCTAAGCCTGTTAAAGTATGAAGGAAAAGTTGGTCACTATTTCGTATTTATGTTATAGGCAATGTGTATAATCCGGCATTGTATAGAATGCCTAAGCATTCTATACATTGCCTAAAACGTTCAGGCAATGTGTATAATACGATTAATTTCATACATTGCCTAGGTATTGTATTAAATGCCAGAAGCGCATCAGGCAATGTGTTTATTGGACGGGTTGTTGTAAATTCGTCTCTTTAAAATGATATTTCATGTGCGAAAATTCGTCTCACCTTAATAAATAAGTACTGCTAGCAAACAAAGTACCTAATAGATTAACAAAGCGTCATTTATTTGCGATCCCTTAAGAAGCCCTCTATGGATTTGAAAAATGGATATTACTGCTGAAAGAAAAACTGTTCACTCCGACTTGGATAGATTAGGTTAGAAGTTAGGTTCGTGGTAATTTTTTTTAATCATGCAGATCTCTATAGGCCACGGTAACAACTCTCTTTCCATCAGTTTAGGTGGCTGACAAGCACAGGGATGATGGTAAGAGAGTGGTTGCCGTGGCCTATAGAAATTCTGTATGGTAATAAAAAAAATAACCACAAAGGCTAATGCGGGAGCTCCGCTCCGCTCCCGCATTTACCTTCTAACCTAATCTATCCAAGTCGGAATGTGCAGCTTTGCTTTCACTGCTATGTGAGAAACATTCTACGCAAAAAACACGTAGGTACTTAGGCATACCTACCAATAGAACACAATACATGTCTTATCAGCACTTTCGCTGGTGGAAGTTGAAATTAGGATTAGCTCTCAAAAGATTAGTATCTATCTAACTAAATCATAGAGAAGAAAAATAGATTACATACATTACCTATGCTTCGACCGGCATTCTATACAATGCCTAGGTATTCTATACATTTCCTAGGCAAAGTGTAAAATAGTTTAAACTTTGAATATCATTTCATACATTGCCTGAACGACCCCGGCATTCTATATATTTCCTAGGTATTGTATAGAATGCCTGCATTATACACATTGCCTTTTGTGACTAATATTTGTCCTACTGGGTAACAGGAAGAATAACGTAATATCTGTCAAGTCATTTGTTCATTAATACGATTATTCTAAATAGTCCCGATTGTGACATCTCTAAAGAGAATATAATCACAACGTGACAGAGAGTAGAGAATATTTTCCGTCTATGGTTTCTGCTTTAAGATGGTGAATTTCGTCTTACGCAGATTTATATATTGCTGATCATTCTGATTATCATTAAAAAACTGATATCTGATTTTCTAGCCTAACACTTTCTTTCTAAGTTTTTTTGTTAAAAATAGAAAAAAATATGCTATTTTATGAGCTAATTATCTAGGCAATACGGGCAAATTGCTTATTCTGATCAGACAGGTGAAAAGTGGGCATTGTTCTTTTGTTTTTCCAGTGTGCGTCTGTGTTTACAGAGGAACTCATGAGTTTCTCCAGTAACACACCGTATGGCTACACAACCTTAGAAACCACATCAACCGATTTCTTCATTTCTTTACTTCGACCGATCGATGTGCGAAATCGGTATCTGCTTTTTGGTTACTTCATTTTTGATCAATATACTATGGAGTATGAGTTACCTACTACTACTAATAAAACTAGAACTAAAAAAATAAATCATTCAAAGGTTGCCTGGAAGAAATCGCTATTGGCAAAAAGACCGCGTTTTCAGTAAGCGTCAGATAGATCTTGACTAGAAAAGTTTCAAAATTATCTTCCACTGTTTATTTATGTCCATATTGTTAATAATGTTCTTGTCTTATTGTGTACAATAAAGAACTATCTATTTCTAAATCTAACTATCTTATATCTATCTATCTATTTATCTCAAGTAACACTCAAGCTGTGAAATGAACTCTCCGCGGCGGTTTTCCCAAGCGACTACAATATGGGGTTCTTTAAGAAGGGCATTATAAGGTTTCTGACGTGACGCCCCTGGTTTTACATACGTCCATATGCCACGGTAACCACTTTCCATCAGGTGGGCCGTGAGCTTGTCTGCCACCTAAATGGTATAAAACAAAATTTCCATCTATAAAATCTCAATGCAGTGTGAACAATAAATACAAAACATGAAAACGTTATGAACTGTGCGCTACGTTCCTTTATAAACGGTTAGTCAGTGCCGTTGAAAGCGCGACCACAGTTCGTAATTGCGTGCTAATCCCTACCTACATGGTATGAACGTTGGCTATCGTTGAACAGTCATGAAAGTAGCTTTCACCGCAGTTACAGTGAGATCACTAAGCTTTAAATGTGGAGTAATATTAGTTGAGTGTGTGGAGATAAGAATATTCTTGCTTAGATACCAGTGTGGTTTGCAAACGATGGCGTGTTATTTGGCTTAGTTCACAGGGGTTTGCCGTAACAAACAGACAGACAGAAAGTTACTTTCGCGTTATAATATTAGCATGGATTAATAATTAAGGGTGTCTTAAGAGGCAACTAGAGGAAAAATGACTGCGAGAGAAGGAAATCTCGAGATAAAACCCAACCAACCCGTTTGAGGAGTGGAATCAGTAGACCACAGCCTCCGAACATTGGCAGAGGCCTATGTCCAGCAGCAGACTGCGATAGGCTATTTGATTGATGTTGGATTAACATTACATTTAAAAAGTTCTTTCTAGTTTTATTTAGTCCTAAAAAATACCTGATGTAAACTGACGTCTTGAAAATGCCACAGCGGAGTTTGTTGCGCCGTTTCTTCTCCACTAGCGCCTAACCCCGCGTTTACATACTGCCGCTCGCATTGCTCATCGTGTTGCCAGAAATATTCGCGCGATTAATGCCCTAGCATTCACACACTCCCATCATCGCGTTGGTCCGCATTACAGTATTCGCCCTGCAACGGAGACGGACGTAAACGTATGGAGGACAACGCTGTAGCAGTGTACGCAATAAGCTTTTACAGCATAGCGAATTAATTAAATAGATTATTAATAAAAACTATCACTTTCAACTACTATACACTTTCCGTAGATCGATATAAATATTTTTAAAAGTAAATATTCGAGGAGCAATAACGAAAGTCGTGTTTTATTTAGCTTAGCGCCATCTAGCGGTCTCGTATAGTTCATCGCGCTAGTATTTGCGCAACATACGCGGCAGTACTCGCGGCATGACGAATATACCATTCACACCACGTCTCTGCCCACTTCTCTCGCCACTTCCCTCGCTCTGCCGCGAGTATGTAAACGTAGCATAAGAAGCGGTGGAAATTATTTAAGCAAAATTTAACGTCGATAAGCTGTAACAGCGTTACACAATTTTGAGAAATAAAGAATTACAATTTGAATTTGAAAATTCTTGAGATGTCGGGCTTACCCGTTAAGATGATTGTTGTCTTTTATAACGTCGATATCTCAACAATCGCATTGAACCTTCAAAAGTGCCATAGGCTTTACTCACAATATTGGAAAAAATATCAACAGCCAAGTAAATATTGGACCTTTATCAGAATAAAGTTATGAGAATATTATATTTCTATTTTAATATTGTTTGTAGAATGTTTTTTATACCACTTAGATGGCAGACAAGCACACGGCCTACCTGATGGAAAGTGGTTATCGTGGCCTATGGACGTACCTATGCAAATCGTGCTGCTGACCCTGAAGAAACCTTCTAATGCCCTTCTTGAAGAACCCCATATTGTAATCGCTTGGGAAAACCACCGCGGGGAGTTCATTCCACAGTTTGAGTGTGCGAGGGATGAAGTTCCTTTCAATTTTATGCAACGCACTACCTTTTACGCACGATTAGCCGTAAAATCATCTATTATGTGTCTTTCCGCGAACATCGATGACGCGCTGCACCTCCACGGTATACACTAGTTGAAGCCCATGACTTTTCTGTGTGAAATTTTGATCCCATTTCTGCAACCTGTGGGAACCTATTCCCAAGATAAAAAGTATCCCATTACGCATATCACATTATTAATGTATAACATTTGCGTAAACTGCCTTTTTTTATCGTGCGAAAAATCCCCACGGATACCTCCCCCGCCGGAGCCGGAGGAGGAGGTTATGTCGGACTCGAACCGGCTAAAACGCACGCCGTCTGTGGGCCGTTAGTTGCCGGAGATGAGATTGTCGTAGCCATATCCCTCGCACCCGGCCGACCCAGGGCCATATCTCTCGATCTGGCCCTCTTCCGGAGTGGGGACCACAGAGTCTCCAACTCGCCCCCGGGTATGGGGAGGCACGCAATGCGCGCCGCCGCCATAGCCTGCTTCTGTGCGTAAACTACCAACAATATCAATCAAATAGTTTGTAAAATAACGGTACCTACTGTTTCATATAGAGTCTATTCGCACATAGTTCCCGAGTTTCCCGATTATTGGTTTAGGTTTTGCCTTTTATCCCTTGTTTATTCAGGACAGGATAGTTTAGGGAGTGACAACCAGCGGAAGTATGATGAGATTCTGTTACTGTTGGCTCAGTTGGCCTCAAATGACCGTTATATCAAATTTACTTTGTATTCTTTTGAATTGGAATATTTAACATGTATATTATGTATAATATATCTATATAGATAGGTACTAGCTGTTGCCCGCGGTTTCACTCGCGTAGAATTCAGACCCCGTTCTCTATTTGGGAACTATGGCAACTTATTCCGAAAATAAAAAGGAGCACATGATGTGGTATTTCAGATTTCGTTGAATGTTTGTTAATCATTCACGCTCAAACAGCTTAACGGATTTAGCTGCGTTTTGGTACAGCGATAGATATATAGTCTGGAATTTATATTTATGTAAATTATCATTTTTCTCTGGATTCCCGCAATCCATGGGAACAAGGATAAAAATCTACAAGGGTGGAATCGCAAGCAGTAGCTTGTATTCAATAAACATAATATTAAAAAGAGATCGAAATCAACGATAAGATCGCCTATTGAACTATTTTTAACGAAATCCTACTAATATCTTACTAATATTATAAATGTGAAAGTTTGTGAGAATGGATGTGTGGATGTGTGGATGTTTGTTACTCTTTCACGCATAAACGGCTGGACCGATTTGGTTGAAATTTGGTATGTATATAGGTTATACCCTGGATTAACAGCCGCGGGCAACAGCTAGTGTAAAATATATCATAAACTAGCTGTTGCCCGCGGCTCCGCCCGCGTGGAATTCTGATCCCGTTCATCGCTGATATGTAGCCTATAATATGTTAATCCAGGGTATAACCTATATACATACCAAATTTCAACCAAATCGGTCCAGCCGTTTATGCGTGAAAGAGTAACAAACATGCACACATCCATTCTCACAAACTTTCACATTTATAATATTAGTAGGATATTGCTAATGTACAATACAGCGTGTTTCATTCTATTCTAAATACATTATGTCACTTATGACATATCCTCCACGTTACACGCTGTCAACATAATTGCCTCAACGTCCTTCATACTGTATATACAACTTGACACTAATTGGATCCATGACATGTAGTTTGCTTACAGAATTTCCAACCTGACTGTTCCGAGTTGTCTGTACAATCGCAAACTAATAAAGTTTTGAGATTGTGAAATCTCATTTAAAGTTTCGTTTAAATGAAATATAGATATAAAGCCTTTGTGTCGTGGCGGTAGGAGACTTGATTCCCACTCTATGCAAATATTTGTATGCATGAATATGGCTATTTGCAGTGGTCTGGTCGGGCCTTAGAGAGGACGTGACGTCGATCCCGGATGCTGTACGACCATCTATGGCGGTCGTTATGGGTAGTTAGAGCCCTAAAAGGTCCAACAATTGGACTAACTACAATAGTTCGTTAGCGCCAATGGGTTGTGGAGGTCAGATGGCAGTCGCTTCACGGAAAATATCGAAGATCAGTCGAACTCGCAGTTAGACTAGAAAAAGCGGACCCCAGACTCCGAGGTTAAAGCTGCATCATCACTGCTGTCTGAACTTCCAGCCACGAGAGAAACGCCTGCGCTAGAGCCCCTAACATCAATCAACAGATATAATGACTTAACACAAATTATTCCTATAAGAGTACCTAATTTAATTTGCGAAAATTGACTTTGAAACATCACAAATCAACAACTAACATCCTGTATATCGTTCAATCATTTCTATTCATTCTCTGTCACAAATCCTAACGAGATTCACCGACTGAATTTTAAAATACACTTTGTAGACAGTAATTCCATTGATCAAACGTTTTCCCTTGAACCGTATTCTTTCAGTTCTGTTCATTCAAATGAACTGCACTATCTTTCTCAGTACTTCTTTCTATTCCAGGCTTATAAATCTTTAAATTATACAAAAATTTTGTATACAGAGTGTAGTCAATTTACTTAAATGAGTTCAGTATAGTCAAACGAAGAACGAAAATATATTCATGCCTTAAGCTTATCTACTGTATTAAATATTAGTATCGCTGTGAAGGTAATGTCGATAAAATATTGTTATTTTGTGAGTTAAAACGAATATTTTAATAATACATGAGTACTACTTGGGTTACAAGTCTATAAAAATACAATTATTTGAAAGGTTTGTGAGTCATATAAATGCTGAATACAAAATATTTACGGGACGATCAGGTTTTTCAATTTATTTCAAAATAATTTCGTTTTATCTACAAACTTACGTACGTACATATATTATTATGGTTAGGCACAGGTGATTAACATCCACATTTCATCAATCATTATATTATGTCCCACATAATAGGCGGCGAGCCTATTGCCGTAGTCTGGACACTATTGTTCACTTGAGTCATGCATCTGATGCTGAGTTTAGGCTGCATGTATCTGTCTGATGTCAAATAGTCTTATCGCTTAGTTACATCGTCTACGAATACGGATGACAAGATCTACAATCATGTTTGTAACAATATACCTTAAACTAGTGTTAGTAAGCTTAAGCTTAAGCTAGTAGTAGAGTAAAATCAAAATCCAAATTAAAATTGTAATAAAAGAATAATAGCATTTAAATCATCAATTCTACAATAAAATAAAATGAAAGTCGAAATTAAAATCAAGATCAAAATTGTAATTAAAATTCAAAAAATTAACATCTAAAGATTATTTATTGGCAAGTTATAGTCACCGAGAATGGATAAAAAGAGGTTGTATTTAATTACTTTTATTTATTTATTTATTTATTTATTTATATTGCAAATGCAGGTAGAGGGTTGGTACAAAGTTGTTCAATAAAGTTTCACTACATTTGGCCTCGCGGCATGCAACAGTATTCTACTAATGATCAAGGTAGAACCACGCTTCGTTGTATATTTTGTTATGCGCCTTATTCGGCTGGATGTGACGAAGTCTGAAGGGCTCATTAGTCTATGTTTGCTTCATTTGCACGTATAAGCGCGAATACCAAAAATAAAGACTAGTATTTAGGCGCATATACCTACTCGTAGCCTGAGCATAAACAATAAACATTAGATGTATGTAGTATGTTCAATACTTGTTTATTAAGCAAAATTTGTTCAACTTCATAAACAGCTGCAGTGTTGGGTAAAAAGGTATATTGTGGTTATGCCTTTTAAATTTTTCAATAGCACAAAAATTTTGATAATACGTTCTGAAAAATCCGAAGAAGAAGAAGAACATTATTATGTATCATAATACAATCACAAATATAAGCATATTTCCCTTAAAGTAAAATGTCATGTAACTTAAACCTCACTACATAATTTAATTTTTGAAACATGAAAAGAAAGAAACAAAGAAAATATTTAATACTTTTATTAAAACTGAACTGATGTTTATGTAAGGAAAAGAAAAAACTCATAATTTTTTTTTGCCTTACCTACGTATAAGTGTGAATAGAAACTTAATTATTTTTATATTATTATAATAACTATAACGTTAATGCAACATTTTTTTTTATTGTATTAAGGTAATAATTAGTTATATTTATCTTCACGAACTATTAGAATGTCAATAAGTAAGTATTTTCTCTTAAAAATTAATATAACTAGGTAATAGATGTTAATTTATATATTATATCCCGTTGTTAAAGAAATCAAATAAATATAAACACAATAATGTAAAGAAGTTTAAAAGTAATAATTTTACTGTAAGATCTATTATTATATTGTAAGATCAAAGCTTGTAAGTAAGCCTTTGATAATATTAATTAATTAACGCTTAGAACAACATTATAGTACCTACTTTAATTACAAGTACACAAACTAAAAATACAAATAACTCACCTCTTAAACGAAACTATAAAGAAATCACAATTAAAGTATCCAATTAACTGTCACTCACAAATTAAAAATGAAATTTTAAGCACAATATTTTACTCGCGTAAGCTCGTAAGCTCAGTAGAGAGACATAGACGTCGGGTATGTCCGGACTCACGAGAACAACTGAGGTGAACACTGCTAATTCTCGGGAAACCTTCTCCCGATCCCAATTCACATTACAGATATTCATTCACAACATTATTACTTACCATGAAAAATACAGATTTTATTATTCATAAAACAAAATGACTTAGTTATGCGCCTTTTCTTTTATTCGTATTATAATAATGTAATGTATAGTTTTATTATGGAGAAATATTGTGGGCTATTGTCATGACTGTGATAAAATGTTTTGGATTAGATATAATATGTATGACCATATTTTTCTTTTATTGGAAGTCGAAGGAGGTTTTTCTTGTGGGATTTTTCTTGGATTATGATAAATAAAATAAATGTTTTGTTTTTGTTATTGTAATGCTCAGTAATTATTCTAATGGATTACAAAATATGTAGGTATATTATTTGTTTTTCTTTATGTTATATTAAAAAGGAGGTGTTTGACCACTAATATTTTGAGTTTTCTGATAGATAATAGAATTGTAGCGACGCGACGACTAGATCTCATCCGCTTTAACGTGCTCTCCGAGGCACGACCAGACCAATGCAAATACCCATATTAATGCATATAAATATTTGCACTGAGCGGGGATCGAAACCGCGCCGCTACGCCACAGAGGCTGTCTATAAATATAGAGAGATAAGAGAGATAATTAAATACAATTATATAAATTAAAAATATGCTCCTTTGCGCGAGATGCGACGCGGGGCGGGTTATTTGTTTGACAAAAGCATTGCTGGCTACCTGACATTTGATAGTGAATAATTGTAATTTGCTAATTAAAAACTTATTAAAAAAAATAAAATAATTAATAATATATAAATAATAGTTATGGCGTCTAAACGTTTGGTTTAGTATGAAATTAAATATGAATTCACATCTCATTTGTTTAGTATTAGTACAGATTATTTATTCATGTGGTATTAGTGCCTACAGTTTTGTTAAATTAACCAAATCAGTATCTGTGGTGTGATTGTTTGCCAACATATTTGATGAGGCGTTTTAATGATTGTGTATTGTGTTGTAGAAAAATGTATGTATTATAATAATACTAGTGGACCGGACAGTCGTTTTCCTGCAAGATTTTTTTTTTGTGTGAATCTAACCGTCCAGGGTGCCACCCAAAAGCATACCAAAAATTCATTTCAACTGATTTTCTCCTAATCGGTCCAGTCGTTTAGGAGGAGTTCAGTGACATACACACGTACAGTAGAATTAAATATATAAAGATAACACAATACTATAATACTGTGGAATGAACTCCCTGCCGTGGATTTTCCAAGCGACTATAGTATGAGGTTCTTCGAGAAGGGCATTGGAATCTTCTTACGGGGTCGGTAGCGCAAGTGTGGGCCCCTGGTGTTGCTACATATTATGTCTATAGGCCACGGTAACCACTTTCCATCCGATGGGCCGTGTGCTTGTTTGCCACCTAAGTGGTATAAAAAATATAAGTATAGTTTAACTACCTTGTGTTATGGGTTCTATAATGCGAATAAACCTACTTAGATTCATTTTTTTGTAAATACATCCATATTATACTCGTATATAGAAACGTCCAGAGCAATGCACACATGTCATATTCATGCATACAAAATTAAATTCGCAATAAACGGGAATCGAATCCGTGACCTTTGACTTAGCAGTAGAATGCTCTGCCGCTAAGCCACAGAGGTCGTCAATATAACTTTAGTTAATACGTTTAGCACAGAAGCTTTCAGTGAGCAAGTAACAATCACTTGCAATATCGTGTTCCGAGGTTCGGAACAAGTTCCCATCCCTTAACTGAGTTATGTTCCAGATTTTAGTTCCGACCTCCTCAAGTTATTAGTTCTTATCGTTTTGATATTTATGAATTACCCGTTTTCACATTTTTTTTACTTGAAATTTGAAGTGAACAGCCAGGATGTGACATCCCTAACGAAGAAGTCCCTTTCTAGGGGGAATTTATTGACCAACTGATATCAGTTTCGTTCCTAGAATTTCGGCTTTCCGAAGAAGCCGTAAAACTCCTGTGAATTTATCTTGGGAATTTATTGACCAACTGAAATCAGTTTTATTCCTAGAATTTCGGTATTCTGAATGAGCCGAAATTCTCTTATATTATTTTGGACGCGCTGGGGCCATCTTCCAAAATTAGGAACCATCGTAACTTCAAAATCGAGTATATAGTGGCAATGTTTTGTTTGAGTAGCAGTTCATTTTCAAGCTCGCCTGAAGTCTAAATATTCTTAATTTTTTTAGACTTTTAAACTGATGAGAAATATATATTTTTACTTTCATTAAAAAGCTTGTTAAAGAAGCGTATACCGTTATCCAGAAATAAATCAAACTATCATGATGAGACATCACAAACTCAAAAATCTGCCTCTTTATTCTTTCTGATAGTACAAAAACATTCATAAAGCTCCTTCAGTTATAACAACAGTATGTGCCAACAAATACATTCTAAACCAAGTAGGCACACAATTCCCGTATACCAACAACCAGCTGTAAATAAAATAAATAACTACATATTTCCTTATTTTGGAGCAAACAGCGAACAGAGTCTCTATATGAAAAGCAAACACAATTAACTACAGAACGTAGAAATCAAATAAATGATGTTAGTTTTAGTACACAAGTGCTTGCGGTTGTACGCTACAATGAAGTACAACTTGTTGACTAAAGCCTTCGTAGTATTGAAATAAAACTATTCTTAAGGGATTCTGTCTCGTGTATCTTCGAATGTGAAGACGTCTTTGCTTGCGTAGTGGAAAGTACTTCAGAATACTTGATGACAAATAATCGGAGAATACAATTTCGTTATAGCTACATATTCATCGTTATAGTATAGTTAAAATCTCGCTACAGCCTCGAGCAGCTATCTTGAAGGTTTTGTTTTTCGTTGCAACTTCATTTTTTACTAGAGCCCACACCAACTCGATGGGATTGTACTGACAGTGGTAAGGCGGCAAGCGGATAACTTCATGACCATGCTCCAAAATCATTTGACGAATGCCCGTGAGTGGGAAAGAGAGCGAAACATTCGAATGATTTATGACCGAGTCTGCGGCGAGATTTTAACTATACTATAGTTATGTAGGTATATAACCACGAAGCCGCCCGCGTAGAATTCTGACGCATCCATGGGATCTTATTCCAGAGATAAAAAATAGCCTATATACCATTATCTATCTCTGCCAGACTGTTACCTAAGTGGGTTGAATAGCCTAAGTCATCTTTTTCACTCAGAAAGCGAAAGCCTACAGCATGTCATACAAGTTCGTTCATAATTGAAAAGTTTTATCAACCGGTGGTTGCTCACGGCTTTACTCACGTGGATATTGGTTAAGACCAAACATAGCCTATGTCCTTTCTCGAGTTCTTGTGTACCTCTGTACTAAATTTGATCAAAATGTGTTACCGGGACCGTAATAGCAATATTAGAAAGGAACAAGTCCGATATTGCCAAAAGCTGCCTACTCCAAAATTTAAGCAACATGCAATCCAAAAGGTCAAAACATACAATTAGTCACTTAGGTTTTGCAAAGATAAAGAACCAGCGGGTTCACCCTTGTTTGACCAAAAAACGTATGACAAAACATCATTTGACAAACAATGTTTGAAAAACTAATCATTTGACAAACTTTCATTTCGCACTCATATTACTTTAAAAATAATCTTTAAATAATAATAATATTTAAATAGTTATAATGATTTTTTTTTCAAATAAATATTTTTTCTAATGAGTAGTTTATTAAACAATAGTTTGTCAAAAATGATACATTTATCAAGTATAATTTTGTCAAACGTTGTTTGTCAAATGAAAATTTGTCATTCGTTTTTTTGTCAAATGACAGGACACCGAACCAGCGATATAGTCAGGCATTTTTATTTCTATCAGCGGAACATTCTTTGTAGTCGACAGTCTTCACGGAATAATTTCCCTCTTCAAGTTGAAACTTAATCTAAGTGGTACAAGCAAGAGCAAGTTGAATCTTCGCCGGTGGCAATTCTTTGCAAGTATTATCTGTCTAGCGGGATTTCTTTGTTCAGGTATTCTTTAAACTTGGACTGGAAACTACGACGCAACAGACGTTAAACAATTTTAAAACATGCGGTTTCTTTGTTCTGGGAAAAAATTCCCATTAAAGATTTCAGTTTGTTTTTTTTTTCTTGCGGAAATCAGCAGGGGTGGTTATGTCGGGCTCGAATCGACTAAAAGCACATGCCATCTTTTTTGTCAGACACCGGGATGTGAGATTGCCTAAAGTATATCTCTCGCATCCCGGCTGATCCAGATCCAGACCCATCTCTGGTTTCGAAAAGACCCCTTTGGATGTGGGAACCATGATTCCCCATCTTGCCCCTGGAAAGGAGTGGTACCCCAGGCTGCTACAGTGCCACCACCCGTGCTCATGGGACATGCCTTCCGCGCTCATGAGTGACCTCCGATGTCTGAGTAACTTCCGCGCTAACATTTCAGTATTTGTATATTGTATTTCGTTATAAAGAATATTAGCAACCGAAATTACTAATATTCCCGTTCACCCCTCCAACTAAGCTAAATTGCTTGTGCTAGAAGTGGGTTCACGTCGGTAGTGTAATGGCCAGGATTCGAACCCGGGATCTCTCGATCGTAAGGCCGACTCCTTAACCACTAAGCTACCGACGCTTTCATTTTGTTCCTACTGTACTAATAATATAAATGTGAAAGTTTGATGTTTGGATGTGTGTTATCCAATCACACTCTAACTGTTAAATGGATCTAGCTGTCATATAAGGATTTACTGTCTGGAATAACACATAGGCTACTTGACAACCCAGTAAGGCGAAGCGTACATATTTATGTTTGCAATGTATATGTGACAAACTTCCCAAAAACCCACATTTGACAAAAAATACTTGATGAAATTAATTTCAAATATTTGTTTTTCAACGTTGCGTAATTCTTAATTAAAATAACAAGGACGGGAAAAGAAAACAAATGTAAACACAATTATTCTACTTCCTCAGTTTTTCTATAAATGAAAATCGAATCGCGAAATCACGGCCGTGAAATTGGCGAACGTCTTTTTTGCAGGGGGGAGTTTATTTGTTCTGTCGGCAGCACGGCACGTGTCTTCTTATAATTGGTCCACCATCTATACACGTGTATTGTATAAGGAAAATTCTATAGCTTACTTTCAAATTTTATTTTACTGTAGGTACATACAGTCGGCAGACAATTATATAAATATTTTCATATAAAGTTGTTCTTAAAAGTGTATATCTATCTTCTTTGCCGACTATTTTTGATATTACTATTTTGTTGACACTGCATGAATTAACATAGTATTAAATTAAAATATTTATACATCGCACAATGTGGTAGAATATAGAGGA
Source organism: Eilema depressum (assembly GCA_914767945.1). Taxonomy (NCBI): domain Eukaryota; kingdom Metazoa; phylum Arthropoda; class Insecta; order Lepidoptera; family Erebidae; genus Eilema; species Eilema depressum. Next base: position 3,026,728 of record OU612021.1, read on the forward strand.
CATTCTAACATTATTATAAGATCTGTAACTAACCTATGTTCCACAAATAAATGATGATTATGATTATGTGGGTATGGCCAAATTTCGATATTATTCATGAAACGACTGCCATCTGATCTCCCGGATCCCCTGGCAATATCAAAGTTCTGTGGTTAGATAAGATTGTCGGAAGGCTCTAACTGCTTGGAACGAATACAAAAGATAGCAACCGGCGTGCTCTCCGATGTTTCAGTCAGGATTTCAATTTGTTAAGACTGATCACTCATGCTAGTACTGCCTTGTTAGTATTACATTACTAGAATGTGTCAACGTACTCAGTTACCGCTTACCCTTGAGCTAGACACCAAAGAATCAATTTCGTTTATTCAATTTAGGCACTTAAAGAGCACATATGAACGTCAAAATATTACAATTACACCTAAAATAGTATTAATATAATGTAGTACTGTGTCGATATACTAAGGAATCAGTAACATTTTCAGAACATCATAACTATAACCGATAAAAAACAACCTTTACTGAAGGCGTTTTCAGTAACAGCTTACTAAGGATCATCACAATACCTTTTTAAACTGCGCACAGCGGCGCTGCTACGAGTTGTATTTGTATTCTACGACGGGGTGCTGTAGATAGGCTCGTAGCAATGTAATGCTACGAGCTCTCTACGGTTATAGTCGGTTTAGCTAGTAATTTGATCAGTAGCGTGCTACATTTCTTATTATTGTTATTCAATAATTTCCCAATCAGTGGGCCATCCGATGTGATTTGAAGACGGTAGGTGACACTATGATTCGACCTAAACTCTACTTTAAGAAAACCATGATGACTTTATGGCATCTCGATGATAAAATGCTACGTCTTTTGTTCGTGTTTCCTGTGGTCCCGAAGAAGGTGCGTACAGATTATGTAACATGTTGTATAACTTGTGTTATATAACACGTCCACATTATCTAACATTGTTTTATAACTTTGCAACATTGTACTAACTTCAGTGTCTACATTACTGAAACATGTTATATAACATTGTTTTATAACATGTTATGCTATATAATTTGTACGCACCTTAGATATTTCATGGCAGCTCTCAAACTACACCATACTGTTCATGTACCAATGCGCGATGCACGCTGTAAAGTTCCTTGAAACTTCAGCAGAATTTCCCTTGAAAGCACTTACGTGTTATTGCTATAGTATAAAAATGACTTAAGCGCTATCACGAAAACCATATTACTTTCTAACGATTGATGTCAAGCTTGTAAATCTAGAGGCAATTAGTCCAAATTACTTTGGATACTAAAGCGATGAACGTTCTTGTGAAATTGGAGTTTGTTGAAAGAATATTAACGACTTAGATAGCTGAAATTAAATTCCTAACGTCGACCACAAATTGTTATAATGTGAAGATGATTTCCGTCGAAATACATTACAAGAACTTCTCAGTATTTTCATTCGTTTCATCGCTTTAGTTGCAGATTGTTCAAATTATTAAATTTCCAGAGGGAACAAAATATCCAAATCCCAGAATGTCCATATCCCAAAATGTGCGAGTGTGACGCCCCTGGTGTTGCATACGTCCATAGGCCACGGTGACCACTTCCCATCAGGTGGGCCGCGGTATAAAAAAAAGTGTGCAAATCCCTGAATTTCCATGTTCCAAAATGGTGAAATACAAAGAATGATATATATATTCCGAAATGTACAAATTTCAGAATTTCCATGTTCCAAATTGACAAAATCCCAGAATGTCCATATTCCAAAATGTCCAAATCACAAATTGACAAAATCTCAGAATGTCCGTGTCCCAATATTGGCTGTATTCGGTCCTACTATGATCGTCGAAATCTATGCTACTGACGCGGGATCTCTCTGAAAGGTCTTTCTGGTCAGGGGCCCGATTCACTAACTGTATGTTTAAGTATTTGTGCCTTTGTGACTTCTAAAACGTAACGTACCATTTCGATGAGTAAAACTATAGTTTTTTTTTGGGTTTTCGGTAAAGAAGAAAATGTAAGTATATTATTATGACATATGACAAGCATGCCAGACCAAAAAAATAACTATAATTATTTATTGTTCTGCCAAGTTTTACTTTGACAGATCTTACTGAATACCATGTTATACGTTATCGAAATGGAAGTCACGCGTATACGAAACGTGGTGTTGATGAATCGGGCCCCTGGTCTCCGATATGGGTACCGTAAAGGGCGACTGCTGAAGAGGGCTGTTCTCTATACGATAGTAAGCAGTAGGATCGATAATCATAACAACATAACACCTCTGCCTACTTTTTTTTTAATTACTTTGGAACTTTACATTCATGAATATAACTCTAATACTAATACCCTTTTCTCTTTGAGTAAGACAGTCTAATGCCAGTTATTATATGCATAATAAACCACTAATTTCATAAGGCCGCATTGCTGAAATATTAATTAAATGAATAAAAGCTCAAAGCATCGCCCGAAGCATCAGGCACCTTTTATCAAGAAAGGGTAAAATATTTTTAATGTTTCATCTTGCCTCAACAAAGGGTTAGATCCTTTTGATATCTATATTTAACTAGCTGACCCCGCGAACATAGTACCGCCTAACAGTCGATTCTTTTTTTTTTAAATTTTTCTCTCCGTAAGAACCATCCTCGTACTTCAAAGAATATTCTAAAAAAAGAATTAGCGAAATCGGTTTAGCCGTTCTCGAGATTTGCGCTTAGCTGACAAAGGGATTCATTTTTTAACCGACTTCAAAAAAGGAGGTTCTCAATTCGTACCCAATTTTTTTTTTACTTTTTTTATTTTTTTGTATGTTTGTTACGCGATTGTGAAGCCAATTCTAGACGGATTTTGAAAATTCTTTTTGTGTTCGTAAGTAGATTATTCCGAGGTGGTCCCATTTACATTTCGTAAAGATCTGATGATGGGTTTCCGAGATTAGACCAAGGAACTCTTCAAAAAGTACCAGGAAATCAGCCGCGATTGCTGCAATGGCATATTATTGGAATGTTTCTGCCATTACACATCATAACATCACGCCTGAGTCCTTTGAAGGGGTACGCAGAAGTGTTCAGAATATTCAGCTATATTTCCGGTGTATATGCATTGATTTTAAATATTCTTTTTGAATAATGATTTAATTTTTTTTTGTAGCGTGGCCGGTTCGATCTGTATTGCAGCGTCAGCAGCGCATGTACAGTCAGGTCACTATACATGCGATGTACAGTCGTGAGACTGTACAAACTCACTAAAAAGAGAAAAATAAATTCATTTTTAACAAAAAAGTTTAACCGACTTCAAGAAACGAAAAAGAGGCACTGAAAAGCGAAAAATAACTTAATTTACAGACTTACTGATTTATTAGAAGTCGGTGCCAGCCAACTTTGTTTGTTGTGTCTGAACTACTATGACGCAATCAATTGAAATATGGCCTCTCTTGGGCTAGGTACCGACTTCTAATAAATCAGTAAGTCTGTAAATTAAGTTATTTTTCGCTTTTCAGTGCCTCTTTTTCGTTTCTTGAAGTCGGTTAAACTTTTTTGTTAAAAATGAATTTATATAAAATAAGATAGAATAGATAAGACACTTGTTTTTTTCCACAATATTTTATTTTTAGGTACTGTGGAAAAGTACAAGTACCTATCTTATTCAATATGTGTTTAGTGTTTTTTTCCACTTGGCAGACAAGCACACGGCCCACCTTTGGAAAGTGATTACCGTTGCCTATGGACGTGTGCAACACCAGGGGCGTTACACAGACAGCACAAAAACTCCAGTGAACTCTGGCTATCTTGCTCTATTATGTCTATATAATGAAATAATAATATAATATTTATAGTCAAACTCAAAGTAAAAAATCATTTATTCTATACTAGCTGACCCGGCGAACTTCGTACCGCCATATTTTCTGATACCGTTTCCACTGCATATCTCTAAATTTATCAGAGTTTATTTACAATATTATGCATGTATTCTACATATAAACCTTCCTCTTGAATCACTCTATCTATTAAAAAAAAACCATTCAAGATCCGTTGCGTAGTTTTGAAGATTTAAGCATACATAGGGACGGACAGACAGCGACAGCGACTTTGTTTTATAATATGTAGTGATAGACCATCAAAACGGCACTTACTAAACGTCAAAATTACCAAAAAAAAAATATTAAAGACTTGCTTAGCAAATGGACCACCGGTTAGAAACTCGGCCCCGGCCTGAAAAGGCGGCAAGAAACTCAGCGGACGTTTTTTTGCTTAGCTTTAAAGCAAGTAGTATGCTCACTATACAAATCGATTAAGATTGGAAAAAGTGAACCTTTTTTTTATATATAGGACACGTCAATTTGACTTCGCCTCGCCTGATGGTAAGCTGAAGGCAAAGTCTCTGGAAAGAGGGTCACCACGACTCAGACGGAACTTAAACCCGCGCCCAGTCCCTTACAGGGGGAATGCTCTGAAACTATTTTGGGGGTCGCCCCAAAATGGTTTCAGAGCATTTGCGCCGTCGGGCGGGAACCATCTACTGATAGTCGTACAAACTATCAGAAACAATGTCTAATGATTAACCTGAGTTTTTCTACATGCGCTTTTGTTGCCTCTTGTTTTTCGATATAAGTTGGCACTTATAAGTACCACCAGACAATATACATACGAGTCACTGACACTAATTACATCCCTAGCCAATTAGTACAACCTGTGCTCAGAACTGTGCCTACTAACGATACTTAGGCGTCATTTTGATTAAACATTACTGTCTAGGAAAGCACTTTAGTAAGTAGGTGACAGTATCCATTAATTTGTGATCGAAAAGATCAAAATTCTTGGCGTGAATATTGTAGATAGGTATATTAAAGGACATATTTTCAAAAGAATTGTACAATATTTTCGATTGCTTAGTCCCAAAAATGTATTTCTGTCGGATTTGAACCGATTAAAACCACACTCTGTCTCTGGTCTTCAGATACCGGGTTGTGAGATTACCTAAAATATATCCTACCCCGGAGACTGATGGCCTCCTCGAGTACGGATCCTCCATTTCTCTGTCTTGCCCCGGAAAGGGGGGATCGGCGGCTCCATCTGTCACACTGAAGTCCCAAAAATACCTATGTATCTGAGCATAGTTTCAAATAATTCTAACTCTTGCGAGTAAGTGAAAAGTTAAAAATATTGCCTGGTGCTCAAGGTTCCAATGCATATATGAAAAAGATATGTACATATAAAAAAAGGAAACAAAAAATTGTATAAAACATATTTTATTTCGTGGAACAGTAACAAAATAAATTATATCAATCGTTCTTAACGTATCAATAATATATTAACGTTAAGGTAACTTCGCATAATATTTTAAAATAAACTAATTTATTATTATTTATTAATAATAAATTCGTTGTACACTCCTAGTTATTATACATTTATCCTAATTAATAATTTTAGATATTATAACTAATTAGGTATCTAGGTATTTGGTATTCTTCATTAAAATACAGCGTGTTTAAATAATTATTACTACAATATTACATTGTAAAAAATATGATACGAAAACTGCTATGGCAATCTTAACAACAACCAAGTATTATTATTATAATGCCTTATAAAAAGTAAACTATACTATTCAGCTTTTAATATAGCGTGTTGAGAAGAGGAATGCAAGTGTGGCCAAGATCGTTTTAATTCGAATTCGTAGAGCGTTCTCTCTACCGTAGGTCAGACTGACAGTTTGATATCTACATAGTACGGTAGTTAAAACCGTTTTTGTCTTTATTAAATATTAAATTATATAGCTAGAGATATGTAAAGCCTAAGTAAGCTTGAAAACCTGAGTAAGCTGACCTCAGTTAGACTCTCATTCTATTTACCGACATACCACGTCAAAAGCTCTGTGCAGTAACTATTTTAATACATTATACGCTTTCTTTAAAGAAATTATTAAAAAGTATTTTTTTAATAATATAAGATGTTTTGCAAATATGCATCACTTTATAAACATGTAAATAATGAATACAAAATATACACAGTCTCATAACGAGTACTATTTTATTGACCAGCCGACCATCTAGACAGGTGATTTGTAGCTGATAGAAACCTAATCGACATTTTTAGATTATATTTGTTGAATTTTACTGTTACTGCTATCTACAGTAATTAAAAAATTCCTATATCTTTTATACAATATGTAACCAAATCCCTGTGCAACAAATGCCTGGCAATGGTACCCCCGCCAGGTCCAGGTAAAAGGGGTAGGCCAAAGAAGTCCTGGCTTGACGTCGTGGAGGGTGATATGCGTGCTAATGGTCTCACTACCATGGACGCCCAAGATCGTGCGAAGTGGAGAAGGAAGAGCCGGAAGGCGGACCCTGAGATCCGAGGTCATCTTGGCCACGGATGCAATCAGGAGAATACGTCTATATGCAGATGATGATGTAACCAAAGCCCTGTATTCTTGAAGTAAAGGTACATATGTCAATATGACGATTCAGATTCGGCCACGGTACAAAGGGAAAGAAATGGCGCTAATACACAGCTGTGTAATTGCATCGTCGTAGGCTCACTATTTATGTAATCCTTTATGAAAAATTAGTTGAAAAAATTATCTAAAATTGTATTTTAAGATCCAATAATACATTTAATATTTATTATATTTTTTATTTTATTTGACATCATTGGTTTTATTTTTAAGATATCGATGTTTCCCATGTAGATTTTGTTACATACTGTATATCAGATCATAGAACAAAGTGATCTATAATTAATATCTTTAATATCTACTGTGATAATATCTATATACCTATAGATATACAGTGATAGTAAAATTCCTATAGTAGATTTAATATACAGGAATTGTTAGGAGTGAAACGAAAATAAAGTTATTACTATTATCTCGATGTATTAATAATATATTAGATATATTTATCACGATTTTTAACATTTCGATTAAAAAAATGTAGCGAAGCTCAGAACTAAACATATATTACGATTATTTTATAAATGTAATTGATTATTATTTATTAATAAATCGAGATAATGTAGATTAAGTTGGTAATACATAGGTCAATATTTTTATAAATAATATAGTAATAAATAATATTTTACTTATTGAGATAAATAAAAACAGTTAAAGTTAAACAAAAAAAGAAATAAAATATATAACTCAACAAGGCCCAAAGAAAATATTGTATAGTGCAAAAATAAAGTCAATATAATTGACTTTTGTGTTTGTATGTATTGCACTCAAACATTATACCCACACCAAAAAATGCTATGCTCTTCATGAAGAAACTTTAAAAAGAAAGTGGCTGTTATCTAGCGTTGTCTTAACACGTATCAGTCTCAATTTGTTGAGCTAAATACATTATTTTTAAAACTTATCTCCTGACTTCTTTCCAAACTATGTATCTCATATCATCATCACCAGCTTACTGTCGTTTCTGGTTGCTGTTCATCAATTAGCAGTTGTATAGGTCAGACGGCAGTCATTCCCGTAAAAGCTACAATAATCCAAATCAAGGGAACTATACGAGAGAAGACGCTGAGCTCCTAAGCGCAAGCTTCAGATACAACCAGGACTAACGCTGGTTGTTATATTACAACTTATAAATACAAATTCTTCAGTCGTGAAAAACCTAAATTCAATTACTCCACCTTCTTCGTCTTCTTGATCTCCAAAAACTTAAGGATATTAAGACACCAGAACATGGCGGAGGCCACGTAAAAGATTTGCAGGACAGTGGTGAGTCCAGGGCTTGTGACCGCCACGATTTTTGTGAGGAAGGCTAGCGCTGAACATCTAGCTACTTCTAGAAAAGCTGCCTTCTTGGAGTTGTCGAAAAGCATCCCGATGATTGTCAATGAGGCGATGATGTATAGGACGAAGATTAGAACTGATATCGGAGTCATGCCCTGAAACAAGCAAATAACTAAGGTAACTGTACCAATGCTCGACACTTTAAGGAAAAATAAAATTTCAATCTAAAAAATTTAACAAATTAATTACAGCATGGTCGTTACATTCTTTTTTAACTGTTACAGCAACAATTAGACATTAACTTTTGCCCATAAAATCTTTAAAATCTATCATACTTTTACTTTAAATTAAATTATTATGCACTTGGTCGAAAACACCAATGCTAGACATCATTGTCCCAATGGTCCAAGTATGTCAATAACTTCAATATTTATAACGTTTATACTAAAATTAGTAATAATCATAACTTATAAACAAAAAAATCACACCTATAAAAATCAGTACCCTTGGCAAAAATCTTAAGAAATAACACGACCGTGTTCACGGAGTCACATTATTTGCTGTCAACAGTCTTTCTAAATTTACTTCGGATGGTGTTGCGAATATTTGAACATATCTTATAGATACCATTAGGCATCTTTTAAGTCAATAGTCTTATAAAACAAATGGATAATTTTCTCAAAATACTGGGTTTTGTTCGAAAGTGTCTAGCATTGGTACAGTGTCGAGCATTGGTACAGTTACCTTAGTGTAAATTTTAAGTCTTGGTAACTTAGTGGTTAAGTTTTTTTTTTTATTTTTTTTTTATTTTTTATTTTTTTTAAAAGGACATTAGCAACCGAAATTACTAATATTCCCGTTAACCCCTCCAACTAAGCTAAATTGCTTGTGCTAAGAGTGGGTTCACGTCGGTAGTGTAATGGCCAGGATTCGAACCCGGGACCTCTCGATCGTAAGGCCGACTCCTTAACCACTAAGCTACCGACGCTTTAAGTAGTTGGTTCTACATCAATTAATCCCGGATACGAATCCTGGACTTCGATTGGACGTCAACTATTATCATACAGCGGTATGACAGTAGTTGTGCATAGTTAGTAGACACTGCAAAGATGAAACAATGAGTTATGTGAAATTATTGTCACGTCCCATCAGGATCTTGACTGACTTTTCCCAATTTTCAGGTTTAATTTACTATCTCTATAATAGCCTAGCCTAGCCGCGGTAGCCTAGTGGTATGGGTAATGGACTGCTGAGACGAGGTCTCGGGTTCGATCCCAGGTTTTACCATGGCACACACCAATGACTTTTCGATGCTTTTCGAAGTTATGTGTGTATTTATCGCAGGTTTATAAGTGCCCGGTTAATGGCAATAGGCTCGCCACCTATTACATTGGGACCTAAACATAAACGGCGAAATGTGGGTGCTAGCACCTCTGCCTACCCCTTCGGGGATACAGGCGTGAGTTTATGTTATGTTATGTTATAATATAAAAATGAATCCTTAAATGTGTTGCTAAGCGCAAATCTCAAGAACGGTTAATCCTTTAGTCTCAGTAGTTCGGTTGCTAGTCCGGTTGATCGGACTACTGCAACTTTTCAGTAGCAGTAGTCCGGTTGTCAAACGGAATCGAACTGTCGAATCCTTTAGTCTTTAGTCTGATTTCGCTAATTCTTTTTTTAGAATATTCCTTGAAGTCCGAGGATGGTTCTTACGGAGAGAGAAAAAAAGGAATCGACTGTTAGGCGGTACGAAGTTCGCGGGGTCAGCTAGTGTTCGATAAAATAATGTTCACTAAATAACTACTGACTAATTATTTCTACATTTCATAATATATTATTTCACGCTTACTAAACATAGAATCACACACAAAAGAAAGTTTTCATCAACTTTAATGCCATTAATTATTACGAGTGGATAAGGCTGTCGCACACACCACGATTTAGCAACGATATTTTTTTTAAGTTTTAGGTCATTTATTAAAAACGGTCGGTTGCACTTGTTGATGCCACCAGTGGCAAGTTCCGGTATGTTTGATACGCAAAAAAGAGGCTAGAATAAATTATTAAAAATATATAAAGTGCAACTTGAAGCGTCGTCGCCGGTAGCTTATTGGTTAAGGAGTCGGTCTTACGATCGAAAGGTCCTGGGTTCGAATCCTGGCCATAACATTACCGACGTGAACTCACTCCTAACACAAGCAATTTAGCTAAGTAATTTCGGTTGCTAATATTCTTAAAAAAAACTGATGAAAAGAACGAAATTTTAAGTTAAAAAGTTTTGTAGTAGGCGGTATCCATTAATTTACTTTTGATGTATGATTTCAAAATGGGTACCACCTGCTATCAAACTTGTTTTGATCTTTTCAATGGCAGTTGGGTTTTTGATTTTTTAATCACACCATTCAGGTGATGGAACCTAGAATTATATTATGCCACATTGTGAACAAAATTAAAAATAAAAGCCTGGGGAAATATATAGAGTTGTAGAAACATAGACATAGTTCTTGGTTTGTCTTCTTACTTCATACCTACTGAACCGCTTCATACTTTCAATATTATGTTATGTAAGAAGTTCAATGAGTTTCTGACTACTTTCTGACTAGGGGAAATTTAAATGGGAAAAGTTAACATCCAGGGCGGGTACTTTAGATAAGTTACAAAATTTAATTTTAGTATCATGGAAGACTATAAATCTATCTATCTCCCTATCTAAGTACTAGCTGTTTTAAACTTCGTATGTACAAGACAAAATTCGAACACGCAACACGTGTTGCTCAACAAGTATAACAAAGTCACGCAATACGCATATTGTTGCCAGCATACGCGCAACATGAAGCGCTACGTGTTCTCTGTTCGACGATTATGATGCGTCAACAGATATGATTGTTGCGCGTCTTGTATTGCGCAATGTTGCGCCATAATGTAGCGCAACATGGCACACAACAATGTTGCCTAGTGCATACTAGGGTTTATAGAAATATCGCTACCAATATTTTCTCTTGTTGTTGTTTCAAAAGTGACGTGAGGTGAAAAAATTGTAGGTACATGTTTTGTTATTATAATGCGGAGATGAAAAGCTGCCCCGCCTCTAGCCTCCGGCAATTAGGATTAACCTTACAGTAGCATACATCAGATTAAGAATACGAACGTGCCTTGAATAATAATAGAGAGCCTTAAGCAATTTGTTACATCTGATGTTTTTCCCCAATAAAAATTTTTGGTACACCTATCTACCATTTTTACGCGGAAATCTAACTACCACCCGGGTCGGACTTTAACCCTCCACACGCCACCTTGGGTCTTTAGATACAGGGGTGTAAGATTGTCTAAAATTATGTCCCTTGCACCCCGGCTGACACTGAGCTATTTCGGGTGGAACCCATTGTGTCTCTATTTGGCCCTTGGAAGGGGAGGCATCATACCGCCACCTATACCTATCTGCCTATGGTGTGACTTGACGACCTGTGTGGCGTAGCGGCGTTCGACTGCTTTTTCGGAGGTAGCGGGTTCGACTTTCACTCAGTATATTTTTTTTTAAAATAACATACGTTCGTATGACTTCACCTCCCCTGATAGTAAGCAGAAGGCAAAGTTTCAGGAAAGAAGGTCACCATTGCCGACAATAACAATATTGTAATGGTGACCTTCAGCTTAACAGCCTCTTTGAATAAATATATTATGTTTTTGCATTGGTCTGGATGTTCCTTTGTATGTTTATATCACAAAAGAAAATGTAGGTCTAAGTATGTATATCTGCATTCTAGGACTATGTTACAAGCTATCCGTCTCATATAAATTATGTCTTTAACCGACTTCAAAAAAGGGGGAAGCTCTCAATTCATATGTATGTTTTTTTTATTTTTATTTTTTACAGTGCCAATAATGTGATAGGACAATATCATGGCCACTGATTATATTAGTTCAAATTGTTGGCCTACTTTTGTCGTACACATTTAAATAGTTCAGAATTGGAAAGATTCTTTTATAAGTTCATTCCAATTTGGGTCACCGCACTTGTGCTATTTTGACGCGAGCTAATTAGGTCGCTTACCAGATGAAAATAATGTTTTTAAAATTTTTAAGTGGTTATTGGTCTCAGATGAATAAATGGAAGCCAAAAAGTGTCGATAGGTACGATTATGGTTTGATTATGCTTTGTACAGTAAACACCAGCTCTGACGAACAAAGTAGGTACTCAAAATTATCTTAATGCCTTTTTTTCGCCCCTTCCTGATGACTGATTGATCTGAAATTTGGAACACACCTTCAGTTCGGACAATAATACAATTTCAATCTATAAAACAGTTTGATTTGCTCTTATTACCTTGGCAATAACATCATTTTGAGACTTTGCAGTTAATATCATTCTGACGCTAACTGTACCTTGTGCCTTTTCTGTATATTCTTGCCTAACAAGGAAAAACAAAGGTTTCCCGTTAATATTTATTTATAGCCGCTCGAATTTCGGGATGACGTACACGAAGGTAAAATTAGAACACTACTTAATTTCGGGTCAGACGCTCAAGGCTAAGGATAGTCGTTAATTCTAACTTCCTGAGAATGTTAGTGAAACCATAAATGTTTACATAATGCCTATATTGAAATGAGGAGTAATGGGATCGTTTTGCCTAAAATGAGGGAAGCAAATTGCAGTGTGACATATCTGGTGCCCATTAAGCCTTTAATTATATCGATTTTCTTTTACTAGTAAAAATAGTCCAGTTAACACCTCTCAGCCTCCGTGGCGTAGCGGTAGTGAACGCGGCCGCTACGCAGGAGGCGCGGGTTCGATCCCCGCTCAGTGCAAATATTTGTGTGCATTAAACATTTGTATTTGCATTGGTCTGGTCGTGACTCTTAGATCACGTTAAGCCGTCGGTCCCGGTTGCCATAGAACGTCTATGGCAGTCGTTACGGGTAGTTGGTGCCCTAAAAAGTCCAAAAACAACGGTCTAGCTGCAAAGCTTCGATATCGCCTAATGTTAACATTGAGTTGTGGAGGTCAATGGCAATCGCTTCACGGAAATATCGAGGTCTAGCCAAATCCGTAGTCAAGACCGGTAATGCGGACCCCAGACTCCGAGCTGAAAGCTTCGGATGCGACTGGGAATTGATGCTAGGAGGAAGAAGTCCAGTTAACACCTCTAGCTAAACTAAATTGCTTGAGTTCGCGAACCCGCGATTTCTCAATCGTAGAGCCGACTCCTTTTCCTCCTTCCACTAAAGGTATGATTTCGAAGCCGACAGCATACCACAACTACTGACGCATGCAACACATATAGCGTACTCATTACTTGTTTAACTCCGATACGGATAAAGTGGACCATTGAGAAGCCGCAATGAATGAGCAGTTTTCCAGTAGGTATAATAATCTGTTGGTTTTTAAATCATCAAGAGATGGCGCTAGCATAGCTTTTGGTAATTTTAATGTACTCTGTGGTTTATTTGTGCGATGTTGCCAAAGTTTAATTTCATTTACCCATATTACAATAGATAAAATATGATAAAACGCTTAATTCTTTTCGCGTCACTGTCTGTAATTTAAAATAATATTATATTTAAAATAATTTTATCAAAAAAAAATGTCAAAACATTTCTGTAAAGTAAATCATTACAAAACCGAAGAATATAGTATAATTCCCATAAATTAGGGAACACTAGATGTGAGACCACACTCTACTTACCAAAAGTGCCGGCTGCACCATCTAGCTTGTCTTTAAGAACGCTATAAATACCTACGGGAAAACTGCTCATTACGCGCATTCTGCTACGTCCGTCGGCAGTTGGCGTATGCGGTCGGCTACGGAATCTTAACTTTAGGTTCAAATATTTACTCTTAACCGGACCATGTCTGAACACATCGGCTTTTTTGTATGTGAACGGATCTTCCGTTCCATTCGTTCAAATGCGAGGCTTTCACTGCCTTATTTGCTACACACCCCCATAAGGCATCTAAAATAACTGTCAAATATGTGATGTGAACGAAACATACACAGATAGGTACGAAAGCAGTCTGAGAAAGCAAATCGTTCATCGATAGCTTCATATTAATCGAAACCTTGAGTAGGTATAACCTTATGATTTGAGAAATTACAACGATTATCACTTATACAGTGTTGAATAAAATATTTGAAGACGGGAACGATCTAAACACGCTTCTTCCATTTTTGCCCATAAATTTATCAACAAATTTTACATTATTTATTTGTCTGGCCTAAGGGTTGTACATAAAGAAATTTTTGTGAGCTACGTTTGCCGATCCTCCGCCTTCCGCATCCAGTCCATCCCAGCCACCTTGAGCATACTATTTTTTTTAGATAATATATGACAATGAATTTAAAAACAAAGTTAACAGAAATAAGAATATTAATACAAATCTATTAATTAGGATATACTCCTATCACACAAATGTAATTAAAATTATAAACCTCTTGAGCTCATTTTAAAAGCACGTCATTTACCAAACTCAATTTCAATGAAGTCTTAAAATCCATAAAACTAAATCCATAACTATGTCTGTCTGTTTGTCTGTCTGTTACGCTTTCACGCCTAAACCACAAAACCGATTTTGATGAAAACGGGTACAGAGATAAATTAGACATTGGGAAAGGACATAGGCTATGTTTGGTTACGAAAAACCGACATCCACGTGTGTGGAGCCACGGACAACAGCTCATAATAAAAAGGGCTTAAATAAATATTCTGAATAAAAAAAATACTCACCATATACTTAGAAGCTAGTTCGAAGAAGCCGTACATGACGACAGCATGATGCGTCACGAGGTAAATGTTGCACCAGGCCGGCAGCTGTACGTCGTACTTTTCTCTATTTTCCACCTGCCAAAGACCATCATGTATAAGGACGGGTATTCCCCACAATATTTTCCTAGTAAGTAACCCTCTGAGGCTTAGAAATTTGAAAGTAAGTGGTATGAATTTAAATAATACTTCAGTTATAAAAATGGGAGTTTCATTTTATTTATATTTATTTATTTATTCCCTATTTTTAAAATTTATTTTTAATTTTTGAATATATTATTAAAACGAGAACGAGTGAGCCATTATGTAACTTATGTAACCTATTAATTGAGTGGCTCTAACTCTAGCATGGATCCACACAATTTGCCAAAGTAAACTCTTCACAGTAAAAGATAAAATTCACCTACAATTGAAATTAATTAAAATAACGTATAGTTTTCTCGAATCCAACGATTCTCACGTACATGGGAAACTTCAGCATTTTTCCCAAATTTGGTAATACATAATGCAAAGTCGTTGAAAATAGATGATCCCATTTAAATTTTAACAGGGCTAAATTTAAATTTTAAATTCGTATCTAAGACATTCACAGTTCGATAAGATAACACCTCAGGGAGGAAACAGGGAGAGATGAATAATATTATCGACTCTTTTACTAAGAACTTCCTTTGATAGTTATCAAATTAGTTAATTTTGGAATCTTTGACTTGCTTTGAGGTTCTCAGTCTTTAGAGTTCGTTTTCTAAGAACTTTGAACGTGAGAATATTAAAATATTTTAGTAGCCGGTTCCAGTTTCGCCAGGGAATACGTTCGTGAAAATACCCGATTGAAACGCTCTCTATCTACTTGAAAAAAGGACGAAAAAACTAAGAACCATCTTAAAAGCAGGCATTTGAGGTTAATCGATTTAGAACTTTTTAAATTCTTGAAATGAACACAAACCAACTTAAGGTTAAAAAAAATAAAACAATTTTATTTTTGACCTGATTGTTGGTGGGTCAAATTTAGTAGGTAATTTAAATTTTACACCTTCCTGTTTACTAATATTGATCTGTTATTTCATACACTTCTTTAGTTCGGATGACAATACAATTTAAAAACCACTTCACATTTTTTAAAGTATAAATAGATTTTATATTTTTTTCTGCCTACCCCTTAGGGGATATAGGCGTGAGTTTATGTTATGTTATGTTAAATAGATTTTATTTGAGATTAATATTCTCACCCTAAATTCTTATCATTTTTTTTTGTTAACGTTGTTGAAACGAGTTTGTAAGCTGTTCTTTTAATAAATAAAAGAAAAAAATATACTTACATCTACTTTGTCAGCTTCATTACCCAATCTGGGTGTGCCTGGCTCCCAGCTTGGACCCCAAAAGACCGCACGAGCTTTGTTTCCCCATGTGTCCATGCTTTGGAACTTTTCAGCAACGTACTGTGAGTAGAATGTCTGTAAAGAAAATAAATTGTTGATGAAATGAAATTGAGACTTATATTCGTTTGAATGAAATATTAGATCTTTAAATGTGTCTGGCACAAAAAGTATTATCCGTACTAATATTTTAGGTAAATGCGAAAGTAACTCTGTCTGTCTGTATGCTTTCACGCTCAAACTACTGATCCGATTTTGATGAAATTTGGTACAGGGATTGATTAGACCTTGAGAAAGGATATAGGCTATGTTTGATCGCGATAACCGATATCCACGCGGGTGGAGCCGCGGGCAAAAGCTAGTATTTAATAACAAAATATGACTATTATATTAAAAATAGCATCACAATCATTTTATTTAGGTATCAGGTAAGGTAAGATCAATGGGCACCTATATGTATAAGGGCTGAATCTATAACTTTTTCGAGGTAAGAATGACATCTCAAAAGAAACTAACGTAGGTAATAAAAGTGCCTACTTTTATAACTTTTAAAAATACTGTTATTCTAAAATCATTTCAGGTATTATAAAATATATTTCATTTTGAAAGATTATGAAACTAGAACTCAGTTTTAATTTCTTAAGTTAAAGGTAGATGAAATAATATAAAGCTTCTTGAGTTTAGTTTGGAGGCTAATCCTAAGTAAATATTAAACTCTTACTTAAATATTCTCTGCGGTGTAAATAACAGTATCTTTGTTATTTCTCAAAGGCCTAAGTTCAATAAGATATTGGGGAACGTTTTAAACATCAAGTTGAAATATCAATTCTATTTAAATATAAACGAATTGCCAAATAGGTTGCTAAGACGGTTCGAACAATTAATTTCGTCTAATTTCATAACTGATTTTTGATAAACAGCTACTAATATGGATCTTTTCTTACCAACTACGAAAGAAGCATTAAATTGTAGTTTTCATAACCAAGGTGTCATAACCAGCTACGAAATCGGTTCAATCTTTTTTTTTTCAGTTTTGAAACTATAATTTTTTTTCTTATTTTTTTTATAAAGAATATTAGTAACCGAAATTACTACAATCCCTTTAACCCCTCCAGCTAAGTTAAATTGCTTATACGAATACGAATCCGAGACCTCTCGATTTAAAGGCACGCTCACTAAGCTACCGACATTACCGAAAATAGCTGCAAAGTTAAAAAGTATATCGATAAATATCACTAACCTGTAAATACATCGGATTGAAAGATGGTTGATTGTAGATAAGCCCATAGACGATCTCAATCTTATCAGTCTCCGGTCTGAAGGTTCCGAAGATTCGGTCCCAAATGATAAGGACTCCGCCGTAGTTCACGTCTAAGCAATATTTGTTGCTACCTGAAGACAAGAGAATAGCTATTTCAGAGAGGAAAACATAGATAAATGTGTACGGTACCCTTTTTTATAGAGCGGATATCCCTTCAGAACCCCTTTCCCCCGCCGAAGCCAGCAGGAGCGATTATATCAGATTCAAACCGATTAAAACTGCATACCGTTTTGGATCATTAAGGTGAAATTGCCACTGGCATATCTCTCGCGCCTGGTCGATCAAGGGCTATCTCCGTTTTCGAAATAGCCCCCTTGGGTGTAAAAACGACGGTTATCTCCATCTTGCCCCTGGATAGGGGGAAGCACGCATCGCACCGTCACCTGGGTCTACTTCTGCTAGGGTGACAGGTGGCTCCATCTGTCACCCTCATGCATTAAGGTATCAGTAGGATAGCTACTTTAATGCCTGGGTGTGTGACAGATGGGGATGTAGGTATGTGCTAGGGTGACAGGCGGCTCCATCTGTTACCCCCAGGCATTAAGGTGCCATACTGGTATCCTTAATGCCTGGGAGTGACAGACAGTGAAAACCGAGGCAAAAACTGACTTATACTAAAAAACGGTTACTAAAGACTTACCATGATGAACTCTGTGATGGCTAGGAGTGTTAAGAATGTATTCCAGAGGTCCCAAGCTCTTGACTACCTTGGTGTGAATCCAGAACATGTAGAGGTAGCTGAATTGGTGGTGCATTACGAATTGGGCTGGTGGTATCGCCAACGCCAGTGGCAAGTAGAAAATCTGGGGGAGATACAAGTATTTGAGAAAATGAGTTACCAAGTCTAAAAATAATCTATACTATTATAGAGTTTCAAAATAATAGTGTTTGCACATTGAATATATTTAAAAAAATAGTTGACTAATGTTATAGTAACGATACCTACTGAACACAAAAATTTATATTTTTTTATTCGTTAAATCTATTTCTTATTTGCTAAAACTACTGAACTGATTTTTTGTAAGACAGACTAAAAGTCTTACGTTTGTTTAATCGTAATTTGTTGAATAGAACCGGAGATAGATCAAAAGTCACGTTATCCGACATACAAGCAAACGCAGTACCTATCAGTTAGTTAGTAATAGGTATAATTTACTAAGTTCTTTGGATACAGCAACAATACTACAATATTTATTCGACAATATTTATTTTTCTCATCCATCTATCAATACATACATGACTGCTTACCTAACGTACGAACAAAGACTTATTACAAAGGTTTCTCTGAAACCGATATTTCTCACAAACCACGCACGGAATATCACAAGGTACGGTCGCATTGACCTCACCTTGTATATATTATTTACTAGTAGCTCGGATCCCGGCTCCGTCTGGGAATAAATTCATAAAAGAATTCTATACGAGCTTTCCATACAACGGTCTGTCACCTTGAAAGGGTGACCTTTGACCATATACTGTGTGTACTCAGTATGCAAACAAAATGCATCGCAAAAAACGTCTTCAAATACGCGTTATGTGAGTAAGATAAATGTCAATATTGTTATTTAAGCTGTCAATGTGTGCATGCCATGGGATGTGGGTATGTATAATATAATTATGTCAACTTGTACCAAAGTAGTGCTGCTTGCTGTGTCTATAGGTTGTCTAAGCTGTCACATATTATATCATGCTTAGTACTTCAAAAAATTATGTATTTTCCCTACTTTTCATAGTTAATTTTACCCCTTCAGTAGAGATATTTCTGAAGTAAAAAGTCGGTTGACGATAACCAGGTAAGAAATAAAATATAAATGAAGGAAATTACTTATCTTCTGTAATATAAAAATGAATCCCTAAATGTATTGCTAAGCTCAAATCTCGAGACAGCTGAACCGTATTAGCAGATTTTTTTTTAGAATATTCCCTGAAGTACGAGGATGGTTCTTACGGCGAGAAAAAATTTAAAAAAAGTCGGTACAAAGTTCGCGGGGTCAGCTAGTAAAAAAAAAACTCGACTACATCGCCAAAAAATCTTTCTTAGTAATGCGTACACCATTAAAGGCATCACCTGCTAAAATTTCAAGTTTAGCACCGTGATAGGCTCTGCGTTGATGAAACCGTCAGTCGGGACAAGTAGATTTTATATGTGTAGATGGTAAGATGTTAGAACACAAAAACATACGAAGATGAAATGCCCGCCTCTGGTTGCTTTATAAATATGGATTATGAACAAGGGTAAGGTGGATACGTTTCTGTGTGTATTTTCATTAGCTTGTTTCATGAAAAGCAAGTGAATACTCAGGTGTATTTGTTGTTTTTTTTTGTTAAAGAAACATAAAATATATAGTAACGTTATGAATATAACCGTTATAGCAAAGAAAATCTTCAATACAAGAAAATATTCATAATTTCACAGCGTTGGTTCTTGCTAGCTGGCTTGCATTAACTAGCTTTCAAGTCTCCCTTTTATTTCTGAAGTAACTGCCGTCTGACTACCCAACTCCGAGAAGAAAATCTGCACTAAAGTCTCGTCCATCAATCAGCAGGTTTACCGGTTTACCAGTGAGATAAGGGCCCCAAAAATCTTGTTGGAATTGGAATCCATACAACAAAAACGAAATAAAGGCTCTAAAAATACCTTTAGAGAATTCGATTATCTGTCCCTAACAAAGGTTGAAAGGTTCCTTTAAGTAAAAGTACTATAAGACGAAAAGTAATTACTTAAATTGATCTATCTAATAGCCGGTTCCCACGGTCTGCGATATCGCGGACGGACGCGGACCAGCTCGCACGGCACACCGTGGGAAGGGTCTCGTCCGTGGTAGCAGAGGACGTCCGTGGCGGTGCGCCAGTATCCGTCGCGAGGCGGTAACTTCAAAGGTGCGGTGCGGCGCGATCATTTTCCGAATCATAATCCCACCGCGCACCGGTAGGATCACAGGACAAGGAGTATTTTATGTCATTCGGTAATTTTCTACCGTGATTCCACTACTATGGGTGACAAAACAAAAAATAAATAAAATTAGATATAGGTATGTCTATGTACACTTACGTTAAACGACATTTTGTGGTATGCTGATATCCACCAGCGACGTGGTTTCTTTTTACTTTTACTAGATCTCATAATTTGGTAATTGTTAATTAATACCACAGCCGCGGCTGCAGCGACGACACGTTTCTCTTTCACTTTGCATTTGGAAATGAAGTTATCAAAAGATCTACACAGACCAACACGCACCGTTGGAAGAGCCCTGTCTGCGTGCGTTGCCGTCCGCGATCGTCGGCTGTGCGTGATGATCCGCAGAATTGCGGACGGTGGGAAGCGGCCTTTAGAGATTTATCTATCTTAGAATGGTAGTTAATTGCTTTATAGTACTTACGAATCCGCACCATCCTTGTAATATAGACTGTCGTATACCGACACCCATATTGAAGTCTTCTGATGTGTGGTGTACTTGATGCTGGGCCCAAAGTATGTGAACCTCTGTCGAAAGAAAATAACATTATATATTTTTTTGTATTAGGTACTAAGCTCCATCTCACTTAATAGTAAGCTAAAGGTAAAGTTTCAGCAGTAAATACCACAATTAGAGAGTCATGCTGTGGAATGAACTTCTTGCTATGGTTTTTCCAAGCGACTACAATGTGGAATTCTTCATTAGAAGGGCATTAGAAGATTTCTAACGGGTCGGCAGCGGCAGATGTAGTGTACTACTGACTTTATTCTGTTTATCTCAGAAGATGGGCTGAGGTGTATAGGTATTCGTGACACACCTACTATATTTTTTGATTCCCGTAATAGAGAACGCGTATTGCCGTCAATTGCCTAGGTACTGGAGTACACCTATACTTTCAATTCTACTTCACCGGTTCCTATATATACATACTGACAAAGATAGATCGTTTTAGTCTTCCATGCTGCTGTCATTCTACCAACTGCAAATTTCACTTTGTAATCCTATATGTTTATATGACATTACAAAGTGACATTTGCAGTTGGCAGAATGACAGCAGATCAATTATTGACCTGTTTTAAGGTTTATGGTAAAGCCGCTGATCGATTTACGATTGACTTGTACTGTCCCATTGGTATTGTCCACATTGACCATGAAAATATATAAGCGTCACTTGCTTACATGAAGGTCAATGTTTGTGTTAGATGCTATTTCTTCGGTAAAGGTATGATTCTGAAGCCAACAAATGCCGACGCACGCAGCAGATGAGCGTAATTCATTGCGGCTTCTCAATCGTCTCCTTTAACCGTGTCGGAGTTTAACAAGTAGTGTGTACGCTGTATGTGCTGCATGCGTCGGCAGTTGTCGTATGCGGTCGGCTACGGAATCATAGCTTAATGCCATTTTTTTTATACCACTTAGGTGGCAGATAAGCACACTGCCAACCTGAAGGGAAGTGGTTACCATGGACGTCTGCAACACCAGGAGCGTTATTCTCGTGCTGCCAACCTTGTAAGAACCTTCTAATGTCCTACTTGAAGAACTCCATAATTAGTAGTTGCTTGGAAAACTACAGCAAGGAGTTCATTCCACAGAAACACATCATGACACTTTAGGATCCACAGGCTCAGAGATAAAGGCTTCGGATGCAACTGGGACCAACTGACTCAGCCTCAGATACATGGCTCGAGTCAACAATAGTGCCCGGAATACGGCAATAGACTCACCACCTTGGAATTACGTGGGACCTAATACAATGACTGGTACAATTTGGGTGCCAATTCACCTCTGCATAACCCTCTAGGGATAAAGGCGTGATTATATGTATGTAGTTCTAGGTATGTAGGTATGTATTCATGCTCTACATTCTAACTAAAAGAGTATATCTATTAATCTTCTCATAAAACTCTAGTTTGTGTAAGCTTTATTGTGTGATTTCTTTGCGAATACATTCGGAAGAAAGAACATTAATATCCTAGCTAAACACATTGTATCCATAGTTGGCAACGATTCAAGCAATAATAAGGATTTATTGGATCCGTATCTTTCGATTATATTTAGAGTGATGATAATAAAAGTGGGATTTTATGAGGATTAAGGTATGATTCTGAAACCGACCCCATACGACAATGACAGACGCATGCAGCACATACAGCGCACACATTACTTCAAAACTTCAATACTGATAAAGGGGACACTTGAGAAGCCGCACTGAATTATGCGCATCTGCTGTGTGCATTGGCAGTTGTCGTATGCGGCTACAGAATCATACGTTTAGATAATGCTGTTGTCACCCATATGTATATAAGTAAATACTGTGAGTAGTAATCGGAAAGGAAGGGAGAGAGACCTTCATTTGGGGAAAGCTTGTAAACATTGTGATAGCGGTTAGGGTTGATGCATAGAGATAAATATAAGCATCGGTAGTTTAGTGGTCAAGGAGTCCGCTTTACTATCGAGAGAGCCCAGGTTCAAATACTGGCCATTATACTACCGATGTGAACCCATTCCTAACACAAGCAATTTAGCTTAGGTGGATGGGTTAACAGGAATATTATTATAATAATATATAATAGGATGACTGATAATGAGTTACTTTAAATACTGAGTGGGCGACTAAAATACTGAGTGATCCGTGATACAGAAAGTGTGTTGCTTGTAGTGATGATCATGTGCAAGCGGGGCGACAGTGCTAACTAGAGGCTCCATCTGAAAACCAGCGCTGCGTATACTAATGATGTACGCAGCATTCATGCTGAGATGGGGCCCTATTTGGGTCTGCGCGATGATGGAATGTTGTTGTATTGATAGTAACTAATATTATTGTATTGTATTGCTGTTGTTTCACATTGTGCAGATAACTCAAATAAAACTTTTTTCTTTCTTTCTTTCTTTCTTTCTAAATTGTGAAGTTATGAGGATTCGAATATAGCGCGCCCCAACTTGGATAGGTTAGGTTAGAAGGCTAACGTGGGAGCGGAGCGGAGCTCCCGCTTTAGCCTTCGTGGTTATTTTTTTATAACCATCCAGAAAATAGTAACTCACTTAGTATTTTTGTATGCCACATTCAGTAATTTTGACACCCATAAATTTAATAAAATGATTCTTCACGGATCTTGCTTTTCGGATTAATTTGTCGCCGCGTTAAATACATGCCCTTTAAAAATAATACAGATTTAAAAGAAATAAAGCTTTGATTTCTTACCATGGCAAGCTCTATGCATCCAATAATAACAGAAGTCGACGCCCAGCGCTGCAGCGTACCACGTCAGAGTGTGGTCCCATGGTAATTCCACCAGTCTGAAGTTCACGTATATCCATGTGTATAGGTAAGACTCCGCTCCACGCCATACGAGTCTGGAAAAATATTGCTTAGTTAAAACATTATTAGGTACTATATTCTAGTTGAAGACTAAAGGTATGATTCCGAAGTCGACCGCATTATGACAACGACAGACGTATGCAGCAGATACAGCGTACCCATTAAGGTCCAACCCCACCAAACGGACGGCATCGGCCCGGATTTTACAATCTTTAAACAAAATTAAATCTTATTATCACAGTGTTTGAAGTTTATATTACCAAGTCACGCACAACAGCTTGACAGCGACTGCGGCGGCATGACGCACGTTAAGCTGTCATACGTGACTTGGTAATATAAACTTTAAATGCTGTGATATAAGATTTATTTTGTTTAAAGATTGTAAAATCCGTTCCATAAAGGGGACGGATTACGCGCATCTGCTGCGTGTGTCGGCAGTTGTCGTATGCAGTCGGCTAATTTTAGTCGCGAGTTGAGACCATGACTGCTGAAAAGTAGCCGAAACCTTGGGATAACAGTAAATAATAACAAATATATCGCAAAAGAATCCGTTAAAAAGTAGTTTTATTTCAATGTGTGAGATTCGCGTAAATATTACCCCTTATAAATATGGGATAAGGTTGGATGATGAATTATACCTAGAATTTTAATTTACGGAATATGTCTATGCTAAGTCTGACATGGATTAAAATGAATTCTCAGAAGTCAAGGTGTTCTCTTTAATTAAAATATTCAATAGAGCTCGTCGTTTCATTCGTTCATTTTATAGAAGATTTATTCGGAATAAGTTACATACAAATGAAAATTTAGTAGTAATCTCAGAAGCACGGCTTTTTTGAGATCCTGAGACAGATTTTGAGAGGAATTCTTACAAAAGGGATAAGCTGTGTATTTACATAAATTCGCATTATCCGAAGTTGAGAGATTGTTTTCACTTCATCAGCCGTAGAATACATAAGTTATTCAAAACACAATTTTGCCCTGCGGAAGGATCAGACGAGGAGATATTTTCTACGTCACCTGAGCCTTCTTTAGACGAAAATTAACGATAATAATATGAAGGAATGCTTTGACTACTGAGCTACTGAAGCAAGTCGTAAGAGTCCGGTAGATGACTCCCACCGTCGTCGCCCTAAGGGTTGTATAGGAGAATTTGGCATACTTAAGATTTGACTCGGTAGCTCAGTGGTCAGACCATTCTCCCTCATAAGGGAGTGAGTGCGGGTTCAAGTTCCGTCTGAGTCACTTCACTTTTTCCAATCTTAATAGAGTTTAT
Organism: Eilema depressum; assembly: GCA_914767945.1. Lineage (NCBI taxonomy): Eukaryota > Metazoa > Arthropoda > Insecta > Lepidoptera > Erebidae > Eilema > Eilema depressum. Next base: position 3,051,463 of record OU612021.1, read on the forward strand.
TTATATTTGTCCATGGAAATCGCATAACAATGTCAAATGCCAATAATTTGCATAGTGCAAATTATTTCATCGGTGGTTCATAGAAACATGAGTGTATGAATCTACTTCATGCTGTATTTTTCGAAAATTGAATTTATAAGTCAGTTTCCCCAGTTTGGCAAACTTAGTGAGGGATAATGGGCAGTGAGAATAACTTATTCAGAAATTCCTAGCTTGTTTTAAAAACTATCGTAAAAAGTTGCATGACATTATGACTATTATGTTCTATGATTATAGGTATAAATCGGAACTTTATGTCTTTTGACTGTGAAGGAGTTCCAGTTACTTATACAGATAGTATCCATGACCACGTTTGGGGTTATTCGACTCATACATCGAATGAACAAGTTAATTATTATACCTAATGAATATTAAGACTATTAGTCTCGATACGCATCTAATATGTGCATAAGTTGCGAAAGTTTAAAAACAAGTAAGCAATAATGTTCTTGATCATAAAGTTGTGACATGTTTTAATCGATACTGCATATGCATAACTTTAACAGATCCCAAGATAAGGTAATTATTTGCATAAACACGTGTCGTTGTCACGTGTGGAACGTCTAAACACGGTTGACCATGGTAACTGTATTGGCCAATCGTTTTTATATATTTAGATAAATAACGGTGTACAAGTGTTAATAAATAAATCATTAGTGAACAAAAATATTAAAGAACGATTCTAACTTGCGAGTAGGTAACCTTTTAATTTTTTCGGTCCCTACGGTCGGTAGCTTAATGGTTAAGGAGTCGGCCTTGCGATCGAGAGGTCCCGAGTTCTAATCCTGGCCATTACACTACCGACGTGTAACTCACTCCATACACAAGCAATTTAGCTTAGCTGGAGGGGTTAACAGGAATATAAGTAATTTCGGTTACTTCTTCTTCCTCTTAGCGTTAATTCCCAGTCGCATCCGAAGCTATCAGCTCGGAGTCTGGGGTCCGCTTTTACCAGTCTTAACCACGAATTTGACTAGACCTCGATATTTTCCGTGAAGCGATTGTCATCTGACCTCCACAACCCAATGTTAACATTAGGCGATATCGAAGTTTAGTAGTTAGACCGTTGTTTTTGGATTTTTGAGGGCTCCAACTACCCGTAACGACTGCCATAGATGTTCTCATGGCAACCGGGACCGACGGCTTAACGTGCTCTCCGAGGCACGACCAGACCAATGCAAATACTCATATTTCATTCACACAAATATTTGCACTGAGCGGGGATCGAACCCGCGCCTCCTGCGTAGCGGCCGCGTTCACTACCGCTACGCCACGGAGGCTGTCTATATGATGGGGAGTAAGGTATCCCACCCGTCCCTCACCCCCATCTATCCCAGAGTAGTCTCGGCGACCCCGTGGAATACCTTGAGCCACCTAAGTTAAAAGTCACTTTCGAGTATTCTAGCTCACTAGTTTACGAATGATGTTGCAGTATAGCTCACTAAACTAATATTTTAACTTACCTTCCACATTCTTGGAGGATTCCAAGTGATAAGCTCGTGATGCCATCGTTGAGTCTGATGCCTGGCTTTCCTTCTAGCCTTAGAACTATGTGCTCCATTATCATAAAGAGGATGAAATACGGCCATGACTGTAACAAAGAAAATTTAATTACTAATACATACTAATACATCAACTACTAATACTAATACATCAACTACTTACATTAATTAGTTAATGTAGCGGCACTAATCCTACCTACTTTCCCATTACTATAACTTTTGTGCATGTACCTAGGTACTATGGTCAACAATAGTGACCCACATGACACTGAGCATTGACACTTGGGAACTCCTAGAGAAAATTAAAATGTCTAGGAACCCGCATCGAAATTAATCAAAAGTAAATTGGAGGTATCAGAAATATAATAACTTATATGAACTCTCCGCCTGTGTAGATGTCGGTTAGGGGATGTCCATTAATCACGTGAGGCTTAAAAGGGGGAGGGGGGTTGGTTCGGAAAAAATCACGAAATATCACTAGGGGGGAGGGATATTGTCACGATTCTTAGTTTTCTAGCATTAAATAATAAATAAAAAAATACACGTGATTTTGGTTAGGGGGGGGGGGGAGGTACACCAAAACCTCACCACGTATCACCATGGGGGAGAGGGGGTTAGAAAAATGCTAAAAAAACAGCACGTGAATAATGGACAGCCCCTTGTAGCGACTATATCTACCCGTGTACCTTTAATGAAAATCAGTATAGTGTTTTTGGAGTGGCAGCATAACAGAGTGACGAACGGTTACTTTCGCATTTATAATATTGGTATGGATTTACGCCCCTCCTCAGCAAACAGGAGACAATAAAGCAAACTAAAAAATAACCTAATAGATCGAAAGTCCTAATACGCTGCTTCATTTTTAGAACAAAAACCTGCACAATGTATTCCTAAAACTATTTATCGAAGTGTTGTTACCCAAAACAAAAAGATATCAACATTCTCATCCAGATTTTCTATGCGTCTATACGGTTCAATATATCAGCCAGATACCCAACCACACGGCACAAATCGAAATGTAATCCTCTAGTCAGCCCACACCTGTGGTGCGTATCATATATGTTCCGTTCACAAGGCATCGTCGCCGTTGCAGTGAATGTGCATAGATCAAGTTTCGATGTCACAGCTATTGTAGCAATACTGAATTATTATGAAATAATATCTAAGGGGCTATACATATCTAGGGTTTTCATTAGCTCTAAAATAAAGAAAATAAAAGAAAAAGGCTGTAGAGAAAACCATTTTAAAAGTGACAATATATTATTTTACATAAGGCGAGTGTTTCCGTTTTCAACCCACTTTTTTCAACCCATAATTCCGTTTTCATCCAACTGTGTCTTCCGTTTTTATCCCACAAAATGTGCGTTGTGGATTGTAAAACAATCCATACATTTTTGAGACATGTTATTTGTTAAGTGTCATCTAGCGCACACTTGCGCCTAGGGAGTCTTTAAAATTTTATAAAGTTTGTAAGAGTTCAGGAGACTACCTCCCTTTTATATGTCTCCTTTGACCTTCATTGCTCTTCATAGCTTATGGGTCATAGTAATATCCATACTACGGCTTTAAAATGTCCGTTAGATTAGTAGCAACCTTATTTTATGTTAGGCCTCATTCCTAATCATTGTACTCTCGTAGTATTATAAATGCAAAAGTAACTCTGTCTGTCTATCTTTCTGTCTGTTATGCTTGTACACCTAAACCACTAAACCGATTTCAATCAAATTTAGTATAGATATAGATTAGACATTGAGAAAGGACACAGGCTATGTTTGGTCGCGATAACCGACATCTGCGCGAGCAGAGCCGCGGGCAACAGCTAGTTAAAAATAAATAATGAAATAAAAATTATTACTAAATTAAATCATAATATCTTATGTAAAACAATTAAAATTCTAAACACGAAGGCAAAGGTCACAAATGACTCTAAAAATAAAATTTTAAAAGGGCGTGAAAAGTAAATTTATTCCTACCGCGTATACGTAATTGTTCTTCAATAAAAGTAGCGGATTCGAACCGGAGAAGCGAATTGTCTGACTTCGTATAATATATCGATGGTCCCAATCAAGAAAGTCGTATCTGCAAAATGACCACTTTTCAGTAGAGCAGTTTGAAGTTTATTTTTACGCCCAAAAGGAAAATACAAATCGCAGGAACCTTAAACTTGGAATATATCATGAACATATGTATAGTTATATTATGTAATAGATAAAATTACATAAACACTTGTATTTTAGGAGAAAATGTACATACAACATTTTATCACGGATAAAAATACTGACTGACTGTCGATTGTGGCACTTTCGACATTTTTAATTGGGTTTTCATTGATGAACTTGGTTGGAAGTGGAATATGCGACATTTTTAAATGTTAAGTCGTGAATTAAAAAATGTCGAATATGGGTTAGGAGGTCCGGTGAATGTAAGAAAAAAATAAAAAATAAAACGAACAATATTAGGTAGTTACATAATAATGATATTTAAATTACTATTAAAACAAATAAAAAAGTATTATTGGACAGTCAATCAATCAACTACTGTAGTCCACTGCTGGACATAGGCCTCTCCCAATACGCGCCACGTTTGCCGATCCTCCACCTTCCGCATCCAGCCCATCCCAGCCACCTTTCGCAGGTCGTCAGTCTACCTAGGTGTCCACCTTCCGTCTACCTTCTTGTGGCAGTATCATACAGGCATCTTAACACCTCGATGTATCGCCAATCAACACGGCACCGCTGCAGGGCATCCGGCACTGCCCCGGTTTCGATAGAGTCGAAGGTTTTTTCATAGTCCACAAATGCCATACACCGCGGTTGGTTGTACTCCTGGGTCTTTTCTACAATCTGCCGAACAGTATAGATGTGGTCCACGGTACTATAGCCTTTTCGAAACCCGGCTTACTCAGGTGGCTGGAACGCGTCGAGCTTACCCGACAGGCGATTTGTGAGGACTCTCGAGAACAACTTGTAGAGATGACTCAGGAGTGAGATGGGCCTATAGTTCTTCAGCAAGGTCTTATCGCCTTTTTAGAAGAACAGTACCACCGCACTCCCGCTCCATGCCCTAGGTGTTAGCCCTTGCTGAATGAGGGAATTAAAGAGGCTTGCTAGCTCTTTCAGAATTGGAGTGCCACCTGCTTTCAGCAGCTCAGTAGTAATTCCGTCATCACCAGGGCACCTGTTGTTCTTCAGATGCCTGAGAGCCGCCTCTGCCTCGCACTGCTCGACATCTGGCAAATCCTCGGTGTAGTGGCGCTCTGTGGTCCTCATCGCTGTGTCCCGTTGGTTTACACGTCCGTGATATAGAATTGCTCGATCTCTTCGAGTATCTCGAACTTCGAAGTCATCATTTTGTCATCCCCGGTTTTAAGTTTCATCAGGTGGGGCCTCCCCAACTGCTGAGCGAACACTTTCGACCCTCTATTACGCTCAATTGCCCCTGAATGGTGCGAGTGTTGGAGCGTCGGAGGTCGCGTATTAGCTTTTTGATTTGTTGGTTTAAGGCTCTCCCATCTGACGAAGATGACTGTGTGGATGGTTGTTCACGTCTCTTTCTCATAAGTTCGAGAGTCTCAGGAGAGAGTTTGGACTCTTGCTGTTTGCGTTTTCCGAGAAACAACTTCCTACAATGTTTTGACCACTATGTCGGCCTTCTCGTCAATGCCCCTAGAGGATGAACTTTTCGGACCCTAGAGCTACTTGGAGCGGCGGCGTAGGTTGGAGGGTTGACCTTATCATTCAGAATCTTTCTGCCTTGATGTTGATATTTAGAGAGCCTCGGTCGGTAATCGCTTTCAGTATTAAACTTGTTGATCAAAAGACATCTCTAAATATGTGCTTCTGTCCATTACGAAAAAGTCAATCTCGTTCCTTATCGCAGAGTCCCGGCGTTGCCAAGTCCACTTCCTGTGAGGTTTTTCTTAAAGAAACTATTCATTAAGAAGAGCTCCTGTGACTCGAGGAACCTGACTAGCATTTGCCCCCTGCGATTTCTGCACCCCACTCCATAAGGTCCGATTTTTGTCTCGTCGCGTTCTTGTACTCCCAATTTGGCATTGAAGTCCCCCATAACAACGATGTAAGTGGCCTTGGCGGTGTGATTAATTGCTTTAGCAATATCCTCATATTACCGCCTCGGCTGTTTCGTTGGGGTGAGACGAGGTCGGCGCATATACCTGTATCACCTTCAGCGAACGACTGTTCGTGATTTTCAGGATAAGGTACGCTACCTGGTTCGACACACTGCCAATTTCAATCAACAACGCTGCTGATGAGGTCTTTTTTGACTAGAGAGCCGACGACGCCTGCCTGGGAGAGCTGCTCACCTTCTCTGAAGTAGAACAGGTCGCCTGACTCAAGGGTTATCGTGTCCTCCCCTGTCTTCGAATCTCTGACAGTCCCAATATGTGCCAGTTTATGCGACCTAGTTCCACCTGGAGTTCGGTGAGGTGTTCCTCCAGCCGTAGTGTATTGCAGTTATCCTCCAACTCGATCTGAAAATAAATAAAACATATTTTGATACCTGAAAAGGTCAAACACAATGTTCATTCCTAAAACATTGAAACGAAATCGATCAATAGAGATACATCCGTCAAAAAAACACACCCAGTATCCATTTGAAAAAGTCGGTAGTGTCACTTGGGACCGGCCATTTAATATAAGTTCCGTTTAAAAATGTCGTACGTGTTACAACTGACAAATCAACAGATTGAGCAAACATTTAATAATGTCGAATGTGACACTTCTGACAAACAGACCTACTTAATTTACATCTAAGAAAGTAGGAAGTGGTACTTTTGACAATCTTGAAATGCTCGTGTTCAGTTAAAAATGACGGATCTACCATTACCTCCATTTTTGAAGGGAACTGACTTTATTGATTTATAAAACAACGATGATTGCTCAAAATCATAATATAACCTACGACTGCTTTGTATAAGAATTGTACATTAATTGTATAATAAAATTATTATACTACTTACCAGGTTCCGCTTATAATACACGTTTTTCATGATTCCCGGTTATTCCTTTTCGTTTTTTTTTTGTTCAACATTCGTTTCTTGTTTTCTCACAATATCCAAAATGCGCTTAGAATGATGTGACATTGCTGAGTTTTAAATAAATTTAACAGAAAGCACCAAGAAACACAAAGCAACTCAGAACAACAAGGTGCGTACGCTCTGCCCGCCAATAAAGTGCGAAGTGGCAGAATCGACGTTCCCCTCGCCCTCTACTACCCGTGCGGTACGAGCAAGAGGGCACGATATGCCATATCGCGCTATCTTGTACGGACGCGCGATTACTATCGACAATTTTAATACTGAAAAATGTGTCAAAATAAAGAATTTTAAAGAAATTTAATATGCACATTGTAGAACTCATTCTTGCGAATACATTTATGTAAAAAAGTGAAAATCGACAAAATGAAACTATCGACTTTCTTAATTGGGACCATCGATATGATGAATGAAAATGTGCCTTTATTTGAAAATCAGAAGAAAGTAACACATTGTAAGAATGTTTGAGATTTATTCTTTTGATAATATAAAAGGTTTTGTGATCAGTTAGACCTTTTAAGAGAGATTTATTTTTATCTCAGGCACATTTATATTTTAGTACCTACATTTATTTATCCTTCTATTCATTTATGCCAGTTATTTAAATATAGAAATAGTTAATGTAGCTGTATTCTACTAACTGTAGCCCGTGAAATGCTGACCCCGTTCCTGCGACTCACAAGTACAATTCGAAACTTTAAACTATTTCTGTACGAAATTTCATCTATATCCGTTTAGTTATTTTGACCTGATAGTATAGCCTAGATCCATCTATTGATTCCAACTTTATAATATACTGACTATTGCCCATGGCTTTGCTTTTCTAAAGTTAACTAGTCCTATCGATTTAGATAGATTAGACTTTTTCCAATCTAACTCAATTTATGACTACTGTACAGTTCCGCTACCTTGTATAGTAGCGTGATGATATTTAACCAATGATACTCACAAAAATAAAACTTTTTATTGGTCAAAGTATTTTTCAAACCGGTCTTCTAATAACGGAGCCTATTCAATACAAGCAAACAACCAAATCTAACCTAACCTAACCGAACGATTCAAGACTCAGTGAACAACATTAACCTCTTTCCCAAAAAGACCTTGAACTCTACACTTGTCAATGACCTTATCAATAAAAAAACAAACCAACCAGATCAATATCTATGTCAACATGTCAAGTGCACTTATTGTTATATGCGAATGATTATAAAACATAGAAATTGACAAATAGAACCTTGATTTTTCTTACGACATGAAATGATTGAGAGGAAATTTTGTAACCAACTTGTTATGCAGTTTATATGCTTTAATATATTGATTACTTGTTAGATTACAGTTTTTTAAATTAAAGTCAAATATATAATTATGTTGAAGACAGCCTCCGTGGCGTAGCGGTAGTGAACGCGGCCGCTACGCACGAGGCGCGGGTTCGATCCCCGCTCAGTGCAAATATTTGTGTTCATGAAATATGGGTATTTGCATTGGTCTGGTCGTGCCTCGGAGAGCACGTTAAGCCGTCCGTCCCGGTTGCCATAAGAACATCTATGGCAGTCGTTACGGGTAGTTGGAGCCCTAAAAAATCCAAAAACAACGGTCTAGCTGCAAAGCTTCGATATCGCCTAATGTTATCATTGGGCTGTGGAGGTCAGATGGCAATCGCTTCACGAAAAAATATCGAGGTCTAGCCAAATCTGTAGTTAAGACGGTAAAGCGGACCCCAGACTCCGAGCTGAAAAGCTTCGGATGCGACTGGGAATTAACGCTAGGATGAGAGAGATATAATTATGTTGATATGATCATTCATTGCCGGGTTGGTACCAGGTGGAGCGAATGGGATCAACCTATCTGTTCCTGTGGGTGTCGTAGAAAGCGATTAAGGGATAAGCCTGTCCTCCATTCTATTGTATACATACAGCCCATGATAACCCACTTGACAGCAATAGGCACGCTCCCTAATACGTGGGATCAAAAATCAATCAAAAATTTACATACCTGTCTAAAAAAATTTGGTACGTCTTCTTGTTTTTCAAACATGGTGTCTTTTGGAGAGTGTATGTAGAACATTCTTCCTAAACCCTTCAAGTGGTCTCCAACTACCTCGGAGAATCCATTCTCCGTACCATTCATAAACATCGTGTCCCCCATCTTGTACTACCAATCTGAAAAAGAAAAAAAAATGTTATATTTTTGAACACACTTTAATTTTACAGATGGGGAAATAGGTATACAATATTTCTCATTCCTAAGGGGTCGTTTACACGAGTGAGGGTATCGCGGCGATATCACCATCTTACCACATATTTTTGTACAGTATCTAGTTGGATGTTGTCGTCGCGTCGACTGGGTCATAATCTCCCCCTGTGGCTCCCCTGGGGGTTACAAGGAATGTTGATTGGGACTATCATCTGGATGATGGAGACTGAGACCCTCTATTTTTCAATAATTTTATGATGCTTTTATCCCCCCTTAAATAGGAATAATCAAATTACCGGTACAAGTTACGTGGCGCTGGTTTCCAACTAGTATTAATCACATGAATTCTCATATCGTAACATGATACATTACACTGTGTAACACACTAGTGTTACACAGTGTAATGTAACATAAAATGTAACTAGTGTAAGCACCCTTATTCACAACAACATGTAATCTGTTGGAATATTTTCAAGTTTATTGATATGATGTTATGTTGAGATTAGGCTAACAGTAAAAAAATGTGTAAGCCGCCCGAATTAATTAGTTATTTATTTATGTTTCGATGAACGATATGAGGTCAAACCATTACCCGATAGGTACATAAACAATAATTACTATACAGTTGTCCAGATAATGTGACGACAATTTTATATGATAAGCTACATTATTATAAGTAAAACAACACTAATTACAAGATGATATTTACTTTTGCGTTACCTAAATAATTTGTTAATACCTATGGATTATGTACCAGTATGTTTTCGTTATATAACTTGAGTAAAGGAAGTTGCTATGCTGTTATTGAGAAGATGTTGCTGTTTTCAGATAAAGATAATTACTGACTGATGTTACAGGCTTCTCCTTCATCCAGTCGCAGCGATGTTTTCACTTCGGAGTCTGGGCTCCGTTCTACCAGACTAACTACAGATTTGATCGGACTTTGATGTTTTACGTGAAGCGACTGACATCTGACCTCCACAACCCAAAGGCGATATCAAAACCATTGGGCTCTAACAAAACGGGGCTCGTCTGTAAGAGTGCAGACACGTTTTTCATAGCACACGCATCCTTATCCGAATCCGTAAAACCTCGTACCGTGAAATGCCTGTGAAACTTGTTATTTTTAATTAAGACATTTCAATATGACTTATTGGTAAGCTAAATAAGAATTCCGTATTCTGGCATGCACCCGCGTTGTGCTTTAGCTTCATTACCCAGTAAAATATAATTTTTCACGGTAAAATGATTCTAAGTGAGCGAAATCGCGAGCTGTAAATACTAAAAATAAGTTTGGATCTGCTTCTGTCCTTGTTTTATATTTCGATGGTCTAGAAGACAAACATGCTAAGTACAGAATTTTGCACGTTCAATTACGAACACTATATCGATGGCATAAAAGACAAATATGCAAGTGCAAACCTTCCCAAGTTACTACCACCTTTTGGCCCATACCTATAACAAAATATATTTACGATGTTCTATAGCTAATGAAGTCTGTCAGGATATTAAGAGAGTTCTAATGACCCATATAAACGGAATTACGCGCTCTCGGAGGCGCATAAATTTTTATAGCTGACTATCGGCCTGACTATAAGCTGTTCACAAATTTTATTGTGCAGACTACAATAATAAAATGTATATTAGGTATTTACATTCTAGAATATACTATATAGCGCTATTTAGGTTCCAGGTAAGTATAACTTGTTATATGGGTTTTAGAATGAGATGAAAAAACTAAATATGTTTATAACATATTTAGTTTTTTACAAAACAGCCATATTAATGTACCTGAATATACCTACATATTCGAATACACAAATGAATAGATGAATCGAACACATGAGCTTTTAATTTAACAGTCGAACACACTACCGCTAAACACAGGTTGTGTGCGATCTTATAAAACGTTTTGATCTTTGCTATTAGAACTTCATTACATACCATTACCTTACCATTATAAACGATATTATAACAAACTATCATATTAACATAAGGTCAAGTAAACAGATCAGTAATTATTATAGCAATCGTATGTCGTATACTATGTACAGTCAACGACAACAGTAACTTATTAAATTGCAATTTATTAATCACTATTAACTCTCGAACCTTTTGTAAAATAATAACCTAGCCGCATACATCTGTTTTACAGATTTCGTATACAATTTACAACAACACAAGAAAAACTGTATTAATTTCTCCAGAAATTGTTGAAACCCTTTAGAAAATGAAACTCACGCCATACCTATATTTTATAGCGGGGTGGTGCACTCTCTATAAAATTATTTATACTTATATCAATTATTATTATTGATACATGTATTCCAAAGTTGCAACCTTGTCCGCCTTTTGGGAACAGGTGAGAGAAATCTATGACGTATGTATGTAAATATTTATTTTATATTCAGTTATGTTAGTTTAAGCGCATAAGTAATTTTCAAAGGTGTTTTCGGCCAGTTTTTCAGCAGTCCTAATTATAGTCTCAAATGAATCGCGATGGAATCTGCCTTATACATTACATAAACTGCCAAAAATATGCAATATTTTATTGATAACTTTTGTCGTTGATTGTACTTATTATTTATCGTAGTCCTACAAGCGGAAGTAAAGTACGATTTATAACTGCTAGCTTTTCTTTACATCCGCGTTTATCTTACAATTATTTTATAAAACAGTAATATTATCACAATATTAAAATGAGGTAGATATCGTTATCTCAATAGGTACTATCGTGATCTCACTCGCTTATTCACTCATTACTGCATATTCTGTTGCACTTTTGACGGTTAAATCTGTTCAAAATTAAGTCTCGATCTGGTAGGAGAACTGGCCTTCTGCTTGCATTGAGGTAAGCGAGTTCTAGCTTTGTGTAACCCTTATAGGATATACGAAGCCCCACCTACATGACTGGAGTTCAAACCTACCTCAATTAAAGATTGACGTGTCGGTACTTTTTTGCTTTGATAATGCCTTTTTATATAAGGTTCGTCAATTCACCTGACCTGCCTTACACTTTTTCTCAATAATTCATGGATGTTTCCGTTTTCAACCCACTTTTTTCAACCCACGAGTAAAATAATATTAAATCCGTTTTCATCCTACTACAAAAATTAATCCCGTTTTCATCTCAAAAATCCTAGTTATCGGTACACGTGTAAAGTTACATAAGTGCTCTTACCTATTCTAAATATTACCTATGCTAAATATTTAAAATATTCAGTGTATTCTTCTACGTACAAAAGTTGATGGTAACTACACTAACTACACATACAACGTGAAATTCTTGTAACTATCTACTATTCTGAGAATTATTTTAGTATCAGATTTGCGTATTTGGTACAATAGGCACTCGTCTATTTGAAACAATAATCACGTAGGGATTTAATCTTAATTTATGCGACGCTTGGTAACAACAGATCGGGTGCTGAATATTCACCTTTAGTGATACAGTGATTATCCCCAAGACGTATTCCAAAACTAGTGATGTGCGGATCCGAATACGGATATTTTGGTGTCAAGATACGCGGATATGGATAAAAATGGATCTTAAGTTTTCTTTACTGAATCTGTGTTAGTGCACAAGTCTTGCACTTTGAAACGGTGGTTAACGCCTTTTGACGGTCTGCGTGACAGGTCATTGTTTCGACTTTCATTGCGCGGGATTTTCTATATTTTATTTTATTATCTATTATTTGAAGAAAAAGAAAATGAATGGAGTTTAATACCTTTTCACTGCTACCTTAATCTATTATAGAATTTCATCTATATTATTATATATTATATTAAAGTTTAATAAAATATTAGCAACTGAAATTACTAATATTCCCTTTATCCATAAATATCCGCAAAAGATCCATAAATATCCGCCAAAAAGTAACGGATACGAATTTCTCTTCTCAATAGGATATCCGCGGATCATCACTAATATCCACAGCTTTACTTTCAGCATAACCTCAGAATAATAGTATAATATCATATTGGTTTATGCGTTGTATTTTTATCGGATACTAAGGTAAGCGGCCTAAAACGAAGTAAGTTCGCAATTCAAGATAAACATATACGTCCTTCTTAATTCATTGATCTTATGCCAAAACACGTACGAATTTTATTTTTAGTTCGTATCTATATGTGTATGGAATACTCAAACATATTTAAAATGTTGGTACAACACTTCGTTATCTATGTAATGTATTATCCGCGGCTCCGCCTATGTCGCCAAATGTCGGTTGACGCGATTTTACTCATTATTATCTCCGGTTCTACTCAACCGACTACGATCAAACAAACGTAAAATTTTAAGATTGACAAAGAGCTTTTAAACAAAGAACCGCATAGAAATCCATTGTGGATAAACAGGCAAGAATTTAAAAAAATATAAGTATATAGGATAATTCAGTATCAATAATCCTACTAATATTATAAACGCGAATGTATGTAAGTATGTGAAATGTATGTGAGGATGTTTGTGACTCTTTCATTAAAAACTACTAGATAGATTTTAATGAAACTTTACAATAATGTAGCTTAAACATCCATACATTCATCCATACTTACAAACTTTCGCGTTTATAATATTAGTAGGATATACAGACATGGTCACTTTACAATTATATAATAGTGAGATTAGGTAAATCAATGAAGGCAGATTGACAAAGCAAGGAGACCAGGTGAGGGTCATTCTAGGCGTAACTATGTCGATCAGATAGAGGACGTTTCACAGATAGACCAGGTCAAGAGTACTTGCAATCAGAGATCTTATTAATGACAATGTATGAAATTAATTATCATATTATGAAAGCAGAAGAAACTAAACAGCCTGCGTGACAAGGCGGTTGTAAACGCGAGTGCTGCGTAGGAGGTACGGGATCGATTCCCGTTCAGTGCACATATTAGTATGCATGAATATGGCTATTTTCATTGGTCTGGTCGTGCCTCGGTGAGCACGTTAAGCCTTCGCCGGTCTTGGTTGTCATACGAACATCTATGGCAGCCGTTACGGGTAATTGGAGCCCAAAAAAAACCAACAACTGGTCTAACTGCAATACTTCGATATCGTTGGGGTAGTGGAGGTCAGATGGCAGTCGTTTCACGGGAAATATCATAGATCAGCTGGAATTAACGCCAGGAAGAAGGACAAGAAGCGAAAGTATCGACAGGCAGGAGACACCTATGCTATACTTTGTGCTTTCTTCACGATTTAACTGTCGTCCATACGCATTATATATCCCCGAATTTTGGTTAAATTTTATGCCAGACCAATTTAAAATTAAACGACTAGTCACGTTACGACTGTGATTAAAATTCGTTTCCAAAAAGAATAATGCCCCAGGGCAAGCGGTTTCCTCGGAACTTTTTTGTTCGTTAACTTTGTTCAAGCATATATCTGTACTAATAATAAAGTTGAAGAGTTTGTTTGTTTGAACTAGCTAATTTCTGGAAACCATCAAAAAATATTTTTGTATTTGATAGCCTAGCATCACGCTACGACTCTTGAGGCTCCTTTAGACGAGGGAAGTTCCTTGCCTGCAAGACATGATTAATGAAAGGACAGAAAAAACTTGCTTCGTCTAAACATTCTCAAAACAATTGCTGGTTCGCCCACGCTGGTGATAATTGCCTCGCAATTGAATATTGATGGTGTCCCGTCTAAACAGAACTTTAAAGCAATAACCGTATTTTGACTTAAGGCAATATGTTACTTGCGAATCTCGTATGATGTTATTGCTAGTTTTCTTCAGCCTAGCGTTAATTCCCAGTCGCATTCGAAGCTTTCAGCACGGAGTCTGGGGTCCGCTTTACCAGTCTTAACTACGGATTTGGTTAGACCTCGATATTTTCCGTGAAGCGATTGCCTCTGACTTCTACAACCCAATGGTAACATTGGGCGATATCGAAGCTTTGCAGCTAGACCGTTGTTTCTGGACTTTTTAGGGCTCCAACTACCCGTAACGACTGCCATAGATGTTCTTATGGCAACTGGGACCGACGGCTTAACGTGCTCTCTTCGTGTTATTGCTAGTGATCATACGATTTCTCAAACAGAAATGTGCGAGAAACTGTTACCGTCTAAATGAGCCTTTAGGAGCTAAGTAATTTGAAAAGTGCATTGGGTGCGGGTAAACGAACAGAGAACAGGTAATTTCAAATAAAAAAATAAAGACTCGACCTCATTCCCAGTATTGATATTGCTAAATTAGCTAATGGTTACATCCATTGGAATATTATGTACCTACAGAAGACAAGCAGGTCAAGATCTTCCTAATGACAGCACAAAACCTCTTCAGTGAGCTCTGTCTACTCTACGCCGGGAATAATTTACAATTTTATAACACTAAACATAGATATAAAAGACAGATAACAGAAAGATAAACCTGAACAGGCTTTACGTACTTTGATAATATCAATTCAGAGATTCACAAGCTCGTTAAATATTTACACTTAAGTAAATGTTCAACCACATTGTAGAGTGGGTTACAAAGCAAATCCTTATAACATACCAACCCTTACATAAGACAAGGTAGGTACTTCATGTTAAATGTCTCAGATTGAGTTATCAAGTGCGATGCCGTCTTTGTTAACGATAGAGCTGTAATCAGATATTTAGAAGAGGGGAGCCCCTTGTTTCGCAAACAGAAATTTCATAGAATTTCGTTTCCCAGAAAATGTTTCATATAATATTTTGGTCCTTGTATTTTTATTTCGAATATCATTGTGTCAAAGACATTTTACTAAAATGAAACATATTTCACAGAAATACAATTTTATGAATTTTTAATCTCATTTTTTTATTTAACAAACGTATCAAACAGTAGAATTATTTTTTAACGAATATTAAACCACTACCACCATTTATTTTGAACAGTAATATTTTTTACGATTTTAATTTTTTTCCGATTGCTTGTAGTAATTTAATTTCTGAATAATCTTGCTTATGCTGTAAAATTCCATCAATACGATTGTTGTTTGATATGACGTTTATGTAATCTAAAATCATTTGGTCTAAAGGTGCGTACAAATTATATAGCATAACATGTTATAAAACAATATTATATAACATGTTTCAGTAATGTAGACACTGAAGTCTATACAATGTTGCAAAGTTATAAAACAATGTTAGATAATGTGGACGTGTTATAAAACACAAGTTATACAACATGTTACTTAATCTGTACGCACCTTAACGTTTAATAATATATAAAAAACGTCATTATAATTAACACCCCGAGTCATTGTTATGCCTAGTGGTGAGCTACAGACAACAATAGTGCCCGGAATACGGCAATAGTCTCCCCATACGTGGAATCGAATACAATTATTGGTGAAATGTGGGTATTAATTCACCTCTGCCTAACCCTCCGGGGATAAAGGCGTGATTATATGTGATGGTTGTCATTGCCTGGTAAGTATTACTGTAATAAACGATTGCCTGGCTTGAGAAATTCTATTCCAGAAATAGAACTCAAGACAGGTAAAAAGCATCAAGTCGATTACGCTAAATGCGGATGTTGTTTCCATCTGCCCACTTGTTCAGAGATAATATACAGACACGACTGTATAAAAAGTAGTGTATATATAGCAGTGTTGTTGAACTTGCTAAGTGTTATCGGTAACAAATATGTTTTATGCACTTGATTTGAAGTCGTTAACCTACTTTATATGGGTTGATTGTCACATTCGTGTGCGCATAATATTATCTTCCTTGTAATGCCAATCTAGATATTCTCTTTTAGTGCAAATCCATATTCATATCCATACTAATATTATAAATGCGAAAGTAACTCTGCCTGTCTGTCTATGGTTGTAGCAGTGGTATATATTACACTAGCTGCGGGCAACTGAATTTTATTATTACACCTAATTGAGTGTTTCATTTATTTTGAACAATTTTATTGTATTTAATTATTTTGTTTACGTTTCATCTGTAAGGTACTGACCATAATAGTAAAGAATCTATTTTAGTTTTCAATTCACTTATTTACCGAATTAAAAGTTACATAACGCAATAAGAAGATTGTAGGTTATATAATTAAATAGGTAATAACATTAACATAGATAAGTATATTATTCAAATCATTTTAATACGGTTAAACGGAACAATAAAAAGAACTATTTTACTATCAAAACATTTATTTCTGACTTTTTGGACGTTTATAGGGGTCAGCACCCATTGATCCTCTAAAACTCGACCCCTAGCATAAAAGTTGTAAAGGTACCTTTTTAGGTGCACATTGGTCCTTCGGTAGGAGACCAATAATATTAATTAATTTTTAATTCACCCATTCGTTCTCTGGAATAAAATAAATTTTAATTAATAGATTCGACCCCTATTCAGGTGCCCATAGGTCCCATCATACACCAACAGCTATATTTTTTACATAAAATCCGTTGATTTAGTACAGTTGTGAACTTGTGAACAACAAGTTTAAAGTAACTTTTTTAAATATTGTTATTTTTATTAAAAAAAAATTATTTATTTAACTTTATGCACAGTAGAATGTACAAAGGCGGTTGTCCGTTGTAGTGGACATTTTATAGTCCACTTTTTAGACGATAAGCCGGGTGGATCGCCTAGTTATTTATAAATACTAACCTGTATTTTATGTAAATAGACATGTAGATAAGATACTTAGTTGATTGATAAAATGTCTGGCAAGCGATAGTTATCTTCAAAATAAACATATCGTGATCTCGCAGTGTTTTACAGAAATATAGGTATTTAAAGTATCATGGTCAATCACATTACTATTAGGCTATCGGGATATTCACTTTTTAATTATATTATAGGATATACCAAGCGACTACAATATGGGGTTCTTCAAGAAGGGCATTATAGGGTTTCTTCGGCAGCGCGAGTGTGACGCCCCTGGTGTTGCATACGTCCATAGGCCAAGGCGACCGCTTCCCATCAGGTGGGCCGTGTGCTTGTCAACTAAGTGGTATTATAAAAAAAAGGATAGGGTAACTTTTTCACTGTTTACTGTCAATACTACAGTTCCTCCGTTATCGTGGTGCTTGCAACAGCACCGAAATATCGAAAACTCTAAAAAAATAAATCTGTAGAATATTTGCTAAGTTACATACATACATACATACCTATACTCACGCCTGGAAATCCCCGAAGGGTAGGCAGAAGTGTATTAACATCCACGTAATAAGGGGCGAGCCTATTGCCGTCTACGGGCACTTTCTCATAGGCTGTATGTTTACTGTCGGATGAACAACAGCCTTATCCCTTAGTCGCCTTCTACGACACCCACAGGAAGAAATAGGGTGGCTCTATTCTACTCCACCGGGAACCAACACGGCAGCAGACGGTAGCAAGGCATTTACTATGTTGTACATAGTAAATGTGTTACAAAAATAACTTTATATTCATTCTTCTTCCTCCTAGCGTTAATTTCCAGTCGCATCCGAAGCTTTCAGCTCGGAGTCTGGGGTCCGCTTTTACCAGTCATAGCTACAGATTTGGCCAGACCTCGATACCTTCCGTGAAGCGATTGCCATCTGACCTCCACGACCCAATGTTAACATTAGGCGATATCGAAGCTTTGCAGCTAGACCGTTGTTTTTGGAATTTTTAGGGCACCAACTACCCGTAACGACCGCCATAGATGTTCTTATGGCAACCGGGACCGACGGCTTAACATGCTTTCCGAGGCACGACCAGACCAATGCAAATACCCATATTTTATGAACACAAATATTTGCACTGAGCGGGGATCGAACCCGCGCCTCCTGCGTAGCGGCCGCGTTCACTACCGCTACGCCACGGAGGCTGTCTCTATACCTATATATTCATGAGTTGAACAAATATCTCTAGAAACAATGGGAAAAGACAAAGTGACTATTAAGATCATAAAGACATGAATTACTAAACAGGGAATACATAAGATAAGTCATTGTCATAATGGTAAGCGCATTTGTGAGACTATTTATTTTATCTTCGCAGGCTTTTCTCCCGGAGTTGCTAGGTTAGTGCGCAGTTAATGAACTAATCGGGCAGGCGAAGCCGCGGACAATAGCTAGTAAAGTCAACTTAGTGGGCATTACTGCCATCTGACCTAGCAAATAAGGTTGCTTGGAGATGTGAGGTCACCTAAAGAAACTGCTCTTCAAACTTTAACCTGTCGCTCTGTCCGTAGACTTTGTAGGCGTGTGCAAAGGCAATATATAATATAATTGTGTGTGTATGTATACATATACATATTGTATTGTAATAGTGCTGTTAAGTATATTTATATAAGTAGTAAGTTAGGTTATATAGTTATTTTATTTTATAACAGGTATATACCGATAATTTAAGTAAGAAATCATTATGTCCTCCGTGAAGAAAGAGAACTATATGCCGACAAATTGCTATGCAGTTTGGCAACTGATGACTATTGTTAACTTGTTATAAAAAAAATAAAAAAATGAGCCAAATTAAAAATAGAATAGGCGATCAGATTCCTTTTTTTCGTTCAAAAATCTCCTCGGACGGCCCCCCGTCAGGCGGGGGTGGTTACGAGGACATCAGATCCCTAACTTTGGAGGCAACGGGGATTCGCGCTCAGACGGTGAACGGTAAAGTTAAGATTTAAATACAACCGAATTGAGAACCTCCACTTTTAAAGTCGGTTAATTATGACTTCAGTCGGTGCCAAAGCCGGTCACTAACTCGAACTAGTGCTCAAGGTGACACAATTATTATTCTGTTGTTTTGGTCGCACGGTCCGCGGTCGTTTAGTCTCACTTTTTGGAAAACTTCTGATGCATTATTTTGCTTGACCATAAGCAAAATAATGCATCAGAAGTTTTATCAGAAGAATTTTAATCACAGTCGTAACGTGAGTAGTCGTAACATAGAGTATAGAGCTGGCGTAAAACTAAACCAAGTTGACCAATCGTCAATCCGAATGAGGGCCCAGAATTGTACACGTTTTAATTTTGTAACTATTGCTCTTCTGTATTCTGAGTCTTTGCTTCCGAATTGTTCTTTTAGGGATCCCATTTTTTCTCATACTGGTTTTTGTCCTAATTTAAATTGTCATAACAAGTTAGGCATAATTTTCTTTGTCATAATAATAGTGTGCCATAATTATTGGTTTTTAGCATACTATGTTATTAAGCATAAATATTGTATATCCTAATGTTTTTATTCATAACTTTGATATGCATAAAGTTGTAAAGCATATTATTTATTTGTCTAATAGTTATTTGGCATAATGATCAAAAAAAAATAATAATTTCTTAACAGACAGTGATAGATTTATTGAGAAAGCCCCTGATTCCGACTTGGATAGATTAGGTTAGAAGGCTAATGCGGGAGCGGAGCGGAGCGAAGTTCCCGCATTAGGCCTTCGTGGTTATTTTTTTTTATAACCATGTAGAACTTTATTTAGTCAATAGAAAGAAGAAAGAAAGAAATTTCTGTCTTCTCTATTTTTATTCCTACAATTTTATGTCATAATTTAACATTGCATAATGTTACTTGTCCTAACATTATTTACGCATAATACTCATTTGCCATAACTTTTTAATCATAATTTTTTAAATCCTATTTACTATAAGCATAATATTTTATAAGCATACTGTCCCAAAGCATAAGTTCGAGGTTCGAGTCCGACATTTACTGTGACATAACCTTCCCCACAAACTCCGGCGAGGGAGGTATCCGTGGGGATTTTGCACACGATAAAAAATATTACAAATTACATAACAATTTGATCTTTACGTAAGCAAAGTTTGTGTATTAGTTTAAAAACTAAACAAATAATTGTGTAGTATAAGATATAACAGGTCATACGTTATCATTCAGTGGCTTAGGAACTAAGAGTATGTAAGAGCTAAAACGAAAGTAGGTATTATTATAGTCATAGGTAATTATATGTTTTTTTTTTGTAGGTACCTAGTTCCTGCACCGCCTCAAGTATGTGTAGGAGAATTTTAGCACTTCAGAACGTGTCCAGGTACTTCAGAAGATCAGAGTTCCCTCTAAAAAGCGCCTGGTCACGGATCCTAGCGGTTTAAATTTATGGGAAAAGTTAGTTTACTAATTGCTTTATCTTATATATAAAACTCTTAGTCCTGACTGACTGACTGACTGACTGACTGATTGACTTAGAGACATCGCACAGCCTAAACCGCTGGTGCTAGAGACTTGAAATTTATAGAGAGTGTATGTTTTGATGCGTGGAGGTGTACTAAGAAACGATTTTTCGAAATTCAGACCCTAAGTGCCTAAAAAGTGCCAAAAACGTACTTTCTTATAACTCAAGAACGGCTGAAAAGATTTTTATGATGTTTGGTTTATTGAATTTGGCTTTGTCGCCGAATAGCAATTGTCACAATTATTAAAATGTGGCAAATTCACGAAATAATGTAATATTAACGAAAATACGAAATATTATGGCGCTAATATCGCTAGCAAAATTGTTACCATGACAACGGAACTAAAGTGATGGTGTCAACGTTAAGTCACATTTTGATCTGTCAAATGATAATAGTATAAAAATGTCACTCTGTCACGTATAATATTATGCAAGAATGTGAAAAATATTATTTAAGAGCTTTGTTTAAGAGTTATGTACTGCAGTTTCTTTATTTAATTGATTGGAAATAGAAAAAATACATATGATAGCAGCGATGATAGCTATCTAGAGCTATATAAAAGAAAAGTAATACAGCACATTATCATCCAGATTTATCCTCATTTACAAGCCCCCAAACAGTAAGGTATGTGAATTTAAATCTATTGACGCCGCCGATATAACACAAGGGGCGGCTTCATAGCTAGAAACAAAATAACAATTTATATCAATGGCTAGAAACGTTTCACTAAATAGACGAACGCCTGGCTTCTAGAAAACTTCACTTTCTTTCTTGACGAGAAGTATGCTAAGGCAACAATGATTAGAGATGGCAGAACACAATTCAATAACTTCCACTTATCAACTGTGGGCTCAATTACTCAAGCACAGAGCACTTCTGATTAAGATGACAAAATGTTTATTTTCTTAATATTATTTTTAGATAATTATAAAACACTAGCTTTTGCCCGCGGCTCCGCCCGCGTGGATGTCGGTTATCGCGACCAAACATAGCCTATGTCCTTTCTCAAGGTCTAATCTACTCCTATACCAAATTTCATCAAAATCGGTTCAGCGGTTTAGTCGTAAAAGCGAGACAGACAGACAGACAGACAGACAGACAGACAGACAGACAGAGTTACTTTCGCATTTATAATATTAGTAGGGATTAAACCTCGACTTTTAAGTATGTTGTTTTATTTATATTCATTTTTGATGTATCGCATAGTAATTTATGTATCCTCAGCATTTACCAACGCATTGGAGGACGTCTTCAAGACGCTGGAGTAGGTACATCTCGCACCTTCGGTTCGCCGACGACATCATCATAGTTGCGGAGTCACTAGAACAACTGGGCGAAATGCTGCACAGCCTGAATGGAGCTTCTCGACAAGTCAGCCTCGGTGTAAACTTGGATAAAACGAAGATTATGTTCAACGAACATGTTGTACTAAGACCGATTGCCATCGAAGGAGCGACACTCGAAGTTCAAAAATATTATCTACCTGGGGCAGGTTATCCAGCTTGGTAAAACTAATTTGGAGAAAGAAATAGCCAGAAGAATTCAACTGGGGTGGGCAGCATTTGGCAAACTACGTCGGGTCTTCTCCTCCCCCCTGCCGCAATGCCTCAAAACAAAGGTTTTCGAACAGTGCGTCCTGCCTGTTATGTTTACCTATGACCTACGGTGACGAAACGTGGCCACTGAAGGTAGGGTAGTCCGTGACCTAAAAGTCGCGCAGCGGGCTATGTAGCGAGCTATGCTTGGAGTTTCTTTGAAGGATAGAATTCGAAACGAGGTCATCCGACATAGAACCAAAGTTCCAACTTTCTGTTTTTCAAATCAGTTTCGAAAACAGAATTATTATTCTTTCTTGGAAACCAGGTTCGCTTAAAGAAAAATAATTCTGCTATGGAAACCGGTTTCCAAACCTTGGTTTCCAATCTGGCCGTAGGGTCGCAGAATAAGCAAGCTAATGTGGCAGTGGGCTGGCCACATCTGCCGAAGGACTGATGGCCGTTGGAGCAGACGAGTCCTAGAGTGGATACCACGATAAGGAATACGGAAGGTGGGACATCTCCTAGCCAGCTGGACCGACGATCTGCGTAAGGTGGCTGGGACGTACTGGATGCGGAAGGCGGTGGATCGGCAAACATGGCGCATATTAGGAGAGGCCTATGTCCAGCAGTAGACTGCAATAGGCCAATTGATGATTTATTGTATCCTTAGCATACAACAGCAACCTTCATAGTTATGGTATACTGATGATATCGCACTGGTAGACAGGTCTCTTAAAAGCAGGTGGAATCCCAGTCTAACAGAGCTTGCGAACCTCTTTGATTCCGTCATCCAGCAGAACTTAACATTTAGGATATGGAACTGTAGTGCGGTGGTACTGTTCTCCAAAAAAGGCTAAAAGGTCTTGCTGAAGAATTATAAGACTCCTGAGTCATATCTCTATAGAAGTTGTTCTTGAGAATCGTCTTGAATAGCTGTGAGTTCCAGCCACCGGAGCAAGCCGAGTTTTAAAAGGGTTATAGTATTGCAGCCAATACCGTTCAGCACATTATACAAAAGACCTG
This sequence comes from Eilema depressum, assembly GCA_914767945.1. Classification (NCBI taxonomy): domain Eukaryota; kingdom Metazoa; phylum Arthropoda; class Insecta; order Lepidoptera; family Erebidae; genus Eilema; species Eilema depressum. The sequence continues at coordinate 3,074,907 of OU612021.1, forward strand.
AGAGTATATCAGCCGCTATGTATGGCATTTGTATATTACGAGAAGCCTTCTGACATTATCTAGACCTGGGCATTTTTGGATTGTCTACGACGGTGTCGTGCTGATACGATATTTTCATTGCCGAGATGGTAATTTTAGATTAGAAGACGAAACCCAGAAAGAGATATAGGTACGTCGAAGGGTCGACAAGGGTTGGGCAACATTGGGAAAATTCGTCGAGGTTTCTACTCCCCTGTTATGACTCATGGGGCCGAAATGTGCAAACTGACTGTGGAGACATACGGTGGAGGATCGAGTGCTACGGCATACATTGGGTGAGGCCTAAGTCCAACAGTGGACTGAAATAGGCTAATTGATTGATTGATAAGAATGAAATGTTAGGTAATAGTATTTTTTTCTTACCAGTCTTTTTCTACTAGCTATTGATATAAAGATATTAATATTATTTTTGTTTTGATGTAGGTAATATTATAAAAATCTACCACTTTTTTGTAAGACAAGGCCGATGTTTCTTACAGTTTTCATTTAATATTTTGAAAAACACACTACTGAGGTTTATACAATAATTACTATTAGAACTATCGGGATACCTATATTTGTACAACAAGTCCGTCAGTTTAGAAAAAATACTATTGGTGGTGGTAGTCGACATCCACGCAGGCGGAGCTGCGGGCGAAAAGCTAGTCTAATATAAATACTTATTTATACCTGCATTTACTGTGCACTGTAGGTAGTAACAATATTCAAATCGATTAAGAATATAGAATAATATAATAAAAGCCTAAAAATTTCACTCAATTAACAATATTGATGTAATGGATTTAAAACGTACTGAGTGGCGGCGGAGGCTTGCAATGCTATTATGCCTTATATGCACTTTTTAAAATAAGTTATCTCCTGAAATACAGGTTGTAAATACCTAGCTCTGGAGTCAGGGCCAAACATTATTGTGACCAAAAAAAAAAACAAGCACCTCACCTATATACCATCGGTGTCACAGACAGCCCCCTTCTTCTTCTTCGAGTCAATGGAAAAAAAAAAAAATTCGGAGTGACAGGGTCAAAAGTGTTATTGCCTCAATTATCCAGAAACATTTCAGCTGCCAATAATTGAAAACAATTTATTTATCTTGTTATTTCCACCAAGTATGCAAGGTACAGGTCACTGTGCAAGCAGGTTGGGTTGACTTCTCAGAACTTGACCAAATTAATAATTAACATATTGAAGAAAGGGCCGGTAACGTAGGTAAGTAAACACCGCACCGCAATAAACGTCAAATTTAACAATAACCATATTGAAATTAAAATTGCATATTCGTGAGAATTCTACTTTTTAATATGAATGAATGAATATTTATTCGCACGCAATACGGTACATTATAGTTACAATGGTGTTCGGTATTACAAAGGGTAGCTCAACGTATTTCACCAAAATTGGCATGCAAAAATTTCAAAGAATATTAATTATACAGCAATGTCAAATGAATATCAATTACAATCTAATAATGTCAAATGAATACAATTAAATAAAACTATGTCAAATGAATATAATTATATAAAACCATGTCATTGAATTGATGAAAATAATGAAACAAAAAAATAATAATTGTAATTATTAATTAAAAGGGAATGTCAAGTGTACATAATATTTCAACATTACAACATTTCAACATTTTGCGAAACTAAAAATAATCATCATTTTGGGATTTCAACATTTTCGGAATTCAACTTTCTGTTCCTGGAGGGTAACTGGTTACGTGCCGCATTGAGGTCTCTGCTTACCCCAGACAAAAAAGGCGTGAACATTTCAAATTCTTCAACTCTCATGATCATAATTTTAACACGACGAACTTTCATTATTTGCCGAATTTCAATGGGGAGTTGATGATTTTATAATTATTTCTTGATTACGGAGTGACGAAGCTGGCGCGAAATACTCCAAAAGTTTATAATGTAGGACTTCAGAAATATTCTGAATTATTCCGTAATATTCAAAAGTCTTGTAAATGAATTTGAATTCACTTAAAGTATGTACTTCATAAAATGTGATAAATGAAACATAAATGAAAAGAAAAAAGAATCTGTTAGGGCTTAAAAATGGAACCCTATTACTGAGACTCTACTGTCCATCTGCCCGTTTGTCTGTCACCAGGTTGTATTTCATGAACCCTGATAGCTAGACAGCTGAAACTTCCACAGACGATGTTATTTCTGTTGCAACAGAAAAAGTATGTAAAATAAATAAATAAGCACGGAACCCTTCAAGCGCGAGTCTACAGAAAAAAGTAAGTAAAATAAATAAATAAAGCCGGAAGCACGAGTCCATCTTGCACTGAACCGGTTTTTATTATATAAATAGATTAATTACAGGCAAACTTAATAAAAGCGTGATAATAATGATAATTGCGAAAGTGTTCCGACGGTCAAAATACCCGGATCCACACATTACACTACAATAAAATAATTATTATAACCTTGAAGAACAAGTTCCTGTCAAGATTTTGTCGTAACTATTTTATTAAAATTTATTCATGCTACGGAAATGTTGCCAAATTAAAACACGATTTTTTAAGTTGTTTACGATTAAATTCTAAAGAATACGACAAAAATAAATATTATATAATTATAGCTATAAAATTAAATGTTAATGACTTTTATTAAACCTTGGGATAAACGTTTTTATTTAAAGACGGATAATACACGGGTGAATCATCTTTTTTTTGCGGCGAGAATTGAATAGGAAGGTAGGTAATCTGTGAGGAAGGTAAGTATATCCGTCTCACTGTCCATCATACAAACGTCTGTTCAAATGTACTACTAAACGACTGATTCGATTTTGATGAATAACATGTTGTTAGATTCGTCTTTACTGTACATGTACAAGTGTCTTGGATCTTCTTCATCCTAGCGTTAATCCCAGTTGCATCCGAAGCTTTCACTTCGGAGACTGGGGTCCATGTTACCCTTTACTTTGCATCTTTACTGGGGTACGCTTTACCCCCAGTAAAGATGTGTGTACCCCAGTAAAGAGACTCTTTGTGGTGGATATGGTAAAAAAAAAAATGCTGGGTTAGATTAAAAAGGTCAAGGTGAGCCTATTATCGTCATAAGTTCTATTTAACCTGCAATGGTAAGGTCAAGGTATAGTTCTAATCTTGTAAACTGATTGAACCACTTATTTTTATCCTACAGAGTTGAATTTTTCCATGTTGGTTCAGTTCCGATGATACCGCATTGTTATTGTAACGATGACCTGAATAGACATTCAGAATTAGCTCTAGATAAAGAAACTCTTCAACAGTTAACAGCACTTTTTATAATGTTGTAGTTTATTTTTAAGGACATAAAAAAAGACAGGCGATACATAAATTCAGGTGTTGATTTAGCCTCCGTACCCACCAGCCAGGTAGCTTTGTGTTGGGGTATAAAGAGTTGTGTGACAAGTTTTCAGCTTGCCTCAAGAAGGTACTCAAAAAATCGTACCAACTCTCGTATTAGGACGAGAGCAACACCAGTAGAGTCACACTCGTGCTGCTGACCCTGTAAGAACAGAGAGGTTCTGTGCCGTCAGCGCAGAAGGTAAGTAGGACAAGCCTTTGGTCTTTCCATTAACAGCACAAAACCTCTCCAGTCAGTTTTGGCTACCCTACTCACCGCCGAAAACATAACACGAGGTTATTTAGCCGTGGTATTCTGTACTTCCCCAGTCGTGCTACTCAATTGGGACGGATATACCGTCGTCTCCTACCTTATACTTATTTTAGTTATTACATTGCTGCTAACCTTTCCTATAGACTCGAAAGGAGATGATGGGACTAATGGAAAGATCTATCATCATCATCAAAGAGCTCCCCTCATCCTCACGTGTTGCAGCTGGTATGAAAGGGGATTCATAACTCAAACTGTGAAATGATTACCCATGCTGTGGTTTTCCCAAGCAACTACAATATGGTGTTCTTCTAGAAGAAGAAGGTCATTAGAAGGTTCTTACAGATCAGTGGCATGTGTATGATGCCGCTGGTATTCCCACTTCCAATATTACGGCGTGCACTGAAAAACGGTGTCACGCTGTTCAGAACTCCAAATTCTGACTTACCTACCGTTTCATTTACTTTTTTTTTTAATCCTACGTCTATTATAAAGGTACTAGCTGAATCTTTTGTAGGTAATCCTTTTGTAGGAATCCTTAAGAAAGCTTTTCTGTTGCTGCCTGTTCATTGATTGACATTCTAGGTCCATTTCTGTTGTCATGGCTCATCTTTGCTTTAGTTATTGAGCCATGTCAATAACGACAGACAACGATAACAATTGATTCAAGTACCTATATTGATTGTTCAGATTGGTCAGTCATTTTATCTATATTATAATGGCTTTGTTTATTAGGCGTTTGTTGAACAATCAATTGAGAGTGTTGGCTACACATTATGTGTTTTTTTAACACGTTAGAACAACAAATTGGGAGCGAATAAGTGAGCATTTATGTATTTATATTCTTCTTCATCCTAGCGTTAATTCCCAGTCGCATCCGAAGCTTTCACCTCGGAATCTGGGGTCCACTTTACCAGTCTTAACTACGGATTTGGCTAGACCTCGATATTTTCCGTGAAGCCACTGCCATCTGACCTTCACAACCCAATGGTGACGTTAGGCGATATCGAAGCATTGCAGCTAGATCATTGTTGGACTTTTTAGGGCTCCAACTACCCGTAACGACTGCCATAGATGTTCTTATGGTAACCGGGACCAACGGCTTAACGTGTTCTCCGAGGCACGACCAGACCAAAGCAAATACCCATATTCATGCATACAAAGATTTGCACTGAGCGGGGATCGAACCTGCGCCTCCTGCGTAGCGGCCGCGTTCACTGCCGCCACGTCACAGAGGCTGTGTGTTGTACTTTATGTATGTAATAATTATTAAAGAACTAGTTTTTGCCCGCGGCTCCGCCCGCGTGGATGTCGGTTATCGCGACCAAACATAGCCTATGTCCTTTCTCAAGGTCTAATCTACCCCTATACCAAATTTCATCAAAATCGGTTCAGCGGTTTTGGCGTGAAATGAACAGACAGACAGACAGAGTTACTTTCGCATTTATAATATTAGTATGGATATGGATAAAAGCAAGCAATATGCCAAGGTTTAAGGTAAGGACACATCGCAGGTGCTAATTTTAGAAATCGAATACTATTGACGAATAATTTGAGGCATCCATTATTATCACTCGTCATGGCTAAGCTATAGAGTAAATATGAAAGGTGAATTGTGAATGAAAGAAGCAAAATATATTGTTGACATTAGTTACAAGGTTAGACTATTGATACAAACAGCAAATACGACTTAGGTTGTACTAAGACGATTAGAAATACGAAAATATATATGAGAAACAATCTAGTTCTTAGAGTAAATTTTAAAGTGGGCCCATATAACCTGCTAATATTGTAATTGTCATGTTTTTCCAGTTAAGCTTATCCATTTTTTCTTTTTTTTATCGTGCGAAAAATCCCCACGGATACCTCCCCCGCCGGAACCGGAGGAGGAGGTTATGTTGGACTCGAACCGACAAAAACGCACGCCGTCTGTGGGCCGTCAGTTGCCGGAGGTGAGATTGTCGTAGCCATATCCCTCGCACTCCGGCCGACCCAGGGCCATATCTCTCGATTTGGCCCTCTTCCGGAGTGGGGATCACAGAGTCCCCAACTCGCCGCCGGGTATGGGGAGGCACGCAACGCGGCTCCACCCGTCACCCCCAGGCCCGCGCTCATGGGAGTTTAGCTTATCCCTGGACCTCTCGATCGTAAGACCGATTCTTTCGAACCGATGTTCAATGTTCATTTGTTACTCAATCAAGCACACAAATAAATCATAACCCAAATAATCCTATAGGATAGACATATATATTGTACTTTTCCACGACATTTATTATTGAACTTAACCGGTTTTGCCTTACGGCATTCTCAAAGGTACAAGTGTGTTATCAATATAATAAATCTAACAACAAGTCCCACCAAGTGCATCAATCAACAGTATAAATCTTAGAGTATATAGGTATATAGAGAGCGCGCCTTACTAAGTATGAACGTTGGCACGGGTATGAACAGTACCGAGGATCCGGGCTCAACCTCAATCAGTAGTAAAACAATACCCTTCAAAGTGACTTCGCAAATAATATTTAATTCGATATGTTAAATCAATATTTTGTATTACATCGTATGTTTGTAGTATTTATTGTTTCTGTAATACATTAAATGACAAATGATGATTTATAAAATAAAAAAAAATAAAAAGTAGACACCATTTTTTGTATTTTGGCTTTAATTTTATACTACATAATATCAAATCGAACAAAAATTCTTAAGATTACACTACATTCATAATGCATGAAACGTCACTACAGGTGCACTATACCATATCGCAAAGTAGGTACTAAGGTTTATATAGTCTAAAAATATAAGATAGGTTTTATAAAGTATTGTTAAAACAAATCTCAAAACTTGAAGTTTATCCAAAGGCATGGTGTGTATTTATATTTTTATTGCATTTTTTTTAAATTTTATTTTTCTGTTTTTCAATTAATTAATAAAAATTTCAAAACAATTTGAATCCAATTATATGAATGGACAGCCGTAAAATACATAGAATTATAAACAGCTTTTTTTTCAATCGCGTCAGGTTTAGCAACCTTCTTAGTTATTTATAAATATACACGTTTTTAGTTCATGTGTTGAATATAGAATTGTTGATTAAAAACAAAACCGAATAAGTGCCTAACAACATAAGAATTTTATTCGTTTATCTTAAAAACTAATTGGGTGTTGGTTTGTGAGATAAGACTACTTAGGTATACTTGTAAATAAGCCTGGACTTGTCAGTTATTGTCAGTTACAGTTTTATTATACTGTTATCTCCCACTTTATTCATGTTAACATACAATAAAGACACTTCTATACTAATAAGATAAGCGCGTGAAACGATATGAGTGCTATTGACAAACTTAGTGCTTTCACAATTATTAATGACTAGCTGTTGCTCCCGGCTCCGCCCATGTGGATGACGGTTAGCGCGATCAAACATAGTCTATGTTTTCTAAGGTCTAATCTATCTCAGCACCAAATTTTATCAAAATTGGTTCAGTGGTTTAGGCGTGAAAACGAAACAGACAGAGTTACTATCGCATTAAAAATATTAGTATGGATTATGGAGGGTAAGCTTTACAGAATTATAGTTATAATATCAGCTAATGGTTTAATCTCAAGGAGGTAAATGAAAAACTCACAAGATGTATTTTTTGTAATTTTATGAAGTGAAAACGTCTAGCGTGTTGGGCATTTTTAGTAGATTTTTTTTGAGGCGGGAAAAGAGGCCATTGAACTGAACCTTACAATATATCACATCTCTGTAAATACCCGGAGTGCCACTGTTTTTTTTCAGCCAGCATTTGACTACTATCATACCTGCTTAGTGGTAATGATGGCCTATGATGAAACATGCTTGCTTAGGAAGAATCTATTCACTCATGGCTTCAAGATTCCCAGGTTATAGCTTTCTGGTACGAGTGGGATGAGTTTTATTTTCCCTGGTGGTTTTAGGTTCAGAATGGTTCCCGGGCATATGACCTTTCTGGCATGTATGGGATAAATTTTATTATTCATTTACTGTTTTGAGTCAGAAATCAATTCAAGTATTTTGGACACTGATATTATAATAGATATACCTAACGAATGGCTTGGAATATAGAGCGTTCGATTGCTACGCAGGGGGCACTGGTTCGATACCCGCTTAGTTCAAATGTTTGCATGCATGAATTATATTTGCATTGGTCTGGATATTTTTATGTATAACTAGCTGTCCCGGCAAACTTCGTACCGCCATATTTTTCCCGTTCCCGCTGCACCTATAAACCTTCCCTGGACACCCACGAATATTTCAAGACTAAAATGAGCCAAATCGGTTCGTGCGTTCTGGAGTTATATCGTCAGGAAGGAAAACTCGACTAATTTTTATACAGTAGATTATGCAAGCAATTACAAAAAAAAAATTATTTGATTATATCTGTCTGCATTCTAGATTCCATAAAACAAGCTAGTTAGGCTGTGCTTAATTTGCGTCTAGATAGAGCTATGTAGAATGCTGTAGAATACGAGTATATAGAATATATTACGGGCGCCAGACAGATTGTATTATTATTCATTGAAGTGTAATAATTATGCATATTTTTTGTACCATCCTCATCCGTAAATAACTGATATATGTGTAAACAAACCTTGGAAGTTGAAAACAACTTTTATTTTGTTGTATAAACACGGCTAAAAGTCAAAGTCAAAGTCAAAAATAATTTATTCTTTATCACTGAAAAAGTAAAAGTCGGAAAGAGGATCCCGAACTCCGAGGTGAGAACCTCGTATTCGACTAGGACTAACGCAAAAATGATGAGTAGGTCTTTAATATGGCACTTATAAGGAGAAACTAAGGCTCTGGTAAGATTCTTTATAAAAAAAAACCCAGGCTTTTTTTTAACCAAATAAAATGTTTTGACCATTGATACTAATAATGTTTCAGTGACATCGTCCGCTGTCAAACCATCAAGCATGATGGCATGACACCATCATGACATTTTCTCTCACGACATAGAACTCAATGATACTGTAAAACTTAAAAAAATAACTTATAGTATGATATTAAAATTATAATTTTAAATTTTAACATCTATTAATTTTCTGCCTTATTTTATTAGTCTTTGCCTATGTCTAATATTATAATTTTGTTTATTTTCTCATAATTATATCCTGAAGGTATAGTCCCTTTCTCACAGGTATATACAGGTATCAAGTAACCTACATTAGTGGTATATACTTCATTATATACAATTTATAAGTAGTACCTAAATGTTTTCTACGACGTTATGATTTTTTTACAACAGATGTTCTCCTTATCAGATGTAATCAATGATCTATCTATATCTTAAATACACAAATATTGATGTGATAAACACTTCAAGCTAAACATATTTTGTTTGTAAATAAAATAACTCACCAAATCATTAAAAAAATATAAAAAACACTTACCAATTAAAAAGTAATTAGATGCCCTTTACAGCTAAAATAACAAGCCACTATGTATAAACATTCACTAAATTCACACTAATCTATAACAAATAACACTATTAACCCTATAATAATTATCCTAAAATGTCCCGAGTCTGAAATACCCTGAAACGTTCGACTATAGTGATCTATATCGATCGAGCGTGCACTCTCAGTAAGAATTGAATGCAAACAGTCGCCTCGAGTTGGTCGCATTTGTATAAATAGGCGCCGGTGTTTAAGTGTGTTAACGCTCCGATGTTCAATTGGTCTTTTAGGTCGGCGAACTTTTAATTTTATGCATATGCATGAAATATTCTATTGGCATGGTCCATTAAAAATATTATGTTGTTTGACATTTTTCGAATAAAATCTAAAATATAATATCTACCTCTTGTTTATATTTTATTTATTTTAACAAAAATATATAAAAGCGAGAATGCTATAAACTAAAAATACCTACATTTTTAGGTTTTTTTTTTTAATGAAGTTATGTATGAATAGAAAAACACACTCCGGAGCTACAAAGTGATTTCAGATTCCAGAAAGCACACAAGGTAGAGAATGAGAGACAATGCTAGTTCAAAAATTCATGTTTACAAATATTTGCATTGAGTGGGAATCGACCGTGCGACCAGAAATTGCAGCAGAACGCTCTGTCATCACGTTGCATAGGTCGTCAGTTGACGACCTGTAATTCCTACAGGGTCAGCAGCACGTGTGTGACACCCCTGGTATTGCATACGTCCATAGGCCACCGTAACCACTTGCTTGTCTGCCACTTAAGTGGTATAAAAAAACATAGCCTATGTCTTTCCCAAGGTCTAATCTATATCTGCACCAAATTTCATCAAAATCGGTTCAGTGGTTTAGGCGTGAAAGCGTAACAGACAGACAGACAGAAATACAGACGGATAGTTTTTTCGCATAAGTATGAATATTGGTATTTTCAGGCTACTTTCAGCATTGAAGTGTTATGCCAATAGTGTGTATTAATAACACGTTGGCTGATACGTCGCATACGTCGTATGTACTCTGCGACGATATTCAAAAACACACAATAACATTTTTACAACTGTATCTCTCTAATCTTATCTTTATTCTATTTATCTTTATTATTTTATTGAACTTTCAGAACATCCTTTATTTTTTTCATGTCAGTGGATAATTTTTTTTTAATATATGGGCGCACCTGTTTTTTTTGGATTTGAATATAAATTATAAAGATATATTTTTCAAATCCTTCATGAGTGTGTGTAATTAACTAAAAATATTTCGACAAAATTTCATCCTACTAAATAAATATGAAAGTTTGTGAAAATATTTGGGTTTGTCACTCAATCAGGCTCAAGCGGCTGAACGGATATAGGTGAAATTTGGTACAGAGATAGACATTATATCCTGTTATACAATTATGTAAGCGCACAACGACGAGCGCAACGTAGCGACAGCCTTGAGATAGATTGTCATTGGTCGATCTCCAGTGACGTCAACCAGTTCGACCAATGACAATGTCTATCCACGTTGTCGCAACTTTGTGCTCGTCGTTGTGCGCTTACAGAATTGCATTGCTGAACATAAAGGCCACTTATTATCCCATTTTTTTTATCGTGCGAAAAATCCTCCGGTTCCGGCAGAGTAGGAGGTTATGTCGGATTCGAACCGACTAAAACAAAACGCACGGCGCGGCGTCTGTGGGCCGTCGGTTGCCGGAGGTGAGATTGTCGTAGCCATATAAATAAATAAATAATAAATAAATAAATAAATATTCCACAACATTCTACACAACGCTTTCTAGACCCATGGTAAGCTTAATTAGCTTGTGTTATGGAATCTAGAATGCGGATATACATACTTAGATACTTTTTTTTTTTTTTTTGTAAATACATACATATTATACATAGAAACACCCAGACCAATGCAAATATTTATATTCATGCATACAAATATTGGCACTGAGCGGGGATCGAACCCGCGCCTCCTGCGTAGCAGCCGCGTTCACTACCGCTACGCCACAGAGGCAGTCAAATATCCCTCGCACCCCGGCCGACCCAGAGCCATATCTATCGATCTGGCCCTAATCCGGTGTGGGGACCACGGGGTCCCCAACTCGCCCCCGGGTATGGGGAGGCACGCAATGCGCGCCGCCGCCGCGGTCTGCTTCTGCTAGGGTGACAGGTGGCTCCACCCGTCACCCCCAGGCCCGCGCTCATGGGGGACGGAGGTCGTTCTGCGACCTCCGACGCCCGAGTTGCCGCCGCTCGTCGGCCACTTATTATCCCTGAAATATGTGCCCATGGGATACAGTAACGGGGCCAGAAACGCGAGTGGAGCCGCGGGTAACGGCTAGTTCTAACGAAACATAAAAGCTGTTATCAATTATGTAATTATTTAAATTCATAGAGTTGTTTGTTACGGCTAAACTAATTTTTTTATCAGCTGCGAATTAAATACCTATTTTAAAAGAATGATACCATCTAAAGGTCATTGAGAATTTATAGGTATGTCAGTACAATAATTCTATCAGAGAAATAGCATTTATTTTACTGCGTACCCAGATCTATTTGCGATGTTTAAACATATTTTGTGTGTGCACTTCAAGTAAAATGACCCTTATTCATAAAGAGCATTAGAGTCATAATGCTGCGCACAAAGTATGTATGTGCTCTAGTGTTTTTATACAACTTTTTTTTCATCTACGAAAGAGTATGGAAAATAACGAACTAGTTATTTGTGTTTAATATAAAATTAAATCATCATTTCCTTTCATAGAATTCTTTATTTAAATCAATGAATGAATGAATAAAAAATTCATTTGTATAAAAACTAGTTTTTATTGTAATTAATATAAATATTAGGCTGTTTGGTAGTTTTTTTTGTGGCTTTTTTTCTTTATATTCGATCATACACACAACGGCAACGCGTGAAAATAATAGAAACGCGTCATTTTTTAATAAATATTTTTAAAATATTCGACTTTAAGCCTACCTTCATGTGTTGATGGATAGATAGTCAGACGGTCATATAAACAGACAAAAAGTGATCATAGATGAATTACTTTAATCCTTTACAGTACAGAAGCCTAAAAAGAATTATCAGTAACACGATCAATAAGCTACTATTGAAAACAGCTTCTGTGGCATGGCGGAGGTGAACGCGGACGCTGCGCAGGAGGCGCGGGTTTGATCCCCCCGCAGTGTAAATATTTTTTAGGCCTGATTAATGGTATTTGCATTGATTTAGTAGTGCCTCAGAGAGCACGTTAAGCTGTTCGTTCCCAGTTGCCCCATGAACATCCATGACAGTCGTTACGAGTAGTTGTCCCCTACGACCCAATATCGCTATTGGGTCGTAGGGGTCAGATGACAGTCGCTTCACGGAAAACATTGAAGTGTAGCCAAATCCGCAGTTGGACTAGTAAAGCGGACCCCAGACTCCAAGGTGAAAGCTTCGGATGCGACTAGGATTAACGCTAGGATAAAGAGAAATAATAATAAGATAGTGTTCTGTTCCGATATGCAGGACACGATGTTGAGGATAATAAAAATGCATTTATAAATGCATTTTCCTTATACCAACATAAAAAAATAATAATTTAACTAGAATCAAACAAACAACATAGGTATTCAAGTTAGCAATGACTTTACGATTATTAAAACGAGATTACCACAGATAAGCAAGAATTTAGTTTTCGTCGTGATCAAGCTTCAAGATGTGGTCAGATTAAAGGGAATATTACGAAATTGGTTTATATAGAAAACAGTCCTATGTGTAACAATATCACGAAATCAATTGTGTTATAATGAATGGTAAAAAATGTAGGAAAAATCCTTGCAGAGCCTTGAGATTGCAGGATATATCTGTGATATATTTCTTTGAAATAGAATCTTGATGACTCTACATCCAAATGAACAGGAAAATTTTTGCAATGTCCGCCACCTGGTCTTCCGTAAGTAGAAGACATTCGACAGAAGCCACTGCATGGAAGTCATTGTATCGAAGTCATTGCATCGAAGTCACCGTATAGATGTAATTATAGACATGTCATTGCATAGAAGTCATTGTTAAGAAGTCATTGCATAGAAGTCATTGTTAAGAAGTCATTGCATAGAAGTCATTGTATAAAAGTCATTGCATAGAAGTCACTGCATAGAAGTCATTGCACATAAGTTATTGATGATTTCATAGCTCCCAGTTCCCCACCTTCCGCATCAAGTTTATTTATTGAATAAATCACTTGTACTTTTCCACAATTTTATTATTTATTTGAACCTTACCGGTTTCACCTTACGGCATTATCAAAGGTTTACAATGTTTTAAACTAAAAAACTACAATATTTTACGTGTGGGTACTTTTAAAAAAGAGTATACCAGCTTCAACTTTTTTCCCCAAAATTTGGGGAATTGTGATTTATTCAATATGTGTAGCAAGTTCCACCAAGTGCCATCAATCTCCAGTATAAACAGTCAAGTTTATTTCAACAACCATTTCTTTTTGCCTTTTACCACTAATATAATAAAGTAAAAGAATTAAATTTTGAAGCATTTATTATGCTAACTATTCAAATCGATTTAGTAAGAAAAAAGAGAATCGACCTCGAGCGGGACTCGAATTATAATTCCGTCTTTGAGGTATAGAAGAATTTGGATTAGCTTTATGCGGTCTCGGTGACTTAGTGGTCAGAGCGTTCCCCCTGAGGAGAGTCCCGCCCGAGGTCGATTCTTTTTTCTCTTTCTAAATCGAAAGTAAAAGAAATCTTAAATTAACCTTTACCCAATAAAAAGACCTTGCAACTAATGCAATATGCATTTTATCTTACAAATTGACTTTCAATTTACATTCATTTGAATATACGAGATTATCTGGCCGCTGCATTTATTTATTGAAACACACATCATGTTTCGATATCAATGCATGTGTTCATGTCAGTGTTGCAAGTAATAGTGTTAAGTTAAGCCGGAAATTACACTCGTGGTTGACTTGTAGCCCAAAGCGAAGCGAAACTTATCGAAGTCAAAGGTGTACTGGGACCTTACCAATTTTATTTCAATCTTACTTTACTTCCATAGTATGAATCAGACTAGGATCATTGTCATCCATGGATATTTTTGTACTGTATCTTGTAATATCTTGTGTTACACAAGCGTGTAAAATCGAACAAATTATACAAATAAATAATATATTAGACACTCAAATTCAAATTCTTTATTTTTCAAAATAGTGCAACACTGTTACAGCTTTTTGACGTCAAATTCTCCTTAAAACTAAGTTTACCACTATAGTGAAAGATATTGTTTGACCATATATAACACTAGTATCCTGAGTATCCTGACACACGCTGGCAGTCCGATTCACACTAATAAAGTCACAAAATAAGATTACAATTGTACTGCTCGAGATCATAGCCCCTGTCGCTTTTTTAACACTTTTATCCGAAAGTAATTAAGCAATTGCCATTTGTTTAGACCCCAACCACTTAGCGTAGTTCTGTAAATTTTTTGGGGTTCAACAAACCATAGCAATTGCCACAGATCTTCGTATGACAACCGGGACAGGGTTTAACTGTCAATCTCGCTCTCTAGATCTAGATTCATACGGAAAACCCTCAGTGTGTGAGCCGGTTTTTTATATTGACAAAACCTAGCATCATTTTTACTATAATGAGTACAATAATGATATAATAAAGATTACTAGCTAGGTTTATCTAATTAAAAATTTGAATATCTTTCCATTCCACTCTGATTTCCTAATCCTGAATACCTAATTTTTATACTATTATAAAATTGTGAATTAGTTATATCTGTACACTACAAAAATCAAATTTAAAAAAAAATCGCATAGACGATTTTTAATCCAACAATATTTTTTGGAATTCTTATTTGTTGATTCTCGAAGGACGCAATTTTATGCGGTTTTTTTTTATTAGAATACCTTGTTCAGAGCAATTTGCCTTATATTTTTTACTGGAGATAGCCCACCCATAGGGGGTACGTAGGACCGATTACATTGATCGGGGAAATGTGGGTGTTATTTCACCTCTGCCTTACCCTCCGCGGATAAAGGCGTGTTATATGTATGTATGTATGTATGCGATAGAGCAAAACGTTGCATTAACCGACAATCACGAAGGCGGAACCGCAAGCATCTGCTAGTTCACTATACACTAGTTACTTTTCTGTTACTATGATAAATAATAAAATTATTACATAACTATTTCACAACTTCTAACAATAAAAACTCATAACTATATTATCTAAACGATACGTAACTACTTATTGATTGTTTTTTTTTTACTAATGTGTCTTTTTATTTAACTTACAATAAACAAATATGGCTGCAGTAAGACTGTGGAATTCATTTTCTAATTCCATAGCTGTTAGGCCTTATTTAAACATTTTTTAGAAAAGAATTAGGTATTCTGCTTAGACGGTCAATATCACTGAACATGGGAGCGACTGCCACCTGACCTCCATAGGTGACATCGAAGTATTGCAGTTCTATTAGATACATTACAATTAGATAAGATTATACTGAACATCTTATCCTAACTGTACTGTAGGTACGTACCTATCTAATTTGAAAAAGTAAGCACTTTACAGTGTACGACTAGGTATGTCATTATGCGATTTTGTCATAATACGAAGTGGATTCATTATTGCATCTCTCATCCTAGCGTTAAGTCCCAGTCGGATCCGAAGCTTATCAGCTCGGAGTCTGGGGTCCGCTTTACCAGTCTTAACTACAGATTTGGCTAGACTTCGATATTTTTTCGTGAAGCGATTGCCATCTGACCTCCGCAGCCCAATGATAACATTAGGCGATATCGAAGCTTTGCAGGTAGACCGTTGTTTTTGGATTTTTTAGGGCTCCAACTACCCGTAACGACTGCCATAGATGTTCTTATGGCAACCGGGACCGACGACGGCTTAACCTGCTCTCCGAGGCACGACCAGACCAATGCAAATACCCATATTTCATGAACACAAATATTTGCACTGAGCGGGGATCGAACCTCCACCTGCGTAGCGACCGCGTTCACTACCGCTACGCCACGGAGGCTGTGGATTCATTACTGCATAGGTATAGGTATTTTGCATAGTAGACATTTACCTACTTCTCTTTACAAAGTTATAAAAATAATAGATACGTAATTTGATGACTTACTAAGTCCTTGTTTACGATCTAGAAACCAGTTTCTTTCGCAGTTAAGAGCTAAATTATTGAAATTGAATAATTATTTATTATAAGATTAGAAAAATATTCATAGTATTTAAATATACCTAATTGGCTATACCTATATATATTTCGAGGCCTGAACTTTTGACCCCTCTTTTTATTCTTGTAAATATTTTAGTTTATTACTTTAGTTTTAGTTTATTAGTTAATTTAATTTAATACATATCAGTAAGATACGATAGAAGAAGAAAAATACTCTTTTCTTTGTATGAAGCAATGGCAAATGGCCAATGAATATCCTGGCTAAAGAACCTACGACAGTAGTAGAACAAGAACACCCGTTCTTTCTAAAGAGCTGCTTTCGAAGGTCCAAATTGAGTTGAAGATCGCCGACCTTTATTAAAAAGATAGTAGGCACCTCCTGAGGAGGAAGAAAATATTTGCTTTACATATTTATTCTCTCTCTCTCTCTCTATCTCTCTCTCTATCTCACTCGCTCTCTCTATAAATAAGAATAGGAATAAATATTCTACAACATTCTACACAACGCTATCTAGACTCATCTAGAATGCGGATATACATACTTAAAATAGTATACTTAATCTATTATCTGGGTGTGTATTTAGGTAAGTATGAATCTTAGGCGCGGGCCAGACAGAAGATACGTAAGACGCAGACGGGACGCGGACCTTTATTTTACTGCGTATTACGTCTATTCTGTCTGGCCTACGCCTAAGGACATTTTTCTACGCCAAACTGACCTGAGTTTGGCGTAGAAAAATGTCCTTAGGCGCAGGCTTTGAACAGTAGGTAGGTATGTGAAAAAGGTGTTTCGGCTACTTTTTAGCAGCCATTGTCGCGGTTCGCGGGGTGGCTAAAGCCGCGATCATGCCGAAACGTCGGGCTAAAAGTAAATAATAACAAATATATCGCGATAGAATCCGTTAAAAAGTAGTTTTTTTTCAGTGAGTGAGGTTCATATAAACTTCAAACAGTTTCATGCAGACATAACTCAGTCAATAGCATCATCAACGTATAATAAGGTCATTTCCGTATCCATCACAATATTTCCTTTATTATTTTTCTAGAATTCATTAAACATTAGTAATAAAATTATTATTAATGGATGCCACTGCGATATAATCAGTTAAAAATGGTGTTATTTTGATGTGTAATAATAAACATCCGACAGTATCAACTAGTAAACATAATTAAAATATTTATCGTTTATAATCGTTACTAAAAAGTACATTCTTACTGACAGTATCACTAAATTCCTAAACAATAACAAAAATAAACAATTTTGACGACCTCTATGGCACAGCGGTAGAGCGCCCGGCTGCTAAGTCTGAGGTCGTGGATTTGATTCTCGTATGTAACACGAGCTAGTTAAGCTAAATTTACTTTGTATCTAGATTGCACTGAGAAGGATGTCGTGGAATGTTTTTAACGACAAATTAGAAGGTACCCCAATAGCCGCGTCCACACCGACCGAGGCATTGGCTCGCGAGGCTGGCTCGCGAGCCATGCTCGGTCCATATGGACGCGGCTATCGGGGCATCATGGCCCTAGGTCGGCAGTGGTGTGAGCAAAATGCCTTATGGGCCGGGTCACCTTACACCATGTCATCTGAAGACCCTAGACAGCGTGCGGTTTAAGCTGGTTCGAATTCAACATAACAGCTTCCGCCGGCCAGCGGAGGAGTGGAGGAGGGGGGGGGGGGGGGGAAGCAAAAGGAAAGCGTGCGCCAAAACCTCGTTCGTTAATCAGCATGTATGACTGCAACGTGGTGTTCTTCAAAAAGGGAATTAGGAGGTTCCTTCAGGATCAACAGCACGAGTATGACGCGTCTGGTGTTGCACACGTCTATAGGTGAGATTAACCACTTCCCATCAGGTGGGCCGTTTGCTTGTCTGCCATTTAAGTTATAAAAATGACTGTCTAAAACATTCTAGAACTAAGGCTTAGTTCTAGTCCAACAGTAAGTCGTTATTCTAGAACGACACTCAATCCTGAATCCCAATATTTATAGACAAATAAAAAAAAGTAAATTACTAAATAATCTGTCGTCAGTACTAGTTACAAATTGAGATTCAAGACTAACGTTATATAATACGGACCTAAGTCTCATAATATTATGTATTATCTTTTTTATCTACAGTAATATGCAAATAACCTTCACCAATTTATCTGTCTGTATTATGTCACACATTTTTTCATTCATTTAATTGCATTTTGTTTACCAGACATACGACAGTTCACCTTGAACAAGTAACCATGAACTTGGAAAGCATTTTGTTCGCGTGACACACTGTTACATAGTTTATACAACGATTGGGTAATATTTTAACCCTACTTACTTAATCACGCTCAAACGACTGAATAAATCGGGTTGAAATTTGGTACAAGGTTAGATTATATAGTCGGTGGTAATGATTGATAACACATAGGGTACATTGTATCCTTGGTTTGGTTCCCATGGGTAGATAAGGATAGCTTGTTTCATAGTGTTAACTTTGAAACTTTCGAAGGAATTTTACGACGCATGAAGTTTGTAAATATTTTATTTTGTTATTTTAGTGATAGTTTCCAGTTTAATTTGTTGTAGTTGCTTGTGTATGTAATATTTGGAAATAATTGTATACCTATATTATTGTATTTTTATCATATTATTATCAATTACTCAATGAAAATAATAAAATAATTGAATTAATAAACGGAAAAATTTAACGTTTGAATTGGAATGTGCGCATATAATAGTTAAAGCACGGTAAAATAAAAAAAAACATATATTGGTGACTTACGGCGTCAAAACAAATAAATAAAAATATATAAATAATTCATATCGTACTTAATTAATTGCTTACATAAAACTATACTGTCTATTGTTATGGAAATTACCAGTGTACAATAAAATTGTCATGGTCCTTGACCACAAAAATATTTTTTATTTAACATTTTTTAATTGAGTTATTTTATAAAAACAATGTACCATTATTATAAGTTCTAAGTGCGATAAGACCGCTAATTGTATATACCAGTGCATAGTCTATTGTTTAAATATATTTTATTGTATAAAATCAAAATAATATACTTACTAATACTAACTTTTCAACAGTAACTAGGCTATGGAGTTGATTTTGGGAGTTCAGAACTCGAACACCGAAATCCACTTTCCATTCTTATGTATGACTATTTTTTCTATCCATCCTATGGTGTCTGTAAGAAATTGCCGCAGAGCAGCAGAGCAATAAGGCCGCCATCTGTACTTACCACATAACTTAGATCTCTATGTTAGATTGTTAATCTATGGTGTATGTACAATATCACAGTACAATACAATACAAAGTTTACTTAACTATTACGATACAAAGTATCGTCTGATCTCCCAATACAGAGAAGATAGTCTTGACCATAGCCTCGTCCATCGATCGACAGGTATACAGACTGCAAGATAAGGTTTGGTAGAGGCCCCAAATATCTTAACATGCTCGCCGGGGCAGACCAATGCAAATATCCATATTTCATGCACACAAATATTTGCACTAAGCGGGGATCGAACCCGCGCCTCCTGCATAGCCGCATTCACTACCGTTACGCCACGGAGGCTGTCATTCTTATATTGTATTATATATCTAATATCTAAATAAATTTATGTTAAAACATTCTAAAAATGTTTTATACCCAAGATATATTTTTATGTTATAAGCGTCTATCTTTTAAAACACGATCCAGAGGGAATGGGATGGGAGCTATCCACTCTGTATATTTTTATCCGTCTCACGGTGGATCCCCTCTTCCTACAGTCCCGGGTCCCCTTTAAGCGGAGCTTGAAAAAGCATCTGATGAGGCCGTCAAGCTGAGTTCCACCATTGTAACATGGTAGGTACGTGTCTATAATGGTGACCCTCTTTTACGAGTCTTTGCCTTCAGCTTACCATCAGACGAGGTGAAGTCAAGTCGACGGGTCCTATATAAAAAAAAAAAATGTCATGTTACACGTCATGCATTCCATCCGACATTACCATGTGTATTGCATTCATATGTATATAAGTCCCGATTACAGTTCCACGCGTATAAAACCAGTTTCGTAATACTTGTCTCGTCATTGATATTCAGGTATAAAAATATTGTGTTGTTTACAAACTGGTATACAATCATATTATCGCCAATTTTGTATGATAGATTTTTAATATGTTTTGTTTTATATTTATAGCTTTTAACGAATAAATTAATTGATGTGTATAATATAATATAACAGCTGTTTAATGATTCAATATAAATGTCTATGTATTTTTTTCTGTCTGTTTAATCTCCGAAGTGGCTGGGTCGATTTTGATGAGATTTTTATAGCAGATAACTGATACATACTCGTATTATAAAGCTTAATTTAGGCTACTTTAATTTTAGATAACGTGTTAGAATTCTATACAAAATCCAGATGGTAGTAAACGTGGATGAAGTCGCAGGCAATGCTAGTAGCAGACAAAATAAACGAACAGGCCTGGATATAGTTAGAACTGGTATGCGTAGTATTGTATTACTTGACTAGTCTTATAATAACATCAATAAATTATTGAAGTTACTGCTATGACTTAACTATGTATTAGTGGCGTCGACTTCTAACATCGATCATTTATATACACATTATTATATGAATACATATTTTGCTTGTTTCCTTGCCACCTAAACGGTATAAAAAGCCCTATTTTTTAAGGTAGCAGTAATAAGTGGTTATGTCAGATTAAACTCATAATAGAGATTCGTTATGGGTGGAGCACTTTACAGTTAAACTGAAAACCAACCCAAACTATGTTGTGAAATACTCAAAGGTTTTAAGTAACTTTTGTCACTGGCACTCCGAGAGTGCCAACATAAGTGAAAACATTCTGTATAAAAACAGTGCTAAAAACTAACAATATTAACTTAATAAAAATTTACTCAACGCGGTTAAAAAAGTTTTCACTTCAAAGTGGTTCATGTGAATTATCACAATTTCTCAAATAGGTATACTGTCCATAAAGAATTTAAAAACTATAATCGTTGTTGAAATAAAACTACTTTTTAACGGATTCTATCGCGATATTCTTGTTATTGATTACTTTTAACCAATGAGATTATTAAGTAACATTGAAATCAATGCTTTTAACCCGACGTTTTGATCACTTGTCAGCAGCCAAGGTCGCGGGGAGTCATCCCGCGACCAAAAATATCGCGATAGACTATTTCAATTAGTGAGATTCGCGTAAACGTCAGACAGTACGAGTATCACGAAATTGTTGTTTCGTCATGGCTCCGCCCATTCTGACGTAGGTATAGGACGTGACGTGCGGCACGTGACGATGACGCGAGTTAAGTACATGGTTTGAGTTCATACAAAATTGTTACTATGAAAACTCTCTTCTCTTCCTCTTAGCGTTATTTCCCAGTCGCATCCGAAGCTTTCAGCTCGGAGTCTGGGGTCTGCTTTTACCAGTCTTAACCACGGATTTGACTAGACCTCGATATTTTCTATGAAAACTACCCTGCGCTTAAAGAAGTAGATATTCACTTCAATATAATATCTAAATATCTTTCCTCTGATAGAAGGCTTCGCAGACAACATCAACTTCAAGTCAGTGACTAAGTCGAACCAGACAGACAGTTAAATTAGCATTTTATAAATTAGCAAGGATACGCAACCTAACATCGATATTACATAATCCTTCTAGAAATGTTCCGAAATGCTCTACCGCGTACGGCACGGCCAACATCTCCACTAGTTCCTTAAATTTTATTAATTCAAGACATACATAATTAATTTCAGGATGTTTTGCACTACTAGAAGTAGGAATATTACTTGATAATGACCTTGGTACAACATGATGCAATTTAATCACTAATTCCATAAGTTAAATTAGCATTAGAAGGCTGGTTATGCAAATATTGTACTGTTATAATAATTATGATGATGGTTTAAACAAAAATTATTCAATAACTGCAGCAGTTTTAACGATTTTGTTCTAGATTCTGAAGTAATATTGTGATTTTCTTGTCTTTGTGTTTGATAGTCTTGCTTGAAAACAAAAACGTTCCGTACGGTGGTGGTTCTTCTTTGGTGCCATAGTTTGATTTATGTTTGATTACCAGAATACCAGCTATAATACCCTTGTGTTGTGTTCTCGGCGGTGAGTAGTGTAGCCAGAGCACACTGGAGAGGTTTTGTGCTGTCAATGGGATGACCTAGGGTTTGTTCTGCTTGTCTTCTGCGCTGACGGCACAAAATCTCTCTGCCAGGGTCGCAGCACGAGTGTGACTCCTCAGGCCTTGGTGTTGCACTGGTCCATAGGCCACGGTAACCACTTTCCATCAGGTGGGTCGTATGCTTGTCTGCGCCCTAAGTGGTAAAAAATGCTTTAAATGTAAAAAAAAAATATATTATTATCTTATTTAAATTATTTTTTTATTTTGTTATATATTTTTATTAAGAGTGAAGTTTATTAAATTTTGAAAAGTTCGATAATTTTAGCCTTCTTATCCTTTCGTAATTTTCAAGCCCGTTAATTCCTACAATACATTCACATGTACATTCATAATATGGCTTAGGCCTCGCTCGCCCCGTGGATCTTGCCCCCGACTGCTTTAATGTTGCAACTCGCCCCCTTGAACATTAGATACCCCAAATCGCCCCCGATTGTTAGTAAGTTAAAAGTACTGTCAGCAATAAAGAGTTTTACAACACACCTGCTCATAACATTGCTATTATTTCACCGCAATTAGGTATGTAATGACAGCTATTATCAAACTGTGACTTTTTCATTGCTATTATTCACAAGTGAGTTATAGATTCTTTTTTAAATTTTATAGGTTAAGTTTCTATGTTTATAAAAAAGTTTCGATAAATTAATATGCCTATTGTATGGTCATTTGTTGCATTTTCGTATTTAAATAAATAATTTCAACTTGTAATACTTATATAATAAATAAAATTTTCACTCAAATTTAACTTTTTTTTTCTCTAAGTACAGAAAAAAAACCAGTGTAAAACAAACCTCATTCTTTTAAATATGGCCGATCGCCATTGTTATATGCACGCGCATAGGAAAACGAATTAATTTGTAGTATTGTTTATCCTTTTTTTAACGTCACGTTTTTCAACGTTAACATTATTTCAATCTATCAATACCAACAAGATACTATTGTTTTAGTAGTCAGAATACGATTTTGTTTGCCGACTAAAGAAATATTTAATTCAAAAATTAGATTATTCATTTGTGAATAAAGCGGGAAGCGATATTAAAACGACTACTAAATAAAAGCCAAACAAAAAGTAAAGAATAAAACTATTTTGCAAATTTAATTTACATAAAATATCATAATACGATTGTAATACAAACTTACCTGACTTTCAATCCAAAATATATATATGTTATAGGCAATGTGTATAATCCGGCATTGTATAGAATGCCTAGGCATTCTATACATTGCCCAAAAACGTTCAGGCAATGTGTATAATACGATTAATTTCATACATTGCCTAGGTGTTGTATTAAATGCCCGAAGCGCATCAGGCAATGTGTATAATGGACGGGTTGTTGTAAATTCGTCTCTTTAAAATGATATTTCATGTGCGAAAATTCGTCTCACCTTGATAAATAAGTACTGTTAGCAAACAAAGTAATAGATTAACAAAGCGTCATTTATTTGCGATCCTTTAAGAAGCCCTCTATGGATTTGAAAAATGGATATTACTGCTGAAAGAAAACCTGTTCATTCCAACTTGGATAGATTAGGTTAGAAGGCGGAGCGGAGCTCTAGCATTAGCCTTCGTGGTTATTTTTTTTAACCATGCAGAACTTCTATAGGCCACGGTAACAACTCTCTTTCCATCAGGTTAGGTGGTTGACAAGCACAGGGATGGTGGTAAGAGAGTGGTTGCCGTGGCCAATAGAAATTCACTGCTATGTGAGAAACATTCTACGCAAAAAACACGTAGGTACTTAGGCATACCTACCAATAGAACACAAATGTCTTATCAGCACTGCCTGCTGGTGGAAGTTGAAATTAGGATTAGCTCTCAAAAGATTAGTATCTAGGTATCTAATTAAATCATAGAGAAGAAAAATAGATTACATACATTACCTATGCTTCAACCGGCATTCTATACAATGCCTAGGTGTTCTATACATTTCCTAGGCAAAGTGTAAAATAGTTTAAACATTGAATATCATTTCATACATTGCCTGAACGACCCCAGCATTCTATACATTTCCTAGGTATTGTATAGAATGCCTGCATTATACACATTGCCTATAACATGTACACAATATCACAATACTCTTAAATATTGTGCATATTCTGTTGCACTTAGATGTCACTAATCACTACTATAGCCCGTTTTTTAATCTCAGATACTAATTTGAAATTACCTGTTGTCGGTTTTTTGCAATTAAAAAATAGTCATGTGCCACCAGTATCGAAATTTATCGATAAATTAAATTTAGTACAAATATTTGTAGGTTAATCTATAAAATTTATAAAATACTAATTTAAATTCGGTATGCAAGTTACCTAAATGAAACAAAACTTAAATAGGTATATTGGGGATCCTGCCTTTTCGCCGAAAATTGTTTGGCCGATTATCACTTGCCAACCAACGTTTCGCCTATTTTTCACTTTGACGACTAACGATTGTCAAATTTTTGTATGACAACGTTTCATTTGGTAGAATTATTGTTAA
Organism: Eilema depressum; assembly: GCA_914767945.1. Lineage (NCBI taxonomy): Eukaryota > Metazoa > Arthropoda > Insecta > Lepidoptera > Erebidae > Eilema > Eilema depressum. The sequence goes on from OU612021.1 coordinate 3,099,883, forward strand.
GCTGATTATTGTAATGACAAAAAACGTTTGGGGCATTTATCTTTTGTCAAATTATTTATTAGGCCAGACAACTTTTAGACGAATCGACTATAGCGCGCCCCGACTTGGACAGGTTAGGTTAGAAGGCTAACGCCGTTTAGCCTTCGTGGTTATTTTTTTATAACCATCCATAAATAGTGGCTTACTTAGTATTGTTGTACGCCACATTCAGTAATTTTGACAAAAACTACATGAATATTACGCTAACTAAAACATTCGCTACTTGAAAGTTGGCATTTTGAAAAGTGTCATTCTAAAAGGAAGACCAAACGTAAAATTGGCAACTGTCAGGTTGGGTAATAAAAACAAAATTATATCACAAGTTGGCAAATGATTATTCTGTGAAATAAAATTCTGCGAAACGTTAGTTGGCAAGTGATAATCGGCCAAACAATTTTCGGCGAAAAGGCAGAGATCCAGGTATATTGTCATTGAAACAAAATGGCGTCCATTTTGCGTCGCTTGGGTTGTCATTGTAAAAATCTAACTTAAGGCTTCATAAGTTTCATTTAATCGATTTGCAGAGACTATCGATAAAGATGACGCTATACTAGTCTTAGAATCTGAAAATTGTAGGTATGTAAATTACGGTATTTAAAATTTTTTGGTACTCTAATTTAAATTTAAATTCAAAATAAAAACAAGAATTCGACTGATACTAAAAAGATCAACACAAGTTTCAATAATTTATTTTATTTAAAACTTTTTAGTTAAGTATATATTTTTGTAATCGTTTTCAATTTTCTACCATACAGTCATGCGAAGTTTTCGTCTTTTCATCGTAAATTTCTACTGTCTAAATTAATATGTTAGAATAGTTGACACCATCCGAGACATGTACTACGATTCCGGTTCCGTGGTTCGGACTGCTGCAGCTACAGCTGTTGGCGACTCGAGAGCCTTCCCCATCACCGTCGGGGTACACCAAAGATCCGTCCTTAGTCCTTACCTGTTCAGCGTGGTATTAGATGTTTTGTCGGACAGCATTAGAAACTCACATGAGCAGCCTCCGTGGTTGCTCATGTATGCTGATGATATTGCGCTGATGGACGCGGACAGGAGCAGATTGGTGTGACGCGTGAAAGGATGGAAAGAAACGCTTGAGAACGGTGGTCTGAAGCTAAATGTAGCGAAGACAGAATACTTAACGTTAAACTCCACAGATCCCACACCCGTCCGCATAGGCGATGATTTGGTCGAGCGCACGGACCAGGTTAAGTACCTGGGATCTGCAGGCACATGCTGTAACTTGCATCTCGAATGATCGAAGTGAGCTCGATAGCTGAATCCGCGGTGATTGGTCAATTTCGCGAAATTGACCAATCACCGCGGATTCAACTATCGAGCTCACTTCGATCATTCGAGATGTTTGTTACAGCATGTGCCTGCTGTACTTCATGTGACCGGTGAGATCGACCACGACGTCAAGGCACGCATTGCTGCCGCGTGGGCCAAGTGGTGAGAAATGACTGGCGTCACTTGTGATCCCAAAATGCCAGTCAGGTTAGTTTATAAGACGATCATTAGGCCTGTCCTCTTGCATGGTTGTGAGGCGTGGCCGCTGCTCGAGCGACACAAGCAAGAGCTGCATGTCATGGAGATGAAAATGTTGCGATGGATATGCGACGTTACGCGTAAAGATCGCGTACGGAGCTCTCGCATCCGCGGCAGCCTCCATGTCCGTGACATCGGGGATAAAATGCAAGAGAGCCGCCTTCGCTGGTGCGACCACGGCTTGCGGCAACCGCCAGGCTACGTGGGGAACAAATGCCCGGCAATGGTACCCCCGCCGGGTCCAGGTGAAAGGGGTAGGCCAAAGAAGTCCTGGCTTGACGTCGTGGAGGGTGATATGCGTGCTAATGGTCTCACTACCATGGACGCCCAAGATCGTGCGAAGTAGAGAAGGAAGAGCCGGAAGACGGACCCTGAGCTTCGAGGTCATCTTGGCTACGGATGCAATAAGGAGATGCAGATGATGACGATGAGTTGTAGCGCAACTTTAAATCGATATAGATCCTAAACGGTAAGTCAAATCGAAAAATGGTGAGAAAAAACTGAAATGATTTTTAAATACCTATTCAACGATACCCCGCTTGACATAGTTTGTTGACATTAATGTGTGAATCTTAAAAATCGGGCCAGGCGTTTGGTATGTATAGAGTTTAATAAAGGAACATACAATTAAACACATTACTATTCCTTTGCGTCGCGCAGTCGGATAAAAAACTAATAAACATTTTATATTTAACTTTTCTCTTAAAACACATTATAGCTAAACCACCTGTATCTAGGCAGCAAACATTGTCGATAGTTTCGACTTTCGAGTACACCACTAAATACAAAGCTGGTATCATTATTTCACAATTTGACATTTGCACTTGTCAATTTAGTATCTGAGATAAAAAAAAAACAGACTATAAACCACTACGCAAATATCGCAAAACATATCCCTTCCACATTATAATACGAACTTAGAAAGAGAAAGCATTATATATATGACTCTCTCCGACCTATTTTAACAAAGCTTTTGTTTATTGGACCCTTGAAAACGTTCCTTTTGTTCTACCTAATAGGTAAGCCAGGTAGCAAAAACTTAGTGTACGTAGTTGGTGATAATAATGTTACAGACATCAAACATGGTAATTTTCATTTAAGTGTACATTTTTCTGTCTGACTGTACCATTTCACGGCTTATTTCAAAAGAAATACCTCAAGGGGCGATTCACACCACCAAAATATTTATTTAAATGTCAATTTTTAACTCGCCCCGTGGCAAGGGGCGATTCACTACACCAAAATAATAAAAAAAGGGGCGAGTGAAGCATTTTAATCGCAAGGGTCGAGATTCAGGGGGCGAGCCAGGCCTAAGCCCATAATATTTACTAGATATTTAAATTGTCTCAAGATTATAATTTACTCATTCATATACTAATTGAATAATTTATGACAATGTGTCATACAACTCATACAAGTCTATTTTGTGTCGCTTTACAAACCTCTGGTTCTGTATCTCCATATTATTTAATGTCCGTTACTATAGGGTAAAAAATGGACCAGTACAAGTCTCTTATTGTGCCAAATAGATAATTATAAAATTACAAATTAGCCCTATCATAGGAGATGTTTAGAAAGAAATAATTTCGGATTCGCATTCTGATATTCCCAAAATATTTTTTTTTTCGAATTCCGTTCGTTGCTTTATTTGCGATGAACGCAAATGTCTGAACAGATTGTGAGGCGGCTTGTATTCAAAGAGGTCCTGGAAAAGAATCTGCCGAATATGTGTTACCAATTGAGTTATGCTAATCGATATGCGCGGGTGGAGCCGTGGGCAAAAGCTCACAATTATGCGTAATGAACACTAAGAAAAACATACCTATGCCGAGATATTAGGGAACTATTCGCTCCATTGATTATAGGATGCCTTTGACATAACAATATCAGGAACTAATGAATCATTTAAATTAATATTTTAGTACAATTTCCATACTTACAGTCAGACGCACACGTACGGTATTAATATGTAAACACAACAAAAACCTCGATCTAGATTGCCTGTGACAAACAGACTTATTCAACATTTTATCTGCATGAGAACCTTCTGAATTCTACTACAAACAAAGATACGTATTGTAGAAAATTTGTGGCCATGTGCCACAAAGTGAACAGATACAGGAGATAAAATTCTTGGAATCTTAACTTCAGCAAACTGATGATATCTGCAATAACCAGTATAATATTCAACTAATAGTATTTATCGTCTTCGTCGAGTCAATGGCTCATAAAATTTTAGATTTTGTTGGCCCAATATTTGGCCACTGCTACAGCATTGTCCGTTGCCTTACTCAGGGCCTCGATAGTACAGTTGGAAGGGCACAGTGGGCAAGAAAGCAAGAGCAACATGGATTGGGATGGAGCCCCGCAGTCGCCCGACGCTCGTGACTGGTCTAAATAGCCTCATTTTATCAAATTTGCCTTGCAGCGTCCAACTTGGGTCCGCAGGCGATTTAATGCCTTCCAAGTTGGCCACGGTATTAATAGTTATAAAACTAATAATCCTACATCTCATAATGAAAATTTTACCTGTGCGGTTCGTATCCGACATAAACCTCCGTCAGATTCTTGTCTCGGGTGTCAAATACCGGGGAGCAAGGTGGCCAACAAGTCATTTATTTCCTTTGCACCCCGTTAGTTGGAGCCATCTCCGGTTTCGTGATGGCCCCGTCGGGTGTATGTATGGCTTGAGCATGGTGCAGGCCCCTCTTGAAGTTGTCTTATTTTTATTTTTTATATACCTACCTACTTGACGCGAGACAAATGTACATACGTTCATATTTAGTCTTAAGAAACCCTTTTATTTTTTGTAAACTGACGTCCTTAAAATGCCGCAGTGGAGTTTGTTGCGCCGTTTCTTCTCCATTAGCGCTTAGGAAGCGGTGGTAAACTTAGTTTTAAGGAGTTTTTGACGTCAAAAAGCTGTAACAATGTTGCACTATTTTGAGAAATAAAGACTTTGACTTTGACTTTGATGTACGAACCATGGTTTCCCCATCTTGTCCAGAAAGGGGGCCTGCATCGTGCCGCTGCCGTCCCAGCTTGCTTCTGCTAGGGTAACAGCTTGCCTCACATGTAATGGAGGACAGAGGTCGTTGAGAACTGTTCTAAAATAATACTAAAATAATATGCATGACATGATGACAGCCTCCGTGGCGTAGCGGTAGTGAACGCGGCCACTACGCAGGAGGCGCGGGCCCGATCCCCGCTCAGTACAAATATTTGTGTGCATAAAATATGGGTATTTGCATTGGTCTGGTCGTGCTTCGGAGAGCACGTTAAGCCGTCGGTCCCGGTTGCCATAACAACATCTATGGCAGTCGTTACTTTTTAGGCCTAAAAAGTCCAAAACAACGGACTAGCTGCAAAGCTTTGATATCGCCTAATGTTACCATTGGATTTAGGAGGTCAAATGGCAATCGCTTCAGGGAAAATATCGAGGTCTAGCCAAATCCGTAGTTAAGACTGGTAAAGCGGACCCCAGACTCCGAGGTTAAAGCTTCGGATGCGACTGGGAATTAACGCTGGGATCAAGAAGAAGAATATGCATTTTTATATTACTTACACTGCACACACTATTCTTACTATAAAAATATCCGGCACAGAACTTACTTCAAAGAAATCATAAGTTTCTCATCCTGTATAAAAAATCACTGTTAGCATAAACAGTTAATATCTCAATCGGTTTGTTTTCCTCGTCGTCTGTTTTTTGCAACTGCAGTAATAAAGTCTAATTATAGTGATCAAAGAGGGAAATAACTTATTTTTATAATTGGCGAAGTGCGATTGCGATTTATAGCAACTATGGTCTTATTTTAACCCTATATCAACAAAGTTCAGTACTTTCTGTAGTAGGTACTTTTTTTTAGAAACAGTAGGCGTGACGAGACGGTAAAGCCACGCTAGCTACGTGGGACACGTTGATCATGACAACCATTGCTAACCATGCTACACACGATATTGTGCAGGCGCAAGTTGCGCAGGCGCATGTGGCGCGGTACAACAACGCCATCGCGGCGGCTGCGCAGATGCCGCAACACCGTACGCAGCACAAGCGTAACGTACAGGTAAATATCTAGTATTATGTAGCTTATATCAGGATGTCTTCGCGCACCATGCTGTACTTTAAGCTACGCTATCATGTAAGATTTCCACAGTGGCTAAATTTTTCACTGCTTGTAATGATCTATGCATATACGATACACGCTTTCATCTACATTCTATACACGTTACGAAGCTAGAAAGCACACGTAGAAGGGCGTTGACACATTCACCATCGAACCAGGGGACATCAGGGGATTTCCCCTGGTTCCATTGGTTCAAAGGTTTTTCATTTTCATAAAGAACCCTAAATACTAATGCAAATTGTAAGAATACCAACTATTACTTATTGTTTACTTGATTTACGGTTTGTTTACAAGCAGATAGAGCAACGAACCATAATATTGCATCATCTGTATGCATATAATAAAGAAGTTGGTAAAGTATAATATTAGATTAATTTATACATTAGACAGTAATTAAAAATGTGATACAAAAAATTGTTAGTTGATTAACGTCTTACAACATTTGAAATACTCCTATTGAACTGTCTTAATTAGTACTGTAATAAAATGTATGAATAGTTTTATAAAAAAATTGCCGTAACGTAGGTTAACATTAACTTTATATCTTTCTTTAAAACCAAAATCCGGCAACTTAGTGATTAAAGTCTCGTAGTCTCATTTCGGGTTCGAATTTTGATCACAATTCGACGTTAATCGACTCCTAACACAAGCAATTTCATTTATTTGTTTTTATCCTGCGCAAGTTCCCCACGGATATCACCCCTCCATCACCGAAGCCGGCACGGGAGGCTAAGTCGAACATGAACCGACTAAAACGCACGCCGTCTGTTTCATTCGTTGCATGAAGTGAGATTGGATGAGACATGTATATGTCTAACACCCCGGCTCACACCCAAAGAGAGCCATCTCTTTTGAGCTGACCATCTTTGGGTGTGGGACCACCGAGACCCAGCCTTATCCGGGAATTAGTAGGCGCGCCTCCCCATTTTTCCCCATTTAGTTTAACTGGAGGTGTTATTGGTGACTTTTAATTAAGTATATTTGCAGCTATGAGTTAGAAGAATTAACCTTGAAATAGAAACGTGTCTGTTTGAAATTTCAAAAATTTCATTTAATATTGAAGTGAAGTCATTCACTTCTATTGCTCAAGAGATGGCTGTTAAATTTAATGCTAGTGACTGTAAATCTTTTTAATTAAGTGTTAAACTTTTATAGAAAGCGCTCGTAATTAATTGTTTTTATTTTGAAATTTCGTTATTGCAGTGTTACTCGGGACAAATTCAGTAATTATTTATTTATTTAAACGATATTGGGGCCGATTCATTAAGTTATCAGAACATAAATATTCGGTTGAAAATTTAATTTTAGTCATTAGATCAAGAAAGAAAGATTGATAATACTGTTTTGTTAATGATCGTTGCGTAGTTCTTTTATCTAATTGGTAATAATGCTAATTCGTAAGTTATTCATCTAAGTTTGTCAAATAAAAACTGTTTTTATGTAAAGAATTTTTCATGTATTTTTTTTTATTGTTGCTCCTAATAATACACGTACTGAGTTTTTCTTTACACCACCTTTTTGACTGGTAGGGAATGTCTTTGGTATTAACTCCGCCTATGTAATTGTACAGAAAGTCTAATAAATAAAAATAAAAAGGTGAATTCCCTAGTTTTGATTTCTCTTCGAAGTTTCGGAATGCAATTTTGCAATAAAGCCATTGTTCAAACCAGCGTCAAAACTGGACGTACAACAAACTTACAAAAACTACTGTTCAGGAACGTAGTTTCCTCGGTGTGCTTCCTTTTGTGATCGTCAAAAACCAACAATTGGCAGCGCAATGTGAAGCACGAGTCAAAACAGCTTGTGGTGTGAATCGACGAAGTACCCGAACAACGAGGCGTTCTTGTTTAAGGTTTATAAATCAGTCCATACTACACGAATTCGTGCTTGGCTTGGACTACGTTTGTGTTCAGCTAAAAAACTAGACTCATAAAAAAAACTATCTTACACAAATATTTTGCGAATGAAATACTGATAATGGGTACTACGAGTATTAGATCAAGGATACTTGTATAAAATGAAATTACACAGTTCAGACGTGAAATAGAATTTGAAAACGATGAATGAAAAGAAATTATAGAAAAATAATTCTTAAATTGAACTGCTGAGCAAACAATAAAAAAATAAAGCAATTATTTATATTTTCTCGAATAACTTTTCTGTATTTTTACCTTGGAGATTTAAGTAGATATTCATAACTAAGTATTCAGTGTTTTTGATAGCGTTACAAAAGTTTCGCGATACTAAACTAAAACTAAACTAGTCAAACAAATTGTTAGTTAATGAAGTATGAAAAGAAAAAATACACAAAAAAAAGCAGAAAGTTAAATAATGTATCAAGGCTTAACTACATAACTTTGAGAATCACGACGTTTAACGATACGAGCTAAATGATAAATGTATTAACTTTTACTGAAAATGTTTTGGAGATGTGAATTATTGAATAATTATGTGCCTTGGGAGGTACCAAATTTTGCATATTATTTTTCACTCTGTCGTTTACGTAAGTAGTTACCATTGCTTCCTGGATGTCTTCTTCCTAGTTGCAGGCTTACTGTTGTTACATTCGTTTAAAATTATATATGAAACTAGCGAACCGAACAGACGTTGTCCTGCATGTTTCATTTTGTGAATCTAAACCATCCAGGGTGCCACCCAAACGCATAAAAAAATTCAATCAAATCGGTCCAGCCGTTTAGGAGGAGTTCAGTGATATACTCACGTACAGTTAGTAGAAGGCGACGGAAGGCGCAGTCATTGTCGCCGAGTTCTGGGCTGGGCGTATCTAATTTTCATTTAACTTAATTTTAATTTGCTGCCAATGACACGATGAAGAAGAAGTAGAAGTAGAATTGTATAAATAAAGATAAAGAATGTTGTGATGTTAGGGGGATATGACGAAGATGAAGTTACAGGAAACTCATCTGAAGAAAAATGAGTCGAATCATAACCTTCAGGTCATACACAAACATAGGTGACCAAGGAAACGAAACATAAACGAATTTATTTAAAGTGATTCTGTAGAAAACCTTACAGTCCCGGGTCCTTTCAGCGTGGCCTGAAAAAGCGTCTATCAAGGCCGTCAAGTTAATGACCACCATTTTAAAGGCCAATAGTATAAAAAATGGTGGTCTCTATCTTCTGGACTGCACCTCAGCTTTTTATCATCTAGCGGGGTGCAGTCAATTGACAGATTAAATATAAAAAATATTTAAAACACTGAATTATATTTTAATGCAATAGATAACATTTTAATAAACCTAGAATAGAATCTAAAAGACCTAGAAGCTATAAAAGATAAAAAGGAAATTTCATTACTTTCAGCAAACAATCACTATAGTTGCGTTGCTTCAAAAGATAGTTAATACAAAAAAAGAAACCCCACAACAAAGAGGAAAGATTATTAACAAAACAAAAGCAATCTGTGTGAAAGTTAGTTCATGTAATGACGGTACAGTACGCCTATAACATTAAACGCCATGGTGTACAAAGTTGTATCATTAACCCACAAGAACTTAACTTTGTTTTGTTTCTTGTTTGTTGTTCCCATGAGGTTTATTAGATAATAAAACTGTTATTATGTTTACTATTAGTTGATAGTTTGTAGGACAAATCTGTAATGACAAACTTAATGTCTGTGCAGGCTCGCACAAAAGGGTGATAATTGAAACAAATGTTGTTTCCCTTGAATAAGTATGCTGTACTTGCAGTATACTTATTCAAGGGATATAAAAGTACATGTCGGCGTAGACAATGTCAAAGAAAAGATATTGATGGAAAAATACGGTAGAATATGATTGAAGTTGGTTCCCGGTGGAGTAGAATAGGGCCACCCCATCTCTTCCTGTGGGTGTCGTAGAAGGTGACTAAGGGATAGGACTGTTCTCCATCCGACAGTAAGCATACAGTCCATGAATAAGTGCCCGCTGGTTGGCAAAAGGCTCGCCCTCTATTACGTGGGACCGAAAATGATAGTCGGCTAAATGTGGGTGATAATACACATCTGCCTTCCCCTTGGGGGATTTAGGCGTTTGTATAAATGAGTATATTATGTATGATTGAAGAAAAATATTTAAGAGGTGAAATACTCATTGTGTACACTACAATCCAGATGAATTGAAATGGAAATGGAAGCAGAGCTGGCAACTGATAAAGAATGATTCAGAACCATAGACATTTACTTGCTGCAATGCTTCGATATCGCCCAATATTGCTAATGGGTTGTGGAGTTTAGACGGCAATCGCTTCACGGAAAGTATCGAGGTTCAACCAAATCCGCAGTTAGACTGGTAAAGGAACCAAACGCCGAGGTGAAAGATTCGGATGCATTTGGGATTAATGCTAGGAGGAAGAAGAACCATGGACATTTGGGCATAAAATTTCAATTTATAAATATTCATATCATGATGCGTTTTTCGTTAGCTATATTTTTGATCTCGTGTATGGTCGGTGAGACGGGCTCGTTCTTACTGACAATCTTTGAGTAAAACTCACCAATAAAACGACCAGATCCAATGAATAAATCCACCTCACAAAGGTGCGCAAACTTAAAGCAAAGACCAACAGTTACAAATGAAACTAATATTTAAAATAGCTGTTTCTATAGGGTACACTACATAAATACGAAAAGCCTTATTCCGAAAGTTACAATCACGAATTTCAAAATTCCGAATTTCATAATTCCGAATCATTCAAAATTCCGAAAGTCAGATATCCGATGTATCATAAATCCTATTTATTGAAAACTCGAATTTCAAAATTCCTAACGATTATAACTGCGAATATTAAAATTCCGAATTTGAAGATACCGAACCATTACAATTCCGAATTATTAATAATCCGAAATATCACAAATACGAATTCCGATTATCAAAACTCCGAAACAACACAAACCCAATCAATCAACACAATCAAGCGCCTTATAAACCTGCATTAGGTAAGTAGGATAGTTGCTATTTTCGGGGTACACGAGATAAACAGGAAATAGAATTATTGAACTATTATTTTAATTTATTTATGCTAATGATTACAAAAAACACGTTGCCATACAACTTTCAGAAACAAGCATGCATGCATGCAGGCAAGCATGCATGCAGGCAAGCATGCATGCAGGCAAGCATGCATGCAGGCAAGCATGCATGCAGGCAAGCATGCATGCAGGCAAGCATGCATGCAAGCAAGCATGCATTCAGGCAAGCATGCATTCAGGCAATCATGCATGCAGGCATGCATTAGTTTCGCTCTTCTCCGGCGCTACGGGATGTGCAGTCCTTCCGCCCTTGCGTAACAAAGTTCGGGCACCCATGCTCGCTTCCGCAGCTTCGGCTTGCTGGTCGCCTCCGGCGACCAGCCTCAGCCGCTCCAGCTCGCCCGGGCGCCTAACCTTCGTTACTGCGGGCAAGGACTGCCCTCCCTCCGCGCCTCCGGTTTTATAACACTCTAGTGTAGGGCAAACAAGTACCACGGCAGTAGGACCACGGTAAGTCGGGTTTGGCTTAATTTTTATACGTAATAATTGGCGAGAAAATTAATTTATTATTATATTATAAATCAACTCTAAAATGCGCAACATGTCAAATCAATTTTAACTTTTACCTATTTTTGATACAAATTTTCAATTTGAGCAATGAATTTTCGGAAATTTGAAATTCGGAATAACGTTTTTCGGGCCAATAATACTACGGATTTTTAATTATTCGTAAAAATGAAATTCGGAAGAATGAACATTCGTATTTATAACTTTCGGATAAATAACTATCGTGTTTTTGAATACTCGGAGTTTTGTTTCTTAGGAATTATAATATTCGGAATTTTGAAAATCGGAATATTGAAATTCGGAATTAAGTATTTCGGAATTGTTGGGTGTTCCCGTTTCTATAAAACTTTGCCTATTCGAGTTGACTTCATTGCTACGTAATAGCGCAATAAAAATTGCCTGAGATCCAAACAAACTTAGAAAGAGAGAAGCCATTAAATTGCTTCCAGACAGTTTTATAGCCAGGTTCATCTGACAGTCGTAACTTAATTTGCGAGCTGTTCTGAATGTGTCCTGTAGTAACAGGATATTCTCACTGGAATGTGATCTCGATAAATAGGTATCAGTCAATTATTATACAGACAGCCCAGACTCTACCTTAGATACATGGCTCGAGTCAACAAATAGTGCCCGGAATACGGTAATACGCTACCCTTATTAATTATACCGTTATTATCATTGTGTTAATCCTGGTCGCATACAAAGCCCTCATCTCGGAGTCTCGAATCCGCTTCCAGCTTTTTGTTTTACACTTCACATCCATGGTGGTGAGACCATTGTCATATCATGCGTGACAATGATCTCACCACCATGGTCTCTCCAACACGATGCCAAACCAGCACTTATTAACGGGACCCGGTGTTATACAGCGGTCGTAATTATGTATCAGCTATTATCTATTCTGTGGTTACCGTCTTTTTAGGTTTTGCGGGTCGTTTATGGTTTTCCTGGGACCGGAGTCGGACTCCCATAACGACTGCAGTACATGTTTCATAAGACAACCGGGACCTACAGCTTAACTTGCTCACCAACGCTACCGAGGGATACCGAGGCACCCTATGTATAAAAAATGTTTCTGAAGAGAGGAAAAAAATGTTTACAAGTCTCGATAGGAAAAGTAAAATTAAAAGCATCAAACACAATGAATGGCACAAGCTAGGCCATTTCGTTAAAAGAAATTACGTGATTGTGACGCTATTAATTAGTTCAGAGCAAATTAGTTCGACGCCAGCAGGCCTGGCTTATTCCGATAAACGATTTAGGTCACAGGTCACACGGACTTCAACGTTATTGAATTGATACTTTTTGTATATAAACATTATGTCTATCTTCCTATAAGGAACTATAGCTACATACCAGTCAACGGCTAAAGTAGATAAAGTTATTCTGTCTATCTTTCTGTCTGTATGTCTGTCTGTTTTTCTGGCTGACTTTCTGTCTATCTGCCTGTCTGTCTGTTACGCTTTCACGCCTAAGCGACTGAACCGATTTTAATGAAATTTGGTACAGATATAGATAAAATCTTAGAAAAGGGCATAGGCTATGTTTGGTCGCGATAACCGACATTCACGCGGGCGATACCGCGGGCAGCAGCTAGTTTATAATATATAATAATCCGTGCTAAAATATGTAGACGTTATGTACTCTGACTTTTATAAAATAATCAATTAGTTGTATTTGCATATTGGAGATAAAGCTTGGAGAGTTGTCTGATTCAATAATTGCACTAGGACCATCCCACTCGATCTTATCCCGCGGGATAAGATCGAGTGGGATGGGTTGACCAAACGGTCGGGTTTGGAGGTATTAAAAAACGATTCTGAACTGTATTTGTCTAGTCATCTGATTGTTTGCGATGGACACAAAAACTTCTGAACGGATTTTAATGACATTTTTAACAGTCCTACAGTCCCGGGTCCTTTAAGCGGAGCGTGAAAAAGCATCCGATGAGGCCGTCAAGCTGAGTGCCACCATTGTAACATGGTACGTGTCTATAATGGTAACTCTCTTTTCCGAGACTTTGCCTTCAGCTAACCATTGGGCGAGGCGAAGTCAAATTGACGTGTCCTATATAAAAAAATGTCTTATGTTTGATATGGCCAAAAACAATAACCATCGTCATCAGGTAGTTAAAAATACAAAATTAACTCGGAATATCTGTTACATAACATAACATAAACGCACGCTTATAACCCCGAAGGGGTAGGCAGAGGTGCTAGCACCCACATTTCGCCGTTTATGTTTAGGTCAAAATGTAATAGGTGGCGAGCCTATTCCCATTAACCGGGCACTTATAAACCTGCGATAAATACACATTTATCTTCGAAAAGCATCGAAAAGTCATTGGTGTGTGCCATGGTAAAACCTGGGATCGAACCCGAGACCTCGTCTCAGCAGTCCATTACCCATACCACTAGGCTACCGCGGTTCAAATTATTAAGTTTTCTAACTATTAAGTTTTCTTGGCGAAATCACTGAACCAGCTTTCATATATCACTGAACCTGAAAACTTTTGGAGTAAAACTAGGTGAAACAGATTCATTCCCAATTTATTTTGTGTTATCTTTGTATCTACATATTTTATTTCTGACATCGAGAAAGTAGTCTATTTCCCAACAAAGATGAATTAAAAAGGCATACCTACATCGAGGTCTAGAAGAAAAACATGCTAAATGCAAAATTTTGCATGTTCAAATATGAACACTGTATTAATGGTATAGAAGACAATATGGTAAGTACAAAATTTTGTCTTTTAGGTCATAGAATTGAATGAAAACAAAAAAATGAATGTGAAATAATAAAGACAGCAAGATGTTGATAAAGTCATACAGTACTTATATTTACAAATAAGGACAGGAAATAAGAAACATTAAAATTACTTGATAGTACTTACACAGAACAAGTGTCATAAAGAACAACTATTCTTATTATTTTTATCTTTCTTTACAAACTTATAGATAATAGTATAAAAAACGGTACTGTTCATATTTTTTTATTAATAAGGTCTTAATTAACAATGTTTTGTTTCATGTCTAACCTCGAATTATTTCAAAAGCGTTTCTTAATATTGTAGACCACGAATTAGCGGCTGCGACTTAATTCAATAATTTCACTTTAAATATTTATACCGACAGCCTCCGTGGCGTAGCGGTAGTAAACGTAGAGGCGCGGGTTCGATCCCCGCTCAGTGCAAATATTTGTGTGCATGAAATATGAGTATTTGCATTGGTCTGGTCGTGCCTCGGAGAGCACTTTAAGCCGTCGGTCCCGGTTGCCATAAAAACATCTATGGCTGTCGTTACGGGTAGTTGGAGACCTAAAAAAAATCCAAAAACAATGGTCTAGCTGCAAAACTTCGATATCGCCTAATGTTAGCATTGGGTTGTGGAGATCAGATGACAATCGCTACACGGAAAATATCGAGGTCTAGCCAAATCCGTAGTTAAGACTGGTAAAGCGGACCCCAGACTCCGAGCTGAATGCTTCGGATGCGACTGGGAATTAACGCTAAGTGGAAGAAGAAGATTTAAATATTTATACCTCGAGACACATATCTTGGACCTAAGTCGAGAGACAAACAAGGCCCCGGCGCGCGAATTCTTTTGTAATAATCTATACTTGGTGAATTTGAGCTCGTCCCCTCCCAAAGCACCCCGTGCTATTCTCAAAAGACACCCAAGAAACATGTTCTGGGCGTATAGAGCACATTTTAAGTCTAAGATAAATGTCCCAAGGTATCATCATCATCATCATTTCAGCCATAGGAAGTCCACTGCTGGACATAGGCCTCCCCTATAGATCTCCAATAGCACCGGTTGGAAGCGGCTCGCATCCAGGCACATAGCACGGAGGACTGATGACCGATGGGGTTGAAAAGTCCTCGAGTGGAGGCCACGTATCGGCAAGCGCAGCGTAGGACGTCCCAAGGTATGTTAATGTCCAAATCAAACCCCCTAGACAAGTGGTAATTCGTTGGCCTGCGTATTGTACAATAGAATGATGAATGTGTGGGATTTGCCGTATATGACACGTATTTTGACGTCTATGACATACGTTAACGACTGTCATTTACGTCAAATCCCTTAAATTCATCATTTTATTCTATAATATGCCAGCCAACGGATTCTCACTTGTCTATGGAGGCTGTTTATTTTTAACAAAACTATCACTCCTCTTGTTCCATAACTTTTTATGAAATTAGATGAAACAATTGAAATGAGTTATTTTTAGCATTCAACTGCATCTCGGGCATTAAATCCGCGATACGACAAAATTTAAAATTAGTGTTCTTTATGGAACAATAGTTTATTAGTAATGTTCATGTTGGTTTTAATGGCCCAAAAACAATACTTTAGGCCAATATTTTGTAAACTCATTAAAGGAAAATATATCAAAATGATACTCGTGATTATAACAAAATGGCTCAATTATTAAAATTACTCATTGTTGTAAATTCTGGTTAATGACCAATTGAGGTTTAGCAACAATAGAACAATCGCTTAAGTCCAAATGTAAAATACTGACCTACATTGTCACTGTGACCAAAGTGATTGAATCATTTTAGGAGTTTCTACTTTGCCCCATCTAGCGTCCCCACCCCACGGGGCAAAGAGGAATTTAAAAAATATAAATCAACTTTGCCCCACTAAATTTACTCAGGTGGGGCAAATTATACCCGTCGAAGTTCCCGGTGAAATCGTCCCCACTAGGGTAGATAACTTTGAATGTGGAGACGTTTTTATTTCTATGACGCCAGCACGAAAGAGATGTGGGTATTGCTGTGTGCGTCTGTGGGTATTTATGGTAAAACATAGATAAAATAATACGAGAGAAGTGGCCATTTTTCTTGTTTAGTCTATCGCTGAATAGAATATATATGTGCGTTTATTAATAGTAATAAATACGTACCTTCCTCTTTCTTAGCTTTCCCCGAAAGAATATTCGAGAAGACCAACCAATAATATTAAAAAAATATTATTGCAAGAAATTGGACCTCGATCTTTTGCTATTCAATTTTATCAAACCATTTTAACACCGGAAAGGCAAAGCTACGAAAATACGATATTGGTCAAAATGAGTTATGCATTATATAATGTAAAATGAGTTATATAATAATAGATTTCTGCATAATTATACCAGAATATGGAACTTTTGATAATGAATCCATACATTTAAATGTACCTATATAAACTATTGAAATTAAAGATTTCGGTCATTGAATGTAATTTGACACAATTTCTTAATTAATAAATTAGTAAATTTAGTTAATCGATTTGAACAGTTAGCATAGTAAATGCTTCAAAATTTTATTCAGTTGTTTGGGCGGAGTCATCAAAAATCAATGTTTAAAAATGATTGTAACATCATTCATTGATTCCGATAAGTTCGTATGAATGTCGGTAGATGGCTTCACCGTCGCCCTTAAGACGGTTGTATAAGGGAATTTGGATTGATTTCGTACGTGTCTCGGTGGCTTAGTGGTCAGAGCGTTCCCCCTGTAAGGGAAAGATTCTTTTTCCCTTTCTTAATCGATTTGAACAGTTAGCATAGTAAATGCTTCAAAATTTCATTCAGTTAGAGCATTCATGACGGATAGTACAATTTTTAACCGACTTCTAAAAAAGAAGGAAGGTTCTCAATTCGGATGTTCATATGTTTTTTTTTAAATCTCCGCTTATCATTCAAAATAATCCTATTGTATCTTCAATCTACATTATCCCTTTGCAAAGCTTTCAGTCTTAACATTATTTCTCTGTTGAATAAGATTTTAATCTTCCTAATCTAATTAATTGAAGAATAACTTTAGATACATAATACAATACATTCGATCTAAAGGTTAAAAATAAGCAAAAGTTACGCAAAACATTCAATTCGAACAGATACCTTCACAAAAATACACGTTCAATCATTGAAAAACATTTCAGTTCATTGCGGCTGGCGCAAGCTTTTAACTAAATTAGATGTTATTGAAATTATGAATGGAACATATTTCAAGTAAATGCCAGACATTTCTATTTATTTATCATCGTTCAATCAATTAGTATATTGGACCTTTATTCCACATACACAAATACCCACACAACTTTGATATTTACGAGTACAATGTCATCAATCCACTGGCAATATCGAAATTAGCAGGTCTAAAGAGGCCACTCTATTAGAATCTTATTATCTTAATATTTTGTCATTGGCGTTATTTATACGAAATTAGAGTCTGCTTAGTAGTTGTTGTGATTCTGTTCATTATGAGTGACCATTTTACTTTTATAGGAATCTTTGAGATCCACTGGAAACTCATAAAGATACTCGTTTTTAGCGGAATCGCTCAATGTGGTCATTTTAGACCCGCTGTGGTTGTCAGACTGTTTGAGGCTCTAACAACCCGTTACCAATACCTCAGATGTTTGTATGTGAACTAAAACCGAGGGCTTAACGTGCTCTATGAGGCACTTATACTAACACTGACCAGAGCTTAATGTATTGCTTACCAGTTAGCCACGAGCCCTCAATCCTGCTTAATGGTCAGTCACCTAAATCTCTTTAATCATTACCTATTAATAAATCAATCAATTAGCCTATTGCAGTCCACTGCTGGACATAGATCTCCCCCAATGTGAGCCATTTCTCCAGATCCTCCGCCTTTCGCATCCATTTGGCGTCCATGGTAGTGAGACCATTTGCACGCATCACCCTTCACGACGTCAAGCCATGACTTCTTGGGCCTACTCCTTGTACCCGGACACAATGAGGGCGCTATTGCCAGGCATTTAAATTTAACCGGCAGGCTATGTGGGTGGTCCACATAGCCTGCCGGTTGCCGCATTGCCGCAAGACGTGTCCCAGCAACATTATAACATTATGAACGGTATTAATCTATGTAACTAGTAAACCAACGACAACGGCAATAAAACCAAATCTGGCCTCATATTACATCCGACAGTAAATTTCTTAAATTGCCCATTACTGGCGAACTGATTTCATTTCATACGGGTCCCAAAAATAAGCGCGCTCTTACGAACCCTTTTGAAAAGCGGTTTGACCAAAATAAAGTATTACGGCCCTTCATTGCCTATTAAGCACCCTTGCTTACTTTTGTTGGTTTATTTCGTTAGGCTACATTTTTGGGACAACCTACCAAATTGGATTTTCAAGTAAGAAAAGATTTTGTTAGGAAATTTTCGAAGATTTACGGTAGTTTCTTAGTAATTGATAGCGAGTATCATTTGATTTAATGTTTAGGACCCCTGTAAGATCTTCGCGGCCCAAATTAACCTTACCTGCTAATCGGTGCATATGCTGAATAAGAATAACTGAAGAAACTGGTGTAGGCTTTCTTCTTGGGGTTGAGTTGAGATATCATACAGCAAAAGCCGGTCCACGTGCTTCATAGAAGCAACTGGGAAATTGCTACGGGGAATGATGATGATATAAGGGACCACATTGGCGTTTTTGTGGTTCAACCCAACTTCACCAGGAAGTTGGTATATCTGCTGTTTGACTGACGAGGGTCTGATGCAGACTTTGGTTTCGGGGTTTGGGGGTCAGTGATGTTTTGCGCATGGTTCCCGATGAAATTTAATACGATAATAATAAAAGAGGTCTTTGCGGGTTATAAAATTCTGGTGATGGCAGCATCATCTAACTAATGCGTCTAATTATTGTAAGTACCTTTTAATTAATCCAGTGAACTATTTACATAATATATAAGTGTGAAATTTAAAAAATTCAGTTATACACACAAACAGAAGATTTTTATAATACATATAGAAATAGATAAGATACAATGATTGAAATCTCTCAGAGGTTACAATGTATTAAAAAATATTATGTAAATACAAACGTTTAAAATACGATTAATTTTATCGATCGCAGTAATTACCCCAGTTTAAATAATAATTACGTGAACATAAATCATTAAAAAACACTTCATTATTCAATAAACGTTATTCCAATTAACCGTTATAATTACTGATAACCGAAATGAACCGACTAAAACGCACGCCGTCTGTGGGCCGTCTCGGTTGCCGGTGGTGAGGTAGTCGTAGAAATATCCCTCGCACCCCGGCCGACCCAGAGCCATATCTTTCGATCCGGCCCTCTTCCGGTGTAGGGACCACAGAGACTATGTGACAGAGCCCCCAACTTGCCCCCGGGTATGGGGAGTCATGTAATGCGCGCCGCCGCCACGGCCTACTAATTTATAGCTTCGACTTGCTCTGAATTAACTTTTTAACTTCAATAAATGTAATTCCCGGGTAAAAAGTATCCTAGTAATCCTGGTAATCACGATTATAACTAATATGCCAAATTTCATCAATCAACCAATCAACTTCAATCAATTAACCCATCACTGTCTACTGCTGGACATAGGTCTCTCCCAATGCTGGGAGGATTTACCCTACTGTTTCTGCTGTTTGACTAAGGAGGGTCTGGTGCAAGCTTTAGTTTCGGGGTTTGGAGGTCAGTGATGTTATTACCCTACTGTTTCTGCTGTTTGACTAAGGAGGGTCTGGTGCAAGCTTTAGTTTCGGGGTTTGGAGGTCAGTGATGTTATTACCCTACTGTTTCTGCTGTTTGACTAAGGAGGGTCTGGTGCAAGCTTTAGTTTCGGGGTTTGCAGGTCAGTGATGTTATTCGCGTGGTTCCTGCCTGATGAAAATTAATACATTAAATTTGAAAAAAAAAACCCATGCAGGTTAAAAAATTCTGGCGATGGCAGCATCATCTAATGGGTCTAACCGTAAGTATAAACCATCCAGTGAAGGGTGTATTCTATGTATAATTATGAACGTATTTACAAAAAAATATCTAAGTATGTTTATCCGCATTCTAGAACCCAGAACAAGCTAGTTAAGCTATGCTTACTTTGGGTCTAGATAGCGTTGTGTAGAATGTCCTAAAATATTTATTTATTTATTATTTGAACAAGTGTGAAATTTTAAAATTCAGTAAATAACACACACAAACAGAAGATTGTTTATAATACATATCGAAGATTATAGAAATGGATAAGAGACAATGCTTTAAATCTCTCAGAGGTAGTTACAATGTATTGAAAAATATTATGTAAATAAAAACGTTTAAAAAACGATTAATTTTATCGATCACAGTAATTACCCCAGTTTAAATAATGATTGCGGGAACATAAATCATTAAAAAACACTTCATTATTCAATAAACGTTTTTCCAGTTAACC
The DNA here is from genome assembly GCA_914767945.1 of Eilema depressum. Lineage (NCBI taxonomy): Eukaryota > Metazoa > Arthropoda > Insecta > Lepidoptera > Erebidae > Eilema > Eilema depressum. Next base: position 3,120,335 of record OU612021.1, read on the forward strand.
ATTACGAATTACTGATAACAATATTAATTTATTGCTATACTAGCTTTTGCCCGCGGCTCCGCCCGCGTGGATGTCGGTTATCGCGATCAAACATAGCCTATGTCCTTTTTCAAAGTCTAAACTACCCCTATACCAAATTTCATCAAAATCGGTTCAGTGGTTTAGGCGTGAAAGCGTCTAAACAGACAGACATTAGTATGGATAAATTACTACTTAGTTTATACCTTCGACTTTGCCTAAATGAACTTTTTAAGTTCAATAAATGTAATTTCATGGGTAAAAAGTATCATAGAGGTAGTCCGGGCAATCCTGATTATAACCAATATGCCAAATTTCAGTCAATCGATTTATTGACTGAACTGATTTGATTCACTTCAGTCAATTCAAGTTGATTAACTTCAATCAATTAACCCATCACAGTCTACGGCTGGACATAGGCCTCTCCCTATGTTGTGAGGATTTACCCTGCTTCCATGCTGACCAAAAAGTGGTACAGGGTTTTAAATCGAGTTTTCCTTCTCCCGCAGTGATATAGTCTGCGTATTTTTCCGTTTTTAGTGCTCCTTACCTCTAGAGGAAAAAATGAAACCCTAATAGGATCACTTCGTTGTCGGTCTGTCCGTCTGTCTGTTAAGACCTTTTTCTCGGGAATGTGTGAAAGGATAAAGATATTGCTGTTTATGTAACATAAGTAAATCTCTCAATTCAGTTTTGTACGGAACCCTCAATGCGCGAGTCCGACTCGCACTTGTCCAGTGTTTTTGTAATACACACGAACTACGACTACACGAACCCACCTAGATTCAGAAATGTGTATGCATGAATTATACCTATTAGGATGTTTTTAAGTATGTTTATCCGCAGCCTAGAACCCACAACATAACTTAATACCGCTATGCTTACATTGGGTCTGCTACCAGGATGTGATTTCCGACCTAGCCATATAACCAGTCTTCCAAAAATGCCAGTACGTTGCACGTACCTTCTCACCTGATAATATCATAATCTGCTTAACACAATAATAATTATTTATGAACAATATTTTATTACTACGAGTAAAAATTTCTCAAATTCAGACATAACGAACTACTAACACCATCTATGCATTCTTTACTAAATTACGTTTGAAAAATGAAAACTGCCTGACTACACTTACACTGCTGGTTTTGTACTCATTTTTATTATACCTACTAGTTCTAAGTTCTGACTTCTTCACATAGATGTCGCTTTAGCCAATTTCATACATACAAGCAAAATAATAAGTGTGAGTGAATCGTGGAATTTGGAACCGATTTTTTTGGAATCAGTACTCAAGCAACGATTGAAAACAATTCAAGCTAAAATTCTTGACACTTTGATATACCATCAACACAGCAAAACAATTTGCTTGAGTACCTACTGATTCCAAAAAAATCGATTCCAAATTCCACGATTCACTACACTACTTTATTTTGTGTTCATTTCCATATCCTCATGCTTTTGAATATTCATTGAGGTGCGCCAATTTAGACTTCTTATCAAGCAGTAGATACGTCGCACGTCGCATCCTATTGAATGCTATTCACTTGGAAGTTCTAACAATACTTTGGAAGTTTCCGAGTGAGTGAGTTTATTTGAGTGCCAGTCGGAGAGAAGAAATATCCAATATTCTGGATTCACGTTAGATTGGATATTATATAGGTAGGCAATATATTTTACTTAGATGGTTATGTTTTTTTAGAAGTAATAAAGTATGTAGTTAAGTATGTAGATCGGTGGAATTGAAAGGGAGTCCCAGAGTAGCGAGAGAGTATGGTGAAATATTGACTAGGTACCAGATTCAGTAAAATTACGTTTATTAAAAGTGTGATTTCAAAACTTATTAATTATTATAAATTAAATTAAATTAAAAATAAATTATTATAATTATTAAAATTTCAAATTCCACTTATTTGAAAATGCAATTAAACTATAAGTCATTGTGAAGGGTTAACAACCTCATTAACAGCTACGTAGCAATTGTTTTGACTGATCATAATGATTACCAAAGCCTTTTCAAGATCACTAACTAATCGAATTGTATTCACACTTTTGAAAACCGACATAGCTCGCAGAATAAGTAAGCTGAAGTGGCAGTGGGCTGGCCACATCTGCCGAAGGACCGATGGCCGTTGGAGCAAAAGAGTCCTAGAGTGGAGACCGCGCGTAGGAAAACGGAAGGTGGGACATCCCCTAGCCAGGTGGACCGACGACCTGCGAAAGGTGGCTGAGACGGACTGGATGCGGAAGGCAGAGGATCGGCAAACGTGGCGCACATTGGAAGAGACCTATGTCCAGCAATGGACTGCAGTAGGCTAATTGATTTTGAAAACAGGACGATGCTAATCGGGCCCCTGCTGTCATTGCCACACAACAGTCGTGAGTTCGTCCGAACCGCTGCTTAGATTATTCATACAAATAACGATCAAAATAACAAAATAATGAAAGAGCAAGTCTCTTCCAAGTCCTCAGAATACTGAAACAAAACATCTTGACTTCTGTACAAGAAGTGTTGACGCAAAATTAAGATGCATACTCACGATTCTATGCCGGCTTGAGAATGGAATACACGAGTGTGCCGGGCCAGGCGAATATCGATTCGTCCTATGTCGTACTGTGTCGGAGTCCCCGACACAAATAAACACGAGTGTTCTGACATTACGCGGAAATTCAACTGCCATGCCGGGTGTATGCCAAATAGTTTGCTTCCTTATTAAAGTATAATTATTATGATACTTACCTATTTCTTAGTTATTATGCCGTATTCTCGATATTTACGTTAGTGTTGCAACTGAGTATAGAAATTAATTTCATGATTTTGTGAAAGCATTGCGTGTCTACTTCAAGGTTTCTTAATAGGGAATGCAAAGACAAAAGCGGCATTTCTTGGCAGGGGAATACTTGGCAAAGTGAGCTACCTGACATGTTTTAGACTCTTGCACCTCATCAGGCCATCACCTCGTTAGAGATGAGGTGGATATGTCGAAAAACTTGAACCAACTAAAACCGCATGGTGTTTCAATGACATCAGCCCCTCTAGACAAGTGGCAATTCGTTGTTCGGCGTATGATGGAATAGAATGCCAAATGTATTGGGATTTGACGTATATGACAGGCGTCAACGAATGTCAAAAACGTCAAATCCTATACATTTGTCATTCTATTCCATCATACGCCGAGCAACGAATTGTCACTTGTCTAGAGGGGACAACGAGACAGGCGTCAACGAATGTCAAAAACGTCAAATCCTATACATTTGTCATTCTATTCCATCATACGCCGAGCAACGAATTGTCACTTGTCTAGGAGGGCAGTTGGCTGCTCAATTGGGACGGAAATACTGTCGTGTCCTACTACCGTAAGAACAGCTTTTTGTTAAGAGAATTAATTGATCTTCTGTAATGCATTAAAAAGGCAGCAAACTATTATAAAAACTTATACAGTTGCACCTTTACCGTAGTACCCGTTCCTACTAAAGTATAAATAGTCGTGTGTATTAGAGCGGGAATCGAACACGTGAAGCGAGCGCACCGGTCAACTGTGATTAATTGGCACGAAACCTTTGTGTGTTGCAATCGAGGCGTTAGTTTCAAACTCACTATAAAGGCTTTAGAAGGTAGAGATCAATACAGGTAGAAGAGAGACTATCCAGAAAGAATTAGGTGCTCCATTTTCATACAAATAGAGCGCTGCAGCCATCGATATATTATAATAACATTGGCTGCAGCGATGAAATAAAGTAGTTTTGTCTAATGATAAGATTCAAAATATATACTGTCAAATGAGCCTGTGGACACCTCATAGGCTCAGTTGACAGTATTAAATAGTACATGTCACTGAATACCTAATACAATAGTTTGTACTTAGATGAATTGTTTGACATAATGCCCACAGCTTCATTCTCTCATGTCACTGCTCGCCATTGGTAGGAAATTTGTCGTCACACATTACGACCGGAAACGGTGCACACTGCGCGCAATGAAAGGAACTTCATCCCACGCACGCTCAAACTGTGGAATGAGCTCTGAAATTTTCCCAAGCGACTACAATTTGGGATTCTTCAAGAAGGGCATTGAATGGTTTTTTCAGTGTCGGCAGCACGAGTGTAACGCCCCTGGTGTTGCATAAGTTCATAGGCCACAGTAACCACTTTCCAACAGGTGGGCCGTGTGCTTGTTTGCCACCTAAGTGGTATAAAAAAGTAGATCGAGTCAATCACTAAAAAGCTGGCTGTGGTCAACTGAATTAAGTTAGATGTAGGCTCAGTAAACGCTGACGCCAACGCTAAAATCGAGGAAATTTGGCGATGGGATCTCCTCTAGTGACTCCCTGGGGGTGCTAAAATAATGCTGATAGATAAGAACTGTAGCTCCCTTGGACGGGGAAGGCAAAGCTCCTCCATTTGTTAAATATTTTTATGGTGTTTTTGTCGCCCCATGCACCCAAGCAATTTTTTTCAATTTATGGTTAGAAAATATTAATTGTATACGAAAAAATGTAAGTACTATATCGATTTTTGATGTTTTTTTCACCTGTAATACTCAAAAGTTTACTCATTTCATACTACGCTACTAACATTATTATTCTACAGCAATAAGCAGTTTTCCAGTAGGTATTTATAGCGTTCCTAAAGACGCGCTAGATGGCGCAGCCGGCACTTTTGGTAAGAAGAGTGTGGTGTCATATCTAGTGTTCCCTAATTTATGGAATAAAATGTTCTTCGGTTTTGTAATGATTTACTTTACATACCTAAATATTTTGTCATTTTTTCTGATAAAATTATTTTAAATAATATAATATTATTATTTTAAATTACAAACAGTGACGCCAAAAGAATTAAGCGTTTCATTATATTTTATCTATTATAATATTGGTAAATGACATTAAACTTTGGCAACATCGCAAATTCATGAAAAAATACTACAAACAAACCACAGAGTACATTAAAATTACCAAAAGCTATGCTAGCGCCATCTCCTGATGACTTAAAAACCAACTGATTATTATACCTACTGGAAAACTGCTCATTAGTACGCTAACTATTCAAATCCATTTAAATTGGAAAATGCTCGAGTGGCCTTGAATCCCAAGCACCCAGATGGTTGTGAATAACAATTTTGAATGCTTAAGGCGTGGCTCAATAGCTCAGTGTTCAGAGCTTTCTCCCTGTAAAGGACTGGTCGGGAGTTCAATTTCCGCCTGAGCATTCACTTTTGCCAATATAAATCCATTAAGCTACTTTTTATCTCCATTTGTCTACGGGTTCAGGACTGACATAGATAAATGCAAGGCGATACTACAAATAGGAAAAAAGGGCAACATAACTCGGTCGTTTTTCGTGCCATTCCGACACGAGCATTGCACATTAACAATTGATCCGTCGCTAGTGGCTTGCACGTTACAATTCCCACGGGAAAATTCCCGAGTGCAATCTGAATTATTAAACAAAACGGCAAACGCAGTGGTCTATTGTAGGCAAGGGAAATGTCCATTTTGTGGTACTGACTTTTTCAGGTTATTGACCAGTTGAAGTTTAAATGAAATTATGAAGATCTCGCTTTATAGTACGCGGTGGGAACCGTGTAGATTTTTGAACCCGTTCCCACAACTTATGGGAATTTATTTCAGAGATATGTAGTACCAGACTATAATCTTTCTCTGTACCGAATTTCAGCAAGATCTGTTCAGCTGTTTTGAACGTGATCGAGTAAAAACATCCAAACATCTTCACAAAACTAAGTAAGATTTGTAAGTTGTAAATTATCACTTAAGTGGATAAATTAGCGATAAGACCGCCGTTTGTACTGCCACTAATGTATCATTGTTGTTTTTCTTTTGTTTTTTCATATGGTGTACAATAAAGAATATTGCATTGTATTGTATTGTAAATAACAACTATTCTACCGTGATTAAATAACAAAAATCCATCCAATCATTCACTCATCCATCCAAAATTTTTGCATTTATAATAATACTAGCTGGTTCACGCGGCACCGTCCGCGTGGAATTTTGATCTCGTTCATCGCTGATATATAGCCTATACGTCATTTTGATGTATAAGCTATATTATTGTAAAGTTTCATTAAAATCGATTCAGTAGTTTTTACACGAAAGAGTAACAAACCTCCTCATTCATCCATCTATACTTACAAACTTTCGTGTTTATAATATTAGTAGGATTAAGAGGTATACACTTGGTTCCAGCTTGAAAGATGCTTGTCATCGCAGGATGTCTACCTGAAGCACTAGTATTTAATAAACAGTTTTTGCACGATTTGAATATTTTCTATTCTATCCGTATCATCGAAACAATGCGAGAGGGTCGAGAGTCAAGATATTTCTAATATAATACGACCCGGAATATTGAAGGAATATTAATTTTATAGGGCCCCGAAATGGTTTCCAAGCGGAATACGTAATATGAAGGTTTGCCTGCAAATATTCTCTACCTTCGCATCAATGATCGGGTTTCAGCTTTTTTTTTGTTTTTAAATAATCATGACAAAAGAGGAACGGAGGGTAAGGCAGGGGTGAATTAACACCCATATTTCACCAATCATTGTAGGTATTCGGTCCCACGTAATAGGGGGTGAGCCTATTGCCGTATTCAGAGATGTTAAACAGACCCATCTCTTAGTCGCCTTGTACGACACCGCATGGGAAGAGATGGGGTGGCCCAAAATCTACTCTGCCGGGAACCAAGCGGTTTTCAACTTAAACAATAATGTTCTGTTTTCTTAAAAGATTAATTACCGGTTAGTAACTACTGCGTTTCTGGAATATTTATAGACCAGAAAATAAATGGATTTTGCTAAGTTACCTGGGTAGGTACCTCTGTTACCGAGAAAATTAATAAAAAATCTAAAAATCAATTTCAGCTTGTTTTTGTTTTTACAGATTCCTGAGTTGTTTTGACATTTTATTAGGAGTTAAAAAAGCCACGCTCTCATTTTTTATAAAGAAGGTAAATAGCCTTTCAAATAAGTAAATACGGTTATTTTTTTGCCACAATCATTATCAGAAGTTTATGAAAATGGCATTAGGATATAAATACACGGTTTTAAAGTCAGCAGTTATAGTTCTACAAACCTGAAAAATCAGTCCCAATTATCCTTTGCGGTATAAATACACTCACGCCTAATTCCCTCCGTGGTAGGCAGAGCTGAAAGTTCGCCATTTGCTTCTATACTTGCATACTTCATGTTTTAGAACCAGATGTGTGAAAGCGATACAAGATTCAATTTAGACCTTGTTTGTTAAACAGTTTTGCGTTAAGTAATGTGTTTGTAATATATATCAAGCTACCGACCGAAAATTCACAAACACCTGAGCCTTTACAATCAACAATAACTTTACAAACAGTACAAAGGGTAATAGTTGATTTAGGTACACTTTGTTTATTAGAAGCTTTAGTCGAAAATCGAGAAAGGAAGACCCTAGTGATTTAGTCAAACCGAAAAATAAGTAAAATCTTGAGATACAGGCGAATCAGACTGGCGCTCTGAGGGCACTCTAAAAATATCTGTAAGTATTCGGAATCTCTGTAATTTTAATGATGGAGGCCTATGGATGTTTATAATCCGCGCGTGATGAGAATAGGATGGAACCTTGTCAAAGGAAATTAGATTAAAGTTGTCCAAAAATCCAGCCGCACTGAAAACTTCGTCTCGTGAGATTCGACATAAGTTTGCCGACGGCTGGCCGGCGAACCACATACGTATCAGTTCCAAAAGGTCGCATCCTATTTTCATCGCGCGCTGATTATACTACACTTTTTCGTTCACACGGTATGTTTAAGCCAACAAGTTGTGTACAAGTTTCAAACCCATTTGCGTTCACACTGAAGCCCATGACTTAATGCAACAACATCAGAGGCGTCACACTCGTGCTGCCAACAACCTTCTAATGCCCTTCTTAAAGTCTCTCTCCTGTAATTATTTCAATTATTTTCAAATAAAAGAATCGAAATTTCTCTCTCTGTGATTGTGAAACATAATACGCTTACCTAAAGATTTCTTTGTTTTGTCAGTAATCCAATTCCAACATATCTAAAATAAACAGTCATTCCATTCCTTAGACGCTGTCTGCAAAGCATTAGCCCTGCTTGTGAGAGATAATGTCACCTTTCTTAATGTTAGGTATGTAAATTGCACACCTTTTTGTTATTTTGGAATAATTTCGCTGCAAAAATAAATACGCCATTTGCCCGGTTTTATTTAACGTCCTTACAAGGTGCATGTGTATGTATTGCTGTGAATTCATACATATTCATAATAGTGGTTATGTCAATACGATTTCACCTCACTTGATGTTAAGCTAAAAATGATGCCTCCAAAATGAGAGTCACCATAGGCAATACCGATATTGCTACAATAGTGATCCTAAGCTTCACAGACTTATCAGGGCCTGTATAAATTTCAAGCTTTAATGGTACAGCAAAGAAAAGAGGTGCTTATGATGGATTTTTTTTTGCACCGTATGCAGGTGATACCTCAGTCCTGCACTCGTTGTTCTGAATAGAAAAGGACAGTATAACACATAGGCTTATATCACACACAACACATAGGATCAGAATTTCACGCGGGCGGAGCCGCGGGGCAATGGCTAGTACATTACTAATTCTAACACATTCTAACCCATCAGAACAAAATTAGTATCAACTGCGAACAAAACTATTTTAAACAAAGTGCCGCACTTTAGTAGCAGTCATTTACCACGGTTTCAATCTATCCCAAAGGACTTTAGATTCAGCCTTCCGTATTTAGCTCGTTTTAGTGCCAGCTTTAAAGTAATTGTCCCACTTAACTGTGAGAACTCAAGCATTTATAAAGGTCACAGATTTTGTTCTATTGTTTCTCAACAATTATTTTTAACGTTATTGTTAACTCCAAGATTCCTTTTCGCCTCTGTTTGTCAACCGATTTTTTGTGTTCTTCAGTTTAGTAGCTATTGAGGCGTTTTAGTGCTTGGGAATTGTTTGTTTTCTTTAACTTGGTCTCCCTTTGTTTTGTTCTCCTTATACTTTTCAATAGTAAAATGATTATTGATTGATAAGGTTTGTAAGTTTTTATTATTAGAATATCCGTTATGCCTGTACTACACAGCTATCATGAAATGTACCATACTTTTTGTTGGAAGGTCCCGTTAGTCAGAAACAAACTGAACCGACATCCAGTCCTGAGCTCGATTTATCTGAAGACAGATTGTATAGACATATTGACAGATTGAATGAGTTGAATGAAATTTTGAAGCAATTATTGTGCTAACTATTCAAATCGATTAAGAAAGAGAAAAGAGAATTGACCTCGGGCGGGACTAGAACCCGCGATCTTTCCCTTACAGGGGAAATGCTGCCACGGAGTCTATCCAAGGACTTGGCCATCGATATTGACAGATTGTTTGCACAGTCTGTCCGCCGATAAATTGAAATTCAGAACTAAGTACCTACCATTTTAGAAAACGTATTAAGATTACTAAAAAAAAACATTCATATATTGATTTACATGGAGTTTTTTGGTATGAAGATTTTTTGTAAAATTACTAGCGTTCAGTAACTTTTGTCGCAGGCTGTAATGTGTACTGAAAATAGCCCTTTTTATCTTTTGGGTCATGTTATCACATACTAGCTTTTGCCCGCGGCTCCGCCCGCGTGGATGTCGGTTATCGCGACCAAACATAGCCTATGTCCTTTCTCAAGGTCTAAACTACCCCTATACCAAATTTCATCAAAATCGGTTCAGTGGTTTAAGCGTGAAAGCGTAACAGACAGACAGACAAACAGACAGAGTTACTTTCGAATTTATAATATTAGTATGGATTAAAATATCTGTGTTAATAGTCGTTAAAATACGTAGTAAGTTTAGCTTTGGCCAAAGGTTTCAAAGTCGATTTCATAACACGTTGTAGGAACTTGATTTCGTGCCAAAAGCGACAATCGATAAGTTTATTTGGCTGCAAAGACACGCTGTGAAGCCAGACGGTCTGCGTTTTTTTAGGTTATCTTTAAAGGGATAGAAGAAAATATACCCTTGACCCTATATTTTCAACTGAGCTTTTAGTCAAGCGGACGTTTAGAACGTTAAATAAAATTACTTAATCTGTAAAATAGGCTAAAATAATATTTTGTACGTTCTAATTTTTATTAAAATACACCTTGCATCATTACCATCTAGATACTTCCAAATGCTTAGCAACATTTTTAATCTTAGGAATAAATTAAACATTAGAAAAGTGCAACTCTTCCACAATTACTCGTATAAAAATTATGAAACGATAATGAAGAGTCTAAAGATGCCTCAGAAAAAGGGTGGAAACAGCCGGCAGAACATAAACAGCGATAGATTGAAGTGTGACGTGTTGTTTTAACTGCGCACAATAGAAAGACGCCATGTTTTCAAAACTGGATTCGGTAGCGAATAATTTAATGTTTCTTTCCTGATTGATTTTCTATGACTTGTTATTTCAATCGCTTCATAAACAACTTTCGAATCTTATTCAAGCTCGAAGCAAAGCGTTGGAAAGGACACTTGTACGATGAAATTCAATAAAGTGATTGATGCCAGCTGCCAGCATAAGTTTTACTTACTGACAAGTAACTGCACCCTGCAGTGCTTCGATCCCAAGGAACTCAATCCTTTTAGAGAGTCTCAGAATTAGTGGAAGGTGGGTAGCTACGACTCTGACAGTCACGTTTCTCGATAATGCCCAAATAATGCGTCGGTTCCCCTGCCAATAGGCAACTTCATCGAGGCTTTCTTGTTGTCTCTCTCAAGCTTAGCGAGAAGTGATATGCATCGTCATTATCATCTATACTAATATTATAAAGCTGAAAATTATTTTTGTTTGTTTAGTTGGTTGAACGTGCTAATCTCATGAACAACTGGTTTGAATTGAAAATTTATTTTTGTTGAAAATTCGGCAGATTCCCATACGTTATCGAAAATTAATTAATTGCGAGCATATATGACTTGAATAAAACATACGGTATTTTGAAGTATGCTACAGGCTGGCGAAACCGCGGTGGGCCAACAAGAATTGTAAATAAAAGAGGATATTATATTTTTTATTTATACTTTATACACAAATAAGATTGATCTAAAAAGGTGGACTTAATGCCATGGGCATTTTCTACCAGTCAACCTTACACACCGAAATTACACATTAAATGCGATAATATATTTAGGACATTACAATATTTCACACTGCCCCTATTCATAGCTCTCACTTTAACTGGTTAGGATCTTAAGATAATCGGCAATCCTTTAAAAATCGGGTTATGTGGGTCGATTATGTTTAGTTTTCTCTTGCAAAAACTTGTCTCAGCCAAATTTTATCACATAAAAGTTAGATCCTTAGAAAGCTAAACGAACTGATTTATTTTTTTGAAAGTTAATAGCTTCATCGGTGCACGAAGTGTGCAGTAAAAATGTCAGACGATTTTATCCTTGCTACTATACTTTTAACTATTTTATACTGTAGATTGGCATTTAGTGGAACTTATTATTACACATAATATTGCCAATGTCAACGTTTAAGAAAGATATAAGGTGAAACCGGTCAGTTTATAAGGTTTGTATAAATATACGTATTTTCATTTACTTTGGCTTCATCATAAGAAATACTTTTTCTCCTTTTGATTTAGCTTATACGGATTTTGTGGGAGGAACTGCAATCAGAACCCTATAATATAAGCAAAGCCTGTACCAGAACGGAGTCCAATTTTTTGTAGAAAGAATATCTACAAAAATATTCCTTTTATTAGCTATTTAATCCTTTTTGACTTGCACTTACACTGTCCTTTTCTACCCAAAATCTATTTTCATACTTTACTAATACACCAAGAAAAGTAATCGCTCATTTTCTTTTCCTCACCCGGATCAACTCGGACGTAGATAACTCATCTAAAATGAAAGTTTTTGTTCCAAACTTAGGGGAATTCCCCGCAAATTAAGTTTCCTAGTTATAATAACACCAAACTTTGTTAATCCTTTCCACAATTCAAACTTTTGAAAATGTAATGTACCTTTAACCCAGAACTGAATTCTCGTACAGGTGTGCAAGGTGGTGGATAGGGTGCTATGGTGCACATTGAGACAAAGTGAGTATATAAGTTTGTAAGATTATAATGGTATCAAAAAAATACAATTTGAAATTGAAAGAAATAAAGAAAGAACCTAACCTAACCTATTAACCCGTTAACTGTTCGATTAAAGCTTAACTTACTTAACTAAAAACTATGAGGTGGTGAATATTACACAATTTTTCCCATACACAAACGCTAGGGGCCACTAGTCATCATAATCTTTGCGTTAATTCCGATCTCATCCGAGACCTTCAATTCGGAGTTTGGTCCGCTTTGTCCAATTTGTACGGGCTCGGACATCCATGGCACTACACTTGGCACACGGATCATTATTAGCACACATATCATCCGACTACACTACGACGCAAAGTCAGCACTTTTTTGGTTCCCCTACTATAGTGAAGAGGTAGCGGGACAGGTCCGCTAGTATTTGCATAAAAAAATATTGATGAAATGTACTCAAAGTAAAAACCCGTCAGGCATGTTTTTGGAAAAATGATAGATGGTTCAAAATATTCCCTGAAACACGAAGGGTCCTTCGGGACCTCAATTATGCAAACATATTCCGAACGCTCGGCCTGAAATGAATCATGCGGTTCTTATGATAATATTAATTATTTTTTGGATCGAATTAATCCATGAGCTCGAATAAAATTGACTGATTTTTTCCTCACTCTTAACATTTTGTAGAAAGCCTTCTCTAAAGTACTTACAAATTTCCAAGCCTCTGTGTCGAGGCGAACACAACCGCTACTTAGGGGGTGCGGGTTCGATCCCCGCTCAGTGCAAATATTTGTATGTGTGTGATAGTTGGAGTACTAAAAAGTCTAGACTCCGAAGTGAAAGTTTCGGATGCGACTGAATAAGATAGATAGGATGAAGATAAACAAATTTACAAGTCTCAGTAAATAGCATGTCTTAAACTCAAACCATTTTTATTTTACAAAACACGAGCCATTCAATATAAAGAGACAGGCAGCACAAAACAAAGGTATTTCAAACCACTAAAACGTGTATAAGAAACAATAGGATGTCGGTTCGACGTGGGGTCACGTCACGAACAATGACACCGGGACCTTATTCAGTAACGTTAAGCTTTCATAACGCGTGATATCAATTCGATTAGGAAGAAAAACGGATAATAAACTTTGATACTATGTCGTATGTTTGGGTGAAACAGGTTCTACGTTTTCGTAAAACCTTCATAGTCTCTCATAAAATTATTGATTGCGTTTTCTAATAAGATTTTGATACTTATTTTATAAACTTTTATAAGTTTTGTAACAACACGTTTTGAAAAAGTACTTTAGTTTTACACATATTAATAACATCCTTTTACTCTACATGTTAACAAAAATAAGTAGAACTAAAAAGTTACTTTAGTTTTATTATAGATTTAAATACGTTTTTATATCGTGCGATTTCAAAACTTAAATCATGAATCACCCCATGTTGCCTGCACCAACTATTATACTCAAGTATTCCGAATTCAAATGCTATCAAAGTATTTTTCAGTTTTCATTTACGAAATGACTTCAGTAATCTATTGATAAACATTTAATTTGTTCTTTAAAAAGATATCGTTAAAAACTAAAAACTCGGAAGTTTTGAGAAGAACGTAGTTTCATACACTAGCACAGTTGATAGGAATGTATTATTTACCACAAAGACTGTCTGTCTACAGGCATTGCGCATGTGTGAAACATAAATAGGGATGGGACATGTTTACCGCTAGTGTAACATTGGTAATGCAGTATTTTATTTTTTGTATTCATTTTAATGCGCACATTCATTTGATTAGTAATAAATTATTCGGCTTATATTTTTTTTTCCGAAAATGTTTTTACTTTAACTCATAGATAGCCTCCTAATTGGTTACTTATTGCTTGTTTTTTTTTTTTTGGATTGTTTTCTTTTGGTTACTACTTCATCTGCAAGTTGGTACACTTTATGATTAACAAAAGAGGCCAAGCGCAGGCTTTAGACAGAATTCGCTACTGCAAAAGCCAAATTTAACCAATTTTTTTAAAGTAGCCACAGGAACCCCGACCGAAGTATATTATATATGACTCATATAAAAAGGGGAAGCCATCCTACTACTTACTAATATTATAAACTAGCTATGGTTCGCAGCTTCGCATGCTTGGAATTTAAGTCGCCTCTCCGTAACGTACGAGAACTTATGACTTATTCTAGATCTATCTCTGAACCGCTAAGTCGTTAGAGCATAATTGAATAACAAACATCCAAAATAGGATAGAAGGATAAAACTAAATTGCAAAAAATAAAATTACCCAGTAAAATTTTCTTCACAAAATATTTTTCGATAGATTACCGCTCAAGTTAGCTACGCCCAGCCCTATTGCATTGGCACGGGGTAGTTCGCGGCCGAACGGTGGCGGCCGCACCCGTATCTACATCCGCCCTTAACTATTCCGCATTACTGCAATACTCTCCCCTGAATATCGAACCTAAAATGCAATTACCCAAAAGTTGCGAGTGACTATTTGTCAAGTGTTCGAACAAAGTGTCCAGGCGATTTTGACACATGTGGCAGAGGGGAATAAGATTCAATACTGCTTGGCACAAGCCTGGATAGCTCAGTGTATACCAGCTCATTGTACGCCGGAATGACACGGTAAGTACTATGTCTAATTTTAATACTTTTTTGTAACATAAATACTTGTGCAGTGATGACCTTATTTTTTTCTGTAGTTGTTTCATATTGTCTGCTGTAAAATTTTAGGTTTATTTCAGTATTTTTGTCACAGGTTTGTTTGTCGCTTGAACTTAGTTGTTAAAGTTTTTAGTGTGCTAACAAGTAATAACTTGCTTTAATTCGTTAAACTTTATATACCTATATTATAATATCATGAGAACACTTTTCTTTTTGTTAATTCATTTTTGTTCGTCTTTCTGATATTTCTTTTGCCTTCTATAGCAATATCTTTAACTGTTATTTTTGTAGAAATGTTCCTACATTGACTGAAATGTACAAAATGTACAAAAATATAATCTTTTCAATGTTGTATGTGTAAAAATATCCTTGTTGTGTTATGTAAAGTGTATTTTTATATCAATTTGTGCAAAAGTACGTACTCCAAAAACGAGCGCCGTTATCTCTTCATTTTATTTAATGGTTCAATTAAGTAAAACAACAGTACAGTCGATCTAATAAATTTAAATTCGAGGATAAAAATAACAGCCGACCTGTGGTACCATCTGCGTACAAATTTTGGGAGTGTTTGTATTAAAACATTATTTTTATCTGTTACAATTTTTTTTTATTGGTGC
Organism: Eilema depressum; assembly: GCA_914767945.1. NCBI lineage: Eukaryota > Metazoa > Arthropoda > Insecta > Lepidoptera > Erebidae > Eilema > Eilema depressum. The sequence goes on from OU612021.1 coordinate 3,135,728, forward strand.
TACGGTGATATTATCACGCTAAATGTACATTTTACCGTCAACAGCTTATTTGAGAGTAAGTTTTTGAAGGTACGTATTTGAAATCAGAACCATTGTAACTCCGGCTCATCAAAAACGATACGAATGAAAACGTAAGACTGAATAATACAATAGAATCAATACGAAGGGATAAGGGCCTAATAGCTAAGGCGTTGGATTTTCGATTAAGAGATTACAGATTCAGACTCCACCCAGCATACAATCGGAGTGAATCTACTGATATAACGAATTCAAGGGTACTGGAGACCTTAACTGAAATACTTACTAGCAATTTATTGATCACAATTACTAATAATAATAGTCTTAGGGATGACTGAAAAAGCAAACAGATCGCTACTGATCAAGAAAAACATGCTATAAAAAAGAGATATATTGGGAAGGCGACCCAATAGTAGTCTTAACACACAAAAAGAAAGTTTCACTTCAAAAATGTATACTGTTTGGTTGGTTTACAGTATATGCGACACAAAGTAGCCGACTAACCCAAGTCTTGTATTGCAGAACAAGTAACATTATGCGTTTTTCCTTGGCAATGTGCCAGTAACGTGTCATGAAACCAGGGCATTGTTCGCGTATTAACAGAATAACGACTATGGTTCCATAGTGAGGCCTAATGTTCCATGAAATGTTGCTGAAGAGTAATAGGGGTACTAGGGAACCACAGTTTACGTATGGTTTCATATTTCAACTTTATAGCTTCTTCTTCTTTTACTTAATTTGTTCTGCTATCGAAAGGATCGCTGCAACTTCGCCAGTCTCAAGTAAAATATAACAAATTAAATGTTTATGAAATTAATGCCGAATATGCCAATCAATGGTTTTTTTCTTTGAACTTCTTAGCTTAATTTTTATGAACTCAAAGTCAAAAATCAACAAAGACTTGTATAACAAATGAACCGAACACAGTAATATTTTTTTAGGAATTCTTATCTTTAGGTTTATCCGCGATGCAGTCACAATTGGTTCAGCAGGATCGGAGATATAAGCAAAAGTCGCTGCCAAGGCCTATCTCAAATTTAGCTACATCTAATTCCTCATTAACCACAGGGGCAATCCCATTAACAAATAGTTCAAAGCAATCAAAGAAAATCCCTTCAGTAATATCCTGCAACTATGATAAATTGCTCAGCTGTTACGTTTAACTGCGGCTTAAAAAGCCATCTAACTTCAACTAACTTTCAAATTCCAAATTTCCAAACCAAACAAAACAAAGTTCCAAATAATAATTAATCGCGATAAGTCCCGAAACATAAAAACTATGAACTTTCAAATTATAAGTACTAAGCCTTGATTTTTGTCCATGTTATGATAGGAGAAGAATGTCTTAAATTCTTTAGAGTCAATTATATTTATTAGTATACTAGCTTTCGCCCACGGCTCCGCCCGCGTGGATGTCGGTTATCGCAACCAAACATAGCCTATGTCCTTTCTCAAGGTCTAATCTATCCCTATACCAAATTTCATCAAAATCAGTTTAGTGGTTTAGGCGTGAAAGCGTAACAGACAGACAGACAGACAGACAGACAGACAGACAGAGTTACTTTCACATTATTTTATAATATTAAGTATGGATAAATGGCTGATCTGCTCCGACACTAAGCGAACTTTTTTTACAAATAAAAATACCTGTTAAGAAACCTATTGACGGATTTTTAAAGGACTTTGGAAGGAAGGACCATTAACTTGAAGGTGAACTCGATATAGTTAATCCGATATATTTATTTTTATTTCGTTGGAAAGCTTTCAAATAATTACATTCTGCGCTCATAACAGTAAAACCTTCAAAGTTACTGAATACAGAAATCTTTTTTGAGTACACACATACCACGCGTTCTATATCGCGCTCGGCAAGCAAATATTTGCCAGCCAAATGGTTTCTAGGGGCGCGCAGTCAAGTTTTATAGGGGTGTGTGTGACAGTTCATTTATAAGTCATAGACTCTGATCAAGTACTGGAGATTCATTCAGCTATTTTTGAAATTTTTCCTCCTGAAGATATATTTAGAACACGCTTGGAAATACGTTTTCTTTTATAGCAGAGTTGCTTAGTTTCTTACTAGTTTCCGTCTTGGTGATAATTTTATTCTTAGAATAGTATTTTATTCAAACGGAACAGTTACATTGTGAAAACAAAGCATTAAATTAGGTTAGTATATTATTATGAAAAGAAGTCACCCTGCATAAATCAGAGCTCTTTATAAGCTTAACAGTTCATCCTTGTAACTATCATGTGAAATCATAATAATTTCAACAATGAACTGTTTCCTGTCATCATTTCTTATTCTAATGATTAAGTTGCACAATATTTTATAATCTTAACATAATGTTATCATATTTATTTGTTAAGGTAATGTCTTAAACAGTATTTATATGCCAACATTTTCTCGTGTTCTGCACTATAACAATGTTTTATATTACTGCTGTATTCATATGGACGTGTTCGTTGATAATATTTTCATTTTGTCTTCTGTACAGAGCTCCCTCCATCCTTCTACTCGTAGAATGAATTTGCATAACGTAACTGGCCTCTAGCTAGCCTCACTTATTAGGCTATAAATAGAACTGTAGATATGAAATGACTAAACCAGCTATTAAAATATTAAATCTACTGTAGGTTAACGTGCATAATTTTTTATTAAAAATGGCTGACTCTTAAGAAAGATTTATTGTTAAAAGTAAAACTAAAGAAATTGTAATAACCACAAAACATTGTTTGTGGGTGGTTAATGAGTGTATGGGCACGCATGTCGTGTTGGCAACTTTATAAGGTCAAACTTACCTAAACTCGATCTTACAATCCAGGGCGGCTACTACAATCTCACACAGTACTATTTCAATCTTACTTTGTTACGTTAATAGTGTGAATTGGGTCATTATGTCGTCGGCGTCTCTCAGGGTATTAGTGTAATATGGTCAAACTTGGCCAAACTGTACCTCTTATTGTATAGTCTAGTGGTAAATATATTAATTTTGTTTAATTTTTTTTTATAACACTTAGGTGGCCGACAAGCACACGGCCCACCTGATGGAAAGAGGTTACCGTGGTCTATGGACGTATGTAATACCAGGGGCGTCACACTCGTGCTGCCGACCCTGAAGAATTTGTTAGATTTATCTGAAACAGAGCAAAAAATATCAAGTGTGAGTGCAATTTACACTATGGAAGTTAAAGTAAGATTGAGATAATATTACTGTTAGAGATGATAGTAGGCCCCCAGTTCTGAGTAAGATGCCAAATGTTGTTACGTGTTTTACGATAGTTTTAAAATTAATTTATTACTATTATACTACATAGCTCGCGATATGGGAGTAAATATTGCGATACGGTGCTAAAAATATCATTCATGGTTGAGTCAATAATTTAAATAAAGCCCGACCAGTAAAATAAAATACCTCGCCATATTGCGGTAAACTATTGGAACTAATTTCTTCATATGGTAACAATCTATACAATGTCATTATGGTCATCTGTCAGTGTGGTGTCAATTGTGCGTGTTGTTGAGTTTGAGAGCGCTACAAAACTACAAAACTATAGTAATATGCCGAAAACTATTAAAAGCCAGTTAAGAAAAGTAATTTATAATATAACAAAGTATTTGTCGGATAAAAAGTAGGAAGGATTGGACTCTGTTCCTCTAAATAACATCACAGACCTTGTTGTCAACATGACAGGTAGGTACATCATAGAGTACGTGCAATGAAATTGGCCTAAACTACTGATTTTACTGTGACTAATTAATATTCACATTTTTAGGTATATCCCGATCTTCTGTAATAAAAATACGAAGAGAAGGTCAAACGTCAAATGTATTTTCTACGCCTAAGAAAAATAAGCCTAACGCAAAAAAGAAAATCATGCTCGATTATTTTGATCTCTGTGCTGTTAGGCATAAAATACAAGAATTTTATGCAGTCCGAAAACCAATATCGCGTGGTACCTGTTCTATACATAGTGTAATGTAACTGTATGTCTAACTTGTATTTACCATTCCAAGCAGTAAACTATTATACGGATACTACTGTGTTTTGATTTGTGCCCAGTCCTTGTAACCAGTATAACACGCCGCGTCTATTTTTCTATTTTAACCAGAAAACTTAACAGAGAAAAACTTAACTTTTTAACAGAGAAAAAAAAATACATTTTAGTGAAAGTTTTGTATATTAAACACGTACTACAAGTTGAAATTATCTTTTAAAATACGAAGCTGCATGAAATGAGCAAGCAATAGGTATATTAATTCGTTTGTAATATTGGACACGATCTTTTTGTATCGAAACTTTTTTAAGTCAAAGTCAAAGTCTTTATTTCTCAAAATAGTGCAACACTGTTACAGCTTTTTGACGTCAAAAACTCCTTAAAACTAAGTTTACCACCGCTTCCTAAGCGCTAATGGAGAAGAAACGGCGCAACAAACTCCACTGCGGCATTTTAAGGACGTCAGTTTACAAAAAATAAAAGGGTTTCTTAAGACTAAATATGAACGTATGTACATTTGTCTCGCGTCAAGTAGGTATATAAAAAATAAAAATAAAACCTTTATAAAACCTTATATAAGAACAAAGCAACTTAATCAATGAAATTTAAAAAAAAAAGTCTATAACTCACTTTTGTGAATAATAGCAATGAAAAACATGACAGCCTCAGTGGCGTAGCGGTAGTGAACGCGGCCGCTACGCAGGAGGCGCGGGTTCGATCCCCGCTCAGTGCAAATATTTGTGTGCATTAAATATGGGTATTCGCATTGGTCTGGTCGTGCCTCGGAGAGCACGTTAAGCCGTCGGTCCCGGTTGCCATAAGAACATCTATGGCAGTCGTTACGGGTAGTTGATGCCCTAAAAAGTCCAAAAACAACGGTCTAGCTGCAAAGCTTCGATATCGCCTAATGTTAACATTGGGTCGTGGAGGTCAGGTGGCAATCGCTTCACGGAAAATATCGAGGTCTAGCCAAATCTGTAGCTATGACTGGTAAAAGCGGACCCCAGACTCCAAGCTGAAAGCTTCGGATGCGACTGGGAATAACGCTAGGAGGAAGAAGAAGCAATGAAAAGGTCACAGTTTTATATTAGGTGTCATTCCGTGCTTAATTGCGGGGAAATAAAAGCCTGTTCATAAGCAAGTGTGTTGAAAAAATATTTGTACACTTGGCATTTTACATGTGTATCAGTATACTTGGTGTTGTCATATCATAGATGTTTTTGGCGCCAGTACGGGTTTTTTATTTTATTGGTCGGACTTTACATGCAAAAGTTTCACGAGAAATGAAAAATTCAGACGTTTCGTAACTAAGACATTTTTATAAGTGCGGAAATCCTCTCGGATACCCCCGCCGGAGTTAGCGGAGGTGATTATGTCGGACTCGTACCGGAACTTAGACTGAAAGTCAACTGAGTTTCGAAAGGACCCGGACGATATGGGTATATAGAAGTACTATGATCACTGCCATGATATCACCTTTTATATAAGTGCAAAAAAACCCAAGAAGTGTCGAACCGGGTCTTTTTTTTTTTTTTTTTTTTATCGTGCGAAAAATCCCCACGGATACCTCCCCCGCCGGAGTCGGAGGAGGAGGTTATGTCGGACTCGAACCGACTAAAACGCACGCCTTCTGTGGGCCGTCACTTGCCGGAGGTGAGATTGTCATAGCCATATCCCTCGCACCCCGGCCGACCCAGGGCCATATCTCTCGATATGGCCCTCTTCCGGTGTGGGGACCACGGAGTCCCCAACTCGCCCCCGGGTATGGGGGGGCACGCAATACGTGCCACCGCCGTGGCCTGCTTCTGCTAGGGTGACAGGCGACCCCACCCGTCACCCCCAGGCCCGCGCTCATGGGGGGCGGAGGTCATTCTGCGACCTCCGACGCCCGAGTTGCCGCCGCTCGTCGCGGGCCGCGCGGTCTGCGATTCTCCTTCGCTCCTCGCGGGCCGCAAGGGCTGCGATTCTCCTTCGCTCGCGCTCCGCCGCCCACTTCACGAGCATCACTTGCTCGCAGAAGGAGGCGCCGGCGGCCCACGCATCCGCGCAGCGAACCATCGCTGCGAGCAAGGTGGCGAGCGTGAGAGCTCTCACTCCGAGGGTCGCCACCAGCTCCTGTCTCGGCGTCTCCCACGCCGGACACTCAGTGAGCGTGTGCAGCGCCGAGTCCTCGCTCGCGTCGCAGTGATGGCACTCGGACGTTGGCTCTTTCTTCGCGGTCCGATGCAGATACCGTCCGAAGCATCCATGATCGGTGATGATCTGCGTCAGCCAGAACGAGAGGCCGCCGTGTGGCCTCTCTAGCCACTCCCCCATGATGGGTCTTACCGCCGCTACTACGGCGCGCCCTGCGCGTGGTTGCCCAAGTTGTAGCGCCCACTCCGCCACCATGTTCCTGTGGAGCCGGGATCTCACGGCCCGAATTTCTTCAGGCTCAGGATCGTGTCCCCGCTCCCGCGCCGCCTTTCGGAAGCGGTATAGCGCCGAAAGGGATCTCGCTTCCAGGATCCACGGTAGCGATCCGGCGAGGAGACTCGCTGCTTCAAAGGATATCGTGCGGTACCCCCTGATGGCCCTGATGGCCACAATCCGCTGCGGTCTACGCAGCACCTGCCTGGCTCGCAGGTTGTCTGCCCATACAGGGCTCCCATATAGAGCCATGGACCGCACGACACCCGCGTAGAGTCTCCTGCAGGAGTCCTCCGGGCCCCTCAAATTGGGCAGCAGACGCTTCAGAGCGTTAGCTGTTAGCACCAATTTGGGGACCAGACTTCGGAAATGTTCCCCGAAGTCCCCACCGACCGTCGAGTACGAGCCCCAGATATTTCATCTGGGGCTTGATGTCGATGAGAGTGTCTCCCACTGTGATGCTGGATCCCGCTGGTGGTCCGCGCCGAGGTCCATGAAAGAACATTGCCTTGGTTTTCTGCGGATCCACCTCGAGACCCAGCCGCCGGATTCTTTCCACAACTTGGGCAACCGCGGTCGTGGCCTTCCGGGTCGCTTCGCGGTGTGTAGCCCCGCTTGCCGTCACTAGCGTGTCGTCCGCATAGCAAGTCACGGCGGCACCCTCCACGAAGTCACTGCGAAGCACCCAGTCGTATCCGATGTTCCACAAGAGCGGCCCCAGGACCGATCCCTGCGGAACACCGCACGACATCTCTCTCCGACCGACACCGATCGCACTTGGGTAGATGACGGCTCTCTCCGTCAGGTAAGCCTCGACTATGCGGCGGAGGTATAGAGGCACCTCGTGGTACACGAGCGCCTCCATAATGCAACTCCAGGGCAAGGTGTTGAACGCGTTGGAGATGTCCAAAGCCACCGCCAACATCACCTCGCCCCGAGCGACTGCGTCCTCCGCCAGAGTCCTCACGCGCATGATTGCATCCACGGTGGAGCGCCCTCGGCGGAAGCCATATTGGGCATCTGCCAGATCCGGCCCTTCTCTAGAGAGGTGCTCGACGAGGCGCTTCGCTATAACTCTTTCAAAGAGTTTGCCCACCTCATCGAGCAACACTATGGGCCGGTGTCGAACCGGGTCTTGGGTCATCAGTTGCTGAGGGTCTAGTCTCTAGCATATCGCTCCCTGCTTCTGTTAGGGTGACAGGTGACTTCACCTATCAGACCTGCAAAAAGAAAAAAGATAAGAAAAAGATGATTTTATTCTGTATATGAAATTCTCAAAAAAAAAACTACAAAGAACTTTTCTATAACGAGCCTTACAGCAAGTCTCGTAGAAGTCTGATACGAACTACTAACAATAGTTCGTATTGTGTACAGCGACGACAATAAACAATAGACGGTATCAGACCATCATTGGCTGCAAACGCCATTGTATCCCATTTTCTTTGAGTGAGGCTTACAACTTGCGTGAGAGACAACCAGCTGTTATTTTCAGTCGTTTTCTTTACGTTTACAGAGATTTCTACTGAAGAGATATCTACCGAACAAAGAACTTCAAGTACTGCGTGATTCTTCAAGTCCGTGTTTACCTTTTTTAGATAGACAAAACATTTAACCACTCTTCAGAGAACTATAAAAATATTTAGTTCATCTGTATGAGTGATGTTATGTAATAATTTATTTAGAAGAGGGTGGATGTATTGTAAGTATCATTATATGTATAAAATTAGATATTTAAAACGCTTTCTCAAGTGTTTAAGTCATTGGACTCATCGTAAACGGCTGGACTGATTTTAACGCAATTTCGTTACTCTTTCACGTAAAAACTACTGAATGGATTTTAATGAAACTTCACAATAATATAGCTTATACATCAGAATAACACGTAGGCTACGTTTGGTAGCGATAACCGACATCCACGCGGGCAACAGCTAGTCTAAAATATCTGTTAGAGCTCACAGTGAAATAAAAAAGGAAGCCCATAGAGGACACGCATAATATAAATTTTAAAAGCTCCGACACTATTTTGAGAATAAAAAATGCTTCGCATTTCACGTCCTTCAATCTCCCCCAGGTACCACATTCACACAGGTATCCAAATACATAATGTAAAATACTTCGAGCCTCCATTACATGGAAATGTTCCATTGTGATCCAGCCATGCGAACTCCAGTCACGTTTCAAACTGAACTCACCAGGCTCTGGTAAAATACTTTGGAGTTTTTACAATAATGACGTCACGATCATTTTCCTCCTTATATTCACGGCACGTAATTTTTGCCTGTTTTTTAGATTCGTTACGTTAAAATCTTACATGGTCTGAACTTGGAGAAATGTTTTACTTTTAAAGGAGTTTGCGTAAAACCTGAAAAAGTGTTGTTGTTGAAATATGAATCTCATCTCATCATCTTCATCACATTCTTGAACAGAAACTTACATACTTCCGTCAACAACATTATTATGAACTACACAAGTTTGTTAATCATCAACCGCTGAACAAACTGTGTAAATACTTTAGTGAATTGAGCAAGAAACACGAATCTTGCCGCCCACAACACGAATCTTAGTGTCTACTTCGTATCTAATCAAAATTCATTAAATTTTGTATAACATTGTTATTATGTGCGATTAAGCTCTTGTTATTTCCCAAGAGATGCGATTTACCTTGTGGTGTTGGGCTATTTTTAGAGGATTAATTTTTCTTTCTTGAATAAATTTGAGTACCTATATTTTTGAGCATTATGCCGATTTGTTATTAAAATATGAGAACTGCTTTGAAATAAAGTCTGGTATCCTTTCTATTAAGTTCTTCAATCGCTGTACAGAATAGGTACTGAAGTACCTTGTAAGTCTTGTACATTTCAATGTTAACAACTGATTTTACCTCCTCTGTCATGCAACATCCATATTCACTGGAATTAAGTTGATCATATTATCATGGGTTGATCATATAGGTAAATATGGGCATATAGATATACTTTCAAATTGCTTGACGATTGATCAGTTAGTACAGGTGGTGCTGGCTTGTGCTTACAAAGTAAACCAGGTGGAATTTAACCTTTTCTTACCAAGCTAGTTTTGTCCATAAACATAATAAAATTGCATAATAATATCACTAAAGAAAGGACGTAAGCTCCAAACCAGAAGAATTTACTTTGAATTGATTCCGCTGTCAGATAGTCATGAACTCATCCTACTAATATTATAAATGTGAAAGTTTGTGAGAATGGATGTGTGGATGTGTGGATGTTTGTTACTCTTTCACGCATAAACGGCTGGACCGATTTGGTTGAAATTTGGTATTTATATAGGTTATACTCTGGATTAACATATAGGCTATATATAAGCGATGAACGGGATCAGAATCCCACGCAAGCGGAGCCGCGGGCAACAGCTAGTGAGTAATAAATGTAACGACTTTAGATAATAATACTATTTTTAGCATCATTACTTGCTACATACATTCATCAGTCAATTACTATTTATCACTCAATATCATAACTCGTACGCGTTGTATGATATTATATTTTATACTTGCAAATATTTTTTGGGGTGGTGCTGCGGCCAATAAGCGGCACCATTCGTGGTATTTTGATCTTGTTCCCGCAACCTAAGGGAACATGGGGACTAAAGGGGTAGATGGTTGTGTAATATAATTATTTTTCACTAGTATTAATCCCAGTCGCATCCGAAGCTTACACTTCGGAATCTGGGGTCCACTTTTCCAGTCTAACTGCAGGTTTGGCTGATATTTTCCGTGAAGCAACTGCCATACGCAGGTCTAAAAAAGTTGCTTTATTGGAATCGTATTAGGACAATATTCTGCCATGCGAGAAATGAATTATTGTGATTCTGCTAATATGAGTGACCGTTATACGAATTTGCGACATGGAAAACGGAAGGTAGGACACCCCCTAGCCAGGTGGACTGACGACCTGCGAAGGGTGGCTGGGACAGACTGGATGGGAAAGGCGGAGAATTGGAAAACGTGGCGCATATTGGGAGAGGCCTATGTCTAGTAGTAGTATTGATTGATTGATTCACGAATTTTGTAGGAATCTATTGAGATCTACTGGAAATTTAAAAAGTTACTCGTTTTCAGCAGAATCGCTCAACGTGGCCGTTTTAGGCCCGCTGATCTTTACAACCCATTGGCGATATTGAAATATGGCAGTTAGACCAGTAGTTGTTTAAATTTTTAGCTCCAACTCCAACAACCGAGACCGAATAGCTTAACGTGCTCTCCGAAAAATTTTAGATGCATAAAAATATTTGCACTGAGGGGAACCAAACCCACGCCCTCTGCGTAGAGTTGCTTTCACCACCGCAACGCAACAGAAACTGTCTGTGTGGATGTGTAATATGATTATACTAGCTGACCACGCGAACTTCGTACCGCCTTTTTTAATTTTTTCTCGCCGTAAGAACCATCCTCGTACTTCAGGGAATATTCTAAAAAACGAATTAGCGAAATCGGTTCAGCCGTTCTCGAGATTTGCGCTTAGCAACACATTTAGGGATTCATTTTTTTAGTATAGATTTCGTTAACTATAATAATATGATAGCAGGCTAGCCTATTGCCATCAAGCAATTTTATCGACACCTTGCTTGAGAATGTCCTAATAGAAAATACCAATAACCTTTTGATTAACACTTCGATCATTAAATGAAAATGTAAACCACACCAAAGAACTCATATTCTAGCTCTAGTAGGTAAATAATATACGGAATAAGTTTTCCTGTTTACTACGAGTACATTTTATTTTACAATCACTATCTAACATTGTTTTATTAAACCATCCGGTGTTATCTTGCAAAAATAATTTGATACAAAGTTCAATGTATCCAGTACTGACATATATCTAATAATATATGTAAACATAACTAATGATATTGGCAAGAGTGACCTAATGTCGCTTCTTTGCTATCCTATAGGTACCTCAGACTTCTTTATTCTAGTGGGATTAATCCCGATCGCATATGAAGTTTTCACCTCTTGGGGGTCTTGGCTAGGGATTTGGCTGAAGTTCGATATTTTCCGTGAAGCGACTGCTATCTGACCTCCAGAACCAATGGTGACATTGGGCGATATGGGAGCAATGCAGCTAGACCAATTGTTGAACTTTTTAGGGCTCCATTTACCAGTAACGACTGTAATAGATGTTCGTATGGCAACCTGGGCAATTTTGACAAGGTAGTTAAATACTTAAGTTGCCATTCTTTGTGTATTCTCCTGAGTTAATATCGACATAAATACAGTTTGCATATAACTTAAATAAGTTAAAGCCGTACAAACTTGGCATGAATATTAGTATGTATTTTATGTCACAAAGCTGTACCAAGAGGTGCCTTGCACAGACTACTGTTTAAACTTAGCTACGTATACACAATTCTAATGAATATTTAGAATTAATGATCACAACCGCGGTGTAGAAAGTGGATCTAAACTTTGTGAGTTAATACTGCTTTGTGAAAAATAAACCACTCTTTTCTTTGTGCTGTTAAGATCTAAAAAATATAAGGTGGTGGTACCATCGTCGTACTACGAAGGTACAAAACAAGTATATCAACTAATAAATTTGTTTATTGTTCTTGAAAAAGGGAGTAAAAAAAGTACAGGAAAAAGTCTTAGATAGTTCATAGTTATTACAATGGTTCGGGACTTATCGTGACTAATTATGTTATGAAACTTACTTGCCGACGTTTCGGATGAGATAGATTCTCTAACTAGGTATATGAATACTGCCAGAATATATTAAAGGGTTGGTAACGTCCCACATTGATTCAATTGTTTATATACCTAACAGTCACGTCAACATGACTTCACCTCAACTGATAGTAAGCTTAGGGTAAAATCGCAAGAATGAAGGTCATAATTTAAAGATACTAATAATGCAGCAATGGCGGCTTTCGAAAGAGCATGGCTCTACTACATAAAGTGGATAAAATATAGCCGTCAGGGGGCGCCCAATAGATGTATGACATCGAAATTGATTAAATAATTAATTTGAAACTGGTACGATGGTCTCAAGAGAGTGTCTTGTCGATAGTACATTTAATGTTACGGTGGACCAGTCAGTCTTATTCCCAAAACACAACAATAGATGTTTTAGTTGCTTTTGCGAATTGTAAACGTGTTCTAGGAAGTATCATGGTTTTACTGAATATTAATAACCACTTAATCTATAGATGTAAAAATCAATTGCTGTTTGTTAGTCTCGCTAAAACTCGAGAACGGCTGAACGGATTTATCTTATCTTGGTCTTGAAATGTTCGTGAATTTCCAGGAAAAATTTAAATGGTGAGAAAATAGGTGCAGCGGGAACGGGAACAATATGGCGGTATGAAGTTCGCCGGGAGAGCTAGTAATAATAATATTTTCTAGGACGTACATGGATATTTTTTTATAGTACAGAATCCCCACGGATACTCCATACCGGAGCCAATAGGGACGGTTACGACGAACTCGAAATGACTAAACCGCACGCCGTCTTAGGTCAGTTTATCGAGGGTGAGATTGCCATGGTGTGGTATATCTCTCACACCCTGGCTGAACCAGGGCCTTCTCGAGATGGTCCCTTCGAAAATCGCTCTCGGTACTAGCTTAACATAAGACAAGACCTAAATGGTCAATGTACTATTCCAGACTATAATTCTATCCCTATACAAATTCAGCCAGATCCGTTCAGCCGTTTGACCGTAATTGAGTAACAAACATCTTCAAAAGCTCTCACATTTATAATATCAGAACAAGGATAGTATACTTGAATTGAGGCCACGAGGCAGCCCTTCAATATTTTACCAAAAATTATTTAGATCCCACGCCAAAATAAATTAGAAACCACTATAAATAAATTAACTGGTAAAATTATTAAAGCCCCTATTTTTGGGATGCGTCCCAATAAAGCGAGGTTAGAATACTTTTCGCATTCTGTGGAGGAGCTCATTAACAATTTGTCTTGCTAGCTTTCGTTCCTACAATATTCGTGGCGAAACACAGGAATAATGTAATGCCTCCCTAAACCCGAAAATGGCTGCAGTGTTTTTTCATCTTCAAAAGAAAATAGGGCTGTATATTTGTTTCCGATGAAGTAGAATGAATATTTGATAAAAGTATTACAAGTAGATTGTTTCGAGGGTCAAACTCGTTAATTTTTTTTGCGTTAGTTCTTGAGCTCTTGGGGTTTTCATTGAGCATTATAATCATCATCCTTGCGTTTGAGGTCACATTCGAGACCTTCAGGCCTTCAGCTCGGAGTCCGGGGTCCGCTTTTTCCAGTTTAACTGCAACGCGGCTGAACATCAATATTTTCCCTGAAGTGACTGTCATCTATCATCCACAATTCATTGGCGATATCGAAGTATTGCAATTAAACTAGTTCTCGGATTTTTTAGGGCTCCAAGTACCTGTAACGATTGCCATAAAACGTTCGTGTGCCAACCGGGACCGACGGTTTAACATGTTCTCTGAGGCACGGATTTATATTATGGGATGTAATTGGGATTATTCTCAACCCACATTCACACTTCCTTACACTAGGATCAATAGCGGTGACCGACGAAACCACCGAGTAATAACCCTCGGAAAGTCCCAGCGAGAATGAAACTGTCTTGGAATTCGCATCGAAATGAATCAGAGGTAAATTGGAGAAGTTGGAAATTGGGTTATGTAATTTTTTCTTCCAATATTTTCGATATTAACACGGAGTCTTATAACGTACAGATCGAGCGGTTCGGAAGTTTCTCGTATACGTGTTCCTCCTTCCTCAGTTTCGTAGAGTAGAGACCACTATTTTGAATTGGAAATAGTGGCCTGTGTCTTCTGGACTTCAGCCTTGTTTCTTCCCATATCGCAGGGTCCATTCAATTATCGGACTGAGGGAAAAACAGAACATAACGAGTGTGTTACAATACACTTCTGCCTTTTTGTTTTGTGCCGAAATCCCCTTGGATACCCCCACCGTCCGGGGGGAGGGGGGGCTGCTGTGTGCTGACTAGTTAAAGATTTAATTCTCGTGGGGAGTGGCGCCGAAAGCCGAAACACAGGTTTCTACCTAGTTCGGCAACGGATGCTAATTCATCCAATTTAAATAGCTAATATATTCTAGTCTTGAGCTAAAGAAATAAGGCGTTCTGTCAATTTGATGTAAGCGGACAGTGATCGGAGTCTTTCTCCAATCCCTTAGATTACGAAATGGGGAGCGCTCCGGTTACTATCGGCAGTCTACGAAATGTTTAACTTGTTTGTGGCTCTGTAAACTACTTATTTTTGTGAAATAAATTTATTATTATTATTACTTCTGCCTTTTTGTTTTGTGCCGAAATCCCCTTGGATACCCCCACCGTCCGGGGGGAGGGGGGGCGGTTATGTCTGACTCGAACCTACTAGAACCTCGTCTTGGGTCTTCAGATACCGAGGTTTAAGATTGAATACAATTTTGCCCATCACCTTCCTCTGCCATATTATCTTTTAGGAGCAGGTCCAAGAACCCTGAGTTTACAAAAAATAAATCTAGCTCGGCATTCAGGACCTCAGTTGAACTTGGAATTCATTTTTGTTTACAAAAATATTAATATTATATTATACGAGTATAAGTTCAGTATATTATATCGTTTAGTAAGGAAAGAAATAACGAAGAACTTAACCGAAGAGTGGTAATTACCTGGAACAAGTTCTGGCACCATAAGGAAATTCTAAAATCGCAACTTCCGCTACCGACCAAGAGAATAGTCATGGATACAGGACTTCTTCCGTGCCTCACCTATGGTTGCCAAACCTGGACCTTCGACCTCAAAACCAGGAACAAAATCCAGACTACCCAGAGAAGAATGGAAAGGAGTTGCCTAGGTATAAAACTGAAGGATAAGGTAAAGAACGTTGACATTCGGAAGAAGACAAAAGTATGCGATGCCTTAACTTTTGCAATGAAGGCTAAATGGAGGTGGGCGGGACACGTAGCCCGTTACAAGGACGATAGATGGACTCTACGGTCAATAAAGTGGTCTGGGCCGAAAGGCACCAGATCAAGAGGTAGACCAAGGGCCAGATGGGCAGACGAAATTGTAGCGTGCGCAGGTGAAAGTTGGCTAGACAGAGCTAATGACAGAGAAGGATGGCATTCCTTGGGGGAGGCTTTTACCCGAACGGGGTCCATGCATTAAATAATTATGTAGTGGTTAAGCAAAACAAATAACAATTTAAACTAATTACATTTAGAATTTATAACTTAAACAAAAAAAAAAACCTAACTCAACTAAGTGTATAAGTGGAACAAATATAACTGTATATTAGGTTAATAAGTTACCATTTGTTATCGTTTATTAATGTATTATGCATGGAATCAAATAAAGCTTTATTATTATTATTCCTCTTTATTATTTTAAAACTCTTATACTTAAATTATATTTTTAAATACATAATTATATAAAACAAAAACATATATTTAAAAATATAAAAAATAGTGCCCCACCGGTATCGGGTATAGGGACCAAGCTACCGGTGGTTAGGGCTCCAGAGAGAGGAACCTCCTCACAATACCTCCTTATTATTATTATTATTATATTATATTATATCGACCTAATTCCAAATATTTATCATTTCTATATAAATATGCCTTCGCAAAGGCTTTGCGAATCGGAAGTTGTGGATACGGCGGATATAACGTTATCTCGATCCGGATATGGTTTGTCGGCTGCCAACTCGATTAGCAGCTTGTTATCGGCTGAATTAATAACGTTCTAAGTTCCAGATGTTACACTTTAAACATTATAAGCGATTTCGGTGTTAGATTTACATATCTTAGGCCATATTTTAGAATGGTACTCAGTCCTGAATCTCGATTTATTTGAGGACATCATGTATAGACAATCTCTCAAATCTTTCAATCAATCCTCAAATAAATCGTGAGTGTATAGACATTGCTCACATCTGTCAATCGGTCTATAAAATCTGTCCTCAGATAAATCAATTCAGGACTGAGTGTAGTTCTAGAATATAGCCCAACCACCAATTTCTTAAAATGAATCAATGTAAAAGCATCCGGGCACCATGAAGGTGCTTTGGATTTCTTTCGGTAGGACTATGGGGTGTAGAGTACTGAAAATCATATTCGATATTTCGTGACATAGTTGCCAAAATTTGATAATAGATGCTGCTAATCCTTCAGGGATGTACAAGAGTGATTATATAAAAATACATATGTATATATATCATGGGGTAAAATTTAAGACCGTCGTTATATTTCGGAGTCGGTCGTGAGAAATTTATGGCTCTTTCAACTAGATGGGTATGAGACACAGTGTAAAGGTGGAGTAAAATTATTGAAATGGTAATACCTACCCAGACCAATGCAAATAGAAATATCATGCATACAAATATTTGCATTGAGCGAGAATCAAATCCACGCTCCCTGCGTAGCAGCCGAGTTCACTACCCCCACAGAGGCTATAAGGGATGTATTAATATATTTAATCTGTTATAATAGTCATAATCACAATCTTTCCTGAAAAAGAATGAAAGAAAACTCAGTCTCTCAGGCACTTCACACAAAAGAACAGAAATTCTTTTTTATCTTTTTTCAATATACATTTACATTTACAAAGACTTATATTTAACACCTGTTCACGTTGATGGATTTTGATATAGGTAATTATTAAGTTTGTACCATGAAAGTAAGTATTGTAACAATATAGTGTGCCGTGAGCCACGTCCTAGTATGTCAGTCTTTTAATAATGGCTTTGTAGATAAGCCATGGACAGACATAAATAATGAATAATGTTAGTAGGTACATGAATAGCTGTGTCATAGTCTGGTGTGAAAATGTGTGAAGATATAATTATATATTATAGCATTAAGAGTGCGCATAAAGCTAGAAAAAAATCAGATTTCACCCGCACCCCTCGCCCGTCCCGCTCTCGCCTGTCGTCGCTCCGGCAAGTCCGCCACCTATTTTGTGTGGCAGCGACCCGCCATGTATAGTTTGAAGGCGCACAGTATACCCAAAATACTCAGATAAAATTGTCAAAATACGAGTTGCATCATTAACTATCTACTTTGGAAACACAATAAATTTCTTTTTGGTAAAAAAAATATTTCTGATAAAATGAAAAGGTAAGTAAGTAAGTAAAGGAATATGTCGTCGTTGCGCTTGCCAAAACCTCTATGTTTTTTTGGTCAAGTTTTCAGGAGAGACATTAAACTGTTTTATTACATAATTGATGAGCGTATCAAAAAACTAAAAATGTAGTATGATGCCAAAAAATATTTTGCATGAACTGAGATATAAGTGAAAATTATAAACGGTACTATCCATCCACAATATTTTTTTTTTCCATTTTGATACACATATCAGAATTATCTTCCTAGCGCCATTTCTTACAAGTGAAAAATATATACATATCAGATTTGTTATGGACCTCAATAGGATTTATATAAGGGATAAATACTGACAGATGGCAAGGTACATAACATACGAAGTAAATAAATACCCACTATAAACTTTATTAAGGCATACAAGTAAAAAAAATAAAAGTAGTACAACCGTTCCGTGTACAGGGTCCTACTAACACCTTTGAGACCCAAGCCAACCTCACTTGCTAGTCGGTGCACATGTTAAACAACGGACGAGGTTCTGGTGCCGATTTTCCTCTCGGAGTTGGGAACTAATTGCTGATCGTTCCTGGAATAGCCGATAATACGATAATCAGAAAAGAAGAGCAAATCTCCGAGTTCCGAGGTGCACATTATGCTGCCAATTAATTATAAACTTTAGTTGCATCTGAGCCCTTCCCCTCGGCGTCCGGGGTGCGCTTTTCCAGTCTTTTTTTTAATATAGGACACGTCAAATTGACTTCGCCTCGCCTGATGGTAAGCAAAGTCTCTGCAAAGAGGGTCACCATTACAGACATGTACCATGTTACAATGATGGCACTCAGCTTGACGGCCTCATCAGAATATGCTTTTTCACGCCCCGCTTGAAGGACCCGTGACTGTAGGAAGAGGGAAACACGTGAACTGGTAAGGAATTCCAAGACTTAATAGTGCGGCAGAAGAAGGAGTCGCCGAACCGCTTGGTTCTTGATCGAATATTCTGCACCGTATGCGGGAGGCGTCTAAGTCCTGCACGTGTTGTCCTATATAGGAAAAGAGAGGGTGGGATTAGTTGGAAGAGCTCATCAGAACATTCACCATGGTAGAGACGGTAAAAAACCGCCAAAGATGCCATATCTCTACGCAACTGCAAAGGCTCGAGGGTGTTGGTGACCTCAGGATTCCCAATAATATGGACCGCACGTCGCTGCAGCCTGTCGAGAGCATCTAGTAAGTACTTTGCGGAGCCATCCCAGAGATGAGAGCAGTATTCCACGCAAGAGCGAATTTGTGTCTTATAGAGAAGGCACCGCTGCTCCGGCGTGAAAAAACGTCTCACTCTGTTCAGGACACCGAGTTTACGCGAGGCTGTTTTGATGATACTCTCAATGTAGTTTTTGTTGTTCAGTTTGCAGCGAACATCCATACCTAGGATATTGAGATTGTCCTGTAGTGGCAGTGGCGTGCTCTGAAGAGTTGGAAGGGGAAGGAAAGAAGATACCTTTGCTGTGAACGCGCATGCCTGTGTCTTCCTGGCGTTGAACTCGACCAGGTTTTCCGAGCCCCATTGAGAAACGTGGCTCAGGGTCCGGTCTTCTTTTTTCCGCGATATAGGACTGCTTGGCCGCAGGATGTCCGTGATAGCCTCCGTGTAAGGTGCTATCGTCTGCATAGCATAGGGCCGCAAGTTTCTAGACACACCGTTTAACATCTTTTCGAGTATAGGGAGCTATCGCTATCGTCAGCGACGATCGCCGCCGTAGTCACTTGGAAGACTAAGTCAAGCTGGTATCAAAGAAACAAGGTAGTACATCACTGCGGGGCAAATACTCCTTCTTTAAAACGCTCCCGTTCTGCCCCACATGGAGTACTGCTGTCACAGTTTTGCCTGGGCTAGCTAGACCTCTTCGACTTGGTGCAAAGACGGGCGCTGAGGATCGTCGACCATCCCATACTCACAGGCGGGGTAGTAGTCCCTCTCAACCTCAGAAGGTACTTGCTGTGGTTGTTTTACCGCCTGTATGATGGTTTGTATTCAGAAGAATTGTTTGATATAATGCCTAGAATATTTTTACTTTATATCGCCGCTCCGCTTGCCATAGACAGTGAATTCACTCTCACACAAATGGTGTAAAAACGTCTCACTTCATTCAGGACTTCGACCTTACGTGAGGCTGTTTTGATTTAATCATCTGTCTCGTTTTGTTTACTATTATAAGATTATTTACGTTGTTACAAAGGTAGAACACCAATTTTACAACCAACAAACCGAAGAAAAACAAGCTGTCAAATTGTCTATGTGCAAACCAATTCTGACATGTGCAACATGAGGATGAAAAACTCTTGATGTGAACACATAACCAATTTTGCAGTGTCAGAATTGCACCATGTATATTTTGTCAAATCTATTTCTAGAAGGAATTAACACTTGGTTGTTTTTTCAGTTAATGCGCATTTTTTTAAGGCTATCTAGCGAATAAAAAAAAATAGAAAAAATGCACATAACGACTTTGGCAGGCGCACCGACGATTTGACGATTTGGGAAAAACAATGCTTTTACTTTAATTTAACATCTAGCGATGTTCGTCTAACTATATGTGATAAATTACCCAAATATTTTTTTTTTGCGAATTCAATTAATTTAATACTAATCCTGAGTCGGGTCATCCAAATAGTCCAAATAGTGGTTCAATATTACTGATGAACATAGTGTATAATATGGTTGCCCTATTTTATCATTACGTATAAGAAGCTAGGGCCCTGACATATTGAATCAAGGCTGGCTAAAACGCTCATTCCACTCTGGTGCAAAATTTCCATCACAATTTGGATCTAGTTCTCTCAAAACTTCAACTTTCTCTAAATGTTTAATGGGAGATCTGTAAAAATAATTGCAAATTAATGACAAATCAATCACATAAGCATTGCATTGCTATTTTAATCTACTTGTAGATAATTTGATATAAATGCTAAATAAGTACATAATGGAAAAAATCAAACCCACAATAGGACTTGAATGCCAGGGTCGCGAACCTTGGCGTTCCAGCATTCTTACTCTGAGCTATCCTTCCACGGGCAGTCATCCGCTTTCCGTGTGGTCAATTTTTTTTATTAAAATCTCCGGGATACTCGTATTTACCATGCCGTTTGAATGTGTGAACATTCGGTACTAATGTGAATGACCATGTTAATCTCAAATCATATCATTCTACTTGTTCATGTTCATATTAATTTGCATATTTTACTGAAATGTTTTCTGAATGTGAGAAAAAACAATTGCAATAAGCTTACAAAGTTGACGAAAGTTTTTTACTAAGCGATTCGACCGGATCGGATTCATCAGCTTGTGTGATATTACGAGCTGAAGCAACTCTGAAATGCATTAAAATTGATAATACAATGTATAAATACTTTCGCAATATATTTAATAATTATATTAGTGCTATATAAATAATATTATACAATAAACACGCGAGTAGTCAAAAACATCTATTTGATTTGCATATACTATACCCGAGCCGACGTTACTCCAGAGTTACCTAGCAACGGTGGATATTTGGTAACAAACTAAAGAAAGTAAAATAATATAGATACATTACCTTCGAAAATTAGCCATGAGTTGAATTCTTAGTTTCTTATATTCTCTTTTAGAGTGTTTCTTTTATATTTTTTTAATTGGCTCATTTTTAACGAACTTTCTTGACACGGAAAACAGAAATACAGTCCTCCCGTCTCAACGGGGCGAGCCCGACTAAATGATGAAACAACAGATGGCCGACACCTCGGGTCAGGTGCGATAGAAAGAGAGCGTTATGCGCGGAATAAGACCGTCGTAAGCGCCAAATTCATTTTTTTTTAATTACTCGTAAAATCCACACAATTTTTTCAAAGTGAAAATAGAGTCCCTGGGTTACATAATTTTACACTTTGTATTCAAATATTGACTCAGTTGTGTGCATAATATTGGAAATAAATTGATTTTAGTAGTAAATAAGGCATAACTTTGTGATTTTATTCTACCGAAAAAATATTATTATTTTATGTTTTCACCATGACCAGTCCGTTACAAATATAACGTATTTTCTATTAAAAAAAACCCAGCTCATTTGTGGCTTACTTTCGGATATAAACATCAAATCTACGATCGGCAATTTAGCTTTATACCCCCTCTTAACGTCTAGGGATTATTGGCTTGTACTTTTAACTGTTCTGTGCTAATTTCTAAATGGTAGTAGGTATATCGCAAAGTTTAGCAATACTGGCCAGCCTCTCTAGACAAGTGGCAATTTTTGACGTTTATGACACATACTAGCTTTTGCCCGCGGCTCCGCCCGCGTGGATGTCGGTTATCGCGACCAAACATAGCCTATGTCCTTTCTCAAGGTCTAATCTACCTCTATACCAAATTTCATCAAAATCGGTTCAGCGGTTTAGTCGTAAAAGTGAGACAGACAGACAGACAGACAGACAGACTTACTTTCGCATTTATAATATTAATAGGGATTTTGAAGTTAATGAGACGTATTTTGACGTTTATAAGCCATCTACCGATCTATCCGATAGTTCGTATGAATGTCGGTAGATGGCTTCACCGTCGCCCTTAAGACGGTTGTATAGAGGAATTTGGATCGACTTTGTACGTGTCTCGATGGCTTAGTGGCCAGAGCATTCCCCCTGTAAGGGAAAGATCGCGGGTTCGAGTCCCGTCCGAGGTCGATTCTCTTTTCTCTTTCTTAATCCATTTGAACAGTTAGCATAATAAATGATTCATTACATTCAAAAGATTTATAATTCTATTTTACTGTACCGGCTAACGACTTACCACTTGTCTAGGAGAGCAGCCCCTCTAGACAAGTGGCAGTTCGTTGCTCGGCGTATGATGGAATAGAATGCCAAATGTATGGGATTTGACGTATATGACAGGCGTCAACGAATGTCAAAAACGTGAAATCCTATACATTTGTCATTCTATTCCATCATACGCCAAGCAACGAATTGCCAATTGTCTAGGGGGGCAGAGCAGCTTTAAAATGAATGCGTTTTCGTGCTTCGAAGAGCACGTTAGACCACCAGTCCCGGTTACCGTACAAAAATCTATGGCATTTATTACGCTTATTTGAAGCAACTATTTAACTACAGTCTTGCAAATGCCGCAGTGGAGTTTGTTGCACCGTTTCTTCTCCACTAGCGCCTAGAAGCGGTGGTAAACTTGGTTTTAAGCAGAATTTGACGTCTAATAGCGTTAAAAAAAATTGAGGAATAAAGAATTTGAATTTGAATTTCACAGAACTTCTATAGCCCAACGATTGTGGAGTCAAGATAGCAATCGCTTTAAGGAAGATTTCGAATTTCCACCGTCACTCAAAGCCCCGACAGTGTCGGGAAAAGACACGGAGGATGATGATAGAGCGTAAACGTTGTACATAAATTTTCATGAATGTCAAATTTTCCGCCTATGAATATATTTTCCTGTAAAAAATTTTGCACTTTAATCCAGAGCGCTTAACGCATTAGTCAGCGAGAATTGAATTTGTGTGAAAATTCTGTTGAAAAATGTCTCGTTTATTTATGAAGTGTTTTTTTATTCGGGTTCTTGCTTTGACATCAGAGTTGTTTAGACAAAGTTAAATTTTGCATTTTTTTTTTCAAAAATACGAACACTGGATAATAGGAAAAGAAATCTAATATTGAAAGACTTACGAAGGTATAGGTGTATAAGTATTACAATGATATCAAGTTAACTGAGGTCACGGTAACCACTTTCCATCAGGTGGGCCGTATGTTTGTCTGTCACCTAAGTTGTATAAAAAAAACTAGCCCAATAATAATGGTATAGCTCATTTGTACACAGATAAAAAATGGAATCTGGATTTAGATACCGTTGCACCTTTACATATAAAATTGTATGTCGCATCTCTTTTGTTGACTGTACGTCTTTTAGCACAATTTTTTAGCTTTCCTTTGTATATCAAAATGCCGTACACTATCAATAACTAACATAACTTTTAGGCTTGTTCTCTATTCAAAATTATAACCAACTATCTGTTGCCCGCGGCTCCGCCCGCGTGGATGTCGGTTATCGCGACCAAACATAGTCTATGTCCTTTCCCATGGTCTAATCTATCTCTGTACCAAATTTCGTCGAAATCGGTTCAGTGGTTCGGGCGTGAAAGCGTTACAGACAGACAGACAGAAATTAAATTAAAAATTAAAAATTATTTATTTGTCACCACAAACCAATAAATGCAAAAAATGACACAAAATGAATACTGTATTCAACATTGGGTTGTGGATCACTGGTGCCTGTGGTAGGTAATAAAAACCTGAATTACAGGTCACCAGGTACCCACGAACTGATACAATGCAAAAACTTAAATAAGTACATACACTTATACATTGCTTGTTAATCACATAAGTTAATAGGAGAAACATAAAATTTGGGGGTTTACGGTAGGAAGGATGTGTGAGGGAGTATTTACGTGTGTGTATGTGTGTGTGTGTGTGTGTGTGTGTGTGTGTGTGTGTGTGTGTGTGTGTGTGTGTGTGTGTGTGTGTGTGTGTGTGTGTGTGTGTGTGTGTGTATGTGTGTGTGTGTGTGTGTGAATGTGTGTGTGTGTTGCTGTGTCTGTGGGGCGTGTAAATAAATAACTACACTATGAAGCACAGACAGAGTAACTTTCGCATTTATAATATTAAGTATGGCTCAAATCACTGTTTTATCTGCCCCCCTAGACAAGTGGCAATTCGTTGCTCGGCGTATCATGGAATAGAATGACGAATGTATAGGATTTGACGTTTTTGAAATTCGTTGACGCCTGTCATATACGTCAAATCCCATACATTTGGCATTCTATTCTACAAAACTCAGGCCGACGAATTGCCAAGTGGCAATTCTTGTCTAGAGGGGCTGATATGCCTACTCGTATTGTGATTGGGTATGATATGCGAGATGAAGGCTTCAAGCCTTTGATTTCTATACAAACAAGGTCTTCCTAATTTATATCGTGTGGTGAAGTAATACTATCTGACAATATAGTAAATAGAAGTAATTAATTCGCCCATAAGTTTACCAATCTACTACTATTTAGTTCTAATTCGATTTGCCGCCAATCAATCAATGATTGAATCTGAACAAGTTTCAGTAAATAACTGTTAAGATCAATAGATCTGCTTCTCACTGATTAATGACCTTTGGGATTATCTGTTTTCTAGATTTGGGAGGTCAGTCAAGTTGGGATAATTAACTTTTTTGATCACTGATTTGAGAATAATTACATTATCCTCTTATTTCTGCGTTAAACAGGCATTTGATACAAAGAAATTGAAAACTCTTTTGCCCGCTGGGGCATAAAAGGAGTTGCCTTTTTGAAGTCAGTGAAAAAGTAAAAGTAATGTGAGTGTAAAAGCATCTTTCAAGGTCGGCTAAAAGATTTTACTTCAAAACATGAGAAAATCTAAAGAAACCAGCTGGTACAGATGATCACCGGGCAAGATCACGGGTTCTCCGGAGATTACCTGCGTCAGATCCAGAAGGAGCCAACGTCCAAGTGCCAACACTGTGATGCGAGCGAGGACTCGGGGTTTCACACGCTGACCGAGTGCCCAGTGTGGAAAACGCCGAGGGAGGTCCGATTCACTAACTTTACGTTTAAGTTTTTGTGCCACAAAGGCACAGACTTCTAAAACGTAATTTACCATTTCGATGAGTAAAACTATAGTTTTCTTTGTGGGTTTTCGGTAAAGAAGAAAACGTAAGTATATTATATGACATATGACAAGCATGCCAGACCAAAAAAATAACTAGAATTATTTATTGTTCTGCCAAGTTTTACTTTGACAGATCTTATTGAATACCATGTTATACATTATCGAAATGGAAGTCACGCGTATACGAAACGTGTTGTTAGTGAATCGGGCCCCTGGTAGCGTGGATTCTTTTAATCTCTGATGCCTTTTATGATTCTGTCTGGTTTATTGTAAATTTAAAACCTAGGTCACAAAATATATTTTGCTATAAATATCCTTATTTTGGCAGTGTCGGGATCTTAATATGTAGGCATTGGCAAGTCGCCAAGGGACGTGGCCTCGACCTTACATTTCTTTTTATGAATGATATTGCAGATCCCTGATTTTTACACGGGCTCAGTTTGATAGGTTTTCTTGAAACTGATATAAAATAATGTACTTATAAAAATGAGATACGACCAAATTATTTTTTTAAGCTACTCAGGTCGCAGAAAAGCGCGAGGTATAATTAGACTATGAGAAATGGTGGTGCCTGTGGCTTCGCCCGCGTGGTATTGGGAATGTGAACCTATTTCTGGTATAAAAAGTAGCTTGTATGTTATTCCAAACAATGCCTGATCCGTACAGCCATTAGAGCGCGATTGAATAACAAACATCTTTACAAACTTTCATCCCTACTAATATTATAAATGCGAAAGTAACTATGACTGTCTGTCTGTCTGCCTGTCTGTCTGTCTGTCTCGCTTTTACGACTAAACCACTGAACCGATTTTGATGAAATTTGGTATAGGGGTAGATTAGACCTTGAGAAAGGACATAAGCTATATTTGGTCGCGATAACCGACATCCACGCGGGCGGAGCCGCAGGCAAAAGCTAGTATATAATATTTGTAGAAAGTAGAAGAAATTATTTACGTAATTAAGGTATTTCTCTTGTCACTTTTTAAAACCGAAACTGATTATAATTTTTGTATCTCGATTTATGTTGGGGCACCATTACAACAAAAAATGAGATGCAAAAATCTCTTTCCTGAGACATTACCTTCAGGTCACCATTTTAGGCGAGGTCAAATCATACTGACGTGTTCTATACCAAAAATTCGTCTCGCTCATAATTGATCTAATTATGGCGTACGATAAAATCTTTTACAAGTTTCAAGAGTATTTCACAGTAATGACAGAATTTATCTAGAATCGATTGTGCATACCAATATTATCCTACAAAGGTTATCGATGTGATCAGTACACTCGGCTGGCTTGGGAGCCGATGTATGCTTATCACGATGTGTTCGCACCTCATTTCAGCTTATCTCTCACATTATCCTACTCTCAAGCCGTGTCGTAACATAAGCTAAGCCTGATTGCCCACACGAGGTCCTGTATAAGTTTTCAGGGTAGGTTTTTGTAGTATACTACGGGACACGTATCATGGACTTAAATCGTGAGACAAACGAGGTCTTGGAACGCGAATTGTGACGTAATAATCTATGCTTGTTGAATTTGAGCTTATCCAGTGCAGTAGCACCCCGTACTATCCTTAAAAGATCTGCGCGTATAGAGGACATTTTGAGCATATTTTAGGTCCAGGATATGTCCTTAAAGCCTTGTTTATTTTGTTGACTCAGTTATTCATTAGTTGCCTATAAGTTTGAAAGGTTGCTATTAAATAGTAAATAGTACTATCTAGTCTAAGCAAGAGCGATGCCACGAACAAACAGTGAACTGCTGTCTTTTTTCCCCAATAATTTTTGTCATCAAGTTTCTTGAATAAATAGTATAATTATTTAGATTTCAACTTCACCTATTAACATCAGGTGGTAAAAAAAGTCTACGGAATCAAAATTAAATACATACGTATATTCACCCCATATACTAGTATAGTATAAAGGTATATACGAGTATATTAAACTGGTATGCTGCGATACATCAAGCGCCCACATACGTTTCTCCACTTTTTTCGGTACCACATAATAAAAGGCTCCCTTATTGCCACTAGGTGGACACTTTTATGGGTTATATATTATGTTTCCATTCTATGGTATTGTATTATTAATTTTAACCCTGCTACACTTATTAAAATAATAATAATCAATTCATGAAAGAAAGGTTTACAACCTCTTTGTTTAAAAAACGACATTTTAAACTATCTTGTAATTATATACTCTGTATACGAAGGTAATTGTTTCCCGAAAACTGCTCTATGGCAACTTAATAAGGGTATTGAATTTCTGATTCGGGGAATTACCGTTTCAATGGCGTTATTTGTTAGTTACTAAAAGGGTTTTACCGGAAAAAATAAGCTCTCCCGAAGGCATGGTGTTGAATTTCAGATAAGGTTGGTAGATATTTTGCTTTTACATTGATTTGGGCGCAACTGCGTAATGTTTTAGAAAGAAAATAGGTATTGGTTTTAAGTGTATTTAGTAAAGCGGGGTAAATAGGACATGGCTATATGGTAAAATGGGGTAAACAGTCTACAGTTATGTAGTAAAGTGGGGTAAAAGGGCACAGCTACATGGTAAAATGGGTAAGCAAAGTACAGTGATATAGTAAAATGGGGTAAACAGGGTACAGTTATATAGTAAAGTGAGGTAAACAGGGTACAGTGAAATAGGAGAGTATCTATATTATACAGAGCACTAATCATTTATTGTTGGGGTCTGTAAGGGATATCACAGGATCTTCGGGGCCTGAGCCTATGTCATGTGCAAGCTGATATGCCTATAGATTGATGGTTGAGGTTCTGGTACAAGCTTTATTCTCAGAGTTGGGAGGTTAGACTGCAGTCTCTTTAATTTTATCCCCATTTTTTTACGAATTATTTCTAGTAATTTGTGGTTGGAATTCTGAATGTTATCTATAAGTATTAAAATGCCGTATTGGTTCCCGGTGGAGTAGAAAAAGGCCACCCCATAATCTCTTCCTGTGGGTGTCGTAGAAGGCGACTAAGGGGGCTGTTCTCCATTCGAAAGTAAACATACAGCCCATGACTTCGTGCCCGCTTGACGACAATAGGCTCGCCCCCTATTACGTGGGCCCAAAAATCATATTTGGCGAAATGTGGGTGTTAATACACCTCTGCCTACCCCTTCGGGGATTTACAGGCGTGAGGATATGTATATGTAAATGTTAAAACCAGTTTTGAATAAAGCGAATAAAGCAAAACACACAAAGAGTGGAGGAGGAAGAGCCGGAAGGCGGACTCTGAGCTCCGAGGTCATCTTGGCCACGGATGCAATTAGGATAATGCGTCTACATGAGGATGATGATGACACAAAGATTCATGACCTTAATGTGTCTCGAAAACTTAGAACTCATTCTACGTAAATAGTAACATCAACAAATAAACATAGTTTTGTAACTTTGAGATAACTTAACACTTCAAAACATGAGATGACCCAGTGTCTCTGTGACAATGTCTACCGAAAAGCAACTGATATGTCGGAAATACTTCAAACCAAGTAACACATAAGGACGTGTGAACTAATTCGTTGAAATTAGTTTTATTCCTATGAAATAAGTTATAAGTAAACAATTTTGTCTACTGAAAAGCAACTGAAATGTCGGGAATACTTTAAACGAAATAACATACAATAACTTGCAAAATAATTCGTTGAAATTAGTTTTATTCCTATGAAATAAATTTTAGGTACATAATTTTGCACACTTTGATTTTTGAAGGTAAATTAGTAATTCCCCTTTATCACGTTTACTGCGGCAGTCACTTTTCAAAACTTTCCATTCCTGAGGTAGGTACAAGGCCTAGGTAATAAAATTAGACCTGGTTCCGCAATCAACGTGTTAAATGTTAAACGAGTACCTTTGGTCAATGAACTCTTAGATTAAAAGAAGTTCGGTACTAACAAAACGGATTAAGAGCGGCGGAAATTTGAAGGTTATATAACACTTAGGTGACAAACTAACAGACGGTCCACCTGGTGGAAAGTGGTTACCGTGGCCTATTGATAAATGTAATACCAGGGGCGTCACACTCGTGGCGTCGAGATGCTCTCTTTAGGAAATGCAGCATAAGTAAGGAGATGCTACTTCATCCGTCAAATCTAATAAGTTCATCTACTTAGCAAATTAGATAAGACCTCGTTCAATCAAGATGTGTCATACATTGTTGGATAGGGTACAAAAATACTATGAGAACTTCAGAAGATATAGGATTTTTGGATAATGAAAAAAGATTAAGATCAGACAGACAGCCTCCGTGGCGTAGCGGTAGTGAACGCGGCCGCTACGCAGGAGACGCGGGTTCGATCCCCGCTCAGTGCAAATATTTGTGTTCATGAAATATGGGTATTTGCATTAGCCTGGTCGTGCCTCGGAGAGCACGTTAAGCCGTCGGTCCCGGTTGCTATAAGAACATCTATGGCAGTCGTTACGGGTAGTTGGAGCCCTAAAAAATCCAAAAACAACGGTCTAGCTACAAAGTTTCGATATCGCCTAATGTTACCATTGGGTTGTGGAGGTCAGATGGCAATCGCTTCACGGAAAATATCGAGGTCTAGTAAATCTATCCAAATCCGTAGTTAAACCTGGTAAAGCGGACCACAGACTCCGAGCCGAAAAGCTTCGGATGCGACTGGGAATTAACGCTAGGATGAAGAAGAAGAAAAAAGATTAAGATCGATAGTGATTTAAGATGTGAAAGCTTAACAGATGGAAAGATAGAGTTATTTTCACATACTATGAGTATGAATATATAGACGTACTAGCTGTCCCGGCGAACTTCGTATCGCCATATTTTTTCCAACCCGCGTGAATTTTTGATCCCGTTCCCGCTGCACCCATTTTCTCATCTTTAAACCTTTCCTGGACATCCACGAATATTTCAAGACTAAAATTAGCCAAATCCGTTCAGCCGTTCTTGAGTTATAAACTAAAAACTAAAAGTGGCATTGATTTTTATATATATTATATAAATATTATATCCACCTAAAGTAGTTATACTCCCAATATAATTAGGTTAATAATATAGTTCTTTAGTAACGTAATAACGTTCTTTATATCGATTTGTCATGGAGCCTAGCCCTCTATTGTAAGTTTCTTTGTGAAACACCAAGGCTCACAAAACTATGAATACAAAATAATTATACCGACCCCTCTGGATGTCAAAAGTTAGCGTGTGCAAAATTGTACACAATTTATTTCAAAGTTAAAAAGTTTATTTCACTTTAATTTTCACATTTTCATATTTAGCATTTAAACAATGTCTCGAATTATGCGACACGATACCTTTAAATTTGCAACACGGTCATTCTAAGTTAAAAAAAAAAATAGTTAAGCATACGTCAATGTGACTTACCTCACTTTATAGTAAGCTGGAGGCATATTCTCAGGCAGGAGGGTCACCATTACAGACACTAACAATATTACAATGGCAAATGCTCAACTAGCGGGAACACGTGTGCTGGTAAAGGATTCCTAGACTTCAAGGTGCAGCAAGTACCCTAGTTGACAACATAACCATTAAAAAGTTATCCTACGACGGTCTATTGCGTAAAATAAAAAAGAATGGCGAAATATGAATGTAATAACATATCTGCTCACCCCTTGGGGTTACACATGCCTAAATATATGAAGAAGAAAAAACTATCATCTGTTATACGAATTCCAAGACAGGACCCTTAATTTACTTCGACATTATATCCTATTACTTTCAGTGTAGTGACACAGAAAGTAATTGGACATGAGGTCTTATTCGAACAAATTCTCATAGGATTGAATAAGATGTCATTTGATAGCACTTCACCCGTGTCTAACCCAAAGTATCCATGTCTATAAGATTCTTAGCAAAAAGAAACAAGTTAGTAAAGTATTTCGTACCTTAGGGCCTTATCACATGACCTTTTTTTAAACGAGCCGATAACGCGCTTAAAAAAATTAGCACGCAGATTAAATTCAATGTAGAGTGTGACATTTGATCCCGGGGTGCGTGGCTTTCTTTTTATTTACACACATACTGACTACTATCTTCACAGATGACTGATGACGATAGTGCCTTAATTTAATATTAACACAAAAAATAATTAACTAAAATAAGTAATCACAATAATAATATAATCACTATAAAATCACTATAAAAAAACTTTTCACTCTCTCCTCTCGCAGGTCTGCTGGAGGAAATTCCTTATAAAAATAAGCAGAGCCTATGTAGGTACTACTATTTCCACCTATGTATCTCTCTATATTTGTTTGTGGGTACATAAAAATAAATAAATAAATAAATAAAAATATATCAAAACAATTACTACACATGATACTGTCTGAAGTTTACGCGAATCATCTCACTTATTGAAATAAAACTACTTTTTAACGGAGTCTATGGCGATTTATTTGTTACTATTAACTTTTACCATGGCTGCTGAAAAGTGGCCGAAACGTCGGGCAAAAAGTAAATAATACCAAATATATCGCGATAGCATCTGTTAGTAATTTTGTTTCAAATCACTACACATACATATTTATGATAATTGAGATGAGGAAAGCCACCTTACAACACGGCATCTGAAGACCCGTGCTGTTTTAATCGGTTCAATTCCGACATAATGAGTGAGGGAAAGGTAACCGAAGGGATTTCCTCATATCAAAAAGGATGTGACATTTGAATACGATCTTCGCAATTGTGTCGTGTTTGTGTGTATCTACCTCCATAACCCACCGCTCTGGCTGCATGGTTGTTTGAAAATCGTTCCATTCGCATTCATACACAGCCAAGCCTGCTCTTCCCTACCTAGACAAGATGATTTTGCCGTTTATGACAGTCGTATGTCATACGTATATCTTAAACGTCAAAATAAGTGTCAGTCTCACACTTTCATCTTTTTATTCTACAATACGCCGGCCAACGAATTGCCTCTTGGGTAGAGGGGCTAGTCGATAAAAACGCAAACAATATGGCAATACACGCTCGCTGAACTACTGGATAACTTAAATAAATATGACTTAATAAAAAAGCAGATGGCTGAGCTGCATACAGAGCATAGGTTAGTGTTAGATGAGCGGGATAGATTGCACAACATTGTGGCTGGGTTTAGGGAGTGCAGCGACGAGTACGAGCAGGGCCTCAAGCGCATGTCGGTCTTAGAGCAGGAACTGCAAGAAGCCCACCACCACATTACCCACCTTGAGGCCGAGAAACGTGACACCGTAGTATCCCATACCCATAGCTTGTTTGAGGAGTTAGTCGGTAGTGTGCCCAGCCTTGTTTCTACTGAACCTAGCTTAGAACCCACATTTACTATAGACTTAACAAAGGATGATACCTTAATAGCTCATACTCCCAATCCCAAGATGGGCATAGTTAAGTGCAGTGGAAACAAACTTAAGAAATATGTAAAAATTAATAAATACATAAGAAAAACTCAAAAACTTATTAAAAGACAAAAATGTATATACAACAAAGTCAAATATATTAATGAGAGAAGGCAATTAGGCGATGAACTTGATATGTACTCATTATTAATTGAAAAAAACATCTCTGAACATAATAATAATGTATTAAAGCTAGAAACAGAAATTAAAACCTTACAAAAATCACTAGACATAATGACCAACAAGTATTGTAATGTTAAAAGTGAGTATCAGGAATACATTCTGGCCATGAGGGATCTGATGAGACCAAATTCTGCATTAACATCTAAAGACAATTCACTCAGTCTTCACCCAGTCTGTAAGTCCTCACTGACTTCACATATAAGCCCTTCACTTAAGGTAAATGATAAACCCAGTAGTTCCTTCACCGAACATAATAATAGAAGTTCTGAAGTAATGGTGTTTTGTGATGAATTGGGGAAATCAATGGGCCAGTTACTAAGTTCATACTTAGGACAAAATGTTACTAATTATTGTATGCCGGGTTTAACTTATTGTAACATTGTTAAAAAAATTAAAAATTATAGCTTAAACAGCAACAATACAATTGTAATTTTAGTGGGAGACAGGGGAAATGCGGACAGAAATGCAATTATGAACTGTTTTGAATTGCTTAGCTTGTTAGATGTAAAAAATATAATTTTATTCACACTCCCATATAGCCGTAGCTTGTCACAGGCAGAGAATAATATTAGGCACAAACTTAATCAGACAATACATACATTAATATTTCATAATTCTAGTAAATTCCATTTAATTGATATAAATTTGTATGTAGAAAATAAAATACTATTGACTAAAGACAAATTCTATTTAAATAGATTTTTTAAAAGACAGATAGCATCTTCGCTATCTTTTTGTATTAAACAATCAGCCAAGAACTTGGCTAAACAAACTGCTTTTTTTGAGCATAATAATGACAATGTTTGTGTTGCGACCTTGGAATATGTTCCAAATAATAGTGACAATCATTTAAATTTAATTCTAGGACAATAGAGGAAATCTCTAGCAAATTAATTTTAGGGACTAAGGAAAAGCCTGCTCTCATGAATATTATTCATCAAAATATTCAGGGTATTTCTGGCAAAGAGCTGCAACTAGAATTATTTTTGAATGAAAAGCATATTCATGTACTCTGTGTTACTGAACACTGGTTAAAAAAACATGAACTATTAATTAGTATCGATAATTATAAAATAATTAGTTCGTTTACTAGAGATTCCGCTACGAGAGGTGGGTCACTCATCTTAATTAATAACAAATTAAAATCTAAAGACAGAAAAGATATAGTAGCACTCTCTAGTGAGCGAAATATTGAACTATCATGTGCGGAGCTTGAGCAATTTATTATTATTAGCGTCTATAGACCTCCTTCTGGAGATTACAACCTGTTTGAGTCTATTATGGAAGAAACCTTAAAAAAGATATATAAATGTAAGAAGACGGTAGTTGTATGTGGCGATTTTAATATTGATATTTTAGAAAACTCACAGAAAGCGGTAAGGTTCCTTAATCTTTTTAAATCTTTTAATTTACAAAATATTTTCTGTGAACCAACTCGCATCACACCCACAACAGCCACCTGCTTGGATAATTTTTTTTCTGACATTGATGTAAAAGATAAATCTATAATAAATTTTATAAAGTCAGATCATACAGGTCAGTTAGCTAGATTTGAGCACCAACATGTTCCATTGCCAAAAAATATTGTGTGTAGACCAATCACAACATACAGATTAGAAAAATTTAAAGAAAACATTAACAATAAAATACCTCTTCTGGAGTTGAACCGCGATGAAAGCCCGAATGATCTTTACAGAGATTTGTTCGGAGTAATAAACTACGAATTTAATAACATTTTCACAAAAAAAACAATAAACGTAAATCAACTCAAAATTAAATTTAGTGATTGGGCTACACCTGGAATCCATAAAAGTAGAAAGAAACTGTATGAATTATACGAGATAAAGGCATCTACAAATGAGCCACAAATAATTGAACAAATTAAAAGGTATTCAAAGCTGTTCAAGAGAGTCTGTTCAATAGCCAAATCTAATTATATTCGGGCTAAAATAGAAAAATCTGATAATAAAATAAAGGCAACATGGAACATTATTAACAAAGAAACCTGTAAGACAAGGTCACGTGATCGATCCTTCGAGTTGGAAGTGGATGGTGAGCACATTAATACTGATGCTGCAGTGGCCAATGCATTCGAATCTTTTTTTACAAATGTTGCAACTACAACTACAAGTAAATTAAATTCTTCAAAAAATGCAGCTGCTTCTCTTCTTAAATCTAGTGTTGATAAATGTAGTGTTAACTTTAATTTTCAGTATATTGACTCTGAAACCATATTTAAAACTTTTAAGCAACTGAATATAAAAAAGACTGAGGATCTTTGGGGCATTTCAACCAATATAATAAAACCAATAATGCCCGCTATTGCGCCTTATCTTGCAATCATATTCAATAAATGTATAGATGAAAACCAGTTTCCTACTCTTATGAAGTACAGTAAAATCATTCCGTTATTCAAAGCAGGGGAAAAAAGTGATCCATCCAATTTTCGACCCATCTCTATACTCCCAGCCCTTAGTAAAATATTTGAAAAAATAATTTTTAATCAACTGCTTTCACATTTTACATCTAAAAAATTACTTCATGAGAAACAGTTTGGGTTCACTAAAGGCAGAAACACGACGGATGCAGGAGTTGCACTCGTCAAACATATATTTGATGCATGGGAGAAGAAGCAGGATGCCATTGGTATTTTTTGTGATTTATCAAAAGCTTTTGATTGTGTTGATCATGAGACTTTGTTATTGAAATTAGGTTATTATGGTGTTTCTGATGGCTCACTTAGCTTAATAAAGTCTTACCTCAATGGCAGAGTACAAAAAGTCAACATTAATGGCACCGACTCTTCTGGCGCCCCTTTAGTCATGGGAGTACCCCAGGGCTCGATATTAGGACCCCTTTTATTCTTGATATATGTAAATGATCTTCCTTACTTCACTAAAAATCTTTGTGAAATAGTATTATTTGCAGATGACACATCATTAATTTTTAAAACTGATAGACAAAAAGTAGTACTTGACGATGTGAATAATACCCTTTCCGAAATATTGCATTGGTTCACAAGTAACAACTTGTTACTCAATGCAAAAAAAACAAAATGTGTAAAGTTTACTATGCCCAATGTAAGACAGATAGATACTCATATTGTAATGAACAATGAATCAATTCAAGTAGTTAATACCACAGTTTTTCTGGGAATAACTCTAGATAGTAAACTGCAATGGGGTTCTCATATCACAGCCTTGGCAGGAAAACTTAGCTCTGCTGCCTATGCGGTTAGAAAGATAAGGTCACTAACTGATGAGGAAACGGCACGATTAGTTTATTTTAGCTACTTTCATAGCGTTATGTCATATGGTCTGTTGCTGTGGGGCTCAGCTGCCGATATTGAGACTGTTTTCATATTACAGAAACGCGCGATACGAGCAATCTACGGCCTCAGACCCCGTGACTCGCTGAGAGAAACATTTAAAGAAATTAATATATTAACGGTTGCTTGTCAATATATTTACGATAATATTTTATACATACGGAAGAACTTAAATCTTTTAAAAAAAAACTCGGACACACATGATTATAATACGAGAAATAAAGATAAACTAGCAGTGCCAATACTCAGGCTTCATAAGGTTGGTAATTCATTTGTAGGCAACAGTATAAAAATATTCAATAAAATTCCTCAGGATTTGGTTGACATGCCACTTAATATTTTTAAAATAAACGTGAAAAAAAGTCTAATGGAAAAAGCTTATTATAAAGTAGAAGAATATCTTAATGATAAAAATGCATGGTCAACCTAATCACTTTCTTGCCCGCACATTGTAAATTGTATAAAAACCGTATTAAAAAATAAATAAATAAATAAAAAGGATAATTGAGTTCTCTGAGTTTCTTGCTGGTATCTTCTCAGTAGAACCAACTACCGAACCAGCGAAAGAATCATTTTCAAATGGTTTACTTTAATTTATTTAATATTTTATTTTTTGTTTACATACTTATTGACACAATTGTAATATTTTGACGTTCATATGTGCTCTATATGTGCCTAAATTGAATAAACGAAATTGATTCTTTGATTCTTTGATTCTTTGAAGACGTAAAGCGGACTTAACCATCTTACACGTGTGGCGTACGCTCGTTTAAAAACGTCGTGTGCAAAGGCCCTAAGTATCAAGACTAGACGTCCAATTGTTAGTAGTAAAAAAGTTAGGAAAAACCTTTTCTTTCTATCAGAATAAAGGATACGTGCCAACACCTTTCACTTTTGTTTACGTGTTCGTAGCTACTTACTTAGTTCTTTAGAAATAGTTTTTCCTTAAAGGTACACAATAAAGTACTTACATCGACTATAACAGTTTTTTTGTCACGTACTGTACTTTAGTCTCTAAAAGTTAGTCTAGCACAGTTTTAGCGTGATCTTTCTTATGTGAAGATTATATTCATCGTAGCGAGACAATCTTAACATCTATACGCCATTAATAATGGTTTCTTCTCGAAAGGTTGTCAGTTTTCCCAATTATTTAATCGTTATCGTCGAACTCACGTCTTTTCTTATTAAAGTCATGTCGAAGAAACGCTTTGTCAGAGTACAGTAGTGTCGGGATTGAGTTGTTTCAATCAAAAATATTGTCGAAATTGAGTCGCATCAGAGTTTCATGTTGTCGAAGTAAAATCTTGTCGTAGAAGGATTTGTCAGAATTCAGTGCGGGAGTCACTTAAGAATGAAGATTAGGTTCGTTCATATTCAACCCCAAACAGTCATACCATTTCAAAATTAACTAACTCATACCGATTTAAAAAAAAATACTGAATCTTTTGCTTTATTGACTGTCATTTTTATTGACCAAACCATATTTTGGATATCTAATAGTATTTTTATGTAGTCAATTTATCAATCAAAGCAGTTTTTATTTGTCAGTCATTAGTGCCTATGTTTGTCAGTCATTACCGGACATGTCAGTCAAAAGATTAGACAATACTACTGACATAATTACTTCCAAAAATCTATTCAAGCCTGACTTATAAGTTAATTTCCCGCCCTAAGGTCATAACTAACATAATACTCAACGATACTGTCTAGGTACTTGAACTACACTGGTGACCTTGCCCACGAACATCCCGAGTCTATCGATATTCGGTTGAATCGTATCGATTAGCTCAAATATTATTTGTCTGTCGTGGCTGATAATATCAAACATTAACGATATCTTCAACCGTATTTATGGTCGTAAAATAATAATTAGAAGGAAAACCATCAAGTTGGTAAAAGGACACGATAGTGGCTGAGGATGATGTTCAACCCTCAAGATATTTATATTATTTCATATGATAAGTATTCAAATCAATACTAAATACGTGTTGTGTATTTATGTTTTCATGTACCAATATTTATTTTATTTGTAATTTTATATCTGTATTTCATAGCATTATGTATCTATGTAAATATTTTATTTTGTATGAGCACCTAAATAGTTTTGTAATTTCCTATATACTAAATTATTATTTTATGATTCTTTCTTTTGTCATAATCAAAATCATGACGCTAAACCAGGCTTACAAGGCAGGTACGACATCTTTGAGCTTCAAGCTAACTTCGAAAATGTATTTTTATTAAAATGTCTAGGGTACATTCATGATCAAAAATAATAAATTATAATATAATATACTTTTCCAAATTATACCTAATTGGAAATACAAATAACTTCATAATTTCATAATTTTACTTGAAAGTTTCAAATCGCGTGAGTACTTACGTTTATACTTATGAAGTGAAAAATGTGAAACGTCAAATGTGTTTCCTTAAATAAATGTACTCAAGGATTAAGGTTTTTCGGCCTTCAAAATAATGGAATGGAAACTAAGGAGGAGGATATAATAAAACGGGAATAATTTAAAATCCAAAATTGAGTGTAAACACCTCGTGCTTGCACTAACGGCAGTCAAGATCCAGTTATGAACAGAATTTTATGATCGTGGTTGTCAAAAGTCATTTTCACTTGTGCAGTCCGTTATTTCTCGTTAGGAGTACTATTTTGTTACTACAAGATATTGATAAGTAACGTTGTTTCAGTATAATAAATATAAAAATAAAATGTGACCTTTCAGAGCAAGAATTTCTCTTAACCCGTCCTACGCGGGAGGTGCTCACGAACCGATACACTTATTAACGGTTTTGATTTCCTTATCAGTGCTGTAGGTGCCTATTGACAAGTAATATTATTTTCTTATAGCATACGAATCAAATCATAAGATTAGTACGTATGACCGTATAAGCAGGAGTTTCACATAAGCTTACCTCTACTAAGATGTTAATGTATAACATGTCCACATAAGGCCTCATCTCAAAGATAAATCCAATATCACATAGAAGACAAAATTCCCGACTATAAATGAACGGGCTAGGGGTATATCGGATAGCCGTTTCTGCTTGATCTAGTCGGTTGCCTTAAAACAAATATAGACACAAATAATTGGCCTACTCGGTCGTCTACCTTACAGCCCATTTCTAGTTCATTAATTGGGTACCAAAACGGAGTTACAGGTTAGGAACATGCATTTTAGGATTGGGTCTGTGCTGTCAGTGGGAAAACCAAAGGCTTTGTCCTACTTATATGTATTTTGCGCTGACGGTACAGAATCTCTCTATTCTTACAGGGTCGACAGCACGAGTGTGACTCCCCTGGTGTTGCACTCGCCCATAGGCCATGGTAACCTCTTACCATCAGGAGGGCCGTGTGCTTGTCTGCGACCTAAGTAGTATAAAAAAACAGTATTAGTTGGAATAGTCACTGAGGTTTAAGAATTGTGGGTGTGCGTTGTTTTATAGCTAATTGTTTTATAGAATTTCGTTTCTGATAATTTTTTTCTCATATTTTTGTTTCACATAAAGTTTAATGTTAGAATAATCAAATCATAGAATAACAAATCAAATATTCTTTATTATCGTAACATACATTAAATATAAAATCGTTTTCATACCACTCAAAAGATATAAAACTTATTTGCGCTAAGATAATTCGACGGGCTCTGCGGAGCTCCTATTTCTGGGTGGTTTTTAAAAAAAATAACCACGAAGGCTAAGGTGGGAGCTCCGCTCCGCTTCGCTCCCGCCTTAGCCTTCTAACCTAACCTCTCCAAGTCGGGGTACTCTGAGTCGGAGTGTAAACTATAATGACAGTGTTCTAAATCATTAAACGTTAGACCAAATTATTT
The DNA here is from genome assembly GCA_914767945.1 of Eilema depressum. NCBI lineage: Eukaryota > Metazoa > Arthropoda > Insecta > Lepidoptera > Erebidae > Eilema > Eilema depressum. The sequence goes on from OU612021.1 coordinate 3,175,660, forward strand.
TCGAAATATTTTTATTTTCGGTGGTTTAATATTCCCTATAAAATAATTCTACTGTTTGATAAGTTTATTAAACAAAAAAATGTAAATAAAAATTCATTAAATTGTTTTTCTGTGAAATATGTTTCATTCTGGTAAATTGTCTTTGAAACAATAATATTCGAAATAAAAATATAAACTACCAAAATATTATGTGAAACATTTTCTGGGAAACGAAATTCTATGAAATTTCTGTCTGCGAAATAAGGGTCTCCCAAGAATTGTACTAGCTGTTGCCCGCTGCTCCGCCCACGTAGATATCGGTTATCGCGACTAAACATAGCCTAAGTCCTTTTCCAAGGTCTATTTCTCTCTCTGTACAAAATTTCATCAAAATCGGCTCAGTGGTTTAAGCGTGAAAGCGTAACAGACCGACAGACAGACAGGCAGACAGACAGAGTTACTTTAGCATTTATAATATTAGTATGGATATGGATAATATTACATTCTTCATTCTTCTTCCTTCCTTCTCCTTTTTACCTTCTTCTTCTTACAGCAAACTAAATCACATTTCTAAATTATTTTACAGGAGAACTTGTTAGAGCCATGTTGAATAAAGGGGATTGGGTAATCTAGTATGGACAGTGGCGTCCTTAATTTTTTCAGCGGCCATCAATAATTTTGATACCACTTCATTGTACTGTGTTAAACACACGTACAAATGTCATTATTTTCATTGTAAGTGATATCGGAGCTGCGATATACAGGGTGCAACATTTCAACTTTACCTTGAAGGAAAGTACCCTCATACTAAAGATAGCGAATTTTACTTAAAGGAAACATTACCTTATTTTTAAAAAGAAACAAAACTGCATTCAAAGTTTTCTGAAAATGCCACACCCGGTAGTCGAACCGACTAAAATCTTCCTAAACCTTCTATTTCATGGATTTCCTTTTATTTAATTTACCAAGTTTGTTAGAGAGATTTGATCCTTATGATCGACCCTATCGATTGATGCAAAAAAATACAGGGTGTTATTTTTGCGAATTGTAGTCGGTTCGATTATAAGGCGTGGCAAACGATTTTTCAGCTTTCCTTAAATGCAGTTCTGTTTCTTTTTTATAAACATACTAAACTGTATTCAAAGTTTTCTGAAAATGCCACACCCGGTAGTCGAACCGACTGAAATCTTTCTAAATCTTCTATTTCATGAATTTCCTTTTATTTAATTTACCAAGTTTGTTAGAGAGATTTGATCGTTGTGATTGACTCTATCGATTGATGCAATAAAAATATAGGGTGTTATTTTTTATAATTTTAGTCGGTTCGATTACAGGGCGTGGCAAGCGATTTTTCGAAATTTCGATTTTAAATAAGAGAGTGTTTCCCTTGAATGAAATTAGCTATTTCCGGTAGTTAGAGTAGGTACTTTTCCTACATATTAACATCCAAGAAGTAATTATTGTAATCAATTCAAAGGAAATGTTTCCTTATTTAAAAAAAGAAACAGAACTGCATTTAAGGAATGTCGAAAAATCGCTTGCCACACCCTGTAATCGAACATCGAACCGACTAAAATTCGAAAAAATAACACCCTATATTTTTATTGCATCAATCGATAGGGTCAATCTTATGGATCAAATCTCTATAACAAACTTGGTATATTAAATAAAAGGAAATCCATGAAATAGAAGATTTAGAAAGATTTTAGTCGGTTCGACTACCGGGTGTGGCATTTTTAGATGACTTTGAATACAGTTTTGTACGTTTTTAAAAAAGAAACAGAACTGCATTTAAGGAATGCCGAAAAATCGTTTGCCCCGCCCTATAATCGAACAATTCTAAAAAATAACACCCTATATTTTTATTGCATCAATCGATAGAGTCAATCATTAGGATCAAATCTCTCTAACAAACTTGGTAAATTAAGTAAAAGGAAATTCATGAAATAGAAGATTTAGAAAGATTTCAGTCGGTTCGACTACCGGGTGTGGCATTTTCAGAAAACTTTGAATACAGTTTAGTATGTTTATAAAAAAGAAACAGAACTGCATTTAAGGAATGCTGAAAAATCGTTTGCCACGCCTTATAATCGAACCGACTACAATTCGCAAAAATAACACCCTGTATTTTTTTGCATCAATCGATAGGGTCGATCATAAGGATCAAATCTCTCTAACAAACTTGGTAAATGAAATAAAAGGAAATCCATGAAATAGAAGGTTTAGGAAGATTTTAGTCGGTTCGACTACCGGGTGTGGCATTTTCAGAAAACTTTGAATGCAGTTTTGTTTCTTTTAAAAAATAGGGGAATGTTTCCTTTTAGTGGAATTCGCTATCTCCAGTATTTAGAGTACTTCCATCTAAGTAAAGTTGAAAAATACCACCCTGTATAGCTAAGTCCCGATATAGTTTAGAGAAGTTTGTCCATAGTAACTTTTGATCACTTTATACTGTACTTTCATATTATACCAATTTCATTGATGGCCGCTCAATTCCAACACGACGCCAACATTACCCAACCCCCTTTGTTAAAATATGAGTCAGGCCTGCTGACAAGAATCTCTTAAAAACGTTCTTAAGTCTAAAGTAAGGTTCGGTGTACCTAAAGATACAAATTACAATTATGTAGATGAAAACATTTTAATAAAATACAAAACAGGGGAACTCGTGGCGGAATACAATAATACAATAACAATGTCAACCCCTAACATAAACATGAACTCAAAATACTGTCACGAGATATTTACCCGAAATGTATTTTCCTTTGTTTATTGTTTGTGAGTTTTTTCTGTAATTTGAGACTTCTGCTGTTATGATATCAAATTATATCAAATTAGCTGGTGCTCGCGGCTCTGCCCGCGTGGAGTTCTGATCCCGTTCATCGCTGGTAGTAACTTGATGATATTTAGCCTATGTGGGTGTTTATTTGTTACATACAAAAATACAAATCTTTCCTCTTTCTAATAGTATTATAGTAAAGATTAGCTTTTGTCTGCGACATCGCTCCTATCATCTAAAGGTATTTTTTTAGTTCTGTGTTTTTGTAGTTTATATGCAACGTTCACCATATTAGAACATCATTTTAAACTGTTGAAATATTTTATGCTATTACAAAGCTTCTATCGCGGGCTTGAACGTGGAGACCGAATCCAGAAATTCCGTAATGAAAAAACCTAAGCTGACACTCCGAGCTCGCACGAATCAAGCCGAGCTGCCCCGAAATCGGCCGATTTCGGAGCAGCTCGGCTCGATTCGTGTGAGCTCGGAGTGGGGGGATAATTGCATAAGTTGATAAAAAATGCTATGCAATAGCTTTACCGCGGCAGTCCCCGAGTGCCACACGTCTTTTTTTCTTCATATTTATTTTAGAAGTTAAGTGTAGCTGAAGCCCTAAAAAATTCAACAACTGCTTTAACTGCAATGCTTCGATATCGCCTAATGTTACCATTGGGTTGTCGAGGTCAGAATGGCAGTCGCTTCACGGAAAATATCGCGGTCCAGCCAAATCCGCAATTAAGACTGGTAAAGCGGACCCGACCCTTTGAGGTGAAAAGCTTCGGATGCGACTGGGAATTAACGCTAAGATAAAGAAGATTTATTTTTGATATTTCGGTTACATTCTGGCAGTGTGGTCACCTGTTAAATTAAGATTGTGACTATATCATGTCTTGAAGTAGGTATATAGATACACCAAAGTAACGTAACTTCATTAAATTGTTAGTGGAAACCTAACTGATGACACATTCCAAACATCTTCTCAATTGTAATATATTCGTGTAAATTGCCGACGGTGGAATTCAGGTAGAATTCATTTTCACACAAATAATTGTACATTATTAAATGACTGCCAGCCACATCACTAGTACCTACGTCTAATTTGACATTTAAGATACAAGTAGCGTCAAAATTAAACTGCTCCCAATTATGTTCCACCCTGTATAATTTGCTTTCGGAGCTACATAGTACAAGTATAATTGAAACGAAAAGTAACAAGATTAAGTCTATTTCGGGCATCTTAATAAAACCACAGTTTCACGCAGAGTGTAAACGAAGTTTTATTAGGATTTGATGTACCAAAATATACTGCAGGAACATGGTATGTTACTTAATTTTATATTGGAGTATTTTTTTTCCTTTCAGAGATTGTATAACAGAAGATATTAAAAAAATACTTACGTGAGTCGCATAATAATAGCTGTTTTAGTAAACGAGCTTCTGATAGTAATGGTCCCTGTACACTTTTAGTACCATGGTCGTCAGTTACGAGTTACTATAACTGAAGAAAGATTTTGACGCCATTTTAAAGTGCCCCATGGTGCAGTATCATATTTCTTGTGAAGAGAAATCATTAGAAATATGATGTCTTCTCTGGCCCTTTTCTCTAGTAGAAGTTACAGAAACTACATCTATTTCCTTTTCCGACGCGGGATTAATAAATCCCTGCAGTTTTTAAAACAAATTCCTAGTAGTACGCGTTTGAATCCTGAATGTCGTAGGAAAACACTACGACACGCTATATTACACTACACTATACTACTGAGCACACAGAAAAACCTGCTTCTTTTCGCAATCGATCAAAATTAAATACAATTCAAACTTTATACAAAAGAATACCAATCTAAAATTCTTTTATACCTTCTTCTACAAAGCGGTACTCAATGCGTCTAAAAAGGCTACTGTCATATTTACTCAGAACTCATCTAAGGAACATCCGGAGCCGGTATAGCAAGGGAGCAGTGAAAGGGTTGACTATGTAAGCCTTCAAACAAATTCCACCCAACACTCCCATTGACAGACTGTAAAACACACATTATACAGACGTCTTCATCCTTTTGTTGTCCTTCGGGAAAACCGAGAAAACCGTGACGACACTTTTGTGGGGTTGGATATATTTTTTAACGGTATAATGTTGTCGCGGATATTATATAAGTTTTATACCGTCATTCTTCATGATACTGTTTGAAGTTTAAGCGAATTTCACTCATTGAAATAAAATCACCTTTTAACGGATTCTATCGTGATTTATTTGGTACTAGCTTTTGCCCGCGGCTCCGCCCGCGTGGATGTCGGTTATCGCGACCAAACATAGCCTGTGTCCTTTCTCAAGGTCTAATCTACCCCTATACCAAATTTCATCAAAATTGGTTCAGTGGTTTATGCGTGAAAGCGTAACATACAGACAGACAGACAGACAGACAGAGTTACTTATTAAGTACTAGCTGACGCGGTGAACTTCTTACCGCCATATTTTCCGCCCGCGTGTTATTATCTCTAAATTTATCAGTGTTTCTCTACAATATTATGCATGTATTATACATATAAACCTTCCTCTTGAATCACTCTATCTATTAAAAAAAGCCGCTTCAAAATCCGTTGCATAGTTTTGAAGATTTAAGCATACATAGGGACGGATAGACAACGACAGCGACTTTGTTTTATATTACGAGTATGTAGTGATAGTGATAGTGATAAATCTTATAATATATTAAATTCTCGTGTCACAATGTGCTTAATCGAACTCCTCCGAAACGGCTTGACCGATTTTGATGAAACTTTTTGTGCTTATCCGGTATCTATGAGAATCGGCCAACATCTATTTTTCATCCCCCTAAGTGATAAGGGTGCAGCGGGAACGGGATTTGAATAACACGCGGGCCGAAAATATGGCGGTACGAAGTTCGCCAGGGCAGCTAGTCTAATATATAAAATTCTTCTGTCACGGGGTGCGTAATCGAACTCCTCCGAAACGGCTTGACCGATTTTGATGAAATTTTTTATGCTTATCCGGTATCTATGAGAATCGGCCAACATCTATTTTTCATCCCCCTAAATGTTAGGGGTAGTCCACCCCTAAATTTTTATTTTTTATTTTTTAGACAAAATTTTTAATTTCTATTTTTTTATGATACAACATACTAAAATACATACAATCCTCAATTTTCACCCTTCTACGATCAACCCTTATTTTTTAATAGCCATTTTAGTAATTTTCTTCTAATATATAAAATTCTTCTGTCACGGGGTGCGTAATCGAACTCCTCCGAAACGGCTCGACCGATTTTGATGAAATTTTTTGTGCTTATCCGGTATCTATGAGAATCGGCCAACATCTATTTTTCATCCCCCTAAGTGCACACTATCACTTCGCCAAACTTCATTCAGATTCATTCAACCGTGCTCATACGATTAAACAATGTGGTTATCTAAACTTCTATACGTATAACCCGTGCCATATATCTTGGACCTAAATCGTAAGACATACGAGGCTCTGGCGGCCGCGGATTGCTTTGTAATAGTCTATGCTTGGTGAATTTGAGTTCGTCTACCGCAGTAGCACACCGTGCTATTCTCAAAAGACACCCAAGAGATGTGTACTGCGCGTAAACGGCATATTTTGAGCACATTTTAGGTCCAAGATACGTGGTGCGGGTTATATAAAGGTATGATTCCGTATAGTCGACCGCATACGACAACTGCCGACGCATGCAGCACATACAGCGTACCCATTACTTGTCAAACTCCGATATGGATAAAGCGGATCATTGACAAGCTGTAATGAACTACGTGCATGTGCTGCGTGCGTCGGCAGTTATTGTATGCGGTCGACTACGGAATTATATCTTAAGAAGACAGTAAGACAACATTATTAACATTATTCTTCATTATCTCACCTTATCACGTATCTCCATTTTCATTAGGAAGGTATCCGGTCCTTGGGGAGACCTACATTCGGACATGGGTCTAACATGTAGAATTTCTGTATTTAATATGGGATGGGACACCCCCTAGGGATTATTCTCACCAGCAATATAGATGTACGGAAGTGAACTGGCTTCAGTAGACGATGAAGTGTATTCTCATGTGTATAAAAATAATTATTTTGTAAAAAATTAAAATCAGGATATCTGCCATCGATATTTTTAATTTAAAGACCTGCCCCTCTAGACAAGTGACAATTCTTTGCTCGGCGTATGATGGAATAGAATGACAAATGTATAGGATTTGACGTTTTTGACATTCGTTGACCCCTGTCATATACGTCAAATCCCATACATTTAGCATTCTATTCCATCATACGCCGAGCAACGAATTGCCACTTGTCTAGAGGGGCTGATAACTGCGTTATGGCGTGCTATGCTCTCGATTGCTCGATTGCAACACAGGAAGCACAGGTTCGATTATGTTCAGTGCAAAGCAAATATCTATATGTCTATCTGCATTGGTCTGGATATTTCCATGCCTCAAAGAGCACGTTAAGCCGTCGGTCTCTGTTAATATATGGCAGTATGGCAGTCGTTACGGGTAGCTAGAGCGCTAAAAAGTCCTAGAAAACAAAAATAAAAAAATGTTCTCAAGCAAATTCAGTCAACAGGTTTCCCTCGTCAAGACTCTTTTAAAAACTTGAGTCGCTTCAAGCGCTACTTTCGCTATGAGAGTCAGTCGTGCGTTGTCAACAAGACTTAGTCAAGAAACTGTTGAGCTGAGTGCTTGAGTGTTCCAACTTTTTCAGCGCTTGAGAAGTTTACGAATGGAATAATGAATGGTAGTAAAACGCACTAAAACAATGCAAGTAACGCCGTGTTGGTTTCTGATGGAGTAATATAGGGTCCATCGATTCCTTCCCAAGGGATAAGCTGTTCTGTATACTGAAGAACATCTTCAATATACGTTAGTCGTACTTAAAATGTGGCAAAAAGTGACTGAAAATCTATATACCTATATTTGTGCGTTTGTATAAGCTATCGAAGCCCGCACGAAGCCGATTCAAATTCCTCTATACTTCAGTCTTTGGGGTGGAACCATCTACCGATACTCATACTTGCGGGCTTAGCGGTCAGAGCATTCCCCCTGTAAGGGAAAGATCGCAGGTTCGAGTCCCGCCCGAAGTCGATTCTCTTTTTTCTTTGTGAATCGATTTGAACAATCAGCATAATAAATGCTTCACAATTACATTCAATCTTTGTGAATGTGTATAACAGAGGACAGAATATGATATGTTAAGAAAAAGTATTTAAATGTACCAAAATGCATCGAAATTAATTAACTATCGTTATTATATAATTTTGTGTCAACACTAAAAACTGTCAAACCAGAAAAAAATACACACTCAATTTTTATTCAAAACTGCATATAAAACTATACGTTCAATTAAACACGCTAATATTACCTACATAGCATTGAAAGCTCAAGAACGATAAAAATAAACTGCAGTTTACCGAGTACAATGACACTTCGACACGTCAAACTTCGTGACAAACACTGGCCCAAATACTTAAACCCATTTCCGATTGACCATAGATTTGGTTCAAATGTATGTGCAAACATTGCTGAACTATTACATTTTTTTTGTAGGTAATGGGGAGTCCACACGCTCAGACGGGTCTCACGGGCGCCGCGCACTGCGGTATCGGAACCACGCATGCGTGGCGAACACAATTCGAAAACAACCTTATTATCGGAACAATAAAGTGCATTTTGACTTGTGTTTCCGATAATTTCGCTATGGAAATTCCAAAGAATTGGTGGTGATTGAAAAAAGATGTCATTTCACACCGTGTTAAGGAAAGTTTGTTAACGATTCTTTTGTTTGATAGCTTGGTGGTTAGATTACAGGAGTAACAAGAATAAGGCGTAACTTCAACTCATTAGAACTTATAAAAGAAATAGATTTGTTTCTTTTTTCCATGAAACTTTCGTGCTAGTACTGAATATTTATTTTAAATTTGGAATCTTAACGTTGATTTAAAGAAAAAAAAAAATAGTTTCGTTTGGTCCTCGGGCAAAGAAAAAGGTTGATAACGAGCCAGTGTCTCTTGTAATATTGAGTCTGAGAGCGCCGGGATATAGACCATTTTTTTTTTAAATAAATATTGTATGACATTCTACACAACGCTATCTAGACCCAAAGTAAGCATAGCTTAACTAGCTGCTTGTGTTATGGGTTCTAGAATGCGGTTAAACATACATATATATTCGTTTGATCATGTATTCATTTGCTGCCTTAAAATAGTTACCGCGTATACATTTGGATACATAATATTCTAGCTTGTTTACTTTATATTTTCTAACATTATAATTATTGTCTAGCTAGTTTGTAACTTGCACCACTGAGTTTAGTCATATTGTTACTTCTTTAAATTTATTGTTCGAGATTACCGAAAAAGAATGCAACTTGGAGTCGGCACCTGGTGTTGCACACACCCATAGGCCACAGTAGCCGCTTTGTCACGGTGTGCTTGTCTGCCACCTAAATGGTATAAAAAGCTTGAGTTCGTTTAATAGGTTTTATATTATTAATGAGAGAGGCGATTTAGTTCCTAACGTCTTTGTAAATACGGTAAATAAGGTGATCGCAAATACTTTTGGAGATCAAAAAAGCGCTTGACAGCAAAACCATCGTACTGTAAACCGTTTACAATATTATTTGGAACTTTTCTCGATGTTACTTGTAGGTATCCTTTTGGTCTTCTAACCATCTATATTGTAGGATTCCGTACAAGGACCGCTTAGAATGGAAACTCGGTTTTACACATTACCAATGACGATTATGGAAATGTACGCGCGGTTGCCCGAAGCAATCAAATGTACGCGCATTTGCCCGAAGCTATTAAGCGGTTATCTTATACGAGCATAAGCCATTGTGGAACATCAATCTCTCTGGGACACTTACAAACGCGCTCAGCAGACTTATAGGTATAATAATATCGATTGGAAGATGGATAGGCAATTACCTACTTTCAATGATAGTTGTGAGATTGTAGAAGTAGAAATGTTTAGATCTGTGGTCTGTGTGTGGTCTGTGTTTACATACGAACCGACTTATGGTCGTTCCCAATAACTTATCTATCGCCAGTTTTGACATTAGAAAGGATAAAAACGTCATCAATCTCTATGGTAACGCAATTCATAGTAGCAAAATAACAATAGGATTGTTGATTGACAAAAGAACTATCTCTACCTTTACCTTAATTTGTAGATATATTATTGGGAACATTTGGTTTTTGACATTCGGGAGACCTAGTATTTGAGCAGATTTTGTTGCGAGATCTCAGGTATGCCAAATAAAGGTGGGATACGGTGATACAGAAACTTACTGCAACATGTCCTGATAAAAATATGGTTAGGAGGATAAGCTTCCGATAATACATGATATTACTTATACTGCATTCGGTTAGGTTCCCGGTAGAGTAGAATTTGGGCCACCCATCTCCTCCCTTGCGGTGTTGTGGGCTGTTTAACATCAGACAGATATATACAGCCTAGGCTCAGCCTCAGACACATGGCTCGAATCAACAATAGTGCCCGGAATACGGCAATAGGCTCACCCCCTATTACGTGGATCCTAATACAATGATGGGTGAAATGTGGGTGTTAATTCACCTCTGCCTAACCCTCCGGGGATAAAGGTGTGATTGTATGTATGTATGTTAATTAAACGTTAACAATCTTGATGTGTCTATTTATGTATTATGTTTTATTTAAAAACTCCGTTTATAAAAAAATATTTAATACTAGCTGTTGCCCGCGACTTCGTCGCGTTAAGTTCGGAATGTTGTTCATCCCCTATTTTATCCCCTTGGGGGTAGAATTAATCAAAATCCTTTCTTAGGGGATGCCTACGTCATAGTAGCTTTATGCATGCAAAATCTCAGCCCGATCGGTTAAAAATTGACAAAGTTTCATACAAACTTCCATCCCCTATTTTATCCCCTTGGGGCTAGAATTAATCAAAATACTTTCTTAGCGGATGCCTACGTCATAATATCTACCTGCATGCCAAATTTCAGCCCGATCCGTGCAGTGGTTTGGGCTGTGCGTTGATAGATCACTATGGCATTCAGTCATTCAGTCAGTCACCTTTGAGTTATATATATTTAGATTTTTCTGTTTGGAATTTTTTTTGAAGACTAAAAACTGAAATCAAACCACTAGTTATTTAGTTAGCCTAGTTTATTTGATTAATATGTGTTTTTTAGATTGTTCAAGATTGTTTTCTTTTAGTTAAGTACTTAACCGAAAGGAGTATAGTATTTTTAGTATGTTACCGCTTTGTTCAACGTATGTTCGTGGTGTTCGGTAGTTTTTAGCAAAAGGTTAAAATGATTACAATAGTAATTGGAATAATAGGTTCTTTAGTATGTTCGTAAATATTGTAGAAACACCATAGTATTTTTACTTTTTAGCAACTAAGTTAGTTACTTATTTAGGTCACAATATTTTAGATATCGTATATGCCTTAGTTAGCCATTAGGCTAACTAAGGCATTTTTGTTTGTTTTATTCACTGTTTCGGAGTTATTTTTTTTTAATTGTGGAAAGTCATGAAATTATTTTTGTAAATCTATAAATTCTGAAAAGTTTAAATCTTTCATGACCACTATGTACACTGTTAACGGTGGCTTTGAAATTTTTCATAAAATAATAAAAAATAAATTGAGGTAATACATTATGGTACAAGCGTGAAAAGTTGGTTATTACCGCTGAGGCGACATTGAGACCCGAGCCGTAAGGCGAGGGTCTTAAGAGAGCCGAGGACTGTAATCACCATACACGCGAATGGCATACGGCTATTTTCAACACACTTGCGAATAAAATTATACTAAAAATACTACATAACACAATCAACACACAATAGTAAAAATCTATTTGTTTACATTATGCGCGCGCAACTAACATTTTTTTTTATTTGTTTCTTTCGGAACAGGCTAAGGTGCTATCACCATTCTGCCTTGTCATCTACTTACTTATTTGAATTAAGTACTTATATGATTTTTTTTTCTCTGTAAATACTCACAGAGAAAAAATAAACATTTTAGTGAAAGTTTTGTTTATTAAACACGTATTAAAAGTAGAAATTATCTTTTAAAATACGAAGTTGCATGAAATGAGTAAGCAATATAAAAAAAAAGAAGTCTATAACTCACTTTTGCGAATAATAGCAATGAAAAAGTCACAGTTTTATAATAGGTGTCATTCCGTGCTTAATTGCGGTGAAATAAAAGTCTGTTTATAAGCAAGTGTGTTGAAAAGTTAGTTACCTAAGTTAGATACCTCAAACTCAAACTCATTTATTGCGAAAAAGGGTAATTTATTCCTCATTTTATTGAGTTACTTATCTACTCGACAGTTTCGTTAATTAGTCACTTTCGCCAACCAGTCACTTTTGAAATTAGTCAATTTCACTTTTACTAGCAGACTCGACAAACTTTGCAACGTCATATTTTTTTCCGCCCGCGTAGAATTCAGATCCTTTTTCCATATTTTATCACCGTTTACCTTCCCTGGACATCCATGAATGTTTCAAGACTAAAATTAGCCAAATCTTTAGTCGGTTCAGCCGCTCTCGAGTATTAGCGAGACTAACAGAATTTGCAATTCATCCCTACTTCCCTACTAATATTATAAATGCGAAAGTAACTCTGTCTGTCTGTCTGTCTGTCTGTCTGTCTGTCTCACTTTTACGATTAAACCGCTGAACCGATTTTGATGAAATTTGGTATAGAGGTAGGTTAGACCTTGAGAAAGGACATAGGTAGGCTATGTTACGCGGGCGGAGTCGCGGGCAAAAGCTAGTTTTTATATATAAGAAGAAGATTATTCTATGTCCCTTAGGACTTATAAAACTGCTTATATGTATTTCACTGCATTTTTTTTTTTTAATATTTTAGTGTTAAGTAACTTTTCTCTTACCTGTACATAAAGACTCAGAACAATGATATTTATTCAAACTATGTTGATGACGTGACAAATTAAAGCACTGCGTCACAGATATTGTAGACCAGATGGATTTTCCATGTCAATCGCTAATGTTATTAAATATACTGTGATTGATTGTACACAAACACTAAGCGGCCTTGAAACTCCAATCTTAGCATCGACCAAACTTGAACCTAATGCTTATGTATATAAAGTATCTATGTATATAACGACTTATGACATAATATCGAGCTGTTATGATGTCTTATTTAGGGTGCCCTTTTTCGAATAGATACCAGGGGAATGAAGAGGAAACGTGCTCGATCTAATCGATTAGTCACACTGGTTGAAGTGATTTCATCTCTCTGCCTACCCCTCTGAGGATTTGCAGGTGTAAGTATGTGTATGTATGTACTTAATTTACAGGCAAGTGGATACCGTGGTATATTGAATATGTGCTAGGGGAGTCACACTCGTGCTGCCTACCCTGTAAGAACAGAGAGTTTCTGTTGAATGAAATTTTAAAGCATTTATTATGCTAACTATTCAAATCGATTAAGAAAGAGAAAAGAGAATCGACCTCGGGCGGGACTCGAACCCGTGATCTTTCTCTTAAAGGCGGAATGCTCTGACCACTAAACCACCGAGACCCGTACGAAGCCGATCCGATACCGAAGTCGATGAGCGTTTCTGTGTCATCTGCCCCTCTAGACAAGTGGCAGTTCGTTACTCGGCGTATGATGGAATATAATGACAAATGTATAGGATTTGACGTTTTTGACATTCATTGACGCCTGTCATATACGTCAAATTCCATACATTTGTCATTCTATTCCATCATACGCCGAGCAACGAATTGCCACTTGTCTAGAGGGGCAGTGCAGAAAACAAAGCAGGAGAAGCCTTCGGACTTCCCACTGATAGCACAAAAACTCTCCAGTAGGTAAGCAACATTTATTTAGTAGAAGTCAAATATTATCAAGTGATTTATTATGACTTCAACTGAAAAAAAAACAACGCGCATAAATACCTAGCGAATTTGCCAAAAGAATGATTAATTATATCACCGTCAGACGTGTCTTTAAAGGGACGTCTGTTATAATATGCGTGGGACCCTTTGCATATAAATTAGCTTTGTTGTGCCAAACACGTTATCGATGTACTCTTCAGGATATAAGTATGAGCTTGTAACGTTTTTGTATTCTATATAGGGAAGATTGTACCGTGAAAAAACAACAAGATATTTTATCTAATTTTAAAACGTTACTTATGACTTTCTGACTAGGAAAGGAATTGTTTTGTTTTTGATCATTTTATATCCTGCTTTGCTGTGCAAAGAATCGCAATTTATTTTAGAACTTTTCTAACAGGTTAAAAGACAGTACTACAATGCCTCAAATACGTATTTTGTTTGCTGAGTGGGCGATATTAATCTCATTATAAGATCATGGCCAAGTCTAAAATATTATAGGAAAAGCGTTTTTGGAAGTCCCTTCAATAGTAATAGTTTTTCTTGCTCTCCCTGATTCGTATATTTTCAAATATCCATTAACCAAAATAATCATGAGCTATCAACCAATCCTAGGCACTTAATGATATAAATATCGTCTGTAATCCGTGTAGTGTACGTTTAAGCTCTATCAATAAGAGAAGCTTATCAATATCAAAGAATCAAAGAATCAAAGAATCAATTTCATTTATTCAATTTAGGCACATAAAGAGCACATATGAACATCAAAATATTACAATATCATGTCAAGTTAAAATAAAGTAAATTAATAAATCATTTGAAAATGATTCTTTCGCTGGTTCGGTAGTTGGTTCTATATTATATTCAATATTCGATTATCTAAGGATATGTGAGGTATTATTTCGACCACGAGCTATTTTGAGCTACCTACTCAATTACAAAATCTAGTGTAGTTTAAACGAAACAGTGATTTCCGCATTTTATGTGCTGTTGTTGGGAAGCGGGTTAAGATCAGATAACCAGGCGGGTAGAGTCACGGGCACAGTTAAATGCGCTGTTGCGGGATCAATTTCACCCTGGGCATTAAGTTTATTCCATTTAAACTTAGAGGAAAAGTTGACAACAGCAGTCCCATTCTAGGTCATCCTCTGGGGAAAATTGCCCATTGAGCTTCCTAGAACTAACCTGGATAACTTAAATACTGATGTACAAACGTTTTTTTTTTTCAACGTAGGAACGATTTCTCTACTTTCAGGAAATTGATTCATTCTAAATTAAATTCATAACTTCTCCCGGGGTACACTACATAAATACGAAAAGCCTTATTCCGAAAGTTACAATCACGAATTTCAAAATTCCGAATTTCATAATTCCGAATCATTCAAAATTCCGAAAGTCAGATATCCGATGTATCATAAATCCTATTTATTGAAAACCCGAATTTCAAAATTCCTAACGGTTATAACTGCGAATATTAAAATTCCGAATTTGAAGATACCGAACCATTACAATTCCGAATTATTAATAATCCGAAATATCATAAATACGAATTCCGATTATCAAAACTCCGAAACAATACAAACCCGACAATCAAGCGCCTCGTAAACCTGCATGAGGTAAGTAGGATAGTTGCTATTTTCGGGGTACACGAGATAAACAGGAAATAGAATTATTGAACTATTATTTTAATTTACTTATGCTAATGATTACAAAATACACGTTGCCATACAACTTTCAGTAACAAGCATGCATGCACGCAAGCATGCATGCAGGCAAGCATGCAGGCAAGAATGCAGGTAAGCATGCATGCAGGCAAGCATGCATGCAGGCAAGCATGCATTCAGGCAAGCATGCATTCAGGCAAGCATGCAGGCATGCATTAGTTTCGCTCTTCTCCGGCGCTACGGGATGTGCAGTCCTTCCGCCCTTGCGTAACAAAGTTCGGGCACCCATGCTCGCTTCCGCAGCTTCGGCTTGCTGGTCGCCCCCGGCGACCAGCCTCAGCCGCTCCAGCTCGCCCGGGCGCCTGAGCTTCGTTACTGCGGGCGAGGACTGCCCTCCCTCCGCGCCTCCGGTTTTTAAATAACACTCTAGTGTAGGGCAAACAAGTACCACGGCAGTAGGACCACGGCAAGTCGGGTTTGGCTTAATTTTTATACGTAATAATTGGCGAGAAAATTAATTTATTATTATAAAAAATTCAACTCTAAATGCGCAACATGTCAAATCAATTTTAACTTTTACCTATTTTTGATACAAATTTTCAATTTGAGCAATGAATTTTCGGAAATTTGAAATTCGGAATAACGTTTTTCGGGCCAATAATACCTACTACGGATTTTTAATTATTCGTAATAATGAAATTCGGAAGAATGAACATTCGTATTTATAACTTTCGGATAAATAACTATCGTGTTTTTGAATACTCGGAGTTTTGTTTCTTAGGAATTATAATATTCGGAATTTTGAAAATCGGAATATTGAAATTCGGAATTAAATATTTCGGAATTGTTGGGTGTTCCCCTTCTCCCGTTCACCCAATGACGTTACGCACATTTTAGGGGAACCAATGTTTGAAAAACCGACATTATATACCAACCTTTCGCGTGGGAAATATGAAATTTCACGAACGAATATATTTCGTTTGAACAAACAAGCAACGTACACAAAGCAGATTGAAATGTATCCGGTCGCTTCAATATTGACTGTGCTGGTCACACCTACTACATGGAGTTATTTCCTGTAATACGTGGAACCTTTTCTGATTTAGATATCAAAGTTCTATTATAATATTTTAAGGAATATTATAAAACACTCTTTAAACCAAAAACTAAGCGCTGGGCAAGTGCCCGGTTGACCCGTTGCCTTACGTGAGAGACACGATGCAATGCGACGCGACGGCGACGCGACATTACGTAGGTCACAGTAAAGAACAATGACCACTGCTTGAAATATTTGAGTCGCATCACAACGTGTCCCGTTGCCACGCTTGTCGCTCACATAAGACAACGCCTCATCTACAAAGATGCGGCGGATCGACGCTACATGTGAACAAAAGACTGGGTCAAAGATATCTTGCACAAAGAATTAGCATTGCTATTCAACGTGGCAATGTTACCAGCCTTTTGGAATCTTCATTTGTCGGTGAAGAGGGAGGGAGATTCTATTCTTTAATAAAATTTAGTATCATATTTTACGAAGTTAAGTTATTTAAGCAAATTGTGTTTTAAAGTTTAAAACTCTATGTAACACAGTGTTTGAAAAGTAATTACTTCTAGACTAAACATTATTAAAACGAACAACTCAATTTGCATAATCTTCTCGACGGCTTTATAAATTTGTAAACGAAAATTATTGTACCTAAACATTAAATTACTGCCTCTAATTTATATTTTGTAATAACCAATAACCTACCGTAATTGTGTTTAAACGTAAACCAAACTCAACTCTATACCGAAACGGTTACTGAAAACTGAAACGTAAACCAGATAAGTTAAAGGTTTAATTTCATATTCATTAAGTTTATGGACGGGATATTAAAAATTAAACCTTAAATTGATCGAGTTAAGGTTCTGTTTATCATTGACTATTGGTATATGAAATATTATAAACAGTTTCAGAAATAACAATTATATGGTGCGTGTGGCACGCACATTGTTTGAAACCACGAAAGTAACTCAATGCAGTGTTCTGCAATCCATGTAGTTGGCGCTTTTATGGTAATAATATTTGACTTGTAAGGGTATATTGTAAGGCGGTTTGCATTCCGATGACATGTTTTGTTAGAAGTGGGTCAAATTAAGTATAAGCATTATTTTATTTAATCATTCTGACTAAGCACATGGCGTGTATGAGATCCCACTAACACCATTCGGCAAAGCTAATCTCACTTTAACCAGACTGCCGTTGTACCACGGCGTATAAACACTAACCCTGGCTCTCAGGTTGACGGCTTCATCAGATATAAGGACCCGGGATTGTAGGAAAAAGGAAACATAATGTGCTGGTAAAGAATTCCAAGACTATGATGCGGCAAGGCACAGAGGTGCCAAACCGTTTGGTTCTTGATGGAATTGTTTGCGCTGAAAAAGGAGATGGAAGAAAATGGGTATGAAGGGAATGTAAGGGAAGAACGTAGGTACGAGTATGAACATAAAAATTATATTGTTAAATATTCCCTCAGAACCGAGTACCTACTAAATCCAACGATATTCCTCAACTTTCGTTTTTTTTTCTTTTCCTATTCCTTTCTTTCTTTTCTTTCTTTTTTTTTCTATTCCTAACTCTCCTCCTAAATAACTCCTAATTCTACCAATTAAATCCAGACATAGGTAAAAAAATATATAGTAAGTTCTGTTCTATGTACTTGAGGTTCTCTTCAGGGAGAATTTCGTGGCTTGATATGAGGACATTAAAAGTCACTTACCCTAACGATATCTCGTTCGGCCTTAAATTCTTACCGAGGAAAACTTCACGCTAACGTTTTATTTAATGGCTATTCGATATCGCGAAGAAACTCCACAACACACTTAATCTTTTAGGCTGGACATTATTTTTTATGACCCTTATTCCGGGGTAATAAGGTTCGTTTTAGCTATCATACTAATTTGCTAGTGCAATAGTGTTGACTTGCTGGTCGTGATGGCTTTATTAATTGAGGAGATGTAGCATCTTAACTCTTCATTTAAACTTGTCATTGAATAGTAATTTATAATTTTAGGTTTCAAGGACTTCCTTTCATTTAATTTACCATATTCCTTAGAGAGATTTGATCCTTATGATTGACACTATCGATTGATGACATAAAAATACAATATGTTACTTTCTCGGATTTTAGTCGGTTCGATTACCGGGTGTGGCAAGCGAATTTAAATAATCTTTGAATGCAGTTTTGTTTCTTTTTGAAAATAAAATGATGTCTCCTTTAAACAAAATGAGCTAACTTAAGCATTTAAGATACTTTCCCTCCATGTGGCATCGCCGTGGGACGCCCTGTATAATGTTCTGATGAGCTCTTCCAATCACATATTCCTATTTATATTATACAAGTATTTATTGTCTTATGTGTGTAACTATGTAGGTATGCATAATATAATGAAAATAATATAATGCATACCTACATAGTTACACACATAAGACTATAAATACTTGTATAATATAAATAGGACTAATTGGAAGTGCTCATCAGAACATTCACTATGGCAGAGATGCCGTGAAATGGTTTTTACCCTTCATCAAGTAATAAAATATGAATACGTTTAAAAGGGAAGATGAAATTTATAATTCAAAAATTCATTAACCGCTTTTCAGGTCGTTTCAGTACGTCGATCCTTTTGCAAGGGACAATGGAAGGATTATCATGTTTACGAGCGGGGAACGGCTAAATGAACCTTTACAATAGGTTAGGATTATCTAAGGTAGCGGTTGAAGCCTTGGTAATTAATAATTGTAATAATATTTTGTTGTAAGAAGAAACAACTAAAAATATACAAAGGAAAACTATACATATAAATGTATTGTTTACTTATTTTTTACTTTCAATATGACCTGCGGGTCACTGAAAAAGGTCACATTGAACTGTAACTTTATGAATTCCCAGTAGATCTCAATAGATTTCTATAACATTCGTATAATGGTCACTCATATTATGAGCAGAATCACGATAATTCATTTACTAAGCAGATTCCATTTTCGTGTAAATATCGCCGCTTGACAGTATCCTAATATGATTCCAGTAAAGTGGCCTTTTTAGACCCAATAGTATAATATTGTTGGCTAATATCTATGACAGTTTATTAATAATAATGTTAATGAGTATCAAATCGAGAATATAAATAATACGTAATAGAGCCATTATTATCATCTTTTCGCCGGGGCCCGCTTACTCATTTTCCTCTTTATTGGTGTAAATTTTACGGGAGAGACTGCCGTCTTACCTTCGCTCCACCTCCTCCTCCTTATAAATATGGTGAATATTTCAGTAAGATCACATACACTCTAGAAACTTCTCTCTGTATAAAATCCTGCCAAGAATATTATCTTCAAATATGAACCGAGTTTTCTAGGAGTACAGTACCTACATTAATTTCCGTTGTGTCACATTGAAGAATAAATGTACCATAAGGGGATATCATAACAATATATTTTGTGGTATAGATGACACACAATTATATTTTTACATGGGTATTCCAAAAAAAAAAACAAATTTGTCTTGTCCCGGTAGTTTAGGAATAAAATATTAAAAAATATAAATATTGTAGGACATTCTACCCAACGCTATCTAGACCCAAAGTAAGCATAGCTTAACTAGCTTGTGTTATGGGTTCTAGAATACCGATAAACATACTTAGATACATTTTTTTTGTACTCCCACGCACACATCGAACCCACGCCTCCTGCATAGCGGCTGCGTTCACTACCGCTACGCCACAGAGGCAGCATGTGACAAAAAAGAAATAATCCAAATACTTATGGCATGATTCCGTAGTCGACCGCATACGACAACTGCCGACGCACGCTGGCACGCATCAGATGCGTGTAATTTATTGCGGCTTCTCAACGGTCTCCTTTATCCGCATCGGAGTTTAACAAATAATGGGTACGATGTATCTGTGTGACTTCGGAATCATACCTTTATGCTTGTATATCGACAAGGCAGGGGTGAGGCAAGGTATTTCATATATCCCTGTTTCATCCCATATACTCTTTGTTTCCACTTAATATGGGATGAGATAGCCTCTGTGACATAGCGGTAGTAAACGCGACCGCTACGTAGGAGGTGCCGGTTCGATCCCCGCTCAGTGCATATATTTGTATGTATTGGTCTGGTCTTGTCTTGGAGAGCACGTTAAGCCGTCGGTCCCGGTTGCCATACCTATGGCAGTCGTTCAATCAATCAATTAGCCTATTGCAGTCCTATGACAGTCGTTATTTAGGGGTAATTCCTGAAATGGCCAACTCAGAAGGGCTGATCAGTATCACCCATCCGGTCAGGGTCCCCAATGGAAGTAATACTAGTAATATGAGACGAACCTATTGCCGATTATATAGCTTGATCCCAGGATATAAGCAAATATTAAAATATGTAGTGAAATATTATAAAATAGCCAATACATCATACGTGGAGTCATTAACAAAATATAAGCTAAAAAGAAAAACAATAGTAGATTATGGTACAAGTGTGTAATCACCATACACACGAGTGGCATACGACTATTTTCAGCACACTTGCGAATAAAATAATACTAAAAATAATTCGTTTTACTATGCACGCCGTAGATATCTTGGTATAGATAATAATAGAGTTCAGTGATGCGCGCGCATCTAACATTTATTTTTATTTTGTACCTTTCGGAACAGGCTAAGGTGCTATCACCATACTGCCTTGTCATCGGTTAATTATATACTTATTTGGATTATGATATATTTTTCTTTGTAAATACTCACAGAGAAAAAAAAATTAGTGAAAGTTTTGTTTATTAAACACGTACTACACGTTGAAATTACTGGTGGTAGGAATTTGAAGACACAAAATTGTCACTAACTCCGACCGGGTAGGTACCACCGTGCACTTTGCGAAAAGCCCTTAAATAGTAATCCAATTTCGGTTGGATTGCGTTCAGGGTTCAGCAGGTGCATAGCCGGGCTGAGGTGATCGTGGTCGCAGCACTAGTGGGACCAGTGGGTCTTGGCGGAGTCTAGTGGGGATGGCGCGGGGCGACACGCCGGGCAGGGAGACCCGTAGAAACGGTGGTGCCGCTGGCCGCCCGCGGCATAGTACAGGGGCCCAACTGGGGCTAACCACCCCGGGAGGCTGCCTCACCAGGCCGCGCATAATCCCGATATGGCTCGTCGTGCCGGTTGGTGACCGGATGCGGGAGCCCGGCGACCATATTCGGGGGGGTACGGGGGCCCTTCCGTTCGGCGTGTCGGCTCTCGCCATGCCTCACATTAATAGACGAAACCAATATCCCGCGCTTTGTCATGCGGTGCTGCGACGACAATCACCTCTTTTTCACGCCCTCTCCTTTCCTTTACATCATGGCAGCGCAAAATAAAAAACATGGATGCACAGCGGCGCTATTCCCTCCCGCAAGCTCGCTTTTTGAGGTGGAGTCCACTAACATCTGTGGGCTCCATGCAAACCTCAACGCCGTCCACCAACACCTCGAGACGGCGAAACCAGCCATGCTTTTTCTGACGGAGACGCAAATACGCCGCCCCGACGACACGTCGTACTTACTTTACCCCGGCTATGTTATTGAGGAAAATTTCCATGCAAAGGCCGGGGTGTGCGTGTTTGTTAGGGCGGATGTTTGTTGTCGCCGTCTGCGCTGCCTAGAGGACCCATCCTTTTCCACCCTATGGGTACACGTAGACCATGGCTCTACGAGTCAAATCTATGTGTGCCTCTATCGTTCCCATACAGGAGATACCGAGACAACTCGACTCTTTGAATATCTGAGTCAGGCAGCAGATGATGCGCAGGAGCGGTTTCCGAACGCAGAACTGGTATTATTGGGGGATTTTAACGCCCACCACGAGATCTGGTTGGGCTCCGCCAAAACTGACCATGCGGGAAGAGCCGCTCACGCATTCGCTCTGGCGCATGGCCTGACACAATTGGTACACGAGGTCACTAGGATACCAAGAAGGTCGGGCCTAGCACCCTCTCTTCTGGACCTTCTGCTGACGAGTCACCCAGACCAGTACAATGTTTCGGTGCGTGCCGCCTTAGGCAACTCCGACCATTGCCTGGTCTGTTCCAAGGTGCCAATCATAGCGCCCCCACGACCCGAGCAGGGGAAGCGACGTCTCTGGCACTACTCGTCAGCGGACTGGGATGGGATGCGTGAGTATTGCTTGCTCATTAGCAAGCAATAGGTATATTAATTTGTTTGTAATATTGAACATGATAATTTTTTGTATCGAAACTTTTTTAAGAGCAAAGACACCTAATCAATGTAATTTAAAAAAAAATCTATAACTCGCTTGTGAATTATAGCAATGAAAAAGTCAGTTTCATTTATAGGTGTCATTACGTGCTTAATTGCTGTGAAATAAAATCGTATTTATAAGTAAGTGTGTTGAAAAATATTTTACAACACACCTGCTTATAAAAGTGATATTATTTTACCGCAATTAGGCACGTAATGACACCTATTATCAAACTGTGACTTTTTCATTGCTATTATTCACAAGTGAGTTATAGATTCTTTTTTAAATTTTATAGGAAGTGTCTATAATTGTCAATGTTCTTAAAAAAGTTTTGATACAAAAAATAACGTGTTTAATAGTACGAATAAATTAATACGCCTATTGTATGGTCATTTGATGCATTTTCGTATTTAAATAAATAATTTCAACTTGTAATACTTGTATAATAAACAAAATTTTCACTCAAATTTTTTAAGCCGTCCTCGGCTGTCTTAAGACCCTCGCCTGGCGGCTCGGGTCTCAATGGCGCCTCGGCGGTAATCACCAACGTTGCTCACTTGTACCATAATGTACTATTACAACCCTCAATAAATCTCGGTGTAAATAAAACAATACAATCTTCAAAAGTTTCCTATTATAAATATTAATTAAATATTTTATTGTACTCTTATAAAGCCAAAGCGTAAACAATGAAATTCATAGTCCAATTCTAAATAATAAGCCGATTAAAGCCGTGCCCTAAATCGGCTTTCATCAACTTTGTGAGAACTTAACTCGTAAAACGAACTAAGTCTGTTATATTGTTCATGATTATTGTTCTAATTTGATTTCAAAATTATGTCTGCCTCAGTTATTTTTTGGACTACAAAGACCCATTGCATAGTTAGCAGGCTTATGATAAAAAAAAATATTTCAGAATATTTTGTGAAGCGAACGGCAGCAAGAATTACACTAATGTAATCTTAACTGAAGATTCAGAAAAAAAATATCACTTGATTCCTTTTTTGTTTCCCTTCTTTGATTAAATAAATAATGTAATAGTTAAAAGCTGTGATTGAAACCGGAACGACATAATAATATATGACTCAGTTGCGAGAGATCCATGGTATATCTATCATGGTATACCTACGATTCCTGCCTAAATAATTTAGCTACACATCCATAAAGCGTTATCTAAAACTTACGAGTATTATATTTGCAATCCAATCAACTGAACATTAAAGTATACTGCCCTGCAGTACTACTTGCAATCCATTACGTGATAAATTATATCACGTATCACTTTTTTCACCGGCTTCCCTTTGAAAAATTTCGACCCTTCACCACTGGTACGACCATTTGATTATGTTTATAGAGGCAAAGTCAAAGCATGTTGAAAATCCATATGCATCCATAGTAATATTATAAATGCGAAAGTAACTCTGTCTGTCTGTCTGTCTGTTACGCTTTCACGCCTAAACCACTGAACCGATTTTGATGAAATTTGGTATAGGGGTAGATTAGACATTGAGAAAGGACATAAGGCTATGTTTGGTCACGATAACCGACATCCACGCGGGCGGAGCCGCGAGCAAAAGCTAGTTTAAAATATAGGACTTTCAACGAAACATGAGAGTTCTCTTAATTTACTAAATGAGATCTTTATAATATAATAAAGGTCCCTGACCACAGGAGATGATTATATTCATACCCTGTGGTCACTTCAGGTATTCAATTGGAACCCTTTTTGGTTACAGAGATCAAAGAAAATATACCCTGCTTAATATGTTTGGGAATGAAACGACTAAAAGGTTTACATACAATATTGTATTATAACATGAATTATTAACCACAATCCTAATGAGAAAGTTAGCTTTTAGTTGATTTTAATACATTATCAAAGTTAAATCATTATTTGCACAATTTCAGAGATATATTAATAATTGAGAATTTCTATTTGGGTTATTAGGATTAATATGTTAATTGATTTGTATATAATTTTATATGGGACTCTTGTCATTATTAACCCTTTTTTGTTGCTAAGTACGGTTGTCAAAATTAGTACATTTATTATTAAAATAAAATGGATCGTGTAAAAAAAACAAAGACCTTCAGGTTTCATCTTCTGGTACAAGAAACGAAATTCTTAGATTTCCATGCATTCATCTTACGAGGTCATCGAGGCATAGAGAGAGGAACCCAAGCAGATACCTTTTTTGCGCGCAAAATCCCTACAGATACCCAACCAAGGCCAATAGGAGAGGTTATGTCGGACTTGAATCTGCTAAAACGCACGCCATCTGTGGATCATTGGCTGCCGGGGGTGAGATTGTCCGAGACATATATCTCTCGTGACCCCCACTTTTGAGCTGGCCCTCTTGGGGCGTGGAGACCACGGAGTCCCCACCAGTCCCCGGGAATGGAGAGACGCGCATCACTTTCACTACTCGCGTTTCTGTAC
This sequence comes from Eilema depressum, assembly GCA_914767945.1. NCBI lineage: Eukaryota > Metazoa > Arthropoda > Insecta > Lepidoptera > Erebidae > Eilema > Eilema depressum. The sequence continues at coordinate 3,200,682 of OU612021.1, forward strand.
CTGCCCAGCCAAATCTGATATGCAGTTACTGATGCAAAACGAAGGACTCATTCTAGCATAGAACTTACTGAAATTCCAGATAAACCAAGATGTTTTAGGAGGTTATATAACGTATTTTAAGTTGTTTTAAAAAAAGGAAGTAATGTATTCATTCCCTTTCACATAGTTACAAATGAAACCTATAGTAAGAAATCGTTGCGTGATATTTTCTTATCACTACCTAAGCTGAAATAGTTCTAGGTATGTAATAAATAATTAATAATAATTACCATTGTACGTGTTGACATAGTGCTGGCAGTTTCTTTGTTTAGTAATTGATTAAGTTATTTTTGTTAGATTTTTAACGCTACTGCCTTTCATCACGTTACCCATATTTAAAAAAAAATTACAATATTCTACCTGGTTTCTTGCTGGTATCTTCTCAGTAGAATTAACTTACCGAACCAGCTTTTTACTTTATCCATATTCATACATGCAAATATTATAAATGCGAAAGTAACAAACTCTGTCTGTCTTTCTGTTATGCTTTCACACCCAAACCACTGAACCGATTTTGAAGAAATTTGGTACAGAGATAGATTAGACCTTGCAAAAGGACCTGGGTCATATTTAGTCGCGTTAACGGACTTCCACGCGGGCGGAGCCGCGGGCAAAAGCTAGTTTAATATATTTTTATAATAATTCTTATTTCTTGACGTATTAGATTGTAAAATTTTACATTCATTTATGTGCTCTTTATGTACCTAAACTGATTAAACAAAATAGATTCTTTGAGTTCAGTCCTCAATCATTATCATTCTCCAAGCGATTTCTTAGTTGCCTCCAAACATCTGATGACGCCTAATTTCGTTTAGCAACCAGCTACAGCTTTCTGATCTATTTACAGTTAAGACGAGACTTGGAAACAGGCCACAATCGATTGAAATATAAATACAATTGAATAATGGGCCTGTAGTCTAAATATAAAGAGGTGTCTAGAACAAGTTACACCATCAATTCTGACCTGCCTTTTTTAGAAAATGATTATCTTTTGCCGTCGCCGTGTTGTTTCCTGGTGGAGTAAAATTGGGCCACCCCATCTCTTCTTGTGGGTGTCATAGAAGGTGACTAAGGGACAGGGCTGTTCTCTATCTGACAGTAAACATACAGACGGCAATAGGCTCGCGGCTCGCCCCCTATTACGTTACGTGGGACTGAAAATTACTGTTGGCGAAATGTGGGTATCAATACACCTCTGCGGGGTAGGCATTCAGGCATTTACATGAGTGAGTATATGTATGTATGCATGATTCATTTTGTAGTGTAAAAGAGAATTATAAACTGCCATTTTGTTACAATTAGGGCCGGTGCCCACTGCCGGCATGGCACGGTATGGAATTTATTACTAATCAAGTTATTTAGAACCTTATCTCATATGCTTTATAATTCACTTTACTTTACGTAAAAACGATGCCGCGGCATGCCACAGCCTGCCGCGACATCGTTTGACGGATAATAATAATAATAATATTCTACAACATTCTACACAACGCTATCTAGACCCATGGTAAGCTTAATTAATTAGCTTGTGTTATGGAATCTAGAATGCGGATATACATAATTAGATACTTTTTTTTTTTTGTAAATACATACATATTATACATAGAAACACCCAGACCAATGCAAATATTTATATTCATGCATACAAATATTGGCACTGAGCGGGGAACGAACCCGCGCCTCCTGCGTAGCAGCCGCATTCACTACAGCTACGCGACAGAGGCAGAATAAAGTAAAATGAATTATAAAGCATAAGATAAGGTTCAAAATAAATTGATTAGTAATAAATTCCATGCCGTGCCATGCCGGCAGTGGGCGCCGGCCCTTAAAGTTAATCATTTGTATATCTTGAAAGTTTTCCTTAACATAAGTCTTATTTAAACTTGTATAACACTGTCATGGCAAAGAGCCAATACCTATTTCTGTGATTTTTTTACCATCCGCTGACAGTAAGTAAGTATTGCGCATTTTACTTTAGTTTCTTTTAATGCCGTAGCTTAAAATCTTTTATGTTTGTACATTTTGGTGAAATATGTGTTCGGGAACAAACTTTTCTTACAAACGCCCTCGTTGTCGTCTCCGGTAAATAGTACGATAACCTTGTATAACTTTGACCGCTATTAGCGTCATGGGTGCCATTATTTTGCCCTACATAGGGCGATTGAGGCCTGCACTCGTAGTGAAGTCTGGTCAACGAATGCCTTTAGCCGGACAATCCCCATATAAAATCAGTGGCGAGTGAAGTGTACAGTGGGGTGAGCACGAACAACTATCGTAATCGTAACGAGAGCTCGTAGTATTGCGATTGGCAGGCTTCACCCGCACACACGCTCACAGTAGGTAGGCGGCATTGCGATGCTCTCGTTACATTTACGATACGATTACGATAGTTGTACGTGCTCACCCCACTGTACTGACAAATTTTGTTTTGAGCTGTAGTAATCGTATTGTCGTTGTAATTGTTCTGGCTTTGGACCTTTATGATGGTGAAGCAGATATGGATTTAGGCATTTGGGGTCCAAGTAATAAAAGAACCTTCGTCTTATCCACGGTTACCAGTAAGTCTATCGCTCTCAATATTTCAGAATCTCCTTCGAATGAATAAGCATGTGTCCTCCCTCCAGATTTTGATGAAAATGAAGTTCATTAACTAAGAATTACCAATAAAACAAACTGTTACCTACGGCTCCATCCGTATGGAAGTCTGGCTCGTTACCGTAATGCAAGGTAATTAGCCTATATATCATTTCAGACTTGAATCTATTTCTGAACTAAATTGGCGCCAAATCCGTTCAGGCGTTTGATTGTACTTAATTACCTACTTAACAAATATTAAAAAATCCTCTCAAATTTTGCATTTGTGATATTGGTGGGAATTGTAGGATACTTGCAATATACTTATAAATAAAATAGATAAAAATGAAAAGATAAATATGTCATCTTATACTTTGCGTCAACGCTTATAACTGGATATTGATGGCGTTGGTCAAATTAGCTATACATGTTGAATGAAATGCTTTTCCCTTTACACAATTTTTTTATTTTTGAACTTAACCGGTTTCGCCTCCCGACATTCACAAAGATTTACGCAAAGGCTTATGAAGGTAATTAGATTCCACTAAGTACCAATCAAGAAACAATCTACGCAATACACGGTAATCCTTGTTAGTAATCGCACAATTAAGATTTAACTACTCAATTTAGTCGCCCCGTACTTTCCTCGCCAAACAAATTCAGTAGTAGGTACAATAGATAATGATCGTTCGAGCTTTATTCGTCGCCATTGGTTTAAGGGTCGTTTGCCTTCTGAGGGTGATTGCCTCTAACCTAAGTACGTACAAAAACAGGCGGCTTAATGAGGGCATTTAGGATTTCACGACTTGTTTTTGTTGATAAGTATGAATGACCAGTATGAGTGATTTCTTTTGTTGTCATGTATGCACTTCAGTCAGGTTTGATGAATAGATAACCAGAATACTTGGTTTATATTGAATTAATCTGGATAAAAAAAATATTTTATTAACTATTTGAATAAAATAAATTAATTTTATCAAAAAAGTTTAACCGACTTCAAGAAACGAAAAAGAGGCACTGAAAAGCGAAAAATAACTTAATTTACAGACTTACTGATTTATTAGAAGTTGGTGCTTAGCTCAAGAGGCCATATTTCAATTGATTGCATCATAGTAGTTCAGACACAACAAACAAAGTTGGCTGCAAAATACATATTATATAAAAACATTCGAATTGAAAACCTAATCCTTATTTAGAAGTCGGATATAGGTCCAATATCAATGAAATTAATATAGGACTACGAATTGAGAACCTCCTTTTTTGAACTCGGTTAGTAAAAAGTTCTCACTTGACGGTACTACTCTATTTATTTACGCTTTAAGGTGCGTACAAATTATATAGCATAACATGTTATAAAACAATGTTATATAACATGTTTTAGTAATGTAGACTCTGAAGTTAGTACAATATTGCAAAGTTATAAAACAATGTTAGATAATGTGGACGTGTTATATAACACAAGTTATACAACACTAGCTGTTGCCCGCGGCTCCGCCCGCGTGGAATTCGGATTCCGTACAAACTTTTCTTTCGTGCTAAAATTGCCTCGGATACCATCCCCGTCAGCCATCAGGAGTGCCATGTGGAATTCGGACCCACTAAACAGCATGCCGTCGCGGGTCTTCAGTTGCTGGAGTGTAAAGTTGCCTAGGGCATTTTCCGCATGCCCCGGCTGACCCTGGGCCATCTACAATTTTAAGATGGCCCTCTCAGAAGTGGGAAGCACGATGTCCCATCGAATTCCGGAAAGGGAGGAGACGGGCGTGAAGGGATGACAGGAGGCCGGACCTATAATCCTCACGTCCGCACTCGGTGACCAGCCCTTCCCTTTCCTGCTCTCTACTGGGCCTCCTCGTAGTCAGAGGGACATGTGGGAAGCCTTTGAGCAGCCCTCTATAGAGCTGCTCCCGTTGCTGTATGTATTTGCCGTAGGCGGTAGCGCCTCCCCTGGGTGAGGGGCGTTAATGCCTCCGTTACCCAGGATGCATCACATGGAGGTTCCAATCCCGCATTCGGATCCCGTTACCGTTGCATCTTGTGTTCAGCTGACCTTCCCTGTCTTCGCTCGTGAAATACTTCGAACACCCGTGGTTGCACCCTTTTAGCCCATGCCCGTAATAATAATTAGTTTTCAAATAATGTATGGTAATTTACCGGATTTAATGACATTATAATTTCGTAATATCTTTTGAATAGAACGTTCGATTTCAATAATTCAAAAAGCAATCAACAGGTATTGAAACAATCTTAAATACCAAACGATTTATTTAGATAAGAATTAATACAAAGGTATAGATTCCGTGGTCTGACTTTGATCGGCATTTCGGCTTGAATTTATATCGTCGCGCGTTACTTTCATACTGCAATAGATTCTAAAATATTCATTATAATTATACAGTGTAAAGGGCAATTTTGATTTACATTAAATGTACAATGTATCTAACGTATTTAGTCAGATAAGGTTTAACACTATATTGTTAAAATAGCTTCGAAAATGACACATATTTTTTTTTATAATTTGTAAAAGATAAAAATGGTTATTGTGAGCTACCCTTATTAGATAGACATATGCTGTCGCGGACTTTTATGTAGACCTTTTTAGGTTATACATTTCTACAGTACATTATTTTGTTCTATCTTCAATAGTTTTCGCAGCGTACGCGATGTAAGGAATTTTTTAGGTCATTTTTTTTACACCTTGGGTTACATTATTGAAGTTTTATCCAGGATCCCTATTTTTTTGAAAATTAATTATAACCTATGTTAGTCAGTGATAGTGCAGCTTTCTAATGGTAAAAGAATTTTTGAAATCGGTTCAGTAGTTCTTGAGTTTACTCGAATACAAAAATACAAATCTAATATTAGTAAAGAATGTATGGAAATCTGCCCGATTTATTGACATTTATGCTCACTGCTCCGCTCCCTTTAGTAGTAGCGTGATGTTATATAGCCTATGTTACTCCCAGATAGTGTAGCTTTCTATAGGTGAAAGAATTATTGAAATCGGTCCAGTAGTTTCGGAGCCTATTCGTTACAAACAAAAAAACAAAAAAACAAACAAACAAAAACACAAATCTTTCCTCTTTATAATATTAGTATAGAATAGATGTTACATAACCTTTAGACACCTTACAGGAGACGACCCTATGGTTGCCGTCGTCTTACGTGGGACCGAAAATCATAGCTGGCGAAATGTGGGTGCTAATACACCTTTTCCTACCTTTTTTTATACCATTTAGGTGGCAGACAAGCACACGGCCCACCTGATGGAAAGTGGTTACCGTGGCCTATGGACGTATGCAACACCAGGGGCGTCACACTCGTGCTGCCGACCCTGAAGAAACCTTCTAATGCCCTTCTTGAAGAACCCCATATTGTAGTCGCTTGGGAAAACCATCGCGGGAGTTCATTCCACAGCTTGAGTGTGCTGCAACCTCGCTGCAACCTAAAAACTGTGATGCGACATTGTTAACTTTTGAAGGAAAAAGTATGAATTTCAATATGAAAACTGATGAAATTTCGTAAGTGTGTTTAAGTAGGTTCTATCTTATCCGTGTGAAGCCAGGGCTTGTCACCATTTACGTATGAAGACGAGGCAGTCGTTGATTTCGGTACCAAATTAGCATAATGTATGTGCTCTATATAATTACATGATTATTTAGTTATTAGTATTGTAAACCTGTCTGGTAACTCATATATCAACACTACTCTCTGTGTCATTTCATTACCGTTTGTCACGCCAGAAATTTTCTCGCGAGCCAAGTTTTGTGTTTCTATATGTAGTCCATATTCATATCACAGTTCATAACTAAACAATTAAGAAGACCAGCAAAGCAGGAGCTTTTGGTTTTTCCACTGACAGCACAAAACCTCTTCAGTGAGCTCTGGCTACCCTACTCACCTCTTGAAACACAACACAAGGTTATTGTACTCGCGGTACTACCACAGTTAGACTGCTTGATTGGGACGAAAATTCCGTCGTGTCCTACCTCCTCCAAAGGTATAAAGTAGGCAGGTACTATAGTAGGTATATTCACAATACTAGTTTAGTTTATAGTTTTGAATTGTGAAAAGCGGGGCGTGAAAAAGCATCTGATGAGGCCGTCAAGCTGAGTGCCACCATTGTAGCATGGTACGTGTCTATAATGGTGACCCTCTTTCCAAGACTTTGCCCTCAGCTTACCATCAGGCAGAGCGAAGTCAAATTGACGTGTCCTATATACAAAAAAAATACAAACTATAATTGTCAAGTTTAATCACACTATAACATTTAAATTTGAACAGAAATTAGGTAATAAAAGTACCACACTCAGATCAAAAATAATTCTAATAAAGTCAACCAAAACTTTTCTCGATGAAATGACCTTCCCGAGGTTGAGAAGTTAACAAAGTATCATTTAACGACATCTCCCTTTTGATTAATGTTGGTAATAAACCAAGTCCATCTCTCGTGCTCATCAATTTTCCGGCCATTGATGGGAAAGTGATAAATTATGTGAGGCTAACGTCTTTTTACTTGACTTCTATTTCATCATAATTTTTTGTCGTTCATGTCTACAGATAACTCTGTACCTGATTTTCAAGAAATTTTACGAGTAACGGGTACTTTATTTGTGCAATGTTATAATGAAGGCATATTCTATGGAAGTGAACTGCTATAAGGGGAGAGGAAGACCTAAGAGTAGATAGATGGAATGTGTGAAAGATGATATGGTTAAGAAGGGAGTAAATATTGAGATGACTGCTTGAATAGTTGAGTACCATTTTACCTACAGTAATAGAGGTAAGTAACTCAAAATTTATTTCTGCAGTCACAAAAAGGCAATCATAAGTATCCATAACAATACGTCAAAAGCATCATCTACTAATGCCTCACAATGTATAAAACATTGAAATAAATAATATAGCAACAAAGAAAAATGACAACCCTTTATATTTTCTCGTTTTACTATAAGTACCCAATTTGTTTGAAGCTGTGAGACATAGTACACAAAAATGTACGAAAATGATCAGATATTTAGTTATTTGGGCCTAAAGCCGAAAACATAATGTACCTTTTGCTTGCGAAATTTTGCTGAGAATGGGATCTATCGTCTTAGATCGGAGGCGCAAGAAATGGATAAATATTATGTTCTAGCCCTTTTTGAAACCCTTTCCACGGTGCTTGGGTTTCGTTGACACGCGTCAGTTGTCTCTCTGAGTATATTTTATAGACAAAAAGGATTTTCCAGCTCGTAGGTATTCAGCAAAACATGTTTGATGTGGGTATGGTAGTCGTACTTCTTCTTATACGTATTTTCCTGTCATATGACAGGAAAATACGTATAAGAAGTTAGGAGTGATTACAGTTTGATTTTTGAAAGACTAATTAATAAAATTATAGGAGCTAATATTAGCTATGAGATATTTTATTATCAGTTTTTAGCCGTTTTTTTTCATGATATGACTACTATTGTGTTTATAGGAGTTAAAGCGATTATTCTATGCATCATAACTATCACTTCACTATCATCACTTCATCACTATCACTATCACTACATTATTAGAAAACAAATTCGCTGTCGCTGTCTGACCGTCCCTATGTATGCTTAAATCTTCAAAACTACGCAACGGATTTTGAAGAGGTTTTTTTTAATAGATAGAGTGATTCAAGAGGAAGGTTTATATGTATCATACATGCATAATATTGTAGAGAAACACTGATAAATTTAGAGATTATACCACGCGGGTGAAAATTATGGCGGTACGAAGTTCGCCGGGTCAGCTAGTATATTATATAATTATGCATAAAAAAGGGCTCATGTGGATCTCACCAGCAATCTGGTACATTTGTTGATTGATGGACGAGACTTTAGCGCAGGTTTTCCTCTCAGGGTTAGAGTTCAGATAGCAGTCATTGCTGTGAATTTCAAGATAAGCCAAATCAAAAGGTTGAAAGCGGATCTTACGTTCCAAAGTGCAAGTTTCGTCTCCAACCGGGAGTACCTAACTAACGCTCTGATAAAGATGATATGGAATAATAAATGTACAGTTTTTTTTTTTTTAATAAGACAAACCATCCTGGAATCTTTTAAATCAGACAGTGTAATCAAATTAGGAGAACCGTTATTGTTACTCGTATATTATACTCATTGAGTTTATGTGAATGTGGGTAATTTATAGTACTAAATATAATAAAATTAAGGTTTAGAGAGGTAAAATGGTACGAGAACGTATTTTTACAGAATTGGTGCTTCGTATAAAAATAATAGCCGAGAAATTAAGGCCATGCCCTTCTAACTTTAACTGGCTATTTCCAGAAAAGGTAAAACGAAGCTGCGCCGTTTTACCTTTGGAAACCAAATTATTTTCATTTGAATTTCCGACATCTGAAAATGAAGCAAAAACGTTTTTTATTCAACCGCATTACGCACTATTGTTGCATAGCATGGTATGTGGATATATTTATGATTTCCTTGTTAGGTACTAAACTAACATCCATATCCATATCCATACTAATATTATAAATGCGAAAGTAACTCTGTCTGTCTGTCTATCTGTCTGTTACGCTTTCACGCCTAAACTACTGAACCGATTGTGATGAAATTTGGTATAGGGGTAGATTAGACCTTGAGAAAGGACATAGGCTATGTTTGGTCGCGATAACCGACATCCACGCGGGCGGAGCCGCGGACAAAAACTAGTAATTATATAAAGAATAAGAATAATTGTGGTCCATTTGGTGCCATTTGCCGCTAAGAGCGGTCTCGACGATAAAACTAACAAATGGTGTACATAAGACCTCAATCAGTCAAGTTGTTCAGACAGATACCCTGTAAATAATACAGCTCTGACATCTATATTATGAATAGACAAAGACAAAACGGTTTGGTATCTTTTTCCCAGTTTTTCGCGCGTATCTTGTAGGCTTGTATTTATGTTTGTAATATTCTTTATTAGTACCTCTTATCTTCTGAACCACTTTGCGTATTTCAATGATTGATATCACAAATGAAAGGTATTCATCGCTTAAGTGTTCTAGCGTACATAAAATATGAAAAGCTATAATGGTGAATTAACTTTTAAACTCTCGCGTTCCATGATATACAATAATGTTAACGGGAATTAACGCGATCATGGTATAGGTACATACATACCTTTGATTTGCCTGACGTTTCGACCATGGTGAATATTTTCTCTCTACTTAAAGAGTAGGTTATCAAAATGAAAAGCATTACAAAATTGTCTTAGCTAAAAATTATAAAATAAATAAATTACATATCAAAATAAAAAATCCAACTAATTGATGCTGAAAAGATAGAAACAAGTTTGATTATTGGTGGTACCCATTTGCAAATCATAAACCGTATGAAAATTAATGTGTAATACAAAAATGACTTTTAATCCCCGAAGGGGTAGGCAGAGGTGTACTACCACCCAAATTTCGCCAACTATAATTTTCCGTCCCATGTAATAGCGAGCGAGTCCATTTCCGTCAATAATAATAAATATTCTACAACATTCTACAACATTCTACACAACGCTATCTAGACCCATGGTAAGCTTAATTAGCTTGTGTTATGGAATATAGAATGCGGATATAAATACTTAGATACTTTTTTTTTGTAAATACATACATATTATACATAGAAACACCCAGACCAATGCAAATATTTATATTCAAGCATATAAATATTGGCACTGAGCGGGGATCGAACCCGCGCCTCCTGCGTCTTAGTCATGGGCTATAATTATGTTCACTGTCGGATGAAGAATAGCCATAGCACCCACAGGAAGATATGGGGTGGTTCTACTCCAACGGGAACCTCGTGGCAAAACTTTAAAATCATAATATTCTAGTGAATTTAATCTTAAAATTATAAAACTAGCCTTAAATTTCCACGTTACATTTCTTCACTTCCATGAAATACTAAAATGAATTAAATAAAATAAATTATAAAATGTTTATTTTCACAAAAATTACACTATAACATTGTAAGTAGATTTGTGGTATAATTATACGTATTAACAGTAAAAAAAATCTAGCTCGTATTAAAACATATTCTTCACGTGAAATGTCGAGAACATGCTTTCAAACTTGATATTTCGCCAAAGGTAAAATGGGCAATTATTTATATACGCTTTTCTTAAGTATACTTGTTGAAGAAATTGTAAATAGTCAGTGTAACTTGAAACGAGAAGCACATAATTGAGGAAAAGCGTTTCCAATTTCAATTTCCTTTGAATTCGCAAAATGTGAAATATTGAAGTAATTATTGGATAAAAAGCGATTCCATTTATATTGTACTAGCTGTTCCCCGTGGCACCCGTGTGGATTTCGTTTATCCGAATAAACATAGCCTATGTCCTTTCTCAAGGTCTAATCTACCCCTACATCAAATTTAATCAAGATCGTTTCAGTGGTTTTGGCGTGAAAACGTAACAGACAGACAGACAGACAGAGTTACTTTCGCATTTATAATATTAATATGGAGTATGGATTTCGACATATCTATATAGATTGGTGAGCTAGGTCCACCTAGCTAGACCTCACCAATGCATGGGATTCTTCTCATGCCATAGAATGCGCATTATTTCATATATTCTGTTAATTTTTGCCTATATTTTCATGGTATTCTTGTCCTTCTGCAGGCACTTCACTGGCATGTGACGCACGTGTTGTGAGCGGCATGCGAGGCGAGCGCTCTCTGCGGGCGGCGGCCTCGCTCGCCGCGCTCGCGACGCTCCTAGCGCTCACCTCACCACAGCTAGGCTCAGCGGAGTTCACTTCCATCGGTAAGCTTAAGTCTTTGTGTATGTTTTTAAATTGATATATACCGTAGTCCATATTTAACTAGAGTATTACAAATACAACCTCTGCGCCTCTTCCCAACTCATTTAAATTCAGCTTTTCTATGTAACTAAGATGTAATTTTTCAATGTAGGTAATGTAACAAGCGGCCAAAATTCGATATTCTCCATGAAGCATTGGTGCTTCATGGAGAATATCGAATTTTGAAGATCTGCACTTAGACCTGATGTCAGACTTTTAAGGCTCCAATCTGCAACGAAAATCTCAGTTGTTCATAATATAGCAATTGGAACAGAAAATATAACGTACTTCCTGAGATACAAAGGGGGTCTCAACGTATTAAGAATGATCACACAATCCTAAGACTGAAGCTACCAAAGTTGCATAACCATGCAATATGCTAATCTCCTTGGTTATACCTAATTGCTCAAATATTTTTAATTCTACAATGTCGTGCTAAAAGGGGCATGTTATAAACTATTTTGTCTTAGCGTTTTTCGCGGTTACATTTGAGGTGTTGACCTCCAAGCCTGGCCTTCTCAGTCTCTTCCTTTTGATTTGGTTTCTATCAGCTTTTAGAAGGACTTACTATTTGCCCCGAAACCCTAACAGAAAAGCCTTCGTAAGAATCCCTTTCGTAAACCAGCACATATCTTAGCTTGAGTCCCAAAAAAGCTTGGCGATTCTCATTGTTTGAGTAACAAAAATCCAATCGTATAATTTTTTTCATTTAAAGGTCTGATTGTTCGATTTCATGATGCAGGTCGCTCGTATAAAACAGTTTCACATTTCAATTTAATTTTATGTAGCAGACAATGTGAGATAAAATATGGTCTCTGAATTTTAATGGCCGTTATCGGATTGCAAATGAGGACGATATATTTTAACTGCTCTTAATGCACATTATCAGCTGTTAAATGCATTGTCTGACTTTTAATGTTGCAACATGTCGGTTCTTTATCAGTTTATGAACAAAAGTATTTTGAGTCGTAGTGACGGTAACAATAATATTTAGAGTCATTATTTTCAACAATAGTATTTTGAGTTACTACAAAGTAATATCCATACTCAAACTAAGCATAATTGCTATGCCTAGGCCCAGAACGGTTAAGTATTAATGTGCCTACAGCTATTTCAACGAGGGCGGACTGGTGGTTACCCCATTTTGTTACCCCAGGGTGACCACGAGTAATTTCATTTACTCGTAGTCACCCTACTACGGTTGACTCAACTCAACTACGGTTGATTCACATAATGTTTAAAACGCATATTGGACGACTGAACTACTCGTTCATTCATCTTTGGTGAATTGATATGTAACCTTCCTGAATAACGCTGTTGTGAATCGACTCTCACAATGATATTAGAACTGTCATCTAGAATAAATATGTCCTCAGATCTAGTTATAAATCGAGATTCAGGACTGAATACCGTTTTGGAGCACAGGCTCTAGTTTGAGAATATGTTTACATGTTTGCTTGTTTATTATTCAATCATGTGTAAACCGTTGAATAGATTAAAATTGGCACGTAAATAAACTTGGCTTGGATAAACATAAAATACTACTCATCCCGGAAGTAGGTCCTGTAGAGTATGAATACGTGAAGCAATATTTTCATTAATAGGAAAATAATAAGAAGAAAGAAAGAATAATGAGACATTAATAGTAATAATGAAACCTATATGTATCGAAAGTTAAATTGCCCCGCCATTCCATAATTTGAATTCCTCTATGCATAATTTCTATTTCCGTGCTAATGACAAGTGAGGTGCAATGAGCTCCCCTGCCGTGGCTACGTGTAATCAATAAGTGGGTACAATGCACCCGCACTGCAGTCACTGAACGCGACGATTACCCTCAATAATGCTTATATTATAAAACTTTAGCTAATTTCCCTACAGCGTTGATGGGCCTATCGATTGGAAGTCTCCTTAGTGCTGCAATAACTAGTAATATTATTTAATAATGTTCATTCTCTGAACTTTTTTCTAACGCGCTTGGGGTTCCCAGTCGATATTTGCCGTGAAACTACTGCCATCTGACCTCCGCAATCAATTGGAAATCGAAGTTCTGTAGTTAGACGGACTTTTGAGGTCTCTTGGGAATCCCAACAACTGGGATCGACAGCTTAACGAGCTCTGTGAGGCACGGAAACACAAAAGCAAATAGACATATTCTTGCATACAATGTTATTTTATGTTACGTTAAGGTTCGACGGATGTTGAATAATGCCAGAACGGAAGAACGGATTTAAATGAAATTTGGAGCAGAGGTAGTCTGAAATAGCACATAAACTTAATTTTATCTCAGGGATGAGTATGAGAACCTATTAGAGGGATGAGAAGTGTGGGGTACACTCACTTCAATCTCAGTATAATCGCAAAAAATGTCTCGAGAATGAAATAGCAGGAAAATCTGTCACGTAGCCAAAATTAGTCATTTCATCGATCGAAGAGATTCGAGTTTACAGTGCCAAGCTACGGAAGCATAAATTCTCTGCTACTTTTTTTTAGCGTGCGAAAAATCCCCACGGATACTCCGCCGAAGCCGGTGGAGAAGGTTATATCGGACTTGAACCGACTAAAACGGACGCCATCTGTGGGCCATTGGCTACCGGTGAGATTTACGACAATCTCGACATATCCCTCGCACCCCGGCTGACCCAGGGTCCTCTTTCGGTCCCCAACTCACCCCGGGTATGGGGAGGCACGCAAAGCGCACCACCGCCGTGCCCGACACTGAGCCCGAGTTTTGATAGTACACACCCGATTTTTGGTTTGGCATGTCATCGCAGTCTGGTAAAGATCAGCTATTGTAGATCGTTCTCTCTATAGTACACCAGACTTACAGTTTGATACCTTTATAAAGTAGTTAAAACAGCTTGATTTTTTTAAAATTTAATATGAAAACTAGCTTTGGTTTAAACTACTCTTAAAAGATATCGGTAGGGTTCTCTATTTTTATTCCTACAATTTTATGGCATAATTTAACATTGCATAATGTTACTTGTCCTAATATTATTTACGCATAATACTCATTTGCCATAACTTTTTAATCATAATTTTATTAATATCCTATTTACTATAAGCATAATATTTTATAAGCATACTGTCCCAAAGCATAAGTTTACTTAAGCATAACGACGCGTAACCATAACTATTTTAAGCCAAAATGTTCATTTGACTAAATAAAGTTCTACATGGTTATAAAAAAAAATAACCACGAAGGCATAATGCGGGAGCTTCGCTCCGCTCCGCTCCCGCATTAGCCTTCTAACCTAATCTATCCAAGTCGGAATCAGGGGCTTTCTCAATAAATCTGCCAAATAACTATTAGACAAATAAACAATATGCTTTACAACTTTATGCATATCAAAGTTATGAATAAAAACATTAGGATATACAATATTTATGCTTAATAACATAGTATGCTAAAAACCAATTATGGCACACTATTATTATGACAAAGAAAATTATGCCTAACTTGTTATGACAATTTAAATTAGGACAAAAACCATTATGACAAAAAATGGGATCCCTATCGGTAGATATGCGCTATGCGATAACATACTTAAGAAAGCTGATAAGTTAGTGACTCTAAATATTTCAGTCGCGACCCGTGCACGTTACCCATACACCCACCGGTAGGTAAAGCCCCACTGGCTTTACCCACCGGTGGGTGTATGGGTAATTCATGTTTACCCGTGTATGTACCCACTGCGTCAATAATTGTCGATTCTTTTAATCGATAATATTAAAATGAAAAATAAATTTGAGGAGACGAGTGTGTGCAGGCTACAATTTTAAGGGGATCAGTGGGTTAGTACCCCGTCTACCATATAAATAGCTTTACTGAAAGTCTGACTCCAAATTTCCGTAAACTTTCTAACCAGTCTCAATAATTTCTTACTGTCATACAATCGTTTTGTGTCGTACCGTGAATCCACTACATTCCCTCATGGGAAAACCCTTTGCTCTCAAATTTAATACAAAGTGACTGTTCATTATCTGTCGGTCTGTTCTATTAATAAAGTATTGGGGATTATAATTTAAACTTCTTACTATGAATACTTTAATTTTACAGTTTAGTTGAGAAGATCTTCTTAAATGTCTAGGGTCTAAGCTACACTCGACGAAAATGCCGTCACGGATCTTACGTCATTACAAATTATTGCATGTAAACATCGAGCAAGAAATAAATTGCTTTTTGTACACCTCCTGATTAACGGACCAGGTTCCCTCAGAGCCTCAGTGGTCCTCGAGGTCGGGAGCCTGATGGAAAGCCATTGTTGAGGTAAAATATTGCTACGTATGTAATGTTCTTATGCCTCTTTCCCAGCTGTACCATTGATTAGTACCATTAATGGTACTACTGGGAATCTTTGTCCCACTAGTACCATTTATCCCGTCACTAAAACGTAGAGAAATAAGCCCGCCAAAAACGCGGAACAAAAAATAAGAAGTTTAAAGGGTTAGACTCACTCTAGTACGCAGTAACATATTATTATATTGGTATTTCAATGTGTAAGATCTGTGATGCCATTGCTGTTAAATGTAACATACACCTTAGAGGAAGGTTTTAAGACTATTAGTCAGTAGACTGCAGAGTTACATTCACTATACGTGTACTTATCCGTCTACCGCAAATAACATGAGTACAAGTAGTTGATTAATGATACGGTTTCTATTCTGCAATGTTTTAAGACAATGAAACCAAGACAGATATTCAGAATGTGTGTTGCGATGTGACTGAGATAAATTATAGCCATTTGCTGTAGTGTCTAAAATGTTGCGTTCGAGTAAGTAATAGCGATTGCCTTGATTATAGTCGTATCTTCATACCAATTCGTACTTAAAGACACCTACCTACCTACATCAATCAATTGATAATCTTCCTCTTTTGAGCAATTTCAAATCTGGGGCAAATTTGAGCATATCTATGGCAAATCTAGGTATATCTAATTTTAGTAACTTTACGTTTTCCAATTCAATCACGAAGAAATACGTAAGAATGACTTGGTATTCCGTGTGAAATGTTTTTGAGATGCCTAATTAAACTCACATAATTTTAGAACCTTTTTTTATACCACTTAGGTGGCAGACAAGCACACGGCCCACCTGATGGAAAGTGGTTACCGTGGCATATGGACGTATGCAACACCAGGGGCGTCACACTCGTGCTGCCGACCCTGAAGAAACCTTCTAATGCCCTTCTTGAAGAACCCCATATTGTAGTCGCTTGGGAAAACCATCGCGGGGAGTTCATTCCACAGCTTGAGTGTGCGAGGGATGAAGTTCCTTTCATACCGCACAGTGCGCACCATTTCCGGTCGAAATGTGTGAGGATGAATTCTCCGCCTATGGCGAGAAGTGCGATGATAGAATGTAGCTGTGGGCATCATGTCATTAATTTTTTTAGTATTTATTATATTATAGTAATATTATTATATTATATTGAAACGGGCCCCTGACCTGTAACTTTTAGGGATATTTTATTCAAATCTTAATTCAATTGACCCGTGAAAGTGTAGAAATTTTATTCCTATATTGTTCCTCCAGATCCATTAAGGCGTGGCCTTTACGGGGACCAATGCTCCACCGTCGAGGACTGCCACTTCCAGGACGCGGTGTGCGACAGCTTGCAGAAGACGTGCCAGTGCCACGTCGACGTACCTATCAGTAACTATCATGACAAATGTGGGAAACGTAAGTACATTTCGACATTATTATCCCAAAATTTGGAAGTAGGTAGGACACGACGGTAATATCCATCCCAATAGAGCATTCCGGCTCCGGAAGTACCTCCGCCCTACGGAATATCGCAGCTAAATAACCTTGTGTCGTGTTCCCGGCGGTGAGTAGGCTACCCTACTCACCGCCGGGAACCAGAGAACCAGAGCTCACTGGAGAGGTTTTGTGCTGTCAGTGGGAAAACCAAAGCCTTGTCATATTTATCTTTTGCGCTAACGGCACAGAATCTCTCTGTTCTTACAGGGTCGACAGCACGAGTGTAACTCCCCTGGTGTTGCACTCGTCTAATGATAGGCCACGGTAACCACTTACCATCAGGTGGGCCGTGTGCTTGTCTGCTACCTAAGTAGTATAAAAAAAGGATAGAAATAGATGGCGGGTTTTTGTCTCTGCCTCTTTGTATGTTAGCATACGTATATGTCTGTATGTAAAATGTTTAATCAATCAATTATACTATTGTTGTAGCCTTCGTGTATGTGCACGCTCGCGTTTTTAGGGTTCCGTAGCCAAATGGCAAAAAACGGAACCCTTATAGATTCGTCATGTCTGTCCGTCCGTCTGTCTGTCTGTCTGTCTGTCTGTCTATCCGTCCGTATGTCACAGCCACTTTTCTCCGAAAATATAAGGCCTATGCTGTTGAAACTTGGTAAGAAGATGTATTCTGTGAACCGAATTAAGAATTTCACATAAAAATAAAAAAAAGCGTTAAATTTTGGGGGTTAGCGTTAAACTCAAATTTTTTTTTTTCATCAAACCCATACGTGTGGGGTATCTATAGATAGGTCTTTAAAAATGCTATTGAGGTTTCTAACATATTTTTTTCTAAATTGAATAGTTTGCGCGAGAGACACTTCCAAAGTGGAAAAATGTGTGTCCTCCCCCCCTCTAACTTCTAAACTAAGAGAATGATAAATCAAAAAAAAATATATGATGTAAATTGCCATGCAAACTACCACTAAAAATTGGTTCGAACGAGATCCAGTCAGTAGTTTTTTTTTAATACGTCATAAACCTCAATTTTCGCCTTTGCTACTACGGAACCCTTCATGGGCGAGTCCGACTCGCACTTGGCCGATTTTATTATGTATGTGTGTTGAGTGGATGTGTTTGAAGGTGTGTCAATGTGTACAAACATTTATTTAATTCGCGGCTTGGCTTCCGTATTATATGTTTGAAAAAATTATTGTTAATACAAAATGTAGATAATTCTTTGAGTAATGATATCGGAGATCAATTTTAGTCATTGATAAAAATAGGCTGACCCTGGATTCCGAGGTGAAGGTATCGGATGAGACCGGTATTAATTCAAAGATGATGATGATGATTGTCCAGAAATAGGTTTCAGGTGAAGCGTCATAACGCCAAAAAATTATATAAACTGTTAATTGATCTCTTACGATAATTAAATGAAAAACGAATATTGCTATGGCAATTTGCAACCGTTTGCTCAAATTGAACGCTTCTAATTTCTTCACGCCATTTCTTTGGCGCATAATGTATATTTAATTACTATAATTAGGCATGAAAGAATATAACAAGTGAAAGAGTTTGTGTATTTGGGTTCGAAGTTTACGAGAGGACATATTGTATTAGATTCTATACAACGCCATCTAGACCCAAGATAAGCATAGCTTAATGAGCTTGTGTTATGGGTTCTAGAATACGGATAAACATACTTATATACCTTTTATTTTTTTTTGTAAATACATACATATTATGCAAAGAAATACCCAGATTAATGCAATATTCATATTCATGATACAAATATTAGAACTGAGCGGGGATCGAACCCGCGCCTCCTGCGTAGCGGCCGCGTTCACTACCGCTACGCCACAGAGGCAGTCATACGCAAGTGATATTGAACGAAGTGTTACCTATGGCTGGAAATCAAGTAAATAGGGCTTTGCATAACTTTATGTGCAGCCAAAAGACGACTGACGAAACAGATTAAAGCCGGCTTTTCACTACGAGATATAATATAATATATATAACATCTTGACATATCGCTCGTCATACATTTTGTACGAGACCGTTCACACTATGCTCTAATATATATTACATCCCAAACTATAAATATTTTTTCGAGCAATATTTGAAGGTGTATATTTTACCTCACGTCCCCGGACACCACGCCTCCCCCTGCCTCGCCCGTTTGAATGGCGACGTTTGGCGCGCATGCGAAATCACGTTTTCATTTTAAACTGAGCAATTAGAAGTCAGGGAATTCGCGCATGCGTTCTACACAGACCAATCGCGTACGCAGTTCGATAGGGTAACGAAGTTGTCAAATTTTGGTGTCAACTCATGGTAAAGCTACTGAACTGTCCCAAATATATATCTTACAGTGTGAACAGCAATCGCGGGATGTAATATATAGCTCAAGATGTAATATATATTACATCCCATAGTGAAAAGCCGGCTTAACGGAGCGGTAATCCGGTAGGGCTCAACCTATACATATGTCAATCAGATCGAAGGCATTTTAAAGAAAATACATGTCAAGATACCCAAAAACCGGCGAGCATTTGTAAAAACAATTATGAAAGCAGAAGAAGCAAAAGGAGTATGCCAGGATCGTAGCAAGCGGCAAAATGTGGTCTTTGCCTACCCCACTGGGAAAGAGGCACGTCAACAGTTATCAAAGAGTATGAATATCTATAAAACAAGCTGTGGTCTTACTGTTTCCTTAAAAAAACAGAATGTTTATTTGGTAGTATGAATAGTTCCTGGTGTAATGGGTCCCATTCAGCACCCCTGCGGGATACATGCCTATGGTGTGCCGTGTGAGAATCTGCCGGATTTGTTGACATTTATGATTACTTGAGATCTACCGATATTTTATTTAGATATTCAAACGAATATCGGTAGATGGCTCCCACCATCGCCCTAAGATGGATGTATTGGAAAATTTGGATCAATCTCGGGCAAAGCTCAGTGGCTCAGTGGTCAGAGCATTCCCCCTGTAAGGGAAAGATCGCGGGTTCGAGTCCTGCCCGAGTATTGATTTCGCTTTTTCCAATTTAAAATAATTTATGATTACTACTGCGCTCACTTAATAGTAGCGTAATAATATATATTATTATATTATTCTTCCTCGAAAAATCTATTCAACGAAAACAATTTTTTTTTTCAATTCAAACCAGTACCTAGTTCATGAGATTAGCGCGTTCAACAAACCAAATAAATACTTACACTTACTATCCATGAGGCGAGTTGAAGTCAAATTGATGTGTCCTATATAAAAAACAAAACTTTATAATATTATAATAAATTGGAAAAAGCGAAATCAATTCTCGGGCGGGACTCGAACCCGCGATCTTTCCCTTACAGGGGGAACGCTCTGACCACTGAGCCACCGAGCTTCGCCCGAGAGTGACCCAATTTTTCCAATATATCCATCTTACGGTCAGAGCGTTCCCCCTGTAAGGGAAAGATCGCGGGTTCGAGTCCCGCCCGAGAAGTGATTTCGCTTTTTCCAATTTATTATAATTTGTTTAGTCTAGCAAACTAATTGCTTTAAAATTATCTCAATTTATAATATTACTTCTTCTTCTTCATCCTAGCGTTGATTCCTAGTCGCATCAGAAGCTTTCAGCTCGGAGTCTGGGGTCCGCTTTACGCTTTATAAATTCTTTCTTTCTGTCTTTCTCAAGAGCGATATATACCTAACTAGCTGTCCCGGCGAACTTCGTATCGCCATATTTTTTCAACCCGCGTGAAGTTTTGATCCCGTTCCCGCTGCACCTATTTTCTCATCTTTAAACCTTTCCTGGACATCCACGAATATTTCAAGAGTAAAATTAGCCAAATCGGTTCAGTCGTTCTTGAGTTATAAACTAACAACGAAATGTGGCATTGATTTTTATATATATACTAGCTGACCCCGCGAACTTCGTACCGCCTAACAGTCAATTCTTTTTTTTTTCAATTTTTCTCTCCGTAAGAACCATCCCCGTACTTTAAGGAATATTCTAAAAAAAGAATTATTGAAATTGGTCTAGCCGTTTTCATGCTATGTCGTGACAACGAAAAACGGGTTTCATTTTTATATATATAGATATATTCCACCCAGTGCAGTCCTTAAAACTTTGAACAAAGCGAAATATCGTCGCGGGTCAAAAGTCAGACATAACATCTCAGACATAAAATCCGCATTTACATATTATTCACTATTTAAGGCACACAGAACGTCTTACTTCTTGAAACTTCTGTTTTATCACCTGGTTTACGACTCTGTGTCGTGAGTTGGAATGACTCAAGTTCTGTGTTTGTGACTAACATGTTGATTAAATCAAAAGTTGAATAACATCTTGTAGCGTGTCGGAAAATGTAATTTTTATGTATATTAACTTAATATTTTTAATCCTACAATGACATTTCCCGTAAAATTAGAGCATATTAAATTAGTTAGACTAACCACAAAGGGAATAAAAATGAATATTAAGAATCTCAATAATTTGATATAATATACATTTTTTATACTACTTTGGTCGCAGACAAGCACACGGCCCTCCTGATGGTAAGTGGTTACCGTGGGGAGTCACACTCGTGCTGCTGACCCTGTAAGAACAGAAAGTCTTTACAAAGAAATGTTTAATATGTTTGGAAATCCTATATGACACACATAGATATAAATACATAGAAATAAATTTTCAAATAGAAAATATACCTGGTATAATATAATATACTAGACTTTTTAGGGCTCCAACAAACTACCCATAACGATTGTCATAGGGTTGTCTATTGTTTACCCGAAGATTATATGCCATAATCATCATATTCCCGAATTTCATTTACCAGAATTTCATTTGCTCGAATGTTTTGTTTGTCCTAAAAGACATATTATTATTATGACATACTTTTAATTGCCCGAAACTTAGACACCATAACATACGAGTGCCACACGTATTGTTTTTCATATTTTTATTTGCCATAATAATTATTAGACATAATATTTACGCGCCATAATGATTATTAGACATAATATTTAAACGGCATAATGATTATCCCTACTAATATTATAAATGTGAAAGTAACTCTGTCTGTCTGTCTGTCTGCCTGTCTGTCTGTCTGCCTGTCTGTCTGTCTCGCTTTTACGACTAAACCGCTGAACCGATTTTGATGAAATTTGGTATAGAGGTAGATTAGACCTTGAGAAAGGACATAGGCTATGTTTGGTCGCGATAACCGACATCCACGCGGGCGGAGCCGAGTTAGACATAATATTTAAAGTTTAATGGTCACAGTCCTAACCTAATTCAAATGTCACCTAACCAAACTACTTATGGGTGGTTTATAAAAATAAACCACGAAGGGGATAGCGGGGTCTATTCGCTCGCTTCGCTCGCTCAAACGACCCGCCATCCCCTTCTAACCTAACCTATCCGAGTCGGGGTGCCCTAAAATCCCGATTGCATCCAGTTTCTCCTGATATAACAACCGTTACACACCCAATGTCGATGACAGATGATGTTATGGCATATGATAATTATGGCATGTGATAATTAGGGCATGTGATAATTCGGGCATGTGATAATTCGGGCATATAATAATTATGACAAATGATGTTATGGTAAGTGACTTTATGGGAAACAAAGCTTTTAGCACGTGACTAATATAGCAAATAAGAGTAGGGCAAATGAATATTACGTCATGTAATATTATGGCTGTTGACTATTATGGTAAATGATATTAGGATAAATAAAATTCGGGCAAACGGCGGTATACCCTGCCATAGATGTTTGTATGGCAACCGGGACCGACGGTTTAATGTAATATCCAAGGCACAACCACACCAATACAAATATCCATATTCATGCATACAAAATATTTGCACTGAGCGGAGATAGAACCCTCCTGCGTAGCGGTCGCGTTTAGTACCGCTACGCCACAGAGGTCTTCATAGTTTTATACGAGTATATAAATCATACTACTAAATAGTACCTATTCGTTTGTTTCCTAATTTTACTTATAAGAAGGAGAAAAAATATTTCAACCCTCAGGTTGAAATTTTACTTGTGAATTGCGTCACTTTGAATAAAGAAATGAATTTAGAATTAAACTGGGAATTCAGAATTTCACAATGTGGCTCTGAAAACCTGGTTGAGTTCAATGCCAAGAAGACGCAGGCATGCGCGTTTACAGCAAAGGTATCTTCTTTCCTTCCCCTTCCAACTCTTCAGAGCACGCCACTGCCACTACAGGACAAGCTCAATATCCTAGGTATGGATGTTCGCTGCAAACTGAACAACAAAAACTACATCGAGAGTATCATCAAAACAGCCTCGCGTGAACTCGGAGTCCTGAACAAAGTGAGACGTTTTTTCACGCCGGAGCAGCGGTGTCTTCTCTACAAGACACAAATTCGCTCTTGCGTGGAATACTGCTCGCATCTCTGGGATGGCTCCCCAAAGTACTTACTAGATGCTCTCGACAGGTTGCAGTGACGTGCGGTCCGCATTATTGGGAATCCTGAGGTCACTAACACCCTCGAGCCTTTGCAGTTGCGTAGAGATGTGGCATCTTTGGCGGTTTTTTACCGTCTCTACCATGGTGAATGTTCTGATGAGCTCTTCCAAGTAATCCCACCCTCTCCTTTCCTATATAGGACAACACGTGCAGGACTTAGATGCCACCCGCATACGGTGCAGAATATTCCATCAAGAACCAAGCGATTCGGCGACTCCTTCTTCTGCCGCACTATTAAGACTTGGAATTCCTTGCCAGCTCACGTGTTTCCTTCCTCCTATAGTCCCGGGTCCTTTAAGCGGGGCGTGAAAAAGCATCTGATGAGGCCGTTAAGCTGAGAGCCACCATTGTAACATGGTACGTGTTGTGATGGTGGCCCTCTTTTCAGAGACTTTGCCTTCAGCTTACCATCAGGCGAGGCGAAGTCAAATTGACGTGTCCTATATAAAAAAATAAAAAAAACGAAAATTTTGGGCGTGGTTTTCAGAGGTGAGCCAAAAAAAGTGCTGAAAAAATTTCCACGGTCCACCCAGGTAGTTTCAGCAGGTGAACGGTGGTAAATAACCGCTTTTACATTGGTTAGTGAAAATAAACTCTCCTTCAAAGTCTAATAAGGTCAAAAGGTCAAGTTTTGACCTCTCATCAATACTCAACTTTTTTTACAAAATATATTTATTGTAAAGTAACGAAACGAGACGTCATTATAAATACATTAGTGCCCTATAAATTTCGTTATAAGTGTTCTTATAAATTCCCACGGGCACAAATCTTTTACGTGATCAAGACACTTGCTTTGAGTCTGAGCGTAATGTGACTCAGAATGTCTCTATTCCTAGTTTAATTATAAGTTCTTCTCATTTCCTAATTATACTTTCAGTACCTGTCCAGCTTTCAGTATCAGTCTGTATCTACTGACGTTCTTATGAATTTATCCATATCCATGCTCCATACTAATATTATAAATGCGAAAGTAACTCTGTCTGTCTGTCTATTCACTTTCACGCCAAAACCACTGAACCGATTTTGATGAAATTTAGTACAGAGATAGATTAGACCTTGGGAAAGGACATAGGCTATGTTTGGTCGCGATAACCGACATCCACGCGGGCGGAGCCGCGAGCATAAGCTAGTAGTTCATAAAAGTGTACCAGTAGAACTCTTTGCTAGCATACGTGTTTCCCTCTTCCTACAATCCTGAGTGCTTTAAGTGGAGTGTAAAAAAAACATCTGACGACTATTCTAGGCACAGCATCAGTAATGGTGACTATCTGGAATGGTGAAGACCACTATTCATTGGACTGCACTTCAGCTTACCATCAGGCGGGGTGTAGTTTTAGATCTAAGGGTGTCCCTGGTAGCATCCGGAGGTCTCACCGTAGCACCCGGGATCTACTCAATTATTTTACTTTTATAGATAAGTTTTATACGGCGTTTGTATGAGCGAAATATTCGACATTCAATCAACAATTACAATCCATTCTTAACACAATTAGTACAGACGTAAATTCCCTAGGCATAAACCCAAACACAGCACACTATCTGCAAATAATTGAAGATGATTTGGCACTTAATAGACTTAATTCGCAACTGTTACTATCTACGGACTTCAAGTTAGTCATTATTACGTTAGTTACTAACGTCTAGTACTACGAAAATCATGAACAGTAAATGTACTGTCCATGATTTTCGTAGTAATAGCTACGTAGCTGGTGCTACGTACGTAGCATTGGTCATGATTTTCGTAGTACTAGCTACGTAGCCAGTATTACTAAATATTCTGGGAACGAATCAAATTATGAGATTTAATTAGCGTGAGTGGGTATCCGTGTTGAATATTGATATCGGTAAATTGATTATCTCTTGCAATGGCTACTCCTACAATAGGAATATTGGGTTCATTTGACTGTGATGGTTTTGATAACATTACTGTTTAAATATTCATACATTTCCTATTCTTATCAGTAATAAAAAGCTGAAGGGTATCTTTGTTGATTCTTCCTGCAAATATATTGTCAAGCTATTGATCTCGTTTTGACGTCTGATATTCAAATCTGGAGAAGAAAGCCTATATCAGAGTCTCGTCCGTCAATCAGCAGGAGTACCGGCTTGCAGATGGGGCTGGCTTGAACCCCAGAGACTTTCGACACAAACACTCTGATAAATAACTTAAACGATATAATAAATAATATAAAAGAATAATGGTACTAAGTAATAATATATAACACTAAATAAATACTAAATGAACAATGTTTTTAATAAAGATAACTAATTAACTCTACTATAATTCAATTTAAATATGTACAAAATTAACAATAAAACTAAATATATATAATATTTATAAAAGTACAAATTAAAAACTAAAACCGAACCGCGTCATGGAATTCCTCCGCATCGCATGCCTCTTGTGGTAACGTTCCCAGAAGACTGGCAGCATTGCCACGTTGTATGGCAATGCTTATTCTCTGAACTAAAAAAAGGCCAGCCTTCTGGTCACGAGAAGCGTCGACCATACGCTTCGCAATCTCTCTGAAGAAATTGCGCATGCTCGATTAAATAAATAAATAAGAAATTCATTTATTTATTTATTTATTTATTTATACTTTATTGTACACCATATAAAATACAAATTTAAAAATTATGACTAAGGAATCAGTACAAGGCCGGCCTTATCTATTTAAAATTATTTATTTAAATAATAATAATACTAAGACGGATATATAGAAAGAAATAAATAAACTACGGGCGAGGCTCGGAGGTCAGTGGTCAGAGCATTTCCCACGTAAAGAAAAGATCGTGGGGTCGAGTTCCGCTTGAGCAGTTTTGAAGTTAGATTTAGTATGCTTTACAATGTCATTCAATAATATTTTACTATTTAAATAAATATACTGTTAACTTTATTAATAATTATTTACACGTTCAAAATGATACTAAATTAAATTAACATTACAAACTATTATTACTAAAATAAACTAAAATAAATAAATAAAATATTTACATGCATAATGCGTCGTGAAATTCCTCCACATCATCACCGACCGGTAACGTTACCAGGAGGCTGGTATCATTGCCACGTTGAATGGCAATGCTGCCAGCAATGGCAATACATAAATTAAAATAAAGTCTCGAGAAATGGTTAAGCCTTTTATCAAAGTAATTTGACTTTGATACTGACTAATAAAGTTTGTAAAGTTACTTAGAACTACGAGTAGTTTCATGAATAAATTTACAGTGTTACTTATAATAGTGTAACTTAGTCATCCTTGCATACGTTATTTGCTTCGTAACGACTTAGAATTAGTCATTCGAAGAGAACGCGAATTTATTTTCTAGAACTTTACTACTGAAGTTATTAGTGACTAAGATATCGTTATAGTTATAAATATATATTGTTATATATTGTTATAATATAAATGAATAGATAATATTGAGTATCAGTAGCTTGATAATTAAGAAGTTGACCTTACTATCGAGGTCCCATGTTCGAATACTGACTATTACACTACCATCGTGAACCCACTCCTAAATTTATTGAATTTAACTGAAGGGGTTAACAGGAATATTTGTAGGTAATTTGCGATATTCGTAAATATGTAAAAGTATCTAATTACTTATTATACAGTATCAATGCTGAAACTAAACTTTCTTTCTAAAGTTGAAAGCCCAGCACTAAGTTCTATAACCATTTACAAAAGACGAATAAAACTTACAAGTTGAAATAATAATAATAATAATAAAATTTATTTATTAAAGCAATATTAGCTCATTGGGTTAATAACAATTTCTTACTTGGCTATGTTAGTTACAATAATTAATTAAAAAACTATGAAAAATTAAAAACAGGAATGAACGAAAGTCAAAATCAAATTCAAATGAACGTTATAAAATACAAATTTTTTTACTCAAGTTTAAGAAAAAAAATATTATTGAACTAAATTTACTTGAGGCAAATAATAATTAATAATTTTTATTTGTGGCCCAAACTCGTAGATGTTATTTACAACAGCATGTAGTCTTATTGTAAATTGTGTTACAAAATAAGGAAAAAGAAAAATACAATTTCAAAAGCATAACAACGACATTGTGTCTTTAATGAAAATGCTTGTCGAATGTTTGGGGTCAGTTTAACATTTATTTATTGCTTTGTCGTCAGTTGTTCTGAGTTCCTTTCTTTGATCTAAGAATTATTTCTCAATTACGTTGTTTAAACTTCAATTCACTGGAATGTTTTTTCATGACAGTGGTATTGTTAAATTATTTTGGTTATACGGTTTCAAAATGTGTAAAAGAAAGGTCCGCTCTTCTAGGCAAGTGTAGTTGGTATAGAACGTTTGTGGTATAGAACAGTTGATCCATTTATTAATGCCATGGGATTTACATACGTTGACGACTGTCATAAACGTCGTATATACCAAAATACGTGTTGATAATGGCATTCGTAAATTCTTTTTTACAAAAAAATATGTTTTCAAAATGCGAAAAAAAGTTTTCGAATTCGTAATAATACTGTTGAATCTAAATAAAATATCCCGACTTTCTTAAATTTCTATTTTGTAGGAATCGAAAATATATGCGCGGCATAATTATGTCTACGACTACCTCACCTCCGGCAACCGACAGCCCACAGATGGCGTGCGTTTCAGTCGGTTCAAGTCCGACACAACCTCCTCCACCGGCGGAGGGGTATCCGTGGGGAAATTTCGCACGATAAAAAAAGGGATCGAAAATATAGGAATTACTGGAAATAAGCGTGACAATTCTGTCGAAATTAAAGGACTCTTAGTCTTTTTTTAAACCAATATTTTGATAGTTCCTTAATACTTAATGAACCCTATCTGAATGATAAATCGAAATCAGTTTTACAGCAGGTAGGCTCACAGAGGCCGGGATGCGAGGGATATGTCTACAATAATAGTCTCACCTAGTCACCTCCGACAACCGACGGCCTACAGATGGCGTGTGTGCTTAGTCGGTTCGAGTCCGACATGACCTCACCCAGTATACACCTACACATTCCCTTTATTTACCCGTGTGTTTATTACTCAGAGCTAGTATAAAAATTACATTACTACAACGAAATTTGTATGTTGCATGTTGAACGTCACAAAACAAATAAAACACCAGGCTGTCATCTAATTATTAAACAATAGCGTGCAACAACGTCATATTTTCTTAATAACATTAAAAGGGTCGTTTAAGGAAATACCGGATCGATGCCTGCAGTCCTAATGCATGTCGTGTTTTCCAAAGTTATATAGTGTTAAGCCTTTATTGAATTAAGTGAATCGTTATACAAAGAACCTAGGGCCCGTATTCTAGAACGATACCCAGTCCTGAAGCCTCCGTGGCGTAGCGGTAGTGAACGCGGCCGCTACGCAGGAGGCGCGGGTTCGATCCCCACTCAGTGCAAATATTTATGTGCATGAAATATGAGTATTTGCATTGGTCTGGTCGTCCCTCGGAGAGCACGTTAAGCCGTCGGTCTCGGTTTCCATAAGAACATCTATGGCAATTGTTACGGGTAGTTGGAGCCCTAAAAAAAATCCAAAAACAACGGTCTAACTGCAGAGCTTCTATATCGCCTAATGTTAACATTGGGTTGTGGAGGTCAGATGTCAATCCGTAGTTAAGACTGGTAAAAGCGGACCGCAGACTCCGAGCTGAAAGCTTCGGATGCGACTGGGAATTAACGCTAAGAGGATCCAGTCCTGAATCGCTATTTATAAATAGATCTGCCCCCCCCCTCCCCCACCCCCAGACAAGTGACAATACGTTGGTCGGCGTATTGTAGAATAGAATGACGAATGTATAGGATTTGACGTACATGACATGTCATAAACTTCAAATCTTATACATTCGTCATTCTACTCCAGAATACGTCCGCCAACTAATTGCCACTTGTTTAAGGGGGCTGTCGACAGATTGTTTTCTAGACGAGAGTTCTAATATCATTATGAAAGTCGATTTACAAATGAGCGTTGTTATGGAATATAGACCTATCAATCAATTAGCCTACTGCAGTCCACTGCTGGACATAGGCCTCCCCCAATGTGTGCCACGTTTGCCGATCCTCCGCCTTCCGCATCCAGTCCGTCCCAGCCACCTTTCGCAGGTCGTCGGTCCATCTGGCTAGGGGATGTCCTACCCTCCGTTTTCCTACGCGCGGTCTCCACTCTAGGACTCGTTTGCTCCAACGGCCATCAGTCCTTGGGCAGATGTGGCCAGCCCACTGCCACTTCAGCTTGTTTATACTGCGAGCTATGTCGGTAACTTTGGTTATTTGTCGGATAACCTCGTTACGAATTCTATCCTTCAAAGAAACTCCAAGCATAGCTCGCTCCATAGCCCGCTGCGCGACTTTTAGGTCACGGACTAACCCCACCGTCAGTGGCCACGTTTCGGCACCGTAGGTCATAACAGGCAGGACGCACTGGTCGAAAACCTTTATTTTGAGGCATTGCGGCATATAGACCCAAGGGGTGCGCATTTTCTTACATAACTTTTCAACTCCTATCATCGGATTTCCGAAAAAAATTCTCATACCATTTAAAGTCATAATGATCATTCTTCATAAAAATTTTACAAATAAATATTGAAATATATAATCATTGAAATTCATAATATCACTTATCATAAATTTGTTGTTACTAATATTTGTTTTCATAATATATTTGTTTATACTAATAATCGAAACTCATAATTATTTCAATAAATAACTTTTTTTTTTAATTTTTTTTTTATACCACTTAGGTGGCAGACAAGCACACGGCCCGCCTGATGGAAAGTGGTTACCGTGGCCTATGGACGTATGCAACACCAGGGGCGTCACACTCGTGCTGCCGACCCTGAAGAAACCTTCTAATGCCCTTCTTGAAGAACCCCATATTGTAGTCGCTTGGGAAAACCACCGCGGGGAGTTCATTCCACAGTTCATAAAAGTGTTTTATTCTAATATTCGTTTTAATATTTCTTAATCATAAGTGTTTTTATCCGTATTTTCCGTATCCGACTTGGATAGATTAGGTTAGAAGGCTAATGCGGGAGCGGAGCGGAGCGAAGCTCCCGCATTAGCCTTCGTGGTTATTTTTTTTTATTACCATGCAGAACTATATTTAAATCCAAAAACAAATTTAAAACAAAATTTGTCACTCTAGAAAAATGATAATATGAGTTAAAATATTTTCTTGGTAATACCCTTTATTAATACAAAAATTATGAAAATTGAATGTTATGAAGAAAAAAGTTATGAATAAAAAAAATATGATCACTAACGGTTATGAACTCCGTTGTTAGGAATAGAAATGTATGAATAAAAAATATATGAAAAAGAAAATTATGAAGAGTGATTAGACAAAGAATAGGATTTAAAAGTTTATGTAAGCCAATATGGACCCAGACCCAAGTCTTAGTAAAGTGGATATCCACTTTACTAACACTTAGGTCCATGTCCATATTCCATTAATATTCATCCGGTGCTGTTTTGTTTTCCTGATTAATAATAATCAGATGCTGTTTTGAATGTCTGATATTTCGGCACATAGAATATCTTGATTTTCTCTTGAAGATCCAAGAACTCAATATTCTAGGTATTCTCTGAAATTAAGTCTCTCTCTCACTCTCTCTGAAATGAAGAAGTACTGAAATGAAACAAAGCATGAAACATTTTTATTAGATGAAACTTAATCTAGGTCACACGAGTATAATATTTTATACAACAATAGTGTAGATATGTTCTGAATAATAAATGATTTGGCGGAAAAAGGACATAATATTCAATTATGCAGCTATACACTTAGTTAGTTGGTTTGCCAAATCAGAAAAGTAGCCAGATATTAAAAGATAAGCTTATGTTTTATATTATTTCTAGCAAATTCCGTTTTTTTTTGTGTAAAAAAAATATTATGCGGGGCTACAAATGGCCGTACCTCGAAGAGCACGTTAAGCCGTAGATTCTAGTTGCAATACGAACATCTATGGCGGTCTTTACGGGTATTTAGAGCCCTAAAAAGTTCGACAACTGGTTTATACCAATTTCAAAAGTCTGTAGTTACGAGTAGCTATAGATTTTCGAAATTGCCAGTGTATTGTGGAAATCTGATGGTAGTCGTTTTGCGGAAAATATTGAAGTTTTGCATTTAGACTGGAAAGCTGACCCCAGCTGAGTTGGAAAAAAGGCTCAAATAATGATGATGGGGTTAAGAATAGAGTTACAATGCGGGATGGTCCTCATTTATATGAGATGATTGGTCACTTGCTTCCCAGTTGTGAGTTCCCGCGCTTTCATATACTCGTATGTAACTGAATGCCTACCATTAGTTATTTAAACACAACGATTGCTTTTGACGTAAAAGCGTGGGAACTAACAACTGACGAAGCTATTGGAGTCAGTCGAGATCTTTGTTAGCAAATATTGTCTGAAGTTGGCCTTCTGTACTTATTTATTTTGCGATGTGATGACGTTACATCGTCATATTATATTCAGCGCCATCTAACGACCGTATGTGTATATTTATATATTTATTTATGCCGTACTACTACAGTAATACAGGATTTTGCATCGCGCAATTGATGTATTCTCACTGATTCTTAGAATAAAGCATTGAAACATTTGGTGGCCTTAACACATTGCCTGATTAAAGGATCCCTCCTTAGTATAGTTACAGGCATATAACCAGTACCCCTTTGACGTCACAAAATGTACTCACGTTGTTGGGTGTCTTTTGATGATAGCTCGGTAAGCTCGGAGCTATGACGGAGGAGCTCAAATCCACCAATCATAGATTATATCAAACCAATCCGTCGTTCACTTTGCGAGTTGGGATCGAGACTTTTTGTGGTGGCGGACAAGCACACAGCCACAGAATACGGTTACCATGGCCTTTGTATACAATATCAGAGACGTCACACTGCTATCTTTTTATGCTGAAGAATATCTTCTTCTTCTTCTGTCGAGTCGACGGCATATAATAATAATAATAATCGTTTATTTGCCATGAAAACATTTGCATTGTACATTTCATGAGGATATTTAGATATTTAGGATAGATTCTAAAATCTATCCTAGAATTAATAATGAATTTAAACTATGAAGAAAAGTGAAATTTGCCTATCAACCCCACACTAGGTCTAGCCTGTCTCGTGGGGTTTTTATTTTATACTTTTTCCAGCAGTAATGTACCCATTTACGTACAGCTCAACATCGTGTCATATTTTGTTTGCCCAGTATGTAGCCACTTCGTTAGTGTTCTCAGAGGCACTCATAAGTTCCTCCGGAGTGCACGTGACTATATCGAAGGAGCATTACTCCACACTGCGCTATATTGCTACTACGTACAAATAAACATACTAAGTAAATACAAGACTGATTCAATAAATGTGAGTGAGCAATTATCGTTAATAGAAAAGACTTGTTCGTTTCAATGTCGTGTATGAGCTGAGCAGCTTATCTGATCCAAGCGTAATCATTGATGCAGAAGTCACGAAAGTTACGAACTGCTGGATTTTGTTTTCAACAGTGTTCTGTAAAAGAAACAGTGACAAGGATTCAATTTTGAAATTTTAAAGCAAATATTCCGCTGCAAACTTTTCTTATAGATTTGGAGCGGAAAAAGTCAACATCCGGGAATGTCGACCTTTTCTGATTTAAATCTGAAAGAAGGATCTAATCTGAAGGAAATCTGTAGTAACAATTATAATGCACATATTTTACCTGACAGTTTTTCATGCTCTTGGGCAGTATGGTAATGGTAAACTGACAATTCAACACAATAAGACGAATTTCAGAAAAAATAATCTGTTAATGCCATTTCGAGGATGGAATGGCATTGGCAGATTTCTAACTGTTCGAATATTGTCGAGCCATTTGGAATACATTTAATAATAAAATGTCATTAATATTCAAAACACATAAAGAGCCACTCAATACATTTCCATACCAACTAAACTGGTACCACACAATACTGCGATGTTTTATGATACAATTTATAACTCCTCCATGTTTATCGAACAAATCTGAAGTACCTTTTCATTTAGTGGAGTGGTCTAGATTTCAATATAATTGTCACCGCGCCATCATATTTTATGGGGAAATCGCTCTAAGTTGCTTTCGTGTTTATTATAAGTAGGTACGTCTTATATAATAAAGTAGCTATGAAATGGTTTTTGAAGTGAAAGCTTGTTTAGGCGTGTTTTGCAGTTGTCATAGAAAATGCGACACCAGCACCAGCCGCGTATCAATGAACAATACACCAAAGAGAATACAATCTACGCAAGTTATTTAGTTTACTTTATTTAATTCTATACGGCCATTAGTAGCTATTTTTTTATACCGCTTCGGTGGTAGACTAGCACACGGCCCACCTGATGGGAAGTGGTCACCGTGGGCTATGGACGTATGCAACACCAGCGGCGTCACACTCGCGCTGCCGACCCTAAAGAGACCTTCTAATGCCTTGTGACAATTCACATGTTATTTTTTATACTGTTGGTTAATGGCACTTGGTGGAATTTATGATATGGTATATTGATAACACACTTGTACTTTTCCACGGTGTTTTCTATTGAACCTGACCAGTACGCTATTCTCAAAGAATAATTCACATGTGTAGTTTTGTGAAGCAAATACTTTTTACTTTTTGTACAGACTGTTTTCACTTTTTAATCTAAGTTTGGTAGTATTTTGCCGCTTCCACTATAACGAGTGTTCCGATGAGTTCTTCCAATGACTATCGTTCGGACGTTAACTACTGTTTAAAATTTTAATTTACACTAATATTAGGATATATTAGGAAACGTAATTTTGTTGGGGGATATAGGTATGCTATAAAAGATACAAACATTTTGCAGTACGCCTGTCAATCCCTGATCGGCTAGCCCAACGCCAACATCGATTTTCGGTCCCACGCAATAGGGCACGAACCTATTGCCATCAAGCGGGTGAAGAACGCCAGTACTAACGTACATTAAATATTCGTTTGAAGTCCGGCGTTTCCTAACCTATTAGGACTATTAGTAAACTATTTAGTAATGCTAATTAATACGCTCGCAAAGCAAAAGCGACTACGTTTAACATATTTCGGATCTGTGGTTTTCGCTGAGAGCTTTGACCCAATTTCATGTTTTAAACTCGGGGAAAATTCGAATACTGACACAAAAGTTATAGGAATGAGAGATAATAATGCAACATTCTGGTGCCAGTGCAGCACTTGCATATACTCGTACCTACAGGAAACATGTAATCTCCTTAGATTATTTACTGCTTAGTAAACAGCTGTTTAACAGGTCGTTTACATTTTTGCCAATTTAACGAAAGTAAACTAAGAAAGTAACTCCGTCTATCTGTCTGTCTGCCTGTCTGTCTGTTACGCTTTCATGCCCAAACCACTGAACAGATTTTGATGAAATTAGGTATAGGGGTAGATTATATTTTGAGAAAGGACATAGGCTATGTTTGGTCGCGGTAACTGACATCCACGCGGGTGGAGCTGCGGGCAAAAGCTAGTAACTGATAAGGGATAAGATAAAGTTTGTTCACTCAGTTTACTGTATGTGCTAGTGACGCCCTCTGAACTAAATGTCGTTCAACCCCCACGCGGCCCGCGACGAGCGGAGGCAACTAGGGCATCGGACGTCGCAGAATGACCTCTGGTCCCCATAAGCGCGGTCCTGGTAGAGACGGGTGGAGCCGCCTGTCACCCTAGCAGAAGCAGACCTCGGCGGCGGCACGCGTTGCGCGCCTCCCCATACCCGTGGACGAGCTGGGGACTCCGTGGTCCCCACACCGGAAGAGGGCCAGATCGAGAGATATGGTTCTGGGTCGACCGGCGTGCGAGGGATATAACTACGATAATCTCACCTCCGGCAACCGACGGCCCACAAACGGCGTGCGTTTTAGTCGGTTCGAGTCCTACATAACCCCCCCACCGGCTCCAGCGGGGGATGTATCTATGGGAATTATTCGCACGATAAAAAAAGGTGTTGTTAAATAGTAAACAGTCGCATGACTGCCTGCTGGTGACCAGAATAACCATGACTAGTCTCCAGCGCAAGTTTTACTCACGAGTTGGTATAGCTGTCGTTCCCTTAAAAGCTATATACGCCAAACCAGAAGGAGGAGAAGGATAAAGGCGACTCCAGTTTTTTCTTTTCTTCTAAATGTATAACAGAATCTAAAAAAAATCTTGCATTAAGGTGATTACATACGCGAATGACTTTGACCATACAAATGTTCAAGGTCATTCGCTCGTTTTTCAGCCGTAAAAATCAGTAAAACTAATTTTAATAGATAATTTTATAGGGGACGATTACAAACTAAGAAGGTCACGTCATGCTAATACACTCATTTAACATATATCTGAAATTTTAGATTATTTGGATGCATATTGTAGAAAATATTTGGTTTCATAAGAAAGAGTAGAGTGATGTTCAGAGCCTTTTTTCTACTATGTCCTCCTTTTTTATTGAATTTATGAAAAGGTTAAGTTACTCTGTATATCCTGTAGTATGCAGGAATGTAAATTTCAGATCTTTAGGTTTTATAGTTAAAAAGAAAAACGGTTTCGAAAATACCGATTTTTCGATGCTAACCTGATTCGGGGCCTTAACAAACTCTTGTGGTAAAACACCGTGTCAGAATTAAAAGCCTTTGTGTCTACAGTAATCCAAACTTAGACAAGGGTCTACATAAATATTCATTTGGTTTTTTCCAACATTCATCAAAACACCAGACACAGACGCGACATTTTAATCTTGGTTTTCTTTTCAGGCTTTTGATATTATTCTAGAATTTTCCGTATTCTGCTTGTAAAATATTTAAGAACCATACCTGTAGGATTCCTTTGTGATGATAGATTGATTGTCCTGAAAGGATATGATTACGTCAATGCTCATACAAAAATAAATTATGGAATTTTTCTTTTTTGTTGAGTCAGGGTTTTTTTTTCGCTAGTATGGTTTTTTCCATATACCACACTTTGTAAAGAGGAACTAATTTGTTCCTAACGTCCAATGTACACGGTAAACTGTATACTCGTATGAATTCCAACATCTATTAATCAAAGGTGACCATAAAAATAAAATAACATTCAAGGACATCTATCATACTTGAATACATTTTATAGATACATTACATATTACAGAAAAACTCAGACTATGTAATACAAACAAATATACATTATTTTCAAATTTATAAATGTTTACACCAAGCGGCAATCGAACTCAAGACTTCGGACATCAAATAAAGTCAATTTCCATCCTGTTCATAAATTAATTCTAGATGGTAAACACAAAGGGCAAAAAGCTTTACCGTTTCAAATAAGTTGACCCGTTGTCGTAAAATTCAAATCAGGTGCGCTAACACAAAGCTTTAGGGGTCAAGAAACTACGGTACGGTACACAGGGTGAAGCTTGTTCAAACTAGAAGACTTTGAACTTTTTATTTTGTAAGTAACTTTTCATTTTATAGTTTTCGTCTTCTTCTTCTTCTGGCGAATCGACGGCATTTCCCAGTATGCTGCTACCTAGATCGCGTTCTCGGAGTATAGGACTTTAAGAGCGCCTTAGGTAGATGGTAATTGGGCATGCAACACATGTTAGCGGGTAGGACATGGTCTGTAGAGCAACTCTACACTCAAACCGCAGAATAGTTTTAGCAAATAGTTTTTGTTTTACAGTGGTGGTTTTTAGAAACTTAAACAATATTATTCAGTACTATTTTATGCTTAAAACCAGCATTTATTGGTTTGTTTCAATTTGAATAAGAACAATTCAATTCGTACTAATCTTGTATAATAGCTCATATTTTTTGTGTAATCCAAAATTAGTACCAGATATAATGCCATGTGGTTACCTGGTGTATTAATGTCTACAAATTATTAGGCTGCCTGTATAACTGCTCGTATGTTTGTCTGAACTGAAATTACATACCTAATCTCATTTATCTCTTACCACCAAATTTGGATAGGTAGGGAGAGGGACACTACTGACGGTGGATGTGAGCGCTGATGCATTACAAGATGGCCACCCTAAACCTACATCTGGCTCGCAAGTCCACTGCGTCACGGTGTTCCTCTCTGTATCACGCTATGGACCCGGCGACCGCACGGTGATCCATGGAGTGCTGAGAATCGGATCTCATTTTATGTGAAAGTCGATTGTCTTGTGAACTATGACATGTATGTGAACCTTGTAGTCGACTAGTCGTATAATAAATCCGAATACGCTCTGCGTGTGAACTAGCACAAGGCGTTGACGTAATTATTGTAGGGAACAAGAGATCCGCTCGCTTGCACGTTCTATCAAATTAAGACTAGGTACTTGACCAACAAATCTGAAAAAAAAAAAAAACGTTGTCAATTTGCTTGTGTGTGAGGGGTGCGTCATTTTGGCCATTGATGATACTTTCATCAATCCAAATGGAGTGGACATCTTCCAAAATCGTTTTATGAATGTGACAAATGCATATTAATAAAATGGATATGTTCCAGCATTAGATTTCCAAAATGGACTGAAATCCATGCATTCCCTCCAACAAAACGTTTTATTTCATTTGGACAGTCTTCGAAGGGGCGGTTCCATATAAAAGCATTCCAAACAGACGTATCGTCATTGGCTACCTTTAGACAAACCAAATCTTGTGTGTCTCTGTGAGTGCGTATGTGCGTATGAACGATATTGCGTGCTGGTTTTAGAAGGTAGTTATTACGTGATTTGTAATATAATTTCAGGTTAAGAACCAAGAATATCTCGCAAACCATTGTTAACCATAGTTTGCAAGATTATCTAGATTTTACCATTATGTTTACTTTTAGCCATTCCGTGACTAACTTTAGGTGCTTTTTATGTCATAGAATAAACATTGAAAATAGTGGTTTACATAATATTGTCTTATGATATAATGTTGTGTTTGTTAAGGGAGGCACAAAGTGCTTTCTACTTTTATAATGACGTAACGACCATTGCTAAAGTTTTAGCTCCCTCAATAAATTACTCCATATAGTAAAATCTCACAGAACCTAGATAATAGAAGCAAATTGAACAGATTTCCAGAGGGATAGACAGACAGAGGTACCTTCGCATTAGGATAGATTGCTTATACTAAATACAATTAATATTTCAGCTGCAAGCATCAACGAGACATGCATGTTCAATGAGCAATGTGAAGACGTGGACTTCAAGACAGAATGCAAGAACGAGCGGTGTGCTTGCAAGTACGAGATGGTCCCCGAAGTAATGGTGGACGGTGGCGTCGTTTGTACCTGTGAGTATCATTTGAATAATTATTATCATCATCATTATAATAAATAGCGTCGGTATACATTCTCGTTATTAACGTTCTTATATTCAATACTTCAATAGTGTTCACTATTGTGTTAACGGGAAATTAACGTGATCATGGTATAGGTTCATGCATACCTTTGATTTGCCTGACGTTTCGACCATATTACACCGGCCCTGGTCACAGGCTGACTGGCTCAGCAGTGCACGCCCGCCGGCTTCGAGTCTGTGAGGTAGTAGGTTCTTCATCTACCCGCACTTTCTCGATATTTTTGAAATTTTGTTCTCGCCATGTTAAAATTATTACCGCCCGTTAACATTATTGTATATCATGGAACGGGAGAGTTTAAAAGTTAGAATAGCGTCGGTAGCTTAGTGGTTAAGGAGTCGGCCTTACGATCGAGAGGTCCCGGGCTCGAATCCAAGCCATTACTACCGACGTGAACCAACTCCTAGCACAAGCAATTTAGTTGAAGGGGTTAAAGGGAATATTAGTAATTTCAGTTGCTAATATTATTCTTAAAAAAAATAAGCAAGCTGAAGTGGCAGTGAGCTGGCCACATCTGTAGGAGCAAACAAGTCCATGAGTGGAAACCGCGAGAAGGCAAACCAAAGGTGGAACGCCTAGCCAGGTAGACTGACGACCTAAAAAAGGTGGATGTGTACCTATGGTGAATCGGGAAGCCTATATCCATCATTTCAATAGGCTAAATAATTGATTGATATCATCATCATTACCTGCCTGTTCATAGTTTTCTTACATACCCTTGTCTCTTTCATATGTCTATCAAACGTCGTTTTTTTTTTTTTTTTATACCACTTATGTGGCAGACAAGCACACGGCCCACTTGATGGAAAGTGGTTACCGTGGCCTATGGACGTATGCAACACCAGGGGCGTCACACTCGTGCTGCCGACCCTGAAGAAACCTTCTAATGCCCTTCTTGAAGAACCCCATATTGTAGTCGCTTGGGAAAACCATCGCGGGGAGTTCATTCCGAGGCTTCCGGCGACTATTGTTTTAGCCAAAACAGTACAGTCAAACAAAAAAAGGTTAGTTTTAATTTAAAGAAAAAACTCTTTGATTGAAAAATGTCATCTATCGTATATGTCACTCATCAACTCCTCCTAAACGGCTGAATCGATTT
Source organism: Eilema depressum (assembly GCA_914767945.1). Classification (NCBI taxonomy): domain Eukaryota; kingdom Metazoa; phylum Arthropoda; class Insecta; order Lepidoptera; family Erebidae; genus Eilema; species Eilema depressum. The sequence goes on from OU612021.1 coordinate 3,240,723, forward strand.
GAACGAATTTTTTTGTATGCAATTTGGTGGCACCCTGGATGGTATTCTAAGTTATCACCTCTGTTACTTAAAATAATTATCATAGTGATAGTCAACATTCACTATTAGTTTAAAATTAGCGCCGTAGCTTCAAATAGGAGGTCAGGTAGCAGTCGCTTCACGGTAAGTATTAAAGTTCGATCCTAACTGAGTTGGATAAAGGCTCAGGGAATGGATCAATGGTAGGTATTAGAAACATATTCAGGCTTCCCTTAAAATAACTTAAAAGTTATGCGAAAAAACGCGGACCCTACATTGACACTAGAGTATCAATTTGTTCCTAGACAGTGTTGGTTTGCGGTGGATAGGGCGAACGGATGGAGAACAGCCTTATTCCGTAGTCGCCTTCGACTACGGGAACTTCATCTGTCATGTCTGGGCTGTTCTTCATCCGTCAGTAAATATACCTACCTACAGCCTAAGACACAATGCCCACTTGACGGCAATAGGCTCGCCCCCTGAGACTGGTTACACGGGACCGAAAACATATTGAAATATGGGCTTTCAGGCGTGATTATGTATTGTGTATGTAATAGTCATGAAAGTACGTGTAGGTGTGATCAAACCCCCCCCCCCCCCCCCATATGAGGATAGCCGCAGCTCAGACCGATTTCAACACAATTTTTTTGCTAAAGTCAAGGTTTCGTAAAACTGAGCTGATTGAAATATTTTTGACACCGTTTTATTAAGAAATAGCGTATCCCGGTACCTATCTGTCATTTTTTTGTGAAAAACCTTTTTCAAATTTGTCTGGTAATAGTAGAGGCATTTTTCAGGACGAAAACACGGGTAAGAAAATCTATGGAAAAGTGACTGCTAAGAAAATCTATCTTTTTGGAATTGCAGGCAATAAACTCATGCCTAGAATAAGAAAGTATACCTAGATATTTATACATTTTATTACATAAATGATTTTTTCCCTGAAGGGGTGCACGAGCCAATCTTTTCTATGTAATAAGCTTCTCCTGACCGCTCGAGAACGTCTCAAAAATCTTTCTGCGCATGTGGCATTGGTGCTTTTGCGCATGTGCTTTGCCCTCTCTAAGCTGACGTACCTGCTGCGGACCGCGCTAACCTGGGTTTGTCCGGTAGACGTCGCGGCTTTCGATGACATCCTCAAGTCCACAGTTGAGTCGATCCTCAATGTATGGCTCAACGAAAATCAATGGGTACAGGCGACTCTCCCCAACCGTCACGGGGGTATTGGGTGAAACGCGCGCGGGATATGGGTTTACCAGCTATGCTGGCATCGGCACATGGGGCTGCGGACATTGTTACTGCCATCCTCCATAATAATGGTGGCAGAGTAACCGTGCCCTTTGCAGCGGACGCCGAGACAGTGTGGCTAGCCCGCAGTTCGGCGGCGTCAGGCCCTGTCACGCCTCATGTCCAGCGCGCTCGGGACGATGGCACAGCTCGAAGGCTTAGGAGGGGCTGGTGGAGATGCCACGGGGACCGAATCCGATCTGGCGAGGCTTCGGGCGGTGTCGCAGCCGGAATCGGGAGCATGGCTGCACGCGCTGCCTTCACCTCACCTGGGCACTTTATTGGACGAGAATTCTTTGCGAGTGGCAGTGGCCCTTCACCTGGGCTGCAAGGTGTGTGAACCCCATAAATGCACCTGCGGCTCCATGGTGGGCGGCGACGGTCAGCACGCACTGAGTTGTCGAAGAAGCGCGGGTAGGTTTCCGCGTCACCATGCTCTCAATGACATACTCCGGAGAGCCTTTGTATCGACTGATACCCCAACCACGTGTGCCGTACCGTCCTGTCTTCAGTAACCGCTACAAGAAAACCGGTGACATTCGCTTCGCCTCGTACCGGGGGCGAGGTTGGCCGTTGCTATACAGCGGGGCAATGGCGCTAGCGTCATGCTTTGCCCCTGTTACGGTGACGGGCGGCGGGGCGGGTTAGTTGATTAATTTTGACATGATGTTCGAATTTAGTATTTAAGGTGACATATTACTGTAGTTTTAATTTGTTTTATTGGTGTACATTAAAGAAATTACTAAAGCCAATGATATTTTTGAATTGATCAGATTTTGCTTTAATTATTACGTCTCTTCGTCTTTTTGTTTGACTGTACTGTTTTTGGTTTTAACTATAATTTTTTTGTTCTTTTTTATGGGTGGTCCCAGTCGCCGGAAGAAAAATATTAAATTTAAAATAAATTTGATTGCGGTCCCAGTCGCCGGAAGCCTCGTTCATTCGAGTTCATTCCACAGCTTGAGTGTGCGAGGGATGAAGTTCCTTTCATACCGCACAGTGCGCACCGTTTCCGGTCGCAATGTGTGAGGATGAACTCCCCGCCTATGACGAGAAGTGCGATGATAGAATGTAGCTGTGGGCATCATGTCAAACAATTCATCTGAGCACAAACCATTGTATAGGCGGTAAAACACACAGTGAAGCAAAGTCTCTCCTGAGACTGAGTGGTTCCACATCGCCTGTGATCGCGTCGTTTCTTCAGTTACTTCTTTCCTTGCCATGAGCTTGTGTGTCTTCAGATGTTTAGCAAATTGTCTTTCAAATAGATAGCCTGTTAAACTTTAGTTGTTAAAAAAATAGATCGGTCTTTTTTTCTTGTATTTTTAATAATGAAATTAATTTTCATGTCCATATAGTCAATTATTTTATTTTATTTTATTTTCTTAGCCCCGACGTTACAAGCACCACAGAACCAACAACGTTTGCATCTGAATCGAAAGGTTGTGTAACTTCTTTGTTTTATTTTTATTGTTTTACTAAAATCTAATTCCCAGTGGTCAAAATGTAGGTAAAAAACGCAAGTTTTACGCTTATAGTTACGGCCTGCAGTTCAAGCTTCCTCAAACCTGTTCAGATCGTCAGTGACATGACTGTTATGTGTTGAAAGAACCCTGTACGGTGATAGTATCTGCAAAATGAAGGCGAGGTGAAGTCAAATTGACGTGTTCTTTATTAAAAAAAAAACCATTCTTAAAATGCTAAATTAAATTTAAAACGACTGAATACACCAGCAAAATACTGATTTAAACTATTATAACAATTTGAAGATACAGATAATTAATAAATAACCAGAACATAAAACATAAAGGTTGCCTGGAAGAGATCCTACCGTGGCCGTTTTTCCTTTCAACCCACTGTTTCCCTCGAATAATTTTTCCGATTTCTACCCAGAGGTCTTTCGGTTTTCTACGCACGAGCCGAACCTATAAAGGCGCCTATTGTACATTGCACATTTATTTAAATAAGTACGTACTGTTAATGTTAGATTTATGGTGTACAATAAAGAGTTATCTATCTACTTATCTATCTATCCATCTAATTTCCGTTTCAGCGGTGAAAGCTGTGGAAGAGTCGACGAGGACACTCGATCCTGCGATGATCGGTGTCCTAGTCGGCATGGCTGTCATGTTCATCATTATCTGTGTCGTGCTGCAGCTCTTCAGCAGGTGAGACTGAAATATTATTTTTACCATTTTTGACACGATTATCCAACAACTACATAGATTTACAGACGTGTAAATATGCCTGTTGTATCATTAAAAGTGTCCCTACTCATTTCATAACATGAACAATAAATAGCTATTTGTTATAAAAGAGTGCAAAGTTGCTTTTTAACCGCTTGCTCAACCGAACAAGCGAAGGGTTCTGAAATTGGGTAGGGAATCAAAAGAGCACAAGGTGAAAAATCTTTGGAAGCGAGATCCCTTTCGGCGCTATACCGCTTCCGAAAGGCGGCGCAGGAGCGCGGACACGATCCTGAGCCTGAAGAAATTCGGGCCGTGAGATCCCGGCTCCACAGGGACATGGTGGGGTTACTAGCATAATGTTTTTTTCGCGTAATGACAATTCAGTTAGGTTGACATGAAAGCATGTTACCTAGATAGCTGAAAGACAATTCAGCTAAATGACATAAAAACAGAATACCCAGTTAGCAGAGAGTCAACTCTGCTGGAAGACATAAAAGCAGAATTGGCGGAGTGGGAGCTACAACTTGGGCAAGACTCATCATGGGGGAGTGGCTAGTGAGGCCACACGGCGGCCTCTCATTCTGGCTGACCCAGATCATCACCGATCATGGATGCTTCGGACGGTATCTGCATCGGACCGCGAAGAAAGAGCTTACGTCCGAGTGCCATCACTGCGACGCGAGCGAGGACTCGGCGCTGCACACGCTCACCGAGTGTCCGGCATGGGAGACGTCGAGACGGGAGCTGGTGGCGACCCTGGGAGTGAGAGCTCTCACGCTCGCCACTTTGCTCGCAGCGATGGTTCGCTGCGCGGATGCGTGGGCCGCCGGCGCCTCCTTCTGCGAGCAAGTGATGCTCGTGAAGGAGGCGGCGGAGCGGGAGCGAAGGAGAATCGCAGACCTTGCGGCCCGCGAGGAGCGAAGGAGAATCGCAAACCGCGCGGCCCGCGACGAGCGACGGCAACTCGGGCGTCGGAGGTCGCAGAATGACCTCCGTCCCCCATGAGCGCGGGCTTGGGGGTGACGAGTGGGGCCGCCTGTCAGCCTAGCAGAAGCAGGCCACGGCGGTGGCGTGCATTGCGTGCCCCCCCATACCCGGGGGCGAGTTGGGGACTCCGTGGTCCCCACACCGGAAGAGTGCCAGATCGAGAGATATGGCCTTGGGTTGGCCGGGGTGCGAGGGATATGGCTATGACAATCTCACCTCCGGCAACTGACGGCCCACAGAAGGCGTGCGTTTTAGTCGGTTCGAGTCCGACATAACCTCCTCCTCCGGCCCCGGCGGGGGAGGTATACGTGGGGATTTTTCGCACGATAAAGAAAAATAGGAAAAAAATCTTTGCACTCAAGTGCAACACGTAACTTTCATCGAGGCCTCCTTTCATCCCACCTCGGCGAGAAAATAACTAAATGTAAAAAAAAACATTTAACAATATGCATGAAAAAAACACGGCGCGCGCAAAGCAAATAAAAGAGTAGGTACACCAAGGAGGTTCGGAGTGTCACCCAGTTTCCGAAAGGCTGATCTACGTCAAATTAACTAATAATCGGCTCTTATCAAGTAGCAATTGGGTTGCTAGAAACATGGTTAAATAGTTTAATTTGATTATCGTGTCGGATAACATAGCTCGTTATCCCACACGATTAAACGCTAAATTCAACTAACTCAAAAGGTATTTATTACAATTTCTGATACATTACCATTGTATTTTTTACAAATACGCAAAGTCACGTGAAAATAGATTCGTAAAGATAATTGTGCTAATATTAAAATAATATTATTTTCAGAGCACGATGGCGAGAAAATCGAACTATTTTCAATACACCGAACCCTCGTCTAATGAATGTGTCACTGCTGAGAGACTCCAAGCTGTTGCATTCACAGGTGACCTTATTATCTTTACCTGTACCTATACCATAATATATTACGAGTGATTGTTGTATATCTACCTTAGGTATACTTATTTATTTTAACTTATTAGTCGTCTTCAACATTTCAGCGTTGTGTTCAGATTTCCTTGAGCTTGGAAAACGAAATTCGCATTTAAAGAATATTAGTAAACAGGATTCAAAAGTTTTACCCCTTCCAGTCTTCTGGGAACGTTACCACAAGAGGCATGCGATGCGTAGGAATTCCACGACGTATTTTAATTTTTAGCAATAATTTGTTCATTATTAGTTCGGATAGTTTAAGTTTTACATAAATTAGTTTTAGTTTCAGTCACAAGTTCCTTATTCTATATTAAATTTCATCTACGATATTAGCTAAAAGTGCAAGCAACCCAAAATCATAAAAGTTCTCAAATTCCGTATTTTAAAATTTCCAAATATTTGTTTATCTTTTTTTCAGGACCGCCGTGGCTCTCGCGTGAGTGTACGGCCTCCATCAAGACAGGCGAGTCAGCAGGAACTTAGACCTCATTCGCCAAGTCCAGGTACATCGACTTAAATAGGTATCAAAAGTCAAATTTATTAATACTATTTACTTTGGTTATCCCAAACTTTTGTTATTCACGGCAAATAATAATAGAATTTTCCAAACACAAAGATTAAATTTAATAGTACAATTCAAACAAAAAATTAATACATTTTTGATCAGATTGATCAAGTCAAGGGGACGAAAAGTACCCTCGATCAAACGTGCCCATCAAGCTGGGTAAAATATTATTATTTACCGTCAATAAATAAATCTAATTTTTACTTTGGTTATGTAGTTACAAGAGCAAACTTAAAATTTTATACACAAAAAAGAAACTGTATAAACCAATGCAGTTATGATGATAAATCATATGATATTGGAAATTTGGTTAATAAATAATTAAAGGATATTCTTTTGGTCACTTATACATAAAATTGTTTAAATTACCAATACACAAGAACCCTAAAAATATTAAAATTTATCAGTGCAAATTCATTACAAAGTATCAAAATCAGTAATCAGTATTTATCTTAGGACAAATATTACATACAAACACTTACATACTCGTAGTATTTACAAAGCAGGTGATTGAAGAAATCATTTTTTACACATTTATAATTATGACATACAAACACACATAAACGAACTATTTATTAATAAAATCTCAATGTTGTTCGTATTAGTAGATTAATTTACAGTAAGTTGCAGAGATTGTTTCTAAATAATTTTATTGTGCTCAAGAACCACCAATTTTTCTGATTCAAGTTCAGCCTCGCTTTTGATAATGCAGCTAACTGTACCTACATGTTAATATTGCACCAATGTTAAGATTATAGATAGATATATGTTTGGATATTCAATTAAATGTTTTTATTATTTAACTGTGTATTCGGAAACATTTTTTTTTTATTTATAACCAAATGGGGAATGGGCAAAATGAATTTATGAAAGAAATTTTATTCACCTATGTTAATTACAAAATTGTAGCCTTTGATGTTCAATTTGCTTTAAGCTTAGTATCCACTAGGCAACATTGTTGTTTAAATTGCGCAACATAGTTGCATAACAAAGATGCGCAGCAACTAGGTACTTTGTTGCCTGTCTACACATTATCAATCGTCGAACAAAAAATAAGCCGCGTGTCATGATGCCTGATAACTTGCAACATCGCGCATGTTGCACAACGATGCTGAATTTCTTGAGTAGGTACCACGCGTTGTGCGTGAAATGTAGTCTAGTGGATACGAGGCTTTCGTATACTATGCAAAAATTTACTTGTTTGAATCTTCCCTGAATACAACCAATTTATGAAAAAAAAAAAAACAATTCATAATGACGGATTTGTATATTATCAATATATATATTGTGATGTATTTTGTATAATTTGATCTTGCCCTTTCCCCTCCTCACTGACAATGCTAATCATGAATATTTCATGTATCAACAGCACGCCACCATCAAAGTCATCAGCTACACCGAAAGTCCTCAGGTTACATAATGATATCATTTCGCTTGTTACGTACCTAAGCTCACTTATTTTTAGTTAAGCATCAGGTAGGTGGGATCTTACACTAGCTTGGTTTGAAATCTCGTTTTAATCATCATAGATACAGACATCAATAAATAGAAAAATGTGTTCAAATTAGGAGAACATGTAGTTATTTAAACTATCATGGTCACTCACATTTCTAATAGAGCCATCAGGATATTTACCTTGTTGTATAGTTTGGAGTATCGTAGGAACGGCTTCGTCCGAACTGCAGTTCCTCCGTGATCATGGTGCTTGCAAAAGCACCGAAATATCGAAAACCCATCGCAAATCCATCGCATCCTAAATATCGGAAACTCGAAACAATACAACATGGTAAGTATCCCGATGACTCTGATAAGAACAATGTAGTTATAGTACTATACGATTGTTAAAATTAATCTTAAAAGTACACATAACTGAACTTACATTTTATTACAACTTACAACTTACATATTCATAAAAATTAAAATAATATTTAAAAACTCCAAGAAATTAAGTTGAAACTAAACTAAACTATAAGGAATAGCTAAAGGTATATGACGCTTTTATGTGGTAATAACTATTAATAAAGTCACCTAGAGTCTATAAATATTAATAAAGTCACCTAGAGTCTATAAATATCAAAACCGAGTTATTTTTCTTTAGATTTAAAATGTCATTGAAACCAGTTTCGTTTCTAGTTTTTAACAGTTGAAAGAAATCACAAATCTTAACCTTTTTTATCTGCCGTGCATGCCATTTCATAGTTAAAGACAAAAAATCTTAGACAAGTAAAATATTATAAACAAGTAAAAATAATTAACATTGAAAAAGTGAATTGCTCAGACGGGACAGAAGGGACTGGTCGAAATTTCATCCAATCTCAATCGATTTGAATAATTAGTATATTCATTGCTTTAAAATTTTATTGAAAGTAAAATTATACATAGTCTAAAAAAAATAATTATAGTGAGTATTTTCAATATAATGCAAAAATAATTTGATTTTACAAAACAGTTTGTGAAAGTAGTGTTTAAAAGAAGAATTTAGAATCAATTTCGTTGCTATAAGTAAAAATTCACTAAATAAAATCTCTAAATTAAAACCTAGACTGTTATAAATAAGGGAACTGTATTGCAATTTAATTTAAAGCCTCAAAAGGCTCAAGAAAAATCAACAAGTTACCAAATTGTCACTCAAACTTACGAGAACATTACTCACAACACAACACACATTTTTTATTTTTTATAGTTTAAAGACCGTACATACTAGCAATAATAATAATATTCCATAAATAAATATCAGGTAAATTCATATATCATTAGGAATGTATATCGTATCGTACATTAATCAAATCATAATAAAAGCATTGCATTAGAACAAGCTAGGCTTACAACCTCTAGATTTATGTAATGGTTTACAAATACTCTTTTAAAATTGTACTGTAGACAGTACAGGTATTTATGCTCATTTAGACTGCTGTTTTAGACATAACATACATTTAACTGCTTCAGTAAAGTTAAAAGTTGACATTGCCTTCTTTGTAATTCTATTCTAAATAAATAATACATCAGTATTCAATAAAATACGAATCTATAAAGTATTAGAAGTTTAACTTGCATCGAACTATATTTTGAAGTTTTCGATATTTTTACTAACTATACCATCAACCTTATCTTATACAAATGCATGAATCTATTTTTAAATTTAAAAAAATCTTTAACACATACAGAAATTAGATTAAAAAATAATGTTGAAAAATAGAAAATTATGCTAAATCCACTCCGATAGACTTCAAGCTATTCATTGATATGATTTTTAGGTTCAGTTTTAAAAAATATTTCACGGCATGTCCTCCTTTTCAAAATCATGCTGAAAGCATGCTTTGCCTTTCATAGTTACTAGATCGTATTTTACAACTTATTTGTTTTCAGGATCTCGACGTGGATCAAGAGCTAGTAGTGGACATTCGGCCACGTCTCTAAGATCAGCTACTCTTAGATCACCGACTACTCCTGGACCGACATCCGTCACCGTCGAGATTCGTGCTCCCGATGTGTAAAGATAGTCTACATAAAAAATACTAACGACAGGAACAACATTAAATATGGAAAAGTTCAAAAAGATATTTTTGAAAATGATACAAGTGACTTCGTCAATGATACAAAAGCTTTGAGACTAAAGTGTGGCAGAAAAATATTTAATTAGATACTGTAAAGAATCAGTCCATCGTTTAAATTATTTGTGATATCTAATACCGATGGTTCAACAAATTATTATTAGACTTATATTCGTCAGATTTATAGCAATATGCACTTACCTGTCGTAAATTCAGCCACTTAAAAGTGCCTCAAAAATAAATAAAGTTTCGACTCACATGATATAATTTTGGAATTAAGATAAAGTATGACACAAATTTATTATGTAATAATGATTAAATAATAGTTTATTGATCACATTCACGACCCAATTAAGATCACATAATAATAGAAGTAGAGCACAGTTCAACAATTCATAGTTTAAGAAATAAGTTGAATTACTTAAGCTTTTTTAGCGAATAAACAGTAACGCTTTGTGGCAAACATTTGTAGTTTAATAGTTTAAAACGTCGATTACTATTAGATAGATCAGGTTATTTCTTCTTTTTCATAATCCCATGTAAGTACTATGCTAGATTCTACTCCCTGCCTTAGAAATAAAGTATAGCTTACATATAAGCATTGTAGAACTAAACAAATATTTAGTTACGGGGACCATCCTCCTGAATGGAGCGATCAGAATTTTGAACGGTGGATATTTTAAATAAACGGAGTGAAGCTTCGATGCCGCTTTCTATACTATAAGAAGACTTTTAAATTTTAGCGTTAAGAATGATTATAGCTTTTCTTTAACAATTTCTATGAGAGAGAGTTGTGAATCGAAGTTAAGATTAAATTTTTGAGTTCTTTAGTCTATTAGTCTTCAATGTGTAAATCGGGGAAATTTACACAGAGTAAAATAATATAACTACTTCGTAAGTTACTTCATTGCACCTCTGATGCTTTGACCAAAGTTTATGCAACACGCACAAGATGTGAGTACATTTAGTGGTTCTTCGGTAAAATATTTACGAATGTGTACAACGGCAACACACATGATCAAAAACTTATAAATTATCAAAAAAAAAAAACCTATCATCTTCATTAATTTGTATGGGTAATACTTCAATTAAGGGGAAGAATTGACGTATGGCCGATACATTATCATTCACAGCGATAATCAACGTACTAATATAAGCTATTGTACTTTAATATAACAAAAATATGCTCACATTGTGAAAATGTGTTTCTTACACTGTGCTAGTTATGTACCTACTGGACAATTTATGCTGTAATTTAATTATATAAACTTTTATTATAATATAAATTATACTTCCCAACTTTGTGTTTTATTATGCTATTATTATTTTCTTCTTCCGCGTGGTTGCCAGCAGAGTAGAATTTTGGGCACCTCATCTATTCTCATGCCACCGCATCGTACAAGGCGACTAAAGCTGGGTCCACATTTTGTATCATTTACCCGATCCGATCACCGTATCCGTATCGGCGACGCGTATCATAATCGCATGTGGACGGGTGATGATACGCGTATCACTGATATATACATTGTGATATGTCGCCGATATGGATACGGTGATCAGATCGAGCAAATGATACAAATGTGGACCCAGCTTAAAGGCTGTTTAACATCAGACTGATATATATACGGTCCAGACAGCCTCATATGCATAATTCGAGTCATCAATAGTGCCCGGAATGTGGCAATAGGTTCACCCCCTATTACGTGGGACTGAATACAATGATTGGCTAAAATGTGGATTTTCATTCACCTCTGCCTAACCCTCCGGAGTGAATTATTTATGTATGTATTATTTTCTCCTCATCTTCATTCTGACTTAAAAACGGACCCCAGACTCCGAGATCTGATCGCAACCAGGACTATCGCAAGGATGTTGATGTATAAAGATATGATTCCGTAGCCGACGGCATACGACAATTACTGCCGACTGCAGCAGTATAATCTATCACTGTTTCAGCCAGATCCGTTCTACCGATAGAGCATGATTGAATAACAAACATCCGCTCTTTATCAACTTTCACAATTATAATAAGATACAAGTTTTTGGCTGTAGGATGCTATTAGATTGAGAACCTTTTATTCATGTCCAATCCACCAATCAATCAATCAAAGTCCATCGCAGTCCATTGCTTGACATTGGACTCTCTCAATATTGGGAGGCTTTGGCCTACTGTTTCCACGCTGGCCAGACGGGTTGGTACAGGGTTTTATTTCGAGTTTTTCTTCTCTCGTAGTGACAACGTCTGCTTTACCATCAGTCGCTCGCTCGTGTCGCTCTTACGACACCCTTCGGATAAGATGGAGTGGTGATACCTTGTATTCTTTCTCTGTCACACCCTTTCGGTCTCTTAGGTCCAGTTCCTGTCAAACAAATAAAAGCAAATATAGACGTAGGCAAAATTAAGAGAACGCCATCTATTGAGTACTAAATAAATGAAAGTAAAGGTTCAGAAACATGTTTTAAAATATTAGCAGATTAGATACTAATACAGCTAGGACTTGCAAGATGTCACTTCTAGATGTTTCTCGAGTCTACAGGTTTGTCTGCCACACTGAACTCCATAAGATATCTATAAGAGCTTTGATAGAGCGGGATAATATACTCCAACATCGAATATAATAGAACAGAAACGTTTATTTCCAAGAATATTATTATGGTCATTACAGGTATTAAATTTTTCATGATCTGCATACTCTGCCAAGTGTGGCGTGCAAATATTTGACAAATAAATTAATCATTGTTTAATACGGTAATTTAAGATAATAACATTTAAAATTTAATAATTTAATAGAAACTTTCTACACAGTATACCAAACGCTAGGTTGGGCCACAACTCACAAAATACTCGATAGTGCCTTTCTCGGCATTTTCAGGAGTAGGATAAGGAACCATTTCTTAATAATGTCATAACCATTGAAAATAATGTCTCTCTTATGACTCGGCCTCAGATATATGACTCTTAACAATAGTGCCCGGATTACGACAACAGGCTCACCCCCGATTACGTGTGACCGAATATAATGATTGGTGAAATGTTGGTGTTAAGTTAATTTACCTCTGCCTAACCCTCCGGGGATAAAGGCGTGATTATAGTATGTATTTATGTATATACTTGGGCATTAATTTACGTATGCATTTATTTACGTATCTATCTCTATATATAACGTAAGTTTACAAAACTGGTCGCGTTGGCAAATGCCAAATATTTAAATACCTATATTTAAATATAACAAATTCTTGGAAATTTTAAAGTATTTAGTTGGTATGCTCATTATTCAAATTCATTAAGATATAGAAACGAAAGAAAGAAAGACGATTAAACAAAAAATACTTGAATTATGTTACAAGTATAATAATGCGGTATGAAAGGAACTTCATACCACGCACACTCAAGCTGTGGAATGAACTCCCCGCGGTGGTTTTCCCAAGCGACTACAATATGGGGCACTTCAAGAAGGGCATTAGAAGGTTTCTTCAGGTTCGGCAGCACGAGTGTGACGCCCCTGGTGTTGCACGCGTCCATAGGCCACGGTAACTACTTTCCATCAGATGGGCCGTGTGCTTGTCTGCCACCTAAGTGGTATAAAAAGAAACGATATTGAACAAAAAACAATTATTTTTTTTTGAATTCTTGTCTCTTTGTCTGTTTGGACGCGATGAGCAAAACCTACTGAACGGATTTTGATGCGGTTTTATTTTTCATAGGCTATGTTTGGTCTCAATGACTGAAATCCACGCGGACGGAGCCGCGGACAATAGCTAGATATATACATATTTTCTTTTTACAAATTCAGGTTGTAAGAAAGATTCACAGTATGAATGTAGAGGGATTTAGTAGTAGAGGTAAGGCGAAAAAAAGATGGATGGATTGCGTGAAAGAGTGAACTTGGGAGTAACTGAGGAAATGAACTCTGACAGGAATGTATGGAGGAGAATGATATGTAGCGCCAACCCCAAATAATTGGGACCAGGGCAGGTAGATGATGATGATTTGTTGTCAAAAATGTTTGTGTACAAAAAAATTAACTTGTTTTTTATATTTGGTCCGTCAATTGACAGCCTCCGTGGCGTAGCGGTAGTGAACGCGGCCGCTACGCAGGAGGCGCGGGTTCGATCCCCGCTCAGTGCAAATATTTGTGTGCATGAAATATGAGTATTTGCATTGGTCTGGTCGTGCCTCGGAGAGCACGTTAAGCCGTCGGTCCCGGTTGCCATAAGAACATCTATGGCAGTCGTTACGGGTAGTTGGAGCCCTAAAAAATCGGTCTAGCTGCATAGCTTCGATATCGTCTAATGTTAACATTGGGTTGTGGAGGTCAGATGACAATCGCTTCACGGAAAATATCGAAGTCTAGCCAAATCCGTAGTTAAGACTGTTAAAGCGGACCCCAGACTCCGAGCTGAAAGCTTCAGATGCGGCTGGGAATTAACGCTAAGAGGAAGAAGAATTGACAGCTTTCCGCTAGCTGGTAAAAAGCTGAGGTGCAATCCAAAAGATGCGAATCATCATTTCTGATGCTCTTGACCTTAAAATGGTGGTTTCAAACTTCGGGGCCTTGATAGTGATGCTTTCTTACGCCCCTCTTGGAGGATCTGGGACTGTAGGAAGAAGGAAACACGTGTGCGGGCAGAGCATTCCAGTTCTTATTGTGCGGGAGAGGTTTATTTATTTTTAATTTTTTTATTTATTCATTTATTCGCATATCTAATATCTGCTAATATATAAAAATCAATGCCACTTTCCGTTGTTATTTTATAGCTCAACAACGCCTGAACCGATTTGGCTAATTTTAGTCTTGAAATATTCGTGGGTGTTCAGGGAAGGTTTAAAGGATGAGAAAATAGGCGCAGGGAAAAATATGGCGGTACAAAGTTCGCCGGGACAGCTAGTATATTTATAATAATTGATCGTAAAAAAATTAAATAAGTACATGTATTATCACCAGTCATGGCATGCAAATATTCGCAGAATGACCTCCGTCCCCCATGAGCGCGGGCCTGGGGGTGATGAGTGGGGCCGCCTGTCACCCTAGCAGAAGTAGGCCACGGCGGCGGCGCACATTGCGTGCCACCCCATACCCGGGGGCGTGTTGGGGAATCCGTGGTCCCCACACCGGAAGAGGGCCAGATCGAGAGATAGGGCCCTGGGTCGGCCGGGGTGCGAGGGATATGGCTATGACAATCTCACCTCCGGCAACTGACGGCCCACAGACAGCGTGCGTTTTAGTCGGTTCGAGTCCGACATAACCTCCTCCTCCGGCCCCGGCGGGGGAGGTATCCGTGGGGATTTTTCGCACGATAAAAAAAAAGGCATGCAAATATTTCAGTTGTGTGATAATTTTACACTATCCAAAAATAAAGACAATAACACATGAAATTCATCACACGTAATAATTATAAATTCAATTGATATTCAATTAGTGGAAAGAAATTAGTAGATATTATAATCAGGATGTCAAAATGCTAAATAAAATTGTCAGATGCTAAATAAACTTACTCACAATAATTTTTTATGTACACACGGCGCCAGACCTCGGTTTACAGGAATTACAGGCCACACAAACATAAAGGAAGTGTGCGTGACAGCAATACTATTAATACATTGCTTAAAGATGTGTGTCATAACAAGTAAACAAATCAGGGCCTTTGACGCACTCACACAATTGCTATTTTACTTACATAAAATGCACCAAGGTTATAATATCATATTCTAAACTAATTTTATGAAATGTATGCAGCATTTTGTTTCTATAACTAATAGGAGTTATCAAATTTAGTCACTATACTATCTGTTCTCATAGTCGAGATGGACAAGAATGCAAGCAAGTAAGTTTGGACCCCACCGTTGTCGCCGGTCGTTGGTTCGGAACTTAATAACGGAATTCTCTTTTTGTCATTCGTGCATCTTTATGTCAGTCAATTTAATAGACATAACATTTTATTTTATGTTCCAATATCTTTTTAGAAGTTTATAATAATTATACTTATTGTGTTTTTTATATTTTTTATTAAAGATCAAATATTTTTATCTGATACTTAGGAAATATACAAAAAATATATTAAATTATATTATTTATATGAATTTTATACACTTAGTTTCCTGTAAATAAACTAGACCAATCGGACTTCAATATATTGAGGAACAAAAAGTGCACCTCGCTCGAGGACCGAACCCGGCATTGATTCTATTGGTTCAGCTGCATATTTAAACCATTCAGCTATATCTACTTATTCGTCTTTCGCTAAATATGCTATTATAACTTGGTGCAGTGGCTATCATCAATACCTATATTTAATGTAAGTAAAATAGCGAATGTGTGAGTGCGTCAAGGGCCCTGATTGGTTTACTTGTTATGACACAAATCTATAAGCAATGTATTAATAGTATTGCTGTCACGCACACTTCCTTTATGTTGGTGTGGCCTGTAAACCGAGGTCTGGCGCCGTGTGTACGAGTTCACACATGATTAACGAGTGGTAACTAAAACATATCTATATTATGTCGGTCTAGCCAGAGAAACTGTCGGCCATCAGTATGTATACCTACATCAAAAATACTTGTATTATTATCAGACTATTGAGACAACAACTTCAAGTTTGTCCGATTCACATTTGATTATAAACCAGTTTATATGATATTATACACGTCGTGTTATTATTATCCGACGATAATAATGTAATTATTGAACTGGTTTGGAAAATATAAAGAAAAAAACCAGTCATTAAATACCAGATCCAGCCATTGACTCGAAGAAGAAGAAGACTGGATTGGTTCTATTTAACCCTTGACCTGTTGCGTTTATTTTGTAATGTAAGTCGTGGCGTTGGGTCTTTAGGGCCACCACATATAAATATGAATAAATTCGTATTTTGATATACATTCCAAGTCTAATAATTATTCTAAAAGTCTAATAGGTAATTCTAAGTCAAAAAATTCTTATATTACTAGTCCTAATGTAATTATATTGTTATACAATAAAGAATTATCGATATAAAGACCATTTTGTCACTATTACTTACTATTTACTTACAATTTTACTTCGTGGAAATTACAACTCTTCCTGATAAAAATTTAATGAAATACATCTTTTAGCACTAAATCTAGGTGAAGTAAAATAAAAACTTGATGTTATATCGATGGGTCCTACACATGGTAAGTGAATAAAGCAAATTTTACTGGAGGGCCGGGCCGTTCAAAGTTAGTGAATCAGATTTTAGAATAAATATACATTATATAAGAAAGTTTTTAGTAGATTTGCCTGATTAATAAATTGATTAAGCTTCTATAAAAAGGTATAGTGTTACTTAGTGTGTTATATTCTAACCAATTTACTGAAAACGCACTTTTGCCCTTATAAATTCAAAGAATTTAAAAGAAACTTGAAAAATGTAACCAATTAGAAAGGCGAATAGTGTGTTTCGTCTTTCTACTTGACTTTTAGATTAGTATGGGAAACTAACTTTAAATTAATTCTGTGTTTGTCTCTAATTGTTTCAATCAAGTAAAACAATACCATTTTTGTACTACTTAGGTCACAGACAAGCACACGGCCCTCCTGATGAGGGTCCTCCTCCTTCCATTTTAACGGAAATAATTTTGATGTGTCTACTGAATACGTTTTATTTAAAAAATAACTTATTTTAAAGACTAAAACCGATATCGAACCACTAGTTGGTCAGTTAGTTAGCCTAGTTTATTTGTTTAATATGTGTTTTTTATAAAAAGTCGTTACAAGATTGTTTACCTTTAGTTAAGTACCTAACCGAATGGCGTATAGGTACTTGATCACAATGATT
Organism: Eilema depressum; assembly: GCA_914767945.1. NCBI lineage: Eukaryota > Metazoa > Arthropoda > Insecta > Lepidoptera > Erebidae > Eilema > Eilema depressum. The sequence goes on from OU612021.1 coordinate 3,258,061, forward strand.
TTAAACTTTTTGGAGGTATTTTGTGTCGGGGGATTTTAAATTTTTAATTTAGTTTTTTTTTATTAATTTTATGCTTTTCTAAATATATTTTTTTTAACCGTCTTGGATATTTTTTAAAATTTTAGTTTTATTTTTTATTTTGGAGATTAGTCGAAATTTTTAGGCCTCCAACTTTTCCAAGGTTACTGGGTAGTAACGACTGCCATAGATGTTCGTATGTCAAACGGGAGCCATAGTCCTAGTAATTAATAATTTCAAACTTGAACAATATATGTATAATTGATTCTTATTGACGTCAATATAATTATTAATTCTACTAAAGCTTAGTTTAAGATTATCTGTTCTATGGTTTAGGTTTCATTATGTATTTAAAGTCAGTCAAGAAAGTCATGAAAACCTTTGAAATACTTTAGAATGCAGATTGTTTTCTTTTCATAAAAAAATACATCTTTTATTTTTATGGCATTAATCGATTGGATTAATCAAAAAGATCAGATTTCTCTAACATACATATTTAGTAAATAAAATAAAAGAAAATCCCTGAAATTGAACTTATAAAGTCAATGCGAATAGATACAGCACTTTTACTCAAAGATCCAGATAACTGCATTATTAACAGTAAATTAATCATTGACGCTTACTATCTCTAATAGGGTACTTTTCCTCCAGGTAGGGTCCAAACATTCCACCCTTTATATTAACAACCGCGAATAATAACATTAATAACACAAAAATACTTAAAAGAAACAAAGGAGCAACCCAGTTTTGGGCCTGACCTTCGAGACTTAATCTACGAAATCCTTATGTGTATTACTTTACAATTGCGAAAATTACCTTTGACGCTACTGGTGGTGTCATTGGAAATAATTTGTACCCTTGACACTACCGGTAGTGCCATGGGGCAAGAATTTTACCCTTGACACTATCAGTAGCGCCATTGGGTAGTGCCACAGGGCAGTCACCTTTTTTTCTACACAAAGAAAATAAAGGGTCAGGCAACAAAATAAAGTGTCATAGAAAAGAGGGACCATTTTGAGAATTATTTTGAAAAATGTTTCTACTAACGGTATACTTATACCGTTAGTAGAAACATTCTTGAAGAACAAACTTCAGCATAAGTCATCTTGCTTACACTTCTAAGCAAGATGACTTTTGCTGAAGTTAAACCCTTTTTAGAAAACGACATTAAAGTAAAGGATCAGTGGGAAAATTTTAATACTAAAGCTGGGTTTTTAAGACCCCAGGTGACAGATCCAAGGTTAATAAAATCTCAGCTGCACAAGGTGACATTGCGCTGTACGAGTGCTGAGTTTTTGTATAACTGTCGAACTAATAAGACTTTGTTACGATATGTTGGCAATTTGGGAGTACATCATAACAGTTGGAAATATATTTTCATCAATATGCTTAATAATACAAATCCAACTTATTATTCACCGACCAGAAATAAGAAAATTTGATCAAAAACTGCTCATGCAAATAGCAGTGTCGCAATGGTTGTATAATATAACAATATATATCCGTCATGTTATACAGGTCGCATACGGAGTTGATTACTTTCATATAACTGTTATACTGGACATTTTCGATATTAGCCTAAGATGGTGGATGTGTGTTTACACGAAGAATTTGTACGATAAAATTGTGAAAGTGTTTGTGCCTGAGAAGTGGAGTTTTCTTAAACTGTCTGTGGTTATTTGGCTTTCTACAATAGTGTTCTGCATTATATATAGTTATGGGATATTAGTTTGGTTTAGTGATAATAATTTAATTTTTACAGTGATTAATTTACTTTTATATAATGTGACACTGTTCATAGTCCCCTGTATGAACTTCTTTTGGTTCTGTAGGATATTTTACGTTATTATTAGGAATAAGATGAGACACCAGAATCGTAACAACCTTACAAACTTTGCTGTTGCTGTTAAGATATATGTAATTTCATTTATTTTGGTCAGTGTTACCAGTTTACAACTTATGGCTGAAGATGCAACGTTGATTACATATTACATTAAAACGTTTGGTAATGCAACAGACAGAAGCGATGTATCCCGTGACACGATAGTCCTTTATATTCTCGTTGGAAAAATTCTAATATTCTTAAAGACCATAAGTTCTTTTCAAGGCGCAGGAATAATCGCCATTTTTCTTATTGTGAGTCGAGATTCTAAGTAATTTTCACTTTAAATCCACTTGCATATCAATTAGTATTATAATAATGTAAGGCTTATTTAAAATGCTAGTCTCTAATTTAAATAATCGGCCAAGTGCGAGTCGGACTCGCCCATGAAGGGTTCCGTAGTAGCAAAGGCGAAAATTGCGGTTTATGACGCATTAAAAAAAACTACTGACTGGATCTCGTTCGAACTAATTTTTAGTGAAAGTTTGCATGGCAATTTACATGGGTGCCGTCTATTTGGTAGAAACTTGATACTCCGAAACCTATTTGGGATAACTCACTTCGCAGAAACTTCTTTAATCGATCATTTATTAGGCATTAAAAATATTTGACAAATATTTTTAGGCATAATGTGCTTATGACCGAATTTAGAATGGCATACATTTAAGATAGTAGAATTTTATTTGGCATAATTACCTTTGGCATAGTTAAAATTTTGTATAACTTCATTTAGCATAACGTTCATTTAGAGTACAGATTATTTGGCATAATTTGACTAGGCATACTATAAAGAGCATAGAATTTCAATTAGAATAATATAGATTGGATTACTTTCTTCTTTAAAATGGGTAGGTTAGGTTAGGTTAGAACTGTGACCCCAACAGCGCGAGCCGAGCGAGCGAAGCGAGCGTGCCGCGGCAGCGGCCGGCGAAGCGCCAGAATAGGTAGTTGTTAACACCCCGACACAGAGTACCCCGACTCGGATAGGTTAGGTTGGGTTAGAACTGTGAACTGTGACCCCAACAGCGTGAGCCGAGCGAGCGAAGCGAGCGTGCCGCGGCAGCGGCCGGCGAAGCGCCAGAATAGATAGTTGTTAACACCCCGACACAGAGTACCCCGACTCGGATAGGTTAGGTTAGGTTAGAACTGTGAACTGTGACCCCAACAGCGCGAGCCGAGCGAGCGAAGCGAGCGTGCTGCGGCAGCGGCCGGCGAAGCGCCAGAATAGATAGTTGTTAACACCCCGACACAGAGTACCCCGACTCGGATAGGTTAGGTTAGGTTAGAACTGTGACCCCAACAGCGCGAGCCGAGCGAGCGAAACGAGCGTGCCGCGGTAGCGGCCGGCAAAGCGCCAGAATAGATAGTTGTTAACACCCCGACACAGAGTACCCCGACTCGGATAGATTAGGTTAGGTTAGAACTGTGACCCCAACAGCGCGAGCCGAGCGAGCGAAGCGAGCGTGCCGCGGCAGCGGCCGGCGAAGCACCAGAATAGATAGTTGTTAACACCCCGACACAGAGTACCCCGACTCGGATAGGTTAGGTTAGGTTAGAACTGTGACCTCTTAAGAGAAACGAGCATGCTCTCATAGGCAAGGATATAAAAACCAAATAATTATCATTAAATCAACTTTACTTTAACTTGTTTTGATCAACACAATAACACAATATCGATATGACAACTAAGGGTACTCGACAACTAATAATGATTCATGTGATTACTACCTCCAACTAATAGCAATAGTAAAAATGATACTTTTAAATAGTTATGGATAAGAAATATATACCAAAAGATGAATCTGGTTTTGAACTTTCTGCGATGTGATGGTTATACATTGTGATTATTATGGATACAAAAATTATGCGTACAGATGATTCTGACTTACAAAATTATGGGTTTCAATGTATGCAAAATGAGTTTATGCCAAACGATATTCTGCGAAAAGAGGTTTATGCTATTAGTTGTTATGCAATATAAAATTATTACTTAAAAAGTTCTACTATATGAGGTGTACCCAATTTACATCATATATTTTTTTTAGATTTATCATTATTTTAGAAGTTTCCACTTTGGAAGTGTCTCTCGCGTAAACTATTTAGTTTAGAAAAAATATATGTTAGAAATCTCAATAGCATTTTTAAAGACCTATCTATAAATACCTCACACGTATGGGTTTGATGAAAAAAAAAATTCTAAGTATGGGGACCCCCAAAATTTAATGCTTTTTTTTATTTTTGTGTGAAATTCTTAATGCGGTTCACAGAATACATCTTCTTACCAAGTTTCAACAGCATAAGCCTTGTAGTTTCGGAGAAAAGTGGCTGTGACATACGGACGGACAGACATGACGAATCTATAAGGGTTCCGTTTTTTGCCATTTGGCTACGGAACCCTAAAAAGTAGTTAAGATATTGAATTAAATATTTTGAACTGATTCTATTTGGTGTTTTTTTTTGATACCAGTAGCATTGATCCAAATGTTACGGTAATTTTTCAGCGGCCATAGTCACGGGCATTCGATAATAATTATTGAGCATTATATATAATAACTAGCTGTTGCCCGCGGCTCCGCCCGCGTGGAATTCGGATTCCGTTCCAACTTTTATTTCGTGCTAAAGTTCGGACACCACCCCCGTCGGCCATCAGTCTGTAGTGATTATGTCGGACTCGGACCCACTAAAACGCATGCCGTCGCCTATCTTCAGTGGCTAGGGTGTAAGATTGCCTAGGGCATATTGCGCGCTCCCCGGCACACCCTGGGCCATCTACAATTTTAAGATGGCCCCTCAGGAGTGGTAAGATCGGTGTCCCTATTGAATCCCGGAAACCTGTAAACCTCACATCTAAGCTGTCCAGTGACCAGTCCTCCCATTGCCTGCTCTCCACTGTGCCCTCAGTAGTCAGAGAGGCTTGTGAGAAGCTTCTGAGCAGCCCTCTACAGAGCTGCTCCCGTTACGGCTGGTATTTGCCGTAGGCGGCAGCGCCTCCCGTGGGTGAGAGGTGCATACCGCCTCCGTTGCCCATGATGTATCGTATGGAGGTTCCGACCCCGCATTCGGATCCCGTTCCGTTGTATCTTCTGTTCAGCTGACCCTCCCCGTCCTCGATCGCTGAGTACTCGTGACATAGATACTTCGAACGCCCGTTGCACCCTTTTAGCCCATGCCCGTAATAAAATTAAATAGTTTTCATATACATATTATAATGTATGGGAATGTACCGGATTTAATGCCATTTATAATTTCGTAATATCTTGTGAATTAAACGTCCGATTTCAATAATTCAAAAAGTTATCAATAGGTATCGAAACAATCTTTAATACCAAACAATTTATTTAGATAAGAATTAATACAAAGGTATAGATTCCGTGGTCTGACTTTGATCGGCATTTCAGCTTGAATTTATTTCGCTGCGTTTTTTTTTCATATTGCGATAACTTTTAAAATATTCATTGTAATTATATAGTGTAAATGGCAATTTTGATCGACATTAAATATACAACGTATCTAACGTATTTAATTGGATAAGGAAAAACACTGTATTGTTAAAAATAGCTTCGAAATATTTTTTTTTGTAATTTGTAAAAGATAAAAATGGTTACTGTGGGTTACCCTTATTAGATAGACATATGCTATCGCGGACTTTTATATAGACCTTTTCAAGTTATACATTTCCACAGTACATTATTTTGTTTCAATATTATATATTCAGTATATATTCAATAGTTTTCGCAGCGCACGCGATGTAAGAAATTTTTTAGGTTTTTTTTTACACCTTGGGTTACATTATTCAAGTTTTAGTAAAGATCTCTAATTTAAAAAGAAAAAAAAAATAGCCTATGTTAGTCAGTAATAGTGCAGTTTTTTAATGGTAAAAGAATTTTTGAAATCGGTTCAGTAGTTCTTGAGTTTACTCGTATACAAAAATATAAATAAGTAAAGATGTATGGAAATCTGCCGGATTTATTGACATTTATGCTCACTGCTCCGCTCCCTTTTGCAGTAGCGTGATGTTATACAGCCTATGTTACTCCCAGATATTGTAGCTTTCTATAGGTGAAAGAATTATTGAAATCGGTCCAGTAGTTTCGGAGCCTATTCGTTACAAACAAACAAAAAAACAAAAAAAAAAACAAAAAAACAAATCTTTCCTCTTTATAATAATTATTAGTGTAGATTATTTTGTTACATCGATATCTTGTAATACTTTTACACAAATACATACATACAATCATGCCTTTATCCCCGGAGGGTTAGGCAGAGGTGAATTATCACCCACATTTGCCAATCATTGTATTAGGTCCCACGTAATTGGGGGTGAGCCTATTGCCGTTTTCCGGGCTCGAGTCATGACTGAGTCTGGGCTGTATATATATCTGTCTGATGTTAAACAGCCCTATCCCTTAGTCGCCTTGTACGACACCGCATGGGAGGAGATGGGGTGGCCCAAATACTACTCTGCCGGGAACCACGGGAACAACTTTTAAGGTGTACAATAAAGAATATCTTATCATATCTTATCTTATCTTAATTTTATTTAAATTTGTAATATTCAACCGCCGCAATCAATCAATTAGCCTATTACAGTCCACTGCTGGACATAGGCTTCTCGTAACGTGCCCAATCTTTCTTTAGATATTATTATTGTTGTACTAAAACGACTTACGATATTTTATAAGTAACGAAACAACACTTCCAATAATTAATTCTCTTCTACAAAACGTTTACAAGGCTTTTTCCAATGTTGCTAATCCAAATGACTTGTCTAACATTTTGTTTTTCTTTTGATAATTTTATCATGACCGGTTTCAATCTATTTTATAAACTTAACTTTGAAACTTTTCGTAGAGGTCAGCAGTGTTAGTTGGGCCCGATCTGAATTACATTATATTAAAATGAAATTCTTTCTCCGTGTGGTGACAAAAAGAATACAAGGATCTCTACTCTATCTTATCCGAAGTAAGAGGCGACTCACGAAAAAATACGTAGACGATATCACTGTACCAACCCACCTGGTCAGCATCAAAACAGTAAGCCAAAGACTCCCAACATGAACAGGAAAGACCTTATGTTCAGCAGTGGACTGCAATAGACTAATTCATTGACAATGATATTGGTGATTTAACAAGAAAAACGTAAAAAAAAAATTTAAGTCAGTCATACTGCACTCCTATTTTATTATATCTTAATTTATTTCTTTATGCACGTTTCACTTTATAAGAGTACAAAAAATACCAATATAATTCATAAAAATAAACTTAGAGTCAGAAAACTGAACAAACTGCCATCTATTGAATACTAATAAGACTAAGAGCCAAAACATAAGCAGATTAATTAAATACTAATACAGCGAGGACTTGGAAGATGTCGCATCTACATGTTCTTCGAGTCTGTATGACTGTTTTTTTTTTTCTGGACCGACACAATACTTTCTTAGCTTCGATAAGAGAGTGGGAGGCTAACACCCCATCACCGGTTGAGAAACCTTATGCACAGTATGCTAAACACTAGGTTCACGCATTAGACATGCCAAATTTGAGTTTCGTAGGATATGCTAGAAGTAGTAGGATAGGCACAATATAAGTGTGAGTTGTATAAACGGTTCAAAGTATGAATGTAAAGGGGTTTAGGAGCAGAGGTAAGGCCAAGAAAAGATGGATGGATTGCGTGGAAGAGGATATAGCAAAGAATGGAGTAACTGAGGAAATGACATCTGACAGGAATGTATGGAGGAAAATGACATGTTGCGCCGACCCCAAATAATTGGCGCAAGGGTAGATGATGATGATTTGTCATCAAAAATGTTTGTGTATACAAAAAAAGAATGAATGAACATGTTTTTTTTTTTTAATTTGGACCCCGCTAGATGATAAAAAGCTAAGGTAATAAAACCAAGCTGTAAACTTGGATCCACTTTCTTTCCAAATGTACCGTCGTAAAAGGTGCAGTCCAAAAGATACGGACCACCATTTCTGATGCTATAGTTATAAGTTGAAGGCCTTGATAGATGCTTTCTCACGCCCCGCTTGAAGGACCCGGGACTGTAGGAAGAGGGAAACACGTGCGCGGGCAGTGCATTCCAGTTCTTTATCGTGTAGCAGAGGACTCACAAATCAATTTTTATGTACGAGTTCACATGTTATTTGCGACACTATACTCCATTCGGTTAAGTGATACTTTAAGCTAAGCTTTAATTGTAACTTTGTATTCTGGTAATGAAATGAATAAATAATAATAATAAGTACTTACGTAACTAAACGTAAACAATCTTGATGTGTCTATATAATATCTGTTAGGTATTGATGCCGACACATGAATTACATAGGCAAACCCGCATGACACGCTAAAATGACCCAGGTGGTAATGAGAACAAGTACGAGTTGCAGCATCAGCGCCCCGTGCAGCGAGCAGCCCCGTGACTTCGCCTCATGCCGCACCGTCAGCAGAATGGTGTCGTGATCGGAAATGGATTGCATCAATATGCGAACTGATCTATATCTTTTATTAAGATGAAGATTCACTTCTGTTCTCGCATCGAACGTAGTCACTAGTAATAGCAGTTATTGTCAGTAGTTAGTAAAGATAGAATGTAGTTCTAATATCGAATTCATTCGCTTATGCTAGTACGGTGTAATGTAGTTCTAATATCGAGTACATTCACCTTTAGGCTAGTTAGATTTAATTAAATAAGTATAATAAATCTCGTTTAAGTTATGCTGGTTTCCTTCTTGTACCCTCTGGCTGCAGAAAACGTAATTTATCTTTCATTTAAAAACTCAGTTTATAAATATTTTTTCTGTTTAGGAACTGAAGACTAAAAACGGAAATCAAACCACTAGGTCAGTTAGTTGGCCTAGTTTATTTGTTTATTATGTGTTTATTTATAAAGTCGCTACATGATTGTTTACCTTTAGTCACACAACAGATAATAGCTTTAGTTAAATACCTAACCGTATGGAGTTAAGTTAAACCTACTTTAGTTAAGCTTATGTTTTTTTTTTGTATCGTTTTCATACATGTCTATGCAGAAATAAAAATCTTTTCTTTCTTTCTTTCTTTCATGTTAAACTATATCATTTTACGAGTAGTAAGTAGTAGTAACGAAACCGTATCCATAATGTCGGTTTAGCCATTCAAAAACATTTATACATTTAAGTACTATTATTCCACAAATATTCGAAGGAGAATCAACTGGTGACTCCTTTGGCATTTAATTTTATATTGTTTTCCTCATAATACGTTGTGACGATAATAATTTAATTATTGAACTTGTTTGTCTCTATTTAACCCGTAACCTGTCGCGTATATTTTGTAATGTAAGTTCTGGTGTGGCGTCGTCGTTAGGGACATCAAGTATGAATATCAATAAATTTTTATCTTCACATATTCTAAGTACAATAATAATTCTAGAAAACTAATAATTCTAAGTCTAAAAATAAGGGATATAATAAACTATGCGAATAAATAATAAATGGATGACTGATAATGAGTTACTTTAATTAAATACCTACTAAACTGAGCAGCGTTAAATTATTTTTGCGAAACATTTACTAAACTAGCGATAATCGAGAATGATTAAAAAATCGTAAAATGTGCTACTAATAGTATGAAACAGTTAATCTAAATTAGCAACTAAAATTCCAAGTGACAGAATTAAAATAATAAACTGGGCGAAAAAAATACTGAGTGAGCAAAGTGTGTTGCTAAGTTGTGAAGTTATGAGGATTCGAATATGAGCAGGTGTGTTGTAAAATAATTTAATTTACAGACTTACTGATTTATTAGAAGTCGGTGCCAGTCAACTTTGTTTGTTGTGTCTGAACTACTATGATGCAATCAAAAAAAAATTTGGAAAATGCTGACATAATTATTCATTTATGGCTCTACTAAGTATAATATTATTATATTATACTCCCTACCATAGCCACGTAGAACGCGAACTTATGACTAATAATAATAAACTAATGTTTTTTCATAAATATCGATTATTACGTACGTGAGTATCATTATTAAAGTTGTATTTTTTATTAAATTTCACTATACTATAATTAGAAAGCGCCTAAGCATATTTTGAAAAGACATTCATCTGATTGCTATCATATAAAAAGTAGGCACCGTAGGCCTACATACCACTTAGGTGGCAAACAAGCACACGGCCCACCTGATGGAAAGTGGTTCCGTGGCCTATGAACGTATGCAACAATAGGGGCATCACACTCGTGCTGCCGACCCTTTTTTAGGTGCATTAGCCCGGTTTTGGAGGATTTCCGTTGATTTCTCCAGGATCATAGCATTAGATCCAGACGTCTAGGATATGGGACCAGTCTGAAAGTATCCTCTATCCAACAAAAAAAAAAATTTCAAAATCCGTCTAGAATTGGCTTCACAATCGCGTAACAAACATACAAAAAAAATAGGGTATGAATTGAGAATCTCCTTTTTTGAAGTCGGTTAAAATATAAATCGCTTCCAGGCCGCATTGTACATTATACTGCTACATGCTACCTATAGTCCTACTGTAAATCTATATGTGTGTAAAGAATTATCTATCTATCTACTTAATTACACGGCTACATAAAAATCTTTTTGTCACTTCTACCACTTACACAATTATTATTTATATTGAAAAATATTTCTGCTAACCTTATAAGTATAAGCAAGCTGACTTTTGCTAACTTATCACCCGTTTTTAGGAAACTACATTAAAGTAAAGGATCAGTGAAAAAAAAAAATACTAAAGCTGGGTTTTTAAAGACCTATGCGACAGGTTCACGGTTAATAAAATCTCTGCTGCACAAGGTGACTTTGCGCTGTACGAGTCCTGAGTTTTCGTTTAACTGTCGAACTAACAAGACATCGTTACGATTATGTTGAAAACTTGGGAGTACATCGTAATACCTGGAAATGTATTTTCAGCAATATGTTTAATTATACAAGTTTTACTTTTTATTCGCCGACCAGAGATAAGGCAATACGATCAAAAACTGCTCATGCAAATAGCAGTGACGCGGTGGCTGCATAATATGATATCATATATCCAGTATTTATTTTGGGTCGCATACGACCACTCCGTAAATATCAATGATATTATACAAGTTATAAAGGCAGTTTTCGATATTAGCCTAAGATGGTGGATGTGTGTTTACACGAAGAATTTATACGATAAAATTGTGAAAGTGTTTGTGCCTGAGAAGTGGAGTTTTCTTAAACTGTCTATAGTTATTTGGCTTTCTACAATAGTGTACGTTATTATATGTTATTATGTGATGATAGTTTGGCATAATGAGAATTACTTAATCGTAAAAAAAATATTTAAATTATTTTTATATAATATGATACGTTCCATAGCCCCGTTTATGAACTTCTTTTGGTTCTGCAGGATATTTTACATTATTATTAGGAATAATATGAAAGGTAACCAGAAAGGCAACACTCTTACAAATTTGGCTGTCGTTGTTAAGATTTGTGTAATTTCCTTTATTTTGGTGACCATTAACGGTTTACAACTTATATTCGAAGATATATTTTGGATTACATATAATTTTAATGCGTTTAATGTAAAAGTATTTAATGGTTATCACAGTCTTATTACAGATATTGACATATGGTTATCAACTTTAAGCTCTTTACAAGGAGTAGAAATAATCGCCATTTTTCTTATTGTCAGTCGAGATTCTAAGTAATATTCACTTAAACCCACTTGCATTGTAATATGAAATGCCAACTTGATACACTAGTAAAGTGTGTGTAAATAAATAAAATTAAAATAATATATTATATTAAAATAAATAGTTTGACAAAAAAGAAAGTAAAGTAATTGTACTGAACGTACTGGCCCCGACCCTAACCCAGCGCTAGACTTTTTATCTGGCGGAAACTATACTGTGGGTGCGCTGAGCAAGGTCGGGAGAAAGCCGGATGCGGAACAGACACGGCGATCAAGGCGGGGCACACCGTCGAGAAGTCCCAGCGAAGGTTCGAGAACGTCAAGAGAGGAATACTTTTAATTGGAAATAATAATCTTGAAGAATCTTGAAAGTAGTTTATTGAGTAGAGTAGTGTTCTCTACGAATACTGTATGCCGACTGAGGTAACGGTACATTGGGCCCTCTGTTTATATAGACTACGGAGCCTATACGTGCCGTCTATGATAGGCGCATCGAGTTAACCGCGCTCGATGCGTCCACCAGCGGCCTAACAATAATTTTGCATGTACCTCTATCTTTCTATATACAGTCTATTTACATAATCTATTACATGTTTCTATTACCTAATACAGTGTTTAATGATATTCTAATGAGATAGGGAAAAATAATCCAATAAGAATTTTGACAAATTATCTTACAAATTAGGTGCCCTACTGTGTGTTGAAAAATGTTTATTATGAACTTATAACTATCTTATTTGCTATAACTTACATACTATGACCTATTTACTACATTATGTACATTGTTCTGCACAGTAATAATAGTAATATTCATTTATTTGCAAATGTAAGTTTAGAGTTGGTACCTACATGTTTGTTACAAATGTGTCACTACATTTGACCTTGCGGCATGCAAATTAGAGGCATGTAAACAATTACTAGACATGCATACTACAACTTCATTACAATTCATTGAAATACGTACATAATGTCAATAGTCATAAAATTAGACTTTCAATAGTATATAATATAATCAAATAAAATCAAATGGGTATGTCAATTGTAATAAAATAAATCATAATCAAAATAAAATAGGTATGTCAGTGGTAGTAAATAGCAATAGCAATTAAATAAAATCAAATTACAAAATGTCAATTGCATTAATTATTAATTAAATAATGATAATAATAAATATTGTCCGATTGTTTTATTTATTTCAGTGACATGTCATTTTGGTACTCTTCAACGGAATAATAACATTTCTCCAGCAAAAGATTCTTAAGGCTACGTTTAAATTCGTTCATGTTTGTGATTTCCAAAATATAAATTGGTAGCCGGTTTTAAAGCCTTGGTGCCATGCAGAACACAACTACTGTTAAGATATAATATTATGTGGTTGTATTAGCTGGAAAACATACTTTCATGTAATGTCTCTTACTATTATGTTTTGTACAAAGCTGCATATTTTTCTTCACGAACAACACGGTTTCCAAAATATATACATGGCAATGACCCCAATTCTGTCTTGTCACAAGCTAACTAAAATAAGCTAAAAATCTCTAAATGTCAGTTTAGTCCTGTTAAAATGTAATTTCGTATTCTGAGAACACACAACTAACTTAAAATTAGCTTGACACAACTAAAATTAGAGAAAGTACTCAACTGTCATTTTTGGTTAAACGGTATTCTGTTGGACGTATATGCACTAAAATAAGAAATGTCAAACTAAAATTAGACATCATCTAAAATAATGCCAATTGTCGTTCTATATACGCTTAAAGCCTTTATAAAGCTCTATAAATCGTCGATTGATTTGGATTTTATAAATAACTAGCGGACCCCGCGAACTTGCCAGGTACGTGGACCGAGAAAAACTGTATTTGCTTGGTTAAGACAGAGGAATATCACAGTTTGTTTACTATTTGATCAATAATATGCACTAATTATCATTTGTCGGCATTCTAAAGACTTATTAAGATAAGTTTTTACAGATTTTATGAAAATCTTTATCGTTTATTCTTAATTTTTTAATAGTTGTAACACTCGTTTTAGCGATGTCATATTCAAATTTAGAGCTGTCATATCACACACAAAATTTAGTTGGACGTAACAACAGAATACGGTTATGTCAATCGCTTAGCTAAAATAAGAAAATTTTAGAGAAATTTAAGTTTAGAGATGGTAACGTCAGAATTGGGGTCAATGTCAAAATTCGTAGTTCAATGAAACTAGGTTTACAGCTAGTACATTTCAATTTACATAAAGCTCTTACGCATTTCTTTTGGGCTATGGAAATGCTTTCAATACTAGTTGTATTGCCCCAAAATATGACTCCGTAATTTAATATTGGAAAAACATACCCATAATAAGCAGTTATAATAGTAGATACACTGGCTGTCTTAGACAACATAATATACAGAGAGTAAGAGAGTTGATTTATTTTTGAAAAAAAAAAACACTTCTAAATGCACCTTCTACATCCAGACCTTCATCTATATTTAGTCCTAAAAATTTTGTTCCTTGTACCTGTTTTATTTGTGTTCCATTATATTGAATGTCCAAGTCTGTCAGTTTATTCGTTCTATTTCTAAATGTCATTATGCATATCTTGTTTAAATTAATTTTCAAATTATTTGATGTCAACCATTTAATAGAGTCATGTAATGCCGATGTCAGCTATCTTGATCTTAACGAGGACCAACTTGATAAACTTGAGCGACTCCAAAACTTCTGTATACGATTCATATTTGGCTTGCGCAAATATGATCATGTTTCCGAGTTTCGTAAAAAACTCAAGTGGTTACCAATCCGCCTTCGCCGGAATACTCATATACTCTCTCTTCTTTTTAATATTTTGTTTAACCCGACTACTCCTCTATATCTAAAAAAGCGTTTCCGATTTCTGAGCGATAATAACACCAGACATTTGCGATCCACTGAAAATTTAACTCTGGCAATAGTGCCGCATTCTACAAGCTTCTCTGATAAGTCCTTCACAATACAAGCTGCACGACTGTGGAACGCATTACCTGTAAATATAAGACAAGCACAGTCGCTGTCTACATTTCAGAGACTAGTAAAAGAACACTACCTAACGTTTTAAGTTTTTATATTCACTCTGCACGATTACTACTAAGTAGTAACAGTATGTTATGTAATTATGGTATATGTATCTGCACTCAGTATTTATATATTTGTAGTACATACCTTATATATGTAGTTATTGTATATTTATATATAGTATTATTAGTATATATTTTATTGTATTATAAGTATTTGTAGTATGTATATATTAGTAGTATATTTAGTACCTTTTATGTATGTAGGTAATAGATAATATTAAGTATTAATGTCTTGTGTACACCTAAAACTACCTGTTCTGGCAATATAGTCCATACTGGTTGTCTGGAAGAGATCGCAGACTTGCGATAAGACCGCCCATTGTACAACTCTCTGTCATGTACGTATCTTATGTATGTATCCTATGTTTGGTGTGCAATAAAGAGTATTTATCTTATCTTATCTTATCACTTATTTCATGTTCTACCTAAGATTTATTATTTCCAGATTTCAAATACAATTGTGCTGTCATCCGCAAAAAGTATGGTTTTATAATTTTATAATTGTGCATAATGAAATAGTATTATAATAATGTATAGCTTATTTAAAATGGTAGTCTCTATTAAAAAAATAAGTAGGCAAGAAATTGAAATTAAATATTTTGAGCTGATTCTATTTGGTATTATTTTATTGATAGCAATGATCCCAATGTTTCGATAGCTTTTCAGCAGCCATGGTCACGGGGGGTCGCGATAGGAGCCGATAATAATTTTATTGAAATTTGTAATATTCGCCTCAATCAATTAGCCTATTACAGTCAACACTGCTGGACATAGGCCTCTCCCAATGTGCACAGTGTGTAAACTTTTAAAAGCAAGATTTCTTTAAATAATCTTGTAGTACTAAAACGATTTATGATATTATTTTATAACTTATACCTAAGTGACGAAACAATACTTTCATTCTCTCATTTTTCCCCTCCTACAAAACATCATACAATTAATGTAAATTAGAGATGTGCAACTCATGAGTGATTCAACTCACTGAACTGCTCATTGACGGTGAACGTACTGAACTAACTCATCTGGCGGAATCATTTTAGTTCTGCAGTTCACGGGTGTAATACCTGACTTCGAAAAGTGTAACACCGAATACCACGACCCCGTAAGTTTGCTAATACGAATCACTTAACAACGAATGCACGCCACCACGAAAAACGTAGCACCGAATGCACGCCACCACGAAAAACTTAGCACCGAAGTCATGCGATCTCGAATAACAGAAACCCTAATTCACTAATACGAATCACTTAACAACGAATGCACGCCACCACGAAAAACGTAGCACGGAGGTCATGCAATCTCGAATAACAGAACTTCTAAGGAGAAAACGTCTAAAAAATTAAAAAAAAATTATTGTCATTCCTACAATGTCTTTAAATTATGTTATCGAAAATTTTTTAAAAGATAAGGAGCTATTATTTTAGGTTTTTTTTTGTCTTTTCGAAGGGTACATGAGAAAAAATATTAATATTTGTTGCTTGTCATTCGTCCTGAGAATACTTATTGCGGAAATTTGTAGTCAGTGATGATATAGTGAATAGTGCAGCCACATATTGCAGAAAAACATGGCCCGTTTAGAAGGGCACTAATATATTTTCCATTCCTCCAAATATTCATTTAGTTGTTTGTCAAATGAATAAATAAATTTTTAGCAAAAAAAATGGTCTTTTATTTTGTTTTTATCGTATAACAAATACACGACATATTAGTAGTATGTATACCGACATAATAGTATTAGTGAATTAGGGTTTCTGTTATTCGAGATCGCATGACTTCGGTGCTAAGTTTTTCGTGGTGCCGTGCATTCGTTGTTAAGTGATTCGTATTAGTGGATTAGTGTTTCTGTTATTCGAGATCGCATGACTTCGGTGCTAAGTTTTTCGGGGTGGCGTGCATTCGGTGCTACGTTTTTCGTGGTGGCGTGCATTCGTTGTTAAGTGATTCGTATTAGCAAACTTACGGGGTCGTGGTATTCGGTGTTACACTTTTCGAAGTCAGGTATTACACCCGCAGTTCACTGACTCATGACTACCACGCTGTGTTTGGAATATTTTAGATTTAGATTTTAATTCTGCAGTTCACCTGACAGATTTCGCCTTACGGCATTCGGCATAGGTTTACATTGTCGTTATGATTAAAGTATGTACAATAGTAGCTGATCAAAAACTGAGTTCCAAAAGTATTGACTCTATAATTTTTTTAATAACCTGTAGCTTTACCATGACTTGACACCAAAATTTGACAACTTCGTTACCCTATCGAACTGCGTACGCGAATCTGATTGGTCTTTGTAGAACGCATGCGCGAATTCCCTGACTTCTGATTGCTCCGTTTCAAATGACAACGTGATTTCGCATGCGCGATACTTCGCAATCGTGTGTAGATTTCGAATCGACGCCTGTCAAAATCCAGGGCCGTATTGCGTATTTGGCTTTCAAGTCAAATTAGTTACTTTTTACTAAACGTCAAAACAGTAGGTTATAAATAAGGTTTGTATGCAATAAACCATTGTGATATTAACATTTTTATTGTCAAGTAATTTACTATTAGTATAGGTTGGGTAGATAATTAAAAATACATAATAAACAAAATAAGTAATAAACAATTAAGGTCTGTCCTTACTGGTCCGTGCCATGCCAGAGCCGACTGAGCAGAGCTGCCCCGCCAGGGCCTTTCTATTTACACACGTCACTAACGTGGATACAGAAATATTAAAAAACGAATAAAATCCTAGTAATTTTTTTTAGTTTTACTTGTTTTACTAGGATTTTATTCGTTTTATGTACATAATGATCTACAATATATGTATACAAATATTATATAAAGAAAAGAAGATGCAGAGACGGATGCAGCCCTGTGGAGAGAACCTGGCAGAAACTTGATACTCCGAAATTCATTAGGCATAACACATTTGACATTATTGGCGGACTGGTCGCCGAGTGCAGACCGAGGGTTCAGATTCAACCATCTGTCACCGCTTCATCCCGCAGGCAAAGTGGTGCGACATTCATATCCTTCCTTTCCGGAGTACAATGGGGACACCGTGCTTTTCACACCTGAGGGCATTATGGCCCAGGATCAGTCGGGGAGTGCGAGATAGGCGGCGGCGTGCGGCTTTGAGTAAGCGCGATGACCGACCGGACTGGTTTCTGAGGGGACTGCCGAAAAAAAGTTGGAACGGGATTAGAATTCGACGTGGGTGGAGCCGCGGGCAGAAGCTACGTATAATATATTACCATTTTATACAAAAAACTGTAGATAAAGGCAAACAGCGAAAAAATAATCAAAGTAAAACTTTTTTACTGGTCTTGATTCATTGGAATTTGAAATATCCCTAATGTGGCCCTGCAATTTACGTGTTACGTAGACGTTGGCACGTGTCGTGTCCAACTCATGGTAGAGCTACAAGTAGCCTTACCATGAGTTGACACCAAAAGGGGATTGGGTAATCTAGTATGGACAGTGGCGTCCTTAATTTTTTCAGCGGCCATCAATAATTTTGATACCGCTTCATTGTACTGTGTTAAACACACGTACAAATGCCATTATTTTCATTGTAAGTAATATCGGAGCTGCGATATACAGGGTGCAACATTTCGACTTTACCTTGAAGGAAAGTACCCTCATACTAAAGATAGCGAATTTTACTTAAAGGAAACATTACCTTATTTTTAAGAAGAAACAAAACTGCATTCAAAGACTTTTGAAAATGCCACACCCGGTAGTCGAACCGACTAATATCTTACAAAACCTTCTCTTTCATGGATTTCCTTTTATTTAATTTACCATGTTTTTAGAGAGATTTTATCCTTATGATCGACCCTATCGATTGATGCAATAAAAATACAGGGTGTTATTTTTTCGAATTGTAGTCGGTTCGATTATAACTTATAAGGCGTGGCAAACGATTTTTCAGCATTCCTTAAATGCAGTGCTGTTTCTTTTTTTAAAACACACTAAACTGTATTCTAAGTTTTCTGAAAATGCCACACCCGGTAGTCGAACCGACTAAAATCTTTCTAAATCTTCTATTTCATGGATTTCCTTTTATTTCATTTACCAAGTTTGTTAAAGACATTTGATAGTTGTGATCGACTCTATCGATTGATGCAATAAAAATATAGGGTGTTATTTTTTCGAATTGTTTGATTGTGAGACGTGGCAAACGATGCCGAAAAATCGCTTGCCACACCCTGTAGTCGAACTGACAAAAATTCGAAAAAATAACACCCTATATTTTTATTGCATCAATCGATAGGGTCAATCATAAGGATCAAATCTCTTTAACAAACTTGGTGTCTATACTATTATATGATTGTAAAGTGGTCGTGTCTGTACATTGGAGATATTTAAAAAAAAATACTTGGGTTATGTTATGTTAACGATACTGAACACGAAAATATTTTTTTTTAATTTCCTGTCTGTTTGTCTGTTTGTCCGCGATGGACGCAAAAACTACTGAACGGATTTTGATGCGGTTTTTTTGTTAGAAAGGGCTTGGTCAGACTTAAAATCTTACGTTTGTTTGATCGCAATCGGTTAAGTAGAACCAGAGTTATGAACAATATTGATATTATACAGAATATAAGCGGAAATATAGATGGCGCTTTTTTATTCTTATGGATGAAATTTTATATCTTATTATATCCGAGCAAATATGTAAATAAATAGACTTTCATTTACATTTACAGTTGTGTAAACAAATGCGTTTATATTCATAAAATTAAAAAAAATTACTTATGATTTAGTTCCACATTCGCAACTAGATGGCGTTAACGCGGTTTTGAACTTACTATGGTTTCGTTCCAACTGGACGTATAAAGCATTTTTTATTTAATTTTTAGTTCAATTTCTAATTAGTCAGATATGAAATAGATGTCGGTAGTCGCACTATTTTAAGATCAGTTACAAAATCGTTTTTCACACAAAGCACAAAGACAGATAATATATATGTTTCACCACTCTCTAATCATTGGAGAGTGGTGAAGGATATAGTGGAGTAGACAAGAGATACAACGGGGAAGGAGTAGGGGAGAGGGTGAGGGAATCCGTTGGTTGAATCGCCAACGAACAAAACAAGTACCTAAGTATTGTTTAAAAAAAAACAATAAAGGAAGAACATAATAAGTCCTTCAATAACCTGGACAAAATCCAAAGGTTAAAATAGAAGAAAGAAGTTGGAATTACACAGTAGCAACGAGGTAATAAGAGTTGTGACATAAAAAAACTTGCACATAATGTTATGTGAAAGAAAGTTTAAAAAAAATTAAAGTTGTAGTTATAATAAGTCATAAAATTGCAACTTACGTGGTAAATAGTCGAACATGACCAATGTAACCACAATATCACGTATAAACGTGTTGGAATACAACGTTAAAGCAACTACAATATATTCCACAAAAAAAAGTTTTAACATCAAAACAAACCAACGAAAATGTTTTGAAATGACATCAGAAATGTCACAAGTCACAACGTTTCGTTTCACTAAACGTTCATTGCGTTCAGGAACGAACTAAGTGAATGGAGTAACATTCGGATCTGTCAAAACAAACGTCATTTTGACAGATGACATTAGTGACTAAACGTCAAACATAGTTTGTTTACATCATGCAGAAAGGTAAAAAAATTGTAAAAACAACAATTTATTAAAAATACGGTACAATCGTATGTAAAACCATGCATATAAAAGAATAACCAGACAGGTTATAAAAGTAAAGTGGAAATTCTATTGGAATTGTAGCAATTACAATGGAAACCACTCGAACAGGTTCTCGTATGTGAAATAACATTATCGTACCTTGTTTTAAGTAGGTAAGCAGTGCAATCAGACAACTTAGTGCGGCTCTCACTAAGTTCCAGCAGTATTATACTGCAACAAGATACAAACGAACAAAGTTATTCCCTGTGTGACACCCGAACATAACATGCAAAACCACAGGTGTCACCCTAACAGACAAGAACTCAAGAACATCCACAGAACAACAATGTTTAAGTTATTTTAATCTGGAATGAATCCAGACAAAGTTTATTTAAAAACATTTAATTAAAATTTTAATTGAAAAGTTTAGTTTATTTAGTTAATTTATATTAAAACATGACATGTTTAATAACATTTACACATAGTGTATTGTTTTTATATATCGACGGTGGAAAGGCAGAACACTTCAAGCGACACTTTGGTCGAAAATGACTTAAATACATAACTGGAATCCACATTAAATTCTGCGTCGATTGGTCTTAGTTTCATAACGATCTGACCACTTTGATGTCGCTTAATGTATTGCAATTTGGTATGGCATTTTTTTTTTGCTATGATTGAACCGACTCAAAATTTTATCTATTTTGATGTTACTTTCCTTGATTTAATATACAAAATGTATGTTTGGCATTTAGGTTATTTACGCTTTCTTAGTTCAACTTATAACAAGTACTTAATTTGTTTATGCGTACCCTATAATGCCCCTACATGACCACTTAATGCGTTTTTCTATGGTTGCCTAGTCTGTCGATTTGTCGTATAAATTGTTTTCCCGTTAAACATTATATTCACAGTATGGATATAATGTGTTTTGCTAATATCTCGATACAATTGTCATGAGATTTAATTGGTTTTGGCAGTCATCTAATAATACATAAGTGTCGCTTAATTTACCTATGTTAAAAAGAACACGAATATTTTAAAATTAACCGACAGTACTTTTTTCAAATAAAATGTCGCTTAATTTATAATTTGAACCATTTCGAATGTATAAATAGAAGAGACAAACAAATGGCGCTTCATTCATTGACGACACGCGCTTTCATGAATAGACCGAACGTAAGATATTTTCTTATTATTTTGTTAAACCTAGTTTTAAATTGTTGGGTAACTGGGTAATTAATTAGTATGATTAATACGAGTATGATAACTGTGTAGCTAATAATAAATTTGATGCTTATTCATTTTGTTTAAATTGAATGTTACAGTTTTAAAATGGATCGTAAAACTTACTTTAAACGAAAAATATTCGAAATGACTGAATCACAGTCAGTTATGAAAAAATCATGCCGACGTAAAATAACATTCGAAAATGAATTAATCAATCAATTAGCCTACTCTGCAGTAGGCTACTGCTGCAGTACTCCACTGCTGGACATAGGCCCCTCCCAATACGCGCCACGTTTGCCGATCCTCCGCCTTCCGCATCCAGTCCGTCCCAGCCACCTTTCGCAGGTCATCAGTCCACCTAGCTAGGGGGTGTCCCACCTTCCGTTTACCTTCGCGCGGTCTCCACTCTAGGACTCGTTTGCTCCAACGGCCATCAGTCCTTCGGCAGATGTGGCCAGCCCACCGTTGATGTTGATGCCCAGTCCAATCCAGAGTCTTGAAGACGTCCTCCAATGCGTTGGTGAATAGTTTGGGAGATATAACATCTCTCTGTCTCACTCCACGTTGGAGGCTAATGGGTTTCGTCTTCTGGTCTTGGAGCTGGATGGACATTGTGGCAGTATCATACAGGCATCTCAGCGCCTCGATGTATCGCCAATCAATACGGCACCGCTGCAGGGCATCCAGCACAGCCCAGGTTTCGATAGAGTCGAAGGCTTTTTCGTAGTTCACAAACGCCATACACAGCGGCTGGTTGTACTCCTGCGTCTTTTCTATAATCTGCCGAACAGTATGGATGTGGTCCACGGTACTATAGCCTTTTCGAAACCCGGTTTGCTCAGGTAGCTGGAACTCGTCGAGCTTACCCGCGAGGCGATTTGTGACGACTCTCGAGAACAGCTTGTAGACATGACTGAGGAGTGAGATGGGCCTTTTTTGAAAACAGTACCACCGCACTACCACTCCATGCCCTAGGTGTTAGCCCTTGCTGGATGACGGAATTAAAGAGGCTTGCTAGCTCTTTCAGAATTGGAGCGCTACCTGCTTTCAGCAGCTCAGTAGTACTTCCGTCATCACCAGGACACCTGTTGTTCTTCAGTTGCCTGAGAGCCGCCTCTACCTCGCACTGTTCGACATTTGGCAAATCCTCGGTGTAATGGCGCGTGACGGGCTCTGTGGTCCTCATCGCTGTGTTCCGTCGGTTTACTCGTCCATGATGCATATAGCTGTCCATAGAAGTTCTCGATCTCTTCGAGTATCTCGAACTTCGAGGTAATCGTTTTGCCATCCCCAGTTTTAAGTTTCGTCAGATGGGGCCTCCCCAACTACTGAGCGAACACTTTCGACCCTCTATTACGCTCAATTGCCTCCTGAATGGTGCGAGTGTTGGAGCGAAGATGAAATGTCTGACATATCCCAGGAGCCGAAAAAGCAATATGACGTACTTGGAAAACACTATTGGTCGGGGGTTGAAGTTAATAGGTCCGTGCATTGTATAATAACGCATTATTGGACATGCAATGATTGTATTGATAAATTATCTTAGGACGGTGAAAGTGTTAAGTAGTGCATGTTAGTTTCTAAAAATGAGGAACTCCTTAGTGCCTGTGCCTACCTAAAATAGAGTAGATGACTGATATAATTATTATAACTAGAGTTAAGTTATAGAAGAGATAATAGTGTTAAGTTTAAAAAAATATGTTCTGTTGATATCCTAAATAAAAAAATTACCATGAATGTTCCTGGTTAGTTAGTAAGCGAAACGTAAGTTTTCTTAATAAAAAGAGTGAATTCTGAAATTTTTTTATTTTCACTGCCTTAATAAAAAAATATTAGGAGCTTAAATTATTTCGTTGGTTTTACATTCTAATTTCTCAAGCACTTAAATGGTTTACCCTAAGTTAACCATACAGACATTGCGACACTTAATTTGTTTTGCCCATACAATATTAATATAAATTAATGTTGTTAAATTCTATTGCTTGTATTTTATAAACCAAAATAGTGGCGGTTAAAGTATTTTCCCGTGATCATTTATCGCAGCTCGGATTGCGTTAATGTGTTTTGCCGTAAACTATTATATCGGCAAAAAACATTAAGCGCCACCTATTTTTATAAATCTTTTAGGCTTTGTTTCATTAGTAGATTGAAATTATGGACTTTAAAAAAATAAAACAACTGCTATTTTTGATATTCTTTTAGAAGTAATATTTTTATTTTTATGATCATTTTACCTCAAATTACAAAGTTTTTTGGGTCTGCTGTAAAGTTTGAAAAATGGCGCTTACTTTAATTTGCTTTTCCACCGTCGATATTATTCTTTGTAGTTTGTAAGTTTTATATCTTTGATGTGCCAATCACCCAAAGATTTACCAGACATATCAACCAGTTCATAAACTAAAGGTGATTTCTTTGTTAGAATTTTACATTTGACAAACTTAGGAGCCAGTTTTTTACTAAAGAACTTAATATCTTTGTCACTGAGATAGAAGGTTCTTTTCCAGACTATGTCACCAACTTTGAATTCAGCAGGTTTCCTGCGTAGATTATAGGACTGACAGTTCCTACTATGGGCACTAGTCAACGCAGCTTGCACCTTATCAAAAATTGATGATAAATGACCAAGATTTTCGGCATAAGAGTCACGGGGCTCAAAGATAAGGGAGTTGTCAAATTTTTCACCATAGGATGAACCACAAGAAATGAGTTAACAACCATGAACTAAGAATGCAGGTGTGAAACCTGTAACTTCATTAACAGAACTATTAATAGCAAACTATGAGGTACGGGTCCTCATAGTAGAAAGAAAACATGAGAATTCTTTAGGATTCGTATATTGTGACGATTGAGACACAGTAATATTACAAAAAAGTCATGAAATCACTAATATAGTTAAAATGGGTTCGATAGGCGCACGCGTACCTACACGCTCGCGTAGCTAGCGGAAGACGACTGGCGCGGGCGCGGCGCGGGGCGGTATACTTCCGACTCGTTCGGGAGAGTTCGGGAGAGGTTCGTGTGACCTCGGTAGGGTTTATGTTCTAGTGCGAAAGAGGTACGATTACAAATTTACGAAGGTACTTAATCTAAGAATCGAGCTGGTATACAACCGCGAGAGGCTTGTTTACCCGTGGTCCCGGTGGGTCGACCCATTACCGGGTCCATGGGTAATTTTAATTACCCGTGGTTCCATTAGGGGTTGTTCGCGGAATTCTAACTGTCGATAGAATATACAAATCCGTATTAACAGCATACCAAATAGGTACATCAAAAGAGATCACATATTACAATAATCGTTTTCTCAAAGGAGATGATTTATTTTCGGCCCATCAATACAACGACTTTTAAGTTTTTGTTTCTTATGTAAAACATCAAAGAGAGAGTGAGAGAAGAGAGAGACAACAGAGAATAGGGCTTGAAAAGTCATTGTACAATATGCACAAAATACGAATCCATTTATTATCATAATTGGACGAAGAATGTTCCAAAATCTAACCGATTCACGATAACTTATTAAAGAGTGTTTTTTTCATTTATTGTATTTGTGAAAATTCTTAATATTTCACATGACAAGATGTTAAAATGTTGCCAGACATCTTCTTTACCATAGACTCAAATCGATTAAGAATGCGATTGTATTCGATGAAACTTCAGGCACATTTAGTTTTTTTCTTCAAATCTTCAATCTTACACTAACTTTTAAACTCTCGCGTTCCGTGATATACAATAATGTTAACGGGAATTAACGCGATCATGGTATAGGTACATACATACCTTTGATTTGCCTGACGTTTCGACCAGGTTACACCGGCCGTGGTCACAGGCTGACTGGCTCAGCGGTGCACGCCCGCCGTCTTCGAATCCGTGAGGTAGTAGGTTCTTCATCTACCCGCACATCTTCGAGATTTTTCACATTTTGTTTTCGCCATGTACCGTCACATACTACACTGACTGTGTCCCTATTCCGCAAGCCAACTGTCCGGTGTCTATCCGACTGCGCAGAAAAGCGAGGTTGCATGTTGTTTATCACTGGATCGTTGTCATTCCTAGACGTTAAAGTAGCCGTGAGATCAGATGGGTCCTTGTCACACTGTGTGTACCGTAAGCCTACGCATACGGACAGGTACCTACACGCCACGTCTCATCACCATCCCCGGCACTTGCAATCCGTCATGACCTCACTCAGGAACAGAGCTTATGATCTCTGTGACCCTGAACATCTGGAGCGAGAGCTGGACCATGTTCAGGAGGTACTTAAGAAAAACGGATATGCAGTGAACGAACGACGGAGACTGCAGGCGCCGAGGCGTAGACATCCAGAGGTGAGCAGACAACCAGCCTATATGCCCTATGTCAAGGGAGTAACGGACAAAATCGGCTCCGTGTTAAAAACCTACTCCATTCCGACAGTGTACACCCCAGGTACAAAGGTTAACAACATCGTGGGCACACCGAAGGATGTCTTACCGCTACAGTGTCCAGGTGTCTATAAGATAGATTGCAGTTGCGGTAGTTCCTACATAGGCCAAACGAAGCGAACTATTGCTGAACGGGTCAAAGAACACATCGCAGCTGTAAAGAATCGCCAGACAAACAAATCGGCGATTGCAGAGCACCTACTGGAGGCAGGCACCAATCACTGGATCGAGTTCCACCATACGCAAGTCCTCTCCACCGAACGTCACTTTTATTCAAGAGCTGTACGTGAAGCGATTGAAATTAAGAAACATAAAAATTTCAATCGGGAAGATGGGTTTAAATTATCAGCAACATGGAATCCAGTGATAAACAACATGCAACCTCGCTTTTCTGCGCAGTCGGATAGACACCGGATAGTTGGCTTGCGGAATAGGGACACAGTCAGTGTAGTATGTGACGGTACATGGCGAAAACAAAATGTGAAAAATCTCGAAGATGTGCGGGTAGATGAAGAACCTACTACCTCACGGATTCGAAGACGGCGGGCGTGCACCGCTGAGCCAGTCAGCCTGTGACCACGGCCGGTGTAACCTGGTCGAAACGTCAGGCAAATCAAAGGTATGTATGTACCTATACCATGATCGCGTTAATTCCCGTTAACATTATTGTACTTCAATCTTACAATTCTCATTCCATATGACATTATCGAAAGTTTTTGCTAATAAAAGTATTTTGCTATAAACGAATCTTCATAGAATGCGTTGTAGATAGTTTTATTTCAATTACACATTGAAATAAAACTATCTACAACGCATTCTATGAAGTTTCGTTTTCAGTTATTTCATTACATACTGTCATCATCATATACTGATTTAAGGCAGAGTGAATTAACACCCACATTTCACCAGTCCCACGTAATAGGCTGTAATAGAATCCGTTTAAATATTTTTATTTCAATGATCTTATAACACAACAGTCCATAATTATTATTTACACTATGCCTGTCTAGAAGTAAACACTAAACTACAATACTCTCAGGTTAAAGCTTTACGAATACAAAAATACAACGTTAGGTTGGGCATTGCACTCTTTACCTACTTGGTTGTCGTCATCATTATCGTGGCCTAACCTTCGAGTCCAAGGTGCACCTCTTCCAGTCAACTGACCTCCACAGCCCGATAATGAAGATTATTTTAATTTAAAACTGATGTTTTAGTTTTATTTTAAAGTATCAATTGAGGAATCGATTCCATGTGGTAAAAATTGTTAGCGATTACGATTTCATTATTTCGAATGGCAATACAATCCCAAAAGTGCCAAAAATTGTTTGACAGTTAATTTGTAATTATTTTGAGTGATTGATTAGTAATGATTATTTCAATCCAACCACACGTTCTGATCGACCATCTGAATCTCGTGGGGGGTGGACACACGGAAACAAAGTTACTGCCGTGGCTAACGTGGCTCTGGTAGAGAATATATCTTGAAAACTTGACATTGGCGTTTCGCCATTAATAATTTTATAAACATTTATAATTTACTTGACATTGGCAAACTGACGGCGATTTGCTCCAGACGCCATTAAGAAGAAGTTGAAGTTGAAGTATTTCAATGCTCATTGTAAAAAAATAGTATTATATAATACAGATGTTACACAGGCAGCTGCTATAGAAATCAATGGCTAGTATTGAATAATATGGACGAGTGGAGTATTACAATGTCTATAAGTGATGTAGTCAAGCAATTCTAATAAATACACCAGTCGTACCGCCAACCATCTTTTTCAGATGAATTACTGCAAATCAGTAAACAACCAAGGCACTAGGAGAATGTATGTTATTTACATTAATTGAGTTTTCTTTTTGCTCATTTACTATAATTACTATGATTTGTATGCTTTTTGGACGACATACCTACCAGCAATAAAAAACGTTTTATATTACCTATGATGTAATAAATAAATATTATTATAATATGGTTTTGTTTGTTTTTATTTCATTGGATACCTACTTTCATTTCATGGTGTAAGTATGAATCATCATCTTAGGAATTTTGCCTATATAGTTGTAACCGAGGCTTTTACCGGCCGCTTGCTCCTTCTCTTTTATTCGGTTTGGAAATATGCCTTTTATGGCAGCGGCTGCCGTCTGACCGCCCAACTAGTAAAGATAATCCTGCTTTTCTACATCCGAAAAACATATAGACTGTGAAAAACGGCACATGCCCGTACTTTGAAATCACATATTGATGTATTCACGGTTCACGGCCATGCGGGTTTTGTAGGTTCGAGTCCGACATAACCACCCTCACTGGCTCCGGCGGATTTGAGTGGATTTCCACTTGTTAAAAAGAAGGTTATTGCCCTATCCATCTTCTATTTATTCAATACATTGCATAAGACATGATTTTAATGACGTCTATTATTATGTCATACTAATTAATAAAATTATAATTTTCTGAGATTGGCGCCATGACAGTTTCACATTGATTTTAGTATCAGTTTTGATTTGGTTTATATCAATGCTCCGGCGATAAAATTACAAATAAATCAATACTCGTTTCATTATTGTTCTCCAAAATTTGTAGGTGGCCGAAAGCTCAAACATAAAAAATCGTCTCCTTAGGGAGACCGCACACTAGAGACAAGACTGTCTTTAGACTGTTTTGTCTGATACAGACAAAACAGTCTTAAGACTGTCTTAAGACTGTTTTGTCTGCGACGCACCGCACACCTAAGACAAAACTGTTTTGTCTACGACACGCATCGCACGAACACCGCCACAGTATAGTATAGTTGAACAGTACACCGTCTTCATAGAAATGTGTGGTTGCCGGTTTGAATGTGTGCCACCGGTAAAATATGTGATGTGTTCGATTAACTTATAGATGCTCACCGATGAGTCAGTGCGGGCTGTGAAGTGAGTGAGATCGTGCACGTACCACGGCGTTGCACTTTATTTCATTGTTTCGCGCAGTTTGCATTTGATGATCACGACTTCGAACAGAACCGAAACATATTGTACTTAGTATCTTTAGGTATATGAATAACGACTACGCAAACCCAGACTTAACTTTCTTCACAATACATACTGAAGAAGAAAGGAAAAGAACATTTGTTTAGCACCATAGGCATTTGTTACAATCCGCATAGGTTTTCTATATAAACGTTTATGTATTATTGTTGGAGTTAGGTGTATATTACCTAAACAGTAATGATGGAATGATGTGTTATGAATGAAATGAATGAATGTGAGAGAGAGAGAGAGTTAGTACTCGGCACTCGATTCGATATAGAAGAGAACGAGACGTATGCCTGTCTCGCTCACATATTTATCGTAACGAGTGGACTCCGTTAGCCTCCGATTCCTTACTAAAATTGATATTGTATTTTTTAATAATGAGACGAAATATTAAGCTTGGTTCCTGTACCCGATGCCGGTGGGGCACTATTTTTTATATTTTTTAATGAATTGTTTTGAGTAGGTACCTATATTAACAAATATATTTAATATGATTACTTGGTATTATTTTATTATTTACACCAAGCTTGACGTGTTCCACCGGCCCAAAATAAATATGGGGTAAGGGCATGAGGATGATAACACTAATAAATTATTGTAAATCATCAAACATTTCCATCCAACTTTACAATATTCATAATCCATAAAACGTCTTTTTGTCTGTAGGTAAACATAATATGGCGACACCCAATTCAATAGAATACTTGTACTGCTGAATATATGTATACTGTGGCAAGACTGTTTTGTCTTTGATGTGCGCGACCGCATACCTACAGAAGGGAATAGAGATGTTATATTAGGTTACGATTTTGATATTCATGTAATTGAATATATTACTTTGATAATATTATGTTACCCACTAACAACGAAATAAGAACCAAGAGGAATGTTATTGCTTCCTATTAATATAGATCGTCCCTATGTTCCGATACGTACATCTAGTTACTGCGAATGTTTGTAACAAGATAACACCGGCAGAGTAAAAGAGTTTTCACAACCTCGTAATGCAAAGAACGGTCACCCATCCAAAACCTGACCCAGCCAAATTGCATCCTCGTAATGTAAATAATATATACGAGAGTGTTATTATATCTTGTTATTACTTGTAACTAATAACAATATACCTAGTAGACTTAGATATTTTTTAACAAGATGTACTCAGTACCTAACTAGATGTACCTTACGTACCAAAACATAGAAACGAATAATCAGATCGCTCGGGTAATAGTTACCTATAATACCATTGGCTTTCGTTGTTATTTCCTTGTTCATCAGTAACATAATATGAATATACCACTGATATTATGTTACTGGTACTTGTTACGAGTATCTATATTCATTACACCTCTAGAAGGGAAGCCGACAGTCGTTAGACAGACTTGTCGCGTTGTAGGTAAAGACAGTTTTGTCTGTTAGACGTCTTGTCTCCAGTGTGCGCAGCTCCATACATTTAGTAGAGAGCAAGTCTGTCTTGAGACAGTCTTGTCTCAAATGTGCGCTCAGCCTTAGTCATGTTGTTTATTCTCTTTTGTCATTTTGACATAATTATTTATAAGCAAAGTACGCACTGAAATTGAATTTTTTTTTGGCAAATGGCACAAACATAATGCGTCTTCTAAACGTTTTGGTCAAATTATCGAAAAATAAAAAGAATAATCCAGTTAGAACTAGAACAAAAATAGCAATTGAAAATGATGAATTCATAACCGATACGCTAAATAAAAATAAAGCTTGTACAAAAGCAATTGCATTAGTCGCAGTCGCAGTCGCAAATGCTATACTATTTTTTCTTTTCACTCAAATCTATCGAGTATTCATCAAAATGATATCTCTTCATATCATAACTAAAAAGCTTAAAATAAAATCCGGCAGCATTCATTGCTATGCAGACGATAGCATCTTACACGGGAGTTATTAAGTATGGGCATACTGCGGCCGAGCAGTCTGATATCGCAGGAAAAAAATCAGCTTCTTGTTACTGAGCTCGACCAGATCCTGAATCATTTTTCGCAATAGGGCCTGAGAACCTGGTCGAGTTCAATGCCAACAAGACGCAGGCATGTGCATTTACAGCAAAGTTATCTTTTTTCCTTCGCTCTGCCACGCCACTGCCACTGCAGGACAATTTCAGTATTCTCGGTATGGATGTTCGCTGCCTACTGAACAACAAAAATTATATTGAGAGTATCATCAAAACAGTCTCGCGTAAACTCAGAGTCCTGAACAAAGTGAGATGTTTTAACACGCCGGAGCAGCGGTGTCTTCTGTCTCCTGCGTGGAATACTGCTCGAATCTCTGGGATGGCTTCGTAAAGTACTTACTTGATACACTCGACAGGTTCCAGTGTCGTGCGGTCCGCATTATTGGGAATCCTGAGATCACTAACACCCTCGAGTCTCTGCAGATGCGTAGAGTTGTGCATCCTTGGCAGTATTTTACCGTCTCTGCTATGGTGAATGTTCTGATGAGCTTTTCCAATTAATCCCACCCTATCCTTTCCTACACCGAACAACCCGTGCAGGACATAAATGTCACCCATATATGGTGCAAAATATTCGGGACTCCTTCCTCTGCCGTACCATTAACTCCTGGAATTCCTTACCAGATTCCCTCTTCCTACAGTCCCGGATCCTTAAAGCGGGGCGCGATAAAGCATCTGATTAGGCCGACAAGCTGAGTACCACCATCGTAACATGATACTTACGTGTCTATAATGGTGAACCTCTTTTCCAAGACTGCCTTCAGCTTACCTTCAGGCAAGGTGAAGTCAAATTGTCCCATATATATAAAAAAAGTTCTTTCGGTCCCATATCGTTACCGAAAGAAGGCGCGGGAACGGGGACACGAACCCGAGCCGTCATGGGGGAAAGCTAGAGAGGCCGCCATGTAGCCTCTCTAGCGACTCCTCCATCCTGCAGATTATCACCGGGCACGGATACTTCGGGGATTTTCTGCGTCGGATCCAAGTACCGATTGAGGCCCAAGTACCGATTCTGCCTATTGTGATATCGCCGTATTATTTCATGAATATGAAGAAATTCGGGGATTTTCTGCGTCGGATCCGGTAAGAGCCAACCTCCGAATGCCATCGTTATGACGCGGGGGACGCCATCACTCTAGGAGTGAGAGTTCTCTCGCTTGCCAACTTGCTCACGGCGATGGTACGCTGCGCAAGTGCGTGGGCTGCTGCCCCTCCTTCTGTGAGCAAGTAATACTCCAAAAGAAGATGGCGGGGTAGGAACGGAGGAGATTCGCAGCCCGCACAGCCCGTGACGAGCGTAGGGGACGCAGGCGTCGGCAGTTTCCTAGGGGCTAGGGACATGGTCGTCCCCATACCCGAAGAGAGCCAGCTCGAAGGAGATGGGCGAGAGATCAGCCAATTTCATCTAGTAAAAAGTTGCACTGGCCCGCCAAAAATGTCCAAATCGTAAGTTTGGCCCGACGGCTAAAAAGGTTGGGCACCCTTGCGCTAAAGGAACTAATTACTGGTGAAATATCAGTTGGATACGCATTAGAAATGTTAAGATAGTTTATGAGTCATTCATTAGTCATTCATTAGTGTATCGGTTATGAATTCATAATTTTCAATATAATGTAGTTCTGGTCAATCAATTAGCCTATTGCAGTCCACTGCTGGACATAGGCCTTTTCCAATATGCGCCACGTTTGCCGATCCTCCGCATCCAGTCCGTCCCAGCCACCCTTCGTAGGTCATCAGTCCACCTTACGTTTTCCTTATTTTTTACCATTACGTTTACCTTACGTTTTAGTTATAGTTCTGGTATGAGTATGTTTTTGTTCCCAAGGATGGAGTTTTTTTTTTAGTAAAATACTAGCTTTTTCCCGCGGCTCCGCCCGCGTGGATGTCGGTTATCGCGACCAAACATAGCCTATGTCCTTTCTCAAGGTCTAATCTACACCTATACCAATTTTCATCAAAATCGGTTAAGTGGTTTGGGCGTGAAAGCGAGACAGACAGACAGACAGACAGACAGATAGACAGACAGAGTTACTTTCACATTTATAATATTAGTAGGGATTGTAGTATGTAACTGATGGTTTTCATTTTCTATCGATATATCATTGCCAATCCCTAATGCCATGGGACCACGGGTAATTAAAATTACCCATGGACCCGGTAATGGGTCGACCCACCGGGACCACGGGTAAACACTCCTCGTTGGGGTAGAGTTTTAGGGCGGTTTACTACATCCTCCCCCTCCAGTTCAGGTGGGCGTCCTCGCTCCTGGACGTGACTTACCTTCCTTTTTGGGTTACCTGGTTCGGGTGGGAAGCTCTTGTTATTGCCGTTATCGACTGTTCTGTTGACTTCGATTGGCTGGCGTAAGTTAGACAGCGTATAACTGGTAGGACTTACTTTGTGTGAAACTTGATACAGGCTCCCACGTTCAGGTACAGATACCGACTTTGCCGCTATTTATTTCACTGCGTTGCTGAGGGCGTGAGGCTTAAGTAGTACCAAGTCACTTACCTTATATTTATCAGGGGGCTTACGCTCCCCCTGGTCTCCTGCTGGTAATGGGCCGAGAAGGTCTTTGGCCCGCACTTCGTTGCGTTGGTTAAGAAGTGGTGTTTGCATGAGACCAGGTGGTTTGGCATTAGGTGCTTTGACGTAGTTAGTAATTATTCTACGCATACCTGTGTCTATACGATGTTCCGCGTACGGCGTCACACGTAACTCTGTCTCGAAGACTTTGGCATTTTGTGAGGGAACGTTGTCGAGTGCAATACCGTTCATGCCTAGAATATTTATTTTTAATATTGGACGCTCCTCACGACAAGCAAGCCTCTTACGCTTGTCTCCAGACATTATGAGAGAGCAACTGAAGCTACTTTCAACATTTTCAGAATTATTGTTTTCACAAATTTCATCATCTCCTATACTATAATCATCACCTCCTATACTATAATCTATTAATTTTATGTTTTTCAAACATGTAACCGTGTTAATTTTGTGACAAAAACCTTGTTTTGAGTGAACATTACATTCAAAATTAGTATTATAGGGTTTACAAGTGCATGCATACTACTTATTCTTACCATTCCGATAACACAAAATTATATTTTTGTTTTGAATGGTGCACGGATCAATTTTGTTACTAATTTGATCGGACTTGACCTCTGTGTTGAGGTCATCATAACAGGTGAATGAACAATTTTTGGAATTGTTCTGTGCATCATTCGCATCATGCATATTTTTACAAATAGAATTTTTTTTATTGTAATTCACATTATCATTTTCAGAAATAGTACACATAGAAAAGTTCTCGCTAGAACAAATAGAATTATTTTTATTTTTATTAGACATATCACACATAGAAAAATTATCATTAAAATGAATAGGACTCAAATTATCGATTTGTGAAATATCACATATAGGAGAACTATCATAATTAGATACATCACACATAGAAAATTCATCATTAGAATGGATACGACTCAAATTATTAATTTGTGAAATCTCACATATAGGAAAACTATCATTATTATCATTAGAATAAATTTTGAATTATCGGAATTCACATTATCATATATAGAAATAGCGTACATAGAAACGTCATCACTATTAGAAGTATCGTATATAGAATAGTTATCAGTTTTAGAAGTACACATAGAAATATTATTATTTTTAGGAATATCACATACAGAAAAGTTATCATAACTGTCCGTTGAATTATAACTTTTCAGTTTCACTTTGGGTAAACCCAGTTCGACACTATAATTTTCCTTATTCTTCACATTATCAGCTGATGGCTGCGTCGAGCGTTGCACTGGCGCGGCAGGCGCGGGGCGGAGGAGCTCCGAAGCGGTGGGTGCCACAGGAGGCTCCGTTGCGCGGCCGGGGTTGCGGCGCGGCTCGGTAGGGTGCGCTAGAGCGTGCGCGAGCACGTTAGCGGCACTGTTGCTAGGCATGTGGGCGGGCGGGGCGCCGGGGCAGGGCTCCGAAGCGGCGGCGGGTGCCACACGAGGCTCCGTTGCGCGGCCGGGGTTGCGGCGCGGCTCGGTAGGGTGCGCTAGAGCGTGCGCGAGCACGTTTGCGGCACTGTTGCTAGGCACGTGGGCGGGCGTTGCGCCGGGGCAGGGCTCCGAAGCGGCGGGTGCCACACGAGGCTCCGTTGCGCGGCCGGGGTTGCGGCGCGGATCGGTAGGGTGCGCTAGCGCGTGCACGTTTGCGGCACTGTTTCTAGGCACGTGGGCGGGCGGGCCGCCGGGGCAGGGCTCCGAAGCGGCGGCGGGTGCTACACGAGGCTCCGTTACGTGGCCGGGGTTTCGGCGCGGCTCGGTAGGGTGCGCTAGCACGTGCGCGTGCACGTTAGCGGCACTGTTTCTAGGCACGTGGGCGGGCGGGGCGCCGGGGCAGGGCTCCGAAGCGGCGGGTACCACGCGAGGCTCCGTTGCGCGGCCGGGGTTGCGGCCCGGCTCGGTAGGGTGCGCTAGAGCGTGCGCGAGCACGTTAGCGGCACTGTTGCTAGGCATGTGGGCGGGCGTTGCGCTGGGGCAGGGCTCCGAAGCGGCGGGTACCACGCGAGGCTCCGTTGCGCGGCCGGGGTTGCGGCCCGGCTCGGTAGGGTGCGCTAGAGCGTGCGCGAGCACGTTAGCGGCACTGTTGCTAGGCATGTGGGCGGGCGGGCCGCCGGGGCAGGGCTCCGAAGTGGCGGCGGGTGCCACACGAGGCTCCGTTGAGCGGCCGGGGTTGCGGCCCGGCTCGGTAGGGTGCGCTAGAGCGTGCGCGAGCACGTTAGCGGCACTGTTGCCAGGCACGTGGGCGGGCGTTGCGCCGGGGCAGGGCTCCGAAGCGGCGGGTACCACGCGAGGCTCCGTTGCGCGGCCGGGGTTGCGGCCCGGCTCGGTAGGGTGCGCTAGAGCGTGCGCGAGCACGTTAGCGGCACTGTTGCTAGGCATGTGGGCGGGCGGGCCGCCGGGGCAGGGCTCCGAAGTGGCGGCGGGTGCCACACGAGGCTCCGTTGAGCGGCCGGGGTTGCGGCGCGGCTCGGTAGGGTGCGCTAGAGCATGCGCGAGCACGTTTGCGGCACTGTTGCTAGGCACGTGGGCGGGCGGACCGCCGGGGCAGGGCTCCGGAGCGGCGGCGGGTGCCACACGAGGCTCCGTTGCGCGGCCGGGGTTGCGGCGCGGATCGGTAGGGTGCGCTAGCGCGTGCGCGTGCACGTTTGCGGCACTGTTTCTAGGCACGTGGGCGGGCGGGGCGCCGCCGGGGGGTGCGGTGAACGTGTCTACGGACTCCGTCGCTAGGCCACCGAACGTGGCTCGGGATCGAGCCATCGTCGTCGCGGCATCGCTTGATATAGCTGTAGCGCTTGCGGTCGTATTCATCATCGTTCTTATAATTTTCTTTATCGCTTCAGTCTGTGATTTTTGCATCGCGGAGATGATAGCCGCAACACTGTCCTGGGAAAACATCGTCGCAATGGGCGTTGATGTTACTGGCGCACCGGTACCAGCGTCTAACACTCTTCTTTGGTGCTGAGGCGTGGTCAGATCCTTGTGGCCGAAATCATGGGCAGCGTTGGCAGTAGGCTCGTTGCCTGTAGACGCGTTCGAGTCGGAAGGGGGAAACGGCGCTTCGTCAACGACGTACTCGACCCGGCGCGATTGGCTACGACAACGAGTCTCCATCTTCTTGCGGTAGGTATCACGTAATACTTTTTTATGCGAAGTAGGTATTCACGCGGCGGCAGTCTTTTTATACTTAGACGCTATATAGGTACGGCACTTGGTACGAGCTAAATATAGTAGGACAGTCTTTTACCGCGTGGAGTCACTCACACTATGTACTTTACACGAGTTTAGTTACGCGCGGCAGCCATCTTTTTACACTTGGGCGCCATATATGAGGTACGGGTCCTCATAGTAGAAAGAAAACATGAGAATTCTTTAGGATTCGTATATTGTGACGATTGAGACACAGTAATATTACAAAAAAGTCATGAAATCACTAATATAGTTAAAATGGGTTCGATAGGCGCACGCGTACCTACACGCTCGCGTAGCTAGCGGAAGACGACTGGCGCGGGCGCGGCGCGGGGCGGTATACTTCCGACTCGTTCGGGAGAGTTCGGGAGAGGTTCGTTTGACCTCGGTAGGGTTTATGTTCTAGTGCGAAAGAGGTACGTATTACAAATTTACGAAGGTACTTAATCTAAGAATCGAGCTGGTATACAACCGCGAGAGGCTCGTTGGGGTAGAGTTTTAGGGCGGTTTACTACAAAACTGTATTTTAGGAATCAAGGTATCCCATATTCTATGGTTGTTATCAATAAAGGTTGATAATGACTGTATAACAGTACGGTTGTAGCGTTCAACAGTATTAGACTGGGGACAATAAAGAGGTGTATAATGTAAGTTTGGTATTTTGTATTTAGCTAACAAGTTTTTAAGTGTAACACTAACAAATTGTTTGCCATTATCCAATACAATGGTAGATGGAATACCATGTACTAAGAACACATTTTCCTCTAAAATTTTGGAGATAATCTCAGCTGTAGCTCTCTTTATGGGGAAAAGTAGACAATACTTAGAGAAACAGCATGACATGTAATCACAAAGATATAAGAATTTTGTTTCCTAGTTGTAGGTAAGGGACCAACCAAATCAACGCTGTTAACTTGAAAGGGACGATGACAAGTTTTAGGTTTACCCATAAGACCAAGTGTTGCATGATTCTGATGCTTGTGTGATATGCAGGCATCGCACGAGTTAACAAAATTCGCCACATCTGAGTACATTCCAGGCCAGTAGTAGTTAAGAGCTAGTCTCTTATAGGTCGTAAAGATTCCTAAGTGACCAGAGGTAGGTTGGGAATGATTATCCGCGAGGATTTGCGGACGTCCTTCCGTAGGAATGACTTCCTTCCATTCAAAATCTCGCGTTAAGGGGTTTAAAGCTCTTTTTAAAACGGTACAACTTATTATTATTAACCTGGTAATCCATGAACTTAAATACTAACAACAATCTTTTATAATATATACTAACATAGAATAAGAAATCAGGAAATAAAAGGCTTTTTTATTTTTATTTTTATTTTTTTATTTTTATTTTATTTATTAATCCATGAAGGATGCAGGCGATGATTGGCAACCATTAATAAGATACCAAGTATCTGTTGTATTAGGTACACAACTAGTAGGCAAATTATTATTTGTATTATTTGTTATCACTTATACAGGGATAGATCGGGAAAGAAAATCAGGAACAACATTTTCAAAACCACGACGGTGTTTTATTTCGAAATTAAAACCGGATAACCTCACACCCCAGCGGGCCAGGCGACCAGTAGGGTTATTTAAGTTCAGGAACCATTTTAGAGCAGAATGATCTGTAAATTTTTGGCCATTCTCCACATAACATCGCCAGTGTTCGACAGCAGATAGAACTGCAAGGGCTTCGCGTTCAGTGGCACTGTAGTTCTTCTCTTGGGGGTTTAGGGACTTACTCATGTAAGCAATGACTCTCTCTTCACCATTTAAATCTTGTGTCAACACTGCACCAATACCGGTGTTACTAGCATCAGTGTGTATTTGAAAAGGTTGTGAATAATCTGGGCAAGAGAGTACCGAGGCAGAAACCAAACAGCTTTTAAGCTTAGTGAAAGTGTCCTGCGCTTCTTGATTCCACAAGAAAGGCGGAGCCTTCTTCCCGTGAGAAGTCAATTTATTCAGCGGAGAAGCTAAAGCACTGAAATTAGGTATGAATCTGCGATACCACGAAGCAGCACCTAGGAAACGACGGACTTCTTTTCTGTTAGTAGGTGTAGGGTATTTATTTATGGCTTCTACTTTTTCAGGATCAGCATGCAAACCTTGCTCATCCACAACATAACCTAAATATTTAAGTTTTTGTCTGAAAAATTGTCATTTTTTTAAGTTTATAGTTAAATTTGCTTCTTTTAATTTTTTTAATATTAGTAATAGTAGGGATATATGATGACTGAAGGAGGATGATACACATATAATGTCGTCCACAAAAACGATGACTCTGTTCTCAAATTCTGGACCACAAAACAGCTGATCGACTAGACGTTGCTGCGTAGAAGGACTGCCGGTGAGCCCAAAGGCCATAGTTTTAAAACAAAACGTTCCCCGGTTAGGTATATAAAAAGCAGTCTTGCAACGGTGTTCCTTTTTAATAGGTATTTGCCAGAAGCTCTTAGACAAATCCATACTAGATAGGTATCTAGCATCCCTTAAGTTATCCAGAATTTCCGAAATATAAGGTAAGTTATATGCATCCTTCCTAGTGACAGAGTTCAATTTCCGACTGTCCAGACAAAATCTAAGCTCGCCGTTTTTCTTGGGAGTAAGCAGAACAGGAGACGACCAAGGACTTTCCACAGGTTCAACCACATCTTCCCTCAGCATTTCGTCTAACTGTTTGGCAAGAATGCGTTGCTTCTCAGGAGACATCCTATAGTAACGTTGACGAACAGGAGCAGTGTCACCAGTATCAATAGTGTGCTCTATCAGGGTAGTACGACCTAAGCCACGTTCCTCGTAGGAGATATCACGGAACTGAGCGACGGTGTTATCTGCTGTAACCCTCTGTTCAGGAGTAAGGTGACTGTACGACTGTAGGTGCTCTGAATGAACAGTATTAAGTTCTCTCAACCGAGAATCAGACATGTCCAGCAACAAAATTGAATCTAAATGTTTGGGAAAGAGACCAAATGACCTCCAGAAATCTATGCCAAGAATTAAAGAATTAGTGATCTGAGGTACTACATGCACATTTAAAGTTTTTATTTTATCCTGAAAGGAAATATTTAAGGGAATGAATCCCAAAGATTGTATTTTATCACCACCTGCGGTGACTAAGTTTAAAGTTTGTTTGTTTAATTGAACTGAAGGTTCCAAAATTTTTTTATGAAAATTATTTCCTAAAATAGTGACACAAGAGCCAGCATCCAAC
The DNA here is from genome assembly GCA_914767945.1 of Eilema depressum. NCBI lineage: Eukaryota > Metazoa > Arthropoda > Insecta > Lepidoptera > Erebidae > Eilema > Eilema depressum. Next base: position 3,297,983 of record OU612021.1, read on the forward strand.
AAACCAGGTACACTAGTGCCTGCAATAGTTACAGAAACATAAGGAGAGTAACCAATGTTGACGTTTCTGCAGACTGTAGAAACTGTTAAATTGCAAGAATTTTTTAACAAAAGATAGCCAATTCTCCCAGTCAGGCCTATCAAAATTAGCGGTTCTACAATCTGCTTTAATCAGTTTTTTGATTTATTGCAGACAGGACACTCCGGTGTGTGGTAACCCTTTTTACCACATCTAAAACAAACAACAAAAGTTTTAGAACATTTACTAAGTTGGTGCGAATCAGTTCTACAGCGGGGACAGCTAAATTTGCGCCCACTTGATTTATTGTCAACTGCACTAACTTTCACTTCTGAACTATCATTATTATTGGAGTCATTGTTTGAATCAGGGGAATTTTCAATTGAATTTGTATGAACTGGTTGTTTATTATTAGAGTTATTGTTAAAATTGTTTTTATTAAAATTGCTATATTTATTGTTAGAATTATTAGGTTTAAAATTACTATGTTTTGTATAAGCGAACTCAGGCGCTAAGGTATCTGAAGCCTTTTTAGGAGGTTCATGAAATTGCCTCAGCCGGGACTGGATGTTTTCAAAATTACGACATGCTAATTGAAGACCAGCTATATCTGTAATGGCTGCGGAAGCAGCGAGAGTGCTAGCGTAGCAAGGACGGATGTTATGTAACAAAATCTCTAACTTGTCTTCTTCGGTTATGGCTCGGTCTAGCCGAGAGAACAAACCTTGCATTATTGAGATGTAAATGGTGATACTCTCGAGTTCACCTTGCGTACGAGATCTAATTTCGGACATCAAACGATAATCATAATCAGATATGCTGAAATCTTGTTTCAGTAACTCAGTTAATTCAGACCAAGTCTGAACCCCCGGCCTAATGCATCTAAACCAATGGAGTGCATCATCGGTAAAAATCTCGTACCCAAAGGATAAAAGTTTTTCGTGGGGAATACCACGACTAACGACAAATTCCTCAACCCTCTGGACAAAAGCACGAACACATGTCTTCCCCGAATACTTTAAACTAGAAAGTTCCGTATAAACTTTCCGGTCACAAGCGTCATTGACTGGAGTCACTGGCACTTGCACTGTTGATTCAATAGAAGTTACAATATCTTTACCCCTTAATGATGACAAATCAGTGTATTGTAATTTAAATCTGTCAAGTTGTGACCTGAAGATCCTATCGATCTCTGGTTGCGAACCCTGTTAAGTCTATGAAAAATATGATATAACAAAGTCTCCGTACGGGCTAGTAAGTTACTGTCAAAATTTAATTTTAGAGAAGTTAAAATTATTAGAGGATTTAGCAAAATATCAAGTGGTTCTAAATGTGAAGCTAGTATATCTCAGATGGATATAATGGAGCTAGTTTCGATATTTGCTTTCTGAGTTCAGCAACGGACTCAGAGTCAGATCCACCGCGAAGAGCGACTTCATATTGAAGTTCAGCCTTTTGTAACGATAGGAACTTAATAGTGTACGAAGGCATAATTGGGCTGTGAGAATACTATACTATTCCACACAGTGCACACAAAATAAATGTCAGCTGACTTACTAGTGAAAAAAATTAAATTTGGGAGTGAAAAACTAAAGTTTGAAGCGTTTAAAATTTTTATGAAATTCCCAATAAAATTATTTTATTGGTCCAGTACCATAAGCACTAGCAAAAATAATATAAGTGATTAAATAAAACACTTATAATAAGTGTACCACAGCACAATAATGGTGTTGCACGAGGGTAGCACAAAAATTTTTTCCTAAGGGACAAAATAACTCTAGAAATTCACTTCACCAGTAAGTCACCTGATGGTAAGGGAAGAAAAAATTAAATTAATCACTTACGGGCCGTTCTCATCTTAAAAAGCTGGAAAAAAACCATGTGAGGTCTCATAGTGTGCTCGAGCGCATAGGGCTGGTTAAATTAATTCACAGACATCACGGAGCCGTCATCTACCCAGGTGCGATCGGTGTCGGCCGGAGAGAGATGTCGTGCGGTGTTCCGCAGGGATCGGTCCTGGGGCCGCTCCTGTGGAACATCGGATACGACTGGGTGCTTCGCAGTGAGCTTGTGGATGGTGCCGCCGTGACGTGTTATGCGGACGACACGCTAGTAACGGCGAGCGGGGCTACACACCGCGAAGCGACCCGGAAGGCCACGACTGCGGTTGCCCAAGTCGTGGAACGGATCCGGAGGCTGGGTCTCGAGGTGGATCCGCAGAAAACCAAGGCCATGTTCTTTCATGGACCTCGGCGCGGACCACCAGCGGGATCCAGCATAACAGTGGGAGACACTCTCATCGACATCAAGCCCCAGATGAAATATCTGGGGCTCGTGCTCGACGGTCGGTGGGACTTCGGGGAGCATTTCCGAAGTCTGGTCCCCAAATTGGTGCTCACAGCTAACGCTCTGACGCGGCTGCTGCCCAATTTGAGGGGCCCGGAGGACTCCTGCAGGAGACTCTATGCGGGTGTCGTGCGGTCCATGGCTCTATACGGGTGCCCCGTATGGGCGGATAACCTGAAGGCCAGGCACGCGGACAAGCTGCATGAACCGCAGCGGACACTGGCCATCAGGGTCATCAGGGGGTACCGCACGATATCCTTCGAAGCAGCGAGTCTCCTTGCCGGATCGCTACCATGGATCCTGGAAGCGAGAACCCTTTCGGCGCTATATCGGTTCCGAAAGGAGGCGCGGGAGCGGGGACATGATCCTGAGCCTGAAGAAATTCGGGCCGTGAAATCCCGGCTCCACAGGGACATGGTAGCGGAGTGGGAGCTGCGACTTGGGCGACCACGCGCAGGGCACGCCGTATTAGCGGCGGTAAGACCCATCATGGGGGAGTGGCTAGAGAGGCCACACGGCGGGCTCTCGTTCTGGCTGACGCAGATAATCACCAGTCATGGGTGTTTCGGGCGGTATCTGCATCGGATCGCGAAGAAAGAGCCAACGTCCGAGTGCCATCACTGCGACGCGAGCGAGGACTCGGCGCTGCACACGCTCACCGAGTGTCCGGCGTGGGAGACGCCGAGACGGGAGCTGGTGGCGACCTTGGGAGTGAGAGTTCTCACGCTCGCTACTTTGCTCGCAGCGATGGTTCGCTGCGCGGATGCGTGGGCCGCTGGCGCCTCCTTCTGCGAGCAAATAATGCTCGTGAAATGGGAGGCGGAGCGGGAGCGAAGGAGAATCGCAGACCTTGCGGCCCGCGAAGAGCGTAGGAGAATCGCTAACCGCGCGGCCCGTAACGAGCGACGGCAACTCGGGCGTCGGAGGTCGCAGAACGACCTCCGTCCCCCATGAGCGCGGGCCTGGGGGTGACGGGTGGAGCCGCCTGTCACCCTAGCAGAAGCAGGCCACGGCGGCGGTGCGCATTGCGTGCCTCCCCATACCCGGGGGCGAGTTGGGGACTCTACGGTCCCCACATCGGGAGAGGGCCAGATCGAGAGATATGGCCCTGGGTCGGCCGGGGTGCGAGGGATATGGCTACAACAATCTCACCTCCGGCAACTGGCGGCCCACAGTCGGCGTGCGTTTTAGTCGGTTCGAGTCCGACATAACCTCCTCCTCCGGCTCCGGCGGGGGAGGTATCCGCGGGGATTTTTCGCACGATAAAAAAAAAAAAAAAAAAAAGACATCACGGAGCAGTATCTAATGCAGTGCGTTCCCTCAACGAAGTATTACTTAAGTGTTATCAATGAATAAAAAGGCTTGCCAAAACGAACGCACTGAGAATTTGTCGTTCTTTGCACAGTTTTGGTGGTACGCATAGCGAAGTATTGTTTGTGAATACGAGTGTTAGCTTCGCCGCTGGAGTACGTGCCGCGCCGACACGAACCGTCGCGTGGCTCGATCAACGGCGAAGCTAATCGCCTCTGCTAGCTGCTGCCTCGGGTCCTCGTGCTGGAAAATATAGTGCAGGAAGCAATCAGTATGTTGTATGACATACTGCTAGTGCGGGCGTGGCAGGTAAGGTCCAAAGCAGGTGGTCAAGCTTCTCCCAGGCACTTAGTGCAAAAAGGTCATTACAGTAAAAGCCACACCCAAAAATATTGCAAGCAGAAGAACAGATGCACAGAAAATAAGTTACACCGAATAGGGTAGGTAGGTAGATGGTAAAAGATCAGGAGGTCGATGACCCCATGGTCGGCAGGTCACTGACCTTTTGACAAGCAGAAGGAAAATAAAACAGCCTAAGAAAAATAAGCCTTGCAAATTATTCTAATCGAATAATTAAAATAAAATAAAAATGTTCGGACGCCGCTCGCGTAAAAAGCAGACGCCCCAATGAAGTTTACCCCTCGCGCATAGGCGCGACGAGTATGAAAATATTCCATATACGATATTTTATCGGATGGATTAAATTGAAATATGGCACATCTTGCTCACGTAAAAAGACAAGATGTACCTGGAAGAGCTTTGCAATGGCGACATGAGTACGACATGTCATCGTGGTAAAATATGGTGATAGTAATCACGAGAGTTATAGGAATAACTCCTGATGGAAAAGATGGGAAACCACGTCATTCTCATGTTTCCAATGCGACACCTTAAAATAAAAGAAATTAGCACACAATATGTAGAAAATATAGTATTCTCACCCGGGACGGACAGTATATTAACCGAAGGTAGTTGCAGTAACCGAAGCCAGCAGATAATGAGTTCGGAGTGGCTCGTCCCCCAGTTTTTATAGCTGGTTCGGTGGTGGAAACCACTTCCGGCCCAAAATTTCACGATTAGGCCGTAATAGCCTTTGGTTGCGATTTTAATATGTACTAATTTGGCAAATACAATCAACTGCAAACTGCAACCGCCATGATGACATGACGCTTGCAGATTTGCTCGCGCGCAACCATAGACAAGGTGCTAGGTCCACTGAGTGAATAGAATACAGATAATATTAGTCGAGTATCGATCGACATTGATTGAATATCGATCACTACTCCACCAATACTATAAATTAAATCATCACCAAAAATATGTACTTCATTTGGTTTTCCAAGGATTTTATTCGTTTTATATACATAATGATCTACAATATTATTAAAGAGAAAAGAAGATACAGCGACGTATGCGGCGTAAACTTAGACAGCCTCCGTGGCGTAGCGGTAGTGAACGCGGCCGCTACGCAGGAGGCGCGGGTTCGATCCCCGCTCAGTGCAAATATTTGTGTGAATTAAATATGAGTATTTGCATTGGTCTGGTCGTGCCTCGGAGAGCACGTTAAGCCGTCGGTCCCGGTTGCCATGAGAACATCTATGGCAGTCGTTACGGGTAGTTGGAGCCCTCAAAAATCCAAAAACAACGGTCTAACTGCAAAGCTTCGATATCGCCTAATGTTAACATTGGGTTGTGGAGGTCAGATGACAATCGCTTCACGGAAAATATCGAGGTCTAGCCAAATCCGTGGTTAAGACTGGTAAAAGCGGACCCCAGACTCCGAGCTGAAAGCTTCGGATGCGACTGGGAATTAACGCTAAGAGGAAGAAGAGCGACGTATGCGGCCCTGTGTGCGGAGAGATTACCTCCATCTGGCAGAAACTTGATACTCCGAAATTCATTAGGCATAACACATTTGACATTATTGGCGGACTGGTCGCCGAGTGCAGACCGAGGGTTCAGATTCAGCCAACTGTCACCGCTTCACCCCGCTGGCGAAGTGGTGCGACATTCATATCCTTCCTTTCCGGAGTACAATGGAGATATCGTTTCACACTTGAGGGCATCTTATATTATGGCCTAGGATCATGGAGTGAGGGAGTGCGAGATATGCGGCGTGCGGCTTTGAGTAAGTGCGATGGCCGAACGGAGTGGTATCTGAGGGGACTGCCGAAAGTTGGAACGGGATCAGAATTCGACGTGGGTGGAGCCGCGGGCAGCAGCTATGTATAATATAATACCATATTGTACAAAAAACTGTAGTTATAGGCAAAACAGCGAAAAAATTATCAAAGAAAAAATCCAACTCATGGTAGAGCTGCAGCAGCTCTACCATGAGTTGGACACGACACGTGCCAACGTCTACGTAACACGTAAATTGCAGGGCCGTATTAGGGATCTTTAAAATTCCGATGAATCAAGACCAGTAAAAAAGTTTTACTTTGATTATTTTATTCGCTGTTTTGCTGTCTACAGTTTTTTGTACAAAATGGTATTATAGTATACATAGCTGCTGCCCGCGGCTCCACCCACGTCGAATTCTGATCCCGTTCCAACTTTCGGCAGTCCCCTCAGATACCACTCCGTTCGGCCATCGCACTTACTCAAAGCCGCACGCCGCATATCTCGCACTCCCTCACTCCATGATCCTAGGCCATAATATAAGATGCCCTCAAGTGTGAAACGATATCTCCATTGTACTCCGGAAAGGAAGGATATGAATGTCGCACCACTTCGCCAGCGGGGTGAAGCGGTGACAGTTGGCTGAATCTGAACCCTCGGTCTGCACTCGGCGACCAGTCCGCCAATAATGTCAAATGTGTTATGCCTAATGAATTTCGGAGTATCAAGTTTCTGCCAGATGGAGGTAATCTCTCCGCACACAGGGCCGCATACGTCGCTCTTCTTCCTCTTAGCGTTAATTCCCAGTCGCATCCGAAGCTTTCAGCTCGGAGTCTGGGGTCCGCTTTTACCAGTCTTAACCACGGATTTGGCAAGACCTCGATATTTTCCGTGAAGCGATTGTCATCTGACCTCCACAACCCAATGTTAACATTAAGCGATATCGAAGCTTTGCAGTTAGACCGTTGTTTTTGGATTTTTGAGGGCTACAACTACCCGTAACGACTGCCATAGATGTTCTCATGGCAAATCAACTTAATCAATGAAATTAAAAAAAGAAGTCTATAACTCACTTTTGTGAATAATAGCAATGAAAAAGTCACAGTTTTATAATAGGTGTCATTCCGTGTTTAATTGCGGTGAAATAAAACCCTGTTTATAAGCAAGTGTGTTGAAAAATGGAATACCATTTTACATAGCTGCTGCCCGCGGCTCCACCTACGTCGAATCCTGATCCCGTTCCAACTTTTTTTCGGCAGTCCCCTCAGATACGCACGGTGTCCTCATTGTACTCCGGAAAGGAAGGATATGAATGTCGCACCACTTCGCCAGCGGGGTGAAGCAGTGACAGGTTGAATCAGACTGAATCTGAATCCTCAGTCTGCACTCGGCGACCAGTCCGCCAATAATGTCAAATGTGTTATGCCTAATGAATTTCGGAGAATCAAGTTTCTGCCAGATGGAGGGAACCTCTCCACAGGGCCGCATCTGTCACTGCATCGTCTTTTCTCTATATAATATTTGTATACATATAGATCGTTGTGTAAGTATACTCGTATAAAACGAATAAAATCCTAGTAAAACCAAATGAAGTAAGTACATGTTTTTGGTGATGTTCTTCACACACAGACTACGAAAAACAGTGCAAGCTACTTTCGACCTCAATGACATTTTTAACGACATGTTTTTTTGCATTAATGGATGACGCTGATCACGAATATGAGAAGCAAGTAGGTGCAAGCTATTTTAAGCCATAATGACCATATAATCTATAATATAAAAATGAATCCCTAAATGTGTTGCTAAGCGCAAATCTCGAGAACGGCTGAACCGATTTCGCTAATTCTTTTTTAGAATATTCCTTAAAGTACGAGGATGGTTCTTACGGCGAGAAAAATAAAAAAAAGGCGGTACGAAGTTCGCGGGGTCAGCTAGTAAGAAATATAGAGGATTATGTACACAAAATGTATAAAAATATCATATTGAAAACAAAGTAAGTACATATTTTCTGTATCCACGTTAGTCACGTCTGTAAATAGAAAGGCCCTGACGGGGCAGCTCTGCTCAGTCGGCTCTGGCATGGCACGGACCAGTAAGGACAGAACTTAATTGTTTTTTACTTATTTTGTTTATTATGTAATTCATCATCATCATCATCATTTCAGCCATAGGAAGTCCACTGCTGGACATAGGCCGGCTGGCTACATTATGTAATTATGTATTTTTAATTATCTACCCAACCTATAATAGTAAATTACTTGACAATAAAAATGATAATGTCACAATGGTTTATTGCATACAAACCCTATTTATAACTTACTGTTTTGACGTAACTAATTTGACTTGACAGCCAAATATCCAGTACGGCCCTGGATTTTGACAGGCGACGATTCGAAATCTACATACGGTTGCGAAGGATCGCGCATGCGAAATCACGTTGTCATTTTAAACGGAGCAATCAGAAGTCAGGGTATTCGCGCATGCGTTCTACACAGACCAATCAGATTCGCGTACGCCGTTCGATAGGGTAACGAAGTTGTCAAATTTTGGTGTCAACTCATGGTAAAGCTGACAAAGCGCGGAGGTGTGACTGGCGTAGGTGAATCCGCGCGGAGAAAGAGATAGAAGATGGGTAAATCTATGCATTAGAACAGGCCGTTTCGCAGTGTTCCGCTTTTATATTCGCGGTTTCGCGGCGGAGGTGTGCTACTGGCGTTGTGATTATATTGTAGCATAGTTATTGTAGATTTTATTTAGCGTGATTTTGTAGTTGTCGGGTTTTAGATTTAAACTTATTTTTTTGACATTTTATACCCTTTTGATCATAATAATTAGCGATTCTTACCTGTGTCGGGCATTTCCCTGACGGACTGGAAAGTAACGACCACCTTTCTATATATAAAAAAAAATACTTGTATTATAATCAGTTCAACAGTTTTGAGACAAAAACGTCAAGTTAATCCTTTAATCAAAGTATCTGGTGTTGCGTACATCCATAGGACCGCGATAACCACTTCCCATCAGTTAGGGCGAGTGCAACACCAGGTGAGTCACAACAGAGAGATTCTGTGCCGTCAACGCAAAAGATAAGTAGGACAAAGCCTTTGGTTTTCCCACTGACAGCATAAAATGTCTCCAGTGAGCTCTGGCTACCCTACTCACCGTCGGAAATACAACACGAGGTTATTAAGCCGCGATCTTCTGTAGGGCGGTGGTACTTCCCCAGTCGGTCTGCTCGATTGGGACGGATATATAAAGTCGTGTCATACCTCCTGTAAAAGTTTAGTATGGAACCTTCAGTGCGCGTGTCCGACTCACACTTGACTATAAACCAGCTTATGTGACATTATAAACGTGTTCTCATCCGATGATAATAAAATAATATAATAATGATTGAACTTGTTTGGCTTGTTTGGGTTAAACCCTTCACCTGTCGCGTTTATTTTGTGAGGTAAATCGTGGCGTGGGGTCGTTAGGGACATCAATTTATAAATATCAATACATTCGTATTGATATTTAAATACATATTCGTATTTTTACATACATTTTGATACCTATACATGACTTTTTTATCGTTATTACTATTTGTAAAATTATTACTTTAAATCTGGCCTCTTGGAAATTATACCCCTTTCCGAAATATTTTTTTTTCCCTAACATTTCAATTTTGTTCTTTCAAAAATGTCTCACAATTCGTTATAATCTATTTTTCTTACACATAGAAAACAGAGGGTCAGGAAGGAAAATAAAGTGTCTTAAGAAAAAGGGACCATTTGAGCCTTATAGAAAAATATTTCTCCTAACCGTATAAGTGTAAGCAAGCAGACTTCTGCTGAATTATAACTCTTTTTATTAGGAAAGTGAAGGATCAGTAAATATTAATACATTTACAAGTTAATGTAAATGTTAATACATTTACTGATCCTTCATAAATGTTAATACATTTACAAGTTAATGTAAATGTTAATACATTTACTGATCCTTCACTTTCCTAATAAAAAGAGTTATAATTCAGCAGAAGTCAGCTTGCTTACACTTATACGGTTAGGAGAAATATTTATAGGAGGTAGGACACGACGGTATCTCCCGTCTCAAATCGAGCAGTCCGACTGGGGAAGTACCTCCGCCCTACAGAAGATCGCGGTTTAGCAACCTTGTGTTGTGTTTTCCGTGGTGAGTAGGGTAGCCAGAGCTCATTGGAGGGTTCTTGTCCTGTCAGCGGGAAGACCAAAGGCTTGGGTTAACACCACTGACTGGTGCGGGCGTGAAATGTTGGCGCGGCGGTCAGGGAGACCCGGTGAAACGGTTATCCGCTGGCCGCCCGCAGGCTGTACGGTTCCCGAACCTGGGGAACACTTAATCTCCGCCCCAGGAGGCTGATCCAGCAGCCTGTGTAAAGTTCCCGGTGCTGTAGTCGTGCCGGAGGAGGAGACCGGAGTGGACCCGGCTACAGTATCTGGGAGGGGACCGGGGGCCCTTCCGCCCGCCGCGCCAGCCAGTCACAAAACCTTAACTCATCAGTGGTGGCATGGAGCCTTGCTTTGTTTTTTACGCTGACGACACAAAGACTCTCTATACCTTCTCCCCCCCCCCCTTCTAAAAATATGGCCAAAAGAAAAAGAAAGAGTAACGGTTACACAGCGGCACCATCGTCCACGATACAAGTGGACTATTGCAATATCAGGGGCCTACATTCCAACCTGAACGAGGTCCACCACCACCTTGAAACAGCACAACCGACCCTTTTCTTTCTGACGGAGACGCAAATATCATGCCCGGCCGATACAGCCTACCTAATGTACCCCGGCTACAAGCTCGAGCACAACTTTCTGAGTAAAGCCGGGGTATGCTTGTACGTCCGGGATGATGTTTGCTGTCGCCGTCTAAATGGCCTTGAGGAGCGAGACCTATCAACGCTATGGGTGCGTATAGATCACGGTGGCCACACCCGTGTTTATGCGTGCCTGTACAGGTCTCATAGCGGTGATCTGGGCACGGCTCAACTGTATGAGCATCTGCAGCGGTCGGCGGACACGGTAATCGAGCAGTACCCTACCGCGGACTTAGTGGTCTTGGGGGACTTTAATGCTCACCACGTGGAGTGGTTGGGGTCCACCGAGACTGATTTTGCGGGAAGGGCTGCATACAACTTCGCCCTGACCTATGGACTCTCGCAACTGGTGCATTCTATCACTAGAATACCAGACATCGAGACCCATAGAAGCTCTATACTGGACCTTCTGCTGACTACGCGCCCGGATGAGTACTCTGTGAATGTGGAAGCGCCATTAGGCACTTCGGACCACTGCCTTGTCCGGGCGCAAGTGACTCTCGCGCGGCCTGAACCACCGCGGCCACCACAGTGGCGGCATGTCTGGCACTATAAGTCGGCAGACTGGGATGGACTGCTAGAATTCTTCGCGTCGTACCCGTGGAGGCGGCTTTGTTTCACTTCAGATGATCCAAACTCCTGTGCAACAGCAGTCGCTGAAGTGATCCTATCGGGCATGGAATGTTATATTCCTAACCGCTGGATCGCGACAGGAGCGAGCAAACGCCCGTGGTTTAATAGGCCTTGCAGAGAAGCTAGAGACCGCAAGCAATCTGCCTATAAGGCTTGGACCACAGCTCTTGCCAATAGGGATCCGGATATCGCTGAAGTGAAGCGTAAATTGAACGCCGCCTCGAGGTCCAGTAAAAAAGCAATAGCCAGGGCTAAGTTCGAGTTCGTTGGCGGAATTGGCGAGCGGCTTGCGCGGTATCCGTCAGGAAGTCGTGCTTTTTGGTCGCTCGCCAAAGCTGCCTAGGGAAACTTCTGCCAGTCCTGCCTTCCGCCGCTGCAAAAACCTGACGGTAGTCTGGCCCATGGCGCTAAGGAGAAAGCCGATCTCTTGGGTCGTCTCTTTGCGTCAAACTCGACTATGAACGACGGGAACGCCGAGCCACCTATTATTCCCAGCTGTGGTGCTTCCATGCCTGAAGTGAAAATCACGCAACGGCTGGTCCGGCGTGAACTTAAATCCCTAGATGTTCGAAAGTCGAGTGGGCCGGATGGTATACCGGCGATGGTGCTCAAGCACTGTGCTCCCGAGTTGTGCCCAGTGCTTACACGCCTTTTCGCGCTCTCCTACTCCACAAGACAGGTCCCGGCTTCGTGGAAGACTGCATTCGTGCATCCTGTGCCTAAGAAAGGCGACAGGACAGATCCGTCCAACTATAGGCCTATCGCTATCACCTCGCTGCTCTCGAAGGTGATGGAGCGTGTGATTAACACACAGCTCCTGAGATACCTTGAGGGAAACGATCTACTGAGCGACCGACAGTACGGTTTTCGCCACCGTCGCTCTACCGGTGACCTCCTAGTGTATCTCACTAACCGATGGGCGCAAGCCATCGAGAGTCGGGGTGAGGCTTTAGCGGTCAGCCTAGATATAGCGAAGGCCTTCGATCGGGTCTGGCACAGAGGTCTTCTTGCGAAGTTGCCACGTTATGGACTCCCCGTGGGATTGTGCGCATGGATTGCCAGCTTTTTGTCCAACAGAAGTATTCAAGCCGTCGTCGATGGCAGCTGCTCGGACCGCATGGACATAAACGCTGGTGTTCCGCAAGGCTCCGTGTTGTCCCCGACCTTGTTTCTGCAGCGTATCAATGACATGCTGTCTGATGGCTCCATTCATTGCTATGCAGATGACAGCACCGGTGACACGTATTACACGGGCCGTGCAAATATCCCTAGGTCGGAAGTGGAGGAGAGTCGCGAACAACTTGTGTCCGAAATTGAGACTACTCTGTCTGGAGTATCCGATTGGGGACGACTAAATTTAGTCCAATTCAACCCTACCAAGACACAAGTATGTGTATTCACCGCTAAGAAGGCTCCATTTGTTGTAGCGCCGCAATTCCTGGGCACACCGCTCACCATCTCCACAAGTATCGGGATTCTTGGTGTCGATATCTCCAGCGACGTCCAATACCGAAGTCATCTGGAAGACAAGGTCAAGTTGGCATCAAAGAAACTTGGGGTGCTCAACAGGGCGAAGCAGTACTTCACTGCGGGGCAACGACTCCTCCTTTATAAGGCACAGGTTCGGCCTCACATGGAGTACTGCTGTCACCTTTTTGCCGGAGCGCCTGCGTGCCAGCTTGACCCTTTCGACTCGGTACAAAGACGGGCGTTGAGGCTCGTCGGCAATCCCATACTAACAGGCGATGTGGAACCACTCAGTCTCAGGAGAGACTTTGCTTCACTGTGTGTGTTTTACCGCCTATACAATGGTTTGTGCTCGGATGAATTGTTTGACATGATGCCCACAGCTACATTCTATCATCGCACTTCTCGTCATAGGCGGGGAGTTCATCCTCACACATTGCGACCGGAAACGGTGCGCACTGTGCGGTATGAAAGGAACTTCATCCCTCGCACACTCAAGCTGTGGAATGAACTCCCCGCGATGGTTTTCCCAAGCGACTACAATATGGGGTTCTTCAAGAAGGGCATTAGAAGGTTTCTTCAGGGTCGGCAGCACGAGTGTGACGCCCCTGGTGTTGCATACGTCCATAGGCCACGGTAACCACTTTCCATCAGGTGGGCCGTGTACTTGTCTGCCACCTAAGTGGTATAAAAAAAAAAAAAAATATATATTTTTCTATAAGGCTCAAATGGTCCCTTTTTCTTAAGACACTTTATTTATTATTTTTTATTTATAAGACACTTAATTAAAAACCCAGCTTTAGTATTAACTAAAGCTGGGTTTTTAGTTCCCCATGCAACAGATGCAAGGTTAATGAAATCTTACGTGCACAAGGTGACACTGCGCAGGTACAAGAGCTGAGTTTTCGTATAACTGTCGAACTAACAAGACATCGTTACGATATGTTGGTATTCGAAATTCGGGAGTACTTCGTAATAGCTGGAAATATATTTTCAGCGATATGTTTAATAATACAAATCCGACTTTTTATTCGGCGGCCGGAAATAAGAAAATACGATCAAAAACTGCTCATGCAAATAGCAGTGTCACGGTGGCTGTATAATATGACACTATATATCCTGTTTGATTTAATCTTTCCAATTATACCGCCCGCATCTGAATTTTATATATTTCATATAAGTATTATACTGTATATTTTCGATATTAGCCTAAGATGGTGGATGTGTGTTTACACGAAGAATTTGTACAATAAAATTGTGAACGTGTTTGTGCCTGAGAAGTGGAGTTTTCTTAAACTGTCTGCGGTTATTTGGCTTTCTACAATAGTGTTCTGCATTAAATTTAATTACGGGATATTAGTTTGGGTTAAAGGTAATGAATTATTTTTTAGAGTGACTGTGCTTTTATATAATGTGATACTGTTCATAGTCCCCTGTGTGAACTTCTTTTGGTTCTGTAGGATATTTTACATTATTATTAGGAATAAGATGAGACACCAGAATGGCGACACTCTTACAGATAATATAGCTGTCGTTGTTAAGATTTGTGTAATTTCCTTTATTTTGGTGAGCTTTATCAGTTTACAACTTATGGTCGAAGATGTAGCGGCGATTTATTTTAATTTTAACATATTATCTTCTGTTATAATACATGAGAAATACCCTGATATAGAGATTTTAATTTTTTTTTTATATATTGTAAGGTTGCTTGAGGCCATATGCTCTTTTCAAGGAGTAGAAATAATCACCATTTTTCTTATTGTGAGTCGAGATTCTCGTCGAGGGATTTAAGAGAAAAAGTATTATTGTATTGATAGCATTGATCCTAAGGTTTCGGTAGCTTTTCAGCAGCCATGGTCACGGGGATTCGCGATAAGACTCGATAATAATTTTGTTTGAATTTATAATATTCGGTTCAATCAATCCATCAATACAGTCCACTGCTGGACATAGGCCACTCCAATGTGTCCAATGTGCAAACTTTGAAAAGTAAGCTTTTCCTTAAAAATAATCCTGTTGTACTTAAACGATAATTATAAATTTCCCCTCCTCCTATATAAATAAGTGTGTACATAATTCAAACAGTCATTTTTTTTTCAATTTCGCTTATCCGGTCGGTGATGATGTGGAGGAATTTCACGACGCATTATGTATGTAAATATTTTTTTGATCTATTTTGGTTCACTTTAGTAATAATAGTTTCTAGTCTTAATTTAATTTAGTATTAATTAGCTTAAAACATACAATGACAATAAACTATTAGCATTTTTCAATTATTACATTATTAACTTGCAATATTGTTGCAGATTTGAAAAGCTTGTAGCGAGAAACTACTTGCACTATACAAGCTTTTCAAATTAGCACAAACCTTGCATAAAATTATCATTATCTAAAACGATAAACAACAATTTTTTTGTAAAGAAAAGCTTGTTTCTAAAAGTTTTTAATGATACGAGTATTTGTATTATAGGTTTCATTTATATATGTGATGCTTCTATTTCGTTCAAATGTCAGTGTGGCCAGACGGAATACATTAATAATTCATGATTCATTATTATTCCACAAAATTCGAGGAATGAAAGGAAGAAAAACCTGAACACTAAAAATACCAGTTGACTCCTTTAGCATATTTTATTTTAATTTTGTTTAGGTATCTATAATTAGTTGTATATTACCTAGTCTCGTAGTTCAACTTGTGGCAATAAAATTAGTGAACCAAACACTACTGATTAATTCATTTAAACATTTTAATACTTGTTTTGAACCCTGGAAGAACGGCAAGAATTTGCTGTTGGACGCAACTTGTGTCAGCACTGTAGCCGCCAGCCACCTTAGTTGCACCATCCACTCCCCGTCAGCCGCTGCGGGTGACACCTGCCCCCCTAGACAAGAGGCAATTCGTTGCTCGGCGTATGATGGAATAGAATGACAAATGTATAGGATTTGACGTTTTTGACATTCGTTGACGTCTGTCATATACGTCAAATCCCATACATTTGGCATTCTATTCCATCATACGCCGAGCAACGAATTGCCACTTGTCTAGAGGGCCAGGTCGAGGAAGAGACTCAAGTATACCGAGCTGCAGCCGCTGCATAATTTCTTACTAGTAGCGGTGGAAACCCTGGGGAGCTAGGGCAAAGAGGCCAAAAGCCTTGTAAGGGCAATTGAGCAGAGGCTCACTGAGGCTGTTGGTGACTCTCGTTCCGGATCGTTCCTGGTGCAAAGGTTGGCCGTCGCAATCCAACGTGTGATAGAACCTTTGCTAGTGCAAAGGTTCTATCACACGTTGGATTGCGACGGCTAACTAGTTTTGATTTCATATGATTTACTTAGGTATTTAGTATTAAAGTGACATAGTTTAATTTGTAAATTGTTTCTTGAATAAATGAATTATTCTTGTTAATAACTCCCAAAAGAGGTTTGAAGTATGCAATCCGGTATTCCTTTTTTTTATATAGCACACATTAATTTGACTATACCTCGCCTGATGGTAAGCTGAAGGCAAAATCTCAGAAAAGAAAGTGACGTCGACTGAAGTCACCATTATAGACACATAACTATGTTACAATGGTGGCACTCAGCTTGACGGCCTCATCAGATCCTTCTTCACGCCCCGCTTAAAGGACCCAGGACTGTAGGATGAGGGAAACACGTACTGGCAAGGAATTCCAGGTCTAAATAGTGTGGCAGAAGTAGGAGTCACTAAAGCGCTTGGTTCTTGATGAAATATTCTGCACCGTATGTGGGTGGCATCTTAGTCTTACACGTGTTGTCTAATATAGGAAAGGAAAGGGTGGGATTAATTGGAAGAGCTCATCAGAACATTCACCATGGTAAAATACCGCTAAGGACACATCTATCACATGCTACATCTCTACGTATCTGCAATGACTCGAGGGTGTTGGTGACCTCAGGATTCAAAGTCAAAGTCAAAGTCTTTATTCGTTGAATATGGTACAAAATGGTGTTTAGGTACATAATGTTCAGATCTCATATTCTGCCGGTTCTGGCGTACAAATTTTACATTGACTCATTTCAATAATTATCATTAAATATCAACACATGCAATATGTACAATTTTAAAATTAAGATGTCAGTGTTTAATTAGATTGTATAAATTTAAAAAATCGTCAATATTATAATAACATTTACAACACACCTGCTCATAAAAGTGCTATTATTTTACCGCAATTAGGCACGTAATGACACCTATTATCAAACTGTGACTTTTTCATTGCTATTATTCACAAAAGTGAGTTATAGATTCTTTTTAAAATTTTAGAATAAGTGTCTATAATTGTCTTCGTTCTTAAAAAAGTTTTGATACAAAAAATAACGTGTTTAATAGTACGAATAAATTAATACGCCTATTGTATGGTCATTTGATGCATTTTCGTATTTAAATAAATAATTTCAATTTGTAATACTTGTATAATAAACAAAATTTTCACTCAAATTTAACTTTTATTTTCATAAGTACAGAAAAAAAAAACAGAGTAAAAAATGGATAAATTCAAACCTCATTTTTTTTTTAAATATGGTCGACCGCCATTGTTAAATGCGCGCGCATAGGAAAACGAATTAATTTGTAGTATTGTTTATTTAGTATTTGTAGTATTATTTTATTCGCAATGGCGCAATTTTTTCCAGCTATTAAGTATCTTATTGTATATTTTTGGAGCTAAGCAAAATATACTACTCCACTTAAGGGTTGTCTTAGCTTTTCGAATACATAGTGCATTCCTACGCCTATTGTGATTTACCACATCAGACAGCTGTGGAAATAGATGTGGGTTCAATTTGACAAAGATAGCTGTTTCATAAATGTATATAGACGGAAGTGTCAGAACTTTGTATCTTTTAAAATATGGTATACAGCTGTCCGTTACTCTAAGACCAAACATAGCCCTGATACATCGCTTCTGAGACTTAAAGGCTATTTCTTTATTTGTGGAATTGCCCCAAAATATCACACCGTATCTCAGCACCGACGCAACCATACCGTGATACGCAGTAAGTCTAGCATCTAAATTAACTACCTTAGACAGTTTACGCAGTGCGTATATGAACTATTAGTCTAGATACTAGCCTCTCAATATGTTTTTCCATTTTAGTTCTCTGTCAATTATTAGTCCTAAGAATTTAGCGTTGTCTGTGGCAATAATTTTGTTATTTTGATACTGTATATCCATTATATTTGAGGGACGTCTTTGACTAAAATACATTATATTTGTTTTTATTAGGTTTATTTTTAAATTATTATTATTCATCCACGCGATAATCTCAGATAAAGTTTTATTTACTTCATATTCATAATGAGTCTACAGTAGTATAAGGTATTGTTATTGTGCTATCATCAGCGAAAAGTTTTAATTGATGATCTTGGTAAATCGTTTAGGATTCCCAATAATGCGGACCGTACGTCGTTGCAACCTGTCAAGAGCATCTAGTAAGTATTTGGCAAAGTCATCCTGGACGAGGCTCTGGTGCGGAGCAAACGAGTCCTAGAGTGGAGACCGCACACCGTAGGAAAACGGAAGGTCATCCCCTAGCCAGGTGGACCGACGACCTGCGAAAGGTGGCTGGGATGGACTGGATGCGGCAGGCGGAGGATCGGCAAACGTGGCGCACATCGGGAGAGGCCTATGTCCAGCAGTGGACTGCAGTGGGCTAATTTATTGATTGATTGATTGTTTTTTGCGTTTGAGATCTTGACTTGACTCATTTTCATCAGCTGGTGGTCTTTTGAGTGGTGGCCGTTGGGAATAAACCGAGTGACACCCGCGATCTATAGCTCACTAATGTATACTCTAAACAACCGTACTTCTATCAATATTCACTTCATAAGTGTAGTGTATTAAAAATCTACCAATGTACAAAAGTAAACATAGACTTATAAAAACTGAACAGACCGCCATCTATTGAATACTAATAAAACTTAAAGCAAAGGTTCGTGGACATGCTTTAAAACTAATAAACAGGTTAGAAACTAATACAGCTAGGACTTTGAAGATGTCGCATTTGGATGTTTCTCGAGTCTACAGGTTTGTTTGTTTTTTTTTTTTTCTGAACCGCCACCGCAATTTGTGAGCTTCAATAACATAAGAGAATGGGATGATATATAATATCCCATCATCGGTTGTAAAACCTTAAGGCATGATTCCGAATCCAATGAAGCAACACCAGTAAAGAAGTTTTACTTTGAAAGTTTTGCCACTATTTTGCCTTTACCTATATAAAACGAATAAAATAGGTACTAGAGAAAAAGTAATATTTTCTGGGCCCACGTCATTCACGTGTGTGAATAAATAAATAAATAATGAATAAATATTGTAGGACATTCTACACATCGCTATCTTGACCCAAAGTAAGCATAGCTTAACTAGCTTGTGTTATGGGTTCTAGAATGCGGATAAACAATCAATATTGTATCATCCATCAAATCCTATCGTCCAGGTACCGATCGTTTAAATTTGGTAATTTATTTATATTAAGTGTTGTGCTCATTGCACTTTTTCTAGATATAAGAACCAATTGTAACGCTAAGCCATCCGATTTGACTAACAGAAATCACTCAAACAATATTAATATTTTTTATAAATAAATAGTTCAATTATGAAACAATGCATTCGTTATCGTTTTGTCAATTATGCTGTCACTCAGCCGTATCTCCTGCGCGTATTTTTCACAACATCTTTATCTTTACTATTATATAATTGTAAATTGGAAATGTTTGTCCGCGATGGCCGCAAAAACTACTGAACGGATTTTGATGCGGTTTTTTTTGTTAGAAAGGTCTTGGTCAGACTTAAAATCTTACGTATGTTTTATTGCAATCGGTTGAGTAGAACCGAAGATAAGAGAACAACGCGGGCGGAGCCGCGGGTGGAAGGCTAGTTTAATTTATAAAATACAGCACGTCACAAGTAAACTACTCCGGATCATCACCGACCAGTAACGTGCCCTTACATACAATTCTTCATTTTTCAAAATAATGCAACACTGTTACAGCTTTTTGACATCAAATTCTGCTTAAAACAAAGTTTACCACCGCTTCCTAGGCGCTAGTGAAGAAGAAACGGCGCAACAAACTCCACTGCGGCATTTTTAAGACGTCAGTTTACAAAATGTGGTTTCTTAAGACTAAATATGAACGTATGTATATGTGTCTCGCGTCAAGTATATAAAAATCCTTATATAAAAAAAACTAATAATAAAATAATTGACCTAAAATATGGTATGGTAAAAATAATTTTAAGAGGTGGCTGCACCATGCTCAAGCCAGACATTTTTGTCTCTAAGATAATCATCCTGTCCTATATTATGTGTTTTTTTTACAAGATGTGACCAGTGCGGATGCAGCGAACGCCTATATATGGTAACAAAAGTACTGGAGCAAATATCTCGTAGTATCCAAGCAAATAACCCAAGAGCCTTGAATAAGTCTGAAAACATACAGACAAGCAATTTGGACGTTGCCTTGGAGAGAAAAGGGCGTCTATGTATGTATCAAAGTCAAATATTTTACTAATACTAGCTTTTGCCCGTGGCTGCGCCCGCGTGGATGCCGGTTATCGCGACCAAACATAGCCTACGTCCTTTCCCAAGGTCTAATCTATCTCTGTATCTAATTTTATCAAAATCGGTTCAGTGGTTTGTATGTGAATGCGTAACGAACAGACAGACGGACAGAGAGTTACTTTCGCGAAGGAGAATCGCAGACCTTGCGGCCCGCGAGGAGCGCAGGAGAATCGCTATTCGCGCGGCCCGCAACGAGCGGCGGCCACTCGGGCGTCGGAGATCGCAGAATGACCTCCGTCCCCCATGAGGGCGGGCCTGGGGGTGACGGGTGGAGCCGCCTGTCACCCTAGCAGAAGCAGGCCGCGGCGGCGGCGCGCATTGCTTGCCTCCCCATACCCGGGGGCGAGTTGGGGACTCCGTGGTCCCCACACCGGATGAGGGCCAGTTCGAGAGATTTGGCCCTGGGTCGGCCGGGGTGCGAGGGATATGGCTACGACAACCTCACCTCCGGCAACCGACGGCCCACAGACGGCGTGCATTTTAGTCGGTTCGAGTCCGACATAACCTCCTCCTCCGGCTCCGGCGGTGGAGGTATCCGTGGGGATTTTTCGCACGTTAAAAAAAAAAAAAGAGAGTTACTTTCGCATTTATAATATTAAGTATGGACCATAATCTCTGTGACGGGCCCGGCAACACGAGTGGGAAGCCCCTGATGTTGCATACCGGCATACATTCATAAGTCATGGTAAACACTTTCCATCAGGGACCCACCTGATGGCAAATGTGTGGATGTTTATCACCTAAGTGGTATAAAAAAATCTTTGGACTTAGTGAAATTCATTTCCCCATAGGGACCTGCATTATTTTTGAGTGTACACAGGTTTCTTCATCGGTCTAGTAGTTTCGGAGCCTATTCAACGCGAACATGTTTTTTTTTTTTGTATCAAGAGCAATCAAATAATTCCTCTTTTTAATATTAGTACATATATTACATAAAGCCCGACCAGTAAAATAAAAAACCTCGCCATATTGCGGTAAACTATTGGAACTAATTTCTTCATATGGTAACAATCTATACAATGTCATTATGGTCATCTGTCAGTGTGGTGTCAATTGTGCGTGTTGTTGAGTTTGAGAGCGCTACAAAACTACAAAACTATAGTAATATGCCGAAAACTATTAAAAGCCAGTTAAGAAAAGTAATTTATAATATAACAAAGTATTTGTCGGATAAAAAGTAGGAAGGATTGGACTCTGTTCCTCTAAATAACATCACGGACCTTGTTGTCAACATGACGGGTAGGACATCATAGAGTACGTGCAACTGAAATTGGCCTAATCTACTGATTTTACTGTGACTAATTATTATTCACATTTTTAGGTATATCCCGATCTTCTTTAATAAAAATACGAAGAGAAGGTCAAACGTCAAATGTATTTTCTACGCCTAAGAAAAATAAGCCTAACGCAAAAAAGAAAATCATGCTCGATTATTTTGATCTCTGTGCTGTTAGGCATAAAATACAAGAATTTTATGCAGTCCGAAAAACAATATCGCGTGGTCCCTGTTCTATACATGGTGTAACTGTATGTCTAACTTGTATTTACCATTACAAGCAGTAAACTATTATACGGATACTACTGTGTTGTGATTTGTGCCCAGTCCTTGTAACCAGTATAACACGCCGCGTCTATTTTTCTATTTTAACCAGAAAACTTAACAGAGAAAAACTTAACTTTTTAACAGAGAAAAAAAAATACATTTTAGTGAAAGTTTTGTATATTAAACACGTACTACAAGTTCTTTCTTTTTCTTTTCTTTCTATATTAATTCGTTTGTAATATTGGACACGATCTTTTTTGTATCGAAACTTAAGAACAAAGCAACTTAATGAAATTAAAAAAAAAGAAGTCTATAACTCACTTTTGTGAATAATAGCAATGAAAAACATGACAGCCTCCGTGGCGTAGCGGTAGTGAACGCGGCCGCTACGCAGGAGGCGCGGGTTCGATCCCCGCTCAGTGCAAATATTTGTGTGCATTAAATATGGGTATTTGCATTGGTCTGGTCGTGCCTCGGAGAGCACGTTAAGCCGTCGGTCCCGGTTGCCATAAGGACATCTATGGCAGTCGTTACGGGTAGTTGGTGCCCTAAAAAGTCCAAAAACAACGGTCTAGCTGCAAAGTTTCGATATCGCCTAATGTTAACATTGGGTCGTGGAGGTCAGGTGGCAATCGCTTCACGGAAAATATCGAGGTCTAGCCAAATCTGTAGCTATGACTGGTAAAAGCGGACCCCAGACTCCAAGCTGAAAGCTTCGGATGCGACTGGGAATAACGCTAGGAGGAAGAAGAAGCAATGAAAAAGTCACAGTTTTATATTAGGTGTCATTCCGTGCTTAATTGCGGGGAAATAAAAGCCTGTTCATAAGCAAGTGTGTTGAAAAAATATTTGTACACATGGCATTTTACATGTGTATCACTATACTTGGTGTTGTCATAATCATAGATGTTTTTGGCGCCCCCAGTACGGGTTTTTTATTTTATTGGTCGGACTTTACATACGCATATGCCCATTTCCCTTAGTGGTAGTCATAGACAACAGCCCGCAATTTGTCTCTATCCTTACTTACTTCACGAACTCCCTCCTACTGTCAATAATTCTTTCATGCAAGCCCGCCGGTTTCGAGTAATTCTGACCTACCCTTTTTTCAAAATCCCTGGTCGACGCCGGCTGGTCTGCCTATTCACCTGCGCCTTATATAGTATACCTATTACCCTTACGTCATATTGTTAGTATAAATATAGATTCATGATTCATTCATCAGGAAAATGCGACTCCATGAAGATGATGTCATGGAGTCGCATTTTCCTGATTGCAACCTTAGCCAAGATGACCTCGGGGCTCAGGATCCACCTTCCGGATCTACCTCCTCCACTTCGCATGATCTTGATGGGCTTTCATGGTAGTGAGACCATTGCACGCATGTCACCCTCAACGACGGTTACACTCACATTATCAACTCGTATGTTCTCAAAAAGTAGTAGTCAAGAAGCTTACACTCAGAACTGGGACAGTGGGGAACTCACTATATTTCAGTTTCCAGTGAATTCTCACTAAGTCCGACAGTCACGACTTCTCTTTGAGTTACATTATTTATTTTAAGTTTTAGATGTAAATTTAACTTCATCGCTGTCTCGGTGCGAGGAATATTTCTAAACTGTTTTTTCTTTTCAAATTTCCAGTTCTAGGATTTTGTATGGTTTGTAATAATGTAGTTGTAGGTTTTGGTTGTGTGTTTGTGTACAAATAATTGGCGACAAACCGACTAGTCTTCTAAAATTCGTTCCCTAGAATAAAAGTTGTAAATTCATCCTCTATAAAGTGCCAATTGATCGCTGGTATTAGACTAGGGCACTTCATAGAAGATGAAATTAAAGAAACAATAATTGATATTTAAAATTTATGATTTATTCATTTTGTAGACTATAATATCAGATACTTATGATAAAACGTATTAAATAATAACTTTTGCTGCGGTATTCAAAATGTTTTGAGATATAGAAATATTGAAACTTTCAATTTACTATCATCACTCTATCTCACTATTACTTTCAATGAACAAATTCACTATCCTGATATTGTAATTTACTATTAAACAACAACAGTATCATCACTTACAGTGCCTTTGTCTGTCCTTCAAAAGATCGACACTGTACTGTATATAGAAACAATAGTAGTTTAGTCAATGATCCATTCTAATTCAACAACAGCGCCCATCACACCCATTCATGTAATATTCATTGAGTAATTGCATAAATTATATAGTTACTGTCGTAGTCAAGCTTTGAAATATATCATACGATCAAGTTTCTAAAAATATATTCTTAGTTAATAAATTTTGCCCTTATTTTCATGGCTGTTCATGTACGTGAGGATCATGTATCATGGTGCAGGCCCCTCTTGAAGTTGTCTTATTTTTATTTTATATAAGGTTTTTTTAAAAAAAATTATATACCTACTTGACGCGAGACAAATGTACATACGTTCATATTTAGTCTTAAGAAACCCTTTTATTTTTTGAAAACTGACGTCCTTAAAATGCCGCAGTGGAGTTTGTTGCGCCGTTTCTACTCCATTAGCGCTCAGGAAGCGGTGGTAAACTTAGTTTTAAGGAGTTTTTGACGTCAAAACGCTGTAACAGTGTTGCACTATTTTGAGAAATAAAGACTTTGACTTTGACTTTGACATGATGACGTCATATTTGGCATTGAAACGAAAGAAGGAATGGAAAGATGGAAAAGAAATGAAGGAAGAGACAAAGAAACAAAGAGAGAGAGGGAAAGAAAGGAAGTAGGTAAGGATGAAATATATAATTTACGATACTGGAATGGAATGCGTAAAAGATGGTATGGCAAGGAGGAGTGACTAACGTGATCACATCTGAAAGGAAGGATTATGCAGGAGAATGATATTTTACGCCGACTGCAAATGATTGGAATCGCTGATAGCAACCAAAAGGTCAAGCAAAGCAAAGGTAATCAATAAATACTAAAATATAATTATACTACCTGTTCCCCGTGTTACATCACCATTGCAATCTGATCCCGTTCCCAAAATCGATGGGCACTTATTCTAGGGACAAAAATGGACTAAATTTTAGATTAGGCTAGGCCTATTCCAGCTATTTGATCGTATTTCGGTAACAAATTACCAAACATCTTCACCAAATATCACATTTTCTGGCTATTTTTTTATATAGGACATTTTGACTTTACCTCGCATGATGGTAAGCTGAAGGCAAAGTTTCGGTAAGGAGGGTTACCCACCATTAGAGACACTGCCATTCCGAGTCCTGGGCATTCAGACATTTTACCACTTTGGCATAACTATCCGTATCGTACTTATATTATTACTAGAAAAGGAAGTAGGATAATCCATATCCATACTAATATTATAAATGCGAAAGTAACTCTGTCTGTCTGTGTGTCTGTTACGCTTTCACGCCTAAACCACTGAACCAATTTTGATGAAATTTGGTATAGGGGTAGATTAGACCTTGAGAAAGGATATAGGCTATATTTGGTCGCGATAACCGACATACACGCAGGTGGAGCCGCGGGCAAAAGCAAGTAAACTATAATAAAACAAGGCAATTTAAGTTTACCCAACATTGTATTTTCCACTATTTGGCAGTGGCATACCAACTTTCAATATGAATGCTAATTTGTTCGAGCACATTGTTTCATTGTGAAGGAATTAAAGAAAAACACGGAATTGTAACAAATTGTTTGTTTTCGTACACTTATTCAAGACTCATGATAC
The DNA here is from genome assembly GCA_914767945.1 of Eilema depressum. Taxonomy (NCBI): domain Eukaryota; kingdom Metazoa; phylum Arthropoda; class Insecta; order Lepidoptera; family Erebidae; genus Eilema; species Eilema depressum. Next base: position 3,323,560 of record OU612021.1, read on the forward strand.
AATGGCCTTACTTACTTTAAGGGACGAGTTTACAACTTTTATACCGGGGGATTAATTTTAGGAGACCAGTGGGTTCATCACCCCGATAACCTGTTATTACAGAATTCTGTATTTCTGTCAGTGTTTTTCATTACGGAATTTGGTATAGCGATATATAAACACTTTAACTTGACCCTTCTTCTTCTGTCGAGTCGACGGCATAATCGTGTCACATTTTATTGGCCCAGTATGTAGCCACTCCGATAACGTTCCCAGAGACACTTATGAGTTCCCTTGACCCCTCACTTTCCAAGACCACTCTATCCTAGCCACATTTTTCAGGTCATCAGTTTGTTATCCATCCAGTTAAAATTAATGAATACAAGTTTTTTCCTAAGGTGTACGCGAATGTTACTCATTGAAATAAAACTTTTTAACGGATTCTATCGCGATTTATTTGTTATTATTTACTTTTAGTCCGACGTTTCGGTCACTTTTCAGCAACCATGTTTGCGGGGTGACTAGAGATGGTAGTTGTCACATAGTTTTGAAGTGTAAGTTTTCGAAGAGTAGCCGAATCACAAGGAACTATTTACGCAGAATGAGCTCACTGTGTCGTTAAGTCTTGCTGTAATTTGGTGTTTACTGAGTTTGATCAAGTAGATGACTGGGCCCCAGGCTGGTGGAATGCTCCAACCACTTACTTCTCTACAAACTACAAAAAACGAAGTAAATAATAACAAATAAATCGTGTGAGATAATTTTAAAGCAATTAGTTTGCTAGACTAAACAAATCGTACGAATATCGGTAGATTACTCCCACCATCGCCGTAAGATGGATGTATTGGAAAAATTGGGTCACTCTCGGGCGAAGCTCGGTGGCTCAGTGGTCAGAGCGTTCCCCCTGTAAGGGAAAGATCGCGGGTTCGAGTCCCGCCCGAGAATTGATTTCGCTTTTTCCAATTTATTATAAATTAATCGTGATAGAAACCGTTAAAAACTGGCTATATCTTCAAGTAGAAGAGTAGTTGACGCGTGACGAGGCGATATAGTGATCGGGACCGCTACGCAGGAGGCGCATGTCCGATCCCTTATATTTGTATCCATGAATATGGATATTTGCATTAGCCAGGTCGTTCCTCAGAGAGCACGTTAAGCCGTCGCGCGTCGGTCCCGGTTGTCATATAAACATAGAAGAGTCCTTACGGGTAGTTGAAGCCCTAAAAAGTTCAACAGCTGATCTAGCTGCAATGTTTTGATATCGCCGTTGCGTTGTGGAGATCAGATGGCAGTCGCTTCACGGAAAATATCGATGTTCAGCCAAATCCGCTGTTAGATTGGTAAAGCGGACCCCAGACTCGGAGGTGAAAGCTTCGGATACGACTGGAAATAACGCTAGGATGACGTTATATTGAAGGTTTCATCATATTTTCTAACAAATATCCCAAAGCATTGCAAGAATTGAACTCTAAATCTAACGATAGCATCAAATTTTCTTGGAGGCAGGACACGACGGTATTTCCGTCCCAATCGAGCAGTCCGACTGGGGAAGTACCTCCGCCCTTCAGACTATCGCTGCTAAATAACCTCGTGTAGTGTTCCCAGAGGTGAGAATGGTAGCCAGAGCTTACTGGAGAGGTTTTGTGCTGTCAGTAGGAAGACTAAAAGCTTGTCCTATTTATGTTCTGCACTGACGGCACAGAATCCCTCCGTTCTTGCAGGGTCGGCAGCACGAGTCTGACTCCCCTGGTGTTGCACTCGTCCATATTTATTTATTTATTTTATTTATTTATACTTTATTGTACACCATATAAAATACAAATTTAAAAATCATGACTAAGGAATCAGTACAAGGGCGGCCTTATCGCTATAAGCCATGGTATGCCAACCATGGTAACCACTTCTCGTCAGGTGGGCCGTGTGCTTGTCTGCGACCTAGGTAGTATAAGAAAATAGTTTTGTACAAAGGAATGAACGAACCAGTTATTCTTTCCTATTAATATTGTTAAGAGCAGTTTTATTTGGTCGAGATTACTTTTGGTCCTCGACTTTCTTCGAATGGCTATAGTCATACAAAGCCAATTTCCAAACTAGCTAATAAAAAGATCGCATTGAGTTTGACGCGGGTACCTAATATTTTACAAAGGTATGTCTCTGATTGGTATCCGGTTAACATAAATTTCGTCCGTAGTATTAGATTGCGGTGGTCCCAAATAAGATTTGTGACTCGATTTCGGGATTATTCTATATTACCAGAGTCTAGTAATTCGATTTTCATAATTACAACAAAGGTTTTCGACCAGTGCGTCCTGCCTGTTATGACTTACGGAGCCGAAACGTGGCCACTGAAGGTGGGGTTAGTCCACGACCTAAAGGTTGCACAGCGGGCTATGTAGTGAGCTATGCTTGGAGTTTCTTTGAAGCATAGAATTCGCAACGAGGTCATCCACCATAGAACCAAAGTTACCGACATAGCTCGCAGAATAAGTAAGCTGGCCACATCTGTCAAGGACTGATGGCTGAAGGAAGCAGACAGGTCCTAGAGTGGAGACCGCAAGAAGGAAAACGTAAGGTGGGACACCTCCTAGCCAGATGGACTGATGACCTACGAAGGGTGGCTGGGATGGACTGGATGCGGAAGGCGTAGGATCGACAAACGTGGCGCATATTGGAGAGGCCTATGTCCAGCTGCAGTGGACTGCAATAGGCTAATTGATTGATTGAATTACAATGTTTTTTTTATGTTCTGAGTAACATTTAGTTTTTACCTATTAGTTCTTTTTTAAACGAGACGTTTATAAAAGTATAGGTACTCGTAACAATTAAATTGAATTATGATAGGCATTGAAAAGTTATCGTCGTTATATTTTTTTATATCACTTAGGTCGTAGACAAGCACTCGGCCCATCTGATGGAAAGTGGTTACCGTGGCCTACGGACGAGTGCAACACCTTTAAGAACAGAGAGATTCTGTGCCGTCAGCGAAAGAGACAAGCAGGACAAGCCTTTGGTCTTCCAACTGACAGCACAAAACCTCTCCAGTGAGTTCTGGCTACCTTACTCAAGTTATATACGGGGGACAATTGGCTGGTCGGTTTTTTGGTAAACTTCAAAGGACACTTGGCATAGTTATGAGTTAAGCATCATTGTGTGAACACTTTCGTGATGATAGCTTGAGTTGTGCATTGCAGAACATGTTCCAATTGCCCATCATTCTCAACTGGGAACTTATTAAGCGTAAACAAAATCAAAGAGAGCAATTAATGAGACAAGTTAATCTGAAGAGACATTCGGTTTATATTGGAAAAAGTGAACGTCTAAGACAGGACTTGAACCTAGCCCCTTACCTTACAGGGGACCTACATGAATCACGTCTTGAACACTCGATAGGGATAGAAATAGTTAGCATACTAATTGTTTTAAAATTTCAATCAATCAATCAATCAATTAGCCTATCTAATTGCAGTCCACTGCTGGACATAGGCCTCCCCCAATGTGCGCCACGTTTGCCGATCCTCCGCCTTCCGCATCCAGTCCGTCCCAGCCACCTTTCGCAGGTCGTCGGTCCATCTGGCTAGGGGATGTCCTACCCTCCGTTTTCCTACGCGCGGTCTCCACTCTAGGACTCGTTTGCTCCAACGGCCATCAGTCCTTCGGCAGATGTGGCCAGCCCACTGCCACTTCAGCTTGCTTATTCTGCGAGCTATGTCGGTAACTTTGGTTCTTTGTCGGATAACCTCGTTACGAATTCTATTCTTCAAAGAAACTCCAAGCATAGCTCGCTCCATAGCCCGCTGCGCAACTTTTAGGTCACGGACTAACCCCACCGTCAGTGGCCACGTTTCGGCACCGTAGGTCATAACAGGCAGGACGCACTGGTCGAAAACCTTGGTTTTGAGGCATTGCGGCAGGGGGGAGGAGAAGACCCGGCGCAATTTGCCAAATGCTGCCCACCCTAGTTGGATTCTTCTGGCTACTTCTTTCTCGAAGTTGTTTTTACCGAGCTGGATAACTTGCCCCAGGTAGATATATTTTTGAACAACTTCGAGTGTCGCCCCTTCGATGGCAATCGGTCTCGGTACAACATGTTCGTTGGTCATAATCTTGGTTTTATCCAAGTTCACACCGAGGCCGACGTGTCGAGAAGCTCCATTCAGGCTGTGCAGCATTTCGTCCAGTTGTTATTTTAGTAGTTAAAATTTCATGACGATGCATTATTGAATTTGTTTGAAGTAAAATCACCATTATCATTTTTTTTTATATAGGTGATGTACTACATAAAGATATCCGTGGAACACTTAGGTGAACCAAGGGTGCAAAAAGTTAACCGTGGAACACCTAGGTGAATCACATAGGAGTACCATGGGTCAGAATGGATAAATTTGACTTCACTTTGCTTAGTGGTGCGCGGGAGGCAAAGTCTCGCAAAATAAGGTCACCATTATAGACACGTACTATGTTACGATGGCACTCAGCTTGAAGGCGTCATCAGATGCTTTTTCACGCCCCGCTTAAAGAACCCGGTACTGTAGGAAGAGGAAAACACGTCTGGTAAGGAATTCCAGGTCTTAATGGTGCGGCAAAAGAAATAGTCGCCGAGCCGCTTGGTTCTTGATGGAATATTCTGCACTTCCTCGTAAATAAAATGTATTCACTCATTCCAAGTTTAAAAGTTCAAGTAAAATTCCCAATGCCACAGAATAAACACAACTAATGTACCAACTAACTCGAGTACCTACTCATAAAAAAATACATTTCATAAACTGAAACGGGCACAAGACAGCAAAACTGTCTGTACGAATAAAAAATGTTCAACGTCGATTTGCAAGCGTTCTATCGGAAATTATGTCCATGTATGTGTGGGACTTGGCAGGCATTGGTGTCGTGCGAGGACTCGTACAGACTTGGAACTTCTTTGCTAAAGCGTTACAGAATGTTAACAACTTTCAGTCTTTTACATGCTTGCACAACATTAAAGTCGTTGCTTATACAAGGTGATTTTGTAGTCGTATCGGAGCGAAAGATTTTGGGGGGATCCCATTTTTTCTCATAATGGTTTTTGTCCTAATTTAAATTGTCATAACAAGTTAGGCATAATATTCTTTGTCATAATAATAGTGTGCCATAATTGGTTTTTAGCATACTATGTTATTAAGCATAAATATTGTATATCCTAATGTTTTTATTCATAACTTTGATATGCATAAAGTTGTAAAGCATATTGTTTATTTGTCTAATAGTTATTTGGCATAATGATCAAAAAGAAATAATAATTTCTTAACAGGCAGTGATAGATTTATTGAGAAAGCCCCTGATTCCAACTTGGATAGATTAGGTTAGAAGGCTAATGAAAGGCTCCCGCATTAGGGCTTCGTGGTTATTTTTTTTATAACCATGTAGAACTTTATTTAGTCAATATAATTTGTATGCTTAAAATAGTTATGGTTACGCGTCGTTATAGGTTTAGGCAAAGATATTATATATAAAAAGAAGTAGATTCGTTATTGCGCGAAAATCGTGAAGATTCGAAAACGAGTCAATTGGAACGTTTGCCTCTAGTACCGCGTGCCGAGCGGCGCCGGCCGGACGTTGAGCGGAAGCATCAGTGACTTATAAAAATAACGAAAATGCCATCGTATGTTTATAGACACTGCACGAACTATTACTCTAAAGTTAATACATCGAAAGGGATTTCATATCACATGGAAATAATACATAATTTCGACTGATAAAGACCAAAGGACATCATTCAGATTGGGCTAATTTTTATTTTGCCGGCCAAAGAAAAAAAATACAATATTCGGTTAGAGCTTGTTCTTACTAACATTTTTTATTAGTGCGTCGAAGTTGAGGGACCACTTCCAATGGTTTTATTAGAGTTTAAAAATCTTAAAAATATACACTTTTTATGATACGAACTATTCAAAATAAATGAAAAATATTGTTATACATTGGAAGAATAGTTAATAAAAGCAATAAAAAATAAACCCCATACTGCATATTGTTGTTTTTCGTCCATTTATTTACGGCTAAAATTAAAAGTGTCGATTAAAGAAAATAAAATCCGCTAGAATTTTTCCTTATTAGCATTTTTTATTACGGCGTCAAAGCTGAGGGACCACTTCCCTCAGTTTTATTTATATTCGAAAATCTTGAAAACATACATTTTTTATGATACGAACTATTGAAAATGAATTAAAAATATTGTTCTATATTGGAAGAGTAGTTCATATAAGTAATAAAAAATAAACCGCATATTACATATCGTTGTTTTTCATCCATTTATCTAGGTTAAAAATTGAAAGTGCCAGTCAAAGAAAACAAATGTGATATTCCGCTAGAGCTTGTACGCGTTTGCATTTTTATTATGGTGTCAAAGCTGAAGGACAACTTCCCTTGGTTTTTTTTTTTGAGTTCAAAAATCTTGGATATAATACATTTTTTTAAACGTATTATTGAAAATGAATGAGAAATATTGATTTATATTGGTTAAAGGTGCATTTCCAATTATTGAACTTAGTAAATGTGTTGATCATATTCCACAGTTACAAGGCACTAATGGCAATGCCATAAGGTAGATTCGTGGACGATAGCAATCACGTCATGTCCAGGTTCGTCAACATTATATATACATTATCATAGATAAAACAAACAGGGTTGAGTGCAATGAAACAGTGTTATTGCTCGTGTATTTTATTTTTAATTGCTTATTTTTATTGCTTTATTGCTTTTATCAACTATTCTTCCAATATAATACAACATAATTTATTATTCCTTTTCAATTATTTATTTTATTTAAAATATACGTTTCCGAGATTTTTGAACTCAAATAAAACCGAGAGCAGTATTCCCTCAGCTATGATGCTATAGTAAAAATGTCAATGAAGACAAGCTCTAACGGAATATCATATTATTTTTCTTTGGCTTCACTTTCAATTTTTGGACCTAACTAACGAAAAACAGCGATATGCAGTATGGGATTTATTTTTTATTGCGTTAAACAACTATTCTTCCAATATAGAACAATATTTTTCATTCATTTTCAATATATAATATCATAAAAATTATATGTTTCTAAGATTTTTTTAACACCGTCGTCCTCGAGGGCATAACGCCAGAAGCGTGGAACAGAGGCGTGGTGGTGCTGTTCTTTAAGAAAGGTGACAATACCTTACTGAAGAATTACAGACCCATCTCGCTTCTGAGCCATGTTTACAAGCTGTTTTCAAGGGTCATTACGAACCGTCTCGAGCGCAGGCTTGATGACTTCCAGCCTCCCGAACAAGCCGGTTTCCGTAGAGGCTACAGTACCATAGACCACATCCATACGCTGCGGCAAGTTATACAGAAGACCGAAGAGTATAATTTACCACTTTGCTTAGCGTTTGTGGACTATGAGAAAGCCTTTGATTCGGTCGAGACATGGGCTGTGCTTGAGTCTCTCCAGCGGTGCCGTATTGACTATCGGTACATCGAAGTGTTGAAGTGTTTGTATAATAACGCCACCATGTCGGTTCGAGTACAGGAACGGAGTTCGAGGGCGATCCCTTTGAAAAGAGGCGTAAGACAGGGAGACGTGATATCTCCGAAACTGTTTACGGCCACTTTGGAGAATGCCTTCAAGCTCCTGGAATGGAAAGGATTCGGCATCAATATTAATGGCGAATACATCACTCACCTCCGGTTTGCCGACGATATTGTAGTCATGGCAGAATCGATGGAAGATCTCAACACGATGCTCGAAGGCCTCAACCGAGTTTCTCAACAGGTGGGTCTTAAAGTGAACATGGACAAGACAAAGGTGATGTGCAATGCCCATGTTGTACCTACCCCGATATCTGTTGAGAGCTCGGTTCTTGAAGTTGTTGACTCGTACGTCTACCTAGGACAAGTAGTCCAGTTAGGTAGGTCCAACTTTAAGAAAGAGGTCAATCGCCGAATCCAACTCGGCTGGGCAGCGTTCGGAAAATTACGCAATGTCTTCTCGTCCGACATACCTCAGTGTCTCAAGTCGAAGGTTTTCGACCAGTGTGTGTTACCAGTGATGACTTATGGCACTGAAACGTGGTCCCTCACTATGGGCCTTATGAGTAAGCTCAAAGTAGCCCAACGAGCTATGGAGAGGGCTATGCTCGGAGTCTCTCTGCGAGATCGAATCAGAAATGAGGAGATCCGTAGAAGAACCAAGGTTACCGACATAGCCCAGCGGATTAGCAAGTTGAAATGGCAGTGGGCAGGGCACATAGCACGGAGGACTGATGACCGATGGGGTCGAAAAGTCCTCGAGTGGAGGCCACGTATCGGCAAGCGCAGCGTAGGACATCCACCCACAAGGTGGACAGACGACCTCATAAAGGCCGCGGGAACGCGCTGGATGCGAGACGCTTCCAACCGGTCCTATTGGAGATCTATAGGGGAGGCCTATGTCCAGCAGTGGACTTCCTATGGCTGAAATGATGATGATGATGATGAAGATTTTTGAACACCAATAAAACTGAGGGCAGTGGTCTCTCAGCTTTGACATAGTAATAAAAAGTGCTAATAAGGACAAGCTCTAGCGGAATATCATATTTGTTTTCTCTGACCGGCACTTTCAACTTTGGATCTCAATAAATGGACGAAAAACAACAATATAAAGTACAGGGTTTATTTTTATTGCTTTTATTAACTATTCTTCCAATGTATAGCAATATTTTTCATTTATTTTCAATAGTTCGTATCATAAAAAGTGTATATTTTAAGATTTTTAAACTCTAATAAAACCGTTGGAAGTGGTCTCTCAACTTTGACGCCATAATAAAAAATGTTAGTAAGAACAAGTTCTAACGGAATATCGTATTTTTTTCCTTTGGCCGGCACTTTCAAAACTAGCCCAGATTTGTATGGAGAGTGAATGTTGTCCTTTCTGACTTTCATAATATTCAAGTTAAAATTGTTAAAAAGAGACAGTATGATATAATTTGGTGCGAGAGCGACAAGGACGTGTGTGATCCGAACATAGATTAAAGTACAGATGAGAATATCGTAGGCATTAAACTCACTACATACTACTTCCCAATTTTAATTTGTTGTTTTTTATAATTGCCTACTAATACTATGTGGTTCAAGTAAGTTAATAAGTGCGAACTTCACTTCACTGGCAAGTATCTACTTAGGTAAGTACCTACTTGTTAAAATTTGTAGGTACTATTGGCAGCAACAAAATAATGAAATAGAATAAACATACCTAGCTTTTTTATACTTAACTAGCTGCCCCGGCGAACTTCGTACCGCCATATTTTCGGCCCGCGTGGTATTCAAATCCCGTTCCCGCTGCACCCTTATCACTTAGGGGGATGAAAAATAGATGTTGGCCGATTCTCATAGATACCGGATAAGCACAAAAAATTTCATCAAAATCGGTCGAGCCGTTTCGGAGGAGTTCGATTACGCACCCCGTGACAGAAGAATTTTATATATTAGAAGATACAATAACAATGATAAACAAACATCTTTGTCTAAACAAAATTACGCAATTATCTCAAACTTCACTTTACTGGCAAGTACCTACTTAGGTACTTGTTAAAATTGTACTACTGACAGCAACAAAATAATGAAATTTAAAAATTAAACCTAACTTTTTCATAATACATTAACAAAGTTAAACAAACATCTTTGTCTAAACAAAATTAGGCAATAACCTCAATTCAGAGAGCTCTGTACCTTCTTTTTCAATAATTTTGTTAGCCTATGTCACCGACTAGCAACCGCACTGTGATTGGTAGGTACATTGTTATCATTAAAGTCCAAGTGACAAACAATAGCTTTCTTCTTCTTTTATATTGTATTTTTCATGTCCTCTCTTTTCAATTCATTGGTTATGTAGGGAAGTGTAGATGAATTAAAAATGTGTGTGTGTGAGTTCGGCACATTTTTCTACGTTGATTTGTAAGCATATGACATGTCTATGTTATGAAATGTCTTTGGGTTTAGGTTTAAAGAGTTTTATTCTCATAAAGACATATTTTACATCACTTACATGAGAACACAATTGCAAATTCCTAAATAATATTCGTTGTCACACTAAAAACAGACACATTCAGTACATTAAGATTATGTGTTTGGCTAATTGTTTCTTAAATACATCCAACGAGTTAATTCTTTTGATGTCTGAGGGTAGCTTGTTAAAAAGGCGCGCACCTTCGTATGATATCGCCGACTGGCCGTAATTTGTTCGAGTCTTAGGCAAAATAATGAAACTTGCGCGTCGAGTGCAGGTGCGCCCAACTATTTATTTTGATGTTGACTTTTTTGTTCATTATTTTATGGATTAGAATGCAAATATTGTAAGTATATAGTTGTTTGATTGTCATTAAGTTAGTTTCACTATAAATTTTTGTAGTTGGTGTTCGAAAATTATAATTAAATAGCATTTTTATAATTTTATTTTGTAGTGTTTGTAATTTTTCTAATCTTGTTTTGGCAGCGCTGCCCCAAACTTCAATGAGATATAGTAGGTGTGGTTTTATTAGGGCATTATAAATAGTAAAAAGTAGTTTTCGTGGAATATATCGAATATTTATACGGAGGGAGGCGTGAAGTGAGATAAATTTGGTTTTTTATGCTTAAGTAAACTTATGCTTTGGGACAGTATGCTTATAAAATATTATGCTTATAGTAAATAGGATTTCAAAAATTATGATTAAAAAGTTATGGCAAATGAGTATTATGCGTAAATAATGTTAGGACAAGTAACATTATGCAATGTATGACATAAAATTGTAGGAATAAAAATAGAGAACCGATTTTGGGCAGTTTGACTGCCTCTGTGGCGTAGCGGTAGTGAACGCGGCTGCTACGCAGGAGGCGCGGGTTCGATCCCCGCTCAGTGCCAATATTTGTATGCATGAATATAAATATTTGCATTGGTCTGGGTGTTTGTATGTATAATATGTATGTATTTACAAAAAAAAAAGTATCTAAGTATGTATATCCGCATTCTAGATTCCATAACACAAGCTAATTAAGCTTACCATGGGTCTAGATAGCGTTGTGTAGAATGTTGTAGAATATTTATTTATTATTATTATTATTTATTTATTTATTCGAAAGCGAAAGCGTCTGGAAGTATTAATTTGGCGAAAAAAAAAACTTTTTTTTATAACGTATGGGAAAAATGTACAGGTGAAAGACATACCTACAGCTGTATGGGGGTTGTAAAAAAAGTTTTTTTTTCGCAAAAATAATACTTCCAGACGATTTTGCTAACGAAACTGTGCTCAAAATCTTTCGCTCCGAAACGGCTATAAAATCACCCAGTATATAGGTAAATGTGAAAGTTTCTTAAATTTTACGGCCGAATACTGAAACGCCACTCAAATAAAACAATCAGTTGAAGGGCTGTTAAATATAAGCATCTCTCAAATTAAAGTGGTATACACAAAGGCTACTTAAACGATTTCAACTAATTTCAAGGCATAATCAGCTAAGCAGCCGTCAAATAATTAACGTCATGGCAACATTCACGATGCCTAGTTTTACGCAGCATTGTTTGAATATAGAATATTTATTATGCTACATATTTTATTCAAAATAATACAAATTAACAAGAGTCTTATTTGATACACAATTGCATTCATTATTATATAATGTTCCACTATTTAACATAAAAAATATCTCCAAAATGAACGTAAACAATTACGACCAAATTTTCGTAGAATGAAATGTACTAGCTTGTAAGTAAGTGACAAGTGACAATGACACTTGGGTAAAGATTGATAATTACATATTTTTAAATTAGTATCAGAATATTATTGAAAATAAGGAAACCAACGCTGGCATGATATTGAAAAAGCGCGAGGCTTGGGACTCTATTTTGTCAGCAGTACAATGCTGTAGCTGCAAGCGGCTTCAGAACATGGCAACAACTCCGGCACCTCTATCTATGAGAACCTCAAACAAAGGTCTCAAAAGAATATTGCCATGGTGAATGTAATGTCCTCAATACTACAATCTACAACGAGCTACGCATAACAAGTCGGGTATGCGCCTTGGTGAAAGCAGTTGATTTTTGAATAAAAAACATGTTTTATCAAATAAAGGTTTAATTATCAAATAAAGGTTTAATTTAACGACGAATTGTCGTAGATGCCCATGGAGGCAACGCGTGTTGCCTCCATGGGCATCTACGACAGCTCTCATACGATTAGGCATAGAGTTTATCAACCGTAATATGGAATTTTGAGCGATCATCTCCCATTCCTCTTCTATGGCAGTTTTCTACTCCGGCATCGTCTGGGCAACCGGCTGACTAGCCCTAACACGTCTTTTTAGCTCTTCCCACATGTGCTCAATCGGGTTCATGTCTGGGCTTCTGGCTGACCAGTCCATAACACTGTGATGTTCCTGTTGCGATACAGTTCAGATTGGGCTCCTCCTGTTGAACTTGTTGTTCAACTTGAAATATATCGCTTATTACGCGTTGGTAACTGCCTGTAGCATAAAACCGTAAGGCTATGAGTATTTGGTCCACTGGCTGTATTGTCTCTTTGGAAACACGAAACTCCACATCACCGTATTTTTTAAATGCATTTAGCTTCACCACACTTCGGCGACTCACTGCAGGTCTTTCATGATCAGGAAGAGAAGATAAACGACGATAAAGACATTATTTTAACGCTTGAATAAATACGATCACAGATTTAGGAGACCTCGCGACCACTCTCAGATGTAAGGGGCGCTCAAATCAGTTTGACAGTTCATTTTGACAGCTAATTATTTAAGTGGCATTCCAGTATACGAATTTTACACTGAGTGGCGTTTGAGCGCAACTTAATTTAGGATACACTTAAGTTTAACACATGCTTAAAATTGACGTTTGAGAATACGAATTTTGTATTTAAGAGCTACTTATACATCTAAGCAGCCGTTAAATATTTGAGTGCCGTTTCAGTATTCGGCCGTAGCCTGTTTGATTAATTCTAACGAAATTTGATAGCACTTTCTCTTGATTGCTTGGACCCAACTGAGCAGACCGACCGAGGAAGTACCTCCGCCCTACAGAATACCGTGACCATAGTAACTGCGTAGTGTGTTCCCCGTAGTGAGTAGGGTAGCCAGAACTCACTGGAATTTTTTTTGTGCTGTCAGACAGCACAGAAACTCTCTGGTCTTACAGGGTCGACAGCACGAGTGTCACTCCTTGCTGTTGCACTCGTCCATAGGCTACGGTAACCACTTTCCATCAGGTGGGCCGTGTGCTTGTCTGCGACCTGAGTAGTATAAAAAAATCTCACCTGATGGTAAGTTGACGACAATTATAGACACGTACCATGTTACAATGGTGGCACTCAGCTTGACAGCCTCATCAGATGCTTTTTCACGCCCCGCTTAAAGGATCCAGGACTGTAGAAAGAGGGAAACACGTGTACTGGTAAGGAATTCCAGGTCTTAATGATGCGGCAAAAGAAGGAGTCACCGAAGCACTATAACGAATACTTAATGCTTTTCGCTCAAAGCACATGTCAGACAAAAAGACGATTGCTGTTTGTTAATCAATCACGCTCTAACGGCTGGACTAAGCCGATTGAATTATTACCCTGGAACAAAAGCCTATGTGCTTTTCATCTCGGGAACATATAGGTATATATACATACATATACTTACTAGCTTTCGCCCGCGGCTCCACTCGCGTGTCAAAGTCAAAGTCAAAAATCATTTATTCTGTATAGACCATCAAAACGGCACTTACAAAACGGCAAAATTATACATATAAGTACTAAAGACTAGCTTAGCAAATGGACCACCGGTTCGAAACGCGGCCCCGGCCTGAGAAGACTCCGGCAAGAAACTCAGCGGGCTTTTTTTTTTTTGTCTATTTACAAAAAATGCTTAGTCTACTTAGTCTGTGCATGTCGTGCATGTCCGTGCATGTCGGTTATCGCGACCATACAAAGCCACTTTTCCAAGGTCTAATCTATCTCTGTACCAAATTTCATCACAATCGGTTCAGTGGTTTAGGCGTGAAAGCGTGACAGAAAGACTTACTTTCGCATTTATAATAGTAGTATGGATTTTAATACCAGTTTTTACCATTCTGTGATCTTTAAGATATCCTTATATGTACATACACTGCCACAAAATGATAGGGCCAATGGCGCCGCGACATTATTACGAGCAATTTGCTCTACGCCTACAATAAGTTCGCGTCTTGTTCGCTCACATATTGAAACGTATTTTCTGGTTGAATACTGGCCTTAAATTTATTAAATGGTAAGAGGCTTCTGTTATCTTTGACGGTTTATTTGTTTAAGAGTTTTATGATATGAATAGATTATGGTAATGTAATGTGAAAATGTCAACAAACAGCCGTCATGTCCATGACATCGCAGATAAAATGCTAGAGAGTCGCCTTCGCTGGTGCGGCCACGGCTTGCGGCAACCGCCAGGCTACGTGGGGAATAAATGCCTGGCAATGGCGCCCCCGCCGGGTCCAGGTAAAAGGGGTAGGCCCAAGAAGTCCTGGCTTGACGTCGTGGAGGGTGACATGCGTGCAAATGGTCTCACTACTATGGATGCCCAAGATCGTGCGAAGTGGAGGAGGAAGAGCCGGAAGGCGGACCCTGAGCTCCGAGGTCATCTTGGCGACGGATGCAATCAGGATAATGCGTCTACATGAGGATGATGAATGTAATGTGAAAATTAATCTATACTATACTAACTTCTGTAAATCCCCGAACCTCTGCCTACCCCAGAGGTGTATTAACATCCACATTTCGCCCACTATGATATTCGTTCCCGTAATAGGTGGCGACCCTATTGCCGTCTGCTGGGCACTTTATCATGGGCTGTATGTTTACCGTCGAATGGAGAACAGCCCTATCCCTTAGTCGCCTTTTACGACACCCACAGGAAGAGATGGGGTGGCTCTATTCTACTCCACATAGGGTAAGGTTGCCGATATTGTACCCGTTAACTGTACAAGTTGTCTCAAAAAGTATATAACTTAAGAGATATTATAAGAAATAGTAGCTCTACTTTTTAGTGTTGTCACGTTAAAACTAAATAGTACAGTTTTGTAGATATTAAGGTGGTACAAATTACGAGTCGGTACAACTTATGCAACTCCACCCTACAATATCAATTTTATGTAATTTTAGCCGCGGTAGCCTAGTGGTATGGGTAATGGACTGCTGAGACGAGGTCTCGAGTTCGATCCCAGGTTTTACCATGGCACACACCAATGACTTTTCGATGCTTTTCGAAGTTATGTGTGTATTTATCGCAGGTTTATAAGTGCCCGGTTAATGGCAATAGGCTCGCCACCTATTACATTGGGACCTAAACATAAACGGCGAAATGTGGATGCTAGCACCTCTGCCTACCCCTTCGGGGATACAGGCGTGAGTTTATGTATGTCTGTATGTATGTAATTTTAATGAATCAGATCGTTTAAAAAAAAAACGACTGCGATTTAAAAACAGAAATGATAACCCTATAGTTTTTTTAACCCCCCTTTCATCACTAGAAAATTCTATTCAAGAGTCGTATTTTGACAGTAGCCACCAATAACTCAGCGCACCCCTTAGTACCTAACTAAGATTATTTATCCACAATTTATGTTCACAGAAGGGTTATCTATGGTGTTCGTGGGTGGATTTATACGTCCGTGTGACTGTAGTTCGTAGGATTCGATATCCTGTGGGTCAGCTGTAGTGGTAGCAAAAAAGTCAATGTCATAATTGAATATTATTTAATTATTGAATTTACCATCGGGGATATAGGCGTGAGTTTATGTTATGTTATGTTATTGAATTTATATAAATTTGAGTGTGGAGTAAAGCGAAATTAATAATTATGTACTAGCATTGTACTGATTATATAAATTTGTACCTATTGCAAATCGAAAACAGTAACAGAGGAAATTTCTAGCAAGATAGGTACATCTTTTTTTTTTTCATATTACTTCAGCTGATTTTTAAAAGATCTTTTACTAATATCTTTTTAAACTTTATAATATGATTTTAGATTACAGTCATTTATACTACAATTATAAAAGTCAACGGGATTTCGTGATCATGGTGCTATTGCAAGTGCCATGATCACGGAGGTAATCATGCCGCAAACTCTGTACTACTACCGTGATCATGGCGCTTGCAACAGCCCGAAAATATCGGTGTAACTCAAATAAACATGGTAAATATCCCGTTGACTTTTATAATAGTAATAACTCTAACTTTTCTTACCCACAAAATCAAACCTTATAGTACTGTACTATTGGTTTCTAAATCAATTAAAATTTAATATTCAAATCTCTAGGATTTCAGCGCTACGTGCACCATTATGCGGAAATTTTACTAAAGATGTGAATCGCAACTCTGTTGCTTGCAAACTGAACTTAGTAATGGATGATTAAGTAGTATGTATGTTTTCTCTTTGGAGTAGAAAGCCTTGTGGGTTATTGGCTACACAATAAGGTTGAAATTTGTTGCTTTTGTTATGCTAGCGAGTTTTGATTTGGTAAAACTTTTTGTCCTTTCCTTTGCTGAATGTCCGGACTGATTCTGATGAATATACTGTTTGTTGATGTAACTGTTCTTTTTTATTTTAAGCATGTCACTGTCGGGTTTTTGCAGTTATTATTTCTATAAAAATTTTCACAATGTCAATAAAATTATTGAATAGTAACAGTTTTTTTAATGAAATATATCATTGCAGTCATTTAAATATCATTTGCTTATATGACATTTATTAAATGTTAATCTCATTCCAAATGATAATAATTATATGTATCTACTAATTAAATGAGTAGGTATAATTAATTGGTATAAGTGAGTGGTATTTCAATTTATTGTATATAGATTTTCATCTCGTTAATATTGTTTTTGCTGACGTTACAAGACCTACGTCATGTGTATTATTAAAGGAAAGTCTGAATGTTGTTGTTACACATTTAAGAAATCTGTGATATAATACCTTGAGTGGGTTAGTTATTTTATCAAGAAGTACGTAGGGAGTATCTACCTACTGGTAGGTATATTAATATAAACCGGGTAATTTCACGATGCCTAATTTTTTGCTAATTTCGATGGTATTTTTCAATCATAGGTTTTCCGATGAAAAAAATTAATGGAGTTCTTTTAGAATATCTAGTAGTGTATAGTGTTCTAAAAGAACATTAAAAAAATTTTTCATCGGAAAACCTATGATTGAAAAATACCACCGAAATTAGCAAAAAATTAGGCATCGTGAAATTACCCAACCACGTTCATAGGCGTGATCTACACTGTGATAAGTGACCTACTGTGGCAAAGCTGTGTAAAAAACGAGACGGACAGTTGACCCGATTTCCGGAAAGTGCAAGCTTTAGATGCAATCGGGATAGATGCTCGTAGTATGATGATGATGATTACTATTTAGTTAATGTTTTATCACTAACCAATGCACTAAGCATTGCTTGTGCAATTTTAAATTGTACTACCAACGGAATCGAAATTTGTTCTTACAAAAAATTAAAAAGTTATGAATAGGGTGAGGGGGCGAAGCAGCTCCCATAGAAGAAAATCAGATACCGGACTCCAAAGTACTTTGAATAAAGCCAAAAAGGCACTCGGATGATGAATATTGGTATAGCAGTAGTTTTTTAGAGGACATTTTAATTTAATTGAACCACTGAAACATTTCAATAAAAATCGTCATAGAAGCAAAATATCGTTCTATTAAGTAGGTACCTACTCTAAAATATTAAAACGAAAATTAATTACTCTACGATACTTATTCTAAAAATAAAATATCCAAAACGAATATTTCATCTGAATCACGCTTTAGACTTTGAAGCGTCAATATTTCATTTGCCGATAGGATTTGATATTTTTTAAAAACATCGCTAAATAATTGCTGTATCGCCATTGCCCGATTTTCTGAGAACTGATTTGTATATTTTATAACTAAACCACCCGCCCAGGCTTCGCTCGTGGCATACTTCGAGATCTCATAGAACCATAAGCCACATAAAACACAAAAAGCATTTTTCAAATTGTACACAGTAGTTCTTGAGATTAGCGCGTTCAACCAAACAAACAAACTCTTTATCTTTGTAATATTATGTATTGATGTTACCTTCTTCTTCAATTGATTTGCATCTTGGAGCTTGGGGTATGTTGTTTTACTTTATCTTTCTATAACTTGGTTAAAATTGTACAGTGGCTTTCCTCTAACCTCCTAATTCATCAATCCCAATCAATTAAAATATGTACCAGCTTGCACGTGAGATTAGCTTGAGTCCTAAAATATCGGTCACTCACAATAGTCATATTCAACTTCAATAAGTTGAGGAAATCAGTGCCCCAGGCACGAAAAATATTCGAATTCGTAACGTACACGTATTGAGAGAACGAAGCATTCTGATTGGCCGCCTGCCTACTGCAAACCTGTGTGTATATGAAGCCTGCCAATCGCAATGCTTCGTTCTGTCGATACGTCGACGTTACGAATTCGAATGCTTTTCGTGCATCGAGCACAACGTTGTGAGAACCTTGATAGAGATTGCATTGATCGGACTGGGTGACGTCACTGGAGGTCGACCAATGACAATCTATCAAGGCTGTCGCAACGTCCCGCGAGAAGCGAAGGAGAATCACAAACCGCGCGGCCCGCTACGAGCGGCAGCAACTCGGGCGTCAGAGGTCGCAGAATGACCTCCGTCCCCCATGAGCGCGGGCTTGGGGGTGACGGGTGGAGCCGCCTGTCACCCTAGCAGAAGCAGGCCGCGGCGTGCTTCCCCATACCCGGGGGCGAGTTCTGGACTCCACACCGGATGAGGGCCAGGTCAATCAAATGGCTATGACAATCTCACCTCCGGCAACCGACGGCCCACAGACGGCGTGCGTTTTAGTCGGTTCGAGTCCGACATAACCTCCTCCTCCAGCTCCGGCGGGGGAGGTATCTGTGGGGATTTTTTGCACGATAAATAAGGCAGTCGCTTCACGGAAAATATCTAAGTTCTGTAAGTCAGTTCTGTTAAGTCAGACTGTGTCGACCCCAACTGTGTTGGAAAAGGGCTCGGCGTTAGAATGATTGTAAACAAACATAAAATTATAAATCTACAGCTGCTTCATCCTTCTGAGAACATCGGGACTCGTTTGATATCTGAACCTTAATTAAAACGTAAACTTTAAAAGGTTAGGTTGGTTTACAGCCGGTGAAAAATTTAATCAAAGGGTTTACATTTTTAAGGGGAGCACGCTTATAATATAACGTTTACTTAATTATTTTTAGGCATCAAGACACGCTTGAGGTAATGAAACGAGGTAATTAAGTTTTTAATAGATAGGGTAGTGTGAAAGTAACTGACAAATGATTTCTTTAAAGTCTATGAAGACACTGGTCCTGCTTTGTCTACTGCACTGACGGCACAGAAACTTTCATTTCCTACAGGGTTGGTAGCACGAGTGTGGCTCCCCTGGTATTGCATACGTCCATAGGCCACGGTAACCACTTTCCATCAGGTGGACCGCGTGCTTGTTTGCTATTTAAGTGGTATTAAAAAAAGACAGAATATGATCAACAACTAAGATCGATGGCTCAAAGTGCTCTTCACCATATATGTAGTCAGTCTTCAAAACCAAAATAAAAATAAGTTTTTTTAAAGAAAATCTACAAGTATCTTACGAACACCTCCATTACGAGAATTACTTATAAGCTTCGAAACTATTACAAAGCATTAAAGCCGTTAAACTCACGAACTCAAAACATAGAAATACACAAGCACAACGCTCCCTGGACAAGTTTATCTGTGAAAAACTAGAAAGTTCAGTACAAAAGCCGATTTAATTACTCCTCTCAAAGATCAAAGTGAGGCGAGGCGGAGTAACTTCATGCCGACGTACAAAAGGCAGACATATCGAGGCAACTACTAAGGAACTTTGCTTGTTAACATTGTGAGAAATCAATCGATTTCAATGCGACTTTATTTGTTATTTTGTGGATTCTCTTTTAACCGTACAACAGTTGCTAAATCACTCTTAAAGCTCCATTTACTAGTTTGTCATTGTCATGCCATAAGTCAGTCAGCCTAAATAATTTCTGAATTGATTTTGTAGATAATTAACACATTTTTATTAATTGATTCTTATCATTATAATGATATGAAGCGTCGCTAGCTAAGTGGTTAAGGAGTCGGCTTAACGATCGAGAGGTCTCGAGTTCGAATCCTGGCCATTGCAATACCGACGTGAACCCACTCCTACTGACGGCTTAAGATGTTATCCGAGGCATGACCAGACCAATGCAAATATCCATGCATATAAATATTTGCACTGAGCGGGGATCAAACTCGCGTCTCCTGGTTGCGGCCGCTTTTACTACCACCACGCCACAGGCAGTGTCTGTAAAACGAACTAGTGTTAGTGTAAACTAAACTAGTCCGTAGTACTTCTACGAAACAGTTTTTGACTGGCCTTTGCAAGGAAGCTAATGAGGCTGTCATTAACTTCAGGTTACACGAGCTGTTAGTCTTCTATTCTCCGTGTTGCCTGCTAGAAATGTGGGCTAGTGCAGTAAAAAACACGTACGGTAGTTTTTGTATTTTACTACTGGCAACTAGTGACGATTACAATCTACACCAAAGGAACTATAAAATAGTAGGTTTTAACATTTATAATAATGACTAGCCTTCCGCCCGCGGGCATCTCGGTTAACGCGACCTTTACTCATATCTTCGGTTCTACTCAACCGATTGCGATCAAACTAACGTAGGATTTTAAGTCTGAGTAAGTTCTTTCTAACAAAAAAAACCGCATCAAAATCCGTCCAGTAGTTTTTGCGTCCATCGCGGACAAACAGACAAACAGACAGGAAATTAAAAAAAAAATATTTTCGCTTTCAGTGTCGTTAACATAACATAACCCAAGTATTTTTTTTTTAATATCTCCATTGTACAGACACGACCACTTTTACAATTATATAATAGTATAGATAGAAGATATTTGATACTATCTAAAGTTTACGCGAATTTTTATCGGATGCCATTGTGATTTATTTTTTATTATTTACTTTTACCCCGACGTTTTGGCTACTTTCAAGCAGCCATGGTCGCGGGGTGATTATAGATGGTCACATATAGTTACCTTAGTACCATACCACAGTAAACTATGTGATAACAACCATCTAGTCAGTCAGTGATATGGAATAGAATATTTGCATAATTTTATCTTAGTAGTTGTGTAATTCTTGTCTCTCTGACAGCCTCCGTGGCGTAGCGGTAGTGAACGCGGCCGCTACGCAGGAGGCGCGGGTTCGATCCCCGCTCAGTGCAAATATTTGTGTGCATGAACTGGACTGCTGAGACGAGGTCTCGGGTTCGATCCCAGGTTTTACCATGGCATTTTCGATGCTTTTCGAAGTTATGTGTGTATTTATCGCAGGTTTATAAGTGCCCGGTTAATGGCAATAGGCTCGCCACCTATTACATTGGGACCTAAACATAAACGGCGAAATGTGGGTGCTAGCACCTCTGCCTACCCCTTCGGGGATATAGGCGTGAGTTTATGTATGAGTTTATGTTATGAAATATGAGTATTTGCATTAGTCTGGTCGTGCCTCGGAGAACACGTTAAGCCGTCGGTTCCGGTTGCCATAAGAACATCTATGGCAGTCGTTACGGTAGTTGGAGACCTAAAAGAATCCAAAAACAACGGTCTAGCTACAAAACTTCGATATCGCCTAATGTTAACATTGGATTGTGGAGGTCAGATGACAATCGCTTCACGGAAAATATCGAGGTCTAGCCAAATCCGTAGTTAAGACTGGTAAAGCGGACCCCAGACTCCGAGCTGAAAGCTTCGGATGCGACTGGGAATTAACGCTAAGTGGAAGAAGTTGTGTAATTCTTGTAAATGTCTAGAATTGTGAACGGACAAACAGATGAAATAACATTTATAGAGTATAATGATGGAATGAATAATAACATTGGAGGTGTAAATATCAGACTTCGCAAACATTTCACACGATATTGCGTTCTACAGTGTTACAGTATGATCTACAGCTTGTAGTATCAAGCATTCTGATGAATGTCAGTGGATTAAAACTTGATCACAATATCCTGACATTGGGCATTACACTGACATCAAGATTCAAACGCAGTCGTAACGTGAGAAGACGGTGAATTATAATTGGTTAACATAGAAGAGGAAACTGGTGTAAAGATAGACCACTATTATGAACGCGTGTAGTTGCGAAGCGGTTAGTCACTCAAAAAAAGGGGCCTTATGATTCTAGTGCGGATATGGAAGTAGCAATAATATGCAAAAATCTAGTAGATTAAAATCTGGAGAAAAATTTTGTACGATTTTGCATGACAGTATTTTTTATTATTGTTTATTCAACCACAGAGCAAAGATATCACTTCAAATTAGTATTGGCAGACTCTCATCCTATAAAAGTGTAAATTATTACGTGAAATATGTTTGACGAAAGGATTACACCTGAATTATAATACATCTGTGACCCTTTTGGGAACATTAAACATTATTTTACTCCCTGCGGTGGTTTTCCCAAGCAACTACAATAATATGTGGTTCTTCAAGAAGGGCATTAGAAGGTTTCTTCAGGGTCGGCAGCGCAAGTGTGACGCCCCTGGTGTTGCATACGTCCATAGGCCACGGTGACCGCTTCCCATCAGGTGGGCCGTGTGCTTGACTACCACCTAAGTGGTATAAAAAATTAAAAAATATATTTTAGGATAAAAATCTACATTCTAAATATCGTCTAAAAATTAATTAATTATATCAAGGTGGTTTGTTAATGAAACGGTATCGCACGACCTTTTTACGTTTAGGTCATCAAATTGTTTACACTCCACCTGATAGAATTATGCTTCCTGATTCTATGATGATGAATAGGGGCTATCATTTCAGACGCTGTCCATAGAATGACGGTCTCTACCTGATAAATTAAATTAATCTAGCATCTAACCTAACGACAATACCGTAACTCTGTCAGCTCTTAAAGCGGCACCCGAGTGCTAAAGGCAAGGGTCCATTAGTGGAGGACCCCTGACACCGTGAAAGGGACTCGAGTACGTAACGGCCTACAAGGGCGACGTCAAAAACTGAAAAGCTCAGAGGTATATTCACTGTGTTTTAGCTTAGCGCTATAAAGAATTTTTTGACATAAGTAAGTAATACTGTTTTTAGGCTATCATCAGGCTGGTAAACACCTGGTAAAATATTTTTTTTTTCTTAATGCATTATTCATGTCAAATGAGGTACATCCTACTATCCTACTAATAATAAATGTGAAAGTTTTTTAAGATGTTTTTATCCGGGAAATAGGTTCCCATTGGTTCTAGAAGCGGGACTAAATTCTCCTTATCAACAGGTAATAATTTAATCATTACATAATCTCGTATAATAAAATCCTGATATAAATAAATATTAATCTGTATTTACGAAATTTAGGTCCATGTGTCTTGTCACGAAGACACAGAACCCAAGTATTTATATTAATAATCCATGCTTGGTGAATTTGACCCTCAAAAGACACCCAAGAAAGGTGTACTGCGCGTATAGAGCAAATTTTCGTACGTAGTGTAGTAACGTAGTAACGTAGTAAGCCTTCCTGAAGAGCGATATCTATGCTCGGGCCCCTTTCCGTGAGTAGCGGCACCGCCGTGAAACCAATTACTACACCACGATGGCAATCCAACGTCGTCGACTCGACAGAAGAAGAGAAGCTAATCTCAACTGCAGGCTATATACCTTCAAGGACGAAGAGTTCCTCTTGGGGGGAAATGGCATTTTAAAACTGATGATGTTGATGATTATAGAGTTTTTTTAATGTAGGTAGAACACGTTAGTTTGATTGCGCCTCGTCTGATAGTAAGCTGAAGGTAAAGTCTCAGGAAAGAGGGTCACCATTACAGACCATTGCAGACACCATTACAGACACCATTACAGACACCATTACAGACACCATTACAGACATCATTACAGACACCATTACAGACACCATTACAGACACCATTACAGACACCATTACAGACACCATTACAGACACCATTACAGACACCATTACAGACACCATTACAGACACCATTACAGACACCATTACAGACACCATTACAGACACCATTACAGACACCATTACAGACACCATTACAGACACCATTACAGACACCATTATAGACACCATTACAGACACCATTACAGACACCATTACAGACACCATTACAGACACCATTACAGACACCATTACAGACACCATTACAGACACCATTACAGACACCATTACAGACACCATTACAGACACCATTACAGACACCATTACAGACACCATTACAGACACCATTACAGACACCATTACAGACATCATTACAGACACCATTACAGACACCATTACAGACACCATTACAGACACCATTACAGACACCATTACAGACACCATTACAGACATCATTACAGACACCATTACAGACACCATTATAGACACCATTACAGACACCATTACAGAATCAAAGAATCAATTTCATTTATTCAATTTAGGCACATAAAGAGCACATAATAATATGAACGTCAAATATTACAATTATAATGTCAAGTTAAAAAAAAAAAGATATATTATTAAATAAAGTAAAATAAATCATTTGAAAATGATTCTTGGTTCTGTAGTACAGACACCATTACAGACACCATTACAAAATAATATAAATTATCATGATGTACCAACAATACTGTTGTGTAGTCTTGGCATTATTTCAATATGATTACAAAACGAACACTGTGTCTTTGACCGTTTTCATTTGTTAATTGTGCCCACATTCTGAGGTTGATTATACCGTAATTGTAAGAACAGACGTCCGAGTTTGTTATGTTGGGCTACAATTATGTCAATTTGTGTCCGTGGCCAGCGCTTTGATATTAGACGCGGTTTATCTGTTGAGATTAATTTTCGAATATTACTTTGTATTTTTTTTGATGCCATATTCCTTACACAGACATGTCTTAGATGATAGCCACAATACGTTTAAGTTAAGGTGGTACAAACAAGAATTTGGATAAAACCTGCACTGGGGCTTAAAAGTAGCTCATATGATATTCCAGGCTATATAATATTACTAGCTGAACCCGCGAACTTCGTACCGCCATGTTAATAGGTGACCGCATGAATGACAGAACAACATGCTTGTACTGTCAACACTGCAAAAAGTTACAATTTGACAGCACAATCTCAATGATCCGCCATTTATTAAATTAATTTACTTGGTTACAAAAAATGTGATAACTGAAGAACCGCTCGACCGATTTTGTGCAAACTTCACATAAACCATCTACTAAATAGTCCGAGCAAAGCCTAAACATTTGGTTTGGATAGGTGAGCCCGTTCTTGACTTATAAGCTAACAACGAAAAGTGGCATTGATTTTTATATATATAGATGTATAAATCTATCTGTGCCTAATTTTCAGCCGCTCTGAAGTGACTCAGTAACAAACATCTATTCTAGCTTTCGCATTTATAACAGCAGCAATATATTGACATAAAACCACTTTATAACTATGGTCGCCGACTGGCCATAGCAGCTGAAAAGTAGTCGAAACGTCGGACTAAATGTAAATGAACCAAATAAATTGCGATAGAATCCGTTAAAAACATGAAAAGTAATGCGAATTCGGACATGTAATGCGTAGGGATGAAAGTAATGTCGTAAGAAACGCTAACTATGGATGTGGATGGCTACAAGGGAAGAGGAAGACCTAAAAGGAGTTGGATGAACTGTGTGAAAGATGATATGGTTAAGAAGGGAGTGAATGTTGAGATGACTGCAACTAGAGATGAATGGAAAAAGCATACATGTTGCGCCGACACCAAATAAACTTGGGATAAGAGCAGGAGGATGATAATGAGAATCCGTTAAAAACATGGTTTTATTTCATTGAGTGACATTCGCGTACATTTCAGACAGTATAATAAATAAATAATAAATAAATATTCTACAACATTCTACACAACGCTATCTAGACCCATGGTAAGCTTAATTAGCTTGTGTTATGGTATCTAGAATGCGGATATACATATTTAGATACTTTTTTTTTGTAAATATATACATATTATACATAGAAACACCCAGACCAATGCAAATATTTATATTCATGCATACAAATATTGGCACTGAGCGGGGATCGAACCCGCGCCTCCTGCGTAGCAGCCGCGTTCACTACCGCTACGCCACACAGGCACCCATTTTAATATACAGACGATCCTTAATATCGTATTTTATGAGTTGCCTATAAATGCTTGCTGAAATTCAAAATTAATTTTAGTTCTACTAAATTAAACCTCAGCGGTGTACAGTTCAATTTCGCTGTGTACTCCCTCCTGCTCCGAATGTCGTCATTAACAAACTTTGTTGTTCGATACTACGAACTCAGCTAATTATTTCTCGCAAGTTTTCAATCGGTACCTCCCGAGATCGTATGCAAAAGTTTCAGACTGCAGATGTAACCTTTGTTCTGAATAATGTTTTGGTAACATCCTTTAATTATTTATCAGATTGGAGTATACATTTCTTACGGTAAATAGCAATGTAAAATACTCGTATTATTTTTTATTAACAACTAGATTTTTCCCACGGCTCCGCCGCGTGGATGTCGGTTATCGCGACCAAACATAGGCTATGTCCTTTCTCAAGGTCTAATTTACCCCTATACCAAATTTCATCGAAATCGGTTGAGTAGTTTAGGCGTGAAAGCGTAACAGACAGACAGAGTTACTTTCGCATTTATAATATTAAGTATGGATATGGATTTATCCATTCATAGATAGTCAATTGATATCAATCAATACATACATACATACATATAATCACGCCTTTATCCCCGGCGGGTTAGGCAGAGGTGAATTAGCACCCACATTTCACCAATCATCGCATTCGGTCCCACGTAATAGGGGGTGATCCTATTACCTTATTCTGGGCACTATTTTTGACTCGAGTCATGCATCTGAGGCTGTCTGGGCTGTATTGTATATAATATATCTGTCTGATGTTAAACTGCCCTATCCCTTATTCGCCTTGTACGACACCGCATGGGAGGAGATGGGGTGGCCCAAATTCTACTCAACCGGGAAAACGTGGCATATCAATCAATAAATAAGTTATATTGTAGTCCACTGCTGGACAAAGGGTTCTTCGAACGTATGCCATTGCTCCCGACACTCCGCGTTTAGCACCCAGTTCGTCCAAGTCACCTTTTTTAGATTTAAGGGCGTCCACCTTTAGTTTACCTTCTCATGGTTCCACTCTCTTGGACTTACCTGCTCCAACGGCCATCCGTCCTTTGCCAGATCTGACCAGTCCACTGCCATTTCAGCTTGCCTATTTTGCTAGCTGTATCACTAACAAATTTTATGTCGGCAATATAATTAATATTGTTCGATCCATCTAACTATTTGCATGAATGTATGTAGCTGCCTTAACTATGTGTGTGTAAATGTGTGTGTAAAGATCTATTCCCTTATATGCATGTTTTTAATATGTCTCAAGTTAGTATCAGAAATAAACCGTACCAATAAACACCTCTTTAAGTTCATCAAAATCCTAACAATCAAAAGTGAACCTAATCAACCCCACAAATATCATACTAAAAAAAATATATTTTTTTTCTAAAATTAGTTTTATACTGAAGCAATAATAAAACAATTATAACCTAACATTAATTAGGATACAAATTCGAATTTAAATAAGTCACAATCAATGTGACTCCATTTTTTACAGCCCGATTCACGAGGCTAGAAGTAAAGCCTGTAAGAAAAAATAGTATGGCTATAAAAACCAACCACCACTCTTTAATTACCAGTAATTAAATTTACAAATGTATGAGTATTTCCTAGTCTTGTGGGAAAAAGGAAAATATATCTACTTAAGAAAGTTTGGGAGCCTTAACATGAACTTTCACTTATCTTCGACCCTAATTGAATATTAACCCATTATGGACTGAGTTTTTTTGAGGTCTCCGATTTTTTTTTTCTCTTAGTATGTTTTTGATTAGGGCCTAATTAACATTATATAAGCATTTAAAATTTGATCTAAGGCTTAGTTCACACGGAATATGCTGGTACCATATGGGATCGCTAGTCTCTTACCGTAGCAAAAATTCTAATTTTAACGTTGGCCTTTATTGGTAAATTATAAGGTATATTCTACAAAAATGAAAATGAAATACACATTATAGGGTAAAAAATGTTTTATTTATTATATTTTTACAATTTAATCGTATGGAATTGAATATTGATAGTTACTGGCAGCATATAGCCATACATCGCACTTCACGCACTGTAATCTACTTCGCGATGAGCAGTTTTCTAGAGCGCACCTTTCACATTTCCTTCAGGAAATGCAGGCATCTTCTTCGATAGGCCTTCTTCCACTCAGGCACGCCCCGGTAGTTTTTTTTTTCGTACAGGTTCATCAACCGAACCATCGGAATCATCACCAGAGGAACTTGAGCTTGATGACTAGCCAATGCTAGCCCTAGAACTGCTAGCATTGGCGTCTCCACGTCCAGTAATACGTGAGCTAATACGACCACGTCCTCGCCTCTAGAAGTACATACTTTGATCTGAGATCTTACCTCGAGACTGAATTTCAGGTACGTGGTCGACATTCACGACATAGTCTTTTTATATACTTTTCGACTTTTCATCACAAGGCGCGCTGAGCTGTCGACCAATCAAATTTTGATGTATGCACTAGTGTATTCATCTCCTGAATCCTCTTCTGAGTGCAGGGTGAGCTCTGGAGGTGCTATGTAGACCTGATGAAACTCTAGCTCATCATGTTCTTCCAAAATAGCACGTGCTTCGTCTATATTGCAGCTAAATAACAACATCAAAATCATTTAATTTGGAGAACATTCACATTATGTTAATTGTTACATACTTATAATGACATTTTAAAAAGTAACTACAACATTATATCGTTTTATCAGAATAATATCTAAAAAAGTAAAAAAAAATCGAAAGCACGGTAAGCGACTAGCGGTACCATATGGTACCAGCAACTTTAGCAAACCATATTACCGCCATATTTATGAACTGGACTAATGTAACTAAATCACACAATCGAAGCACTCATAAAGAATATATAATCATAACAAAATTATCACTTAGCCACAAAACTAAAGAAATATAGGTACTTACTTGAAAAGCTTTTCCATTTTTGCGAAAAAAAATTGACACACCCACTTCTGCAATCAATTACACTCAGCTAAAGACAATAACTGTCAAACACCAGTCATCCACTAATAGCCCACACCTCCTTGCTTCGATTGCACTATCTAAGAGTGCATCCATCGCATCATCCTTTAGTTCAGGGTGACAAAACAAAACGCGCGAAAAAGTGGTACCGTACGGGATCGCTAGTCCATAATGGGTTAACATGTCATCTCCCCGATGATTGATAATATCGATTCAATTATCAAGATTATAATCCATTACAGAGGATGTAGGGTATACTAAACATGTGACAATGTTATCACGAACTGGATCAATATGTCATCTTTTAGGTGAGATCATTCACGAGTTTGGTCATTATTCATAGAGTTTGATATTATAGACACAATAATTTAGTTAAAATACCTTTATAGCTTACTTACAGATTTAACAAACGTTGTTTTGTCAGAGGCCTTCGCGAATAATTTTGATGCAAAATATGCTCAAAAATGAATTACGAAATGTTAAAGACTTTTTTTAATCAAATGCTGTATAGGTATTTTATGAAGAGGACCTTTGTTCTGTATTGAAGAAATCGAACCTAGGTAAATTGCGGAAAAGCACCGGAACCTTAGAATATCTAAGGACACTAAATGTGAATAAGTTCAGTACAATGAACAATTAATTATTATCTTATACATAAAAATTATTACAATTATTACGATTGAAAATATGAGAATGTTAACCAATGAATAGAGGACGAGAGATGCGATGAGGTGGCCGTAAAATAGAATAGAGAATTATAGTGGGTGAAGTTTCAACCACTGTTCTGTGTGGTATACATTTTATATTAACTTGCTGACCAGCCCCTTTAGACAAATGGCGATTCGTTGCTCGGCGTATGATGGAATAGAATGCCAAATGTATGGAATTTGACGTATATGACAGGCGTCAACGAATGTCAAAAATGTCAAATCCTATACATTTGTCATTCTATTCCATCATACGCCGAGCAACGAATTGCCACTTGTCTAGGGGGGCTGTTCCGGCGTCGCCCGCGGTACATTTCGAAATCCCGTATAACACCTTTCAGTTAGGTATCTATAGGCCCGCAAAGTATGGAAATCTGCCGGATATACCTTGTTATTGCTCTGCTCCCATAAGTAGTAGCGTATTTTATATAATAGGTGGCAGATAAGCCCACTTGATGGAGAGTGGTTATCGTAGCGCGTGGAAATATGCAGGGAGGGACCCGTGCTGCCGACCCTGTAAGAACAAAGAATTTTCTGTGCTGTCAACACCGAAGTTAAAGCAGGACAAGCCTTTGGTCTTCCCTTTCGCAGCACAAGAACTCTCAAATGAGCTCTGGTTACCCTACTCACCGCCGGGAACATAACACGAGGTGGCTAGAAGACCAAGGTATTCTGTGGTGCGGAGACACCTACTTGCCCAGTCGAACTGCTCAATGTGCTTTTTTATACATGATTTTTATATCGATCTTTCTTATTTCCTTTCTCAATCGATCCTTCCTAAATCTATTTGAATAGTTAGCATAATAAATACTTCAAAAATTTCATTCAAATGCTTTTTAAATTCTTAAGTACTAGATTGATTACTTTTAGAAATGCAAAACTTGAAAGTAGTCAACGACCATTACAAACGTATGCCATATTTTTATATTCAAATATTTTCTATCTAAGACTGATTATTAAGTTTAGAGACTGAGTTTCTCAAGCTGATCTACAGATTTGCGTCTTACAAATGCAGCTGAGTCGCTAGCATAGATAAACTTTTTTGATTAAGTCTCTTTGCTGTAAAGGAGCATCATTAAAAAGGTGTAACCGCCAAATGCTCGGCAGCGCGAGTGTGACGCCTCTGGTGTTGCACACGTCCACAGGCCACGGTGACCACTTCCCATCAGGTGGGCCGTGTGCGTGTCTGCCGCCTAAGTGGTATAAAAAAAAATGTTTGAAATATTTTGGAATTGATGGAATACTAGTGGCAGGAGTCCCGGCTTCACTCGGGAATTTCGTAAAATAATTCTTTACGAACTTTCCAACAGTTCGTCGCCGTAATAACAACCATACAGTATTCGTATGCGCAAATTCACTGTATTATAATAATAATAATAATAATAAATCTTTATTGCAGGCAACATGAGTAAAGTTACAGATGTTATAAACTTATACTACGGCCCATAGACATATACCTTAAAACTAGAAATACATACAAGTAGTAGTAGTTGTTAGTAAATAACAGTTAACCTATGTTAGTAAGCACTTCCTATGCACTAAGTCTATGTGCGTTCCTGTGGCACTGGTCCGCGGAAGCGACGGAAAACCACGCCCTGTGGCCAAAAGTCTTCCTTCATAACGCGGTCCAGGTAACAATTGGGTACTCGCACCACGAACGATAAAAAGTTGACGTTGCGGCGCGACTCCAACAGCTGGACTCTCGGCGTGTAGTTGACCTTATGGCGCACGTACTCCACGATGCTCTTTGCCGTCGTCAAAGTATTCGTTCAAGGTATTTCTGCATCATTTATATTTCCACAATAAAATGTAACATGCATTCTAGAATTCATGTTAAAAGCTATTTTCAGTTTGGGTATAAATAGCGTTGCGTGTAGAAGTATTCGTTTCCACGTATTTCTAATTCAGTTTCAGTGACAAGAATTCATAAATTTATCTCACATTTCTATTCATATCACTACTAAACTATACGAATAAACTGAAAGATACTTATTTTAATCAAATTAACAAAGTTACTTTTTCAAACTAACTTGAAATTATAAAACGTAGCAAAAAACTTATTATGTTACCGCGGAAAGACCTTCCTTTTTTCGCCCCATTTAGACTTATAGTAATAACCTAACCTAAGCGTGAATCCAATTCATTCATTAAGATATTTCTACGGCCTCCTCAATTTGCAGAAAACAGGTCTTCCGCAGAAGTTTGGAATTCTTTCAAAATTATCTAAAGTTTGAACGAAGTGAGAGGTTTAACGTTTAAGAAAACTTTATTGCGAGAGGACTTGAATGACATTCCAGAGGCGCTACTCTATCAGTGTTAATATTCAAGTTATTTATTGACATAAATGATTTGAGCAATGATGCTTAATGACTTAAATTGCCTATGACAGACGTCCTGTAATGTAGACTAGACTTTAAACTTAAACTTAGAGTTTAAATTTAAACTTAAACTTAGAGTTTAAGTTTAAAGTCTAAGGTTTTTATGTTTTATCATTTTATGTTTTATTATAACTCAGTGTGAATAGCAGCTACTTTGTAGTAACCTGCCAGATCAAAAGTTGGATTTAAACTCCTAGCTAAAGTTCTGTAATCATGAGAAGTGTCTGAGGCGTTTCTAGAAACTATGTTTCTAGCAGTCTATGCATTTATAATACATACATTCATAAAACTTATGTAATATGTAGTAAGTACTTTACTTCTACAAATTTTAAGTCGAATATTAAAAGTTCCAAACTTGCTTTGTGTAGTCCACAAACAATGTACGCTTGACCGAATTAGTGCATTATAATTACCAGCAGGGGCA
The DNA here is from genome assembly GCA_914767945.1 of Eilema depressum. NCBI lineage: Eukaryota > Metazoa > Arthropoda > Insecta > Lepidoptera > Erebidae > Eilema > Eilema depressum. The sequence goes on from OU612021.1 coordinate 3,356,275, forward strand.
GCTTTGTTCAGTGCACAAAATGAACAAGCTCAACCTTGTATCTGATAGTGATGGGAAACAGTGAAACGCGATCCGTAACTTCAGATACCATTAAAATAATATAAGTCGATTGGCTAGGTTTTAGTCCTCAACAGTACATTGGGATGGTTTTTTTTTTAACTTCTCTCACCACTGTTAGTGGCCAAAGTCAGTCAGGGTCTGTAGGAATCCTCTTTAGCGTACACCAGATTCCTCGGCCACTCAGCCCTATGTGATTTTTTAGTCGGGTCAAGTCTGGTACAACTCATTATCAGCTGCAGTGAGGTGAACCCAAGAGGGTTACTTATAGGTTTCTGTAAGATAAAGGAGCAGAGTGCATGTTCCCCTTTTTGTTTATGTCCCAGGAGAGATGCTGCGGCAAATAGCAGCCGCGACGGAAACGGCCCTGTAGAGGGCTGTTCAAAGGCTTTTCCACCGTGTACCTATGACTATCAGAGGACACAGTGGAAAGCAGGCAAGGTGTGGTCTGGTCGCCCAGCACGGCCTTCGCACCCGCCGATGTAAAACGCGACGCTCCCTCCTCCCTCCTTCCAGTTTGATGGGGATAACGTACTCCCCACACTCGAGGGGGGCATTTTAAAACTGTAAATGGGCCAAAGTCTGTCAGGGTACGAGGGATATGTTTTAATCCGTCCAGCCCCTCTAGACAAGTGGCAATTCATTGCTCGGCGTATGATGGAATAGAATGACAAATGTATGGGATTCGACGTATATGTATGACAGGCGTCAACGAATGTCAAAAATGTCAAATCCTATACATTTGTCATTCTATTCCATCATACGCCGAGCAACGAATTGTCACTTGTCTAGGGGGGCTGATCCGACATAACCACCTCCGATGTCCAATGGAGATGGCAACCAAGGAAATGTCTGCACGAAAAAAGGTAAAGGATCTAGAATATTTTAGCGACATTATGTCACATCACTAGCGATACAACACAGATATTCCATAGCAACTATAAATCAATAATACGTCAATCTCCAGCTCCGATCTCTATCTGCCTCCGTTGACATTAATATGCAGTTGGAGCCAATGAATAATTGAAAGCTTATCTCAAATAGCTATAAGATAGTGTTGCATGCGTCGAGATAGACATTGTGTCGGACACAATGGATGTTCTGTAGTATCGGTATGCAGAAAGTTTTATGTTATACCGATAGGTAGCGCGCAGTAGAATCCTTACGAAGGGAAGGAAATGGACCAATGGAAATGGACGATTTATTACTTATATTCTGTAGTTTACAATTTATGTTGAGTGACTAAGTGGTATTTAGAGTTCGTCCGTCGGCCTGACGATCGAGATGTCCCGGGTTCGAATCCTAATCATTAGCGATGTGAACCCACTCCTAATATTCTTTATGTACCTACAAATTTAAATGTATTTCAGTTTGGGTCTAGACCCAAACTCAGTGAAGCAATATGGGTTATAAAATGATAAAAATAAAATATAATCATAATCATAAAAGATCTTGATCTAAATGTAATCACTCTGAGACAAAATCGACGGAACATTTTATACCAAATTGGATCCTAAAAGAACAAAATAAAAGAACATTTTTATTAATTCGCGCTTAATTTAACGGTTTATAATATTTAAATGGCAAATGTTCAGTGAAATGTTTAAAGGTCGAAATGTAAGTATTCATTTAATATCAACCACAAATATTCAAATTAAAATGCGCCCGCTTGGAAATAATTTAATCTCATATTTGAAAATTCGTTATTTTGTTCTTAGGTCAGTGCGTACGAAATGATTACGGGGCGAAACTTTTGGGGTTTTACCTTTATTACCTTTATACAAATTATTTGTGATGCTCTTGTTATTATAATTTAAATAATTTAAATTTATAGGTAGGTAATGCATGCATTTCTTTTTATATAAAATTTCGGAAATAAAAAATTTGACACGCAGAATGAAGAACCTTCAATTTTAGTCATAAAAAATATATATTTCATATTAAAATTTTAAATCAATTTCAATTCTGGATATTGATATTGTAAAATTAATATTTAGGTATATGTCATGAAAAATTACAGATTGGGTCTAGATAGCGTTGTGTAGAATGTCCTACAATATTTAAATTTAAATATAAATAACGTTGAAACGAGATATCATTAAGGTTTTAAATCTTCAAGTCAATCATACACAAAGTTTTACCACAGTAAAAGATTATTATGATTATCTAACACAAAGAGACCGAACAATACCGCTGCGTGTTGTCGCAGATGTGGCTAATTGTCTAACATTCCGAACAGGATTTAATCAGAAGAAACTATGGGAAGAAAAATACTGCGACACTACGGAAAGTTTCTGAGATGGTATCAGTAGGAAACAGCTTTATTCGTCCTACTTTCTACTTATAATATAAATATGAAAGCTTGTGAAGGTGTTTGTATGTTTGTTACTGTATCACACTCAAACAACTGAACGGATTTTGTTGAATTTGTTTTCGGGGGCCTCGTCCACGGGGGCGTCGACCACTGGGGGCGTAAGCCACGAACCCGTGCGAGTGACATCATCGTAAGAATGCGCTAGGGTTATGCCTATGATGAATAAAAATCGGCAGTGGATCATATCAGGGGATCCAACCGGAATAACTCGAAATTTCTTACAAAGATAGATTGTAGTTTATAATAACACATAGGTAGTCTTTTAATCTGGGATTTGGTTCCCATGGGTATTTTATATTTATATTTATTAAATTAAGAAAAAGCTCATTAAATTAAGAATGGTAAAAAAGCGGTAAAATTTGCTTCTGTTTTTATTTTATCGTTTTTATTTAATTTTAATTAAAAAAAATTAAAGTAAGTAATTTAACTAGAAAGGAGAAAGAATGAAAGAAATAAAGAATAATATTTTATTGGACAGCCTTTGAGAAATATAATATAATTTGACACTTAGGTACAAACAAACATAATTAGGTATCTCGTAAGCGTGCCAATGGGACTAGATAGTCAAATACCCAATTACAATAAGTAATAAGTAAGATTTTCCCCGCTATCCCCATTACTCCACGACTGATCTGACACGCTACTGACTTGTTATATACGCCATATATATATAAAGCGTGCTTCAAAGACATCGTTCAATTTAACAAGTTGCTTATTTCTTCATCGCATATTATTACACAGAGAGGGAAGTTTACAAGCAATAAAACGAAAAGCTACCAGCCAATCATTATTTAATGTTTCGATGCAATCAATCATTTTGACGAATAGCTCAATCATTCAAACACAACATTCTAAGTATATCACATGTAGACAAAAATTTACGCTCGAAAATATTTCAGTTTTAATAATACACTAGCCTTCCGCCCGCGGCTCCGCTCACATGGATCTCTTATCTCCGGTTCTACTCAACCGATTGCAATCAAACAAACGTAAGATTTTAAGTCTGACCAAGATCTTTCTAGCAAAAGAAAACCGAATCAAAATCCGTTTAGTAGTTTTTGCATCCATCGCGGACAAACATTTCCAATTTACAATGATATAATAGTATAGATAGCTACTGCTACTCACGCCTAATTCGCTCCAGGATAGGCAAAAGCAACAGCCCGCTATTTGTTTCTATCCTTACATACTTTACGAGCTATTATCATTAGGTATACTTTCATGTAAAAGCCGGTTGCAACTTTTTTTTTTGGTTGAAGGGTTCGCATTTTGCCAGTATCTCACCTTATTGGTAAGTGACGATGTGGTCGACGGTGAAATACGCTTACCTAGAACCGTGTAAAAGAAGAAACAGAATAATAATAATGTCATAATGTTTGGATTTGTAACTTAGTGCTTTAACCATTATGCTAAGTTAGCCTAATGATCAACATATTCCGGGTTTGAATCCTGACCATTACTCTACCGAAAGAGCTGCTGCTCGGTTCTTGATGGAATTGTTTGCAACCTATGAGGGTAAAGGGAAAAACCTAAGCACGTGCTGTTTGGTATAGAAAAGGCGATGATTGGCCTATATTCCCCTTCTTACCCGTGGTAGTAACGGTGGCTCTACTGGTAGTACCAAGGGGATTTTTTTTCGCCCGTAGTACTACTATCCTGTTTGGTAGTACCACGGGAGATCTTGCGTTACACCTGTATGTACTACTTATCAATTTAACATTCATTAACTGCTCCCGGAACACTGTTCTTACGCGCATTGCTCGAACTCATAATGCTACTTTTAATGAAATCGACCTATTTTTATGCTCTAAGATGTCATACAAGAAATAAATTATAAGTATTTTGATAGATAATGTAAATTGATCGAAGGGTGTAATATTTTAATATTTTACTATAGACTAATCAACTTAATTTTTATTGTAGGTACTTATTCAAAATTAGATACCTACTGTCCGTTCATAAGCCGAGTTAAAGTTATTTGATAGTAAAGAAAAACCTGTTTTTAGCCTTACTCTTAGTTTATAATGCATATATTTATATACTTATAAATAAATATGGGATTTGACGTTTATGACATACGTTGAAGACTGTCATTTAACGTCAAATCTTGTACATTCGTCATTCTATTCTACAATATAGCGGTCAACGAACTGCCACTTGTACTACTTTACTGTACACTTGTACTAGGGGGCAGTAACAATAACGTTTTAAAAAATCACAACAACAATAAATTACAAAGATATCTTATCATCGTTTACAGATATTGCAGAAAAAAACGAATACGCAATAAGTGGAGTTCGTAAAATTCATTTAATCATTGTTAACCCTGTCAATGGCGCTTACCTAATAATTTCCGCAAACAAATGTGTACAAAAAATAACAAAAACAAAACAAAAAGGACGTGACTGGAGCGCGCGTCATTGACGAATGAAGCGGGAAGATGGATTGGTGGACTGACAAATGACCGAGAGCGCACGGGAAGTATTTGTTCAATGCGTATGTATATGTTTAGTGCACTGTATACGTACAAACTCTATAGACTCAGTAAGTACAGTACAGTATAATATGATATACAGTGCAGTACTATAAATATACTAGTACACTGGTAGTATTTAATAATATACTCTCAGCCTACGGCACAGTAAAGTGTGTCTATGGTCTAAGGTTTAGTGTAACTACGTCGAAGTAAATATTAATTATGATCTAATTTACAGATTTGCCATTTTTAGATATCAGGCAATCGGAAGCATACTAAGAATTGATGCAAATCCACACTTGTCTTATATCTAATTATGTGTAGGTACGAAATTCATTAGGATATTTAATTCACCATGTATTTACCACGAATGATCAGGTCAATCTGAAATTATATAATGTGTAAGTAAAAGTTATGTACCGATTTTTATGTTGTGATACTCTCTTGAGATTGGTACCTAACTATAACTAGTCCGGCTAACTGTACGACTGTTAATTTTGTTTAACCGTGGTCCCGTCAACTGTACTACCCAACTGCACCAAGGAAAATGAGGAATTTCATATCGAAATTTACATTATTTTTTTGCCAAATGGACATATTTGTGTTTGACATAAATCTCTCTCTTTCTCTGATTACGGCATAACGAGCTTATAGTTATAGTACAGTATACTACAGTAGTTACAGCTATAAACCAACCTCACCAACAAACCGATTGACTTATTGGACTCTTGTGCAGGCTTTCCTGTCAGGTTTGGGAGGGCAGACCGCTAGTAGTTCCCATGAAAACCAAAACAAACCAATAACAAGAAGCAGGAGATTGGTTTCCTGGCTCGAAAGTGCGAGCTTTGAATGCAACTGAGATTGGCTCAGATAAAGAGGAGAAATTTTTAGTCCCAATTAGGTGAAACTTTGTGAATCCAGATATTAATGGATGAAACAAATACGAAGAATATTAAGAAGTTATCATCAATAAAGAACTTTTCTTTCATTTTTAGCGGGTAAGCCCTCAAGTTGCCCTTCTAAACACTACAAAAGGTTTGTGGGTCAAGAAAACGGCAGCATTCGCACGCAAAGTGCGGGAGCCCTTCAAATCTGCTTAGGTTTTATGTAAGGGCCCCTTGACACGATGATATAAAAACGTAAAAGGTAAATATGTTTCTTTTGTTAGGACGCCATCTTTGGTTGAATTTTTTCAGTCTTGCCATAGTGTTTGGATCTTGTTGATGATCCTGTTCCCCTAATCCATGGGAACTTATTCCAGGGAACAGGATCAGGGATCCATGGGCACTTTTGCCTATATGATATTCTATACTATAATTTATCTCTGCACCAAATTTCAACCAGATTCGTTGAGTAGATTGGGGTGTGATTGAATATCCAAACATCTTCACAAACTTTCAGACTAACCTACGTATTTCTATTTGTCATATCGAGTTTTTCTTTCACCAGAAGAGGGCCGTCTCTCGAGCTGGCTCTCTTCGGGTGTAGAGACTAGATGGAGACATTGTAATTCCTACACCCGAGGGGGCATCTAATTTGGAATAATATCTGCGTTGGATTAAGCTATCAATGTATCGGCAGATGCAATTCCAATTGCAATTTTGTCAATGCAAATCAAAGTTTGTATTACCCCTGATTTCAATATTAATTAGCATATCCTATCCAGATCTATCTGGGTAGAAGGCACTGATTAATATTATAGTCTAAGAGTCTGTGAATACTAGCACTATTCTACTTCATCGTAGCGTTAATCCCGGTCGCATCCGAAGCTGTCGGAGTTCGGAGTCTGGGATCCGCTTTACTAGTCTAACTGCGGATTTGGCGTGAAGCGGCTGCCATCTGACTTCCACAACCCATGGTGACATTAGGCGATATCCAAGTATTGCAGCTAAACCGTTGTTGTTAGACTTTTTAGGGCTTCAACTACTCGTAACGACTGTTTAGCCTAGTAAATACTAGCACAATAAATACCGGAATTGAGGTGTATAGAGCCTGACTAAGATCTTTGGTGCCTGAGTAAACCTCACTAGTTAAAGGACTTTCCTATCGAGGTTGTGGGGTTACACCCCGGTACTTTTTAATGTCAAGATAAGCCTAGGATATAAAATAAAGTAAGAGAACCTTGGATTCCAATGTCACAACAATTGGGTCCAACCAGAATTGGCCCTGGGATGATGATTTTTTATACCACTTAGATAGCAGATAAGCACACAGCCCACTTCATGGAAAGTGGTTACCGTGGCCTATGGATGTATGGGTGTCACACTTGTGCTGCCTACCCTGTGAGAACAGAGGGTTACTGTGCCGTCAGTGCAGAAGACAAAGAGACAAGCCATTGGTCTTCCCACTGACAGCAATAAAACTTTCCAGTGAGCTCTAGCTACCCTACTCACCGAGGATATTCGGATGGAGGTACTCCTCCAGTTGGACTGCTCAATTGGGACGAAAATACAGTCATGTCGTACCTTCGTGAAATGAGATGATATAAGACTGAAAATTGTAAACCTAGGCCATAGGCATCCAAAACATGCACTTAAGAGCCTGCGAAGTACCCTCGCCCTACAGAATACCCCGGCTAAATAACATTGTGTTGTGTTCCAGGCGGTGTGAGTAGAATAGCCAGATCTTACTGGAGAGATTGTGTACTGTTAGTGGCAAGACCAAAGGTTTGTCTTATCAGGGGAAGGGGAGGGGGGATCATATGCAGTGTTACCGAACTATCGATAGTTGGACTATCGATAGTTGACCTCGAAAATCAACTATAATATCGATAGGCCTATCCATAGTATCGATATCGTCAATACTATCGATACTATCGATAGTACATTGGGTATTGAAAAACGATTCTATCGATACTATCGATAGTATTACTATGTGTCGATAGTATTATACTAACGGTGCTATCGATACTATCGATAGTATCAACAATATCGATAGTATCGATATTACTATCGATTGTCTAACAATAGTCGACTATCGATAGTCTATCGATAGACTATCAACTATCGAGCGGCAACACTAATCGTATGCTTGTCTGCGATCTAGGTAGTAAATAAAGACCAGGTTGGTTAGGGTTTAGAGATCTTGGATTACATACAAAAACATTCAGATAACAGTTTGGTGGTCACGAACTCTTAGTCTATTATGTCTACAGATAACAGATTACAATATTAATCAATATGGTGCAAGTAATTAATTAGTAACATACCAAATACGGATTAAATCACTTGAAATCACTATCCAGGTGATTGAATCAGTAACCTTCAGTTTGGTAACTGTATAGTTACGGTAACTGTTTTTAACCATGGGCCCATAACCTATATGGGCCCGGAGCCTTTCCAACATACTTGAGGCCTAACTTTATCAGCAGGTCGGTACATCTACTAAAATAAATAACGAACGAGGCTCTGGTGCAGGGTTTCCTCTGAGGGTGGAGGTTACTCTCCCATAAGCCGAGATAAAATATGAATAAATACTCCATTTACACAGCGTTAACTAGACCCAAACTAAGCATACCTAAACTAGCTTGTGATATAGGATCTAGAATGCAGATAAATATACTTAGATACATTCCTCTGTAAATATACTCAATAGATAATAAATATATATAGAACAATGCAAATATACACATTCATGCATACAAATATTTGCACTGAGCGGGAATTGAACCCGCGCCCCCTGTGTAACAGTCACACTACGCCACACGACACTTACTACGCTTTTTTGACACCATAAAAAAATAAACGTCTTAAATGATAACTTTGATTGCGACTGGGAAATTAATTTGAGGATGATCACTCTTTGGCATCTATAATGGAATTCGCAGACTTCACTCACCATTCAATGGCGAGAGCATTATATTGACGTGTCCTTTAATATCTTGGTTTTCAAGTATTTTTGTCACCACAAAACATGGTGATATGCCCAATTACGTATACCATCATATTACCATAGAGGACAAAGAAACATCTCGACTTGATGGAGTGACTGAGTGTTGTTGGTCGGTGGCTCTTGTTTGATCGTATGTGTTCTCCAGTTTAAATTGCCTTGTGCATTGCAGACGGGCAACTATTTGTGGACATTTTTGTAGAAAATGCACGATTGGAGTAAATTTAATTCCACAATTTTTAATTGAAATTGTGAATACTTTACCTAAAAATCAGAATGCTTCTGGAAAATCTACGTAGAGGTGCTCGAAAGATGGAAATAGCCTTGTACTCTTTCGCATAAAGCTAAAAACTATAGTTAGGTTGACTTTACTCAGGTCTTGGTGGGCCTAATATCTTTCCTTTTCGTCACTCCCTTATTTTACATCCCTCACCCCATCTGTAAGTGGATAATGTATAATGTACTAACCTTTCAACTAAATACAGTAAATAAGTAGACGTGACCAAGATCGAAATACTCCCACTAGTAAAAAAGAAAATTCACATCAGAAAAAGAAAAGTTATCGTTTACAACCAGACCATGCATAATATACAGAAAGAAAAATAGTAGGTATAGGTAATAGACAAAGGAAAGACCATACAATAATGTTTGATTGAGGCAGGATACAACAGTATCCCCTGTCCCATTTGACCAGTTCAACTGGGTTAGCACCCTCGCCTTACAGAAGACGGCGACCATAACAACCTTCCTGTTGTGTGCCCGACCCGGCCCGGTAAGTAGGGTAGTGATGCGAGCAAGTAATACTCGTGAAGGAGGCGGCGGAGCGGGAGCGAAGGAGAATCGCAGACCTTGCGGCCCGCGAGGAGTGGAGGAGGTCGCAGAATGACCTCCGTTGCCCATGAGCGCGGGTCTGGGGGTGACGGGTGGAGCCGCCTGTCACCCTGGCAGAAGCAGGCCGCGGCGGAGGCGCGCATTGCGTGCCTCGCTATACCCGGGGGCGAGTTGGGAACTCTATGGTCCCTACACCGGAAGAGGGCCAGATCGAGAGATATTGCCCTGGGTCGGCCGGGGTGCAAGGGATATGGCTACGACAATCTCACCTCCGGCAACCGACGAATCACAGACGTGCGTTTTAGTCGGTTCGAGTCCGACATAACCTCCTCCTCCGGCCCCGGCGGGGGAGATATCCTTGGGGATTTTTCGCACGATAAAACAAAAAATAAAGAAGGGTAGTGAATGTCCAACTAGAAATAGTTGCTCGTCTGCAACTCACAACAAAACAGTGTTTGTAGCTCACTCTAAGATAAATAGCGTACAAGATCGATGTTTATTTGGGACACTTGGAGCCCAACTTGTCCATTGTTACAACACATGCCCTATTGACATACCCTTATGAAGTTAAGCTGGGTAAATATTAAATTGGCTGTTTTGTTTGTGCTATGTATTCACAAGTCTGCTTAGGCTGTTTGCAAATATTCTTTAGCATTCACACGCTGTCCAGTTTTTGTTATTTTGTTGCTTGAAAACATGGTTTAAAGTAGAGTTTATATGAATATTGTATGAAGAATTTGTATTGTATGAGTATGGTATGTTACTATTATACTACTGTAGCTAATTTAACTGCCTTTACCATGGCAAGTGTTCTGAAGAGCCCTTTCAACAGTTCTCACTGCAATGTCACCTTTATATTATTATAATATGCATGTTGTATGTAAAGGTGTATCTTTACATACTACATTATTATGAAAAAATATACCTATACTTAGCAAGTATACATTTTTTCATATAAAGTTTTATGTAAAGGTATGATTCCGAACTCAGCAGCAGCAGTACTGTCGCAACACTACTGGTCCCCATAATATGGGATTATATTATATTATAATCTTTATGAGTTTATATGAGATTACATTCCAAGCTACGCAGCAATGTCACTGTACACATCACATCATCACTCGGAATCAGTACCACAGTAGCAGCACTGCTGCTTGCTGCAGACTTCGGAATCGTACCTTACCCCGCGTTTACATACTGCCACTCGCATTACTCATCGTGTTGCCGGAAATATTCGCGCGATCAATGCCCTAGCGTTCACACACGCGCATCATCGCGTTAGTCCGCATTACAGTATTCGTCCTGCAATGGAGACGGACGTAAACGTATGGAGGACAACGCTGTAACAGTAGCAGTGTACGCATTATGCTTTTACAGCATAGAGAATAAATGAAATAGATTATTAATAAAAACTATCACTTTGAACTACTATACACTTTCCGTAGATCGATATAAATATTTTTAAAAGTAAATATTCGAGGAGCAAAAACGAAAGCCGTGTTTACTGATTAGCGCCATCTAGTGGTCTCATATAGTTCATCGCGCTAGTATTGCCGCTCCTTTGACTCGCACCGCCAAGCCGACATTCGCAGCAACATACGCGGCAGTACTCGCGGCATGACGAATATACCATTCACACCACGTCTCTGCCCACTTCCCTCGCTCTGCCGCGAGTATGTAAACGCAGCTTTAAAGGTGTATACATTTTCTTTGTCGACTGTAAGTACGTCTAATGAGGTGGTAATGTTTTGAACCTCCTTAGATAATAATGTTGGAATTTCGTTTATATTTATTGTAGGTGTTTAATTAAGGCTGTTTTTGCCAACGTTAAGCTCGTCTAGTTATTGGGGCGTGGAAAAGGGTTCTCAGCCGTTATGGTAATTTTGTGAGGAACATTCAAGATGGTATCGCGTGTAATTCTTGGAGACGAGATGTTATTTCTATTTGAGGGTTATATTTGTTTCAGAATTGAATTCTTGATAAATATTTGCGTTTCGATTGTACATCATGGCCGCAGTAAAAATTAGAACGATACTTGGTCCCAAGTCTACAACTTAGTCCAGAACGTGCAGGTGATTTTATATTTAAAAAAATCTTCACTCAAGTTTTGTTCTAGAATAAAATTTGTACTTAAAAATCGCTCTAAGTCAAGACTCTAGACTGAGTGTCGTTCAAGAATATGAGCCTTAGATGCTCAAGTTTTGAGTAACTTTTGAGGCACTTAGGTATGATTTTATGGAACTATGTCAAATATTTACAATTTGAATTTAGGATATTTTTTATATTATTTACCATGTAACAATGTTATGAGATAGACTACTTAAATAAGATAAGCTTAAATTTTTATTTTTAATATGTGTACAACCTCCAAATGTTCTTTGAGACTATGCCTTCAGCTTATCATCAGGCGAGGCGAAGTCAATTTGACGTGTCCTATATAAAAAAAAACATCATCATTGCATAGTAAGTTCTTTCCTAGCAAGTTTTTCTCCCATAATCAATCAATTATTAGCCTATTGCAGTCCACTGCTGGACATAAACCTCTTCCAATATGCCACGTTTGCCGATCCTCCGCCTTCCACATACATCATAATAATACCACAGTCAAATTATAAGCAAATTAAATATATTTTAATTCACACGATACAAAACACTTCCATAAAAGCAAGTTCATTTTAGAAGATTACTTGTTGTACTTAGAACTAGCACTCCCTACATTCGAAGACACCTCACCAATTACGTAATTCGAACTTAGATACTAGTCTAAAACATTTGCTCAGAACTTATAGCATCCACAAATCACCTGAAATTAATAGTGCTCCTTTGAGCAGAACTAATGTATAGCCGTCTACCAGTCCAAGTGTGTATTTCACGTCTAGCTTATACTTGTTTAAACAGAGTTCCAGTTCCAGCTCCAGTTCCGATATTAATAGCAGTGCGTGCTCGTGATTTGAATAGTTCCGTATTGAAGACGTCCTTTGAAGTGACGTTGGATTATAGAGGACATGACTTGGGGAATAATAAAACGGGTTTTCATTTAAAGATGGCTTCGGCGTGATCAATGCTTTGCCCAGGTAGGTTTCATTTCAATCTAAACTAAAATATTAATACGTTTTTTTGTTTGGTTGAATCGGCGTTGAATGCTGAACTTGAATTCGAATTTAAAAATTATTTTTATATTGAGTAGTCCGTTTACCTGGGAAGGCTATAAGCTATATAACGTCATGCTCTACTCAAGGGAGCCGACCAGTAATCATAAATGTTAACAAATCTGGAAGATACACATACCTCATTTGAAAATGTATGAATTGCGAACATAATATTGCTGTAGTTGGGAGATGACCATTGCCAGAAAATGATCGAGCCATTGTGGTGAAAGGATTGGTCAGCTTAAACCCTGCGTTACTGGGTCTAACTGCTTCCAGTTGTGCCACGGGAGGCCGTATAGCCTAATGATATGCTACAAAGTATGCCATTCACGAATTCGAACTTATTTAAAGTGTTTTTTCTGAATCTTGATAGCATGCTTATGTTATTTCTTTGTACTTTCATACGTATTATGCATAGAGATAATGATATCAAAAATCTCGAGTTTAGTTTAGTTAGAGTATCCATATAGTTCCAGCACAAATTATACCTCATAATATATTGGCAGAGTCCGTTGTCTGTTATCTGTGTTTATGTTCGATGCACGTGCGGCGAGTTGGAATATTCTGAAATATTGCTCCAACAAACCGAGCAATGAAAGTGGTAGGACAATTTTGACGTGGTTTATTTTCGTTCAAGAGGATCTATACAGGATCAATCATCATCCTTGCATCATCATCATCATCACCGTTGCATCCAAGACCTTGGAGTTCGGAGGTTTATTACAGTTTGATGTGGCTTGATTTTTCGAAAGACTGCCGTATGACCCCCACCTGAGTTGTAATAATGGGCCTCCGTCTTGTCATAACGACGAAAAAACTGAGGGTAAAATAACCTCGTGTTGTGTTCCCGGTGTGGTGAGTAGGGTAACCAGAGCTCACTGGAGAGGTTTTGTGCTACCAGTGGGAAGACCAAAGGCTTATCCTACTACGTTATTTTTTTTTCGGATGTTGCATGAAATTCTAATCAAATGTTAAAATGTTGTTATCTTAAATTGTTAATGGAATGAATTTGTAAATGAGGATGGCCATGTATTTCCTTAACACAGGCTACCTATAGCCTATTTAGGAGAGCATTAACTCAACCAACCTATTGTAGAAGAACAACCCTATATTCAACATTCATCAATTTTAAAATGTAGAATATTATTTAATTTTTACATGTTAAGCTTCAATTGTGATTTAAGAAATAAAAAAAAAAAATTATCACTTGTACTTACAGAATCGGCAAATCGAGTGCGACTCCCCTGGTATTGCACTCGTCCATGGGTTACGGTAGCCACTTTCAATCAGGTGGGCCGTGTATATGTCTTTGACCTAAGTAATATAACAAAAGGCGTGCGGTTTTAGTCGGTCCGACATAACCACCTCCGATGGCTGACGTGAGTTTCATCCCAAGGGGATTTAAAGTTTACAGTTTAATTTTTAAGTATACAACATAAACAGTCATTAGTTCTCTAAAATAAAGTCATGTTCACATTAAATTAATTGCAACTGAACTAACAAGAGAATGACCATTCACAGAGTTATGAGGAAGTTATATCGTAAAAGTAAAACGGCTTTATCCTTAATTTCTTTTATGTGTTGAATAATGGCAACTTCCAATGTTCTCTCGTTTAGGAGCTGTTAAAGCTAGAAGCGTTATTTGATCGCACATTGAACGAATAATAGCATGTTGTTAAGAACTTTGAATATTTATTTTGAGAAGTTGAGGAATATTTACTGTACTCTACTTTTGTCGTAGCTATGTAAATATTATTTATCATTATCGTCATAGTGACTTCCCAATTGTATCTAAAGTTTCTTGTACTATTTTTGATTATTTGAAAGTAGCGACTTGTGTCTGACCGCCCAACCCTGTGAGGAAAACCTGCATCATCATCATCATCATCCCAACATTTCGGTTACATCCAATACTAATACCTACTTTGGGTCCCGGGGACCGCTTTCTTACACTTTCTCCTTCTGATGATGATTGTACAGCAGCAATTACCTTCTAACCGTTACCGTCGAAAAGAAGGCCTGTGGTTTCGTCAGTTAATTGACAGTTGTATGAGTACACAGGTCAGATTTGTTTGAATCCCGGAGATCTTAGGGCGGCTCCATAATGTTTATCACCACATAATTTTATTATATTCTCTCAGGGGTTTAACCAAATCAAATTTAAAAAAGGAGAAGTAAGAGACTAGCCCCTGGGATATAAAGTGCTAGCTTTGGATGCAACAGGGATTAGCAATCGCTAAAAGAAGGCTCCTATAATAAGGACTCGAACAAGCCTGAATATTTTTGAAGGATGTCACTTCTAGTCATACTTAATTTACAGCACAACTTATTGAACACTCAGGCTTGACGGTGGTGCAGTGAGAACACGGCACGCAAACGGATCACGCAACGCACGGTACGCTGATCACTTGATCAATTGAGTTAGGCTGTGTCTTCATTTATAGCGGGCGCGGGACACACCACTAATCATGAAACCGCTGATCCAAAAAAAGCACGACTTTTCTGTGGTACATTATGAAGATTTTGAATTCTTTAAAAGTATCCGTGTTTTCTTCTTCTACTACTACAATCCCTTACGGAGCGTGAAGGCTGTCAAGTTGAGGGCTACTATAGTAGCATCTATACTATTATATAATTGTAAAGTGGTCGTGTCTGTACATTGGAGATATTTAAAAAAAAATACTTGGGTTATGTTATATGTTAACGATACAGAACACGAAAATATTTTTTTTGAATTTCCTGTCTGTTTGTCTGTTTGTTCGCGATGGACGCAAAAACTGCTGGACGGATTTTGATGCGGCTTTTTTTGTCAGAAAGGGCTTGATTAGACTTAAAATCTTACGTTTGTTTGATCGCAATCGGTTGAGTAGAACCGAAGATATGAGCAAAGGTCGCGTTACCCGAGATACACGCGGGCGGAGCCGCGGGCGGAAGGCTAGTTTTTAATATAATAAGTGGCTCCGCCCGGGCATAATCTTGATCCTATTCCCGCTGCTCATGGGAACCTTTTACCGAAATAAAAGTGGCCTATGTGTTATTTCAGACTATAATATATCTGTTAGAGCATTTTTGAATACAAAGATACATACATTTTGACAAACTTTCACTTTCGTCATTATTGAGGCTGTACCTTTAGCCTTTCCTTCCATCTTTTACCTAACCTCACCTTCAGTCGCCTTACAGACAAGGTGAAGTATTAGTATAGTATTAAT
This sequence comes from Eilema depressum, assembly GCA_914767945.1. Classification (NCBI taxonomy): domain Eukaryota; kingdom Metazoa; phylum Arthropoda; class Insecta; order Lepidoptera; family Erebidae; genus Eilema; species Eilema depressum. The sequence goes on from OU612021.1 coordinate 3,372,262, forward strand.
AAGTCTAAACTGACCCTGATCAAAAAGTTGATATGATATTTTTTAAAGTTTACGAGAATGTCACTCATTGAAATAAAACCACTTTTTAACGGACCCGGGAAAATGGCTGCTGAAAGGTGGCCAAAACGTCGGCCTAAAAGTAAATAATAACGCGGTGTCCTGCGTGAGCGACGAATACGACGCGACGCGACGCTGCGAACGCGACGAACGCGATCAAATCAACGGCCTACCCTACTTGCGGCCTATGTGACACTCTGCGACGAGACGCGACGTAACGCGTACTTGTTTTGAGCGCGACCACACGCGACACTGCGAACTCGAGCAATATTGTACTGTACTTCTTCATGATTCGCGGAGTTATGACCAAAATCACGTAGGACATTTGTCGCGTGTAGCATCGCGTCGCATTACGTCGCATCGTGTTGCGTCGCGTCGCGTCGTATTCGTCGCTCACGCAGGACACCGCGTAAGAAATAAATCGCGATAGAATCCGTTAAAAAGTGTTTTATTTCAAAATCTTGAAGTAATTTATTTCAACTTTTTGGTCATATCGCGTCTAAACACACAATCATCAACATGAAAAAATATTACCTAAAATCTACCAACACAAAGCTTAAAACCAATATGGATGTGTGCAATATCATGTATTGATTTAGGCACGATTCGTTGAACATTATTGAATTCGAATACAAACAGTCTAAAGGACAGCTCTAAACGTAGTTAAGCCTGCTTTATGAATTTGGAATCCGCAATATTGCAACTGACCAATGGCTGTGAACTTATGGGAGCAAACAGTATAGATAGATAGATACTGTCTATTGCACGTCAAACATAGATTACATACAAAGGACAGTAGGTACATAGTAGTGAGTTGTAAAATAGTAATATTTTGATCTATCTCTATACTTGTTGAGGTGACGAACCAGTAAATATTTTGTCTTTTATGTGGTTACACTTACGTTTATTGTGAAAGATAATTTAATGTGTGTAATTCTCTATTAATTAATCTAAAATATATTGGGGGGCTCCTAATTCTTTATTTGAATTGAGAATGCAGTGTATAATTTAATAACATTATTCCGCCCTTGCCGACAGAAGAAATAACTAGAACAAATACTTTGTCAAATAAAATAACACAAGCTAATTAAGCTTACCATGGGTCTAGATAGCGTTTTGTAGAATGTTGTAGAATATTTATATTTATATTTATTTTATTTAATGAATTTCAAGAATGGTTACCATCAGTGAATTGTTACAATTTGATACTAGAGGTGTCGGTAACGGTAACAGTGTCACAAGTTCAATTAAATTGTGCCCTTCTCAAAAGTTTCCCATCGAGCCTTAAGAAGTTTTCGCTTCAAAAACCTAGTTATTTTGTAATGAAATACCTTTATTACGTTTTGAATTGCACAGTTTTTATCATACAACCTTGTTACCGTGACTTTATCAACTTTCCTACTTTACATGTAAAAATAGAACAAAAGAACCTACTTTCTGTAAAACCACTAGCAACAAAAATAGATAACATAAATACAAAGTGATGCTAAAAAGTTCCTTACCGATGTTAGTAGAAACATTAAAAACGTCACAAGACAAGGAAATTTATGCGATGCCTTAATATAAAACAGAAACGGTTTTAAGGCTTAAGCAACATTACAGTAACAGTTATTACCTCATAAATTTATACCGTCCTTTGCATTGTCGACGCGAGGAGAAAGATTATGTGCTAGGTGCTCATGGCGCCCGCGGTGTTCAGGCTGATTTACTTCTAATACTGCAAGGTGCATAGAATCGCTTGATATTTCAGTTAGGCATAAGCTCTGATGGTTCTGTATCCTTTTGTGATTGTTATTCATGTATCTTCTAATATATAAAAATCAATGCCACTTTTCGTTCTTATTTTATGACTCAAGAACGGCTGAACCAATTCGGCTAATTTTAGTCTTGAAATATTCGTGGGTGTTCAGGGAAGGTTTAAAGGATGAGAAAATAGGTACAGCGGGAACGGGAAAAATGTGACGGTATGAAGTTCGCCGGGACAGCTAGTTATGTATATTTAAAAGTAACCAGCGCACCACTCTTCGCATACATAGAATTTACCTTCATATTATGTTGAACAATGTGAACGGTGGGTACAGTGAAAGGAAGTCGTTCCCCGCACGCTTAAGTGGGTGATAGACGTACGTACTTTAAGCACGCGGTTTTTAAGTTCGCGAACTTACTCGGCTCGCCGTCGGTGACAGACGGCAAGCTTGCTCACACTGTATTGCAATGTCGTCGAGAGAAGAGGCTTTGTGCTATCTAGGAATTCTATCATGTCAAGTGTCAAATGTCTTCTAAGAGCTTGCTAAAACACCGGTGTTTTTCACCGGTTCACGAAATTCCGCACCGGTGCAAACCTCTAGTTACGAGCAAAATTTCATACTTGCTAGATCGCTAGCGAACTTACTCGGCGGTTTTAAAGTACACGAACTTATGGTGACAGACGTGCGAGTAAGGTCGCCGGGCCATAAGTCCGCGTACTTACTCGCACGTCTGTCACCCACTTTAGACTATGAAATGATTGACGTTGACGACGCTTAGACTTTGCTCGGCGTATCATGGAATAGAATGACAAATGTATAGGATTTGACGTTTTTGACATTCGTTGACGCCTGTCATATACGTCAAATCCCATACATTTGGCATTCTTTTCTACAAAACGCCGACCGATGAATTGCCACTTGTCTGGACGGGCAGTTGTGGTTGTCACATGCGGCTATAATATGGAGTTTTACTGGATGAGTACAGACAGTTGTTATAGAATCGACAGCGCAAATGTGGTGCACCTGATACCGCAGACATCCACAGACTGCTGTAACAGCTTCCCATCAGAAGGGCCCGTGCTAATCTACCACAAATATGGTAAAAAAAACACATGCCAAATCTATTAAAATTGCTATCTCTCCAGTCCAAATTTAATCCAATACCAAATAGAATAAAATTTGAAATTCAAATTTAAAACCTTTTAGATACACCTTTATTATGTAGTTTTGTGAAATTGTGCAATAGAACCTTTATCTTTTTATTGACCTTGAATATAATAAGGTTCTTTGGTAGTTTTCCACAGAGTCTTCATGGAGAATAACCATGGTCGTTGTAAGGACCAGGGCCCATACCATGAACTCCTATAAGCTTATATACTAGCTTATAGGCTTATATAAGCTTATAATCGAAACAAGTTTGATAGCAGGCGGTACCCAATTACCAATCATAAAATAAAGAAAATTAATGGGTACCGCATTACATTTTTTTTATACTTTGTTGGTAGACAAGCACACGGCCCACCTGATGGAAAGTGGTTACCGTGGCCTATGGACGTATGCAACACCAGGGGCGTCACACTCGTGCTGCCGACCCTGAAGAAACCTTCTAATGCCCTTCTTGAAGATCCCCATGTTGTAGTCGCTTGGGAAAACCATCGCGGGAAATTAATTACACATCCAGGTTCTTTTGAAACAGAACATTGGTTTCATTCATGTCTGGTTTTAAAACATTGTTAACGACAATAAAAACTGGTTATTACTTTAACAAATTTTTTAATTTATCAATATTTTCAAATGTATTTAATTAACTGGGGAATATCATTTTGTATAACATACAGACTTAATTAAATTTATTCATAGTTTACGCTTTTGTTACATTAATTTGTAACATTATAAAACAGAAGTTAATAATATTTTAATAGCTGTGCTGTGTTGCATCCGAGGCTTTTACATACGATGACGTCAAACAAATATTTATTCAGTCTAACCTACATACCAAGGCCCGATGGTATAGATATATGTTACCCAAATAAAAAAATATACAGTAGGATATTATGTCGAAGAATTTATCTTTGTCCAATACTGCCTCTGTGGCGTAGCGGTAGTGAACGCGGCCGCTACGCATGAGGCGCGGGTTCGATTCCCGCTCAGTGCAAATATTTGTGTGCATGAATATGAGTATTTGCATTGGTCTGGGTGTTTCTATGTGTTTCTATGTATAATATGTATGTATTTACGAAAAAAAAAAATGTATCTAAGTATGTTTATCCGCATTCTAGATTCCATAACACAAGATAGTTAAGCTATGCTTACTTTGGGTCTAGATAGCGTTGTGTAGAATGTCCTACAATATTTATTTATTTATTTATTTAATACTCTTCTTCATCCTAGCGTTAATTCCAGTCGCATCCGAAGTTATCATCTCGGAGTCTGGGGTCCGCTTAACCAATCTCACTGCGAATTTGGTTGTACTTCGATATTTTTCGCGAAGCGACTGTTATCTGACCTCCACAAACCAATGACGATCTTGGGCGATATCGAAGCATTGCAGCTATACCTGTTGTTAGACTTTTTAGGGCTCCAACTACCTGTAACGACTGCTATAGATGGATAGCAACCGGGACCGACAGCTTAACGTGCTCTCCGAGGCACGACCAGACCAATGCAAATACCTATATTTATTCATACAAATATTTGCACTGAGCGGGAACCAAACTTGCACCTCCTGCGTAGCGGCCGTCTTCACTACGGCTACGCCACAGAGACTGTTAATCCTAATCCAATACTAAAGTCTGATAAAATTTCCAAAAAATCCTCTATAGTGGATATTTCCAGCACAAAATCAAAATTTCAAGTTTGTAGGTTCAGCAATTTAGGCTCTGTGTTGATGAACTAGTCACTCAGATATTAGGGATAAGCAGATACTTTGTGATCTACGTCATTTTTAGTCTAGAGAGTATTGTAACAGCAGAATAAAATTTCCACCAATATTAGATTATATTATAAGTTCTTCATAGTTATTTTCTCCACAGTTAGTTCTTTAACTGAACAGACTCGTGAACAAGTTCTCTGAGCTCGATTTGGAACTGAACCACTGAATACAATTACTACTACATTACCCTCTCAATGAACGCTGCTGCAGAATAGTAGATAATACCAATTGAAATTTTAAACTTTGTCAGTGACATAAATTTTGTTGTACTCAGTTGAACCAAAATGAGAACTGAATATCCATTTCTTTTTAAAAAGTACTAGCTGACCCCGCGAACTTCGTACCGCCATGTCAATAGATGCCCGCATGAATGACATAACAACATACTTGTACTGTCAACACTGAAAAAAGTTTCAATTTGACATAACAATCTCAATGATCCGCCATTTATTGAATTCATTTGTAACAAAAAATGTGATAAATGAAGAACCACTCGACCGATTTTGTGCAAACTTCACATAAACCATCTACTAAATAATCCGAACAAAGCCTAAACATTTGGTTTGGATAGGTGAGCCCGTTCTCGAGTTATAAGCTAACAACGAAAAGTGGCATTGATTTTTATATATGTAGCTATAATAATTGGTTGTAGAGCTTTAAACTGCTAACAAGGGTGTGAATCCAATTCCTTTGGGTGTAGTTGAAGGCGACTAAAGGATAGGGCTGATCTCCATCCGACAGTAGACATACAGCCCATGAATAAGTGCCCGCTTCACGGCAACAAGCTCGCCCCCTATTACGTGGGTCCAAAAATCACAGTTGGCGAAATGTGCCTGCCCCTTCGGGGATTTTATAGGCGTGAGTATTCCTGAGTTTATAACCTGTCAGTTCCAGTGACAATGCATCTATGAATGCACTTATCTCTCCCAGGAGTTGACGCTAATGTAATCCAAACATTCACTTCGCCGTACAACATTTTACACATCTATATTTAGCAAATTCGGTTTTGCGAATATAGTTCAGGTCGTCAGGTTGTCAGCTCCGTTCCGGCGTCAAACGCTCCACGAACGGATATTGGCTGGTTCACGGCTGTGACGACTTCCGATGGCTGTCGATGCTCGCGTTAGGCATGTACACATCGGCGAAAATGTACGTTTCACGAGAAATAGTTTAGAGTATAGCTTAGTAACTGATGATGTGGGTATTTAGAGTATTGACAATAAGAATATCGATGAATGGAAGATGGAGCTTATGCTTATGATTTTTGCATTGAAGAATATTTTTGGTTGATATTATCATACTAGTTGTTGCCCGTGACTTCACTCGTGTGGAATATTAAGTGGATCTATTCCCAGGAGAAAATTGTGTTATTCCAGACGATAATGCATCCCTGTACAGACTTTCAGCTGGATCTGTGGAGTCGTAAGAGCGTTTTCACATAATCGGTGCCGGACGAGGATAGCCGACAGCCGATCACTGACAACACAGCGGTGTCGGCTCCGATATTCGATATCGGACCGGACAATGTGAAAGAAAAATACATATTTCACACATTTTACTTCCTCCGATATCGGATCGGATAGTGTGAAAAGCTCTTGGAGCTCTCAAACTTTATAATATTAGTAGAATTAGTAGGAAGTAGCATAGGGTGACTGCTATCAGGGGTGCGAGTCGATTCCTGCTCTTGTCCAATATGTGTATGATTCTTCTCTCCTTCAACTGAGCACCAAACACGGTTGTAGCTAAACTGTGCACTTTGGAGCCGGAAGTCCAAACTTACATATACCTCTTTGGTATACGAGTCAACCAGGAGGTTTAGTAACCTACAAGTAAGGCTGACATGGGCTCCAAATACCTTGGTAGTACCAATACCATACCATACACACATAAGTATATTTAAAAACGGGATATAATAAACCGTGCGACAAAAATAATAAATGGATGACTGATAATGAGTTACTTTAAATACTGAGTGGGCGACTAAAATACTGAGTGAGCGACTAAAATACTGAGTGACCCGTGATACAGAAAGAGTGTTCCTAAATTGTGAAGTTATGAGGATTCGAGTATAACGCGCCCCAACTTGTCAGTTAGGTTAGAAGGCTAACGCGGGAGCAGAGCTCCCGCTTTAGCCTTCGTGGTTATTTTTTTATAACCATCCAGAAATAGTAGCTCACTTAGTATTTTTGTACGCCACATTCAGTAATTTTGACACCCATAAATTGAATAAAATGATTCTTCACTATAGCTGCCAGCCTATTATTTTTACTACCTGCTTTTCGGATTAATTTTTCGCCGCGTTAAAAACATTCTAAAGGATTATTTTAGAATGTAATTTTAGAATATAATAGCCTCACCTCAAAACATGTAGTAGGTTATTTCAGAATTTAAAAAAAAAACACCGTTTATACCACTTAGGTGGTAGATAAGCACACGGCCCACCTGTTAAATTATAACCCTGAAAAATAATATTCAACTTAGTAAAAGCTTAAATAATTCGTATCATTTATAAATTGACATGCTTCCCCGCGGTCTTATGACGTAGCAACTTTTTCCCCTACAACCCATATACAACGTTTAGTGAAAAAAGTTCTAATTCCCAACCATTTCTCGGCTGTAAATGTTAATGAACAAGTTGTAATCGAGCAAACACACAGGGGTTTAGGAGATATAAATCACTGGGGTTTAGATCTGCTTTTAATAATGTCTATTGACTGTACAATGTGATACACGGACAATAAAATCTGATAGCAAGTTCGGAGTTTTACGCCCAGTTTCCGAAAGGCTGATCAATGTCCAATTAACTAATCGGCTGTAAATTTTTTTTTCAAGTAGCAATTTCAATTCAAGTATAATTTGATCATCGTGTTGGTTACTCAGCTGTTTTAACCGACACGATGATCAAATTAAACTATTTAACCATAATTCTAGCAACCCAATTGCTACTTGACAAGAGATTTAACAGCCGATTAGTTGATTTGACGTTGATCAGCCTTTCGGAAACTGGGCGTTATTGTTGTAATTTCACCATCGATGTAGATGGTGAAATAGCATAAGCATGATTATCATAGGTAATACTGTTAAGTTAATCTTCAACCGTTAGATCCTCCATCGTGGCTCCACCCATTACTCCTAGGCCCGCGCTCATGGAAGACGGAGATCGTTCTGTGATCTCCGACACCCGAGTTGCCTCCGCTTATCGCAGGCTGTGCGGGCTGAAAGGCTCCTTTATACCCACTCCACCGTCTCCTTCTCGAGCCTGACTTGCTCGCAGAAGGTGACAACAGCAGTCGACGCGCACACGCAACGGTCCGGTCTCGGTCTCATCCAGGGTCTCCCACGTCGGGCACTCGGTTAACGTGTGCAGCTTCACGTCCACGTTCACAGAACTAGTTCTTCATTACAAAAATCATTCAATAAACAGAAAAAATTGTTTAGTAGAAAATCTGTTCGTCATCCTTCCAAACCGTGTGTGATAAACGGAAATGCGTCAGTTGATTGCTCCTGCTCTTTTGTGCGGCTTATGAATACGATATCACGTCCATGGGGCTGATCCAAATGAAAACATTAAGTAATTACTTGATGTTTTACAGTTAAATGGGTGTGTTTGGAACGGCTTTATGAAATAAATATGACTTTGGACGTGACTTTACTCGTTCATTTGCTGCTTGTGATGTTTGAAAGGTTTACCTGATAATTATATAATATACAACTGGTTTTTACCGTTTTTTAACTATGCGAGTGGTTTTCAGTTTGTTAGAAACTTTTATTTTCATTGGTTAGTTGAGAACAGCTAAACTGATTTGAAATTTTTAATGGTTTTACTTTTTGGAGTCAAAAAGTTTCCTTCCCTTTGTCGTCAAATCAGAATTGGTGGGTATGTTATTCTGGGTTATTGGCATATGATATTTTTTTCTTATATCAAAATGTTATCTTTTAGGTTGCAAAAGTATTTTATTTTTTCTGTTTAAATATGAATAATGAACTAGAACTTTTAATTGATTTGCTGCAATTTTTTACATCTACAGCCTGAATTTGATTGGTGATTGTAGTTTTTTGGACATTAAACTTACATACATTGTTATGATATAAATAAATTAAACTATATTAGCTGATACGAGATACAATAATTCTCTCAATCTTATTGATTCGAAGTGTTTTGTGTTGCTACGACGTAGCACTTCGCTACGAGCTAGCCTCTACAAACAAAATGAGATGCTACGGCGTAGCAATAATATTACTACAAAATTCACTCTTCTATAAAACGCTTTCAAATATTAAATAATACATAAGCTTCGAAGCAAAGACGTAAAATATACATTTAACACCATCAGAAGCGCTGGGTCCAAAATCATAACCCTTTAGAGCTCATACCAGGAAATAAAAAAGCTTATGCTTTCAATATAATTTGATCCCGTTCGAATGTTTGTAGAATTCGCTATAAGCTATAGCAGCTATGTTCGTATATTATTTTAAGTAATGCATTAAAAACATTTTCGGATTAAAAAAAAATTTGAGAATTTTATGAATAAGTAGCAGTCTGTGCGGGTTTCGTTTGAGATTTGTTAAATGATCTCAGTGGCGTAGCGATAGAGCGTCCGGCTGCTAAGTCAGAGGTTGTGGATTCAATTTCCACTCGGTGTGTAGATAAATATTTGTTATATATCCCCTAGAGGATTTTTATTCTTTATTCTACACATAAATGGATTTAGGTTCTGATATATAATGTTCTGATGAGCTCTTCCAATTAATCCCACCCTCTCCTTTCTTATATAGGACAACACGTGCAGGGCTTAGATGCCACCCGCATACGGTGCAGAATATTCCATCGAGAACCAAGCGGTTCGGCGACTCCTTCTTCTGCCGCACCATTAAGTCTTGGAATTCCTTACCAGTTCACGTGTTTCCCTCCTCCTACAGTCCCGGGTCCTTTAAGCGGGGCGTGAAATAGCATCTGATGAGGCCGTCAAGCTGAGTGCCACCATTGTAACATGATACGTGTCTGTAATGGTGACCCTCTTTTCAGAGACTTTGCCTTCAGCTTACCATCAGGCGAGGCGAAGTCAAATTGACGTGTCCTATATAAAAAAAAAAATTAGGTAAGGATCTAAATGGATGAAGCCTTTAAATTGCATTATTCAGCCACTAGACCTCTCAATACCTACCGCCTGACCTCTTAACTCAGAGCCTTGTTCGTTAATCAGTTGTTTGAACCCCAAAGATGTTAATAAACCCTAAATGCACCCAACGGTTGTAATGACAATATTTTCCTTATTCAAACACGAACTCATAAAACCCCACTGGTCAAGTTTCTTACAATTTACGAGTTGAATCGCAAATTGCGCGTATTTTACGTTTACACAGCAATAACATTATTACGACTTTACGTCAATTTTGCGAATTGACACCACTTTGCGAATTGCGCGGGCATTACGGTTAATGACCGTAGGGTCATATTTAAACAAATAAAATCGTTTTACAGGCTGATGTTACTTTTTGTGGAGATATAAAAACATTTAAGTGGTTTTATTGTGATTAAAGTGCGTTCAATAATTTCGTTTTTTAGTACTTGTTTCTTTGCATCCTATTGCCGGTTATGTTCTAGGTTTGCAAATGGGTTTTTATTCCGTTGTATAACCATTTATATAATTTGATTAAATCATTATTAAAAAAACAAAACCGCGGTAGCCTAGTGGTATGGGTAATGGACTGCTGAGACGAGGTCTCGGGTTCGATCCCAGGTTTTACCATGGCACACACCAATGACTTTTCGATGCTTTTCGAAGTTATGTGTATATTTATCGCAGGTTTATAAGTGCCCGGTTAATGGCAATAGGCCCGTTTAGTATTACTTAACATTACATTTTCAAATACACGATAAAGCAACGATAAAACTCCCTGCGGTGGTTTTCCCAAACGACTACAATATGGGGTTCTTCAAGAAGGGCATTAGAAGGTTTCTTCAGGGTCGGCAGCGCGAGTGTGACGCCCCTGGTGTTGCATACGTCCATAGGCCACGGTAACCACTTTCCATCAGGTGGGCCGTGTGTCTGCAAACTAAATGGCATATAAAAAAAAAAAGAAAAAGTGAAATATAAGTTTAAAAAAGTTTAAAATCCCAACGTCATTATCATATCTTTCGTTCAGTAGAATCATTCAGACCTCACAATAGCTCCTACATTCTTATCCATTACATTCCACCCCAAACAAGTCGTTTTGAAATAACGCGAACGGAAAGACAACAAATTGTAATTTGTATGATAATGAGGCAGAAACACGGTGTCGTGCCGGGGGGCGCTTAGCGATACCGCTGTCATTATGAAACGGCTTTATTTTTCGAACTTCAAAATGATAAGTCAACATTCTGGTGAGTGTGGTGAGCACTTTGTACAATTTTTTCTTACACCTGATAACTTTATTTGATGTACAAATAAATAAAATTAAAAGTATGTTTCCAATGTTAACACAATTAAAATTGTTTTACTTTATGTGAATGTATGCACCAAGTTACTTTTTTTTAAGCTATTGCATAGCTTCTATCGCGGGCCTTGAGCGTGGAGACCGTAACGATAAAACCTAAGCTGACACTCCGAGCTCGTACGGATCAAGCCAAGCTACTCCGAAATCGGCCGATTTCGGAGCAGCTTGGCTTGATTCGTGCGAGCTCGAAATGGGGGGATAATTGCATAAGTTGATAAAAAAATGCTATGCAATAGCTTTACCGCACCAGTCCCCGAGTGGCACACGTCTTTTTTTTTTTCTTATGCATGTTAACTATCTTTAGATCAATAAAAATAAAAAAAAATCAAAAGTGTGTTTCTGATGTTAACATAACATTGTTTTAGTAAATGCATATGAATGACATGTATGTCACTACAAACCTCCTTAACCTCCTGAAGTTAGACGACAATCAGAAGACCCAGGGACCCTGGGCCCTAAAGTACAACTTAAGGATGCAACCAGGACTAATGCTGTGATGATGATGCAAGTGGTTGAAAGAAGGAGGCGTGGGAGCAGAAGGAGAAATATTGAAGCTTGATTACATTACGTAAGTATATCTTAGACTATAATCATAGGATCTCAATTTCACTCTAGGCACTTCTTTTCTTCTTCATCGTGTCATTGGCAGCAAATTAAATTAAGCTGAATGAAAATTAGATGCGCCCAGCCCAGAACTCGGCGACATTGACTGCACCTTCCGTCGCTTCATTTAGATCGGCGGTTGTGCAGGTGTAGGGACACAACGGGCACGAGAGGAGGTGATCCATTGACTGCAGAGGTGCACCACAGTCGCAACTACGCACTCAAAAATTCGATTATAATTAAAGGCAATCAAACAAGGCGACTAAGGGATAGGGCTGTTTAACATCAGACAGATATATATAGCCCAGACTCAGCCTGAGATGCATGGTTCGAGTCAACAATAGTGCCCGGAATACGGTAATAGTCTCACCCCTTATTACATGGGACCTAATGCAATCATTGGTGAAATGAGGGTGTCAATTCACCTCTGCGTACTCATCCGCAAATAATGGCGTGATTATTATATATTATGTATAAATCGAAGAATAGAGTTTTAAGGACTGTACAGCTTTAGCATAGAAGTAAAAAATAATTATGGAGTCGAAACGTTGGGGCTATGGGGTCCGAGCGCCCGCAATCTCTTCAGGGAGATTGCGAAGCGTATGGTCGACGCTTCTCGTGACCAGAAGGCTGGCCTCTTTTTAGGTCAGAGAATAAGCATTGCCATACAACGTGGCAATGCTGCCAGTCTTCTGGGAACGTTACCACAAGAGGCATGCGATGCGGAGGAATTCCACGACGCGTTCGGTTTTAGTTTTTAATTTGTACTTTTATGTTTATATATTTTTAGTTTTATTGTTAATTTTGTACATATTTAAATTGTATTATAGTAGGATCAACTGCTTGTGGGAAGTATAGGTTTTATTCTAGCAACTACATAAACCTCACTATCTTGTTCAGAGACTTTTAAGGTATTTCCTTAACGTCTTGTTACGTAATTGTAATTAATCCTGTTACTTAGCGGTCCCAAGACAGTCAAGTTTCCTCAAGACGCCGGACCCCGGCGGCTGACAGTTTTCATTAAATGTAACTACTGTTAATGTATTTATAATTACTGAGAACAAAATTTCTACTGGCATTACGAATTGGACGAAGTAAATTTATTTTTGAAGTATTATTTTTGTTGCGAATATAATAGGTAAAATATTCAGAATTATCTAAGAAAGGCTTGCATAGTAAGTACAATTACCTAGTTGGGTTAGGAATGGTTATATTAATAGGACCAAATACACTGTGCAATTTACCCAAACGTAGCAAAGCATAACCTGTATTGTGAATTTTATAATGCCAGTAAAATGAAAAGACAATATACAAGCTGGAAGGTTTCGACCTTACCTGCAGGGAAAGTACTATAAATACTGGATATTGTGAATTTCACTCAAAAGTTTATTTTTGGAATGAAACAAAACTACATATAAAGATTATTGAAAACTCGCTTGCCACATCCGGTAATCGAACCGACTAAAATTCGAAGAAAAGCATACGTACGTACATATACATACATATAATCACGCCTTTATCCCCGGAGGGCTAGGCAGAGGTGAATTAACACCAACATTTCACATATCTTTATATTCGGTCCCACGTAATAAGGGGTGAGCAAAAAAAAAAGCAATGGTGAAGTATTCGCGCCCATATTATGTTTTTTAAGCATATGGGCGCTAATGCTTTGCGATTTTATTTTGACATACGAGTAGGTATTTTTTTTTATATAGGACACGTCAATTTGACTTCGCCTCGCCTGATGGTAAGCAGAAGGCAAAGTCTCTGAAAAGAGGGTCACCATTACAGACACGTATCATGTTACAATGGTGGCACTCAGCTTGACGGCCGCATCAGATGCTTTTTCACGCCCCGCTTAAAGGACCCGGGACTGTAGGAGGAGGGAAACACGTGAACTGGTAAGGAATTCCAAGATTTAATGGTGCGGCAGAAGAAGGAGTCGCCGAACCGCTTGGTTCTTGATGGAATATTCTGCACCGTATGCGGGTGGCATCTAAGCCCTGCACGTGTTGTCCTATATAGGAAAGGAGAGGGTGGGATTAATTGGAAGAGCTCATCAGAACATTCACCATGGTAGAGACGGTAAAATACCGCCAAAGATGCCACATCTCTACGCAACTGGCAATATGTGGTATGAAAACGTATATGACGAAGTATCATTATTTTTATTCCTATGGAAACTTGTCAGTGCCGGTAGCTGATACCGGTCACCTCTTTCTCTATCTAAGCACCCTTAAAAACGTATGAGCGTCGGTAAACATTAAATTGTCATTAGTCCTTCGAGTAATGGCAGTTTTCGAAAATGAAGACTAATAACAGGTCTCGAAGATGAAGACTAATAGCTGTCTCGCTTCAAAATTGATATGTATAACGCATAAATATCAATTTGCCTGGTAACTTCAAAATGATAGACATTTGCTTGAAAATATGCTTAAATTTAACCGTTTGAAAATATTTTTTTATTTTTTTTTATTTATTCATTTCATACATACAATGTCATTACAGGCGAGCCCAATGCGACAGAGTAGCAACACAATTATAATAATTTCATTCACAATATCCATCATGCTTCAAAAAACTAAATAATAATTCTCACACAATAGCAATAATTAAAGAATAATAAAAGTAAATATAATTATCATTCCAAAATAATTAACGAACAACGGCTCTGAGCTCATGTAATGATTTATTTTAAGAACTTACATGGGTTCTAATAAGAATCACATTTATTCAAGGAATTACCTATTGTTAATTCCATCATACATATCTATCGGCAAACTGTGTACTTTGGCAAATTATATCGTCTCAGTTTTAGGAGGTCAGTTGGTAGATGTTCTCAAAAAATACTCGTAGTATAAACCAAATCAAATGGAGTAGAAGGATTGCACAGGGATCCGAAGTGAAAGCCTTGATTGCAACCGAGCAAGAATGATGATGAAGGCCTAAGAAAATATGAATAGATGGATCTTTTCGGATATCTCGCTACAATTTGAAGTCACTTCTGTGCAGACCTAAAACCACTTAGTGTATTACTGCTCACTAGTCACCACAGCTTCTTAGAGTGAAAGTAATAAGAGGCAGTCACGTCCGAGCGTATCGCGTTACCACTTACTACATTGAAAGAAGAAACTTCTAAATTAAAAAGTTTATATAATAAAGGACAAAAATAATTCATGTTCATAATCTCTATTGTCCTTATTATCGGCTCATTGAAAAAAGGTAATAATCTTCAAACAACGCTGTTTCATACCAACTCAATTTTCAATAAATTCAATAAGGTAGCTCGAAAATAAAATAAAACAAAATCACAATAGGGTTCACATGTGAATTCTGCGAGTATAATCGTATTCTCGTGTCACTTGATAATGAGTTTATTTTCAGGCTTGAAAAGATAAAAGGCTCTGAGCTCCAATATTGAAAGGTTGGAATTAAGTCGGAAAAAATTCACTCACGTATTTTTGAAATAAAAATACGCGAAATTTTCCGGTATTAAATGGTTTTGATTTTATCTACCTTAGCGAGGCTGGTTTAAGTATTACTGCGTGATACAGAGAAAATTTATTAACCTAGTTTTGGGCCTCATGCCAAGTATTTTCATTTGTCTGTAGGAGAAGTTTATTAAATGACACAACCTGACGTTAGATTTTTCAACAGCTACTATATTCAACAAAAATTCGCACTTATTGTGGTACAGGAAAACAGAAATTGTCAACTTATGTCATAAAAAATTAACTCTGACACTTAGTTTTGCAGTTAGGATGCATTTTGTAGTACCATATCGCTGTAGACATGGTGTAACGATTGTATATCTGTCGATTCAACTTTGGCCCAGATATATCTCAGACAACGTCATCGACATCAGACCTTATTTCAGGACGACGCACATTGCCTGTAGTAAGTCAGCCACTTATGCTGGTAAGCCTACGTTTTCGGATTAGAGCATGCTCTTGAGAAGTCTCTTTTAGCCTCTAAGTGAGACGGAGGGCTCCCTTATATGCCAACATGCGAATTTCATTTTAGTTTTGATATTTAGCATTCATCTTAAACGCGCTGCTGGATGCGAGCCGCTTCCAACCGGTCTTATTGGAGATCTATAGGGGAGGCCTATGTCCAGCAGTGGACTTCCTATGGCTGAAATGATGATGATGATGATGATTTTAAACGAAACCAACAAGCACATATTCGACGTATACCTACACTCTTAATGCAGCGTTTCCAACCTCTTCAATTAGTTAAAAAGAAAAAGGAAATAATTACCCATTAGCTTTATTACGATATCCGTTAAAAATACGACAACTAGCAAGTACGACAATCCGCATATTGTTACCGAGATTACAACCGTTTTTACTACACTAAATAGTCAAAGTCAACTGCGAGAAACTGATTACATCCGAGTTCGTGTATTAAACCCGACACGTATGCTGCATGCGCTTTCGAGCGGTAAAATGCAGCTCGTTTTACTGAGCACCATAGTGAGTAAACAAGATACTCGTAACATTAACGTATGAAACGTTTATGTTATGTTCTTTATTTTCATTTTATGACTGTTTTGCTGTGAGATCTGCGTGTAAGTGGCTTCTATTAGTATGTCTTTGTTCTTTTTTCATACTACTTAGGTGCCAGACAATCAAAAGGCGCACCTGGTGCAAAGTGGTTACCGTGGCTTATGCACGTGTGCAACATCAGAGGAGTCACACTCGTGCAGCCGATCCTGTAAGAACAGAGAGTTTTTGTGCCATTAGTGCAGAAGACAAAACAGGATAAATTCCAGTGAGGTTGGGCTACTCTACTCACTATCGGAAATATTATTATGGCTGCGGTATTCTGTAGGGCGTGGTATACGTCTTGGGTCGTCTTAGATGTTAGCTTTTTCCGATCGATTTTTTAAATATATTTAACTTAAGTGACAGAATCAACGAGGCATTCAGAATACAAAAACTTTATTTTTATTTTATTTTCTTTCGGTTTATGATTGGCAAATAGTTACTGCCTGCCATCAAACTTATTTAAATCTTTTCAGTGGCAGTCGGGTTTTTTTATTTTTTAATCATTTGTTTCATTTGTTATGATATAACATGTATATGTTTTTGCAATCTCCTTCTAATTTCCTTCATTTTGATACCGTACTTGATAAGTTTGAGTGAAAAAAAAATTGACAACATACGTTTTGACGCCAAAAATCCGACATTTTGTTTTTCTAGAAATTTTATACCTAGTGTCACTTACACGATCATGACGAATCAAATGACACCACGCATGTCAAAATCCGTCAAGCCGTTCCGGCTGCAGGGCGTGCCAAAGAAATGGACATACATACTCGTACATAGAAAGTCTCGTAAAACATTACCAAGGAGGGTAAAAATTGTTCAAATGTTGGTACAAATAATACAATATATTTTCCAAAACCACCCCCAAGTACGAATATATTCAACCCCATTCATATTCCACTCGTCCCACAGTAATTCGTTCTCAGATGAACGTTACGTTGTCTCCCGTCATTCCCCTGGACACTGTCCCAGTTTGTGAAATAAGGGTTAGTGCTAGGTGATTATAGTTGAGATATAGCCAGGGGACATTACACCGAGGTAATAATAACATTGAGTTTGTTTTGCAACTGAGTAGTCCTCATTTGTGAGGGTTTTGTCTACCATTAAAGTGATGGACAAGAATATATTCTATGGAACCCTCTTTGTAATTTTGTTCCACATAATTAGGGAGAAGTTTAAATTCCCATAATTTAAATAACGTGCGGACCCTGGACTCGGTGAAGGCATCGGATGCAATTGAGAGAGACAACGCCAATTTAATGATGATAGTTTAAATAAATAGGTACTAGCTATTTCCCGTAGAATAAGCAAGCTGAAGTGGCAATGGGCTGGCCACATCTGCCGAAGGACTGATGGCCGTTGGAGTAGACGAGTCCTAGAGTGGAGACTTCGCGAAGGTAAACGGAAGGTGGGACACCCCCTAGCTAGGTGGACTGACGATCTGCGAAAGGTGGCTGGGACGGACTGGTTGCGGGAGGCGGAGGATCGGCAAATGTGGCACAAATATTGGGAGAGGCTTATGTCCAGCAGTGGACTGCAGTAGGCTAATTGATTGATATTTCCCGTAGCTTTACTCGAGTGGGATTTTGATCCATTTCTTGTAACCAATGCGAATTTATTTCCGGGATTAAAAGTCTATGCATTACTCCAGATCTATCTCTGTACCCAAAGTTCAGGCAGATCCGTTCAACTGTTAAAGCGTGATTGAATAACAGACATTATCACCAACTTTCTTACATTGAGGACTAGCTGTCCCGGCAAACTTTGTACTGCCATATTTTTCCCGTTCCCGCTGCACCTATTTTCTCATCCTTTAAACCTTCTCTGGACACCCATGAATATTTCAAGACTAAAATTAGCCAAATCGGTTCAGCCGTTCTTGAGTTATAAAAGTTCTTAAAGACCTCGGATTGGCAAGAGCTTCGGTAAGCTCTTTACTAAATCGAATATCAAAAGCGGCATTGATAGGATCTTACCAAATTTGGATAGGTAGGGGGGGGGAACACTACTGACGGTGGAGGTGAGTGCTGATGCATCATAAGGTGGCCACCCTAAACCTACATCTGGGTCGCAAGTCCCAGTCTCCGTCACGGTGTTCCTCTCTGTATCACGCTATGGACCCGGCGACCGCACGGAGTGGAGTGCTGAGAATCGGATCTCAACAACGAAAAGTGGCATTGATTTTTATATATTAGAAGATAAAGAATAGTAAAATAGCAGTGAAAATTCTGTCTTTTCACTATCATATATCACTTTATCGATTCAATTCAAAGGTATGATTCCGAAGCCGGCCGCATACGACAACGACAGACGCATGCAGCAGATACAGCGTAGGTACCCATTACTTGTTAAACTCCGATATAGATAAAGGGAACCATTGAGAAGCCGCAATGAATTACGTGCATGTGCTGCGTGCGTCGGCAGTTGTCGTATGCGATCGGCTACAAAATCATACCTTAATCATCCAGATGCATTTGTGGCATTGACGAAAGCATGTTGCTGACCACTCAATTCTGAGAGAAAGCTAAAGCTTCGTCCGTTAGTCAGTAGGTGTATTAAACTTACAGTCAAGGTTTTTTTTACTGTGAAAATAGTAGAGTCCTGATCCTTTCTTACATGGGCCATCTATGTGAGAAAGAATCTTCAGGCGTATCCATTCTTCCATTCTAATATTATAAATGCGAAAGTAACTCTGTCTGTTACGCTTTCACGCCTAAACCACTGAACCGATTTTGATAAAATTTGGTACAGAGATAGATTAGACCTTGGGAAAGGACATAGGCTATGTTTGGTCGCAATAACCGACATCCACACAGGCGGAGCGGCGGGCAACAGCTAGTAATAATATATTAATCAAGCAACACGCATTAAAGCGACGCAATATAGTCGGGGTTCGAGGCGTGAAATTAATAAATCTATTACAACAATGTTCCGCGGAGGCTTTTTCTGTCTGCGACATGATAGAATTTATTGCGAGTGGCTTGGGTGTGGTGGTTGGTATAACGTAAGTAGATGTCACAGAGGAATATTTTTATTGGTAGTAGTTACCATTTTACTACTCTTCTAAATCGATTTCAAAAAGGAGAAAGTTCTCAATTCGATCGATATGTTTTGTTTGTTGGTTTGTAACGCAATAACAACGCTAATTATGTATGGATTTTTATGAGTCTTGTTTCGTTCTAAAGGGGGTACTTCAAGGGAGTCAGGAGCTGATGCTGATGCTAAGATCCTGGAGAAATTGGGGAATCCTTCAAAATGTATGGAAAAATCATCATAGTAATTTTTTTGAATAATGGGAAAAAATAAACTATGACAATAGCAAATCGATGGGTCCTACGTATATGGGCCAAAATGCAAAATGACAATATAGTTAACTATAATTTTTTATTGATACAACCGAAGTTTCCAAATTTATGCTTACTGTATATTGGTCCTTTTACGTTAGGTTTCGTTCATTTTTTTCTTTGAAAACACCTTAAAAGGGTCAATGTGTCACATTGGCCATTATACGTGTATTATGCTACTCACAGATGTGTCTCTATTCTATACATACCATTTTAATATACCGAAATAATTATAAAGTAACTTTCTTTGAACAAAATTGTTTTGAGTAATCATATTTCATTGAAATCCTTTTATAATCACCCACGCCACCATGGTAGGGAGTTGCTTTATCTTATAATAGATGTTCTTTAAATAAATAACCTTTAATTTCTTAAGATTAAAACTAAAGAGTTAAAATAAACTTGACATTTTCAGACTATATCTGATGGATTTACTATGTAAATAAAAGGAATCTTTAAAGAATATGACTTAATCTGAGTTGATGGTGAGCTAAAGAGCACGCCCTAGGAATGAGGACCACCATTAAAGATACCAAGACTACAATAGTGGCTTTAAGTTTAACTGTCTCATCAGATGCTTTATACATAGATCTTCCCCATAAATAACTCATAATTGTAGGAAGAATGAAATATTGGTGAATAATAAAATTTATGATTAAGATGCATTAAACACAAAAGGGGCAGGACGGCTGGACCCTGGGTGGAATTGCTTGATACCTTCTTGTTACTGGACTGATTGCCATCAAACCGATCATCAACCATTCAGACACTCGTCCGTTAGAAAGAAATAAAGAAAGATTTATATAAATAAACTAGCAAAAGCTAGTTGCCCGCGGCTCCGCCTGCGTGGATGTCGGTTATCGCGACCAAACATAGCCTATGTCCTTTCTCAAGGTCTAATCTACCCCTATACCAAACTTCATCAAAATCGGTTCAGTAGTTTAGGCATGAAAGCGTAACAGACAGACAGACAGAGTTACTTTCGCATTTATAATATTAGTATGGATTCTTTCTAACTGATGAGTCTCTAGGGCTGTATATTATTATACGTCGTTTACACGAGGAGAGTCTCTCGCCCGCATGATACGATTATCGAAAGCACTGAAAAAACTTGCGAGCGAGTAACTATCCTCGTGTAAACGACGCTTCAAGCAATAATCATAATTATGTCAAACATAGGCGATATGTCACTTGCGCATCTCGTATGATATACGGCCGTTCCCAATAACATAAAAGTAAAGGTAGAGATGATAGTTCCTTTGTCAAATCCTATTGTTATTTTGCTACTATGAATTGCGTTACCAAAGATTGAAAACGTTTTTATCCTTTCTAATGTCAAAACTGGCGATAGGTAGGTTATTAGGAACGGCTGATAATAATCGTAGGCGAGAATGTAGTGTTTGCCTGTGTGTAAAAACTTTGATACGATATGGTATGGCGATTATTGCTAGCGATCTGCGATTGTCGCGTAGGATTTTTCGGGCCGAAACGAGCGAGAAACTCTCCTCATCTAAACGAGCCTTTAGGGCGATTTGATCCTTATGATTGATAATATCGATTGATGCCAAAAAAAATACAGGATGTTATTTTTTCGGATTTTCGAACAAAGCTCACTCCATTATTTTTAGTACTTTCCCTCCATGTAAGGTCCAAATTTTCCATTTTCCATAAGGACTTAATGGGTTACGAATGCTTACGTCGTTTAACATCGGTCGCTACGCGCGATAACCGAAACAGTATACTTGGACCTTTAACTAATGACGTTCGCATCAAATAACATTTACCTACCACACGGCGTCCGCGAAAAAGGATAATGTAACTGAGTCAACGGCGACATGGCAATATGGGAGAGGCTCGTGTAAGTAATAGCGGCTGCAGACATCGGCAGCTTTGTTTGAATTAATGTGACGTTGTGCGACCTTGGAGCCAACATTTGGATTGGCGAAAGGGCACCATATTGGCTGTTTATCATCTAAGTAATTGGACGTAACAGGTGTGGGGAACTGGTCGATGTTGGACTATTTGTGATTATTAAAGGCTACATATTACAGTTGTGGTAATTACAGGTAGCCAAGAAATTGTTGCGTACAGTTCTGGCCTGCTACCAATTCTTTTAGTATATTATTCAAATAGGTTGTTATTTATATTAATATCAAAAGATTACGCAGATATCGCAATTTACTTCCAATTAATACTACGAGTATTATAAAATATATGTAACTGCAGATTTAGCTGATGTTCGATATTTTCCGTGAAGCGCATTAAGACCTGGAATTCTTTACCAGCTCACGTGTTTCCCTCCTCCTACAGTCCCGGGTCCTTTAAGCGGGGCGTGAAAAAGCATCTGATGAGGCCGTCAAGCTGAGTGCCACCATTGTAGCATGGTACGTGTCTATAATGGTGACCCTCTTTCCAAGACTTTGCCCTCAGCTTACCATCAGGCAAGGCGAAGTCAAATTGACGTGTCCTATATAAAAAAAAAGAAACAATGGTGATATCGAAGTATTACAGTTAGACCAGTTGTTGTACTTCTTAGGGCTCCAACTACCCGTAACGACTGCCATAGATGTTTGTATGACAACTGAGTCCCTTCGCGTTCTTCGAGACACTTCCCTATAATATATGCAATCCCAAAGGCAGTTCCGATATCAAACTAGTCAATTCTTTGTCATAGTCATAGGAGGCGCGGGTTCGATCCCCGCTCAGTGCAAATATTTGTGTGCATGAAATATGAATATTTGCATTGGTCTGGGTGTTTCCATGTATAAATGTATGTATTTACAAAAAAAAAAATGTATCTAAGTATGTTTATCCGCATTCTAGAACCCATAACACAAGCTAGTTAAGCTATGCTTACTTTGGGTCTAGATAGCGTTGTGTAGAATGTCCTAAAAAAAAAAAAATCTATTCATAACTTCATAAGGCAGCAATTAACTGGTACCCGATTATATCTCCAATCTGTTTCTATGCAATGGTGTTCCAGTTCGAATGAGATACAAAATTGGATTGTACGGCAATATCTCCAACGGCTGTTCTATTATGAAGCTATAACCTAATAAGACCTCAGAGGGAGGGAGGATGAACATTTTTCCCATCTATTATGTCAAAATTGGATCCTCAATACTTGAAACAGAATGGAGGTTATGAATGTGGGGTATAAAAAATATTGTGAAGCAAAAACTCGGTTATAGTCTTACTAATATAATGATGTTAGTAATATGAGTGTACAGACTGTATCAAATCGATCTTTACAAGCAAAATACTCAAAATAAAAATAACTATGGATATTGAACATAAAACAACTCATTTATGCTTCATACATACACATATACATATTATACATGGCTCGAGCCAACAATAGTGCCGGAAAAACGGCAATAGGCTCACCCCCTATTACGTGGGACCTGATACAATGATTGGTGAAAAGTGGGTGTTAATTCACCTCTGCCTAACCCTCCGGGGATTGTATGTATGTATGTATTTATGCTTCAGTTTTTTTCATCCATATACATAATCACGCCTTTATCCCCGGAGGGTTAGACAGGAGTGAATGAACACCCACATTTCACCAATCATTGTATTTATTTGGTCCCACGAAATAGGGGGTAAGCCTGTTACCGTATTCCGGATACTTTTTTAGAGAAGTGTTTAATAATTTTCAAGGATGATATTTTTCATTGAAAACCATAGTAGGTGTATTATTAGTTATTACCTATTTATAGCTAAAATTAATGTGAATAATAAAAACCTCTCTGCCCACTCAATTAATCAATACTGACTCATTTCCGATATTAAAATTATACCTCTGCTTACCCCGTTTTGTATAGAGCTATAAAATCATCATTAAAAAAAACTAAAAACTACCACCACTTCATAAAATGCAAAAATAAAAAGCTAATTTACGTGATAAACAAAAAACCAATTCCGGTTTATAAAAATGATAAACACCAATAAACAATTATTTACCAGCCCAAAGTTATTCCAGTCCATCTTTGTAAGGTCAATAAAATTAAGCATTCCAATCATTTCCCAGCAACTTCCTGAACATAATACCTGAACATAATCGGCCCTTGTCATAATAATGGGACCATTAAGGATCTCTTGACAAGCGAAAAATTTTGTATGCTTTTAGATTTTTATATTTTTATTCTACAGGCCTCCTAACGATCGTAATAAAAAACGAATTAGCGACCCCTCTGTAGTTGAAGGTCTTATATTGGTAGTACATGAGTGTTATTTTTGATATTAATAAAAGCGCTATGGGGAAAATCTATTCATAATAGCGGGAACACTTAACTTAAAGTATACTTTTAACCTTATGATATTGGGTTTAATTGCTGTTCGCGAAGGGATTGGTCATGGTTATGTGGTAACCGAGTGGTTAAAAGGTTAAGGTAATACTAGCCAGGTCAGTCTTGGGGTAGGTGACCGTTCCTAATACAATCTATTAGGCTACTGCAGTCCACTGCTGGACATAGGCCTCTCCCAATGTGCGCCTCGTCTACCGATCCTCCACCCTCCACATCCAGTCTGTCCCACGCTTTTCAGGTCGTCAGTCCATCTGGCTAGGAGGCGTCTCATCTTCCGTTTTCCTTCTCGCGGTCTCTACTCTAAGACTCGTCTGCTCCAACGGCCATCAGTTCTTCGACAGATGTAGCCATCCCACTGCCACTTCAGCTTGCTAATTCTGTGAGCTATGTCGGTAACTTTGGTTCTATGTCGGATGACCTCGTTGCGATTCTATCCTTCAAAGAAACTCCAAGGATAGCTCGCTCCATAGCCCTCTTAGCGAATTTTATGTCATGGACTAACCCACCTTCAGTGTACACTTTTCGGCACCGTAAGTCATAATACATTTAAAGCTGGGTCCACATTTGTATCATTTGCCCGATCCGATCACCGTATCCGTATCGGCGATGCGTATCATAATCGCATATGTGGACGGGTGATGATACGCGTATCACTGATATATACATTGTGATCATGACTAGTGTCGCCGATACGGATACGGTGATCGGATCGGGCAAATGATACAAATGTGAACCCAGCTTAATGGGTTTTCCAAGCAACTAAAATAAGGGGGTACTGCAAGACGGGCCTTAGTAGGTCTTACTAAGGGGTCTGCAGCGCGAGTGTAATGCCTCGCGGTGCCAATCCCGTAAAAAGACTACAGTATGGGGATACTGTAGTCGTTTATATCTCAGACTAAAAGATTATTTTAGTCTGAGGTTTATATGTATTCGAAAATATTGAAGTAAGCTGCAATGATGACATACATAACAATGATACACACACATAAATGAAGAAGCAAAGAGCCGAGCAATTTTACTGCCAAAGCTTTGCAGTTTTATAAACGAAGAAAATAATTTAAACGTTAATGAACCCAATGAATCTTGTGAGTCGTTTACTCGTTTCCATTATCCAGGAAATTATTTACTGTGTTTATTAATTTTCGATC
The DNA here is from genome assembly GCA_914767945.1 of Eilema depressum. NCBI lineage: Eukaryota > Metazoa > Arthropoda > Insecta > Lepidoptera > Erebidae > Eilema > Eilema depressum. Next base: position 3,397,434 of record OU612021.1, read on the forward strand.
TTATTTAATAAGATCCCAAATTATTAAACACAGTAAATCTTGCAAATTACTTCGATGCTTTAAGAAAATATTTGCTGTGTTGAGTAAGTTTCAATCTTATTACACGCATATAATGTCGATAATGCTTTGGCCGAAAAGAAAGATCTGCGCTGCGCTTCTCTTTAATATAATGCGCGTTAACCTTACCTATAAAATAATTTATTAACTAAAAAATATTAATGTTAAATTACAGTTATTGTGAGTTAATAATGCCCATGTTATACATTATACCTGTATAATATTTACATTCAACGTAATCGAGGTGCTTAAGAAACATTAACCCAGTCATTCCATAATAATTCATTTTGTCACCTTATTTCATTTTAGAGTGTATAAAATCGACAACATACGTCAGTTGAAGCTTTATACAAGCTGATATAAATATGTGTACCAAGTGATATTTATTAGGGTCATATTACATACATACGCGTGACTCGGTGGGCTTGAGCCAGGCACGGATTCGGGTAAATTAATTTAAGAATGTTTTCGAGCTTGCTGAAATTAAGTAAACTATTTATTTACGGCCGCTTTCAATATTCGATCGTCAATCTAAGATTATTTTCAATCCAGATTTTTGACGATCGATGGATCGACGCAGAATCGCTATTTCAATATGTCTATCCCGTCGTCAATACCGAAACAAAACAAGGGATTGGTCACAAATCTCGACCCTCTATACGTTTTTGTTTACGCATGTGCAGTAAAAACCAACGAACACATGTAGTGATGGTTAGTTATTAAAAAAATGATTATTACACAAAAACTAAATTATTATTTGTTTGTTAGTACTATATTCAGATATTCATTACTTTAAACATTCGTAAATAAAAAATTGAAAATTAAAATACGGCTTATATTCGACGCATGTATAGTGAAACGGAACGCGAGCTTCAAACAAAGTTCTACCTGAAATTATTTCACTGAAGTCCCCAATGCAGAAAAAGGAAAATTAATATGTAGGTTTTTTTTTTATAACGACGTGTCCCAACTTCAATTTAACTTCGCCTCGCTTGATGGTAAGCTGAAGGCAAAATCTTGGAAAAAGATGGTCACCACTACAACAGACACGTAGCATGTTATAATAATTTTAAATACCTGCCTATGCAATGGTCATGATATTATTTTAATTTAAATACCATAAGTATGTAATATATAAACTTATAATTTTGGAATTTAGTACTTCAAGATCTTTAACATCACTTTTAAATACTTCCTGCATGTTTTTTATTATGTTTTCTTACAACAATCAGCCAAATTTGGGGGATCGTATAAAAAGATAGATTCTGCTCAGAAAGGGATCGGTCAAATTCGGAGATCGTTTATAGAAAACGCATAACTGTCACTTTGGTACAAACAGCGATCTAAAGTGTCGATCCGTCCTCCCATAGATATATTGGAAAAAAGGATTGACATATCGATGTAGGGATCGTTTATTGAAATAGTAAAATCAAAAAACGGTTTGAATTTTCAATCTCAGATTACGAAATACGGATTGAGATTGCATATAGAAAGCGGCCGTTAGTGAACGCATTTTTTATTTAACCTGAAGAAAGCTTAGGTAAAGTCTTGATAAATATTGTGAAACAGAACAAGTGGTTAATCCATCCATACTAATATTATAAATGCGAAAGTAACTCTGTCTGTCTGTTACGCTTTCACGTCTACCACTGAACCGATTTTGATGAATTTTGGTATAGGGGTAGATTAGATCTTGAGAAAGGACATAGGCTATGTTTGGTCACGATAGCTCGCGAAGCGGAGCCGTGGGCGGAAGCTAGTTCAATTTAAATGTATATAAACAATACGATTGTTATGATAATTATGTATTACAGGAACAATATTGTACTCGTAACAATTAGTAACTCCACTGCCGATCTGTAAAACTCCTTAACGGTTATCTATCTTCCTATTCATCACAATAACTACATCTTACAAATAGTTTTATATCTTTACTCTACAAGTTTAGTGAGATAGTGAAATGCAAGCGGATCAGTTTTTTTTTTTATATAGGACACGTCAATTTGACTTCGCCTTGCCTAATGGTAAGCTGAGGGCAAAGTCTTGGAAAGAGGGTCACCATTATAGACACGTACCATGCTACAATGGCACTCACCTTGACGGCCTCATCAGATGCTTTTTCACGCCCCGCTTAAAGGACCCGGGACTGTAGGAGGAGGGATCAGTAAATGACTATAAAATTAAAAGAGCATGGCTGCTAAAAAGTAACCGAAACGTCGGACTAAAGTAAATAATAACAAATAGTACGCAATAGAATCCGTTAAAAAGTGATTTTATTTCAAATAATTAAAAAACATAAATAAAAGTACCATCTAGTTAATGGACCGATTAAGAAATTTCTTCATTACAAATGATATTACATTGATACTTGAAAATTTTTCCGGATATACAATAATGTTAACAGGAATTAATACCTTTGATTTGCCTGACGTTTCGACCAGGTTACACTGGCCGTGGTCACAGGCTGACTGGCTCAGCGTTGCACGCCCGCCGTTTTCGATTCCGTGGGTTAGTAGGTTCTTTATCTACCCGCACATTTTCGATATTTTATTGTATATCATGGAACGCGAGAGTTTAAAAATTAATTTTCCGGAGTTGAAAGAAAATATTTATTTAAGTCAATACATTATACATTAAGTCACAATAAAATTAAAATATTATCACAAGTCAATAAATATACTACGCATCCGCGCTTGTCCTAATGACTCCTAAGAAGGAGCGCCCAGACCTGTACCCACTGCAAAAGTGCCCATCACGCTCGCTGCGTTGCCCCTCTGGATGGCGATGGCTAACCTCTGCACCAGGTACGATCCAGCGCGGGAATTTTCCGGATATTTAAAATCCAAATCCGTCCCTGGTCACCTTTATTTGTATTCCCGGGTCGTAGAGCAGGGCTGGCCCAAATACATGGGACGTTTATACCGTACCTTAACTCGTAGCCTGTATCTTCATAACGCTCAGTCAAAATATTAGGAGTCTCGTAATGGCTATGCGGGCAATTGACAAAATCGAACATATTCGGAGAAGTATCATAAATTCGGTTAGCAGATATTTTTTTGTTGTACAATAAAATTTTAGATCTATAATAATCATAATATCAGTTTCCATCAGTTCTCATTATCCTAGATATTATATAAATGTGAAGTCCGATCAATCGGACTAGCAACCGGACTACTGAGACTAGAGGGAATGTTCGTAACGATTTTTGGGCTAAACAAATTTAGCTGAAATTTAGTACAGGGATAGATTATAGTCTGCAATAATACAGGTTACTTTTAAATCTGTTAAGTAGGTACTTCCTGTAGGTTGCAGGAATGAGATCAGAATTCAAATGCACGAAAAACCTCGTACTTGATCGACTTTTCTCAAAAAAAACTCACAGTGAAACCCAATTAATCAGATCATTTTCAAATTGAGTTTAACAAATTATTATCGGGGCGTTTATTAAATTCCCGTCATCTTTAATTTTGACACAACAATGGCACATTTCCAAATATCTCTGATTTAATCATTAAATCGCCTAACATCACGCTGTTTGAACGGTTAAACCATTTCTGTACAAAACGGCGAGACCGTAATATAATCCCTTGACCAGAATAATGGTTTGATTAATATCTAGTTATTAATCATCCTTGAAGCCGAACTATTCAACGTACGCCGGGGAATAGCCGATGTTAGTCCAATTTGAAATTTTGAAATTAGAACCGTATAAACAATATGGCAGGCGTGTGTTTGTATTTAGAATTTCGTTACTCCCTGTTGGTTAGAGCGGAAATTCCGATTATCAGATTAAATGAAACTGTATTATAAATATAAATACGGAAATAGGAATATGGATTCTGTGGTGTATTAAATTTGTTTAATTATTGGAGGTTAAGTTTTATAGAACAGGTATTTAGTGAATTTTTTTTTTAATTTAAAGTTTTTCTTTATACCACTTAGGTCGCGCACAAGCACACAGCCCACCTGATAAAAAATGGTTAGGTTAGTGGTAGCCTATAGAGCAAGCAATCAGGAAAATACGTCTTTTTGAAGATGATGATGGACGACTGCAACACCAGAGGAGTCACACTCGTGCTGCCGAAACTGTAAGGACAGTTTTATGCAGACAAAAAAATACTTCATGTACCACCCATATCATAATAATTATGGATGATGAAAAAAATAGTACAATGGTACAACTAATATCTTCAAGGAACTTCTTTCAGTAGACCGACGAGAGAGAAAAAAAATGTGTACATAAACTTATGTATGATAGCGAAAGTGCCAAAAGTAGATATTCCTTTTCAGATTTTGAAAATTCCTTTTTGAGCGTTTGAGTAATTAGTGAGCGCTGTATTTCTTAAATTATAATTATAGTATATATACTGAATCATGCAGTACTTTTATTTCAATCTGAAAGTAATCATTTACTTTTGATGTTGATTGTTCAAGTATGTTGGATTGTTTCTATCTTTCAGAGCAATATTTCCGGGTCTATATTTTCAGTGAATTTCTCATCATATTTTATTGCTTAATTAATCTACGTAAATCGAAGTTGGCGAAATGTAGGCATGAGTATATGTATGTATGTACTACGTCATACATTATGTACTAGCTTACATAATAAGGAAGAACGTGAAGCCACAATGTCTCCATTATAAGTTATCACTTGTAAGCCTTAGGCATAACATTCCAATACATTCTATTCCTCTCTCTGTAGCAGTGATTACTGTAAGGGTTTATTATAGCATTGTATAACTCCGGACACGTATCTTGGACCTAAATCGAAGCATCGGTAGCTTAGTGGTAAAAGAGTCAGCCTTACGATCGAGAGGTCCCGGGTTCGATTCCTGTCCGTTACACTACCGATGTGGAACCCACTCCTAGCACAAGCGATTTAAGGTCTCTGCATACGTAACGGGTTTTTTCACGGACGGGACGGGACGTGAAGCAAAATGTATGTGGCCCATCCCGTCCCGTCCCGTCCGTGGCCCCGTGACATATGCATTGCCGCATACATTTTGTATGAAACGATATTTCCAAAACTGCACGTCCCCGTCACGTCCGTGAAAAACCCGTTACGTATGCAGAGACCTTTAGCTTAGATGGAGGGGTTAACGGGAATATTAGTAATTTCGATTGCTAATATTCTTTATAAGAGAAGGCTATGGCGCCCGCGGATTGCTTTGTAATAATCTATGCTTGGTGAATTTGAGTTCGTACACCGCCGTAGCACTGCGCGTATAGGGCACACTTTGAGCACATTTTTAGGTCCAAGATACGTGAAGGGAGTTATATCAAGGGAGGTTTTCAAGGTTAAGGATGACAAAAATGAGTGGAGTAAGGATACATAATCATTTTTTATAAACACAACTAGCTGTAGCCCGTAGCTTTGCCTGTGTGTATGTTCCGATCCCGTATTCGCAATTCAGGAATATTCCGGGGATTAAAAAAAATTGGAATAAGGTAGGACATGATGGTATATTGGTCCCAATCAAGCAGTCCTACTGGGGAAGTACATCCGCTCTACAGAAGACCGCGGCTTAATAACCTCGTGTTGTGTTGCCAACGGAGAGTAGTGTAGCCAGAGCTCACTGGAGAGGTTTTGTGCTGTCAGTGGGAAAACCAAAGGCTTTGTCCTACTTATCTTTTGCGCTGATGGCACAAAATCTCTCGGTTCTTAGAGAGTCGGCAGCATGAGTGTGACTCCTTTGGTGTTGCACTCGCCCATAGGCCACGGTAATTCACTTACTTTCAGGAGGGCTGTGTGCTTGTCTGTCTTGTAAAAAAGTAGATTGTGTGTCATTCCAGACTTTAATATGACCTCTATTATCAAATTTCTCTGGACTGGCTTCTGAAACTTTATAAATTGCTATATGAAAAGGCTGAATTAGAAACACTCAGATGTATATCGTGCAGGTAATCAAAACTTAACTTTAACTGTAGGTATAGTCCTAAATACCCTACTCACCTTACTTGCCACGCCAGCAGCTCAAATATGAGCAGAAATTCTGTTGTACCTCATTTCCTATATAATATTTCAGGTAGCTCCACTGTAAACTTTTGTTAACATATTCAACTAAGTTTATAATACATAATGTCTGTACGTTTAAACAATATAGTCGCAAATTCACAATATAATGTAATACAATGCTAGAGGAGGACCTATCAAAACTGCAGCGGATCCATAACTTTTCTCATTTTACTCGCACGAAGATGAGATGACTTGGGGTACACTTGTTTTGCTATCTGTAATGTATTCGTCCTTTATGGAGGAGTTAAACTACTCATTTTTACTGTGAACAGTTATACACATAATAGAGAAAACGTGATGTTTTTGGTTTAAATCTAATAATTGCAAATTGAATTTTAACCCACGTAAAATTTCAGGTGAATCAAATATCACACACAAAAAGAAAAACGCCAAATAGAATACAATAGTTTAGCAGAAGACCATGATGGTCTAGAACATAATACCTACAATATAATGACATGTAAGCATGTAAGAAATATGAAAAAAAAACTAGAAACAAAATAACGTCAACAGCCAAATTTTTTATACCCAGGCTCTGTATTATGTATGGGGGTAAAACACTTCGGATAGAAACTTCTCTAATATAAAATATATATACATACCCGCACGCCTATTTCTCTACAGGGTAGGCAGAGACAGAACAGCCCACCATTTGACTCTATCCTTACATACTTAAGATCTAAATATCTCATTTCATATTACTATTCTTCCATCTAAAAATTGTTTCAAAAGAAGATCACACTGACAAAAAATATCAAAGATTTTACAGCTGCCAAGATCATCTAGATAAAGGATAGCTCATTCTCAAAGTCACTCAAAACTCATAAGGATACCCAAAGCTCCTAACCATACCCAGAAACCACACGCTCTAACGAATAGCCCGCCATTATAATCACTAAGGTAGAAGTTTTCTCATTTGCACGCCCCGCGGCCAGCGCAGTCCGTTTGCAAAAACTTGAGCAATTTTGTTCCTGTCGACTTGTGGGCGTGTGTGTACCGGGCTTTTTGCAATAATAAGTTCAAGTGTTGAATAGGCTAACACCGAAAACGGTGAAGCTTCTAAGTTTGTAATATACAATTACTAGTTGCCGCCTGTGACTTTGTGGAGTTCTTTGTTTTTAGCGGATGTGAACAGTCTATAAGAAACCTACGTGACAATTTCAAGTTTGTACTTGTTATTTGTATCTGAGATTTAGTGATATAAATCAATGAGTAGTATTTTGCTTGAGGTTCAGCAGACACGGTCGAGTTTTAGAAGACCAATGGGTAATTGATTGATTGATTGATATAGATTGTTCTAAGACTTGTGTATGTGTAGGATGCCAACCATTATGCTATGACAAATGTTCTAGTAAAGGAGATATTAAAATGTATAATTACTAAATTGTTTATGAAACAAAAAAGAACTATAGTACGGTAGGATAGGGGTTTAATTTTCGACTTGCTATCAAGAGGTCGTGAATTCGTGAGATACTCGTATAGGCATTTTAGCTCAGTTTCAGTTACTAACTAGTATTCATCATCATCTTAAGGAATGGAAACAATTCCCAGTTGCATCCAGAGCTTGTAACTTGGAGCCCTGGGTCTGCTCACTCAATCTCCTTCTTTTGTTTTGGCTTAGGTATATGTTTTTATAGGAGAGACTGCAGTCTGACCTCCAAATCTCAAAAGGAAATTCTGTCAGAGTCAATCAGCAGGAAGGCATACCGTCTTGCAAGTGAGGTTGGCTTGGCTATATACTTAGGTCTTAGTGATGAATATACAATTTCAGCTTTCTTTATCCTGAGGAGTTTCTCCAGGGTCGGCAGCACGAGTGTAACGCTCCTGATGTTGGATACTTCCATTGGTCCACAGTAACAACTTACCATGAGGTGGGTCATGTGCTTGTCTACACATACGTGGTTTAAAAAAAGAAAAAGTAAGCCAGTTGACTCTTATTTATGTCAATAAAGAATGCTAAAATAAAAAAAATATTTCCATTTCCCTTTTTGAAAGGATAATTAGGTACCGTCAATAAAAAAATAACATCCCAGCTACTTACACAATGTTAGACAGACTTTGTCATTCGCTACCTCACTTTACACAATAAAAGTTTATGCTGATTAAAACATTAATGTTTCAACGGGCGTCTAGTTGTCCAATTTCCTTAACAAAACCTACGTTTTAAGCCATTCACATGACAGCACTTCGCTTCTCATTATGCATAGTACATGGAATAAACACATTAGGTACAATACACATGACCCGACTGACGGCACTCGTTAGGCTCAGGCTAGACGTGTAATTATTGTAAGTGTAGCGTCTGCAAAACAGTGTTATCTTCCGCAGTTGTTTATGGGAGAATATATACTATACTGCTGTTGTATTATAGTGTATACGGGGCCTTATAAAGACCATTGGGGTCTGAGTAAATCTCTTTTACCAAACGATAGATGACAATCTGCTCCCCTAGACAAGTGGCAATTCGTTGCTCGGCGTATGATGGAATAGAATGCCAAATGTATGGGATTTGACGTATATGACAGGCGTCAACGAATGTCAAAAACGTCAAATCCTATACATTTGGCATTCTATTCCATCATACGCTGAGCAACGAATTGCCACTTGTCTAGGGGGGCTGGTACATGCTTTCTTTTGGGGGTCAAACGATAGTTGTTCCTATGAAATAAAACGAATAATGGAGTTTTTAAAGATGCTACCAATATTGGCGTACTAAAAAGGCTATACAACTAGCAATGTTACTCTAAAAAATATTACGTTTCAACAGAATACCTACTTAATTTTTACGATTCAGGTTATTTGTGTTTTTACTATTTTTGTAAGAAAAGTGTGCGCTACTTTTTCTTACTAACTTAATAGTAAAAAGTAAAGATATCGCCAGAGAAAGGAAGTCGCTTAGTACAATCGTGAAAGAGCTAATCATGTTCAGACAATAGACACTTCCAATTAATAGCTGAACTGAGTGTGAGCTGGCAGGGCAGATAAAATTAAAGCGCTAATTAATCTGTACTTATCGGCAAAAGCGTCTTATTTCTGGCTCGCTAGTGTTGAATTCAGTGCTTCTTACTATACACGGCTAAGGAGATAATTATACCTTTACATACAATCTTCATAATATATGTAACGGTATACGCAAATAACGCAAATAACCGCCTAAAACGCATGCTGTCTTTGCGTCTTCGGTTAAGGTGATTACATACGCGAATGACTTTGACCATACAAATGCTCAAGGTCATTCGCTCGTTTTTCAGCCGTAAAAATCAGTAAAACTAATTTTAATTGATAATTTTATAGGAGACGATTACAAACTAAGAAGGTCACGTCATGCTAATACACTCATTTAACATATATCTGAAATTTTAGACTATTTGGATACGTATTGTAGAAAATATTTGGTTTCATAAGAAAGAGTAGAGTGATGTTCAGAGCCTCTTTTCAACTATTTCCTCCTTTTTTATTGAATTTATGAAAAGGTGAAGTTACTCTCTATATCCTGTAGTATGCAGGGATGTAAATTCCAGATCTTTAGGTTTTATAGTTAAAAAGAAAAACGGTTTCGAAAATACCGATTTTTCGATGCTAATCTGATTCGGGGCCTTAACGGAGGTTAGGTTGCCGGAGACATAATATATCTCTCGCAGTCCGGCCGATCAAGGGTCATCTCTTTTTTCTATTCTATTCTATGATAATTTTAACTTTTAACACTAGTAATTCCCAATTCCCATCTTGTCCACGGCGAACTGCCTGGCTCAGCCCGCACAGGCGGCTCCACATATCATCCAGGCCTGTGCTCATTGAGGATGGAGGTCATTGAACAACCCCCAACGTCCCTATGGTAAAAGCACCCTAAAATATTTTCCAATATTTTTTTGTTCTTAATAATATTATTAACATATTAAGCTGCTGTCGCTCCCTCCCTTCTCTAATTGCTGACATTCGTCGAGTCGCAGTCCCCACTGGGGCCGATGACTGGAATATTAATAACACGATATACTTGACGCTGTCATTCACTGTTGTAGTTAGAGGGTTAATAGATGGCGCTGTCTGATGTGGAGGCCCACTTGCACTCGCGACGTTGAATAATATATGGAAACTGAATTTGTGAGAACTTTAACGATAAATGATTTAATATGTTTGGATTTAATATAATTTAGTTACTGATTGAGATAAACCTGACTAGCTGATACCATGAATTCTAGTCCCACTTCCGCAACAAATTATAATCTATTTCAAAGATAAAAAAATAGTCTATGTGTTATTCTCGACTATTAATCTATTCTTCTACTGAATTTCAGCCAGATCCGTTCAGCCATTAGAGCAAGACTGAATAACAAACATCTTCACGAACTTTCACATTTATAATATTAGCAGGATTGTAACCAAGACTATCAGAATATATTGATATTTTTCTCAAAAAAAAAAACTTCAAAAAATACTTTCATGCAAATTTCAAAAGCTGATAAAGTTTATCAATACAAAAAGAAAGGTGACCCTGTTACATTACTTCGTAGATTTTAAGTTTTAAACTTTCAAACCAAATTACGCTGAATATTTCAGATGTCCACATTTGAGACAACAGGTTTATTGGATTATGATCAGGCCCTCGATTCTGCTAAAGCAAAACCACTGTAGTGCCACAGTCTCTGCAAAAATTGGCATTACATTTTAGACATTATTGCTATATTAAACTAAGTCTAAAATTAAATGACAATATTTTCATTACACGCTTTCGTTCACTCTACAAAAAGCCATTTAATTTTAAACTTTAAATGTCCTCTTTTAAAGGCTAAAATCAAATGGAATTTTCTTGCAGTCACTGTGGTGTGACAGTGGTTGTGCTTTAGCAGAATCGAGGCCCAGATTTGAACAAGGATTACGAACAATTTAATCGACAATCAACACTTCAGTTAGCGGATAATTCTAGTAATCCACCCATTTATCCTGTAAACTACGATGTTCTATGTAATATCCTAATCCTACTCCTTACTGATCCTACTAATACTATACATGTGAAAGTTTGTGAACCTATTTGTATATTTGGATGTTTGGTACTTAATCACGGTGGTGACTACCCCGTGACACTACTGGCAGTGTTAAGGGTAAAATTCTTTCCCCATGGCACTACCGGTAGTGTTAAGGATACAAATTATTCCCCATGACACCACCAGTAGTGTCAAAGGTTTTTCACAATGAGCAGTTTTCCAGTAGGTATAATAGTGTGTGTTCGCGCAGCGGAATGTTGTTGAATTTAAAGATTTTAATTATGCAGATATTTAGCACATGACGTCGTGTAAATGCTTATGGTAAAAAAAAATTTGTGCATGCAGCCATTGTGGAGAAATTCGCTAAAAACAGATTCCGCTAGGCGAACGTTGTCCTGGCGGCACTTTTTTTGAATTCATGGACTTAGAAGAAAAAAAATGTGTCCAAAAATTAGCGTGTATTTGCGTGTAATTGTGTATGTATGAATAAAATTAATGAATGCATAAACTTCGGAGAAATTCAAGTTTCCGCCACGCGAACGTTTGGCCATTAGCTAGTTTTCATATAAAGCGCTTATATAGAGAGCTGTAGATTTTTACATACGTTGTTTTGAATTTGCTTATATTTGTTTAATAAAAAGATTTAGAAAAAATCGAAGGGTATAACAGATAAAAATATAAACGTAAAATACGCTTATTAGGTCTTAGTTCGTAAAGTATGCACTTTGGGGTCTAGATTTTTACGTTTATACAAACCTTGTAAGTGTCTGCAACATGTTGCCAAGTATCAATGATGTTCCGCTAGTAATTAAAGAGCAATAGGACAATTTACCATGTATAGACCACTGTTTACAAAGCAGTCAAATATCACGACGTTCTAAAGGAATTGCATAGTAAAATATATTCCAATAATTAGCTTACTGATTCAACTATTCACATGCAAAATTTCATCTCATTATATTCAGTAATTAAAGATAAACAATGAAAATACTGACAAAGCATCGAAACCCTACATAACCCGACCAAGTTCGGATGGCTACAAAAAAGCGGCCGTGCAATATATTTAGGTAACATTCTAAAATTTACAGTATAATACCGGTATTGAATTGGTACAGGTGATAACACAATTGTTATTTCGATTTAATTTATAGATCATTTATTTTTTCTACACCTACTTTTTTAATTGTATTTGACTAAGATTAGTAAGTACTATTTACGTAGGTGGTAGGTACTTTATTTAAGTAAGCGCTTGAGACTTGCGTCAGTCTCAGTATATGATATTAGCGTTGTACCTACTGGTACGGCAGTGACTTATGTATGTGAGCGTGTTCCCGTGCACCCCACCAAAATATGCAGGATTATTTTGTTCGAAGCGGTACGCTTAAGGCTAGACCTTTGGTTAAATAGTCTAAGTATAGTAGATATGAATTGATCAAAAATATTAAGCTAGAGAGAAAAAATAGATAATTTGCCAATTTTTGGGTTTCTACGTTTCTACGTTTCCACATTTTGCCAATTTTTGGGTTTCTACGTAACAGGTGGCGAGAAATAAATTGTAGACGGATATTTAATTAGAGAAGTACCCACCTACTTGTTAATTGAAGATTTATTTTTATCGTAGATAGTGGCGTTATTAATAAAAAAATATTTTTCATTCAAGAAATGCAATTTATTGTTTTATTTTTCCTAACGCTTGTTTACGCAACTGTACCATATTAATGAATACTATACTGGAAGGTTAAGAACGTTACTTAGATATATGGTACGGCCGCTTTTTTGTAGCCATCCGAACTTGGTCGGGTTATGTAGGGTTTCGATGCTTTGTCAGTATTTTCATTGTTTATCTTTAATTACTGAATATAATGAGATGAAATTTTGCATGTGAATAGTTGAATCAGTAAGCTAATTATTGGAATATATTTTACTATGCAATTCCTTTAGAACGTCGTGATATTTGACTGCTTTGTAAACAGTGGTCTATACATGGTAAATTGTACTATTGATTTTTAATTACTAGCGGAACATCATTGATACTTGGCAACATGTTGCAGACACTTACAAGGTTTGTATAAACGTAAAAATCTAGACCCCAAAGTGCATACTTTACGAACTAAGACCTAATAAGCGTATTTTACGTTTATATTTTTATCTGTTAAACCCTTCGATTTTTTCTAAATCTTTTTATTAAACAAATATAAGCAAATTCAAAACAACGTATGTAAAAATCTACAGCTCTCTATATAAGCGCTTTATATGAAAACTAGCTAATGGCCAAACGTTCGCGTGGCGGAAACTTGAATTTCTCCGAAGTTTATGCATTCATTAATTTTATTCATACATACACAATTACACGCAAATACACGCTAATTTTTGGACACATTTTTTTTCTTCTAAGTCCATGAATTCAAAAAAAGTGCCGCCAGGACAACGGTCGCCCAGCGGAATCTGTTTTTAGCGAATTTCTCCACAATGGCTGCATGCACAAATTTTTTTTTACCATAAGCATTTACACGACGTCATGTCAAAGATTTTAATTATGCAGATATTTAGCAAATCTTTAAATTCAACAACATTCCGCTGCGCGAACACACACGGTATAATAATCAGTTGGTTTTTAACCGACTTCAAAAAAGGAGGTTCTCAATTCGTACCCTATTTTTTTTTTTTTTATTTTTTTATTTTTTTGTATGTTTGTTACGCGATTGTGAAGCCAATTCTAGACGGATTTTAAAAATTCTTGTTGTGTTCGTAAGTAGATTATTCCGAAGTGGTCCCATTTTAATTTCGTAAAGATCTGATGATGGGTTTCCGAGATTAGACCAAGGAACTCTTCAAAAAGTACCAGGAAATCAGCCGCGACTGCTGCAATGGCATATTATTGCAATGTTTCTGCCATTTCACATCATAACATCACGCCTGAGTCCTTTGAAGGGGTACGCAGAAGTGTTTAGAATATTCAGCTATATTTCCGGTGTATATGCATTGATTTAAAAAATTCTTTTTGAATAATGATTTAATTTTTTTTTGTAGCGTGGCCGGTTCGATCTGTATTGCAGCGTCAGCAGCGCATGTACACTATGTACAGTCAGGTCACTATACATGCGATGTACAGTCGTGAGACTGTACAAACTCACTAAAAAGAGAAAAATAAATTCATTTTTAACAAAAAGTTTAACCGACTTCAAGAAACGAAAAAGAGGCACTGAAAAGCGAAAAATAACTTAATTTACAGACTTACTGATTTATTAGAAGTCGGTGACAGCCAACTTTGTTTGTTGTGTCTGAACTACTATGATGCAATCAATTGAAATAAGTATGGCCTCTCTTGGGCTAAGTACCGACTTCTAATAAATCAGTAAGTCTGTAAATTAAGTTATTTTTCGCTTTTCAGTGCCTCTTTTTCGTTTCTTGAAGTCGGTTAAACTTTTTGTTAAAAATGAATTTATTAAGTCATCAGGAGATGGCGCTAGCATAGCTTTTGGTAATTTTAATGTACTCTGTGGTTTGTTTGTAGTATTTTTTCATGAATTTGCGATGTAGCCAAAGTTTAATTTAATTTACCCATATAATAATAGATAAAATATAATAAAAAGCTTAATTCTTAGGGAACACTAGATGTAACACCACACTCTTCTTACCAAAAGTGCCGGCTGCGCCATCTAGCGCGTCTTTGGGAACCCTATAAATACCTACTGGAAAACTGCTCATTGTAAAGTAATACACATAAATATTTGTCTTGATGGTCAGGCCCGAAACTGGGTATCCCTTTTGTTTCTTTTAATTATGGTATTCCGTCCCACGTAATAGGGGGTGAACCTATTGCCGTATTCAGGGCACTAATTGTTGACTCAAGCCAGGCATCTGACTCTGAGTCTGGGCTGTATATATCTGTCTGATATACGAGAGTAAAAAAATGTTTCTTTCTTACTTTCCTTCTAATTCGCTTCTTAATAGTCTCCGTTTAATCAAAGGAGATACAGTCGACTTTTAAATCAAAAGAAGTGTACGTAAGTAGAACAAAGTTAAAAGGCTTGTAGTTCCAATCAGAAAGAAAGGGGCAGCGTGGTTGCAAATCCGATTTAGTCGTAACTTTGTGGCAGATTAGTGTGGTAAAGTCGGGTGCGCAGTTATAACGAGTAGTTTTATATTTAAGTCTTTAGTATTACTGTATTATAATAATGTAGTCAAGCTCATGGTTGCCTGTCATTCTAGACAAGTGGCAATTCGTTGACCAGCGTATTGTAGAACAGAATGATGAATGTATGGTATTTGACGTATGACACGTATTTTTACGTTTATGACATACGTTGATGACTGCCGTATACGTCAAAGCTCATACATTCATTATTCTATTCTACAATACGTTAACCAACGAACACGAAAACATCACTTGTCAAGGGGGGCTGTAAGAAATCAGTAATAATACCCCTTTCATGGTATGTAATTGTTTATACTCGAAGCGTTAGAAGCTCAGCCCTCCTAGACAAGTGGCCATTCGTTGCTCGGCGTATGATGGAATAGAATGACAAATGTATAGGATTTGACGTTTTTGACATTCGTTGACGCCTGTCATATACGTCAAATCCCATACATTTATTCAAATCCAATTACCACTTGTCTAGAGGGGCTGTAGTCAAGAAATCGTCTTTACATTTCAAAGATTCCAGTTTCGAATTCAGGTCATTGTATTAATGATGTGAGCCCATTTCTAATACAAGCTATTTAGCTTCGCTGGAGGGATTAGAAGGAATACTCCCCGTGGGCGTGGGTGTATTTCTTATGTATGTTTTTATTTAATGACATTGTATTACTATGATAGAAATATTCAGTTTATAAGTAAAGAAATATTTTTTTTTTTAATAAATATTGTAGGACATTCTACACAACGCTATCTAGACCCAAAGTAAGCATAGCTTAACTAGCTTGTGTTATGGGTTCTAGAATGCGGATAAACATACTTAGATACATTTTTTTTCGTAAATACATACATATTATATATAGAAACACCCAGACCAATGCAAATATTCATATTCATGCACACAAATATTTGCACTGAGCGGGGATCTAACCCGCGCCTCCTGCGTAGCGGCCGCGTTCACTACCGCTACGCCACAGAGGCAGTCACTAATCTATCTATCTAATCTAATCGGATGTCGGTTATCGCGACCAAACATAGCCTATGTCCTTTCTCAAGGTCTAGTCTACCCCTATATCAAATTTCATCAAAATCGGTTCAGTGGTTTAGGCGTGAAAGCGTAACAGACAGACAGATAGACAGAGTTACTTTCGCATTTATAATATCAGTAGGGATTTCTCTATTCATTTATCGTATCTATTAACGACACAGCACCTAACACCAGCCGTCGCCACTTCGGCATAGAATGTCAGCAAATAATAATCAAGCATTGTTGGAAAGTTGGAATGCTTTGTGAGGTGAACAGTAATGAACTAGGTGAAATGAGTGGGACGCCACGAGCCACGAGCGTGCGAGTACGAATATTCCGAGTATGTGGGATGTGGAACTTAATTGAATATTTAAATGTTTTAATTATTGTACAAAACTGGTTATACCACCTTTTTATACCACTTAGGTCAGAGACAAACAAATGGCCGGTTGGAAAGTGGTGACCAAAGTACAATTACTCAATCAATCAATTAGCGTATTGTAGTCCACTGCTGGACATAGGTATCTCGCAATGTGCGCTATTAAAAAATTGGCTAAGTTTCTAACAGGAGTAAGGATGAAATTACGTTGTTCACCGGTGATGGTTATGATTGTTATACAATTAGGTGCTTCCTCCGCCGTACAGAATACTGCGTGTATAATAACCTTGTGTTGAGTTTCCAGCGGTGAGTAGGGTAGCCAGAGCTCACAGAGGTTTTGTGGTGTGGGAAGACCAAAGCTTATCCTGCTCGTCCTTTTCACTTCTTCTTCCTCTTAGCGTTATTTTCCAGTCGCATCCGAAGCTCTCAGCTCGAAGTCTGGGGTCCGCTTTTACCAATCTTAACCTCGGATTTGACTAGACCTCGATATTTTCCGTGAAGCGATTGTCATCTGACCTCCACAACCCAATGTTAACATTAGGCGATATCGAAGTTTTGCAGTTAGACCGTTGTTTTTGGATTTTTGAGGGCTCCAACTACCCGTAACGACTGCCATAGATGTTCTCATGGCAACCGGGACCGACGGCTTAACGTGCTCTCCGAGGCACGACCAGACCAATGCAAATACTCATATTTCATTCACACAAATATTTGCACTGAGCGGGGATCGAACCCGCGCCTCCTGCGTAGCGGCCGCGTTCACTACCGCTACGCCACGGAGGCTGTCGAGTCCTTTTCACTAGCGGTACAAAACACGTATTTGAATAAGAATATTTTCTTTTTATATTATGCCATGTTGGTGCCCGCTGGAGTATAACGAGGCTACACCATCTCTATCTGTAGGTGTCGTAGAAGGCAACTAAGGGATAGGGTTGTACTCCATCTGACAGCAAACATTACAGCCCATAACTAAGTGCCCGTTTGACGGCAATAAGCTCGACTCCTATTACGTGGGACCAAAAATCATAGTTCGCGAAGTGTGGGTGCTAATACACCCTCTGTCTACCCCTTTGGGAATTTACCGGCGTGAGTAGGTATATGTATGTATATTTTACTCGTCTAACAGTAATATCAATGACGGAACCGTTGTTGTGGTTTTAAATATTCATTATTTTTGGGATTACGAACATAGATACTACTTTTAGAAATGTACGCCGTTTCGTAAGGAACTGGATGATTCTCTAAGGAAATTCGCTCCCTCGTTAGGACCGACTGGAGGAATGACTTCGACAATATTTCCGCAGTTTGAGCGCCCGTAAAGGATAGGCATTAGACAAGAATATATTGTATTCTAGATGTGCCCAACATTTTAGTGGAACTAAAATGCATATCGTTAATTCTTTTGTTCTAATGAGATGCGTCTTGATGCTAAAAATAATATAATGATACCTTTCACTATTAAAGCGATTTTATTGACAACCATTATTACAAAAACCGTTAATAATGATATGTCATCAAAAAGTAATTTTGTGTACGCAAAATTGATATTTTCCATGACAGCCATATGGCGTAGGGTTTGAACGTTCGACTGCAGGGGACGCGGGTTCGATTCCCGCTCAATGCACATATTTGTAGGTACGCATTAATATAATACATTTGCATTGATCTGGGTGTTTCTATGTATACCTAATATGCATTTTTTTTACAAAAGATGTGTCTAAGTATTCTAGATTCCATTGCATAAGCTATTTGAGCTATGGGCTTTTACCTTGGGTCTAGATAGTGTTGTGTAGAATGATGTAGAATATTTCAGCCTAATATAAATAAGTATTTAAGTTTTGAATAATAACGATAACTAATCGATAGCAATCAGTTCAACGCTCTACCACCTCGCCACATAATTAAAAAAAAAAAACCATGTGCTTTTAGTACCATTTTCTTTTGTCTGACTTATGCAACGGGTACGAAAACCTTGCAAAATGCATAATGCAGTGAGTATGTTAGACTGCAATAGCAGCCTAAAGTCACAAAGTGTTCCATCACAGAAGAAAGGAAGGATTTGAATTCTCAACATGCCCGGACTTGCTGTTGGGCGGTGGGTCAGCTGTCCTAAATCAAAACAAAGTAAGTGACACGGTCAACTTGTAACGGGGGAGCTGAAGTATTTTATTTATTTCTTTGTCATTTTGTAGGTCTTCTAGATTATTTTTATAAAGTAGCAGTATGATGTCTTTTTATAAATAACTAGCTGACCCGAACTTCGTACCGCCATATTTTCCGCCCGCGTGGTATTCTGATCCTGATTTATCAGTGTTTCTCTACAATATTATTCGTGTCATATACATATAAACCTACCTCTTGAATCACTCTATCTATTAAAAAAAACCGCTTCAAAATCCTTTGCGTAGTTTTGAAGATTTAAGCATACATAAGGACGGACAGACAGCGACAACGACTTTGTTTTATAATATATGTAGTGATGGTACATGCTGAAATGATGATGATGATTTATTAGAATTTCTATTTGAAAAACCAGCACAGTATATTTTTTTAGTTCCAAAACAATATATAAGTATTTGGTTTAAAGTGATAACGGTCTCTTTGTATGCTCTTATTTGGAGATCTACGTTTAAACCGTGTACTTCATTTGTAACAAAAAAAAATTTTCAAAAATTGTCAGTTACCGTGTTTTGATTTGAGACAGCTGAGGTCACCTCTCAGTATATTATTAAATTTAATACTGGTAATGTCTGCCAGAATATATTATACTCCGTAGTGTATCATTATAAATACTGTACTCATATCACATTAAAATAAAGTACAAAAATTGAAAATGGAATTGCGCTAGTTTTTAAAAACATATAAGTATTTTAGCACAAATCAATTTTTTGGCGTGTTTTGTTCTAGTCTGAGGTTTCTATTCCACTATTGTAGTAATGATTTGGATAAAATCTCCGAATTGTTAATTTTTTAAACTGATGATTACTGAAACTGATGGTTTTACTGACTCATTTATACTGATAGTTCCCAGCAGAGTAGAATTTGGGCCACCCCATCTCCTCCCATGCGGTGTCGTACATACGACTAAGGGATAGGGCTGTTTAACATCAGACAGATATATACAGCCCAGACTCAGCCTCATGGCTCGATGCAACAATAGTGCCTGAAATACGGCAATAGGCTCACCCCCTATTACGTGGGCTCGAATACAATGATCGGTGAAATGTAGGTGGTAAGTCACCTCTGCCTAACCCTCCGAGGATAAAGGCGTGATTATATGTATTTATGTATGTAGTATCGAAAATTTTATCGTTTGGCAGATAAGTATATTATCTGCCGCATTAATGGTAAAGCCCAATACACCTCATAAAGAACGGGTCAGCACCCATTGGTCCTCTAAAACTCGACCCCTAGCATAAAAGTTGTGAATTCGACCCCTTTTTAGGTGCCCATTGGTCCTTCGGTAGGGGACCAATAATATTAATTAATTTTTAAGGCACCCATTCGTCCTCTGGAATAAAATAAATTTTAATTAATAGATTCGACCCCTATTCAGGTGCCCATAGGTCCCATCATACACCAACAGCTATATTTTTTACATAAAATCCGTTGATTTAGTACAGTTGTGAACAAAAAGACAACAACCTGTAATAATGGTAGTATGAGGAATTAATAAATAAATAAAGTTTAAAGTAAATTCCTCCAAACATGATAAAACAAATAAAACAAAAAACCTAAATCCTTTGATAAAATATCACTCAACTTTCAATCTGTGTAAAAACTTTGAAACAAAAAAACCATCGCTTCGCTTAACCCAGTGGTATTCGAAAAGTCATATTCAAAAATTTGTGTGAACTCTTTTTGTGACAAAAATCCACAGTAACACGTGAGCTGTACAGAACTAGGAACGATTGCAGTAGCATTTTTGGTATTCACACCAGTGGAATGGGCGAATGGGACGCACATTCAAATAACATTCAGTGGTGTACGGATGTGTGAATCTTTTGAGGATAACTTAATCTTTGGATATGGCGCTTTGTATACCGTTAACTTTATTAAAATCATACTTAGTTGAAGAAGCGCATTGTGCAATAATACAAGATCGCTATCCAACCGGTCCTATTGGAGAACTATTATAGGGGAGGCCTATGTCCAGCAGTGGACTTCCTATGGCTGAAATGATGATGATGATGATGATGAAGTGGAACTAAAAAAATTACTTCACTAGTGTAGAGTGAACAACATAGTGATTAACGATATTTTTTTTCAAGAAATTTTCATTTCTTTTTTTTTTTCTTTTTTGTTAAAGTAAAATATACATGTCTATCATCATCATCTTCACAGCGTTAGTCTGTTGAATTTTAAGCTGCCATTTTGGATTCAGAGATCCGCTCTCCTAATATTTGTCTAAATTTGGCTTATCCGTTCTGAAGATCGTGTTGAAACCTCATGTATAAATTTCATTCAAAACATGGTCCATTGCCTTTTCATTGACACTAACCACTAGGTTTAGGGTGGCCACCCTAAGCCTACTTCTGGGCCGCAAGTCCAGTCGCCGTCACGGTGTTCCTCTCTGTATCACGCCATGGACCCGGCGACCGCACGGTGAATCCATGGAGTGTTATTGTTTAAATTACCAAGAAATTCTTCATCCATTTATAATAATCCTTTGAGAATAAAAGTGTCATCAGCAGACCGTTTGTTTATAACATTATTTGTTTCTCTGGGTTTTGTAAGTGGGTATGCAGAGAAGATCTCTGTAGCTGAAATAAAAGGGGTTCCTGTTAAAATTTGTTACTTTAATTGTCCTTTTGTCATAGTTAATTATTTCCGTTGTTTAAAATTAAAGTGTTTGGTATCCAATTTAAAATAATGTCTGTGATTTCGCATATAATAATGAAATGTAAGAAATTCTTCCCTGTTACGGCCAAGTTTCGCATTAAGGAGTCTTCATCGGGCCTCGTTAGGAAGAGTAGATCCAAAAATTGCTGGCTTGACATCCTGACAGAAGATAAGCTTACTGATCAATCATCATACACAGACAAAGGTTGTACGACATTAGGGTGACTGCCACGTGGCACTACCCAATGGCACTACTGGCAGTGTCAAGGGTAAAATTCTTTCGCCATGGCACTACCGGTAGTGTCAAGGGGAAAAATATTCCCCAGACTTCACCAGTAGTGTCAAATAGTCTTGGCACTACTGGTAGTGTCATGGGGAATATAGGAGGAAAACTCGAAACCAGACCCCAAGTTGCAACAAGAAAACCTTGAATACGACTGTGACTCAAATAGCATTTTTTTTAATGAACGTGGAAAATGAAATCAATACATCCAATTTTATGCTGTAAGCCGTTGTAATAAAAAAATCCGGCAACACTAAAGCGATGAATAAAAAGCTAAAATAGCCCACCAAAACGTATTCCTACTTCAAGTTTAATAGAACCGAGCGCGACCGGATGAATGACTGCGGCCTGTGATGGGGTGAAATGCAACACAAAAAAATTATAGCCCGCTACAAAAATACAGCACTCTGCTCTATCGGCAAATTGCGAAACAAAAGTAGCCTTAGTAAAGACTCGTATAAAAATATAAATGGAAATGTGAACAAAGTGTTAAGCTGAATAATTCTTAATACTGTGTACAGTACCTACATAGATATTGTAATATCACATAAATCATCTCACATTGTAATATCACACAAATCACGAAATCACAAAAATCACAGAAATCTTTGTAAGTATACAATGATTTCTGGGATTTTTGTGATTTCATACTGACATTGTTTTATAAATGGAAATGTGAACAAAGTGTTAAGCTGAATAATTCTAAATACTGTGTACAGTACCTACATAGATATTGTAATATCACATAAATCGTCTCACATTGTAATATCACACAAATCACGAAATCACAAAAATCACAGAAATCTTTGTATACAACGATTTCTGGGATTTTTGTGATTTCATACTGACATTGTTTTATAAATGGAAATGTGAACAAAGTGTTAAGCTGAATAATTCTAAATACTGTGTACAGAACATGGATATTGTAATATACAACGGTTTCTGTGATTTTTGTGATTTCATCCTGACATTGTTTTTGTTTGTCGATTTTCTCTTACTCTCCATCCGACAATAAACATACAGTCCTCGCAAAGTGTCCTCGCAAACTTTTTACTTATTGGTCCAATATATTGGACGTGGTATCCGCCTGGTTCCCGGCTGAGTAGAATTTGGGCCACCCCATCTCCTCCCTTGCGGTGTCGTACAAGGCCACTAAGGGAAGGGCTGTTTTACATAAGACAGATATAATACAGCCCAAGCTCAGCCTCAGATACATGGCTCGAGTCAACAATAGTGCCCGGAATACGGCAATAGGCTCACCCCCTATTACGTGGGACCTAATACAATGATTGGTAAAATGTGGGTGTTAATTCACATCTGCCTAACCCTCCGGGGATAAACGCGTGATTGTATGTATGTATGTATGTATGTATGGTATCGTACAATGAAAACAAAGATCTTAGTCTGATGTATTCAACAATGAAATAATGTCCATTGCTCACATTTTTAGTTCACCAAATGCAAGCTAGATAACAAAGGCTGTCTATCACGAAATTCATAAACGTTACCGCTGCTATCCATCACTAGATTCATATACGTAACCGCGTGTCCATCACTAAATTCATAATGCATGTTACCGCGTTGACGGCTCTGGCAGAATTAGATTGGACTCGACGTTAGCGCTAATAATTTTACCATAACGAGTTTTGTTGATGGACATTAAGTTGGCATTAATTAATGAGTCAATAATTTAAATTGTAGACATAATTCTTGGCAGCCTCTGTGGCGTGGTGGTAGTGAACGCGACTGCTATGCAGGGGGCGCGAGTTCGATTTCCGCTCAGTGGAAATCTCTGTATGCATGATTATGTCTATTTGCATTAGTCTGGTCGTGCCACGGAGAACATGTTAAGCCATCGGTCCCGATTGTCATACGAACATCTATGGCAGTCAATACGGGTAGTTGGAGCTCTAAAAATTACTGATCTAATTGCAATACTTCAATATCGCTAATGGGTTGTGAAGGTCAGGTGGCAGTCGCTTCACGATCAATATCAAAGGTCAGCCCAACCCTCAGCTAGACTGGGACCATTAGGTACTGGAATTCCTGAAAAAGCATCTGATGAGGCCGTCAAGCTGAGTGCCACCATTGTAACATGGTGCGTGCCTATAATGGTGACCCTCTTCGCCGAGATTTTGCCTTCAGCTTACCATCAGACGAGGTGAAGTCAAATTAACGTATCCTGTATAAAAAAAATCTGAAATTCTGATTATTTAATTGCAGATGAAAAATATATGAAAAAAAATTTGAAGTAACTAAGCAGTGTAAAATTATTCTTTCGTTTAAACGAGTAAGTAAATATTATCTCACTGCCAGCTAACTCTCTCGTTAGAGAACACTAAAACTTAATTACTCTATAAATTTTGAATTCCAAATGGTTTTAAATTTCCACGAATCTAAATAGTGTTCATTCTAACGTTCAGCTGCTACATTGAGCGGCTAAAAAGCAATTTGATCGCCGGAAATTCGGTTCGTATGTTTATCTTCTACCGCACGCGGAACCGGACGGAAAAGTATGTTTGTTTAAACTCTAAATACGCTCAAATTGGTTGCTAATTACACAATTACCGATAGTATTGTCCAATAAAATGAACGTAATAATAATCGCTCCAACTAATATTATAAATGTGAATTTGTGAAGATGTTAGGATGTTTGTTATTCAATCACGCTCTAACAGCTTTACTGATCTGGTTATAATTTGGTACAGGGATATATTATAGTCTGGAGATATATTATATTATATTATAGGCGCGGCTTCAATCACCGCTCAGTGCAAATACAAATATTTGCACTGACCGGTGATGGAAGCCGCGCATGAAGCCGTCGGTCCCGGTTGCCATAAGAACATCTATGTCAGTCGTTATGGGTAGTTGGACCCCTAAAAATCCAAAAACAACGGTCTAGCTACAAAGCTTCGATATCGCCTAATGTTACCATTGGGTTGTGGAGGTCAGATGGCAATAGCTTCACGGAAAATATCGAGGTCTAGCCAAATCCGTTGTTAAGACTGGTAAAGCGGACCCCAGACTCTGAGCTTAAAAGCTTCAGATGCGACTGGGAACTAGGATGAAGAAGAAGCACGTCATAAGGAAAAGAAGATAATTTTAAAACTGAAAAAGTAAACATTAAGGACTGGATTTGAACCCACGACCATTGCCTTACAAGGAAATGCTATAACCAACTGAGCTACGTGAACACGTTTTGGATTTTCGTAATTCTCCTATACACCAAATGATTATTGTGATATCACAAAGCAATTGACTCTGATCGTGATTTCTTCCTTTCTTAGATGTTCGAACATATTTTATTTTGACACCGAAATACGCGTTGTACTCGACAAGAAGGCACTCGGAGTGAATTATACCGAATTATCCTGTTCTCTCGTAAAAAGTGCGTTACTGGTTTTTACGATCGTATTTGTTTCTACATCTCTGTTCAGTACCATTTGTTTTTGGACTCAAAAATTAGATGTCTCCATCAAAATAGCACTTAGATTTATAGTTGGGCCAGATGGGACAATTTTAGTTGTAGGCTATCTTTTAGATTAGAATAAAAGTTATTGTAAACAGAATAAAATTAACTTATACATAAACTTCAAACACCCTTGACGATTAATTAATCGTCATTGTAAACCTTCGAAAATGCCGTGAGGCGAAACCGGTTAGGTGAATAATAACTATCGTGGAAAAATACAAGTGTGTTATCAATATGTGTATCAACAAGTTCCACTAAGTGCCATCAATCAACAGTATGAATTGTCTCCAAACACCCTATTTATTACACTAAAAATATAAACACGAAAGTTTTTATCGATGTGTGGATGTATAGATGTTACGTACTCTTTCACGCGATAATTGACTGTAACGATTTGGATAAAATTTGGTACAGAGATAGATTATGGTATGGACACGAGTGACACATCAATATGATATAATTAGATGCACTGTCGTGTCACTTTATGTATATAAAAATAATGATAAAAATGGATGGTCATCCTAATCTCTTGACTGCTCGCATAATGTTATACAAAACCATATTAATCAAAAATGAAAATCTAGTTCTCTGACTTTTTTACTGGTATCTTCTCAGTTGAACCAACTTACCGAACTAGCGAAGAATAATTTAATTTACTTTATTTAATATTCTTGTATTATCAAAGTAAAATAACCTACTTCTTGACATAGTTATAATATTTTATCCTGTGCTCTTTTTGTGCCTAAACTGAATAGATGAAATTGATTCTTTGATTTTTTCACATTTTGTCACTAAGCAATTTTAGAGTCTCTCTGTAAAATCTGTGTCAATGAAAGTGAGTTTAAATCGGAAAAAGTCAACATTCAAGGCAGGGCTTTTTGATTTCAATCTGTAGAAAACAATCATAATAATTTCACTGATTTAAATATTACTTAATCTATCTCATTGACTAAATGCTTTTAATTTTCAAATTACTAGTTGTATCATTCAAAATAAATTCGTCTCTAATCATATTTTGACGAGCCAGTAGTAGGGGATTCATTTTATGTCGGTTGTTTGATAATAAACATATCCAATGTTTTATTGAAAATTATTTGGAATAAATTCTACTCATGTTGTAAAAGTGATCTTGGTACTGATGTATGTACGTTATGTTACGTTTCAGATTATTTGACGTAAAACATTTTTTTGATGTTTTTACCTGATATTTTACTGTGCGATGCACGGTATAACAGGATTTCTCTCGATTTAGGTGAAGTATGTTAAACTTGTTATAGGATATTCTGTCTTTAGGTCTAAACCTAATACAGATGCTAAAAAGATATTCTTTCTTTCTTCTTACATTTTACAAATCATAGAAAATTTTCCAAAGAAGGGAAACCTAACTTTGAAGACAACCCTTAATTGCTAATACTAAACCAATCCAAAAATATGCCCAAAGTCGGATTTATATTATAACTACTAATGTTACATTATTAAGGTTACTAATGTTACATTATTCGCTGCAGAAGCAAAAAACTTTGAATACCCTCTTTAACTGTTAATGTATCTTCATTCTACAAAAAGATCACCTTAAGGTGCTGATAAACTTGGGCATTCACTTGTAATGAGCATTCTTAAATAATACGAAAACATTTTAGCGAGCATTCAATCGAGCATTCTAGCGAGTATTCTGGCGAGTATACTTGCAAAACGACTGTAAATTTGCTTCGGCTAGAGCGTTCGCTAGAAAGATCATGTAAATGTTCATAGCATTATTTGGCTCTACACTTGGCTCGGTTCGTTGTTCGGTTCGACATATTTAAAAGCGGCGAATGCTCGATGTTCTGTTACAAGTGAATGCTCAAGTCTATCAGCACCTTTAGATACAAGCAATGTAAGTTCTAAGTAGTGACTTGCATTGTCGAGTTAAATATTAATCTAAAATACTTAATCTAGACTCCAACCGTTGTATACCCCGTCTTCACTCACAATAAAACGATACTAGGAGAGGTACCTTGGTTCACATAACGGTCCTTGTAAGTCTAAGCCACAGCGGTGGCTAATCCCCTTCATATCGCCTTACTCCGGTGCAATAGTAAAACAGTATGGCGTAAAAGTGTTTATTAAAAATTTAATTAAAAATGTAATGTTGTGCTTATAATCTTTGACTTTGATTCTATGAAGTATTTTTATGGTTGTAATAAACAGGCGAAGATTTATATTGGATTTTTAAGCGGTATTTATGAGATTGTGTTAGCGTAATTATTTTATACTAGCTGATGGCCGCGGCTTGACCCACGTGGAATTTTGATTTCTTTCCCATGGGAATGTATTCCTGTGATAAAAAGTAGCCTTTGTGTTATTTCAGATTAAGTATCTAATTGACTAATCTATCTCTGTACCAAATTTCAGCCAGATCTGTTTAGCCGCTTGAGCGTGATTAAATAACAAACAGTTCATTCAAAAGATGTTTGGAATCTTTTGAATGAAATTTTGAAGCATTTTTTTTTATTTTTTTTTATTTAAAATGTTCACAATAGAGTATTACTTAGATATTATTACAATAAACATATTAACTACTCGCTTAAACAACTAACTGTTCAAATCGACAAAGACGGTTGTATAAGGGAATTTGGATCGACTTCGTACGTGTCTCGGTGGCTTAGTGGTAAGAGCGTTCCCCCTGTAAGGGAAAGATCGTGGGTTCGAGTCCAGTCCGAAGTCGATTTTTTCCCTTTCTTAATCGATCCTAACATCTTGTTGTGTCAATGTTGTTTGAGCTAATAGCATTATTTGTTAAAGCGGGTTTAGGTTAGAAACTTGTGTTTTTAGTATATTTTTCTACCTAATACTAGAGTTGTTTTGAACGAAATTTTATACTGCAGTTTTTCGTACTTCGCACCATAAGGTCCGTACGAACCTCCGTGTTGAAGCATGGTGTGATATACAATCTTAAAGCCCATGGAAAAGCCCTTCTTCTACATCGATTCTAATCAATTCAGCACCATGTGTTCTCATAATTACTGTACCCAAAGCCCGTATAGCTTTGTGAATTATTCATAGCAGGCGTATTTAGCAAAAACGACTGGATTAATATGCAATACGCATTCAACTGGAATATGCACCGGAATTACAAATATCTTGAATTCTAGACCAATTTAGATTTCTCCATCGTGCTTACATGAATACATACTGTTATATTTACCTTGAAGATATTAGTTTAAAAGGTACTTAAGAACTACATTATGTATCTGAAGTATTCTGATTTAAAGTACTTAGTGTTTTATTACAAGGGAAAGGACGCTGACGGCACGGTACAGAATCAAATATTTGTCAAATATGTACTACTGGCGCATTTGGACGCCCTCTGCCACATCTAACAGACGCAGGACCTTAAGTCAAGACTACTGGCGCATGGAATTTAAAAACAATATCGTTGTTTTGTCGTCTATCGGACTTGATGTGACGATGACGAATTCCATGATTTTAGTTCACCCAATTCTTTTATGAAAACTACACAACTCGCGTAAAGAACTTTTCACTTCAAAAACAATATTAAATTTCAGCAAAATCGATTCAAAGATAACGTCTAAAGTCTACTAAGTATACATACCTATATTTTTCCGTAAGCACTAAGCTAGCTGCAAGATTTTTAACTTTAGAGGCCAAATTTACGATGTAAAGGCACGTATATGTATCGAAAGATTTTACAGCGCCATTCCTGTTAGTACTAAAATGGTATTGAAATTCACCGATATCCTTATTTTACATCTTATCAAGGAAGTATAATAAAATTGTTTACACTCGAGTCGGGCATGGCGTTGGGTATTGGTGACATGGAGGCATAAATTATGGTCATATCTTGGCACATTTTAAAAGACTGGTATATTTTCTTAATTATACAGATTTTGTTTGATAGGGAATAGGATGGAAGGGGAAGGAATGGAAATATTGACATCATAAATAAGAGGTAGGAAGCCTATACGAAGTACAAGTTGTGTGCATCAGAGAATTCATCTCCATGGATGTCGACTGACAACATACCAACGAGTAAAAAGCTAGCGGTATTGTGTCTTTGGTTGGCACTGCAATTTTTTTTGTGTATGAATAACACTTAATTTATGTTAAAGCACAAGTTCAGAACCGACCGCAGATAGCAGCAGCAGACGGCAGCACCATATTCCAGTTGGTTCTGAGTGTTCCGTGAGACAAGATGTTTGACGGATTCTGATGAACCATACTGATCTAGAGTCAATAGCGGAAGATTATAATAGCAAAATCTACCAAACCCTGCACTGCAACCTTTGTGTAAATATTTCAGAACATCTAGAAAATTGGATGATTTGAGTACAACTACATTATTATAATAGCACTTTCGGTAATGTCAGGGTTAGTTTTCGGTTGTGTTTATGTGCTTGTGTGAGTGCGTTTAAGTGGTTGGTACCTATAGTACCTACTTCTCTAATCGAGCCAACCTACATGATGAGAACAGCACGATTCTACCTACAATATTGATTAACAAAACTGCTCACTTAGTCGAGTTATAAACTCACACTAAGTAAATTGCGTACAAATTAAAGTTGTATAACTTAGTTAGTGAGTTGAGTATAGCGTTTTAAGCGCTGCACGATTTATCATTTACAATGTGCTTTTAATATTCAGGAGGCAATGAGTCATGGCCTCAACTAAATTGTGAATAACCTCTTCTTCTTTTTGAGTTGGTTAAAAATAAAGTTTGTGCTAAACAACTTATAATATATTACTAGCTGTTGCCCGCGACTTCATCCGCGTTAAGTTCGGAATGTTATTCATCCCCTATTTTATCCCCTTGGGGGTAGAATTAATCAAAATTCTTTCTTAGCGGATGCCTACGTCATAGTAGCTTTATGTATGCAGAGTTTCAGCCCGATCGGTTTAAAATTGACAGAGTTTCATAGTTTCAAAGTCAGTCAGTCAGTCAGTCAGTCAGTCACCTTTGAGTTAGATATCAATATGTTACCTATTTAATCTATGGGGCATTTTGAAAGTATTTACTATAGACATAAGAACTAAGGGAACTACAAAAGGATATGTATTTCAATACCGAGGTCTCAACATATGTATTCCATTGTTTCAAAAATCATTTTCGGTAGCATATTTGTGTAGGTATAGAGGAAGAATTACTTGACCTGCTTATACAAGTATCTTCATCCAAAACTCGAATTTGAAAAGAGAATCAATAGATGTTCTATTTGTAAATTTGAAATTCCCAATCAGCTAATCGCCGACGCTTTCCTTATAAAATTATTCTGTTTGGAGCGCAATCAAATCGTAACTCGATTGAACTAAATTCAACGTTCAAAATTTACTCTGACACGCTTCAATATGATGCGTTATTCTAAAAATTGTATTTTTGAAACATCAAATCATTGCAGCTTGCAAGGGGAGGCCAAGGTGCGGAATAAGAAGGTTATTAAAGGGTTTCTTCAGGGTCGGCAACACGGTAACCACTTTCCATCAGGTGGGATGCGTGCTTATCTGCCATCTACGTGGTATAAAAAATTATAAATATTCCCGCTAACCCCTCCAGTTAAGCTAAATTGCTTACGAGAAAAGTAGATTCACGTCGGTAGTGTAATAGTCAGGATACGAACCCGGAACCTTTCAATTTCAAAGCCGATTTACAATGCATTAAAAACTGTATCCATCTTATATCAGCGTTGACACACCTCTGACTGCACCCTAGTGGAAATAAACCGTTATCATTATGACTGGTATATGGATAATCAGTACAATGTAGTGACATAATGATATTGTAACTGCCTTAAACTGCGTCGTGACAGCTTAATTAGTGGTTATCCAGCGGTTTATGAGCTCACGCCAGTCGTGTCGCTGTTCCGATGTAATCTGGATCATTAAGGACAGTAATATAGGGAATGAGTTTGTCTGTATCTTGACAATCTCTGTGGCGTGGCGGTTGTGAACGCGGCCGCTACACAGGAGGCGCAGGTTCGATCTCCGCTCAGTGCAAATAATTTTATGTATAAGGATATTTGCATTCTTCTGGTCGTGCCTCAGAGAGCAGGTTAAGCCGGCGGTTTCGGTTGCTATACGAACATCTACGGCAGTTGTTACGGGTAATTGGAGCCCTATGAAGTTCAACAACTGGTCTAGCTGCCATGCTTCGATATCGCCCAATATCGCCATTGTGTTGTGGCGATCAGATGGCAGTCGCTTCACGGGAAATATCGAAGCCCAGTTAAATCCGCAGCTAACTGCTTTAACCTTTTGCTTTAAGCTTTAACCTCGGAGTCTTACCAGTCTAGTTAGTCAGTCTAGTCTTACCAGTTTTACCAGTCTAAACTGGTAAAGCGGACCCTAGACTCTGAGGTTAAAGCTTCAGATGTGACTGATCTTTTTTTTTTCGCAGGCATTACTTAATTGTCTTGCGGAACTGGCTGTAGATTTAAGTATAAAACATGACCTGAATAAGTCATTTTTTAGTAGATTTTGATGGTAAATATATTTGACCTATTACGCGAATATGACACACAGCGGGCTAACTAAGAAACTTGAGAAGTATGACTAGTAGGGTCATAGTATTAGTAAGATTAGAATAAAATAAGAATGATTAACTTGGCGCTTGGTTGCTTATCAGCAACCGATGTCACGGGGAGAATAATAACTGTGTCGTAGTTTCATTTCGATTTCATTTATATTTCTGGATGAATTATTTTTCTTTCTTTATTCAATTGCAGTAATCTCAAGGCTTACTTTCTCCATTATGTAATGGGAAAAGTTTGCTCAATGATGAATCGCAATGTCACGATGAAGGGCGTATTGGGGGAGGCGGGTGACAGTTGATTCAACGTTAAAAGGAGACGGGGACTTCTGGGCCAAAATTTTAATGAGTTGAGATATGACTTAAAAAAAGCGGTATTTTTTTCTATTTCAAAATATTAAAAAACCAGCTCAATTGAAAATCTTGAAGACGAGAAATCTTAAAACTAAATTTATTTCACTAGCAAAATAAAATATCGATTACTAAAAATTATTTAAACAATATTGCGTATTATAACACTTGCATCACAATTTGATATTAAATCAATCAAAGTGAACAAAACTTAATCATAATAATAATAATAACCATTTAAAATACCAAATAATAGTGTAATAAAAATAAATTCTGAATCGATTTCCGTTAATCGATTAATTATTTCTTGTGTTTATCAACTGTATTTTTAAGCTGTGACAGCTGACAGCTCCATTTTCTGTCAATCAGGCCCACGAATGTATGGAAGAGTATCCATCTCCTTTAAGTCAGTGACAAGTATTTTCAATTCTCTTTTCTGTGTATCACTGAAAGAATTGCCTTTATGCCTTTCATTACAAAAAAAAACCCTTTTTCTTAGATCCTTCTAAGATTCAAACCTCTCGATAGAAAGACACAAATATAAACTAGGCCTACGTACGATGTCAATTACGCGGAAAAGGCATAAGGCGTAAGATTATAATTAAAGCAAAATCGTAAGTAGGTACTGCATGATCGCGGAGCAAAATTACGTCAGTAGGTACTATTTTTACGCCTCGTGTCTTTTCTACCTAATTCACAGCAAAGATGGCTACCAATATTGATATTTTGACCGAGCTTTTATTAATTGATGTAATTTAAAGAATAACCACATTTTAAAACAAACAATCATAATTTAGCGTACAGTCGACAAAGCAGATGCGGTTGCACCTTTACTTACAACTTTATATTAAAAAGTGCAACCGTATCTCTTATTTCAACTGTACATAGACTTTAATGAAAACGTATAAGTACGCTTAAATCAATCAAAGGTAAATTTCAATTTCTTGATTTTGACTTTTTGTTTTCCTAAAAGAAAATTATTATTGAACTGAAAAATATTCAAACTAGTTTCACTTAGCAAAACATGCATTTGTTATTTAGTCAAGAATAAACTAATGCAAATATTCCAAATATTGGTTGAGTACTAAAATAACTTCACTACTTAGTTTTACAGCTGAAAATAGGAGTGAAAAACTGAGCAAATACTGAACGCTCAACACTAATTGGCCTATCAAAGGTAAAATTTTACTGGCGATTGAAAAATACCTGTGCACATGCTTGGGCTTTAACTAAAAATATAGCATCAATGGATTCAGATTCAGATTCAGATTAAATTTATACTGTTGATTGATGGTATATGGTACATGGTGGAACTTGTTGTTACATTTGTTTCTTCTTCGGTTTTTTATACCACATAGGTTGCAGATAAGCACACGGCCCACCTGATAGGAAGTCCAAACTCCAAACTTCACGATAGAAACTCCAAACAATACATGGTAAATATCCTGATAGTTCTAATGGTAATGATAGGAAGTGGTTACCGTGGCCTATGGACGAGTGCTACACCAGGGGAGTTTCACTCGTGCTGCCGACTCTCAAAAGAAGATAGAGAGATTCTGTGGAGTCAGCAAAGATGACAAGCAGGGCAAGCCTTTGGTCTTTCCACTGACAGCACAAAACCTCTCCAGTGAGTGTTTCTTCTATTTATTATCCTTATTTCAGTTGGACTGTTTTCATGTACTTATTTCTGTTGGACTGTAATAGGGCACCCATATAATGTGTTACAAAGTAGTATAAATGTTAATATAACCTTACCTACACCTGCTGTTGTGACATACAAGATAGATACATACTGATACGTCACTTTGCCAATGGAGAAGGTAGAAAAATGTCCTAGTGAAAATTCTAGTGTAAAACCTTTCTACTATTTGCAGATACTAAATGTAATTGTTGCAGATACTAAGCTGATAAAAGTGTGTTTTAAAAAACTACTCTTATACTAAACTCTCTACTGCCTACGGCTCCGCCCACGTTGAATTCTAATCTCGTTCAAGCAACCCATTAGAAGGTGACAGGAATAAAAAGTTTATATTCCATCAAGAACCAAGCGGTTCGGTGACTCCTTCTGCCGTACCATTAAGACCTGGAATTCTTTACCAGTTCACGTGTTTCTCTCTTCCTACAGGGGCTGTGTGTGGGCTGCTGGTCCTTTAAGCGGGGCGTGAAAAATCATCTGATGAGGCCGTCAAGCTGAGTGCCACCATTATAACATAGTACGTGTCTATAATGGTCACCCTCTTTACCGATAATTTGCCTTCAGCTTACCATAAGGCGAGGTGAAGTTAAACTGACTTGTTCTATATAAAAAAATGTGGTTCTAGATTATAATTTATCCTTGTATCAAATAATATATCAGCCAAATCCGTTCAGTAGTTTTCCAGGCGACCAGTGGGTTGGTACCCACTGGTCCCCTGGAATTTGTCCCCAGTGCCCATTCGTCCTTTCATAATTTTAAGGTGCCCACTCGACCTCTGGTCTATTTTATAATTAAATTATTATTTATTTTCTCAAACATTGAAATATCGCAAACCTTTACATTTATAAATATTATTAGTATTCTTTTTTTATTAAATTCTTGACCGTACTAAACCTTCACCAACCATCTCCACGGTCCAAGCCTAGTATTTAATAAAGCAACCTATTGAGCTGTAAAAGAGTTTACGGCGACTTTGCAAAGCCAATTAGAAGCTAGAATTTATGGGAGCCGTCTCACCATAAATTGTTACATTTTAATTTAAGCCCACTGGCCCAGTCGTACTTCGGGACTTCAACTTTGTAGACCAATTCTTAGTAGACGGAATTTATTAGTTTTGTAGCTGATGTAGGTTGAATATTTGTATGGTTTGTAACCGCTGAACTTGTCAGACGGACTACTCACCGGCTACCTCAGTTGGAGATTGCACGAACTCTAAAAATCCCAGGGCGCCTTTTTCACAGAGAGAATAAATGTGATGCTGTGGGTATGCGAGGAACCTTTGGGTGTCACTCTAAGGAAAACTCATACACTCCGTTATACATACATATATTTATTTAGGGGAACACAATACAGAGATACACATACAGAAGGGTGAAATAAAGACATACACACATACACACATACTGTTATATTTAAGTTTATTTGTTTGTGCTCACTTGCGGGAGATATTCAGGACACAGCGGGGGTCTTCGCGGCTCCTTGACTCAATTTTATGTTGAGGTTTGCACACTGTGGGTAGGTAACAGATGGAGCACGCAAACACCTGTGGGATCCTGGCTCCCTCAGGAAACGCATGAGCCCTCATTTTGTGACCTAGGGAGGAAATTGCTGATTAATGTTACATAGGCACTTTCACATAAGTACTTTGATTTCAACCAACATGGATAAAAAAAATATAATAGAATCAGTTAGTTTCCTCCTTACCTTAGGGATATGTACACTTTACTGTTGTAAACGGGCTGCTTTTCCTGGGGAGCCGGATCACATACAGAGGAATGCGTTGTTCGGGGCCTCCATTGGTTCCATTCTTGTGGATTGCATCATGTTTGGGGCTGCAGTGGTCTGTGGGCAGCAAAGTGTGATGTGGCGATGCTGTCTACATTTATACTTTCTTAGATGGAAATAATATAATATGTTTATGGAATATGTATCATTGTTATGATGAGCTCATGCCTCTAAAAGGATTGGCTAGCTGTATGCGTGCGCGGTTTAATAAGTAGCGGCTGCCCTAAGCGTCCAAAATGGCGGCCTGGGTAACGTTTTTATTTTATTTTTTTAACATGACGAATAAGTAGGTACCTACTTACTTAAGGGATGATAGTTAATAAGTAACTCTGGAAGTGATGTACCGTATATCTATAATAACGAAGTGTAAAATGATATTCTGTAGATGTAGCGGATGTGATCGGTCCATTTCTGTTGTTTTTCTTTTAGTAGTATGGGGTCATGGGTACCCAGTACCCACCTTACATAATTCTTGTTTATTATTTTTTTATGTTTCTTATGTTAAGTTCTGAGTAATATACATACCTGCTGATCCAATCCTTCCGCTGGATGGCGTAATGGCGTCATGCGTCGCCACACCGAATGGTCGCCTACGAAAATCAGTGCTGGGTGTGGGTCTGTTCTTCACCGAACGCTCCATCACAGTAATAAGCTGAGAAGCGACCAGTTTTGGCCGCTGCGGTGCACAATGCACTACGAGGGGATGTCGCAGCACATATTGTAGCCGTTCTCGGGGATATGGGCAGTGCACTGCTCTGCACACTCTAGTTTTTTGTCAAAGAGAGGAATTAGGAATACAATGGAATACAACTTGTTGGGGCTATGAGTTTCTGTTGTTTATGTACTTGTAGGTATTAGGTAAAAAGTTGCATCATAGCATCATAGATAATATATTATATCATAGCATAGATTATACATACAGATTACATCACAAAATGACCATAGACAAAATGACCATAGACCTCATGGACTTTGTAACAACTCTATGGCGTATAGTAGTGCAGGGCAGTGTTGCCTTTGTCAATATTATTCTGTTTTTTGGTTTCTCTCTTTTAATTATATCCGATCCGAATGGACCGAATGAATGGTCTGTAACTCTGTATAGTTAATGTGTACATTTGTGTTATTTGCTTTGATTGTATTGTGTGCTGCGGGTCAGAATAAATATTTTTCTTTCTTTCTTTCTTTCACATAGGCCTCTAGTGACACAAGTATAAACCACCGCGGCCACCACAGTGGCGGCATGTCTGGCACTATAAGTCGGCAGACTGGGATGGTCTGCGAGAATTCTTCGTGTCGTACCCGTGGAGGCGGCTTTGTTTCACTTCAGATGATCCAAACTCCTGTGCAACAGCAGTCGCTGAAGCGATCCTATCGGGCATGGAATGTTATATTCCTAACCGCTGGATCGCGACAGGAGCGAGCAAACGCCCGTGGTTTAATAGGCCTTGCAGAGAAGCTAGAGACCGCAAGCAATCTGCCTATAAGGCTTGGACCACAGCTCTTGCCAATAGGGATCCGGATATCGCTGAAGTGAAGCGTAAATTGAACGCCGCCTCGAGGTCCAGTAAAAAAGCAATAGCCAGGGCTAAGTTCGAGTTCGTTGGCGGAATTGGCGAGCGGCTTGCGCGGTATCCGTCAGGAAGTCGTGCTTTTTGGTCGCTCGCCAAAGCTGCCGAGGGAAACTTCTGCCAGTCCTGCCTTCCGCCGCTGCAAAAACCTGACGGTAGTCTGGCCCATGGCGCTAAGGAGAAAGCCGATCTCTTGGGTCGTCTCTTTGCGTCAAACTCGACTATGAACGACGGGAACGCCGAGCCACCTATTATTCCCAGCTGTGGTGCTTCCATGCCTGAAGTGAAAATCACGCAACGGGTGGTCCGGCGTGAACTTAAATCCCTAGATGTTCGAAAGTCGAGTGGGCCGGATGGTATACCGGCGATGGTGCTCAAGCACTGTGCTCCTGAGTTGTGCCCAGTGCTTACACGCCTTTTCGCGCTCTCCTACTCCACAAGACAGGTCCCGGCTTCGTGGAAGACTGCATTCGTGCATCCTGTGCATAAGAAAGGCGACAGGACAGATCCGTCCAACTATAGGCCTATCGCTATCACCTCGCTGCTCTCGAAGGTGATGGAGCGTGTGATTAACACACAGCTCCTGAGATACCTTGAGGGAAACGATCTACTGAGCGACCGACAGTACGGTTTTCGCCACCGTCGCTCTACCGGTGACCTCCTAGTGTATCTCACTAACCGATGGGCGCAAGCCATCGAGAGCCGGGGTGAGGCTTTAGCGGTCAGCCTAGATATAGCGAAGGCCTTCGATCGGGTCTGGCACAGAGGTCTTCTTGCGAAGTTGCCACGCTATGGACTCCCCGCGGGATTGTGCGCATGGATTGCCAGCTTTTTGTCCAACAGAAGTATTCAAGCCGTCGTCGATGGCAGCTGCTCGGACCGCATGGACATAAACGCCGGTGTTCCGCAAGGCTCCGTGTTGTCCCCGACCTTGTTTCTGCTGCATATCAGTGACATGCTGTCTGATGGCTCCATCCATTGCTATGCAGATGACAGCACCGGTGACACGTATTACACGGGCCGTGCAAATATGCCTAGGTCGGAAGTGGAGGAGAGTCGCGAACAACTTGTGTCCGAAATTGAGACTACTCTCTCTGGAGTATCCGATTGGGGACGACTAAATTTAGTCCAATTCAACCCTACCAAGACACAAGTATGTGTATTCACCGCTAAGAAGGCCCCATTTGTTGTAGCGCCGCAATTCCTGGGCACACCGCTCACCATCTCCACAAGTATCGGGATTCTTGGTGTCGATATCTCCAGCGACGTCCAATACCGAAGTCATCTGGAAGACAAGGTCAAGTTGGCATCAAAGAAACTTGGGGTGCTCAACAGGGCGAAGCAGTACTTCACTGCGGGGCAACGACTACTCCTTTATAAGGCACAGGTTCGGCCCCACATGGAGTACTGCTGTCACCTTTTCGCCGGAGCGCCTGCGTGCCAGCTTGACCCTTTCGACTCGGTACAAAGACGGGCGTTGAGGCTTGTCGGCAATCCCATACTCACAGGCGATGTGGAACCACTCAGTCTCAGGAGAGACTTTGCTTCACTGTGTGTGTTTTACCGCCTATACAATGGTTTGTGCTCAGATGAATTGTTTGACATGATGCCCACAGCTACATTCTATCATCGCACTTCTCGTCATAGGCGGGGAGTTCATCCTCACACATTGCGACCGGAAACGGTGCGCACTGTGCGGTATGAAAGGAACTTCATCCCTCGCACACTCAAGCTGTGGAATGAACTCCCCGCGATGGTTTTCCCAAGCGACTACAATATGGGGTTCTTCAAGAAGGGCATTAGAAGGTTTCTTCAGGGTCGGCAGCGCGAGTGTGACGCCCCTGGTGTTGCATACGTCCATAGGCCACGGTAACCACTTTCCATCAGATGGGCCGTGTGCTTGTCTGCCACCTAAGTGGTATAAAAAAAAAATAAAAATAAAAAAAAAATAAAGCATAAGCCGTGCCGGTCTCTCCCACTAGGTGTAGGGTCCTCCACTTATCAGACTTCCCTGCAGAATGAAGATACAGCCAACCCAAGGTGGTTGGGGACTTCTCCATATATAAATTACTACCCAGATGGGTGATCTATTAAGGTATGTACACGCAAAATGTAATAAAAGGTGTCTATACGTGACCAGAGCCTCGGTTG
Organism: Eilema depressum; assembly: GCA_914767945.1. Taxonomy (NCBI): domain Eukaryota; kingdom Metazoa; phylum Arthropoda; class Insecta; order Lepidoptera; family Erebidae; genus Eilema; species Eilema depressum. Next base: position 3,436,710 of record OU612021.1, read on the forward strand.
CCTTCCTGCCGGTAAGAAGTGACGTCCCACTGGTCCTCGCCCTGTCCGCTTAGGTGCAGACGAGAGGATGCCTTCGTATAGTGACGCGTAAGCTCGGGGCCGCTTCTCCGCTCAACCACGCTCATAAGACACGAAGCTGACTACTACAATCTTGGACCCTAAGACCAAAAAATGAATACTAAGAATTGTCTCTAATGCAGCAGAAACCCATAAGCAGATATCGTGAAGCTACTTACCACGAATTGGGGATCACTGAGTTTAGGTTCTTAGGTTATAAAAAAAATTACAAAGAGATTACAGACTGCACACAAGATGACCGTTATAGGGTCTCGACAAAGTTTTCGCAAGTGCCGGCCCGCCAGCTGACTCGGCCTTTTATAAAGTCTAGCGAAGAACTTTCTGGAAAAACACCAAATTTCACCGCTCCTTCATGAGCCGTCTCACATTAAAACAACAAGTCACTCCGAAAGTGCGGCAAAATCAGGTGTCATCTTGTAACTACGAACTCAAGGCGGTCCAGGCATCTACTTACTTTAGACGCATTACACCAGCCAGACCATAGTGCTTACATAGACGAGAATCATAGAATAATATATCCCGAGAAATTAGGAACAAAAACTGGACTTCAACGCCTAACTAAAAATCAACATTATTATTTATAATACATAGATAAATCTATCAAAATCAACATTTTCAAAGCTGTTGAAACGCCATCTCGTGACATTAGTGTGTACTAACACCAGTATGCGCCTTACAGCACAGCCAATCGTGGGTTAAGAACTAGAGAAGCGTAAGGGCAAAATCACAACTTTACAGGAGGGCCGAAAAACAACTCAAATTTACCTACCGTTATCTTATAGCTCTTGTCACGCAAAATCTATAGTAGTTATCTGTGTGATTTTTACTTATAATAATGCTTTATTTATCGGTTAAAGAATGGTGTAAAGTTTTAGACAATCGAAAAATGTTTTTATTTTAATAATGTTTATTAATCAAAAAATAGTTGACCTACGCCATTATGGCTGAAAAAATGTATGGAATGCAACGGGACTTCCGTTATAATGACCTTAAAATTGGTAACAAAAATCTTCACAGATTAATAATCTCTTGAGGCGGCTACTTTTTTTTCTTTTTTATACCACTTAGTTGGCAGACCAGCACACGGCCCACCTGATGGAAAGTGGTTACCGTGGTCTATGGACGTATGCAACACCAGGGGCGTCACACTCGTGCTGCCGACCCTGAAGAAACCTTCTAATGCCCTTCTTGAAGAACCTCATGTTGCGGTCGCTTGGGAAAACCATCGCGGAGAGTTCATTCCACAGCTTGAGTGTGCGAGGGATAAATTTCCTTTCTTACCGCACAATGCGCACCGTTTCCGGTCGCAATGTGTGAGGAAGAACTCCCCGCAAATGGCGAGAGGTGCGATGATAGAATGTAGCTGTGGGCATCATGTAAAACAATTTATTTGAGCATAAATCATTGTATAGGCGGTGGAAAACACACAGTGAGGCAAAGTCTCTCCTGAGACTGAGAGGTTCCACATCGCCTGTGAGTATGGGATTGCCGACGAGCCTCAATGCCCGTCTTTGCACCGAGTCGAAAGGGTCAAGCTGGCACGCAGGCGCTCCAGCAAAAAGGTGACAGCATTACTCCATGTGGCGCCGAACCTGTGCCATAGCCTGTGCCTTATAAAGGAGGAGTCGTTGCCCCGCAGTGAAGTACTGCTTCGCCCTGTTGAGCACTTCGATGCCAGCTTGACCTTGTCTTCCAGATGACTTCGGTATTGGACGTCGCTGGAGATGTCGAGACCAAGAATCCCGATACTTGATGGTGAAAGGTGTGCCCAGGAATTGCGGCGCTAACAACAAATGGAGCCTTTTTAACAATTTACTCAATTAAATTCGTGTTCGACCTGCAAATGGTTATAAAAATCATGATATGTCGAAGGAATAACTCCAGATAACTAATAACTTCATTATAATGCAGACGATAGCACCTTACACGGGAGTTATCACGGACATCCTGTGGCCAAGCAGTCTGATATCGCGGCAAAGAGGCAGCTTCTTGTCAGTGAACTTGACCGGACCCTGAACCTCGTTTCTCAATGGGGCTCTGAAAACCTAGTTGAGTTCAATGCCAAGAAGACGCAGGCATGCGCTTTTACAGCAAAGGTATCTTTTTTCCTTCCCCTTCCAACTCTTCAGAGCACGCCACTGCCACTACAGGACAATCTCAATATCCTAGGATGTTCGCTGCAAACTGAACAACAAAAACTACATCGAGAGTATCATCAAAACAGCATCGCGTAAACTCGGAGTCCTGAACAACGTGAGACGTTTTTTCACGCCGGAGCAGCGGTGTCTTCTCTACAAGACACAAATTCGCTCTTGCGTGGAATACTGCTCGCATCTCTGGGATGGCTCCGCAAAGTACTTACTAGATGCTCTCGACAGGTTGCAGCGACGTGCGGTCCGCATTATTGGGAATCCTGAGGTCACTTACACCCTTGAGCCTTTGCAGTTGCATAAAGATGTGGCATATTTGGCGGTATTTTAGCGTCTCTACCATGGTGAATGTTCTGATGAGCTCTTCCAAGACTAATCCCACCCTCTCCTTTCCTATATAGGACAACACGTGCAGGACTCAGATGCCACCCGCATACGGTGCAAAATATTCCATCAAGAACCAAGCGATTCGGCGACTCCTTCTTCTGCCGCACTATTAAGACTTGGAATTCCTTACCAGCTCACGTGTTTCCCTCCTCCTATAGTCCCGGGTCCTTTAAGCGGGGCGTGAAAAAGCATCTGATGAGGCCGTCAAGCTGAGTGCCACCATTGTAACACGGTACATGTCTGTAATGGTGACCCTCTTTTCAGAGACTTTGCCTTCAGCTTACCATCAGGCGAGGCGAAGTCAAATTGACGTGTCCTATATAAAAAAAAAAACTTTTTGGTGTCAAATCAACGTATGTTAGTATTAGACGCGAAAGTGAATCAGACCAACAGAGATTTTATTATGTGCTAAAAGATCGTAATATAGCCTTTAAACTATTATTAACTTAAAAACTGGCTGCATTACTTTCATTAATTCGTACCAAAGTAGCGTATCTCACCCTTGCGTTTTTTTGGCAGGGAGAAAAATCATGGAAGTATACTAAACAAGGTCGCATAAGCAGTAAAGGTACTTTACGTTAATTTGGCGCGAAACAAACTTAGGCCACATAATCTCATTTTCTGCGTTTTAAAAACGTATAACAAGATACGTTATTTGGGCAATTACATTTAAGATATCTTTGGTGTCCTATTCGCGCTGTATATCGAGTTTCGATCGTAGTGCTCGCAACTTTTTTGACAAAATAATGTCAAGATTATTGTAAGTAGGAACACGTCATTTCGGCAGTAAACAGAAAATATATTTTTTGATACGTTATATTTGTACTAAGCAATCTACGCACTTCATCGCTACAGTTTTTTGGCACATAAAAATATGGAGATTAAAAAAGCGAATGGTGAAAAAAAAAAATTTTTGAATTTTTGACCTTACGCTACTCTAGTTCTTAACCCGCGCAATACATCCCGTACGAGTGTAAACGTGTGTAAGAGTATTAAAACAATAGATGTCGCTACTAGTCCTGAAAATTACATGTTACAGGTTATCTTGTAGTATTAAGATTTCATGATATAAGAAAATTAATTCAATGTTTGCTGGAGCGATGTTGGGCGTATGTAAATAGAATTCCCAATTCAATTTTTGTAATAAGAGTCGTTTTAATTTTTCCGTTATGCTATTAACTTAGGGGGTTAAAGGGACAGTTATAAGTACCTGAATTATACATACATACATACAGTCACTTGCCTTTCCCAGTGGGGTAGGGAGAAACCACAGTTTCATCTTTCGCTTCTTCTACGTTCATAATTGCTTTCATGCATGCTCGCCAGTTCCGGGTACTCTTGACATGTTCTTTCTTTAAAATGTCTTCAATGTGACTGACTAGGTCGACCCCTACCGGGTTACCCATTAACCCTCGTTTCATAAATCTGTTTAGTCAGTCTTCTTTCATCTATCCTCTCCACGTGTCCGAACCATCTAAGCATCCCATTCTCTATCTTAGTCACTACAACTTCAACCACCCCCCTACGTTCCCTTATCACAGTGTTCCTCACTCGATCTTCACCTTCACCCTTCATCACTTCACCCGTCATCTTCATCCCGGCTATACTTCTCAGACTTCTCATTTCCACAGCATTCAATTTACTCTCATAATAAAATTCTTCTTCATAACCCTACATTCAATACCGTTGTGACGTGAGTGTGACGCCGCTGGTGTTGCATAGCATACGTTAATAGGACACAGTAACCACTTTCCATCAGATTCCATTTAATGAATTCGTAAATATTCGATTAGATTCGTAATTCAATCACAGAACCCATTTTGTTCGTTTCATTGCACAATTTAGTTTTTGTATGAATAGATTTTGTTGGTAACAATTTTCAGCGTCTAAAAAAACTCAGTCAGGTGTGAGCCTGACATGCACTTGATTCTGTACCATCGTATAAAAGCTATGTCCTTTTAAAAGTTTTATAATAAGCATAAAATAGTGATGTTATAATAAATATACGTATTTGCAAAGAAGAAACCTAATTCTCATACAAACATGGATTTGACGATGATATTGAAACTATATTTACGCAACTATCAGCATTGCCCAGTCAGTTAAACAAGGCATTTTTGAACTACTTGAAGTAGAAGTACGAAAATGAGGTTTAAATGGTGTAAAATTATTACAGATTAGCGGATGATCTAAATTGTTCAATTTGTTAGGCCTGAAACTTGAATTCTTCTATTTTTCAGTTGTCTAACGATTGAGACCTTAGATAATATATTGTTCGTTGACAGATCTACATACAACGAAGTTTTAGTAAAAGGTTCCCTTGTTTTTCGGGAACGGAACCCCAAAAATCTATGCACCTGTGCGCGTGGTTGAACTCGAAATGGATTTTCATTCCCCTCAATCCCATTATTTAGATACATAGTATTTTGTACATTTTATTTTACACGCTGAATTTCTCTCGTATTCAAAACCTTTTTATACAGATTGAAGAACAAAATTTGAATATAAAATCCATGTAAAATATGTGTGCAAATAAGAAACATTTTACTGGTAAGAAAGTTTTGCCCGAGTTGTCGATGACTTACAACTTTTTGATTCACTGAATGACAAATGCGGTTGGCGGAGTGTTAAGTGAATTTATGGGCTGTTTTTAAAGATTTATATCGCGTGGTAAATTTAAAATAACACATTTAAAATGCGTCGTTAAGTAAGTGTAAAATTAATTATTATCAGGTTTTTGTATCTTCCCTTTTGTCTTTGCGTTTGTGCCGCTAATCTCTATTTATTGTCCATTTAGTTGACAGTTTCATTAACTGCAAGCATGGATGAAAGAATTTTAATAATAATAATAATATCATTTATTTCGGACTAAAAAATCCATACAATGATTGTTAGTATCACAACTTAATAAACTATGTTAGTACATCTTATCCACTAATTAAAATTAACCAAAAATAAATTACAATTGAAAATATATCAATTCATGTATCTTCCTGAAGCATCAGGGCCGCCATTATGAATTTTCATGTACATTTCATGTACAGAGTTGAGTGGCAAAAACTGGACTTGCTATTGTCTTTTGTTTATTCTGTTTTTTTATGAAACCTACTTCCTCTCGAGGTTCACCCACGTCACGGACAGCGATTTCATATTCAAGTCAAAAGTGTAATTTGTAATTTCATTTAAATCTCTGTTTTATTTCTTAAGAGATTATATGAAGTTTATTTAAAGGTACATAACTACCTACCTGGTTTCAGCCCTGTATCAACCAATGTTAGACTGTTAGATAATACTCATACACTAGTGTCGAAACAACATTTCAACGATTGAACTGAAAAGTTGATTGAATTCAGTTACGACACTTTACAGATAGTGTAAAATACTTAGCATATTATTCAGTACAGAAATTGAAAGATTTATTTAATGCCTACAATATTTATGCTTCAAAATACAATTAAGAAAACCCAGTTAGAAACGGCTGTGAAATTAGTCAAATGCAGTTATTCGATACATCGATTTGCAAATAAAGTTTAATGAACGAGTAAATTCAATCTTTCTTCAAGATTGAATAATTTGTTCATTAAACTGAACTGAAACCGAATTGTGTCATAATCCCCGTAATAATGTTTAAGACAATGATAATCAGCCCCATAAAGTTAAACTAATCAAATCAGACAATGATTCGCATAAAATCGATTTGTAATAAAGTTTACTCGCTTTCACGTCATAAACTGATAAAACTGTAAGGCGATAAGAATTAGAGCTTGGATGTGCTTAATTTCACGGGTTATGAGGTGCCCTTTCAGATATTTAATGTTTATATCTCGACATTAAAGGAGACGGTCAACAAATTGAATGGATACCTTCGAATATTTCGGAGAAAGATTTGAGGAGATACGCCATTATACGTTAATCAAATCAAATTAAATCTCAAGCGTAAAACAATATTACTTAGTAACATCGGGCTATAAATAATTTGTAATCAACTTGACTCTATCTCGTTTAAGGATTTATGACCAATTAGCTTATGCCCCTGACTTCGCCTGCGTGAAATTTAGATCCTGCACTGCAATTCACTAAGCGAGCACAACGATGCGAGGCGCAACGTTGTGCTCGATAGAGATTGTCATTGGTCGGATTGTGTCACGTCATTGGAAATCGACCAATGACAGTGTCTATCGAGCACATCGTTGCGACTCGCATCGTTGTGTTTACTTAGTGAATTGCACAGCTGTTCCCACTACCCGTAGGAACCATTTCCCGGGATAAAAAGCCTATGTATCCATTCCTGTACCAAATTTCAGCTAAATCCGTTTGTCGTTAGTATCTCCTGAATCACCATAACACTATAGCGACCAAACCAACCATTTTTTTATATAACACACCAAAAGCCTCATACGTTTTCGTAATACTATTAATTCGGTCTGTGTGATGCCTATAGGTAACGCGATACCTCGTAGGTCTGAAACGGGTCACCTGTGTGAGGTGGGGACTCATTTTTAGCGAGTTAGCTTTAAATTAATTTTATATTATAACTATTAATAATAGCATAGTTAATACTAAAGCCATCCAAAAATTTAATTTATATGCGACCACTTAGATAGGTAGCGAGTAAGTAGACAGAAATGAAATCAAAGGTTCGCAACATACATTACATTCTTCTTCCACTTAGCGTTAATTCCTAGTCGCATCCGTAGCTTTCAGCTCGGAGTCTGGGGTCCGCTTAACCAGTCTTAACTACGGATTTGGCTAGACCTCGATATTTTCCGTGAAGCGATTGTCATCTGACCTCCACAACCCAATGTTAACATTGGGCGATATCGAAGCTTTGCAGTTAGACCGTTAGTTTTTGGATATTTTTAGGGCTCCATCTACCCGTAACGACTGCCATAGATGTTCTTATGGCAACCGGGACCGACGGCTTAACGTGCTCTCCGAGGCACGACTAGACCAATGCAAATACTCATATTTCATTCACACAAATATTTGCACTGAGCGGGGATCGAACCCGCGCCTCCTGCGTAGCGGCAGCGTTCACTACCGCTACGCCACGGAGGAAAGTTTAATTCAAAAAGATCAGGCCTGGTTCTTTTAGTTGCTTGCTACAGTACCACCAGTTATCGTAACTATATATCAATATACCTTTGAAATGTTCCCGCCATCGGTGTCTTTAAATGTCGGTCGTCTACCAAAAGACAAGCAAATGTAGATCATGTAACATTAGTAGACCAAATATTTATGTATCGAGTTCTCGGCCACCTCATTTCCTCCCATGCGGTGTCGTACAAGGCGAATAAGGGGCTGTTTAACATCAGATAAATATATACAGCCCAGACTCACCTGTGCCTAACTCTCCAGGGATAAATGCATGATATAATAAAGGAGGATATAAATTATTATAGTATTTCAATCAAAAATTTCCGCAACGTCACGCAGTTTTGTTCCAATGAATGGTGCTCACTCACTCCCGCTATCACTGACACCCCACACCCGCGGATGATCCAGTAACGAAAGCCATTTTGGAAACAGATCCATTTGCTAAAAACCCGTTCCATTACCGCGATTTATTCAATTATTCAGCAACAAATGAATTACTGACTTTTTTGCTATGTAAAAGCTTTGTTGAAAAATGATTATTTCAGAATACGTTTAAGGTGACTGTTCACCAGGAGTACAGGAAATACATTTTATTGAGTATCATTCAATCTTCAAAGGATAATTTTGATACAATTGACACAAATATCAACCTATATGTTTTGTCTTCAACAAGTCACAGTATTTTCAACTCCGTGCTGCTATAAAGAATTTTTGTTTTTTATACCACACGCAGAAAAGCACACGGCCCACCTGATGAAAATTGGTTACCGTGTCCTATGGACGTGCACAACACCAGGAGCTTCCACTTATGCTGTCGACCCTGAAGAAATCTTCTAATGCCCTATTTGAAGAACCCCATATTGTAGTCGCTTGGGAAAACCACAGCAGGGATCTTCATAGAAAAACTCAATAACACTAGTCATTTATCCTAATTCTAACCTCATCTGCAAATCGGTTTATCGGTTTGTCGTCAATTGGTAAAATTGACGAGGAGAGGACGAGGTTCAGACGCAGGATTTTCTTCCAGCGACCTCTCAACGTCGCTCTCGTTATAGCAAAATCAAGCGAAATAATAAAAGAGTAGACCTAGGACTCCAAAGTTGTGGATGCAAACAGGACTAATACTGAGATAATGTTTGAACGTAAGAGTTCTTGCAAAGTAGTCATAGCTACGTACTAAAACTGTGCCACTTTTGCAGTACATTTATTTTCTCGTGGCGAGTTTCATTTGTAGCATTTTACTTATTAACATAATGTATGGTATCATGCATATTAAATGAAATGAATATTCATAGTGGACCAGCAGCTTTATATAAAATGTGGCTACAGCCTGCAGAGCTCAAGAGGTGAAAGCTCACTTTTGTTTAATTGAAAAGGGTCAAAGGTTATTCTGTTAACGATGGATTATAGACGTTTATTTTTATGTGTCACGTTTCGATTATGCTCTTGGATGTATGTACAACATATTGCAGGAAACCTTCGTTGGGGCGATCACGTTTTGTCTTCCTGAAGGTCAATTCTCATGATGCAGTAGGCGGTATTACGTACGGTTGTTAGCAGTAAACGGTATTCTTGTAACATTAAATTTTCATGGCCATCGTGATTATTTTTGACATTTGGAAGATTGTAATTGAATAGAAATTAATTACGAATAGACATCAAGTCCAGAATAAGCTCTGGTTGTGTGGATAAAAGCTTAAATGCTAGTTTGACATCTTAAATGATATGTAGGTCAATAATCTCATTGCCAGCAGACTGAACAGTGGAGAAGCAAAAGCAGGAAAGCAGACTGTAGACTCAGGGGTGAAAGCTTCGGATACAATGCCGATAGGGAAACCAGCATCTGACTAGCCTCAGCGTCAGCAGGTGCAGCTGCTTGCATGTAAGGTTGATAATACAATCAATTATAATGAAGATGAACATCGCTTTATAAACCATTTTCTAAGTGAAAACGTCTTTAGATGCATTGAACACTTTTTGGGTCAACAGAAATTATGGGACTCCGTCACCGAATGATTGGGCCCATTCTGACGAAAAACAGAGAGTTCCTGTGCCGTCAACGCAGAAGACAAAGCAGGACAAGCCTTTGGTCTTCCCACTAACAGCACTTAATTCTCTAGTGAGCTCTAGATACCCTACTTATCTACCCGGGGGCGAATTGGGGACTTTTTGGTCCCACACCGGAAGAGGGCCAGATCGAGAGATATGGCCCTGGGTCGGCCGGGGTGCGAGGGATATGGCTACGACAATCTCACCTCCGGCAACCGACGGCCCACAGACGGCGTGCGTCGGTTCGACATAACCTCCTCCTCCAGCTTCGGCGAGGGAAGTATCGGTGGGGATTTTTCGCACGATAAAAAAAAAGATACCCTACTTATTGCCGGATACACAACACAAGGTTATTTATTATGGCCGCGGCTGTAGGGTGGAGGTACTTCCCCAGTCGAACGCTCAATTAGAACGGGAATATCATTGTGTCCTGTCTTCTTAAGAGGGTGTTACATGATAGGAATACCTCCCTAAAGATTGCTCCGTATGTCTTTTTTTTTAGTATTAGTGACTAAAATTACTAACTATGAAGAACATCAGTAATTTTAGTCCTCCTACGCCCCCTGCCTATTATATGAAGTATTAGCTGACCCGGCGAACTTCGTACCGCCATATTTTCTGATCCCGTTCCCGCTGCATATCTCTAAAATCAGTGTTTCTCTACAATATCATGCATGTATTATTAAACCTTCCTCTTGAATCAATCTATCTATTAAAAAAAACGCTTCAAAATCCGTTGCGTAGTTTTAAAGATTTAAGCATACATAGAGACGGACAGACAGCGACAGCGACTTTGTTTTATAATATGTAGTAATATGGAATATAACATCAAGGTGCATTAAAACGAATACATAGTACGAAAATCTTATTATACTAAAGCCAAGACACAAGAATTTCACACGAGACAGTGAATTTAATATAAGATGGTACACAGACTTCTAAAATAAGACGACAGATGAACAAACACGTACAGTCAACGACAAAATAGCTTCACAAATTCTAATTTATTTATCACTCTAGTTCTTAAGTCTTTCTTAAAATAATTAAAAAAACATGGCATAAAATTCATCCTACAAGAGTTACTACTTTTGAAGCAATTATTGATACATGTGTTCCAATGTTCTCGTATTTAACAGGATTGTAAATATTTTAGTGTTAAACAACTGTCGAACGTCGTTGTTGACTGTACTTTTTAGTTGGGATTGTGAGATAGTTCCATAACTTTCTGCGACTAACTTCTCAGAAACATTTTCAAACATGTCAGGCAGGACCCTTTCACAAAGAGAAAAGGCAATAAGATTGTCCCTCAAAGAGTGCCCTCGCCAAGTCGAGCAAAAAAGAGCGGCACGGCCGTAACACTATTTTCTCGAAGCACTTCAGGCCATTTTCGACCCCCTAGAACTTCGTTGTGGATGAACTTAGAAGCCTGAATATTCGGTTACCAAGTGGGCTCTGTATTACCACTATGTATTTCAAATTTCATTCAATTTGAACCAGTAGTTTAGGCATTATAACTAGTCAAAGTTTGCATGTTTTGTAAATTTTGTCACTCACTGACTGACCGATCATCAAAACTCTAAGGCACTTCTAGCAGACGTAGAAGCCTCAAATTTAGTACATAAGTAGTGTTTAGTGTACAACTCAAGGGAAAATTAAAATATTCTTAAATTTCAGCAATTTCACCAACTGCATAAATAACTTTGTAATCTCATATAAATATATAGGATTACAAAGTTACATTTGCAGTCCATCCCTAACATACTAATAACAGTCTAACGAAGTATTATAATAAATGCGAAAGTAACTATCTGAGCGTCTGTTATTAGTGTTATTTTATTAGTTATTAGTGTTATTACGCTTTCACGCCTAAATTCAATAAGTAACATTTAATTTTTTGTGTAGAATGTCCTGCAATATTTATTTATTTATTTATTTATTTATAAATCAATGCCTAAACTACTAACTGAATAAACTTGATGACGAAAACTGAAGAAGTGGGAGTGGGAGTGGGAGTGGGAGTGGGAGTGGGAGTGGGAGTGGGAGTGGGAGTGGGAGTGGGAGTGGGAGTGGGAGTGGGAGTGGGAGTGGGAGTGGGAGTGGGAGTGGGAGTGGGAGTGGGAGTGGGAGTGGGAGTGGGAGTGGGAGTGGGAGTGGGAGTGGGAGTGGGAGTGGGAGTGGGAGTGGGAGTGGGAGTGGGAGTGGGAGTGGGAGTGGGAGTGGGAGTGGGAGTGGGAGTGGGAGTGGGAGTGGGAGTGGGAGTGGGAGTGGGAGTGGGAGTGGGAGTGGGAGTGGGAGTGGGAGTGGGAGTGGGAGTGGGAGTGGGAGTGGGAGTGGGAGTGGGAGTGGGAGTGGGAGTGGGAGTGGGAGTGGGAGTGGGAGTGGGAGTGGGAGTGGGAGTGGGAGTGGGAGTGGGAGTGGGAGTGGGAGTGGGAGTGGGAGTGGGAGTGGGAGTGGGAGTGGGAGTGGGAGTGGGAGTGGGAGTGGGAGTGGGAGTGGGAGTGGGAGTGGGAGTGGGAGTGGGAGTGGGAGTGGGAGTGGGAGTGGGAGTGGGAGTGGGAGTGGGAGTGGGAGTGGGAGTGGGAGTGGGAGTGGGAGTGGGAGTGGGAGTGGGAGTGGGAGTGGGAGTGGGAGTGGGAGTGGGAGTGGGAGTGGGAGTGGGAGTGGGAGTGGGAGTGGGAGTGGGAGTGGGAGTGGGAGTGGGAGTGGGAGTGGGAGTGGGAGTGGGAGTGGGAGTGGGAGTGGGAGTGGGAGTGGGAGTGGGAGTGGGAGTGGGAGTGGGAGTGGGAGTGGGAGTGGGAGTGGGAGTGGGAGTGGGAGTGGGAGTGGGAGTGGGAGTGGGAGTGGGAGTGGGAGTGGGAGTGGGAGTGGGAGTGGGAGTGGGAGTGGGAGTGGGAGTGGGAGTGGGAGTGGGAGTGGGAGTGGGAGTGGGAGTGGGAGTGGGAGTGGGAGTGGGAGTGGGAGTGGGAGTGGGAGTGGGAGTGGGAGTGGGAGTGGGAGTGGGAGTGGGAGTGGGAGTGGGAGTGGGAGTGGGAGTGGGAGTGGGAGTGGGAGTGGGAGTGGGAGTGGGAGTGGGAGTGGGAGTGGGAGTGGGAGTGGGAGTGGGAGTGGGAGTGGGAGTGGGAGTGGGAGTGGGAGTGGGAGTGGGAGTGGGAGTGGGAGTGGGAGTGGGAGTGGGAGTGGGAGTGGGAGTGGGAGTGGGAGTGGGAGTGGGAGTGGGAGTGGGAGTGGGAGTGGGAGTGGGAGTGGGAGTGGGAGTGGGAGTGGGAGTGGGAGTGGGAGTGGGAGTGGGAGTGGGAGTGGGAGTGGGAGTGGGAGTGGGAGTGGGAGTGGGAGTGGGAGTGGGAGTGGGAGTGGGAGTGGGAGTGGGAGTGGGAGTGGGAGTGGGAGTGGGAGTGGGAGTGGGAGTGGGAGTGGGAGTGGGAGTGGGAGTGGGAGTGGGAGTGGGAGTGGGAGTGGGAGTGGGAGTGGGAGTGGGAGTGGGAGTGGGAGTGGGAGTGGGAGTGGGAGTGGGAGTTGGAGTGGGAGTGGGAGTGGGAGTTACAAATTACTGGGACTTTGACTGGGACTGGAACTGGAGCTGGGACCGGGACCGGCACTGGGACTATCCGGCACAGAGAAACCAGAAAGGGAATCTACAAAAAGAACTGAAATCCCATCAAAAACAATACTTGTAAAAAAATGAGAAGCCTCGCCGCCCTCGGTTCTTCTACCGCAAAAAGTTGTGAGATCCATGTAATACCAAGTCGGTTAATTTATTCAGTTCCTACTTCAGGGACCTTCTGTCCTAAGTTATTATGTAATAAGCTTTAATGTTATAAATAAAATAAATTGACTTGGCCATCGCATGTAAACACAATCTATCGCACATTAAATAAGATTGTTTAGTGCGATTGCCAAGACAGTTTATTATATTTAGAACATAAAAACTTATTACATAATAACTTAGGACAGAAGGTCCCTGAAGTAGGAACTGAATAAATTAACCGACTTGGTATTACATGGATCTCACAACTTTTTGCGGTAGAAGAACCGAGGGCGGCGAGGCTTGGCATTTTTTTACAAGTATTGTTTTTGATGGTAAAAGTATACATTAGTAGTCACTATTACAGTTTAGTCAATAAATTAGTCAAATAACCTACCCCCGACCGTTCATAGCGCAAAAGTGGCCATCACACTCACCGAGTTTCCACACTGGATTGCGATGGCCAGCTTTTGCACCAGGAACGCTGCGGCTTCGGAGGAGCGGAGATTAAGATTACATCTTTCTTAGATGAAATATTTTACAGAAATCACTACCTTTTTTTTTTATCGTGCCAAAAACCCCCACGGATACCTCCCCGCCGGAACCGGAGGAGGAGGTTATGTCGGACTCGAACCGACTAAAACGCACGCCGACTGTGGGCCGTCGGTTGCCGCAGGTGAGATTGTCGTAGCCATATCCCTCGCACCCCGGCCGACCCAGGGCCATATCTCTCGAACTGGCCCTCATCCGGTGTGGGGACCACGGAGTCCCCAACTCGCCCCCGGAAAAAAAAATCACAGAAGTCACTACCTATCATCAGGTGGACCATATACTTACCTACCACCTAAATGGTATAAAAAATAGAATCTTTTGAGAGATATACTAATAAAATATCAGCTTGATTTTTTGGCTAATGTTTTCTCCGTCCCACAACTCTCCCTGGGTCCATTACAATATTGATCTAGAGTGCGATTAACGCTCACAGTAGCCCTTTAGTTATGCCTGAGTGCTAAAGATTAATGGACAGTGAAATTATCCTTCAGGGTTACCATTTGTTAAAAATGTTTATTGTAATAAGTAGCTGGCTAATAATAATGGTAAGGAGTGCTATAAATATGCCTGCTAGTATTAATAATAGTTATAATTTGTATTTGTATTAATAAATAGGTATATTTATTTAGCTGGTTACGTAGGTAGCAAATGACTGGTAATGACCCCCGCCAGGCCTAGGTAAAAGGGGTAGGCCCAAGAAGTCCTGGCTTGACATCGTGGAGGGTGCGTGCAAATGGTCTCACAACCATGGACGCCCAAGATCGTGTGAAGTGGAGTAGGAAGAGCCGAAAGGAGGACCCTGAGCTTCGAAGTTATCTTGGCCACGGATGCAATCAGAAAAATGCGCATAATGATTAGCTGTAGTTGTTATGTATTTCTGTATTTCTTTTGGTAAAATAATCATTATCATTATTATTTTCTGTTGAATAAAATTTTAAAGCATTCTAAGTATTCAAATAGATTAAGATAGAAAAAAGAGAAGAGGAGAGAAGAGAATTTGGAGCACTTGGTAGCTAGGCGTGACTTAGTAACTCAGTGGTCAGAGCATTTCCCCTGTAAGGGACTGGTCGCCGATTCATGTTCCCGCTCGAGTCGTTTTTTTTAACCCCCGACAAAAAAGAGGGGTGTTATAAGTTTATAAGTTTGACGTGTGTATGTGTGTGTGTGTGTCAGACTGTCTGTGGCATCGTAGCTCCCAAACGGCTGAACCGATTTCGATTCTGTTTCTTTTATTTGAAAGATGGTTTAGTCGAGAGTGTTCTTAGCTATGTTTCATAAAAATCTATTCAGCCATTTGAAAAATATGAGGAGTGAAAGTGGCAATGCAAACTCTAATATTTTCAAGCCAATATAGGTACCCGTGTTGGTATCAAATGAAAGGTAATAATTTATACAGCAAGTTTTATGGGCGGTTGCCTATAAAAAGCATGAATAAAAAAATAAAAAAAAATTTGAAAAACCCCCGGCCCAAAAAGAACCTATAAAAAGTAAAATAATAACCGCCGTCTGACCGTCAGGGGGGTATAGAGCATACAAAGGTACTTAGCGGTCCCCCGACGAGACAAATGACAAAAGGGTCAATACTTAGGGTAGGTCATAATGTAATAGTTATTATTTTACTTTTTATAGGTTCTTTTTGGGTCGGGGGTTTTTAAATTTTTATTACCTATCTCAATCGATTCAATTAAAATGACATAAAAAACAAGTAAGTCACCCTTGAACATTTTAGTTCAAAGCGTATCCACAAAATCCCCGTTGTCATAGCAACGGTAATGCCATTTCCTTCATCCACTCTCGACAGTGACATCACACGAGCCGACAAAAGCCAACATTTTTTTCATCCGTCCGTTTTAATTGACTATACGACGGTTGAGGCACAAAGATAAATGAACCCCAAATGAAACTAAGCCTTTTTACTTTTATTACATCGTAAAATACACTTTAGCGTGAAAGGAATAAGGTGTAGTTTTAGGTTTTTTGATAAATCACGTGGATACTAAAGTCGGTTTTCTGGCTGTGACGCAAACATGTATTTGGTGTGGCCCTCCTATTGTGCGTTCCTGTGAATCGTATGTTAGTCATTTACGGTGTCACATGAGATTATATAATATATTAATTAAGGAGGTTATTAAAAACGTTTGCTCACTTCAGGCCTGTGTTATTATATACACAGTTTCTTATATACTGTTTGTCTTGTATTTAATTGTGTTTATGGAGAGGTATAAAGGCATGTTCACAAGATACTTTTACGGTTAGTGCAATTTGAATAACTTTAATTTTGCCCGAGATTTGCTGTGTAACTCACATCAAGCTCGGATATAGTATAATTTAATCTTATCTAAGTATTGCATTTATGTTGCAATAATTTGTAATCTCACGCCCGCTTTCATTAAAATAAATTAGGGTAACTGATATTTTCTGAATTGTATTATTACAAACAATTAGAGAGGTTCTTATATGTATATGTTCGTACAGGGTCGGTGGCAAGAGTAACCACTTTCCATCAGGTGAACCGTGTGCTTGTCAGCGACCTAAGTGGTATAAACAAAATCTACCACCTATTGCGCGCTCTATCGGCTGAACGGATCTAGTTGAAATTTGGTACAGGGATGAATTATAGATAACACATTTATATACCACCAGCGGACCCGGCGAACCTCGTACTGCCATATTTTCCGATCCCGTTCCCGCTGCATATCTCTAAATTTATTCAGTGTTTCTTCACAATATTATACTTTTATTATACTTATAAGCCTTCCTCTTGAATCACTCTATCTATTAAAAAAAACCGCTCCAAAATCCGTTGCGTAGTTTTGAAGATTTAAGCATACATAGGGACGGACAGACAGCGACAGCGACTTTGTTTTATAATATGTAGAGATGATAGTGATAGTGGAGAGATAGTTATTATTTTATCCCTGAGAAAGGTTTTCATGCGTTAAGGGTACAAGATTAGAATACCACGCTATCAAAGCCGTGGGTAAAGCTAATACGTAAATAAAGATTGAATTTATGGGAGGAAAAAATTATGTACGAATATATCATTCATTTATTTGGGGTTCAACGAAAGGGTATATTATATTCTTGTCCATGGCGTCAATTATAAAGTGAAGCCTCGTTTATTTGAGCTACAGTCGCGTGACTAGAAAACTGTTTATTTTGTTCAATAAGGCTGCTCGTTCACTGCGACTTTTTTATCGATTATATCGCACGTTGTGTAAACGCGCTATTCAGTCTCTACTATCGCGCACGTTAATCGACTTTGCAACGTGCGACAGAAGCGATCATAATTCGCGGTTCTATGTATCAAAGCAAACGTTTGGTTGTTTCGACATTGGGGAAACGACAGAGGCGAGTGGCGGGAGTTGTGCTGAATTACGTTTGCTTATTGACTGAAGTTCTACAGTATCGCGACAAAATCAGCTGTGCAATTCACTAAGCAAGCACAACCATGTGAGTCGCAACGATGTGCTCGATAAAGATTGTCATTGGTCGAACTCCAGTGACGTGACACAATCCGACCAATGACAATCTCTATCGAGCACAACGTTGCGACTCGCATCGTTGTGTTCGCTTAGGGAATGACAGTGCTGGCTCAAGGTACACAGTCAGTGACAGCATCGCGACTGTTTCGATGAGAACGCGCGATATCATCGCTACAAAAAGTCATCATGTGTAAGTGGCCTAAGATTTTAGTGAAAACAAAATTGTTTTTGTTACTTCATAAGCAGAATCTTTAATGAGAGTTTTAGTAGTTTTAAATTGTTATTATCCACATTTTTCAAGTAAGTAAATTCGGTTCAGTTTCTAGTATTCTTTTCAAAATTAGACCAAGATAGGCACTGATTACTTCTTGAAGTCTCACTATCGTTATAAAGACTTCGTGCCTCGATTGCATCCAAGTTGGAGTCCGAGATCCACCTGCTGGCGTTTCCTTTTCCACTTCGCACAATCTTGGGCATTCATGATATTCACTATCATTGGCACGCATCTTACTCTTACCGACGTTAATTCAGCACTTCTTGATACAACACTATCTTTTTTTATCGTGCGAAAAATCCCCACGGTACCTTCCCCACCGGAGCTGGAGGAGGAGGTTATGTCGGACTCGTACCTACTAAAACGCACGCCGTCTGTGCGCCGTCGGTTGCCGGCGGTGAGATTGTCATAGCCATATCCCTTGCTCCCTGGCTGAAAGGGTCAACGCTACCTACTGGAACAATAGTTCTTGTAACTTGCAATAGGTTAGTGTATTGCAATTTACTTAGCAACACAGTATAACAAAAAAACAAAACTGTAGCTACTTTTCCCCCTTGAGAAACAGGTATTTTTAGTCCTTATACGTGTATATGTATTTTCCTAAGTATCAAAGTCGTAAGTCTTAGTTGTACGCTGTCTAGAAACCGCATTTTCATCCCGCGGGTGACGTAAAAGCTACCAAGGCATCCCAGAGGAAAACCGCACAACTTCTAGTGTTTATATAAATTTTGGTTGAATAAAATAAAAATAAGAAATTTTTGTGTTTTGTAGCCAAGGCAGTGGAATGTTTGGGCTAAACTAACCACACCTGCAAGTTGGGACAAGTTGGTACAGCTGTTGATTGACGGATGAGTAGTAGGGAGGATAATAAAATAAAATAATAAAAATAAAAATTGTTTATTGTCTCAGAAATAAATACAACAGCAAAATGCTTAGAACTAAGGTGTAGGATAATTTCACAATAGGTACTGTAACTGGCTTCCAAACTAGGCTAAAGCCTGTGTGTTGGGAGACAGTGCTCTATCGGTGTCCAATACATGGATTTTGACATAGGATAGATTGCAGTCGCTCTCGCAAAGGTAAACAATCCAATCAAAAACATAATAAGCAGACCCCAGATCGCAAAATATAAGCTTTGAACTCAATCAGGCAAGCACTAGGAGGATTTAGAATTTCCATACCTTTAAAGATAGTAACCATTTTTTTATACTTTAAACTACTTAGGTTGCAGACAAGCACACGGCCTACCTGATGGAAAGTCGTTACCGTGACCTGTGGACGAGTGCAACACTAGGGAGTCACACTCGTGCTGCCGACCCTGTAAGAACAAAGAAATTCTGTGCCGTCAGCGCATAAGTTATGTAGGACAAGCCTTTGGCCTTCTCACTGACAACACAATACCTCATTTTTTTTTATGAATTAACTAAACATTGACATACATACTCGTAACACGCATTATTGCAAGCAAACATCGGTACCTAATTTCTGTTCCGCCAGCTAGTTTAATAAACAAGCAATAAATCGATTAAGAAAGGGAAAAAGAATCGACCTCGGACGGGACTCGAACCCGCGATCTTTCCCTTACAGGGGGAAAGCTCTGACCACTAATTAATCGATTTGAACAGTTAGCATAGTAAAAAAGCTTCAAAATTTCATTAAGCAATAAATCTTTGATGAAAATAAAACTCATTTGATTTCAAGTCCATCCAGTCCTGTCGTCTAATTAAATAACTTAATTATAACAAACACCTGTGTATTGTTTTATTATTAACCCAATCTATTATTATTCTCAATTTATTTTGCTAATCTCAATTATTTCTCAAGAAGAGTTCCGCTAATTTCGAGGCGCGATTCGGAATGTTCAAATTAAATCGGAGTGGTAATTATCGCCAGCCGGCACTGTCTGGTCTTACACTGTACAAATGAAAATCGAACGATCTTACCAATGAAATTTATTGGACTACTTATATACTTGTTGAAATGTATGAATAAACCTCACCAAAATTACTAGTATACCTAGTGTTGGGGAATACATTATTCGACTGAAAATAATGTTTGTAGGTAGAAAAGGTAGGTTCAACTTCAACTTCCTCTTCTTAATGACTTCTACAGCAAATGGCCTTAATTTTGCCAATGTCAAATTTGCATTAACAGGTTTCTTCAGGGTCGGCAGCACGAGTGTGACGCCCCTGGTGTTGCACGCGTACATAGGCCACGGTAACCACTTTCCATCAGGTGGACCGTGTGCTGGTCTGCCACCTAAGTGGTATAAAAAAAAAAATATATTTATGGCGAAGGTGGAGAATCGGCAAACGTGGCGCATATTGGGCGAAGCCTATGTCCAGCAGTGGACTGCAATAGGCTAATTGATTGATTGATTGATTAATGGCGTAACGCCAATGTCAAGTGTTTCAAGATATTCTACCAGAGCTACGTTAGCCACGACAGTAACTTTGTTTCCGTGTGTCCACACCCCACGAGATTCAGGTGGTTGATCAGGACATGTGGTTGGATTTTAGGGGGCAAGAGGTAGGTGCAAGAAGTCCTGGCTTGACGTCTTGGAGAGTGAAATTAATTAATTAGCGCCTGGGAAGCGGTGGTAAACTTGGTTCTCCTCGTCTGTTTACGTATATCGTGATAGGTATTAATAATTCAATTAGGATACAAAGTAACCCTTATTAACGTGAAAACTTCTGGTTTCTCCATTTACATTTAAGGCCAAGTTCACGAGGAAGAAAAAAAAATCGAATTCACAATTCACAGTTACACTAATCTTGTTTCAATTCGAAATTTTCTAGAATGCTTTGCAATTTTTTTGGATTTTTTTTTCGTTTTTAACTGTTCGTAACGCTAAAAAGTACTCGTATACCTACACTGAAAAAGCCCTTCCTTTAATTGTTTAGGTTTTTTATAGTTTCTTGGTTTATTTACTCATATCATGTCTTGATACATCCTTAAGATTTTTACATTACACGCTTTCAAAATATCAACGATACTCCTGTCCAATTGAGCAGTCCAACTGCGGAAGTACCTCCATCCTACAGAATACCACGGCCATAATAACCTCGTGTTGTGTTCCTGGCGATGAGCCCAGAGCTTACTAGAGAGTTTTTATGCTGTCAGTGGGGAGACCAAAGGTTTGTCCTAATTTTTTCTGCACCGATGGCACAAAAACTCTCTGCTCTTACAAGGTTAGAGTATGACTCCCCTGGTGTTGCAAAGGGCACACGCCCGTTCATAGGCCATGAAAACCCCTTCCCATTAGGTCAGCCATGTGCTTGTCTGCCACCTTAGTGATATAAAAAAATATCAATTTAAGATACAGGAAAAGTTAGCATACATTCTAGGTATTTAAAAAAAAATTATGTTATACTAAGTAGGTACAGTACAACCGACTGACGACGATGTAATTTTTCCTAATTTTAAAATATAATTTAACCTTAAAATGAATTAACATAGTAATTAATATAAATTAAACCATAATATATATCCTGTAATACCAACCAGGAACCACAGAGCGATCATGTCGAAACTTCAACAAAATTTACGAAATTAAATTTTCAAAAAGTCGAATCTCGTAATCAACTCCGGCCCAGATGTGGGGGTTTGGAGCCGGGGTGTGTCCCCCGACCCCAGTTCCCAGACACACAACTGAATTATGTAAAACTTTTAATTGTCCTCTCGCCTCACCTTCGTTAAAATTCGACGTGTTTTGTTTGAACACAAGAACTTAGCTGTTCCTAATTTTGCTTTGTTTTTGGAGATATTAAAAATTTATTTTGACAGTTAAAACTGTCCAAAGAAAGTAGTTATGGGCTGTTTTGGAAAATTGCGACTTTGAGGGGCGAACCGGAAGTGCCCAATTTGACTAATACATAGGTATTATAATTAAGTAAATATAAATCATTTAACAGACTACAGACGCCTTCGACAGCGTCTGTGGCGTGGCGGTTGTGAACGCGGCTGCTAACCAGGAGGCACGGGTTCGATCGCCGCATGGCATTGGTCTGGTCGTACCTCGAGCGTCGGTCCTAATTGCCATACAAACATTTATGGCAGTCGTTACGGGTAGTTGGAGCCTTGGGTTGTGGAAATAAGATGGCAGTGCCAAATCCGTATTAGATTTGTATATTTTACACTGAATCATACTAAATCCTTGAGTCCGAACAATCTATTGAATAGGTACATAAGAATATTAATTAAAATACAGCTTGAACATGAACGAAAATTCGACGAAAGTTAAGCATTTTCCCAATTGAGCATTTCGTGAAGGAATCCACGCATTATGTCTCTTCAAACTTTTCCCACTTACAACTCCCGGTATTTTTCCATTAAACTCGACTTTGCATGAAGATATGGTTTGATTGCTTGATAGCGATAAAGGCAACTTATGATTATTTCTTAGCTAGCGTCACTCACGAACACTTTAACGAGTCTCTTTCAGAACACGCAATAAGGTCTTTGTTACTTTATATTGTTGAGTAAATTAGTTTATTTATTCGAAAATTTGTTTACACTGTGCAAATATAAAGTTAGTGAGTTTAAATTGAATTAATAACCATAATAATAAGTACTGATTGCGACCTAAATATTGTTATCATTTATTTACTGACGCCCTGAATGTTTGTCAACCACGTCTACAAAATTGGTTGACAAAAAAGTTGTTGTACAGTTACACTGAAAACTAACCTCAAATCAGTTGGGAAAGGCTCTGAGGATGACTCAAGACGTGCTGGCTTGATGTCTTATAATGAATTGTATTTCAATTTTCTTATTTTTAGGTTGCCAAAGAATGCTGGGATGCGAAGTATATTATGTTCCAGACAATCTTGCACTCCGGCATCAGAAGATCTAAGACGGCGTGTGGTTTCATTCGATTCGAGTCCGACAAAGCCCCCACTCAGCGACGGGGGCTACCCGAAGGGTATCAAAGATCGTGTGAAGTCAAACTAGGAATGCGGAACTGCTCAGCTTAATAAACACGATTGCGTTGACCTTTTATTAGAAACATGCAAACAGAAAATAACCGTTGAAAACTTTGATGGATGAATTTTGATTTTAATCTCCTCTACGCTTCACTTACGTCCGGATTAAGGGCCATTACGCAATGTCGACTAGTCGCCGGCGACTCTGTCGATAGCAACTGATACTTTTATTCATTGATATACATGTTACTGTCTAAAATTTACGCGAATTGCACTCGTTGAAATAAAACTACTTTTCGGCTTCTATCGGTATATTTGTAATTTATTTCAAAATATTTACTGGTTTCAAGCTTCGTCGTCTATTCGTTTCTAAAGTTACGTTTTTTTGACGTCGGACAATGAAGTTTGTAAGTCTATTGGTTTAACTCAATGCTTTCTATAGTTCAAATAGGTGTCTATGCACTTAGTCACCGGTCGCTCGTCTATGTTTTAGTCGCCGAGAGACTGAGTCGTCGGCGACTAGTCGATAGTGGATAATGGCTCTTAGGTTGTCCTTTATTTTATCAAACTATGCGCAAATTTTCAGTAGGTTAATAAACTAATTTAATTAGACGTGTGATATTGGTGTCTGTTGGAGAACTCACTTTAATGGTTCAGGGACGATAAACCGTTCTCTGACCTAATTATTTTAGAGTGATTACCATTGGGTTGGAAGCTCAAGGATGCCACTCATAAACTAGGATACGAGTGATTTTAGTATTACATAATATAAGTATGAAGTTCAATTTAGGTAATTGAAATTAAATTGTTTAACTGATTTTAAGTCAATTTCTTCAGGGTCGGCAGCACGAGTGTGACGCCCCTGGTGTTGCATACGTCCATAGGCTACGGTAACTACTTTCCATCAAGTAGGCCGTGTGCTTGTCTGCCACCTAAGTGGTATAAAAATAGAAAAATGCTACTTACTGGCCTTCTACTTGGGGAACAATGGGCACCTATACGTGTAGGGGACGAATCTACAACATTTATCCCGGCGGAGTCATCTTAAGAGACCAGCGGCCTTACCATAAACCTTAAAACAGGTCAATAAAATTGAACTGTTGTCATTCTGCCAACTGCAAATGTCACTTTGTAATGTCATATAAACATATTGGATTACAAAGTGACATTTGCAGTTGGTAGGATGACAGCAGTTCAATTATTGACCTGTTTTAAGAGTTCATGGTATGGGCCCAGTTGGGTTCGTCGTCAAAAAACTTCATGAAATTATATAGGTGTATTGGTTTTCTTTTTTCCGTTTTCATCAATTTTTAATCATTTACCTAATGCTGTGAAGATTGTTGTACCCATCTAACACCCATAAGACATCGCATTAATTTCGTCATTTTAAAACAATTTTCAAGAAATTCACCGTAATAAAAAAAACACTCTGTTATAAATTTCAAGTGAAATACGAACTAAATTTATCAAAATAGATCCAAATAAAACCAAAGGCCGTTATAAAACTTGGAGAACACCACAGAATTTTTAACTAAAATGTGATCATTTTAGCTTCAAAGTTATTTGAAACCTCCAACCAAGATCTGTCAACGTGAAATCAACTTGGAAAAGAAAAACTTACAAGGCAAAATTCTTAAATGTCAACTTTCAAAGCATTAATAAATAATAATCAAATACGATAGAAGGAATCTCTTGGTCTCCGACTCTTTGTAGTCTAGAAAGTTTAGAGTTTATATGAAGTTCAAACCTTTGTGGGCGTCTCATATTCTACATTATTACAAAATCACTTGAGAAGTTAAATTTTCCATTTGTTTAATGGATACATGGGTACAGTCGCTGTCGGTATTCGCTTAACATAATACGCCATGTTACTGAGAATGTTAACTTTGAAACTTCAGATAAAATAATAATATAAAAAAATTATAAAACAAATACATACCTACATAATAATAAAGCTTTTAACCCTGGAGGGTTAGGCAGAGGTGAATTAACACCCATATTTCGTTAATCACTCTACAAAAATTGTGTAATAAATCAAATAATAAACAAAAACAATGCAAATTTAAAAAAAAAAATCACGGATTTAGACTCCTCTTGTAAGAGACTGGTCCTGAATATAGACTTTTTTTATTTAAGCATATAGAAAAAGTCAACATACTAAGTTTTTACAAAATATTGAATCAAATTGTCCATTAATTTATTTCAAAATAAATACATTTTGTAATTTTTTCAGTGTTCAGCTACTTCTATCGTCAACTGTATCGACTCCAATCGTACCTAATCAAGAATATTTACTTTACATAGAACTTAATGGAAGAGGTTCAAGTGAAGTACCTAACAGACCATGTAATTAATGATGTACATGTTAACATACAATTGAGTAATGGAATTGTTGTAATGGATGATACAAAACGTGTATCATTTATTTGGTTACTTTCGTTTAATGGAGTGAAAACGTGTAGTTTAATGATACAAAATTGATTACTGTTAGTTGTGTAATAATTGATGGTTGTAAAATTTAAGATCGATATTTTTTGTGTCGTTAGTATCTGAACTGAAGAAGTCATTGGCATTTTTTCATTGAT
Source organism: Eilema depressum (assembly GCA_914767945.1). NCBI lineage: Eukaryota > Metazoa > Arthropoda > Insecta > Lepidoptera > Erebidae > Eilema > Eilema depressum. The sequence continues at coordinate 3,462,034 of OU612021.1, forward strand.
TGAGTACACTGTGCTTACGAATAATTCGAAAAACAAATCTAAATATTAGAAATTATTGCTATTTGTAATACAAACGTACTATTTCTTGTCTGTAATTTCATAATAATATTTATGAAACAAATATATTCTGAAGTTATAATGATAAAAGTATTTGTGCTTAATTACGATAGCTGTTAAAATATCTTCAAAATGGTGATAGGTACTTGTACTAAATATGAATAGAACATTCTCGTTGTCGCGTAATTTAAACGATACTAAAAACATTTCTATCAATAAAAATTGATGGAACTCAACTCAGTTTCATCTACCGACGTATTTTATGGTGTTCCAATAGCTACATATCAATTTCGTATGACATTTGTGAGCCCTGCAATAAAGAAAAAATGGGCAGCATCATCTGAAAATAGAGATTTATAACATTGCACAAAGTTTTCATGTTATTTAGGACGATGTTTGTTAACTGCTACATGGCAGTTGTTTTTTATATCTTGCGAATGTCTGAAATAAAATAATTCACCAAAAATAGGAACGTCTATATAATATTATGAACAAAATTGTATTTTACAATAGCATTGTTAATCTTCTGGCTATAATATTGTATTGAAGGACATTCTACACAACGCTATCTAGACCCAAAGTAAGCATAGCTTAACTAGCTTGTGTTATGATGAGTTCTAGAATGCGAATAAACATACTTAGATACTTTTTATTTTTCCATTTTTTTAATATGTGTAGGTCTTTGTAAGTCCGAAGCCATTCGCTGTAAGTGAACTGGTGAATGTAGGTATATTATAGAGGTGGCGATTCATTTATATTGGATTAGATATAACTTCCCAGTAAACAGCAGATCTAGTTGATAAAGTGACCTTTGAAAGGGTCAAGATACACTTACCTATGTGATAAGCAAGTTTAAAGAATGCTTACTAATTAATGATTACTATAGCCCTAAGCGTTCACGACTATACCTAACCTTTACTTAATTGAAAGTAATCACACTGATTACATTTTACAAAATCACATAGCAACAAGAAAATAAATCACGTGAAATTGAAGCCACTTGTGTAGGCACACAAAAACACAATCAGTATAAAATCGACATGATAATTGTCGGCAACGAGGGAAGCATCGCGTGAGAGGTCGCGTGTCTAACTTGATTAAATTCTACTTGAACAGGTCTGTTTGGTTATTCACAGTAGAAGCAACGCCAATGGAAAATACAAGCTATTTTCATTGTACCCTCGTTGCGTGACTTAACTTATGCATTCGATAGAGTGTACCTTTATGAAATATTTTCGGAAATTATAATAATAGATGGTAATGTGAAGAAAGGTGGACTTTGTCATTGTTGACTTTTGGTAATATTTACGTGGAGAAAATCAATGATGTATTATATTCATAGATACGTCATACAAGAAGATGGCCGCTTTCAAAAATGGCGCATACACTGAGTATAAAAACAGTTTACTTACTTATTAAAAATATGTCAATGTTATTAATTTATATGAATTATATATAAGCATCTACATTAATAATATTATATTATTACGAATTTATTATTTGTAATAATATATTTTTTGGTCGCGATTCAGATTGGTGCATAAAATGATGACCAAAAGTCATCATTTTTTTGTCGCCATTTTAGAGTGCGGACAACATATCTATAGTTTATAATATCATAGGAGAAAATATTCTTTCTTAGCACTTATTAAATCAAAAATTTATCTTACAAAGATTTTTTAAATATCATGTAGTTAATTCTGGCCATTCCTCCTTCTAAGAACTTCTGGGTTCGTTTCCAGATTGGCTAAACTGTCATTGGGTGAGGAAATTTTCAGTAGCAGCAAAGAGTCAAGAAAACTTACCCGGTTGATGATGACATAGGATATATACATAATAAAAACATAGCTTAATATATAATAACATTAATTTAATTTAATTAAAATATTGTATCCATTAATTTGGTTAGTAAATTATTATGAGCACACAACTTGTGTTAAATCCATTTTGCTATTAAAAGGTTTTAACCAAGATAAATCACATCAAAACCGCAACCTAGGCAGTATGCAGACCCATATACCATTACTACGGACACATCAATATAAAATTACATGATAAATTCATAGCACGAGCAAACATCGCAATAGGGCAAGGTGTTGCCAGACCACTCCCAACTGCATTAAATATGAACACCATAAATTGAGAGCGTACAACGTTCATAAAAAATGAATCCATTTCGATTTCTATATTCCACGCATCACATACGCCAACTAAAAAGGTGGAACTACACTTCGTTTTAAAGATTTCGCTAGGCGAACTTTTGATCCAATTTCCACCACCAATAGGAACCTATCCCTATAGTAAAATCTAGTTATATCTTATTCCAGTGCATCTGTCTCTGTGCCTATTTTTTCCAGATTCGTTCAGTCGGTATTGCATGAAAGAGTAACAAACATCTATACGTTCGCACATCCGAACAAAATAGTGTGATACGTTATCAGGCTTATTCGGCCATATACAACCATGTATGAAGTGCTCATAAAGTCTAAAATTTTGCTTCATTTTATTTAGAAAATACGCAAATTCTTCAGATTTTCGTTCACTTGTCGATTTTTTATCCACATCCAAGGGCACATAATAGAAGCTGCTAATACGAGAGCAACAGACACATAAATGTTTGTCATGTTTGGCACATCAGTACGAAATATAGATGACATGTATGTTATTCGTTCATTTGATAAATATTTGGGAAAAGACAAAGTTTTTCGTAAGAAAATCCCCATGGATTATCTGGCCATCGACGCGTTTATCTAGTACTTGAACCGACTGAAACCGCACACTGCCATCTCGGATCTCAAATGCCGGGGCTAAAGATACCTGATAAAGCAATTCCTTCGCACCCCGAGATCAGTTTAACCACAAGACAAAATAAAACAAAGTGGTTAGTGAAAATAACGAAGTGTGGTTGCACCTTAAAAGTCTATGAAAGAGGTGGCGGGCAAAAGTCGAAAGAGTCAAATTCACGCTCAATGATTTGGAAAAAAATCAATTACACAACTGTCCCGGGCTTGCATTTTAATAGATAGACCGCAATAGGGTACGGCTACAAATCTAATCAAAGTTGGAGCGAGAAACTATTGGTTAACCTTTGCCACCAGTTTAGGAACTTGAAAGTTCAATTCCAGATGTTTGATTGACATCCACCAATGCTATTTTTAAACTATCGCGGTGTAAACTCATAGTTTTTATGTCTCGGGACTTATCGCGCCCGAAACGTCGGCACAAGTAAGTTCCAAAATAATAATTAATCGCGATAAGTCCCGAGACATAAAAACTATGAATCCACCAATGCGTTCATAAAATAGGTGATTGTAGTGTGATTGAAATATTCAGATGTATTTCGGTATTTTTCTTTATACTTTTTGTAGGTTTGAATGATATTCAGTTCGAATTGAATAAAAAAATTGTTGAATAGTTCGTTTACCAAGACCTCAGCTGTGGCGTAGTAGTAGTGAACGCGGTCGCTACGCAGGGTTCGATCCCCGCTCATGAATATGGATATTTGCACTGGTCTGGTCGTGTCTCAGAGAGCACGTTAAGCCGTCGGTCCCGGTTGCCATATGAACATCCATGGCGGTCGTAACGGGTAGCTGGAGTCCTAGAAAAGGTCCAACAACTGGAATAGCTGCAATGCTTCGATATCGCCTAATGCCTGTATTGGGTTGTGAAGGTCAGGCGGCAGTCACCTCACGGAAATTATCGAGGTCTAGCCAAATCCGCAGTTAAGATTGGTAAAGCGGACCCCAGACTCCGCGGTGAATGCTTCGGATGCGACTGGGAAAGTGGGAATTAACCCTAGGATGAAGAAGATGACTTAAACGGGATATACGGGGTCGAAGTATGCCACGGGCGAAGAAGAAATAAAACCTTTTTGACCTCAGGCTAATATCAAAAACAAAATACTTACAAATCTACAATCGTTGCTTGGTCTGAGAAAAACTTCCGATTAAAATCTGCCAGTGATTTTCATCAACAAATGAATTTTAAATAAAACAAAGAACTTAAAACAACTCGAAAAGTAATTTCACAATTTTGATAGCATTTACAGATTTGAAATTAGAAAAAGAACCAATTTAAATCTAATTGAGTTAGTCTAACGGACAGTACAATGTTGTTCAAAAGTGTTTTATGCATATAATAATCTTTTGGGAAAGTCACGTAAAATATTAGCGGTAATATCATCAGATAACTCGTGTTGAAATAGTTCTCGACTCGTGTATGGTAAGATTATAGTCGTATGAGAATATAATAAACTAGGCGGCCTACCACGACTACGCCCGAAACCTCGAGTCACTCCTTCAAACCATATATCCCTACTAATATTATAAATGCGAAAGTAACTCTGTCTGTCTGTCTGTCTGTCTCACTTTTACGACTAAACCGCTGAACCGATTTTGATGAAATTTGGTATAGAGGTAGATTAGACCTTGGGAAAGGACATAGGCTATGTTTGGTCGCGATAACCGACATCCACGCGGGCGGAGCCGCGGGCAAAAGCTAGTATTTAATATTTTCAAATACTGTAATCTGTCGGATTTGTTGAAATTTATGATTACTACTGCGCTCCCTTAAATAGTAGCGTGATGATGATTTATAGCTTATAATCTTCCTCGATAAGAGAACTATACAATGAACCAGTAGTTCCTTAGATAAGCGCATTCAAGTAAACAAATTAATGAACGAAAGAACGACTGAACACATGAACGAATGAAGAAACATATAAACAAACCAACAAGCGAATGAACGAACGAACGAACGAACGAACGAACAAACGAACAAACGAACAAACGAACAAACGAACAAACGAACAAACGAACAAACGAACAAACGAACAAACGAACAAACGAACAAACGAACAAACGAACAAACGAACAAACGAACAAACGAACAAACGAACAAACGAACAAACGAACAAACGAACAAACGAACAAACGAACAAACGAACAAACGAACAAACGAACAAACGAACAAACGAACAAACGAACAAACGAACAAACGAACAAACGAACAAACGAACAAACGAACAAACGAACAAACGAACAAACGAACAAACGAACAAACGAACAAACGAACAAACGAACAAACGAACAAACGAACAAAAAAACTCTTCAGCTTTATAATATTAATATAGATATAATCTACACAACCCGATTTCCCGACATACCACATGAGTAAACTAGACCCATAAATCGCGCATATTGCCTCGCTCGTATTCCCATAATGTCGCACCTTATTCTTACCTCTTGGCATATTCAGTTCGACAGGCCCAGAGCGATGAATTATAAAATTTCATCGAAGAAACCTTGTTAGTCAAGCAATTAACTGTAGCACCGAAACCTCATAAGATATTCGTCGACGCAACTGAATAATAAAACAAATTTTCAGGTACGTGTTTACATAGAATTACAAGACATGGACGTCGGACATTGCTGTTACAATGCTAGAAGTGTTGATGACTGTTTAGAGGGTGGAACAGAAGATGATTTAGGTGTTGGATAGAAATGTAATTTTTTTAAGTTATTGTGTCTGAAATAGACACTTTTAATCCATATTTTCAGATTCAGATTTTCAGGTCCTTACAGAATCAGCAGCTTGAGTATGACGCTTTTTGGTTTGCACACTTTTATGAGGCATGGTAACCAATTCCCGATAAATAAATTAATAAATATTGTACGACAATCTACACAACGCTATCTAGACCCAAAGTAAGCATAGCTTAACTAGCTTGTGTAATGCGTTATAGAATGCGGATAAACATACACATAGATACATTTTTTTTGTAAATACATACATATTATACATAGAAAATACCCGGACCAATGCAAATATTCATATTCATGCATACAAATATTAGCACTGAGCGGGGATCGAACCCGCGCCTCCTGCGGAGCAGCCGCGTTTACTACCGCTACGCCACAGAGGCACACAATAAGTGGGCCATGTGCTTGCCTGCCACCTAAGTGGTCTAAAAACACAAACTATATTAAAAAAACTGCCTACTTATGTTTCTTCTTCGCTGAGTCAATGGTTCATAAAAAATATTAAAATTTTGTCGGCACAATATTTACCAGAGCCACAGCATTGTCCGTGTCCGTTGTCATACGCAGGTCCTTGATAGTACACACGAAAGGGCACAGTGGGCAAGAGTTTCTTAAGATTCATGAGATTTCGATCGCAGCTAGTAGCTTAACCCTAGAACCGTACCCTGGGGTACAATCAATAAAATTTTTCGAAAATATAAAAAAGTTTATAACTTTTTTATTGTTATACGGTTTGTGTTGCGCTTCCTTGTATTTACGTGAGAAGGAGGGACGCACCGATTCCTTAGTCGGCCGACGGTCTTGCTGGTGATTGGACGCAATACGCTGCTTTTGGGGTACACCAGAACCCCTGGGTTCAACCCCTCTCCAAATAAGTATTGGGGATATATTGAAAAAAAAACGGGAGATACCAGCGGTAAACCCTTCTAGTTTAAAAACTGGAAGGTGTTTTTTCTGTCCGAGGTCCAAAGACCACAAATCACACACACAATGTGTGAAATGCAAAACATATAGGTGTGTTGAACATAAGAACAAAATATGCCAAAATTGTTTGTAGTTCCTTATTATTTTGATATGATTATGATTAATATGTCTGAAATTATTGTGTTAACCCTTATGTAAGTTGATTTCATAATAAAAGTTTATTGATATTCCAAAAAACTGTTATTATTAATGGGGTTACCCAGTACCCCATGGTACCGTTAGTGTATGTCCAAGATGGGTACGGTTCTAGGGTTAAACATCGTACACAGGATTTAAAGTTTGGAGTATCCAATCTTACACAGGTAACAGTGGCCGGACTTTAAAGTACTCGAGAAACATACTTGCTATGTCTTCTAGTTTCTGTTTGACACTGTATACTGAGCGACCAGATCTAGGAACAATTTTATTTGAATGTTTCTAGAATGTTCCAAAAGAGTTATTTTCTCGTCCTTTTAATTTGACTTACTGTGTGTGTTCTACCGTTTATACCATGGTTTGTGCTCAGAAAAACTGTTTGACACGATGCCTACAGCTATAGTCTATCATCGCACCTCTCGCCACAGGCAGGAAATGCATCCTCGCACATTGCGTCCGGAATTGGTGCGCACTGTGCGGTATGAAAGGCACTTCAATCCACGCACACTCAAGCTGTGGAATGAACTCCCTGCGGTGGTTTTTTCTGGCGACTACAATATGGGGTTCTTCAAGAAGGGCATTAGAAGGTTTCTTCAGGGTCGGCAGCGCGTTTGACTTATCAAGACTAACTGTCGTCTAACCTATCAAACGCGAGTTCTATAGCTTCTGTTAGGGTACCTAGCAGGTGAAGTTAGTTTTAGTTTCATAGATCTAAGTGAAGACACATACAAGCCTCTCGAATCTCTTCGATCAATCAAAAAGCAGAAAAGTCTGTCACGTAACTATAACGATTTTTCGATTTTCACCATCTGCCCTCTGGTAGCGTGCTGATAATTCACTTAATAATTTAGCATACTTTAAGAAAATGAGAATTCTTGTAATGAACTGAGTTCTTGACTGTACCAAAACAATACCTTTGACAAGATTCCTGTCAAGTGTAGCGTGGGCTTTAGTCACTTTTTAGTAAAGAAAAGACTAAGTTTCTTTAACAAGAAAATTATCTATTTTGAGACCTTAAGAAAAGCTGTTGAATACTAATGAAATTAAAAATAAGAAGAAGTACAGTCAGCAACAGCTACCTTAATCACATTAGTTTAAAAAAATGTCTTAAGACAATGATCAATGCTTGTTGTATGTTTGGATGTTTGTAACTCAATCACGCTCCAATAGCTGAACGGATCTGACTGAAATTAGGTACAGGGATAGATTATAGTCTGGAATGACACATATGCTTTATTCCGGATATAAGTTCCCATGGGTTGCGAGAACTCGATCAAAATTCCACATGGGCGAAGCAGTGGGCAAAAGCTAGTATATTTTATTTTATGTTTCCACAACATTAAAGAACAAAATCACTTTGTGGATAGAAAATACAACAATAATATTTCTAAAATATAACCGCTTGACTGAATCTGAAGGTACGCTCGAGAGCACACGGCGAAACATCTCACTGCACTGAACCACAACTGAACACCACAAATCAATAGGTACAGTCGCATTCAAAAGTGGCTTAACACTTTCTAAGGTACTGATCACCTTAGCTCTTAAAACTTTCATAAAATATGTATGGGAGTGTATGGGGGCCTCACTAAGGTCTTCAGGACCCAAGTGAACTTCAACTGCCATTCGGCTCTGGCGCAGGTTTAATAACCTGCCGGTTTTGCGGTATTAACGTGTTGTAGTGGTGGCCCTCTTTTCAGAGACTTTGCCTTCAGCTTACCATCAGGCGAGGTGAAGTCAAATTGACGTGTCCTAAATAAAAAAAAAAAAAAAAAAATTCGCTCCCGGAAAAGTCAATATATAAACAATAAAAAATATGGATCGCGTGTTTCAAAGTACCAACTTTGGATACAACTGAAAATGATGAGGAAATAAATGACACTTATACTCCAAAAGTTATAAAAGTCATATAATATCATTTTACTTATTGAATTATATCAACATACAGATCTTTTGTCCACATTTTTTTTATACCACTTAGGTGGCAGACAAGCACACGGCCCACCTGATGGAAAGTGGTTACCGTGGCCTATAGACGTATGCAACACCAGGGGCGTCACACTCGTGCTGCCGACCCTGAAGAAACCTTCTAATGCCCTTCTTGAAGAACCCCATATTGTAGTCGCTTGGGAAAACCATCGCGGGGAGTTCATTCCACAGCTTGAGTGTGCGAGGGATGAAGTGTATGTGTAAGTGTTCAGCAAGTTTCGAGCGCGACTGTACCTTATACCTTGATATAATTTTCAATCCTACGCAGACGAGACCGCGTGGGTGCCAGTCAACCGTGAATGAATACTAGTAAGAAAGTAGCCTTCCTTTGAATTCTATTATGCTAACTAAAGGTTTATTTACTAGCCAGATGGACTGACGACCTGACAAAGGTGTCTGAGATAGACTGGATGTGGAAGACAGAGGATCGGTAGCATTCGGGAGTAATGGCGTATATTAAGAGAGTCCTGTGTCCAACAGTGGACTGCAATAGGCTAATTGATTGAGGTATATCTTGGGACACGTATCTTGGACATAAATCGCGGATTGTTTTATAATATTCTATGCTTGAGGAATTTGAGGTCGTCCACCGCAGTAGCACCCCGTGCTATCCTCAAAAGACACCCAAGAAACGTGTACTGCAAGTATAGAGTACATTTTGAGTACACTTTATTTTCAAAATATATATTCCGAGCAATATCTATAGCAGTAGCTGCCCCGCCCGCATGGAATGCAAGTGCCTATCATGGTGTCTGTGCAAATTTTCATCAGGTTGTGTAATAGCCAGGATTCGAACCCCGGACCTCTCGATAGTAAAGTCGATTCCTTAACCACTAAGCTAGTGACATTTTGTCAATCACCTTTATTTGACTTCTTTGAATATTCAGTATTTTAGATTGGTCTAAGATAGCCTACTTTGTAACCGACAACATAGAAACACAGTGTTATATGATGTGATTCCCATGGGAATCTGTTTCATCACGCTGTCCTATGCCCCCTGAGACAAACTACGCGCGAAGTAACTTTGATGACACTTCCTAATTGTTATTGTTTGTGTCTTGTTGGACGTTACAATGACGCGAATAATCCTTAATCATCACTACATAAATCATACTACATATTATAAAACAAAGTCGATGTCGTTGTCTGTCTCTACCTATGTACGCTTAAATCTTCAAAACTACGCATCGGATTTTGAAGCGTTTTTTTTAAATAGATAGAGTCATTCAAGAGGAAGGTTTATATGTATAATACATGCAGAATATTGTAGAGAAACACTGATAAATTTAGAGATAATACCACGCGGGCGGAAAATATGGCGGTACGAAGTTCGCTAGGTCAGCTAGTAATATTATAAATGCGAAAATTCTGTCTGTCTATTATTTATTTATTTATTTGAACTTCATGCACATATGTACATAGGCGGACTTAATGCCATAGGCATTCTCTACCAGTCAACCTAATAGGTGGTGCAGAGAATAAAAAGTAGGTGCATTAAAGAAAATAAACCATTAGGTACTTTATACTTAGTAGATAAGCTGTAAGGTAGATATAGATACAACGCAGTAGATACTAATATACGCATACTTATATATAAATATGTAATAGGTAACTAATAATATATACAATATATACATGGAAATATACCTACATAAATATATGAATAAAATATACGTACACATAATAATAACAATACATATAAAATATAGATACTAAATATAGAAAATATAGATACTATGAAGTTTCTTCCAATTTATCGAGCATGCGTTTCCGAACTGCCGATTTAAACGTGTAACGGCTAGTGGCCCTCCTGATCCCGGGAGGTAACTCGTTCCAAAGAAATATGGATTGAACAGGGAAGGAGGAGTGAATGAAGTCAGTGCGATGAGTAGGACAGCGCAAGACGAGGTTATTTGTAGAGCGTAGGTTTCTGTTGTGATTAGAGCCAAGATATTGAAAATAGGGAGAAAGGTAAGAGGGAGAATTAGTAGAAGTTAGGATGGTATAAAGAGTGGTAAGAGCACGTAGGTTGCGGCGCTGACGAATCGGCAACCAGTTCAATTGAGATCGACAAGCAGACACATGGTCATACTTGCGAAGGTTGCAGACGAATCGGATACAATTATTTATAAGACGGTCAAATCTGTTGAGATATTCCACGTTCAGGTCGAAGTAACAAACATCACCGTAATCAAGTACCGGGAACAACAATGCCTGTACAAGCATTGCTTTGGTGTTGGTAGGTAGAAGGTTCCGCAGACGATAAAATGCACGGAGTGAGCCAGTAATTCTCTGACATACGCGGGATACTTGGTCTCTCCAGCTCAGGGTCGAGTCGATGACTAAGCCAAGGTCTTTGACTGCCGGACTCGCGGGTATGACTATACCATTGAAAGTTATAGGCGGGAGAGAGGCCGTATCCACCTGTCTCTGAAAATAATGACTTCCTATAATGATTGCTTGGCACTTACCTGGATTAACCGTCAGTCCAAATTGGCTCGACCAGCTGTTAATATGCTCTAGGTCCTGGTTCACTTTATTTATCGCTGTGCTCAGATCATCCACACCCGCTTGGGCGTACAGTTGTAGGTCATCGGCGTACAAATGATACGCACATTGAAGATTTTGAGTTACGAGATTTATAAAAATTGAAAATAACAATGGAGATAAGATGCCGCCTTGAGGGACCCCGGCGTCAATGTTACGCCAACACGATAAAGTTTCATCGCGACGAACAGCTTGCCGGCGCCCCTGAAGATAACTAGAGAACCAATCCAGTGCGTCCGATGAGGTCATCAAGTAAGACAGGGTGTTTAAAAGAAGGTCGTGGTTGACCGTGTTGAAAGCATTAGAGAAATCAACCAGGGCTAGTACTGTGAGCTTAGTGTTTTCCATGCCTACCCTGATATCCTCAGTGACTTTTAAGAGAGCTGTGACAGTGCTGTGTCCGGGCCTGAAACCGGATTGTAGGGGATTCAACAAGTTGTTGCTGTAAATGAATGTGGACAGCTGTTTATGCACACAGGCTTCAAGCACCTTGGATAGGAAGGGCAGGATACTGATAGGACGAAAGTGATTGGGAAGGGATGGGTTTGGGATCTTAGGAAGGGGTATAACAAAGGCTTTTCGCCAAATGGATGGAAACTGTCCAGAATCTAGGGAATAATTAATGATGTGGGTGATTGCCGGCAGAAGTTGGTCCAGGATGGTAGTAATCATCCGGCGACTGATGTTGTCAGGGCCCACAGCACTTGATTTGATGGCCAGTATACTCTTTTTGACCTCATTCGGCGCAACCGGAGAAAATTCGAAAGGCTTGATGTTGGGACGTGGTAAGCTTCTCAGATGGTCTATTGTGCGACTCTTGGTTTGGTGACTCAAAGGGGTAAAAGTGGTGAAATGTCGATTTATGTCATCCAAACCAATAGAAGACTGAAATTCAGAGCATCGCTGTTTGCCAATACCCAGTGTGCCCAGAAACTTCCAAATATTAGCAGGGGAAGATGAGGTAATGTTATTGAGGATATAACGGCGTTTGGAGTTGCGTATCATTTGGTTACACCGATTCCTAGCAGCTTTAAAGAGCACCCACAGTTCATCACACTTGTCCCTACGATACCTCGAAAACGCACGATCCCTATTCCGCATTGCCATTCGAACCTCCTGTGTTATCCACGGTGCAGGAGGGCGTTTTACTTTAACTCTCCTGAACGGAGCATGAGTGTCGTATAGGCTGGTGACCACGCTGTTAAAGATGCGGACTTTTTCATCAATGGACGAGGTCGCACCTAAGCAGTCCCAGCACAATGCTGAAGCATCGTTGCGCAGTAGCTCAACGTCCATGCGTCCAAAATTACGCAAAAGCAAGATGCGAGGTTGAAGTTTCGGTGGTTTAAGGACATATGACAAAAACATGAGATCGTGTCGAGAAAATCCAGACGCTGAGTGTTGACCGTGTGACGAGACGAGAGATAGGTTGGATATCAACGTTACGTCCAGCCATGTATCCTCAGATCCCAAATTATGGTGAGTAGCTTGAAGAGGCAGGATGTGTAAGTTGACCGATTGAGCGATATCAAGCAGCTTACGGCAGCGCGACGTTTGAGGGGTCAGAAGATCCGTGTTGAGATCGCCCATGATTACGTGATGTTCGTACTCCGACCCTAAAGTTTCCAAAATCGGCTCGAGACTAGCAAAATAATTAACTGCCGGTGGACAGTAGACGACGCCCAGCACAGCTCTTACACCCTTGACCGTAACCTCCAGGAAAAGATATTCAGCGGTAGTAGTCAGGTTAGAAGGAGAAGAGGCTACAATTTTGAAGGGAAAATCGGCACGAAGGTATATAGCGACCCCACCCCCCCTGGTCCCGTCCTCATCCGCACGATCATTGCGAACGAGAACGAAGCCAGGGAGAGGATAGGTAGTGGAGAGATGGTGCGGTTTGAACCAGCTCTCCGAGATCAGGATGGCATGAACGTTACAATCCCTGAAAGTCTCTAGAAACTCGGTATAGTGCTGTGGTAAACTCTGTGCGTTGATGTGACACACGTTTAGGAGGTGTTTATTTTGACAGTTAAACCTCCGACGCAAAAACTCGCCAAGCGTACCAGCTGCTGTATCAGTGGCCGAACAGAAACTATCATCACTAAGAGAAATTGAAGACTCGTTGGCAGAAACAAAAGAAACATCAGAATTATCAGAATACATATAACTAAAATATAATAAATATAATAATATAAAATAATATGATAAAAATAAAGTAATATACCTAAAGTGAAACAATATAAAATAATATCAATATTAAATTCAGTAATGCAAATATACACGTCAGCACTCACGACTCTGCACCACCTACCAGCAACTGCACACAATTGATTATTACATCGCTACAGTACTTAACAATCCGACAACAAACACACACATGATATGGAACAGATAGGTATTTAAAATAGATTTTGAATAATCCGTGAGATAAAAGTGTTAACGTAACGGAACGTAAAAATTTAAACATAAAAACAACAAAAAATAAAAATCATACACTGAATGAATAACGATTTCCGAACGCAACATGTTCGCCACCACTCTCCCCTGTCACTAAACTTCAAAACACTGTTATGTCAAATTTGTCAAACGAAACTGAAAAATATTTTTGATTTTAATATTCTGAATTATTGCGGGTAAAGGTCGATATATAAACAAGAAATAATAATAATAGTTGATAGAGTATGTATACTATGAGTAGGGAATGTGGAATTTGCAACTTAGCAGTGAAAAGAGCGATGACCAACACGCTGCGCATGAGAAACGAAAACGTGTTCAAGAGTTTAAGACGAACATCAACAATCACACTATATACCGTTCCTAATTTTTTCGTGGCTTTGACTTCACGTTGTCACGTCGCTCATCAGTCGCCCTGGGATGCTGAGTTGTTAGTGTTATCAGCTCATCAAGCGTAGTAATCCTGTGACGGCTGTCGGCAACCTTTATGACAATAACGCCGTCTTGAGTCCAGCATGCTCGCATACCAAAATGCTGCCGGGCTTTGCTAAAGACTACCTGCCGAGACCTAGTCAAAAACTCTTTGATGGATACCAAAGAGCCCTTTAGTTTGGTCTTGGATCGCCAAACATCCGACCTGATGTTCAAATGTGAAAACCTCACCAGAATAGGACGCTGATGATCTTTTCTTGGGGCTCCAATCCTGCAACAATTTGTTATGTTGCCTGCGGTGATGGTATTCAGCGCCAATTTCTTATGGACCACATCCAGAATGGCAGCCGTGCAGTCCTCATTGGCCACCTCTGCGACTCCCATGACAATAAGTGCCTTTCGCCGGTGTCTTGCTTCCAGTGCGTCCACTGCCCTTGTGCACTCGGAGATCTGCTTCCTTAGTAAGCTGAGCATAGAAAACATTAGTTCTCTAAATGTCCGGAACTCCTCCGCCACCTTTGACACTGTGTCTTTAGCCGATCCTCCTGTATGTAACTGGGCTTCCAGCTCGGCCATCCTCTTTGTGAAGCATTCCTCCAAGTTATTTTGAGCACTCTCAATGGCAGCAAGATGTGACATAGTGTGGATTGTAGCTTGAAGTGGTTGTGTGAAATTTGCTGGCAGGCGGCGCTTGTGTTTGCAAACTTAGCTTACATTAAAACTTCCACAAACGTGAGTACTAACTATTTGCACTATGTAGCACTACAATATGTGACAGACAGCTCAGTAAATTAATAAATATTAATTTTAATTATATTTTGTCTCTAGAGCTACTTCTTGTTTATTTTACACCTATTACCCTATCGCACCCATCCGATCCTGATGAAATTTGACAAACTTACGCCAATGTTCCACACATTTTATTTCAACTGTCGTCTAAAAGATAGCAATAAGTTTGACAGCAGGCGGTATTCATGAACTTCGGTTTATGATTGTTCCTAGGGTTTTTTCGATCTTTTAGACAGCAGTCAGGTTTACTTCTTTCGATCTTTTAGACAGCAGTGAGGATTTTTATTTTACAATATTTTATTCAAATTTGTCCAACACTTACTTACGCTATTTTTTATCGCGAAAAAAAGAATTTTTACTAATACACTAACAGACAAAAATACACATGATTCAAATTCTGATTTTAATTAGATTTTTTATAATTTGCAAATAAATTGAAAACATTTTTCAAAGAGGGTTGCTTCCTCGTATTCCTAAAGAGCACTACTCGTGTCCATTACATCTTAAATCTACAAGTTGACCGAGTGGATACTTGCTCGGAGAGTATCCGGAGTCAATGGCCTCAAATAAGGGTTACGGCTGCCTCGCTAGGACATTAGCCGGGCCTAATAATACCTAAACGCAATGTATTCATATAAAAGAATACGTATATACGCTATAAAGTACTCCATTTGGTTAGTTCCTTAGGTAAAGGCTAGTACTATTAGGTATCTGCTCTGTGGCAAAGGTAAATAATCTTGATAAATCTTTTATTATTTTAAGCTATTATTATATTTTTTCTTTATTTCTAGTTTTTTTTGTATTTAAATTATCTATAACAAATATTTATAAAAGATGGGTTGTACCATATTCATTCCCCTAAACCTCATCCCTTTCATCATAATCATCACAAATATGTATTACTGAGTAAGCCATTCTTAACTCACTCCAAAACTGTAACGTCATGATGCCTTATCTAGATTGTGTAATTCAACTTTTCTGTGTTAAACCAAATACACAAAACGAATGTTCACTCCACATACTCGTAGTTCCAGTGTTTTTTGGATAAATAAAATGACAAATAGCGACGACCACCTGATTTGCATTTCATGTGAATTGGCTCTGAATGGAGAGTCGACGCAGTAAAAGTAGAAAGGTGTAACTTGCTGAATACATTTGATTTACAGGTTTTCGTGTAGCTTTTTTTAGGGTCTAGATGCCCTAGAATAAACAATGCTGTTAGGACAAAATTAAGATTTACTTACCAGATTTTCAGAATATTATAGAAGGAAAGTTTTCATCTGTAAGTTTTATGTTTTGGCAATGTTAATGGCAATAGGCTCGCCACCTATTACATTGGGACCTAAATATAAATAGCGAAATGTGGGTTTCATCTGTAAGTTTTATGTATAAGGACATCGGAACGGACGGAATCCTTGAAACCTCTGCAGATGCAAAGGTCCCAGATTATCTAGACCGAATTTTTTGTACGGAAACTGAGTTTGACTTAGGAAAAAATGTCCAGCTGTCGACAATAATCTAATAAATATGAATGAGTTCCTATTATGTGAGGACTAAAATAGATTACCTACGAAATTTAATTCTGAAATACATGTCTATGTCTTCCTCCTGAGTAGCTATATAATAAAGACATATTTTTTATTTTTTGTCACCTGTGTGACTTAGCAAACAACTGAGCACTTCTATTTGTTCACAAATCAAGGTTTCTTATGAACTATATCCGTCTTAAAACGAAACTTTATACTATGAACAAACATGCTGTACTTTCACTATTTTAAGATCCTTGTTACCATGTTTAAAAGCAAATGAATTATTCTTATTCTCATCTTCATGGAGATACATTTTCATGATTGCACCCGCAGCGAAAATGGCCTTCCAACTCTTCCTCCTCCACTTCGCACGATCTTGGGCGTCCATCCACAACGTCAAGCCAGAACTTCTCGGGCCTACCACTTTATTATGAAAGTATTCTTATTCTAAAAATCTGATATGTACGAATTTTTCTATTAAGCCATTTTGACGTTTGATCAACCAAAATGGACTGTCGTTTCATTTGGGCCTGAGCTCTTCGCTCCAATTAGATTCCGATATCAGTTTGAATTTCAAAGAGAGTTTATTTATTAACATATAAAAAGTGTTTTTAGGTATAGGTTACATTGAAAAATAAGGTTTCTTCTGAAAAGGTATTTGTTTAATGTATTTAGGGATGTACTTGTACAGACGCTCTCAGAAGTTACTGAACATTAATAATTTAACAATAAAAAAATGAAATAAAATAATAAATAAAATTGATATATTAGGTAGGTATATACTTTTCTAATCTTCCGGAAAAGGTTAAATTTTTCAATTCTTGTTTATAATTTTTGTTACACTTTCGGAGCCCAGGTGGTCGTTAACTCGGAAAGTGTTAAGTTAATATCAATCAATCAATTAGCCTATCTCAGTCCACTGCTGGACATAGGCCACTTTCAATGTAAGTCTGGAAAACTCTAATCTTAAAATAAAGAGCTTCCAGACTGCCAAAGTTTCATGTATGGTTGGTTAGGATCGGTTATGGTCCTACCTAATGGACGACCTATCAAAATAATTTTGTGTAATCGGAATGCTATAATTTATTAGTACCTAAATAACTATAGCTTGTGTTTGTAATTGCATTTTTGAGTATATAATAGTACATTATGGTACAAGTGAGCAAAGTTGATGACCCAAGCCGCCAGGCGAGGATCTTAAGAGAGCCGAGGAGGGTAATCATCATGCTCACGCGTGCCATACGACGTTTTACAACACACTTGCGAATAAAATAAAACTACAAATACTAAATAAACAATACTACAAATTAATTCGTTTTCCTATGTGCGCGCAACTAACAATGGCGGTCGGCCATATTTAAAAAAAAAAGAGGTTTGAGTTTAACTTTTTTACTGTTTTTTTTTTCTGTACTTAGAGGGGAAAAAAGTTAAATTTGAGTGAAAATTTTGTTTATCAAACAAATATTACAGGTTGAAATTATTTATCTATATACGAAAATGCATCAAATGAACATACAATAGGCATATTAATTTATTCGTACTATTAAACACGTTCTTTTTTGTATCGAAACTTTTTTAAGAACATAGAAACTTAACCTATAAAATGTAAAAAAGAATGTATAACTCACTTGTGAATAATACATATAGCAATGAAAAAGTCACAGTTTGATAATAGGTGTCATTACGTGCCTATTTGCGGTGAAATATATTATTTGTAAGAGAACAAGATTTCTGAGGTAATATGATTTGCAAATTGGAATATACAAAAACACTTTTGCATTTTACTGTACCTGCGCTACTTATCAATATGTAAGCTGCTACAGTTTAGTGAAGACAAATTCTTAATCATAACAGAAATATCCTGCCGTCCCTCCGAAATTCTTTCTCATCTTTTCATCATAAACGCTTACATTACGAATTATCGGACCGCACAGAATCCCTACCCGTCCCGTGATTATCAAATTTGTGTCCACCCAACACGTCAGCAAATTATTACATTTTATCAGATTCTACGAAACAAGATATTCTCTGCGACATTGTTTATCTATCTTGTATCGTTCAAATAATTTATTAGTTTGGGTTATTTTTGAAATATAAGTCATAAGTCATAAGCCATTTATTCATAAGAACATTACACGTCATATAAACATAATTATATTATTTAAATTATTATATTCATCAATTAAATTATTTATGGTTCATATATTCCAATTATCAGCTTTTAACAATTATGGCAACGTAGTTGCTTATGTTTCTAATTGTACTAGATATGTCAGATCTCAATATAATTCATTAGGTACCTATTAGGCACAGAGTTTATCTAGTTCATAATTTAACAATGTCAATGAGTAAAATAATATCAATGTCAGTAAATTATAATACAAATAATAAATAATAACTTAACACCCGTAACGTAGGTATGTCACAATTTAAAAGATGTCAATGTAGAACGGAATGTCAGGTATCATGTCTAATAATTAAAATGTCAAAATAATTACAATGTCAACTGATTAGATTACTGAATTAATTCACGTCCAAAATATATATCTATATCGTTCAAAATATATATCGTTCATACTGGTTAAAATGTTAAAAGTCTTGTTAATACGCCCCTTCGAAAGGTTTATTTTAAATGCCTGTGTTGTTATTTGATTGCAGTTTTATTATTTTATTATGAGTAATGATTTAAGTACATTTTCAAAGAATAATAGAAGTAAAGTCCGTATTCTAGAATGGTACTCAGTTCTGAATCTGGATTCGGCTAACGACAGATTGTGTCCGCAATCTATCATAACTGTCAATTTGTCTGTACAATTTGTTAAATTGAGATTCAGGACTGTGTGTCGTTCTAGAATACGGGCCCTCCAAACCCCACTAAGATATTTGGTGCCAAGCAATTCTGCAATCTTTTAGCCCGTACCCCCTGCTGATGAATAGACGAGACCCTCGTTTGAGTTTTCTTCTCGGAGCTAGGAGATCAGAATTACACCGTTACAGCTCATGAAAGTGCATTATGTGTCAAGTCAATGCGTGAAAATGTGTCCAAATAATTGCACGGCATTACGACTTGGAACCATAAACCTAGTTGTTGAAATATGGATACATATCTTCTATACTATTATGTAATTTGTAAAGTGGTCGTGTCTGTACATTGGAGATATTTAAAAAAAATTACTTGGGCTATGTTATGTTAACGATACTGAACACGAAAATATTTTTTTTGAATTTCCTGTCTGTTTGTCTGTTTCTCTGTTTGTCCGCGATGGACGCAAAAACTACTGGACGGATTTTGATGCGGTTTTTTTTGTTAGAAAGTGCTTACTCAGACTTAAAATCTTAAGTTTGTTTGATCGCAATCGGTTGAGTAGAACCGAAGATATGAGCAAAGGTCGCGTTGGCCGAGATGCACGCGGGCGGAGCCGCGGGCGGAAGGCTAGTACATAATATTTCTGTATATACAAACGCGAGTATCTACATATCAAGAAGCAAGATAGCTAGAAAATGTATAACCAGGAACAAACAAACAGTTTTTACGATTTATATTATAAGAAATAACACTTTCTGCTTGAATGTCCGCAGAGATTACGATAAAACTTAAATCCCTTCTGCCAAGGTGGTTTCAAACTCCATAACGCAAGTATACGGTACAGGGGAAATAGATTTACCGAATTTACATTATTATAGTTTGATTATTTAGGCTCAAAGTGTGAAACTTCATGTTGGTTTTGTAGGGGCTATTGGAGAAATGAATAGGTATAGAGGTTTATAACACTTGAATGGCAGATAGAATAGAATAGAGTATAGGATTGACATACGTTGAAGTCACAACTACCACCCAATCCTACAACCTAATTGCCATCCAAAGGTTGCCTCACAAAAATCGCTTAAAGCTATAAGGCCGCCCATTGTCCTCATTCCGATAGATCTTATTAATGACTAGCCTTCCGCCCGCGGCTCCGCCCGCGTGCATCTCGGTTAACGCGACCTTTGCTCATATCTTCGGTTCTACTCAACCGATTGCGATCAAACAAACGTAAGATTTTAAGTCTGAGTAAGCCCTTTCTAACAAAAAAACCGCATCAAAATCCGTCCAGTAGTTTTTGCGTCCATCGCGGACAAACAGACAAACAGACAAACATACAAACAGACAAACAGACAAACAGGCAAACAGGCAAACAGACAAACAGACAAACAGACAAACATACAAACAGACAAACAGACAAACAGACAAACAGACAAACAGACAAACAGACAAACAGACAAACAGACAAACAGACAAACAGACAAACAGACAAACAGACAAACAGACAAACAGACAAACAGACAAACAGACAAACAGACAAACAGACAAACAGACAAACAGACAAACAGACAAACAGACAAACAGACAAACAGACAAACAGACAAACAGACAAACAGACAAACAGACAGGAAATTCAAAAAAAATATTTTCGTGTTCAGTATCGTTAACATAACATAACCCAAGTATTTTTTTTTAAATAGACACTACCACTTTACAATTGCACATACAAATAAATAAGTCTAACATTAACGTCTTAATTGGCACAATACGTGTCAATCGCACCTATATTGTCATTCTATTCTACAATACCCGGCCCAACGAGGTGGTACTTTGTCTTGGGGTCTTGGCAGATATACCGACTTGTAGATTGGTTTGGACTCAGAACGTTAGTATCAATTAATTAATATTATAAATGTGAAAGTAACTCTTTGTGTGTGTCTTTTTGTCAAAGTCAAAGTCAAAAATCATTTATTCTGTATAGACCATTAAAACGGCACTTACAAAACGTCAAAAATATATAATTATGTACTAAAGACTAGCTTAGCAAATGGACCACCGGTTCGAAACGCGGCCCTGGCCTGAGAAGACTCCGGCAAGAAACTCAGCGGGCTTTTTTTTTGTTGGTCTATTTACAAATAATGCTTAGTCTACTTAGTCTAAATACAATAATTTGTTTGAGAAGCATGCATGAGTGAACAGCTCATTTCCAAGCTAGCCTGCCTGTCTATTACGCTTTCACGCCTAAAACATTGAACCGATATTGATGATATTAATACAGAGATAGATTCGACCATGAGAAAGGACATAGGTTATGTTTGGTTGCGATAACCGATATCCACGTGAGCAGAGCTACAGGTAACAGCTAGTAAAGTTATATAATAGCAGAATCCAGTACTCTGGTCAGAGTATAAATACTTAATGCCTAAAGCTGCGTTTACATACTCGCGGTAGAGCGAGGGAAGTGGCGAGAGAAGTGGGCAGAGACGTGGTGTGAATGGTATATTCGTCATGCTGCGAGTACTGCCGCGTATGTTGCTGCGAGTCAAAGGAGCGGCAATACTAGCGCGATGAACTATACGAGACCGCTAGATGGCGCTAATCAGTAAACACGGCTTTCGTTATTGCTCCTCGAATATTTACTTTTAAAAATATTTATATCGATCTACGGAAAGTGTATAGTAGTTGAAAGTGATAGTTTTGATTAATAATCTATTTAATTAATTCGCTATGCTGTAAAAGCATAATACGTACACTGCTACAGCGTTGCCCTCCATACGTTTACGTCCGTCTCCATTGCAGGGCGAATACTGTAATGCGGACCAACGCGATGATGGGAGTGTGTGAACGCGAGGGCATTAATCGCGCGAATATTTCCGGCAACACGATGAGCAATGCGAGCGGCAGTATGTAAACGCGGGGTAAGAAGTAAACCGCAATGCAAGTAGTCTTAGTGAAGTTGTAACATCGCTCGAACTAACTGAATCGTTGGACTTATATAGAATCGGTGGTTGGTTCGCTATCACTAAGACTGTAATTGTTCTAGTTGTGGACTTAAACTGTATAGGTTTAGTTCAGTGAAGATAAAGTATCGTCCTATTGTTGTAACGTTTACGTTTAAGTTATAAGTCTCCTAAGCAAAACCAGGAATCTGTTGTTGTTATCATCTGAACACTGATGTCTAATTTAGTCCTATTTGTAAAGTGAAGTATTAGTGACTGATGTAGGGTGA
Organism: Eilema depressum; assembly: GCA_914767945.1. NCBI lineage: Eukaryota > Metazoa > Arthropoda > Insecta > Lepidoptera > Erebidae > Eilema > Eilema depressum. The sequence continues at coordinate 3,484,522 of OU612021.1, forward strand.
ACCGGCTAAAATAGGGCTACCTGGATGCGAGGGCTGGTGGCTGTGACTGTGGTGCACCTCTACAGTCGATGGGCAACCTCCTATTGCGCCAGCTGTGCCCCTATACCTGCACAAGTGTAGACCAGAATGATGTGACGGAAGGTGCGGCCAATGTCGCCAAGTTTTGAGCTGGGTGCATCCTAATTTGTTAAAAAAGAAATAGGTTTGATGGATTACAAGTTTATTTTGTATTCTATCCTCTAAGCTAAATTTAGCACACATTGGTTTAAATTTCTTTAAAGTTATTAAAGAAAAAGACCTACTTCAAATAAGTCAACCGTTTCTAGCGTCGTGCTCAGCAGCTGAGCCACCAAGTATAAGGTTTGATGGATTACAAGTTTATTTTGCATTCCGTCCTATAAGCTAAAAACACACATTATTTTCAATTTTTCAAAGCATTAAAGAAAAAAGTCTACATCAAAATGAATCAACCGTTTCTCGCGTCATGCTCTGCAGCAGGGCCAATAGGTACTGATCAAATTGAAGTTGAATACTAAAAAACATTCTAACATTGTTAATGGCATATTTCCAAGAAAACATTGAACTAGGTTGCATTTACGCCAATACAAATACACCGTAATGGATGCGTAATGAGCTCGTACACGCCATATCGATACCTTACTACTCCGCGAATTGCAAAAACTTTTAAATTTACTTCAAAGTTTCTGATCTGCAAAGTAAAAATGTATCTAACAGAAAGTATAGGACTGCACCAAGATCTTTCTGGCACAAGTCAACCTCTCCTGCAAATCAGTACTGTTTCTCTTCTCTTCCTCTCATACTTGGAGGAGTCAGACAGCAGTCGCTCCCGCAAATGCCAATATAATTAAACTCCTTGCCAGCCTGGGCCTGGAATTCCTTAACAGCTCAATTGTTTCCTTCTCCCTACGGTCCCAGGTCCTTTAAGCGGGGCGTGAAAAAGCAATTGTACAGATACGATTACTTTAAAATTATATTTAGTACTAGCCTTCCGCCCGCAGCTCCGCCCACGTGCATCTCGGTTAACGCGACCTTTGCTCATATCTCCGGTTCTACTTATCCGATTGCGATCAAACAAACGTAAGATTTTAACTCTTACCAAGCCCTTTCTAACAAAAAAAAAACAACATCCAAATCCGTTCAGTAGTTTTTGCGTCCATTACGAACAAACAGACAAACAGACAGGAAATTAAAAAAAATATTTTCGTGTTCAGTATCGTTAACATAACATAACCTAAGTATTTTTTTTTAAATATCTCCAATGTACAGACACGACCACATTACAATTAGGTATATAATAGTACCTATAGAATATAGAAGTTAATAGCTAAAAACTTTATCTAAATCGAATCACACATCCTATTTCCAAGAACACAAAACAAAAATTCGCCCAACTATGCATGCGTGTCACGCACCAGGACCTTTATAAATAAATATACGTCGCGTTTATTGCGGCCTCCTGCAATTTGTTTCACCTGTAATTTGATGTACGACCAGTAAGAGAAATATAAGAAAATCGTGCTGCAGAGATTTATATGCTGCTATAAATTTCTTGTCTATTTATGAAGGTAACTATCCGTGGTGATGGGCCTGCGGTTTATCGTGTCGGTTCATTGGCATGTCTTTATTGGAGATGAAAGTGAGATTGAGATGTGGGGGTTATAACGAGTATGTTATTCCGTAGATTTATAGTAGTTTGACGGTGATGAAAAAATTGGTGGTAATTAAAGGAATAAAGAGGGCATTGAGAATGGGTTATCGTAGTGGAATGGCAAGCGCTTTTCGATCCCTTGGGGGATTTAAATAGGGATCGTAGTGGAATACTCGCATATTACCATTATTACAGATGAGAAAGTATAGATGGGTAGACGGATGTTACGATTTAGAGATAATGAGTTAGACTGAACGGCTCGGGATAAAATTTGGAATAGGGATAATATTCTGATTCAATATAGGCTACTTTTTGTCCCGGAAATCGATCAGGCCCCTATGGGTCACGAGAACGGGTTCATATCCTAAGCGAGAAGTAACATGGTAATTGCTGGACACACTGCCCACCTGATGTAATGTGGTTACTGTGGCCTATGGACGTATGCACCACTAGGGACGTCACGCTTGTGCATATAAAAAAAAAACTTTGTATTTTCGTTTCCACAAGAGAAGGAAAAGTATGTAAAATATTATGTTATTTAATTCTCCAATCTTGCCCCTGTCTCTATCTAGCTTAGCGCAAAAACAAAGAAAATTTAAACAAATGAAAAAATAAAAACAAAAACTATTCCATTAAATGAAACCTAATTTTCAAATCCTGTCACAATTACCCCTATCTCTGTAACAAGAACAAACTAACACCTTTCAACCTTATCTTTAAAAAAAATCAGCGCACCTTTTCCACGTGAAATGCTATCTAAGTTTAAAATACAAAAATAAGTCCAGCTTTTGTCGCGGTGGCTAATCTGGGTTTCAGTCTTCAAGATACAGGATATCAGACGTGATGACGCGAAAAATCCAATTACTTGGCACCAATTCACGCATTCTAATGTACGACGGCGCTCTGCGTGTAACAAAATCTAATCAAAGTTTATGGTCGCCCTTGCGGTTTTTGCCGTTCTACCTTGGATTAAGGTGGTGATTTTGTACGTAGATTAGCGGGTGACAATGATTTTATTAAGGATTCAAGATAACGGTACTGCACATAGACGTGAAGAGCGGAAAATGTTTAAGCAAATATAATATGTATCGCAATTTGTTGAGATATTTTTAACCCCCGACAAAAAAGAGGGGTGTTATAAGTTTGACGTGTGTAAGGGTGTGTGTGTGTGTGTCAGTCTGTCTGTGGTATCGTAGCTCCTAAACGGCTGAACCGATTTCAATTCTGTTTCTTTTGTTTCGGTTCAGCCATTTGAAAAATATAAGGAGTGAAAATGGCAATGCAAAATCTAATATTGTCAAATATACCCGTGTTGGGTATCAAATGAAAGGTCATAATTTATACATTAGGATACAGCAAGTTTTATGGAAATCGGTTAAACGGTTACCTATAAAAAGGATGAAATAAAAAAAATTAAATTAAAAATTTAAAAAACCCCCGACCCAAAAAGAACCTTTAAAAAGTAAAATAATAACTATTACATTATGACCTACCCTAAGTATTGACCCTTTTGTCATGTGTCTCGTCAGGGGACCGCCCGCTGTCTGACCTTCAGGGGGGTATAGAGCATACCACGGTACAGTACGATTAAAACCAGTTGAACATTCGGTAAACCTCGGTAATTGTCGTGAATCCCTCGTCTCTCACATAGAGTTATCAATTTACAGATATGACCTTTAATTATATTACCCGTTGTCATAATGAATACAATACAAGCACGATATGAGCAACAAAACCTCCTTTGTAGCTCAAAACTAACACAAAAATGTTGAAATAAGAAAAAAAATTGATTTATTTGACGTATAATATGATACATTTATGATTACGAACGCTAATTTCATTCGTGAACATATTCGATTCTATCAAATTTTATCATCAAAATTAACTTACAGTAGTTATTATGTATCATGGCTTCAACAAATTTAAAGCGTGGTAAAATAATTGTTGCTCAGTCTCGTGAAATTGTAAATAATGTATGTAACTATTTTATTAAAGAATATAATTTATTTAAAAAAGAAGAAAATTTACTTTCTACTATTTTAATTGATAAATTATCAACAAAAATCGGTAGAAGTCGGTTTCTTAAATTTTTAATTTGGTGATTATTATCAATTATTATTAAACCGATGTAATATCGTACTGTTACTTATGTACATCAAACATCTGTACTTCATGTGACCGGTGAGATCGACCACGACGTCAAGGCACGCATTGCTGCCGCGTGGGCCAAGTGGCGAGAAATGACTGGCGTCACCTGTGATCCTAAAATGCCAGTCAGGTTGAAGGGGCAGGTCTATAAGACGATCATTAGGCCTGTTCTCTTGTATGGTTGTGAGGCGTGGCCGCTGCTCGAGCGACACAAGCAAGAGCTGCGTGTCACGGAGATGAAAATGTTGCGGTGGATGTGCGGCGTTACGCGTAAAGATCGCGTACGGAACTCTAGCATCCGCGGCAGCCTCCATGTCCGTGACATCGCGGATAAAATGCAAGAGAGCCGCCTTCGCTGGTGCGGCCACGTCTTGCGGCAACCGCCAGCCAGGCTACGTGGGGAACAAATGCCTGGCAATGGTACCCCCGCGGGGTCCAGGTAAAAGTGGTAGGCCAAAGAAGTCCTGGCTTGACGTCGTGGAGGGTGATATGCGTGCTAATGGTCTCACTACCATGGACGCCCAAGATCGTGCGAAGTGGAGAAGGAAGAGCCGGAAGGCGGACCCTGAGCTCCGAGGTCATCTTGGCCACGGATGCACTCAGGAGAATGCGTCTATATGCAGATGATGATGATGATGATGACTTATGTACATCAAGCAGTAAAATATTGACTTGTATCTGTTACGGCTGAAGGTAGGTGTGAACATAAACTTAAGATTAGCCGGTTTATCTTCGAGAAGCAGCTAAAGTTCGATAACATGTTAGTTTGCGTCGGGATATTCCATCTTTAGCCGGTTAATGTGCACATTAACCGATACGAAACGGCTAAAAATGTATTCGTTATACCTTTCAGTTCAAATGATTGATTAGACAACGCCTGCTGCCGGTCTATATTTAATTGCGTATGACTTTGCGAGACTTCAATTTCTTGATGGTCATAAAAAAAAAATAACCACGAAGGCCTAATTAATGCCTATTGAATTTGAAGCTTTAAATCATTAATGATTTTTCAAATTCATGTCGCTTCTGCATAATTTTCTTAGGTCTGCGGTTAGTAATGTCATCTTGTCAGATGGTATACATTGCGTTTATGATACTGCAAATTGAATGCTACATAAAATAAATATGGTAATGTATGTCGTGTCATTTCCGTCTCCGAATTTAGGCGATTATACCCGAAAAAAGCCGAATGTTCAACTGGTTTTAATGGTACTGTACCTACTTAGCGGTCCCGCGACGAGACAAATGACAAAAGGGTCAATACTTAGGGTAGGTCATAATGTAATAGTTATTATTTTGCTTTTTATAGGTTATTTTTGGGTCGGGGTTTTTTTTGGTATGAACGTTATAAAATAAGAAACTTGAATAATGTTTGTCGAACCAAAAACAATGAAGGAATTCTAAAAAAGTACCTTAAGTACTTTTTATTTTTTCATCAGTTAGATCAAAATTGGATCGCAAATTAGTCATTTCTTCATAACGACATTTCATAACAACTTATTCAATGAAGTGGACGATCAATAAGTTCATACCTAAATTTTTTTTTCTATTAGCCTTCACGTAAAATACAACATCGAACAATATTATCTTATATATACTTATGAATATTCTTAAGCCACTTTATCCTACTTTTGCTAAATTTTCCATTAACCCTTAACCACCTACCACCGGTCTCTGAGACCGCAACGTATTTTTAAATTCAAATATTTCGATCTGTATGTGTCGTAGGACAGGGCGCGTTTATATACCTTTTCTACACATCCAACAGTACCGCGCTTGCACTCAGGGAAGTATAGACGTGCGCGCGTTTGGCCAGGGTAAGTAAAAATATTCCGTCAGCGGTCTCTATGACCGCACGCAGGTGGTTACGTGATTTTTTTTCACTCATACGATTTTTTTGTTTTAGTGAAAAACAAATGATTAATAAATAAAAAAACCCGTCTGCCACTAAAAAGATTGCAATAAGTTTGATAGCAGGCGGTACCCATTTGCCAATCATAAACCGAAAGAAAATTAATTACCCGACTGTCGAAGAAAGGAGGGTAGGTAATTTTATTTTTTATCATTGTTTTATATTATACTTTATAGTTATGATATAACATGTGTATATTTTTGTAATCTCCTTCTAATTTCCTTCATTTTGATACCCTACTCGATAAGTTTGAGTGAAAAAAAAAATTGACAAGATACGTTTTGGCGCCAAAAACCGCCATTTTGATTTTATAAAAATTTATAAATATTTGGTGTCACTCATACAATCATGACGAATCAAATGACACCTCGCATTTCAAAAACCATTCAGGCTGTAGGGCGTGCCAAAGAAATATACATACATACATACATAGTCCCGAAAAACATTACCCTCCTTCCTTCGGCAGTCGGGTAAAAATCATTAAAAACAACGAAAGTATTGAAAGATGGTTGCAACAGGAGATGTCAGACGATAAGCTTATGCCAGACGAAGATTGCAGTGACGTCCAGTCAGTGACGTCAGTGAATCCGATGGGGTCGAGTATGCTTTTTTTATTATTTTATATTTGACAATATTTTTTAATTTAAAATCATTTACTTTTGACACTATTAAATTTGAAATGAAATACTAATAAAATTGATTATGTGGACCTATTAATGTAATAATAATATTGGAATTATGTAACCTATTTTGTGAATTTTCATGTAGCTCACAGCATATAAGCGCTTTGGTGCAAACTGTAAGCTTATATTGCTAAATAATAATAAATGAATAAATGAATAATAATAAATGAATAAAATGCTGTGCAGGTTGTAGACTAGAAAAATTGAGAATGTTTGGGGGTTGCAATTTTGTTGATTTTTACGATTGATGTTTAGTTTTTTTATTTAATCTAATAGTTAGAGTCCTAAGTTAAAAGAAATATATCAAAAGAAGTTGATTTTTTAAGTTCCTTTTGAATCAGATCCAATTATTCAAAAAGAGTATAATATTTTTGTGTTAAAATTACTATTCTTGAAAGATAATAGCATAATCTCAAGATTTTATTATAGTTTATGATAATTGAAAGTCTAAAATAAAATATTAAAACATAAACAAGTATTTTACTCATTTAAATCCTTTTGATACTATAGAACCCGAATTTACGGTGGTTATTCATGAGCGGTCTCCAGGACCGCACGTAGGTGGTTAAGTTCCAGAAATAGGTGGTAGGTAGTTAAGGGTTAAAGATAACCTCCAAATGTCAGCACTGCACCCATCAGAATATCTTAGCCAGTGTCATTTGCATTTAGTTAACTTTTACTATGAAACGTTTCATCGGATCTTCTTTGTTTAGTATATCATTTAATACTAGCTATTGCCCTCTGCTCCACAAGCGTAAAATCCTGATCCCATTTCCCATGGAAACCTATTCCATGGATAAACAGTAAAGTATACGGTTACTAGACTACCAGTCAATTCCGCAATTAGACTGGAAAAAGCGGATCTCAGACTCCGAGGTCCGAGTCCAAAAGCTTCGAATGCGACTTGGATAAACGCTAGGACGAAGAAGAAGAAGGTACTATACTTACGAGCCTTGACGGGCCTTAGAAACAGTTTGGACGTTCAATCGCGAATTAATGACTGAATAGATTTATTTGTGGGGATTGGGTAATCTAGTATGGACAGTGGCGTTCTTAATTTTTTCAGCGGCCATAATTAATTTTGATACCACTTCATTGTACTGTGTTAAACACACGTACAAATGTCATTATTTTCATTGTAAGTAATATCGGAGCTGCGATATACAGGGTGGAACATTTCGACTTTACCTTGAAGGAAAGTACCCTCATACTAAAGATAGCGAATTTTACTTAAAGGAAACTTTACCTTATTTTTTAAAAGAAACAAAACTGCATTCAAAGACTTTTGAAAATGCCACACCCGGTAGTCGAACCGACTAATATTTTACAAAACCTTCTTTTTCATGGACTTCCTTTTATTTAATTTACCAAGTTTGTTAGAGAGATTTGATCCCTATGATCGACCCTATCGATTGATGTAATAAAAATACAGGGTGTTATTTTTTCGAATTGTAGTCGGTTCGATTATAAGGCGTGGCAAACGATTTTTCAGCATTCCTTAAATGCAGTGCTGTTTCTTTTTTAAAAACACACTAAACTGTATTCAAAGTTTTCTGAAAATGCCACACACGGTAGTCGAACCGGGTACGAGTACCTACTCTTACTACCGGAGATAGTTAATTTCATTCAAAGGAAACACTCTCTTATTTAAAAAAGAATACAAAGCTGCATTTAAGGAATTTCGAAAGATCGCTTGCCACGCCCTGTAATCGAACCGACTAAAATTCTAAAAAATAACACCCTATATTTTTATTGCATCAATCGATAGGGTTGATCATAAGGATCTAATCTTTCTAACAAACTTGGTAAATTAAATGAAAGGAAATCCATGAAATAGAAGATTTAGACAGATTTTATTCCGTTCGACTACTAGGTGTGGCATTTTCAGAAAACTTTGAATACAGTTTAGTGTGTTTTTGAAAACGAAACAGCCCTGCATTGAAGGAATGCTGAAAAATCATTTGCCACGCCTCATAATCGAACCGACTACAATTTGAAAAAATAACACCCTGTATTTTTATTGCATCAATCGATAGGGTCAATTATAAGGATCAAATCTCTTTAACAAACTTGGTAAATTAAATAAAAGGAAATCCATGAAATAGAAGATTTAGAAAGATTTTAGTCGGTTCGACTATCGGGTGTGGCATTTTCGGAAAACTTTGAATACAGTTTAGTATGTTTTTAAAAAAGAAATAGAACTGCATTTAAGGAATGCTGAAAAATCGTTTGCCCCGCCCTATAATCGAACAATTCGAAAAAATAACACCCTATATTTTTATTGCATCAATCGATAGGGTCGATCATAAGGATCAAATCTCTCTAACAAACTTGGTAAATTAAATAAAAGGAAATCCATGAAATAGAAGATTTAAGAAGATTTAGGAAGATTTTAGTCGGTTCGACTACCGGGTGTGGCATTTTCAGAAAACTTTGCATACAGTTTAGTATGTTTTTAAAAAAAAAACAGAACTGCATTTAAGGATTGCTGAAAACTCGTTTACCACGCCTTATAATCGAACCGACTACAATTCGAAAAAATAACATCCTGTATTTTTATTACGTCAATCTATAGGGTCGATCATAAGGTTCAAATCTCTCTAACAAACTTGGTAAATTAAGTAAAAGGAAATCTATGAAATAGAAGGTTATAGGAAGATTTTAGTCGGTTCGACTACCGGGTGTGGCATTTTCAGAAAACTATGAATGCAGTTTTGATTCTTTTAAAAAATAAGGGAATGTTTCTTTTCAGTGGAATTCGCTATCTTCAGTATTTAGAGTACTTCCATCTAAGTAAAGTTGAAAAATACCACCCTGTATAGCTAAGTCCCGATATAGTTTAGAGAAGTTTGTCCATAGTAACTTTTTATCACTTTATACTGTACTTTCATATTATACCAATTTCATTGATGGCCGCTCAATTCCGACACGACGCCAACATTACCCAACCCCCATAATACGTTGTACTAAATTTCAAATAAATCTATTCAGTCATTAATTCGCGATTGAACGTCCAAACTGTTTCTAAGGCCCGTCAATATTAATTCATACATTTTATCACAATAGCCCAAACTATTTAAAAAAAATCGTTTAGTCTAGACTATTCGATAATAAGGTCTGATTGATATCCATTTGTGTGCAATAATATGCTGACATCGTAATAAAGCAAACAACTGGCAAGTACTTTCTTGAAGAGTTCCATTAGAGCCACCGACTATAAGGAGCTTTGTTGTCGGATAATAATAGGCAGTCGATAGATATTCGTACAATATGATTTCGATAGAAGCACAAACATCTTTATACCTAGAATTATTTTGGATTGTGTCACTCTTTTTTTCATTCATAATATGCCATTATCTTGTGTAAACGTAGGCGATAGTGGTGTTATAATCCGGGCCAAAGCGGCGCAGGGTCTATCCAAGTGCCGCTGCATTAAAGACCCTGGGGGAAATTTGTTGTACGAGAAAGTCGCGGTGAAGGAGAGATGGCGCTCATATTTCCACGAGCTGCTGAATAAGCAGCATAAAGAGGTGCAGCCACCAGACCTCCCTCCGAATCAAGGACTAGTGCCACCGATAACGCCTGCGGAAGTCCAGACTGCCATTCGCCGCATGAAGAACCGGAAAGCTGTCGGACCCGACGAAGTCCCCATCGAGGCTTGGAAGGCAATGGGCGCCCGTGGTGTGGGCATTCTAGCAAATCTTTATAACCGCGTACTCCTCACCGGCGAGATCCCGAGCCAGTGGAGGCTGAGCATCATCACGCCAGTCTTCAAAGGCAAGGGATCGGTGCAGGAGTGTGGTGGTTACCGCGGTATAAAGATAATGTCCCACACCATGAAGCTCTATGAGCGGATAATCGACTCCCGGATCCGACAGGAAAGTACACTCTCGGAGTGCCAGTACGGGTTCCGTCCAGGGCACGGGACCATGGACCCAGTGTTCGCCCTAAGGGTTGTGGCGGGGAAATACAGGGCGAAGAACACGCCCCTGCACTGCCTATTCTTAGACATGCAGAAGGCCTTCGACTGTGTTCCTCGCGCGGTGATCTGGTGGGCACTGCGGGCCAAGGGTGTTCCAGAAACTTACATTGACACCATCCGAGACATGTACTACGATTCCGGTTCCGTGGTTCGAACTGCTGTTGGCGACTCGAAAGCCTTCCCCATCACCGTCGGGGTACACCAAGGATCCGTCCTTAGTCCTTACCTGTTCAGCGTGGTATTAGATGTTTTGTCGGACAGCATTAGAAACTCACATGAGCAGCCTCCGTGGTTGCTCATGTATGCTGATGATATTGCGCTCATGGACGCGGACAGGAGCAGATTGGTGCGACGCGTGAAAGGATGGAAAGAAGCGCTTGAGAACGGCGGTCTGAAATTAAATGTAGCGAAGACAGAATACTTAGCGTTAAACTCCACAGATCCCACACCCGTCCGCATAGGCGATGATTTGGTCGAGCGCACGGACCAGGTTAAGTACCTGGGATCTGTACTTCATGTGACCGGTGAGATCGACCACGACGTCAAGGCACGCATTGCTGCCGCGTGGGCCAAGTGGCGAGAAATGACTGGCGTCACCTGTGATCCTAAAATGCCAGTCAGGTTGAAGGGGCAGGTCTATAAGACGATCATTAGGCCTGTTCTCTTGTATGGTTGTGAGGCGTGGCCGCTGCTCGAGCGACATAAGCAAGAGCTGCGTGTCACGGAGATGAAAATGTTGCGGTGGATGTGCGGCGTTACGCGTAAAGATCGCGTACGGGACTCTCGCATCCGCGGCAGCCTCCATGTCCGTGACATCGCGGATAAAATGCAAGAGAGCCGCCTTCGCTGGTGCGGCCACGTCTTGCGGCAACCACCAGGCTACGTGGGGAACAAATGCTTGGCAATGGTACCCCCGCCGGGTCCAGGTAAAAGGGGTAGGCCAAAGAAGTCCTGGCTTGACGTCGTGGAGGGTGATATGCGTGCTAATGGTCTCACTACCATGGACGCCCAAGATCGTGCGAAGTGGAGAAGGAAGAGCCGGAAGGCGGACCCTGAGCTCCGAGGTCGTCTTGGCCACGGATGCAATCAGGAGAATACGTCTATATGCAGATGATGAGTGGTGTTATAATCCAAGATTCAATTATTTTCTCGTAGATTAGCGGTTCTGTGGTTCTGTGTGATTTCGATAAATATTTCCGTTCAACCCTCTTCTAGGTAGATATTTTTTCTAAAAAAAAACAAAAAATCTAAGCTAAGCTCTTTCATCCAAGTACTAAAAGAATTAGCTGAAATTTTTGAAAAAATCGCTATTTGCTTCTCTAACAACACACCCTTACAGTTTATGCTAAATCACTGAGACCAATATACCACAGAATTACATTCTATTGTCCAACTTTAAATGTACATGTTGTTTCATTGCCCATTTAAAATGGGTTTATAGGGTCAATACAGGCTTTATAGTAACGGTTATAAATTAGGGATATTTTTTCTGTTTATTTGCTGATTAGACGGAGTTGTTTTTGCGGATCTTATAAAAAATTGTAGGAATCCTTTGTCCTGAACCTAAATTGGTAATTGAGACTTAAATTTCAATTCTAAATGTAAGGTTGTTTTCTATGCAGGGTCAATATTATTTGTGGTTTGTGAGATTTTTTTTGATAATGTTGTTATTTTGTGAAAAACAGTATAGGTAAAGTGAAGAATTCCAAGATTTTATGGTGCAGCAAAGAACAGAGTCGCCGAGTCGCTTGATTTTTGATGGTATTGTTTGCACCGTATTAGGGTGACATCGAAGCCTTGCACGTATGTTTACTTGCAATCATTTATTTAGGTAATTACAGTTTTCATCATTTCCGTGGCAACAATTTAAATTATCTAGATGCGTCCAGCTCAAAACTCGGTGACATTGGCCGCACCTTCCGTCGCTTCATTAAGATTGGCAGTTCTACAGGTGTAGGGGCACAACGGGTGCGACTAGAGGTGTTCCATCGACTGCATTTTACCCCATTTTACCCGGTCCACCCTACAGCAGTCAACCTGAGACCTCAAGCTATTTAGAGCCTCACGCTCTCAGCGGGCTGAATACAAAATTCATCCAAAATCAATACATGGATTGGACAGCTGATATTTTGATGACATTCAAGAATAAAAAAGTTTATAAAGACACAGTGGATACATAAAGGTTAAAATATTTATCAAGAGTAACATAGAAAATGTGAAAGCAATGAAAGAAAATTTCAACGTTGACCACATACCTGAAGAAGCGAACGGAAGTAGGTTGTGCGGCACCGGAAGTACTGAATTTACGGCAGCACATTGTTAATAAGGGGCATCTGGGAGTTCCGGTGCGGGCCAGGCTAGTGATGGGAAAACTTGAGTTACGTTTTTTTTTTGTTTTTTTTTTTTTGGATATTTAGAAAAATTATGGCGTAACAAAAAGTTACGCGGGGATTTGTAACACAGACATGTTGCATAGTGCATTCTAAAGTGAAACCATTTTACCTAGGGTGATATTGACCGGGATGAAACTGTATCATCATAGTAAAAATACAGCTATATTTTAGTGTTATAAAAAATTATATTTATTTTCAATGTTGTAAAACATAGTTATATTCTATTGAAATCAATTATACATAACTTGTTTAAGTACGACGCGTCAATTTGACTTCACCTCGCCTGCTGGCAAACTTACAGACACGTACTATGTTACAATGGGAGCGCTCAACTTGACGGCCATATCGGGTGCTTTTTCAAGTGCCGGCTTGAAGGACCCGGGACTATAGGAAGAAGGAAACACGTGAGCTGGTAAGTAATTCCAGGTCTTAATAGGGCGGTAAAGGAAAGAGTCACCGAACTGCTTGGTTCTATTTAAGAAAAGTTTACCACCGCTTCCTAGGTGCTGTTGTCACAAAAAATTAGACATAATTCATTCTACTATCTATGCGGTACTGCTTGTAACGCGGCTACGCCCGCGTGGCTACTCGTAGTCTCATCTCATGAGAATCGATTGTAGGAATGAAAATTCAAACTTAGATTAGTCTCTATACAAAATAAGTCTTTTATAACTAACCACAATGAGACATTGTTTCTTAAATAAATAAACATATTATTATATTATTATTATTAAAATTATATCCGAATTGAGTAACAAACATCTTCACAAACTTTCACATTTATGATATTAATAGTAAGTAGTTATTGAACTAATATTATTATTTAGAAAATATTAGTAGGATAGTATGACAATATTCAGCAGGAAACAACGGAATTCCAGAGTGACCCAACACTATTCGAGTTCAAACAAAATTATGGAATAAAAGCCATGAATTCGAGCAAGATGTAGCGTTTCCTATGTCCTGACCTTTTTAGAACGGGCTTATTTATTGTTAGCCACATTATTCACGATCGTTGGATCACAAGGGCACCTCCTATTACATCAGTAAATGGAGGCTAGTATCATGATTCACTACGATGATAGAATACTTGTCCATATTACATTATACAGCTATTGGTTTAAGGGCCAAGATCTTTGGCGCCAAAATTTACTTCACCTTATTCTCAGACAAATTTCCTCTCTGGCTTGGGAGGTCAGACGACAGACACTCCCCTAAAAGCCAACGAAATCAAGTTATAGAAAGGTGATCAGACTCTAGGTTCGAAAATGTGAGCTTTAGATGCAAACGGCATTGGCGTTCAGACGAAGAAGCCGAATGTTAAGCTAATTTTGTCAAGAACTATAATACATAATATTGACGCTAAGCAATTAATGATAAAATCATGTTTACTGATTTTAGTATGTCTCCAATGTCAAGGTTATTTTGTTCTCCAGTTGTCAAATTTACTCCAGTTATTTTAAGTGTTCAGGAGTTGTATAAATGAGTGTTGTTGCCTTTTTACCTACTTTCCAGTAAGATATCCAAAAAATAGTCCAAGCAAAGTACTATCATCAGCATTAACGATATTATATCATTGATATCCAGACAAAAGAGGGTCGGCGATAAGACAGATAACCGAGACAAGCCGACATCAACCTGCAAAAACTTTGAGAAACCGTCGCTAAAGACTTGAATGCGGCACTCATAAAACATTTTAGGTATGACACTTAAAGGGGATAAAAAAAGAATTTGACATGATGGATTGTAAATCGGTTCAAACCGGTACACATCTTTATTTCATAGTTTAATTCTTGCAAGGAAAATTGATCCTATGTATGCTAACCGGTTGCTTACTTTCATTCAGTCTTATTACAAAAAACAGAACAAAGTCTGGTTTAGACCCGAACTACACAGTCCAGGCTTAATCTCAAGACCATGGTTTATACCTCTCCTTATTATAAAAGCTGAATAATCCGGAGACTACTTAGTACCTGGTTTAGACCTTGGCCTAAATAACAACCACAGATAACTCCAACTATTGTTCGTTCATTATGATATCATTCGGTCGCAACGTTTCATTTCTAAAATTTCTGAAATCACTAATAAATAATATTTACTAAAAATGCTGAAAAAAATATTTAATCATAAATATTTTCATTAAATTCAATTGCATGAATAATAGTTATACTTTATTTTATAATATAATATCATTATTATGCTATTATTTAGCAATCATTGTTATAATATTGTTATCATTGTTATAAGACGTTAAATGGAACGAAACGTAGTTTGCCGGAGTTCGCGCGTTCTGTTCTAAAATTTTTCCAATTTTTATACCCACTTTTAAATTTAGTTTAGTATACATAATATACCTATTTGCAAGTTATTTTACGAGTTGGAACGAGAAAAGAGAAAGAGAGCCGAAAATTGGACTTCCAAAAAAAAAGTACCTATGCCAAAATATGACGTATGTCAAGTCTGATGTATTACTATTGTGACATTACTTAGACCAACGTTAAACTAGGGGGCACGCAGGTTTATCTTTAGACCAGAGATAGTCCTTGGTCTAAACCAAGGACTATCTCGTTTAGTACTAATACTAAAGCGTTTTAGTACTAATACTAAAACGCTTTTTGTAATAACATTTTTCTTAGACCATGGTCTAAAGGCGATTTAGACCTGGGTTTAGAGTTAGTCCGTGTTTTGTAATAAGGCTGTAAAAGTCAGGTTTGAGGGCTTACCATGTTAAACTGCAAAAAGTGAACCCCAGGCTTTGCGCTGAAAACTTCGGATGCTTCGGATCTATGATTAACTCCAGGATGAAAAACAAGCCGCGTGGTTCCCGGCAGAGTAGAATTTGGGCCACCCCTTCTCCTCCCATGCGGTGTCGTACAAGGCGACTAAGGGATAGGGCTGTTTAACTTCTGACAGATATATACAGCCTCAGATTCGTGGCCCGATTGAACAATAGTGCCCGGAATACGGCAATAGGCTCACCCCCTGTTACGTAGGACCTATCACCTAATACAATGATTGGTGAAATGTGGGTGTTAATTCACCTCTGCCTAACCCTCCGGGGATGAAAGCGTGATTGTATGTAAGATAAGATAAGATAAGATGAGATAAGATGAGATGAGATGAGATGAGATGAGATGAGATGAGATGAGATGAGATGAGATGATATGAGATGAGATGAGATGAGATGAGATGAGATGAGATGAGATGAGATGAGATGAGATGAGATGAGATGAGATGAGATGAGATGAGATGAGATGAGATGAGATAAGATAATTCTTTATTGTACACAAACAAACTACAGTACATTAGGGACAATATAAGAGATATGTACAAATGGCGGCCTTATCGCTACAAGCGATCTCTTACAGGCAACCTTTGGATGGACATATTTAAAATATCTTAACAAAATGCATGTATGTAGGTATGTATGAAAAAGAAGACAAGTGTGTACAACTCCATCATGACGCGTCGGTAGACAAGCCTCTCTATACCAGTGACAATTCGTTTGCTAGCGTATTATAGAATAGAATGAAGAATGTATGGGATTTGACGTATATGACAGTCGTCAACGTATGTCATAAACGTCAAATCCCATACGTTTGTCATACATGATGACGTCCCATACATGATGCCCACAGCTACATTCTATCATCGCACCTCTCGCCATAGGCGGGGAATTCATCCTCACACATTGCGTCCGGAAACGGTGCACACTGTGCGGTATGATAGGAACTTCATCCCTCGCACACTCAAGCTGTGGAAGGAACTCGATGGTTTTCACAAGCGACTACAACATGGGGTTCTTCAAGAAGAGTATTGGAAGGTTTCTTCAGGGTCGGCAGCACGAGTGTGACGCCCCTGGTGATGCATGGCCACGGTAACCACTTTCCATCAAGTGGGCCGTCTGCTTGTCTGCCAACTAAGTGGTATAATGTCTATAATGGTGACCCTCTTTCCAAGACTTTGCCCTCAGCTTACCATCAGGCAAGGCGAAGTCAAATTGACGTGTCCTATATATATATATAAAAAAATATTCTACAATACGCCGGGCAACGAACTGTCACTTGTCTATGGGGAAGATAAGACTACATCGAAAAGATGTGTTTTTGTATGTCTGCCAATCTCACTCCGCTAACCGATGACGCCTGCATACTCTGGGAGTGCAAAGTCATTGATGTTATAATTAAACCGGTCCCAAAGTTTTACTAATTTCAGCTGAAGAACAGTTGGCAAAAGAGATAAGTATACACCTATATAATTGGATATTATATTAATGTAACAACCATTGTAAAACGAATAAAGTTTTACATTGTACTATGTAGATAAGGCAATGACAATAAACCGTCGCTATCATGTATTCCATTACTAGACGCCTCATAAATTGATATAATTTGCTCCACTTAGTCCTAGACAAACTCGACTTGTGCCTACTCAGAAACAATAATTGCGTTTTGAATACATTACCAAAACTGGGTTAGTTATATGCCATTACAGTCGAAACTAAAGTCTAAACTACAGAATACTTGTTGAGTTATTAATTACTTTCTAAATAATGTATGTGTTAATAGGTCAGACTATAGTTAGCATTCTTAGAAAGCCGTATTAGAGCCGATAACACTTACTCTAGTATGATCAATCAGATTACCGGGTAATATTACACGCGTCTTTAATTGGAGAACACGAAATGGGCGCTGG
The DNA here is from genome assembly GCA_914767945.1 of Eilema depressum. Classification (NCBI taxonomy): domain Eukaryota; kingdom Metazoa; phylum Arthropoda; class Insecta; order Lepidoptera; family Erebidae; genus Eilema; species Eilema depressum. The sequence goes on from OU612021.1 coordinate 3,502,004, forward strand.
CAACAGGCACTTTCTGCGACCTTTAAACGCTGAACGCTGCTGCCAATGCTTTCGCCAGTGTTTCAAAATCGCTGCACTGGTTTTTCATACACAACATTTGATGATCTTTCAAAATGAGCCGATTTTTTAGCCTTGCTGCACAGCCATTTCATGTTCTCCAAATGTAATGATAATACATTTTTTTTCGTAAGTACTATCGCGATCATAAGTGCAGTACCAATCTGACGCAACTATTGCGCGTCAACATTAATCGTACTTATGACCTTATTCTTTGAAGACAATTCACACACACATACACAACACTAGTCGTACAGTCACAGATTACCTAATAGTACAGTACTCTTACTAAACTTTTGAAGTTATGACCTTAATCTTTGAAGATAATTCACACACACACATACACACACATTAATATTGTTCACTCGTTGATTGATATTGGTAATTTCAATGTCATACGTAAGCCGCCCCGTAGCTGAGTCGTTTAGCGTGCCGCTTGACGAATAGTATGAAGCCTGTCGGTGATGGTTCGAACCTACCGGAACTAATATAACTTTTTGTGTTTTATATTTAAAAGTTATGATATTATAAATGTTGATACGAATATAAAAATGTTTCTTAGGTAGAATTTTAAACTTAGCGAGAAAATAATTATTTGAGGGTGCATTTGAAATAAAATGGATTCATTGGCTATGAGTGAAGTTGTTGGTTGGTGAAGTCAGTTACGACTACCCTATTTATATATTATATCATCTATGGTTACGACTGTTTGTGTTAATTACTGTTCGAGCGATTACATTTCTTTTTTAATAAATCAATATGTCAAATATAAGTATAAGCAAAAGCTAATATTGTGGCCATATTCGAATGGTCTGAATATATCTCAAATTTCTAATGAGACGGGCTTATCTGTAAGTTAATTAATTAATTAATATTGTTGTAGTGCAATTTTGTTCATTGGTTGCAATTGTGTAATATGGTTGTTGTTTTTTTAGAGAAATACTGGGAGTCGTTGCGTGAAACAATTTGAGGAAGAAGAGTTGCAGAGTTGGAGGAGAAATGGAAGACCTGCTGAAGCGGCGTTATATGGTAGCAGAATATGAAACGAATAACGAAGAGTATTTACTTTAACTGGGAATCAACAATATTTTCTGATGAAAAAACGTTTAAATCATCTCAAAAAGGAAGATTACATTTATGGCATAAGGATAAAACACGGTGGTGGTTTATAAGTGCCCGGTTAATGGCAATAGGCTCGCCACCTATTATGCTACGTTTACATACTCGCGGCAGAGCGAGGGAAGTGGCGAGAGAAGTGGGCAGAGACGTGGTGTGAATGGTATATTCGTCATGCCACGAGTACTCACGCGTATGTTGCGCAAATACTAGCGCGATGAACTATACGAGACCGCTAGATGGCGCTAAGCTAAATAAAACACGACTTTAGTTATTGCTCCTCGAATATTTACTTTTAAAAATTTTATATCGATCTACGGAAAGTGTATAGTAGTTGAAAGTGATAGTTTTTATTAATAATCTATTTAATTAATTCGCTATGCTGTAAAAGCTTATTGCGTACACTGCTACAGCGTTGTCCTCCATACGTTTACGTCCGTCTCCGTTGCAGGGCGAATACTGTAATGCGGACCAACGCGATGATGGGAGTGTGTGAATGCTAGGGCATTAATCGCGCGAATATTTCTGGCAACACGATGAGCAATGCGAGCGGCAGGATGTAAACGCGGGGTTACATTGGGACCGAAACATAAACGGCGAAATGTGGGTGCTAGCACCTCTGCCTACCCCTTCGGGGATATAGGTGTGAGTTTATGTTATGTATGTGAAAACAACATAGTACCGAACACTGAATCTAAGTGTAAATTATGTAGGGGTGGATTAGGGCGCAAGGGCCGGGTGAATTAGACACAATATCTACGCGTGCAAATAGTGCAAATTATGTGAAAGTGTTAAAAGATATAATGTTGCCCACAGTGCGAAATGTCTATCCAGATATAAATGAAGGTTTAAGGGCATTAGAAGGTTTCTTCAGGGTCGGCAGCATGAGTGTGACGCCCCTGGTGTTGTATACGTCCAAAGGCCACGGTAATCACTTTCTATCAGGTGGGCCGTGTGCTTGTCTCCCACCTAAGTGGTATAAAAAAATTATATAAGTTTTGTGCACGATAATTCTCCCATCCATCGAGCCACCATACTTCGCGAATGGTTTAGTGAACGTAAATTTATTCCTTGCTGTAGCGAAGGGTGAAAATGTTCAAAAGGGAAGCCGGTGGCAAATCCCAAAGAACAACCATGGCAATTTTGTATGAAATTCTCTCAAATTTTAGATAGGTACTGAATTTTAGGTGTAATACATGTAATAATGCATTAAACTTAAGCATCTCTACCATGCCTTCCCTTTGCAGAGCAAGCCGGCAGGAATCGTGTTATGAGTACTCCTCGCCACTGAATTTCCTTGGCCAGCACGATGCCCTGATTTGAACCCTTGTTTAAATATTTTTGTTATTTAATTTCAGTTGAGCCTATTGAGACTACTGAGCCTATCAAGGGACGTGCTGGCCTGTAATTAGTATAAGACTGTATGGTTGAGGTTAAGTTTCAATCCTCTTTTCCGAAAAAAAACTTTCGAGAAAATGAATAATTAAGCTATAACCTCAATATGCAATATTAATTTTATTATAAAAGTATATTTTTTGGATGAAATTATTATAACCACAAATTAACATTGGATAATTCTTTTAATAAACTTTTTTTTTTAAACTATTGTTTTATTTATAATCTATTGTAAATTAAGTATATAAGAATAAATAAATAAATTTGTAAATAATTATTTCTAATTCTGTTAACTTGTTCCTAAAATTTAATGAAAACAAAACAACAAAAAGTGGAAAAACTAAGATCCGAACCCACAACATCCGATTTCAAGCAGCCTTGTTACCGACCAGGCTACGCACTGCCTAACGTAGAATCACGAATTTTTGCATTACTTTATATAGATGCATGCTTCGAACATAATAGTATGAAAAGGCGAGCATAACGTTTTCTTTGTTTCGCATCACACACATTTATATTTTCTCATATCGATACTGTGTGACGTATAAATGTATGCGTTAAACATTACATACACATAGATACGCGTTTAAACGGACAAGCCATTATAAACATTACGGTGCTAATGCACTTTTAATTACGATAGTACATAAATGTACTTACGAAAAAAAATATATCTAAGTAATTCATAACATTCTAGAACCCATTACACAAGCTAGTTAAGCTATGCTTACTTTGGGTCTAGATAACGTTGAAAAAAAAAATCATCCGGTAATCTGATCATACTAGAGTTAGTGTTATCTGCTCTAATATTATAAGATCTCATGCTGTCGATAGTATTTTACAGTACTTAGCCATAACACTAACGCTCAACATATAGTCACTACATATTATAAAACAAAGTCGCTGTCGCTGTCTGTCCGTCCCTATGTAGGCTTAAATCTTCAAAACTACGCGACGTATTTTGAAGCGGTTGTTTTCAATAGGTAGAGTGATTCAAGAGGAAGGTTTATATGCATAATATTGTAGAAAAACACTGATAAATTTAGCGATATGCAGCGGGAACGGGATCAGAAAATATGGCGGTACGAAGTTCGCCGGGTCAGCTAGTATTATATATAACTATAAACTTATTGTAATGTCAATCCAATGCACGAGAGAGAGAGAGAACATTCTACAAAACTGAAGCCGACCAATCTTGACTGCACTCTGTTCTTCCCAACGTGCCTGCAGCCATGACTATAAACTATAATATTGAGGTCCGTTCACGAATGAGAATTGATTTCTGTTATGCTAGACCTAAAATACGGACGACAAGGTATGATTGTTATCTTCTATACAGCAGAACAATGTATCTCTCACATACGATGAGAGCGTTTTCACATTATCCGATTCGATATCGAATCCCCGACAGCAGATATCTGGTAAACGCAGCGGTCTCGGCTCTGATATCGGGCGGAACAATGTGAAAGACAGATACATATTTCATACATTTTACCTCCTCCGATATCGGATCGGATAATATGAAAATGCTCTTATACACAGCGTAAGAAGAAGCAGCTAACTGAGGGTTCTGACTATACTAAACAATTGTATAATCAGTGTGATCGTCGGGATTGCTGACTACGTCACCAACGGCTCACCCAGCGCACAAGTAGCGTGCAGGCTCCACCAACAAACCAAGAAATGCCTAGACACATATCACCTAATACATCTACACCAACTCCTTTGGGTATACCCAGGCGTGAGCAAGTTGTAACTTATCCGCAATCAGACCACTGGGGTGAATAATTTAACTGTTTGAAAGGAAGGTAACTTCTTAAATATGCAATATTCTAATCTTCTACCCGAATACCGATGCAATACCGCAACTTATGCAAAGGTATATCCATCCATCAAGCACATTACTGTTGCATAGTGCGCGGTATCGAGCAGATCTTTTAAGGCGATTACATACGCGAATGACTTTGACCATACAAATGCTCAAGGTCGTTCATATTTGAACCGTAAAAATCAGTGAAACTAATTTTAATAGATAACTTTATAGGCGACGATTACTAACTAAGAAGGTCACGTCATACTAATACACTTATTTAACATACATGTGACATTTTAGATTATTTGGATACATATTGTAGAAAATATTTGGTTTCATAAGAAAGAGTAGAGTGATGTTCAGAGCCTCTTTTCTACTATTTCCTCCTTTTTTATTTAATTTATGACAAGGAGAAGTTATTCAGTATATCTTGTAGTATGCAGGCATGTAAATTTCAGATCTGTAGGTTTATTAGTTAATAAGAAAAACGGTTTCGAAAATACCGATTTTTTATGCTGACCTGATTCGGGGCCTAAAACCAACTTCAGCTAACGTAAGATTCAAATTTATTTAGACAGATTAGACTAAGTCCTTTGAGTTAGTTTAGTGAAATTAGTATAACGTAGTGCTGTGCTCAAACGTGACCTCGACGTACCCTCAAAGAATACAAGAACAAAGTGACTTTCAATTAACATAATTAGAAACTATAACAAAAGTGCTGATGGACATAATATTCTCTGTAAGTTTTTAGCAAATTAAGGTAAACTTGAATTACTTATGGCTAATAAGTAATTTAAATTTAACTTCATTTGCTTACAAGACTAGATTATCATTATTATGAGGCAATATAATCATTCAGTTACACATAATGAAAAAAATATATTCAAAAACGTATTAAATAATGTTGTTCTTTTTACATTATAATAACTATACCTACATTAAACATGGCTTTTAATAATCAGTTTGCAATAAAAATAGTAACAGCCTAGGTGTTAACTGTCAGAATATAACTCATACAAAGCTAGTATGTGTTTATTAGTAATCCTATATAGCAACTTTCTTTAATTTCGAAATAGTAACTACAAAGAGATCTATATCTATTTCCCGTCACGCTACGTCCGTTGTAGGTTGGTTAGGCCTCCTTGGTTGATTATTTTATTACCTATAAATAGTCTGCTCTGCTGTGCATAGGGCTCTACTAAGATCATCCAACTAAACCAGCTGCACGTTTTTTTTTAACATGCGAAAATCCTCTCCTCTTTCGTGCGGTATCGGTGGCTTAGTGGTCAGTGCATTCCCACAGTAAGGGAAAGATCTCGGGTTCGAGTCCCGCTCGAGGTCGATTCTCTTTTCTCTTTCTTAATCGATTTGAATAGTTATATAAATGCTTCAAAATTTCATTGAAATGAATTGATATGAATTTCATCTTAACACCTACTCACACCTGAAGAAATGGTCTTGACAGATAAATAGGCGAACAGACAGACGGACAACAACGTCTCTGTTTTAATTTTTTTCTAATTGGCTACCTTTTTTCTCTATCAGAACTTTTTCATTTATATAACTAAGATTTCATACATAAAATCACTATCGAATGAAAAAAAAAATCTACTCACAACATTTCAAACTTTAAAAGGTTTAAATAAATCACACTAAACAGTTTCGTGCAAGATCGTTCACGTTCCGTTTATGTTGGCAGCATGAAGTAGGTTACAGAATTATTTATGGCGGCTGACTTAGAAATGTTTGCATGTAATGTGCATCGCTTTTGCGATTTTGTTAAATCGGTGCGATGGACTGGAATTTACACGGAATATAAAAATTGACATATTTGTCGTGTGATATTTGTGCTTGGTTATGAAGTGCTTACGTTTGTTGTGTGATATTTAGGATATTTGCGGGGTATTTTTGTAGTGTGATTTACTACTCAATTTATTGTTTGACGTAGTGACCTGTATGACGTGACGATACGACTGCTGCGCGTTTTATAGAATGTTACTATAATAACGTTACAGTGGTGATACCAGCGAAGCAAATATTTTTATTTATCAGTATGACGGCAAGTCATGAAATAAGAGGCAGTTTCACAGCCGCAAGATGTACGGATGAATGTTACTTACCTTACGAATCTTTTTTTTTATATAGGACAGGTTAGAACAACCTTACGAATCTTTTTTTTTATATAGGACAGGTTAATTTTACTTCATCTCGCCTGATGGTAAGCTGGAGGCAAAGTCTCGAAATTAGGGTTACCATTATAGACACGTACCATGTTACAATGGTGCCACCATTGTAACATGGTTTAGCTTGATGAAATTTGGCACAGAAATAAATCTTTGGAATCACATAGACTTTTTATCCCAGGAATTAAAGGTTCCTTTAAGTCACTGCAACGGGTATTTCATATAGATGAAACTGCGGGCAATAGCTATGACAGATATTTGCATTAAAAAATAAAACAGAAATAAAATGTAGTTAAATTTGTAGTTTAATTTATATAGAATAGCTTTTGCCCGCGGCTCCGCCCGCGTGGATGTCAGTTATCGCGACCAAACATAGCCTATGTCCTTTCTCAAGGTCTAATCTACCTCTATACCAAATTTCATCAAAATCGGTTCAGCGGTTTAGTCGTAAAAGTGAGACAGACAGACAGACAGACAGACAGACAGACAGAGTTACTTTCGCATTTATAGTAGGAATTCGTAGGGATTATAGGCAGCAAAATCTCAATGTGAACTAGGAACCATAGTGTAATAGAAAATGCATAGTGTGCACCAATACAAACACTAACTTTATAATTTTAGTAGAGGAACGTCACGTTTTCAATTTAGTTCAAGCCCTTGCGAGCCCACCAGCTTCCCGCTTATTTGTGTACTAGCAATTATTATTTTATATACATTCCAAGGAAATATATTTTAGTTGTACCATTGAAAGTCGTTCTAATTATTGTACTTAACGTCTAGATTAGAGTGTGTAAGTTACAAAAAAAAACGGTAATATTTTTTTGAGATATTGGTTAACGATTAGCCCAAAATCTGATTTTATCCACGATTTTTCTAAATTGAGACTTTGACAGAAGAATAATGAATGTATTTCTATTACAATTTTTAGGTATTAGGTAGTAACATAATATGCTCTATACAAAATATACCTAAAATGTGCTCTATTCACGCAGTACCTACACGTTTCGTGTGCACATTGTGCACGGGGTGTTACGGCGCTGAACGAGCTCAAATTCACCAATCATAGATTACCTATTAGAAAACAATCGGACCTCACCTTACGCCTCAACTTAGGTCCAAGATATGTATCCTGAGATATAACTATATTTATTGAAAACCCTCACAATAGGATTTTACAATAAAGCGTTCTTCTTTTACAATAAAGTGAAAGGTACCAGGATACTAGCATCTTAGCAAAAGGAAATTATCTGATCTCTACCCATTGGGAAAAGGGTGAGACTACACGATGTGTAAACTCGGCACTTATTTGACATAGCATAATAGCAAGTGTCACTTTCATGACATAATAAAATGTCTAAAGTCTATATATTATTAAATCTATTAACCTATGAATAAAATGTCAAACGTGACTATGTCGTGCATGGCTACGCATCGCCAAGTAGAAAAAAAAAAACTCTGCTTATAATATTTTGTTCAACTTGACTCTCATTTATTTCTGTGAACGTGCACAATTTGCACGAAATAACAAAAAGCTGTTACACACAGTTTTCGATATAAGAAACATGAATTTATTATTATAATATGCAGATCTCGTAAGTATTACAGTGATATTCATGTGCTTAGGCGTTTTTGCCTCAATTTTTGGAACAAAATATAGCTCAGTTACGAGCCACAATGCCCACAATCTTTGTGACCATTCTGTGTTATTTCTTACTGAATTCACTTATATTGGGCTTTTATCTCCTACTTGCTAGAGGTAGTAATACATAGTTATTGTATTATAATAATAATAGGTTAAAAATATCGCTATTTTCCCGTGGTCCCAGGATTTTGTTCCATTAATGGGACCACGTGGGAGAACTGTTTCTCGTAGTCCCATTGTTGTGTACCTACATCTTGTGTATACAAAAGGTATGTGATTACCAAAAAAAACCATGATAACAAAAACATCAACATCATACCATGACATGACTGCCTCTGTGGCGTAGCGGTAGTGAACGCGGCTGCTACGCAGGAGGCGCGGGTTCGATCCCCGCTCAGTGCAAATATTTGTATGCATGAATATGAATATTTGCATTGGTCTGGGTGTTTTCTATGTATAATATGTATGTATTTACAAAAAAAAAATGTATCTATGTATGTTTATCCGCATTCTAGAACCCATAACACAAGCTAGTTAAGCTATGCTTACTTTGGGTCTAGATAGCGTTGTGTAGATTGTCGTACAATATTTATTATTTATTTATTATACCATTTAGATTATATTCTTTTAATATCGCTTGAAAAACAGTCTGTTACAATGCATGGTATTAATAACATACATACATACAGTCACACCTCTTTCCCAGCTTTCACAGTTTTCCACTTGCTGCAATCCTGGCATATATCAATTCAATTCAAGCTTTTCATGTTTCGCAGATTCTCTACATGCGAAGCAATGAATTAATTCTCCGAAAAGAAAGGCAAAGGTATAATATACACCTACGTCCTACAATTCACTAGCTATGAACGATCCACGATCGAATCCACAATTCTTGGTAATTTCCTTGTATCCCAACAAACCAAAAAGATCTGCGCTTACGAAGAACTAAGAACGTTCACAATGCTTATATAAAATAGCATAATACACGTTGACTTTCATTTAGTTTAACACACATCAATAACATTCTTCTAGTTTGTTTTTCACTGACGAAAATTACAAGAGAAACTTGAAAGTAATCAGTTTCGAGCAATTTCAATGTCTATTAACGACATAAATTATTATACCAGCCCAAATATATTACAGTATGGGGAGGCGAAGTAACGGGCATCGCGTGACGGAATTGATTATCACACTATAAACAAGGGTTAGAACTCCACTATAGTTTTTACTTTCCTGATGGTAGTTTTTTTCCTATCAAGCATGTGCTGGACTGATTGTTGTTTATTTTTTCTATCGAACTGGGTTACGTCTATACATCCATTAACTGTTGTAATAAGGGTTGGTGTATGAGTTTAAAAAGATTTAACGGGATATTTTGTGCTTTTGGGTGCTACCAAGATCTTTAGGGCCCGAACCAATCTTACCTGCAAGCCTATCAGTGGGGAATGGTGAAAATTTTCAAAAGGAAGGTGGTGAAATATCTTTTTTCCTCGATCTAGTTTGTCAAAGTTAAACATCTCCACCATCTCTGCAAAGGGAAGGCGACAGGAATCGGGTAGTAAGTAGTACTCTCCACTAAAGCCGATACACTTGATTGTCTCTGAGGGTTGGAAGGTAAGGTGGCAATTACTTATACCTGTATGTGTGGAAAAAACAAGTCTACTAGGTACTATTATAAGTCTACTAAATCAATTTTCGGGTTATGCAAAGTTTAAAACCTTTCATTGTGGAAAAAATAAACTCCAGCCTATAGCCTCCAGCCTCCGGGAAAGCATATTATTTGCTTAATTTTGTTCTTAAACAAAATTAAGCAAAAAGCATATAGCTTTCCCTTCAGGGAAAAACAGGTTTCAGTGTATATAAAATAGTACAACGTTTATTTTAAAGCAAATATTTTTAGCAGTTTAAATAAATAGGAGTACCTCCAGAATCCACACAGTACAATAAATTCAAATAAAACTGGGTGTACACGAGCGTAAGTCACGACTACGAAATAACATTTGTTTAGGCTTTGTGCGTAAATATGACGATTTGTAATTCATTCGATTGAATACTTTTATGAGAGCTAATTCTCGTAATAAAAGCCGTTCGAAATTTAGTTTCGATCTGTCGAACTCAAAATATGTACTCGATTGAAATTGGACAAAGTGAAACGACTCGACCCCTCGAACAGCCCCTCTAGACAAGTGGCAATTCGTTACTCGGCGTATGATGTAATAGAATGCCAAATGTATGGGATTTGACGTATATGACAGGCGTCAACGAATGTCAAAAACGTCAAATCCTATACATTTGTCATTCTATTCCATCATACGCCGAGCAACGAATTGCCACTTGTCTAGGGGAGCAGTTCTTTACCAAGTCACTTGGTAACTTTGGCAGAGTATTCCCCCTGTAAGGAACTGGTCACGGGTTCGAATCCCGTCTGAGTCATTTCTCTTTTTGCAATCCTAATTTCCTAATCCTTTCTTTCTATAATTCGTCGTAAATGATTATATTTTGTCAAGTGGTTTCCTATGAGTGGCTTCATAGCCACTCATAGGAAACATACATGTCATCATGGAAGACATGAATCACCATTATTCTAGTTCTCGACAATGGACTCGCCCCCAGTTACGTGGAACAGAACCATCAAAAATATAGATGGTGAAGTGTTTGCAAACATTCGATATTGCTATCAATTAAACCAAATCCCTTTCACAGTAGTCGCACTCGTTACCACTGCTGATATTAATCCAAGAAATATTCATAGGCATAGCATGCAAAAGTCTTAGAAAACTGAATAGTGTACTAAATAATAGAAATATGTTATCATATCTTTCCAAGTAAATGGATACCACAGGTAATATAAAAGGAAAAACCTGTCAGAAACTATTCAAAAATAAATAAATAAATTCACAACTTGGCCCGATGTGTCCGTATTAATAATAAAAAAGGTAGCCGAGAAACTTCCCACCTAATCATACTTTTTCATCTCCGAGCAAAGTTTAAGGATGGGAAAATATGGACAAAAAATATAAAACAGTATTATTGAGTTCGTGGAAAGAACTATGACTAACTATTTATTTTCTTTCAACTACGGTGACGTGTTAATATATAGTAGGGGAAGAAGATATATTAGTTTTTGTAATTATGAGTAGATTCGCCAATGGGTTGTGAAGGGTAGATGGTAGCCGCTTGACGGTAGATATTGAAGATCAACCAAACTCGCAATTAGACTGGAAGAATTAGACTCAGGCTCCGAGGTGAAAACTTCTGACGCGATAGGAATTAACGCTAGGATGATAAAGAAGAAGAATAAGAATGTGGATGTACTAGTAGATCTTCATCATCATTTCAGCCATAGAAAGCCCACCGCCGGACACAGGCCTCCCCAATAGATCTCCAATAAGGCCGGTTGGAAGCGGCTCGCATCCAGCGCGTTCTCGTAGATCTTACTTCCTAATAATATTATAGATAGTTGATAGGTGCAGTGACACTATGGGATACAATGAGTTTATGGATTTAAGTAAAAAAGCTATCATCTAGTAACACCTGTGACTCGTTTGGATTTTTTTTTTTGGAATCTTTTTCTCAACCAGTAAGAGTGTTACTTGTTTGGGTGTTATTACTGGATGGGCATATACCAAAGACGTACAATATAGGGTTCTTCAGGAAGAGCATCAGAAAGTTCTTACAGGGTCTGCCGACCATGACCATGAATGCGACGCCCCTGATGGTACATACGTCCATATGCTACGGTAACCACTTCCAATTACATAGGTTGTGTGATTATCTGGCACCTAAGTGGTATAAAAGCAGCGGTAGGTTAGTGGTTAAGGAATTGGCCTTACGATCGAGAGGTCCGAGTTTCGAATCCTGGCCATTAAACTATTTCGAATCCTGGACATGAACCCACTCCTAGCAAAAGTTTAGTTTAGTTAGAGGGAATAACGGGCATATTAGTAATTTCGGTTGCTAACATTCTTTAAAAAAAATATTTCAGATAAAAATAATCGTGGTAGGTAGGGTACAAATACTTCCTTTCGTTCATATACTTAGCACATCACTATTCCATTCCACGTAGGTACTGTATTATTAGTAGTAGGGTTAGGTCTCAATATAGGCTATCACATCAAACGACCCTAATATCATGACTACTTAATTCTACCTACTAAAGCAAACATAATGTACCAAATAATTCTTGATGGTGATGAAGTCCGGGTTTGCATGAAGACCTAGATTTTTTTTTCTGCTTTCTAAATGATAGATCTTAAATCAAATCTGTTATCTGTTCCTGTGGGTGTCATAAAAGGTGACTAAGGGATAGAGCTGTTCTCCATCCGACAGTAAACATACAGCAACATAGCAAAAGGACGAATGGGCACTGGGGACGAATTCCAGGGGACCAGTGGGTACCAACCTACATAGCATACATACATAAACATACAATAAAGTACCCGCTAGATGGCAATAGGCTCGCAGCCTATTACGTAGGAAAATCATAGTTGGCGAAATGTGGGCGTCAATACGCCCTTCAGGGATTTACAGGCGTGAGTATATGTCTGTAAAAGATACACAAAATAGTGTCGAAAGTGATTTTGATAAAACGTAAAACTATTCCTAAAGATCAATGTTTCATCGTCATCATCCTCCTGCCCTTCTTCTTCAACCTAGCGTTAATTCCCAGTCGCATCCGAAGCTTTCACCTCGGATTCTAGGGTGCGCTTTACCAGTCTTAACTGCAGATTTGCCCTTATCCCAAGTTTATTTGAGGTCGGCGTAACATCTGCGCTTTTTCCATTCATCTCTTTTTGCAATCATCTCAGCATTCTCTCCTTTCTTAACCATATCATCATTCACACAGTCCGTCCATCTCCTTTTAGGTCTTCCTCTCCCTTCAAGATCAATGTTTGTTCGTATTTTATTTTGCGCTCCAATATCTACTATTCATCCATAATTCTCTGAGCCTCATCACAACTCAGTCGGGATCGGCTTTCCGGTATAACTATGATGCAAGTGAGCTTTGATATTTCCCGTGAAGCAACTGCCACCTGACCTCCACAAACAATTGGTAATATCGAAATTCTACAGTTAGACTAGTTGAACTTTTGAGGGCTCCAACTACTCATAGCGACTAAATGATAACCGGAACTAACGGCTTAACGTGCTTTTCCAGGCACTGTTCATCCCATTGCTATATTTAATATTTTTAACTTATTTCTTGTTATTGGCAAGTATAATGATTGGTTCCGATATGTACCGCATACGGTACCCGCTGCAATTGAAATATAAGTTCCTTTACGAAATTTTTAATTTGAGTCATGAAGTAATTTATAAAAGAACACAATAAATGTGTAATTATCATCGTAGTGGTCACAAATAAAGACGTGAGTGGATGAATAGGCCATGTGACAATTTCAAACTTTTGTGTTAATGAACTTCGAAATGTTAATATTAAAGCTGATAACTATGATGTTTATACAATCATTTGGCACTATAGTACTCGTATAATTCTATAAACCATCAGAAAACGTCATAGTTATCTGTAAATTATGTAATAACACTTTGAAATACAATAAATCAAAATTTTGAAATTGTCATAGCCCCTTCATCCACTCACGTCTTCAAATTTCAGATGACATTCAATCTTGTAAAGTAATATCGAAAAGTACACTCAAATTTCCGACACATCAGTGTACTTTCTCATTTCGAGTACTCACAGTTACACGTTACGTGAAGGTATATCGAGTTGTTGACCCATTTTACCACCCTCAATTGTGAGGTCCTTAACGAGCACACTTTATAGATAAAAACCGGGCAAGTGCGAGTCTGACGCACACACTGATGTTTCCGTACAAAGTTTTATGTAGATAATTTATCTAAGCCAAAGTAAAAAAAGTATACAAAAGTAAAAGTATAATTTATCTAAGTCAAGGTAAAAAAAAGTTATAATTATATTTTGTTAAAGTTATACCTACCTGATTTTACGAACTTTTAATTGTCATACCTAGTCATGTTTGTTTTGTTTAGGACTACAACTAAAAAGAAATAAAAAAGTAAATACTTAAAATAATTGATATCTTGCAGTAATCGATACTAAAAATGATAAAACAAAAAGAATTAGGTAAGCTAACTTTTATGTAATACTAAATCGAAGCATCACAGCTAGACCAGTGGTTGAACTTTTTAGGGCTCCAACTACACGTAACGACTGCCATAGATGTTCGTATGGCAACCGGGACCGACTGCTTTAGCTGGTGCTTTCCGAGGGACAACCAGACCAATGCAAATACTCATATTCATGCACAAATTATTTGCACTGAGCGTGGATCCAACCAGAGCGCCTCCTGCGTAGCAGCCGCGTTCACTACCGCTACGCCACAGATGCTGTTGCAAAAATAATTGGGCAACGGAAATTCATAAACTGTGAAAGCATCAAGTTTTGCTGTAGGTACTCTAATATCATTATGTCCAATATCACGAAGTCACTAAAAACAGCCGTGACAGAATACCGTCAACCAAGTAAAGCGGTTCCATTTTTCCTTTTACGGAACCCTAAAAAGGGCGAAGCTCTCCTGTTTCCTGTTCTAATTTAGCTCTGTCATTGATTAATTTGAGGTGTGATATTACACACTTTCTTTAACTTGGATGGCATGAGTGAGAGTTGAGGTGATATTATGTAGATGGCACACGATCATGTGGCAGTCTTAAGGTAAGATTCCGAAGCCACCGCATATGAAAACTACCGACGCACGCAGCAGTTGCGCGTAATTCATTGCGGTTTCTCAATGGTCCCCTTTATCCGTATTGGAGTTTAACTAGTAATGGGTACGCTGTATCTACCGCATGTGTCTATCATTGTAGTAGGCGGTTGGCTTCGGAATCGTACCTTTATTACAAAAAATGGTGTCTATATCCGAACGAACTTATTACTGTGGAGGGAGATTTAATATTCTAACTTATTATAATATATTTTATTCGTTTAGATCATGATGTTACGCTTATGAATGTAGTGATTGACGGGTTTTATATTGAGAGAAATAGGCTGTAGGTAGAGAGTGCAAAGATCAGATTTGATGTACTTAAATAAGAAAGGAACATTATCAGCCAGCCTATTGACAGCCTCTGTGGTGAGGCGGTAGTGAATGCAACCGCTATGCAGGAGGAGCGGGTGCGATTCCCGCTCAGTGCAATTTTTTTTTTTAATCTACTTAGTTGGCAGACAAGCACACGGCCCACCTGATGGGAAGCGGTCACCGTAGCCTATGGACGAATGCAACAATTTTGTATGCATGAATATGGGTATTTGCATTGTTCTGTTCATGATGGCCTGGCCTCGGGGAGGATTTGATTCCGTAACGCCACATATTCATCGAAACAAAAACGTAAAAAAACTTTGGTTTCCGTATAATTTGTCAAAACAAAACCTATTACATTTTCATTAGGTTATCAAACCCTCAGACTTCGATACTTCTCATATTTCAATTGTTTTTAAATTAAATTTTGTCACTTTTATTTTATTACTTAACGTAAGTTCTGAAATCGCACGTTTTATAAACGTAATTCACTGTTTTAGTTAAAATATTGTTATTTTGATAATTTAAATTTATTCGAATGACACTAACGCAATTAATACGAACCCAAATCATCCATCAAAATAGAATATAATATAGGAACGGACACATTATACACATACATATCCCTCCATTATGCCTGCGGCTCAATCTGCCAATACTGGCTTAAATCTATTTATTTTGTTATTCCACATTTTGTTATAAAAGAGATATTATTAAAACACAATTTGGTAAAGTTCAGCAACTGTTAATTAAAATTTTATGTCCGAGTTAAAATCATTTGCCGTTAATCCCCGACTCTTTATGGAATTAAAGCACCGTGCACACTATAGCGGCCGTAAAACTGGGGGGCTACCATTAAACATCAGAAACTTTGAGCCCGCATGGAACTCGAACGGAATCTCACTCTCACTCACCATAAAGGTACAAAATGTACCTACAATGAAGTCTCTTCGTGTTTTTACGGTACGATTTAAGCTGAATCGAAGTGTCCCGTACCTTGATAGAATCCGATTATGAGATGTGTTTCATTTGAATGAAATTTTAAAGTAATTAGTATCACTTTTTTAAGCGTGAGCGTTTGAATGTGTTTCAAGTCCTGCGGGGCGTGAAAAAGCATCTGATGAGGCCGTCAAGCTGAGTGCCACCATTGTAACATGGTACATGTCTGTAATGGTGACCCTCTTTTCAGAGACTTTGCCTTCAGCTTACCATCAGGCGAGGCGAAGTCAATTTGACGTACCTATATAAAAAAAATGTTCCATCGGACCGATTGCCTGAATCTTCCCGAACTGTGTATCTGTTATTGTAGACCTTACTCTTAATAACGTTTTTGTAGTGTTCAAAGCCTATTAATCATTATCAAATTATTGATCTCTTCTAATACTCTGATTAATTACTGCGCACTTCGGGAACTCGACTTCGACTTAGGGAATAGAAGAAGAAATAACTTTTTTACCTTTTTAGCATGAAAAGGGCGCTTTATCTGCGCAAAATTTCGCAGTGAAATTGCTTTTATTCGTGCTCGCAAACATGCGAGCAACGGTGCGGTGGTTCATTTTGCATATTATGGGTGAATTTCGTCTGACCTCTTAACCTCGAAAAGAGAAACGTCATTCTTCAATCAGTAGGTGTACTGGCTGGTAGTAATAAGGTTCATATTGGTCCTGAAGATCTTGGCCCTGAAGGGCCTCATAAACATAATAACATCCATCTAGATTTTTCTAAAATCAAGCGCTTTACATTATTCTTACCCATAAATTAACTATAAACATTCTTTATTCATTTCAACCCATAAAGTGTAAAGTCGCCAAAATATTTACGAAAATTTTACGTTAAATTTATCAATTATAACTTTATTTTAACATAATTTGAACCCTTGCAAAAGGTGAGTGAAATAATTTTTGTGATATAATAGTCTGAATGATCGGGAAACCCAATAAATACGCTCAAGATTTCTAATTAACCTAGTTGATTGAAAAGATTAATTAACTCGAGTGTAGGGTAACCCCGATTTAGGCAAATGTGGAGCTAATCCTGGTACTATCTTACCTGTAACATCGTTAGGGCGATCAATCCTCAGTCATTAAAGATAACTGGCGGATTATTTCATTATCTTATTCAAGTACTTCCTAACGATGTTAAGTGCGAGTGTGTTTATAAAGGTAGTGACAGATACTCAGACCAGGTCATACATGTCTGCTCTTTATTTTTGTAATTCAATTAAAGTATAGTTTTTAATTTGTTTAGTGTCGCATTCTACCATAGCCACAGGAAGAGATGGGGTGGCCTATTGCTATTCTACTCGATCTGGAACCAACAAGGTAAATAGTGAGGCAGACTATTCCAAGTATACAAAAAATAAACACAGTAAACTTATCTAAGTACCATTTTCAATTTCACGAAATTAGAGCAGACAGATACAGAACAGCTTTTTTCCAGTTGTTTTATGACACCTAGAGAACGGGTGATCGACCCTTGTGTTATTTATTAATACCGAGAACCAATTAAATGCGTAAGTAAAGAATAAGATATTATAACAGTCATTCATATAAGTTATCATAATCCATGCTCTGCACCACACACATGCCGTCAGATGTTTATCTACTTTCTTATTCTTAAGAAGATGCCGTCGATTCGACAGAAGAAGTAGAATAAAATTCTAAAGAAAAATAGATTGAATGGATGAAATCTTTGCCTCCAGTGCAAAATAAAATGAATCTTGTCTATTACGATATATTTTATACGATACTATGATATATTCGATAATTTTGTACAGGTGTTGCAGAATTCAATCAATCGAGACTCTAATAAAACTTGTTACTATAAACTATTTTTCGTATCAAGCATGCAATAAATATATTGCATCTATAAATCTAATCTCATTTAACATAAATAACACTAAATTAAACTAAAAACTATTAAATTTCAAGTCCTTAGATTTTTTATTTCACAGTATTACTCTTTTACGAGCAAAAACAATGCCATGTTATTTTTAAATCGAAAAATATTTTTCTTTAACGAATCACTCAGAAACTCAACTGAGAAACTATTGTTATATTTCAAGGAATAATGTCCTTCAGTTAACATTTCAAAGCTTTGGTTTATGAAAACTGTCACGGCTTCGGATTTAATGTATTTAGAGGTCGTTAAGAAAAATAATAGTCTTTCACAAACAACCCATAATTTGTGTTAGTTCTAGTACAAAAAAGCTTTGTGTTTTTTATCAAAAGCAACTATTTTTCGCAAAAAAGAACAACATCTACCTTACCATGATATTACATACACACATACGCACATGCCTATTTCTCATCGAGGTAGCAAAGACAAGTGTTCGCCATGTGCTCTGTCCTTTCCAGTTTCGAGAGTAAACCTGAACTAAAATCTCTTCCGTGGCTGGCTTGTACCCGAAGATCTGGGGCATAATATATTAACTTGAAATAGACTCATTACGTTTGGTTGTCTACTAAATAATATTATTTTCTTATCGAAAAACAAATTAGGTACGACTATTTTGGTGTTCCAAAAAATCCTCAAACATCGTCAATCATAGTCCCTCTACATCATTTTAAATACAGAATTTCTTAGAATTAAACATAACTTGAAGATTTATTTCATCTTACTTAGGATTTAGGGCAGTTATCAGATAGACAGTATAATGTGATTAATGAGTAGATAGATGACAGATAGAACATTTTTGTAATAAATGTTATTTGTAGTTGTTAGATTTCATTTTACGTCAAGATGAATGATACCTCTTTTATTAATTTAATTTTATAGCCTTTCGTTTGTCACTTTTCCGCTGAGTGTACATGCCTACCACCTAAGTAGTATGAAAAACACCCCATAGTTTTATGGCAAAAAAATAATCACAATATTACCAATTCAATGATAGTATTTCTGTGATAATACTACGGAGTGTTTATTTTTAATTGGCTCCTGTGCCACCTGTAGGTACAAAATACCATTCATTACTAATATTATAAGCTACACAAAATTTCATAGTATTAAGAGTGGTTTCACTTTGGTTCGAACCCGTGACCTCTTAATCGCAAGTCAGCCTCTACATTTTTTATACATTCCAATGAGTGCACGCCAACGTGATTATACGTGAATACAACATTGACAGCTCGTAGTACCTTCAATATATTTATATAAAACCACCAGTAATCGCCTAAAATCAAAGTGGGAATGAAAGCCAACTCAACCAGACAAGGGAAAAGTCTATAATTTATTTATGAACTTTGTCAATCACTACTTCATTCCAAGAAAGCCGGAATAGGTAAAGGCTGACCTTTCACATCACTTTATAACAAGTTGGGTTAACAATAAATAAGTTTTGAATTCTGAACATGCTGTATTTCATTCATCTAGCTGTCATAAGTTTAGATGTCTATCTACAGGCGGTTCAAATTGCTTTGTGTATTCACTACAACTTGAGGAAAATATATTTTACTTTCAATTTTTGAATTGTATAGTCAACAGCAAAAGTTAATGACTGCAAACGGAATATCATATCTACTATATGATTTTTATGTTAAATACAGTTTTTCTATTGCTGTAAAATTTCTAAAGTACGTGATTGAATTATTGATTTTCGCCAAAAGTTGATGATAAAAAAGACATCGGAGTGTAACATCGCGTCAATTAGTACCGAGAAATGGTCTAAGATGCTTTAAATACATGGGTATCAAAGGAAACAGCTCTACTTATTAACCAAGACTAGTTATCTACTGCCAGGCTTTATGAAATCAGTTTTATTGAACGTAGAAGCTTCAAGTTTCTGAAGGTGACTTATAAAAAAAATGTGATTTTCTCCAAAAAATATAATAATATAAATAAAAAATATAATATCTGTATAAAAAAATCGTTTGTACATTAGTCCAAAAAAGCCTTTAATTTAGCATATTGTAAGACCTAATTTCGCTGGATATCGATTGATATAGAACACATTCTTACAATTTCAAACAACAATCGTATATATCTGTTAGTCAACACAGATTACAGGAATGTTCAGTTGTTCGCCCTATTCGAATATATCACGAAGGGAGAGCCTATTTCCGCGTCGAGCTTCGCACCTGCTGGCCGGACAGGCATTCGTCGTCCGATCGTCGAGGCCAACGGACGTCTCCGCTCTAATCCTACTCGATCTTACTCAAACGCGATCTGCCGCGAGTGCGTGTATTTCGAATTTCGAACAGTGTTAATATTCTAATCTCGTGGTTTGTGACTTTTTTACTGTCCAGGAATTTTGCTCAGAGAATATGTACAGTCGATGGAAAGTAGCAAATGTAAGTTTTTTTATTGTATTTTTTTTTACATGATTGATGTTCCATGTTGTTAGGTATCTCAATGGTGCCACAACAGTAGCTTTTGGTAAAACTGTTATATTGCAGTTATATTCAAATTAATATGTAAATAATAAATAACACTAGACTTTATTCTTATCTTCATTCGTAGACCTATGACGTAAAGGCACTACGACAGTGCGAAGTATTTCTGAATTCGTAACTAATGGTAATTTATGTATTTCAACATTTTTTTAACATAGGTACGGCGAATTCCTAAATGCCTTGATATACATGAATTTGTTTTGTTCTATTTTTATGCCATGGTATCGTTGGTAAACTATGTATGCTTGTAAAACTCTACAAAAACTACATGTTGATTTAAAAACTTTATTGTTCTCAAAAACGCAGCGTCAATACCGGAAGAGATCTCCATGAAGTGTTCCTTTGATCGACAATTTTATTGGTTCTGTCAATATTATCAGCTTTCAATATATCATATTGTACCTCTAGTATTCCTCACATATTTATAATTAATGCCTTTATTTAAATAAGCTTTGAATATAATGATGTTCAATATCGCTTTTGCTTTAATTACAAAAATAGAACAAAAACTTATGGTTTTTATTCTCTAAAAATTTAACATGAATAAATTATAAATAATAACAATAATTTAAAGACATTTGACTGTACCTATCTAAATAATAATTTTACAAAGGCTATGAAGATGTTAAGAAAAAAATATATCCTGTGAAATTTACGAGAGATTAATGTTGTCTGGACAAAAGGAAACAACAAGAAGATTTATATGTACACTTGTTGGATGTTATTTTTTATCTGTGCAACTGAGCCGGAGTGCCGCAAGGAGGAGAATGATTTAAAAAATTAACGACCTGACCTTAATATAATTCTGTGCATATTTCATGGAGGCCACAAAATTTTAAATGGTATAACCCTCTGAACTTTTGTAAGCCAGATCAAAACACAGTTGATCGTAATAGATAAGAATAATAGACCTATTATGAGTAACAGTATATTCTACAGATGTATTTGGACTCTAAAGCCGGTATTCTAGAATGGTACTCAATTCTGAATCTCAATTTATCTGATGACAGATTGTATAAAGATAGACAGTCTATCAATCTGTCTTCAGATTAATCGAGATTCAGGCCTAAGTGTCGTTCTAGGATACGGGCTTAGAGTTTCGAATTGAAAAACCTAGTCACTAATAATTCTGAATTAAAAACAAAGTGAGTCTGCGTTTTACTGAGTTTTAGATTAGTTCATTTATCTTTTAGGTTTTGAAATGAGGATTCAAAATCAATTCAATCGAGTCAAAATAATTAATAATTTAAGAAACTACGACTTTTTTATAAAGTACATTAAAATATATTTATTAAGTACCTGGGAAGTTAAAAGGTGTCAGTCATGTACCTAACTATTACAAAATATGTTTGTTTTTAGATGTTGTACTGTATTTTGATTTGGCACTTTTGTTATTAATAACTTCATTTTCTCTCTAACTTTTAACTTAACATGTTGAACTATTTCGTCTAAACTGTACCGATATCTTCCACTGTTGTCTGAATTCCAAAGGTACCACTTTGTTGGAAGCATCTCTCGGTGAGAGCTATGTACCTACTTGTACTAATTAGTGACACTTTTAACGAAGTCTGCATAGACAGATAGCTTAAATAGGCAGCCAATTACGGTGAAATTTTGGCAAATTGAAACATGAAGATTACTAACAGGATTACAGGATTTATTATTAAACATAGGTACATACATCCACACATATAATCACGCGTTTATCCCCGGTGGGTTAGTAAACAATTAGTACCCGGAATTCGGCAATAGGCTCATCCTCTATTACGTGGAACCGAATACAATGATTATGATTGCCTATTATTAAACATAGCAATAAAATCCGTATTTTTCTTTCTTTACGTAATTTTTGCGTAAATTTCCCCGACAATCTTAACGAGCAACGATCATTTCAAAGTCTCACCGCGAAAGTTGGATATAAAAAATTTACAGGCTCAAATTAGGAGCATTTCAAACATTTCCGATTTATTTTTTCCGTTTAATCACCTGGTATATAAAAAGGCAGCCAATACAAAAAGCGTCGGAAATGTATTTGGGCGCATGACAATGATTTATTGTGTAATTATCTCCAACATTTTTAGGATATTTAGCCGGGTTGGGAATTTAAACGGTTTGGGCCTGTTACTCTGAATTTTTTACTTCCAAGTAATTAAATAGGCCAGGTTGATTAGGGTTGTGTACGTAAAAAAAATGATTACTTCGTAAAACCCTTTTCAGGGCTTCTTGGGTTATCTGAAGGGAATCCAGGACTTCATTAAAATTACATTACTCTTTTGTTGCCATCACGGCCGACTTACTTTTGTTGAATTCGGAATAAAGGAAAATTTGTTGTCTGTCCTTTTTCTGGATTCACTGAACTGGAAGATGATGATTGACGTAGTCAGCCATTACAACGATATTTTTTGCCTTTTGTGAAGTGTCAGCATTTTTTGTTCTCTTCATAGATTCTGATATACATATTTCGGACTTTTTTTGGACAAGAATTTATCCATCTCTGTATAATAAAGCGTTAATAGCATAGTGGTTAATGAATCGACCTTACGATAGAGAGATTTCGGATTCGAAATTTGGCCAGTACACGATGTGAACCCACTATTAATACGAGCAATTTAGGGTAGCTAGTAGTAGTAAAATTGAATACTAGCAATTTCTTTTATACCACTTACCTAGGTTGCAAGCAAGCTCACGGCCCACGTGATGGAAAGTGGTTACCGTGGCCTATGGACGTGTGCAACATAAGAGTCATCATACTCGTGCTACCAACGTTGTACGAACCTTCTAATACCTTTCTTGAAGAATTTGAAATTGCAATCGCTTGGAAAAATTCATATTCAATATAAAAATATCTTAAATTATACCTCTAGTTCCTGTGGCATAATTTTGTACATACATACATACATACAGTCACGCCTCTTTCCCAGTGGGGTAGGCAGAGATCACAGTTTTCCACTTGCTACGATCCTGGCATACATCTTTCGCTTCTTCTACTTTCATAATTGTTTTCATGCATGCTCGCCGGTTTCGGGTACTCTTGACATGTCCCTTCTTTAATATGTCTTCAATCTGTCTGACATACGTATGTCTAGGCAAAAATAAATAATGTACCACAACAAGTGACAACATACCCAGTGCACACCGCAATGGTAAATCGTGTCCAATTGGCCCCAAAAACAGTATACAATTGGCCCCTTGTACACAATGCAGATGTCTTGTCGTGGGCCATCTTACGCCATTGTGTACTGAATGCTTAGGATCTATGAGCAATCTATATTAATTGTAATTACTACCGTATCCGGTTCTAATTGTGTAATTTGTGCATCAAATTCACAGGTTACAGTGCAGTAACGCAATGACTTGCTTAATAATTAATAGGAAATTTCTGAAATCGAGTGCCTTCACCTCTGCTTAATCCTTGTAGGATAACTGGCATGACTGTGGTTTGGCTTGATTTTGCATGCATGGTGTATGCCCTTACTAAAATGCTATAATAATGGCATAACCCCCTGTTACATGAGGCCGAAAATCATAGTTGACGAAATGTGGACGTTAATACACCTCTGCAACCCCATCGGAGATTTACAAGCGTGAGTATATGTATGTATGGAAAAAAAAACTATAACTATAACTTTACTTCGATAAATTTGGCTGGTCTCCTCAAAAACTCGAATCTTCATAATTTGTAACATTTTTCTGGCTCCAAAGTTTTCCCGTTAAACATTTAATGCATGTTTAACATTGTTGAAACGTCTTTAGAAGATCAAATTTACATCTTAAGTACATCTCGCAATGTCGTCACAATTATTCAGAAATTTACATTCTAATATAACAACAGCAAATTTATAAGCCAGAGATCAGAGGTGACGGCTTCCTAAAACACGATTTTCTTCGGCTTCCTAAGAAGAAATAGGTCAACCTAGGCACAGGGTTGTACCTGTCTACCCCAATAGGATAGAGTCGTGATGTATAATATGTACTTTCGTATGTGTAAAATAATATGATAAAAAAATAATGAGTTCATTGACCAAACTGATGCTTACAATTTTTTTTTTTAATATCGTGGGTTTGAATGTAAGTTACGTTAGTAAGGAATGCTCATGAAGTCTGAAAGCACAGAAACAGATGGGTCCAACATAGTAGTATATATAGTAGTATCTACCTGCCCTAGAGGTAGAAAGACATGACTATGTTTAAGTATTATATAGTAAGTATATAGGTATGTATTCATAAAACAAAAATTCTACCATCAACCTTGTTTCATCAAGTTGACTTCCCGTGACGACTTAAAAAACATTTCAACTGACACCCCGAAACATATTCTTTATTGAATAAGTGATTGATTAAGCTTCTGACGTCATCAAAGTGACGTCTACAAAATCAGATTTACGTGTCATATCCTCGTGTATCAGCCGAAACAAAAAGTTCGAATGCTAACCAAAGTTAGCCTCCTTTGTTAGAATAATTTCATTTCTGTACCAAGTTCAATATTGAATTTCGAAGGAAGCTTGCTCGCGTTAGATTTTCTTATGTTGGCACAATCATTTTCATTGTTTACTTTGTTGTGTTGGCAATGGTACGTTATGATCTGTGAAGTTTGCTATTTTGTACGTCGTACGGTTTCTGTATTAAAGTTTTGTGAATAAAATTGTTCGAGGATGTTTGTTTGTGAAGTCTTGCAGGATTATATATTATGTAAAACATTGACTTACAGACTTGTTCTTTCTTGCTTAATTTGAATTATTGGTGGCTAAAGTTGGCCTTGTTTTATACCACTTAGATGGTAAACTTGTCAGCCATACATTTATTGATGGTAAGCGGTGGCGGTCTTTGCGTGAGTCCATCTACTTCAGCCTTTAGCATTTGCATTCAGCTTACCATCAGGCGAGAGGAAGTCAAATTGACGTGTCCTATATAAAAAGTCCCGGTTACATCGAAGGCTTGAGTCTTAGGTATCCAATGTGGTGAGGTCATTGAGATCCTACTTAATAATAAACGTTTTTGGATGTTTGTTATTTAATCTCACTCTAATGGCTGGCAACTTAATCTGGCATAAATTGAGTACAGGGATAGTTAATGTATATTTAATTATAATTTAAAAGATAGGGACAATTCAATTAAAATAAAATAAAATTTACAGTGCTAAAAAAATTAAATGAAAACTATATATAACTGTATATTATTTTCATCCCAGGAATATGCTCCCATGATTTGTGGGAACGGGGTCAAACTTACACCACCGATCATGTCAACAGAATGCGTGAATTTGATTTGCGCGTAATCCAACTAAGCGTAAATCAAATTCACGACTCATGATTCAGCTGTCAATCACTCTACGGTCCATTCACAAAAGTCATCAATTTAAATTATTTCCTACTAGCTGTTGCCCGCGGCTTCACTCGCGTGGATGTCGGCTATCGCGACCAAACATAACCTATGTCCTTTCCCATAGCCTTTCCCAAGGTACCTTCTCTATACCAAATTTCATAATTTTTTTTAGCGATTTAGGCGTGAAAGCGTAGCGGACAGACAGAGAAACAGACAGTCAGACAGTCAGACAGACAGACGGACAGACAGACAGACAGACAGACAGACAGACCGACAGACAGATAGACAGACAGGCAGACAGACTGAGCTACTTTCGCATTTATAATATTAGTACGGATGTGGATTTTAAACTCAATTTTTAAATAAACTAAAAACGTATTCCGAGTAATGGAAACATAAAATATTCAACTACACTTTGGATTATTAAAAAAATACTGTTCCGAAAGATTTAACAGTTAAACTGGGATACATTTCAAAGTTCGTTTTAGCTACATTTAGGTCACGTTAGTAGCATCGTAATTGGATTTCAGTGTAAAAATTCCAGTAAAAAAATATACATGGAGCCAGCTGAGAGGATTCGGGAATAATTCAGAACGCAGCAATTAGGTTTATTTTTTTAGACGGCAGCTTGATGCCATCAACGAATATGAATTAATATTTCGAGAAATAATGGAAGTAATGTAAACAATTTTTCCGTCGTGAAATTAATTATGTCATGTTTGTAGGTGACTCTAATAATTGTGCTGCGCAGTTTTACCTACATTATATTGACTTGAGGATTTTTACCTATGAAATGGTATGATAAAATTAGCGCATTAAGTTCGATCGGTGACTACTCCGTGGCACTACTGGTAGTGTCAAGGGTGAAATTCTTTCCCCATGGTACTACCGGTAGTGTCAAAGGGATTTTTCCCCATGACACTACCAGTTGTGTCAAATACAATTGACACTACTGGTAGTGTCACGGGGAATAACTTTATTCCTGCCGCACGGTTAGACCTATTATAGGTGATCTAAAGAATCTGTCAGTGGTTCGCCGCTAATCACTACTTAGTCTGGAATGAGGGGAAGGCCCGGCATCCAAAAACCGGGGCTAACGCAATGATGATGATGATTTATTAACCGACTTCAAAAACGAGGAGGTTCTCAATTCGATGGGTTTTTTATCCATAATAATATTATAAATGTGAACGTAACTCTGTCTGTCTATCTTTCTGTCTGTCTGTTTGACTGTTCACGGCTAAACCACTGAACCGATTTTGATGAAATTTGGTACAGACGTATTGATTATACATACATACATACAATCACGCCTTTATCCCTGGAGGGTTAAGTAAAGGTGAATTAACACCCACATTTCACCAATCATTGTATTAGGTCCCACGTAATAGGGAGTGAGCTTATTGCCGTATTCCGGGCACTGTTGTTGATTCGAGCCATATATCGGAGGCTGAGCCTGGGCTGTATATTGATTATATTAGACCTACATAGGCAATATTTGGTCGCGGTAACCGACATCCACGCGGGTGGAGCCACGGGCAACGGCTACTACTTTAATAATAAAAAAAGCCTGAAAAATCAACATCCTAAAATATATATTTTTCACCTCGTCATTAAAATCACCCAGCTCCTTAGTTTCAACTTTGAACAAGAAGTTTAAGACGTCTTTTGATTACAAAGAAAGTACTTTGTATTTAAGGAGTAATTAGTTTTCTGTTACAAATAAGCAAGGAAAGTAAATTATTTGCCTTTGTGAGAAACATTAATTGATTATCGGAAGGGACTTTGAGGATAGCCGAACGAATGATTAACGTTTTTAGAGGTTCTTATAGGGTTAATAAGGGTTCGAAGATACTTTAAATTTTTACCCCTCTTTATCTTTAAGCAAACTTTATTAAGATTTGCTTCGAAGAGGATTATGTTAAGATTAGTACAGACACAAGGTGGGGTGTACAGTAAGCATTAGATCGATCTTGACTAGCAAAGTTCTCATAATGATTTCTATATTGCCCCCTTCTTGTTGGCTGATTGGCATTTGGTACACACCTTTAGTGCGGACGGTAATACAATTTAAAACAATAAAACAGTTTGGTACCAACATCATTAGTAGGTATTAAGATCATTTTGAGTACTTTGCTAGTCAAGATCGATCTGATGCTCACTGTAAAGTTGGGCCCAAAGTTCCACTTGGTTTAGAAAAGCCATATACTCGTACAGACTCTTTCCTGCCCGCTGTTGAAAAAATTCCAGTTTGCAGCGGGCTCTATGCCCCCCAGAAACTTATTCTGGTTAGAGGATGTTCATAATCAGTAGAGGCAACGTATGTCTTTTTAGGGTTCCGTAGCCAAATTGGCAAAAAACGAAACCCTTATAGATTCGTCATGTCTGTCCGTCCGTCTGTCTGTCTGTCTGTCTGTCTGTCTGTCCGTCCGTATGTCACAGCCACTTTTCTCCGAAACTATAAGGCCTATGCTGTTGAAACTTGGTAAGAAGATGTATTCTGTGAACCGTATTAAGAATTTCACACAAAAAATAAAAAAGCATTAAATTTTGGGGGTCCCCGGCCATACTTAGAACTGAAACTCAATTTTTTTTTTTTCATCAAACCCATACGTGTGATCTATAGATAGGTCTTTAAAAATTCTATTGAAGTTTCTAACATTTTTTTTCTCTAAACTGAATAGTTTGCGCGAGAGACACTTCCAAGAGGAAAAAAGTGTGCCCCCCCCTCCCCCCCTCTAACTTCTAAAATAAGAGAATGATAAATCTAAAAAAAATATATGATGTAAATTGCCATGCAAACTTCCACTAAAAATTTGTTCGAACCGGATCCAGTCAGTAGTTTTTTTTAATACGTCATAAACCGCAATTTTCGCCTTTGCTACTACGGAACCCTTCATGGGCGAGTCCGACTCGCACTTGACCGATTTTATTTATAGTTGGTCTGTCAATTGACTGCACCCCGCTAGATAATAAAATGCTAAGGTGCAGTCCAGAAGATACGGACAACGAATTATGATACTATTGACGTTAAAATGGTGGTTTGTAACTTAAAAGCCTTGATAGATGCTTTTTCACGCCCCGCTTGAAGGACCCGGGACTGTAGGAAGAGGGAAACACGTACGCGAGCGGAACATTATAGGTCTTTATCGTACGGCAGAGGAAGGAAGCCTCAAACCATAATCAAGACGGTATACATTCCAACGTATGTGGTTGACACTGGGGACCAGCACGAGTTGTTCTGAACAGGAAGGGAGAGAATGACTCTGATGTCTAAAGACACTTACGTCTTTTCACGAACGATTGCACTAAACAAATAAGACATTTCCGTCTACTATATTCTTTAACCGCATTTTTAACCGACTTCAAAAAAGGAGGTTCTCAATTCGTACCCTATTTTTTTTTTTTTTTTTTTTTGTATGTTTGTTACTCGATTGTGAAGCCAATTCTAGACGGATTTTGAAAATTCTTCTTGTGTTCGTAAGTAGATTATTCCGAAGTGGTCCCATTTTAATTTCGTAAAGATCTGATGATGGGTTTCCGAGATTAGGCCAAGGAACTCTTCAAAAAGTACCAGGAAATCAGCCGCGATTGCTGCAATGGCATATTATTGCAATGTTTCTGCCATTACACATCATAACATCACGCCTGAGTCCTTTGAAGGGGTACGCAGAAGTGTTTAGAATATTCACCTATATTTCCGGTGTATATGCATTGATTTTAAAAATTCTTTTTGAATAATGATTTAATTTTTTTTTTGTAGCGTGGCCGGTTCGATCTGTATTGCAGCGTCAGCAGCGCATGTACAGTCAGGTCACTATACATGCGATGTACAGTCGTGAGACTGTACAAACTCACTAAAAAGAGAAAAATAAATTCATTTTTAACAAAAAAGTTTAACCGACTTCAAGAAACGAAAAAGAGGCACTGAAAAGCGAAAAATAACTTAATTTACAGACTTACTGATTTATTAGAAGTCGGTGCCAGCCAACTTTGTTTGTTGTGTCTGAGCTACTATGATGCAATAAATTGAAATATGGCCTCTCTTGGGCTAGGTACCGACTTCTAATAAATCAGTAAGTCTGTAAATTAAGTTATTTTTCGCTTTTCAGTGCCTCTTTTTCGTTTCTTGAAGTCGGTTAAACTTTTTTGTTAAAAATGAATTTATATTATAAACTAGCTGACCCGGCGAACTTCGTACCGCCATATTTTCTGATCCCGTACCCGCTGCATATCACTAAATTTATCAGTGTTTCTCTACAATATTATGCATGTATTATACACATAAACCTTCCTCCTGAATCACTCTATCTATTAAAAAAAACCGCTTTAAAATCCGTTGCGTATTTTTGAAGATTTAAGCATACATAAGGACGGACAGACAGCGACAGCGACTTTGTTTTATAATATTTAGTGATGATGCTAGGCGCAATTAGACACATTGTAAGCCAATACTGACTTTTATAAATGATGTGTCATTTCGCCTGAGCTCTTAGATGTTATATTAAACCTAGTAAAGTATTAAAACGCCTTCATTCCAGTTTTTCCAAGGGGTAGCGATCCATTAATCTTCCAAGCATATCTCTGAAGTTCGTTGGGTTTAAAGGCCTTGTATGGAAAACCAAGGTTACACTTAAACCAAGGTTAAACTAGTCTTACTCTCTTTTAGGGCCAATTAAAGTGGCTGAGCATAGATCACATTAGATAAAAAAGACTTTGCCTTCAGCTTACCATCAGGCAAGGCGAAGTCAAATTGACGTGTCCTATATATAAAAATAATAATAATAATAATAAGCAAAAGATGAAATTTTATTATATTATATGCAATAGGTACAAAAACAGACATCAGAATGCTATGACTATGAATATACAACATTTTGAATCTAAAGTCCACCTACCTGGGAAGCCTATAATATGTTCTATGTACAGACTTACATGTAATATGTTAAAAGCTTCCCATCTCGACGTCTAAAAATGAAAAAAAAGAATCACCCGAACTACAGTCCTGATTTGTATGATTTGTACAGTTTTTACGGAATCGACTACCGACTATCGACTAATCGACTAAACTTCAAGAGGCAAGTCGAATCGGCAACGAATGCGGAGGTAATGAATTTGTAAATTGTTAGTCTACAGTAATTTTTGTAGCTGACTGTACTGTACCTGTACTGTACATGTTATAAAATAATTACTCGAACTTATAAACACAATAAATATTTTTAATTCAATATGTAATAACCATGCAACCGCAAATCCACAATATTAATGATAAAACACGAATTTGGTTACGTTCTCCGGTTATGTTTGTATATTGCCTAATAATTATGGCAGAGCATGAAATAACCTATTAGATTTGTTAAACAAATAAAGGTTTAATTCTGCATTGGAATTAAAATCACTTTGCATTTGAATTACAAATGCATGACAATAACATAATAGACTTCTTTTACAAATAAAAGGTTTAACTATGCAATGGAATTTTGAATTTATTTTGCATTTGAATTGTAACTTTAAAAGCGTGTCCGGTTTTTGTATGTTATAAAAGAATGTAAGAAGATTGTAACATTATGGTAAAAAATAACGTACAGTTGCCCTCATAAGTTAATTTTAAATTAACTAAATATGTTTACGTTGAAATTATCGTAATTTGTAATATTTAGCGAAATTTCAATTTTTGTTTATCAGTTTTATGTAAAGTTTCAGAGCTGACATGAAACATCATCATTTTAACGAGGGTTTCTACTCGGAGCTCAGAGCTCACAATCTTATTTTTTTGTTTAGCATATTTTGGTTGTAATATTAGAAACTAACTTTGAGCTACCCTGAAAAGAAAACCTACACCAGAGCCCGCCCTTAGGTTGACATCTGCCTACCTCTACCAGCAGCTAACTGGTGAGTTGGGCACCAAAAATGTTAAAGTGACGTCATACATAAAATAAGACCCCATGTACCCTTTAAATGTATACTTTACCATCAGTTCCTAACAACTTGTATTCATAAAAACCTATCTTCATTCTAAACCTCACAAAAATACAAAAAAGAATTTACATCCATTGTAAATTTTATCCTGA
The DNA here is from genome assembly GCA_914767945.1 of Eilema depressum. Classification (NCBI taxonomy): domain Eukaryota; kingdom Metazoa; phylum Arthropoda; class Insecta; order Lepidoptera; family Erebidae; genus Eilema; species Eilema depressum. The sequence goes on from OU612021.1 coordinate 3,534,051, forward strand.
AAAAATGCAAAAAAATCTTGTCCCTCCACAAACGGTGACCACACATTAGCTTCAAGCGATAAATCTGGGACAGTCACAGCAACGTTTTCTTACCCACAATGAATTTAAAGGCAAGACAAATAGACAAGGGTAGACACATACTGTTTGTTGTACAAAGAAAATATCAGCGTATTTTGAACGAGTCCCGAGGTGCTTTTATGTATGTTACTGCTCTTAGTTGCGGTATAAATTATATTTAAATTGTATTTTTAGCCCGTGTTTCGTCTCAATTTTGTTTTGTAAACGTTGACCTCTTATTTTAAAAGAAAGAAATAATGTTATACAAGTTTTCTCAAAGTTTTTATTTACTTATAGTTTTTGCACAAATATAAAATAGATCTACAAAGGGGGACTTAATCCCATGGGCATTTTCTATCAGTCAACCTTAGGGTGATGCTGAGATTTGTCATGAAAAGTGCTTGAAGTTTTGTTGCAAGAGTTCGATCTACTACGGTATACATAGTAAACTATACTTAAATAAGCAAGTAGGAGTAAGATATCTACGTGTACGAGTAGGCTACAAAGATTATCTAAATATTTTTATGTACATTTGAACACCGAGGTGTTTGAGGTAACTTTTTTTCACCGGTTTCCTTTTCTAAAATTTTCTCCCTTCGCCACTAATACTTAGTTTAAGTCTATGTAGTGCTGTGTAGTTCGTACTAATACACTATTGTCACTGATTAAATTAATTATTAATAAACTGGGCGGCTTTAAACGACTTCAATGGATTAAATAGACCACGTTCCCGGGCAAGACGGGAACGGGACGGGACGTTATGAAAGGAATAAAAGACAATGCCTGAGTACGTCGATGATTGTACTTAAAGAAAAGTATGAGATGTTTATAAAGGGCGAATAAAGGGGCGTATTGCTATTGGCATACGTCATAAGTACACGTAACTATGTAATATTTAGATCCAATTAGGGTAATAGTGGAGCCTATGATGTGATATGGTAAGAATATTGGTAGATGGCTCCACCATCGTCCCAATATGGTTGTATAGGAGAATTTCGAATGCTCAAGACGTATTCCTGTAGCTCAGTTGGTCACAACATTCCTGTAAGAGGCGAGTCGCGGGTTCATGTTGGCAAGAATACTTAGCACACTAATTGCTTTAAAATTTCATAAATAAGATTCAATTTTTGTTGCAATCAGCTTGTCTTATCAATAATTTCTATGAATATTAAACTACACCATTGTCTTAAATCCAATGTAACGTCTACAAAACAGCCCTAATTCATTTGAACTGTTTCAGCACCGAGGCTAGTATTACCATAATCGAACTGCACGAAGTTCAATTAGGGATTTACAGTGCTTACATTTTAAATCTAATTGGGTTTCTCAAATAATGTTACACTGTAATGCTGGTTACAATGTAAATCTACATGATAACTGTCTAACTGTAACTGTCAAAACTTTGTACAAAACCAATTATAACTGTGTATAACTAAGGATGAGAATTTGTGCGCTTGCGTTCCGACGTGACAACGGACCAGGTTATCAGAAAGGGGATTGGGTAACTATGTATGGACTATTGGCGTCATTTATTTTTTCAGCGGCCATCAATAATTTTGATATAATTTTATTGTGCTGTGTCAAACACACTTATAAGTATCATTATTTTCGTTGTAAGTAATATCGGAGCTGAGATATACAGGATGGAAGATTTCGACTTTACCTGGACGGAAAGTACTTTAAATACTGGAGATAGCTAATTTAATTTATAGCAAACATTGCCTTATTTTAAAAAAGAAACACTGCAACTGCATAAGTACATAAGGGTTTTCGAAAAATCGCTTGCCACACCCGGTAATCAAACCTGCTAATATCCAAAAAGATAACGTCTTGTATTTTTTTGCATCAATCGATAGGGTTAATCATAAGGATCAAATCTATAACAAACCTGGTAAATTAAATAAAGGGAAATCCATGAAAGAGAAGGTTTAGGATGATTTTAGTCGGTTCGAATACCCGGTGTGGCATTTTCTAAAATCTGTGAAAGCAGTTTTGATTCTTTTTAAAAATAGGGAATGTTTTCTTTGAGTGGAATTTGCTATCTCCAGTATTCAGAGTACATTCGATCCAAGTACGATCGAAAAATTCCCCCTGTATAGTTAAATATCTAAATCCCGATATGGCTTAGAAAAGTTTGTCCATAGTAACTTTTGATCATTTTGTACTGTACTTTCATATTAAACTAGCTGTCCCGGCGAACTTCGTATCGCCATATTCTGTTCAACCCGCGAGAATTTTTGATCCCGTTCCCGCTGCACCTATTTTCTCATCTATAAACCTTCCCTGGACATCCACGAATATTTCAAGACTAAAATTAGCCAAATCGGTTCAGCCGTTCTTGAGTTATAAACTAACAACGAAAAGTGGCATTGATTTTTATATTATACAAGCTGACCCCGCGAACTTCGTACCGCCATGTCAATAGATGCCCGCATGAATGACATAACAACATGCTTGTACTGTCAACACTGAAAAAAGGTTTCAATTTGACATAACAATCTCAATGACCCGCCATTTATTGAATTCATTTGTAACAAAAAATGTGATAAATGAAGAACCGCTCAACCGATTTTGTGCAAACTTCACATAAACCATCTACTAAATAGTCCGAACAAAGCCTAAACATTTGGTTTGGATAGGTGCACCCGTTCTCGAGTTATAAACTAACAACGAAAAGTGGCATTGATTTTTATATATATAGATAGATGATTTTCATAACACAAACTCCTTGTAACTAATTAAAAGTATCCAATGAGATAAAATTTCTAAAAATAACCTCTGTTGCGACATTCAACGCCAACGCACAAATGGAGCCCCGCCCTACGGTAGGTACTACAGCTATGTATTTATTTGACATTTCACTTTGTTGACATGTGTCAAATTGACAAAATTCGAAAGATTTTAATGATGTCGAAAGTTTACGTAAATATTCTCTTATTGAAATAAAATCTCGTTATTTTTCTTTCAAAATTTTATTGGTTTAGCATAGTTCATGGTAGCTCAGTTGGTTAGAGTTCTCATAAGATTGATCGCGGGTTCAAGTCTCGGTTGAATTAATCCGATTTTTATTGATTATTGTTAGTAAATATAATGGTAACTCTAGACTTACAGATTACCATCTCAGCCATATTGACCTAATATAAAACAAATAGCGCATTGCGCTACCTCATTAGCCTTTAGCTAAGGTGGCTTTATAATTACTAAGTTAAGGTTCATTGTACAGATTTACCTAGTTAGTAAACCGATAGACTAGGTTTACACATAAATCAACTTTGTAGTATGAAACCTTCCGCTAAGATTAGCATCTTAGCACACTTGTGTATCAGCACACTTTATGAATTACATTTCATATAACAATCAATAATAAACAAAGGAGACTAGCAAGATAATTTAGCAGATACAAGGTTTTAGCCTTGGTCAAATTAATTAATTTATGAAATAAACATAACATATAACATAACATAAACTCACGCCTATATCCCTGAAGGGGTAGGCAGAGGTGGTAGCACCCACATTTCGCCGTTTATGTTTAGGTCCCAATGTATAACGGTGGCGAGCCTATTGCCATTAACTAGGCACTTATAAACCTGCGATAAATACACACATAACTTCGAAAAGCATCGAAAAGTCATTGGTGTGTGCCATGGTAAAACCTGGGATCGAACCCGAGACCTCGTCTCAGCAGTCCATTACCCATATCACTAGGCTACCGTCAGATAAAAAGGCAGGTCAGAAATACACGAAACTGGCAGGCTTGCATGACAGGATTAATGACAGTTAAGGAAGCCCGTGAAGTATGTAAGGATAGAAGTCAAATGGCGGGCTGTTGTCTCTACATACCCCGGAGCGATATAGGCGTGAGCGTATGTGTGTATGTAGAAGGTTTTAGCCTGATTGGATTAGTTCGAATGAAGAATATAATTTTAGGTTTTGTTTGTAAACCAATAGTGTCTTTTCTTTTTCCTTGATACTATTGCACGTAATACGCATAGCGTAAGTGACGTCACTAGAGGTGCTATCCGAAAAGCAGCACCATACCACCGATAGCATGCACAGTATTCATACCTTCTTTCACTTAATACCTACTGGTTATAAGTAGCAGGAGGCTTTATAATCCTATTCACCTGCATGCCTATTTTTCGCTACAGCCCAAAATGAAATTACCTATTTGTACCATATTAGGGTAACATTTCAGCCTTACTTAAGTAACTCTGGATATAAAAGAAAAGAGTAAGATCAAATTAAGAAGAGCTTATTATAACATTTTCCATGGTATAAGTGGTAAAATACTGCTAAAATAAATATTGAGTCAACTGCAACTACTGTACAGAGGCTCAAGGGCGTTACAACTTCATAGTTCCCTTCCTTCATTGTGCTGTGGACTGCACGTCACTGCCATCTGTGAAGAACTAATAAGTACTGCGCAAAGCCATTCCAGAAACAAGGCCAGTATCCTACGTAAAAGTGAACCTTATTTTATAAAAGACACAGGACTGGCGTGTAAAACTTGGTAGGAATTTTTACGTGAGGGTAGGTTAAAACGCTCTCGGTGCAGTTTTTGTTTTTTTAATTTGCAGTGAATATGCATACTAAATATACTGAGACTGTCCTAAAGTGCTAGCTATAAATTTCAAAAAGTAGGGGGGAAAGGAAGGTGATAAAATTTGGACACAATATACCTCATTTTCCTAAGTCTATTGCTTTGGGAAGGTGAAAGATAATTTTGTTGTTGATGTATCAATAGATTTACAATTCATCATAATTTCAGAGGTTATTGTAGTTGCATCTAAAGCTTGCATTTTGGACACCGGGGTCTACACACACTACTCATATAGCTTATCTAGGGTTTCATAGGAACGACTGCTGTCTGAGCAGAGAAAAGTCAACTTTTAACCTCAAACGTATCAGTAGGCGTACCGACTCAGAGATTTGCTTTACATACATACACAGGCTTTGACTTAAGGTAAGATTCCGAAAGTGACCGCATACGACAACTGCATACGCACGCAGCAGATACGCGTAATTCATTGCGGCTTCTCAATGGCCCCTTTAACCGTATCGGAGTTTAACATGTAATGGATATGCTGTACCTACCTTTACATACAAGGGCTTTGGGATTTACCTAAATATATATAATGATAAATAAAATATTTAAAAATGTAGTTAAGAGGAAATTGTGCCAAAAAGGCTATTATAAAATACAAGAATATTTAGATGATAAACTAGCTTGGAAATGAGCTGTACACTCATGCATGCTTCTCAAACAAATAATTGTATTTAGACTAAGTAGACTAAGTATTTTTTGTAAATAGACCAAAAAAAAAAGCCCGCTGAGTTTCTTGCCGGAGTCTTCTCAGGCCGGGGCCGCGTTTCGAACCGGTTGTCCATTTGCTAAGCTAGTCTTTAGTACATATATGTATAATTTTGACGTTTTGTAAGTGCCGTTTTGATGGTCTATATAGAATAAATGATTTTTGACTTTGACTTTGACTAGTCTATACTTAAAAATACACCGAATTGAAAGGTTACCCTGCTTTTTTCTCAAAAGCTCATCTAATCATGACGTCAATATTTATTTGCACACAACATCTGTATACATACATTCATCTTTGTTAATGAGGTTCTCAATTCTCATTTTTCAAAAGATTCGGCTCAATTTGTGTAAGAATTCCGTAGCAGGGCAAAAGGTTATACTACAAAGATCCTTTATTGCAAATTGGCTGTGAAATTGGGGCATGTATATGTTTGAGTGTATTCGTATATGCAATGTAGATTTCTTTTCTTCCGTATTCTGTACGAATGTAAGGTGTTTTGATATTTCGTACTTGGCTCAACGGTCGTGTTTATAGCATACATACTGGGTACGCTTTCGTTTTCATTACTTGAATTAAACAATTTGGGTGTTTGAATAATGAAACGAATATTCTAGACTATATCTAATACTTCTCAGTTTCCTCCCATGCAGTATCGTACAAGGCGACTAAGGGATCAGGCTGTTTAATATAAGACAGATATATATACAGTCCACACTTAGCACCAGTTAAGTACATGAGACAACAACAGTGCCCGGAATACGGCAATAAGCTCCAAAGGCGTGGGGCCAAATACAATGATTGGTGAAATGTGGGTGTTAATTCACCTCTCCTTAACCCTTCGGGAATAAATGCGTGATTGTATGTATGTATGCAATATTTCTCAGATAGTATTTACAGGCGAGCATGTATAAAAACAATTATGAAAGTAGAACTAGCAAAAGATGTATGGCAAGATCGTGGCAAGTGGAAACATATGGTCTCTGCCTACCCCACTTTGAAAGGGGCGTGACTGAATACATTTATACCATCTTTTTTTTCAGCTAGTCATAGAGCCAGAATAGGTATTATTTGTAACATGGGTTCTGAACACGAATAAACACACTTACTTACATAGTTGTCAAATGATTTTCACCCGTATTCACAAACAATACTGTGAGGTCTCATAGTGTGCTCGAGCGCATAGGGCTGGTAAAATTAATTCACAAACATCACGGAGCAGTATCTAACGCAGTGCGTTCCCTCAACGAAGTATTACTTAAGTGTTATCAATGAATAAAAAGGCTTGCCAAAATGAACGCACTGAGAATTTGTCGTTTTTTGCACAGTTTTGTTTCTACGCATAGCGAAGTATTGTTTGGGAATACGGGTGTTTATCATTTTGCATAAACATCTGTATTTCTTAAAATAAACTTCTTACAACTAAAACACAGATAGTACAAAGCTGATTCATGAATAAACCCGAGAGAATACTAAACTCTGAGCTAGTTAAAACAATGCATCTCAGTAATTAAAACGCCACCTAAACTAAGAGTTTGTCTTCAGAGCACCAACATCGACTCGGTATTTGGAGGAATTAGAAGTTTCAACTGTCTAGAGAATAATCGTCAAAAAGGGAAACGCAAATATACTGAAGCAGTTTGCCCAGTTCCAATGGTTTTGCCATTTAAATTTTAAGTTCATTTATATTAATAGTTCATACAAAAATAATAAAGTGATGATTAAAGTATGTAGTAGGTTAAAAATGAAAGACAGCAGATCGATATATTTACTCCTATAATGTTTTTCACCGTTCACCGCCAATATCCGTGATCATGGTGCTTGCAACAGCGCCGAAATATCGAAAACTTTAAACAATACATGGTAAATTTCCCGATAGTTCTAATATTAATGAAATATACTTAATGATATGCTTATATTCATTAACTAAACTACAAAAGTTTCATTAAAATCGGTGGAGCCATTTTGGACGAACGCTACCACGAAGACGTCACGAGATATATAAATAAATAACATTTTTAAGGAGTAATGATTTCATTCGAAATATTTTTTGACATTTGAGAATATTATCCCTACTAATATTATAAATGCGAAAGTAACTCTGTCTGTCTGTCTGTCTGTTTGTCTGTCTGTCTGTCTGTCTCACTTTTACGACTAAACCGCTGAACCGATTTTGATGAAATTTGGTATAGAGGTAGATTAGACCTTGAGAAAGGACATAGGCTATGTTTAGTCGCGATAACCGACATCCACGCGGGCGGAGCCGCGGGCAAAAGCTAGTTTTAATTAAAAAAGATTGCTATCGACGTAGTATTCGGTACTTTTTTTAAATTTTAATACCCCTGGTACTATGTCCGATATTGCAACTGGCCAGTACAAGTTTGTACGGCTCCAGTGGGGTGAGCACGAACAACTATTGTAATCGTATCGTGAACGTAACGAGAGCACGGAGCATTGCGATTGGCCGCCTGCCTGAAGCCTACCAATCGCAATGCTCCGTGCTATCGTTACGTTCACGATACGATTACGATAGTAGTTCGTGCTCACCCCACTGATGTTCCAATCAACAATATTAAAACATAAAAAAAACAATTTATAAATCGCACCACGCTGTATATCAGTTCGTCCAATAACGCACTCAAAGTATTTACGATACAATATTTGTGTTTCGATCGCTCCAGATATCAAATTGAAACGTTCGTGGTACGTCTCTATTTAAATAGGTGAAGGCCGTGCCGAGGGAACAGGAAAGCAGACTAGACGAGACGAGAAGACTTGACTTCTTTCTTTCTTCTGCCACACCATTAAGACCTGGAATTCCTTAGCAACAAACATGTTTCCCTCTTCCTACAGTACCGGGTCCTTTAAGCGGGGAGACTTTGATTTGAATGGGAAAATTATAAGGCATTTTTAGATGGAAAAAGCACGGAGGACTGATGACCGATGGGGTCGAAAAGTCCTCGAGTGGAGGCCACGTATCGGCAAGCGCAGCGTAGGACGTCCACCCACAAGGTGGACAGACGACCTCATTAAGGCCGCGGGAACGCGCTGGATGCGAGCCGCTTCCAACCGGTCCTATTGGAGATCTATAGGGGAGGCCTATGTCCAGCAGTGGACTTCCTATGGCTGAAATGATGATGATGATGAGATAGAAAAAAGTGGGCAGAGATAATTACTGCAAAATAATGGATAATCTAAAACTATACAAAACGAAACACTTATTATCTCGGTCTCATGTAATGGAGCGAGGATTTTGCAACTTTTATCAAATTTTAATTAAATTTCCTCATAACAAATCCCGATAATACTTAGCTTAAACACACAATTAAGTCTAGAAATTTATGCGCAGTAGTGGTGCACTCGTTGCTAATGCGCTGAAGCGGCAGTTTTTTCTTCTGCTGTTCTTTATAGGGTTCCGTACCTCAAGAGGAAAAACGAAACCTTTATAGGATCACTTTGTTGTCCGTCTGTCTGTCAAGACTTTTTTCTCGGTAATGTGTCTCTCAAAACTCAAATCCGAAATCTCTTAAAGTTGTAATGCCTGGAGGTATCAAGTTGAAATTCATATCAAATATTCAAGTCTGTAACGTCTTCAAGCTGTAAAAAAACTGAATTTCTAGGTTAACGTCGTCAGAAGATAGAACCGTCTATGTAGCATAAATACTTCCTACAGTTTAGTTTTTTACGGAACCCAGAGTACGTGAGTCCGACTCTCTCTTGACCGGATTTTTTTTACTTATCTTTACGTGAGCGGCTGCTGGCTGACCACCTAACCCTAAAAGGGAAGACTAGATTCTCGTCCCTCAACCAGAAGATGAACCAGCTTGCATTTGAGGTCGTCTTGGGGTCCCACAGACCCTAAAGCTTATATTTATTCGCTTTATCCTACTTCCTACTTCCTACTAATATTATATCCTACTAATATTATAAATGTGAAAGTTTGTGAGAATGGATGTGTGGATGTGTGGATGTTTGTTACTCTTTCACGCATAAACGGCTGGACCGATTTGGTTGAAATTTGGTATGTATATAGGTTATACCCTGGATTAACATATAGGCTGCTTTTTATCAACACACCACGCGGGCGAAGCCGCGGGCGGAAGCTAGTATTTAATAATTTTTCTTGTTCGAGATAATCCTAGGTTTAACCTGATAGCCAGTCCCGTTGTACCTTCAGGCCGAAACTCCTAAAATAGGCGGAGGTCCATTATATTATATTATCCTCGTTTCAGACCTTCTCCGGAAGATTATACTAAACGCTCCAAATGACATTGTGAGGGTCTCAGGGGCCATTGTCGTTATTTTTGCATATTTAATTAGGATCTTGCTCGAGTTTTCCAAGAAAAAAATTATCCTCGAGGTGTTTCGAGAGTATTCATAATACTTTCTTGTTTTTAACCAGAATTTTTGCTTGCGAGTGTATATAATGTGTATATTTAAAAACAAGACCTATCTAAATAAAGGTAAAGTTATAAATTTGACAAAAGTTTCAATGGTTTTTTCTCTGAAATTGTTATAAGGCGCTATCAAGATCCAAACTAAACATTTTTTTTAAAGTGAGTTCTAGAATTCTGTTTTCTAGAACGGATATTACAAGCTACACTTTGTCTGGATCTAGGTGCCGCTGTATGCCATATTTTGTCTAAACTGTATACTCTAATATGGGGTCCTTCAAGAAGGTAATTAGATTTTTTTACAGGGCAGGCAAGGTTAATGTGACGCCCCTGGTGTTGCATACGTTCATAGACTGCGGTAACCGCTTCCTATTAGGTTAGCTGTGTACTTGTCTGCCACCTTACGTCCTTTCTCAAGTTTTGATCTATCTGTGTGGCAAATTTAATCAAAATCGGTGTAATGGTTTAGGTATGAAAGCGTAACAGACAGACAGAGAGAAACACAAACAGATTGAGTTACTTTCGCATTTATAATATTAGTAAGTATAGATATGGATTATGATTAGATAAAAGGAGAGATGAAATTGTATCGTACCCTTAACGACTTAAAGTATGATTCCGTAGCTGACCGCATACGACAACTGCCGGCGTACGAAGCACATGCGCGTAATTCATTGCGGTTTCTCAATGGTTCCTTATATCCGTATCGGAGTTTAACAAGTAATAATAATAATAATAAATAAAGAGGAATAATAATAGTGGTGATAGGTCGATTAGAGCGCCTTGCAATGATTGTTGATGTCACCATTCCTCATGACGAAAACCTCATGAAAGCCGAAAAAGACAAACATGAAATATTTGGATCTGGCTCATGAGGTTGTTGACATATTGTGGAGTGTTAATTCGGCAATCATTGTCCCGATAGTCATATCGGCCCATGGGCTGATTGCTAAGAGCCTCGACCAACACCTTAAGAGGCTCTCGTTAGGCAGTTGGATCAAGGACTTGATGCAGAAGGCGGTACTCCTCGACACGGCACGTATTGTGAGGAGGTTCCTCTCTCTGGAGCCCTAACCACCGGTAGCTTGGTCCCTGTACCCGATACCGGTGGAGCACTGTTTTTTATATTTTTAAATAGATGTTTTTATATGTATTTAAAAATATAATTTATAAGTTTATTTAATGTAATAAAGAGGATAATAATAATAAGTTTATTTCGGACCAAGTCCATAGAAGGTGTTAGTACGTACATTTTTCACTTATATACTATTGTTAGTAAGGTACAAAGTTTCTGATTTTAATTGTTCTGTTAATTTCGGTGTGGAGTGCCATCCACCTTTTAAATAGGGGGGAATCCCACCGGTTAGATAACGCAGCCAGGATAATGGGTACGCTGTATGTGCTGCATGCGTCTGCCGTTATCGTATGCGGTTGACTTCAGAATCATAAAGTCAAAGTCAAAGACTGCCTCTGTGGCGTAGCGGTAGTGAACGCGACTGCTACGCAGGAGGCGCGGGTTCGATCCCCGCTCAGTGCCAATATTTATATGCATGAGTATAAATATTTGCATTGGTCTGGGTGTTTCTATGTATAATAAGTAAGTATTTACAAAAAAAAAGTATTTAAGTATGTATATCCGCATTCTAGATTCCATAACACAAGCTAATTAAGCTTACCATGGGTCTAGAAAGCGTTGTGTAGAATGTTGTGGAATATTTATTTATTTATTTCTCAAAATAGTGCAACACTGTTAAGCTTTTTGACGTCGAAAACTCCTTAAAACTAAGTTTATCACCGCTTCCTAAGCGCTAATGGAGAAGAAACGGCGCAACAAACTCCACTGCGGCATTTTAAGGACGTCAGTTTACAAAAAATAAAAGGGTTTCTTAAGACTAAATATGAACATACCTTTATTCACTAACTTTGTTCTCCACACGGCAAAGAGCGTCTGTTCGAGTGTAAGGAATTCGATCCATACAAGTACATACGGTACTCTGTGCGTACTGCGTACCTCCGTACCCAATTAGGCCACCCTACATATATCTCACTTGTGTGCATGAAATGTATGACTGGATTTTTTTAGTAGGGTGTTTTATGTGTAGTATGTGTATTTACAAAAATAATTGTATATTAGTATGTTTATTTGCTTTCTAGAACGAATATTATAAGCTTAGCTTAGATTAAATCTAGATAGCTATGCAATATAATCCTGTAATAAATGTAACTTTAAAAGCTATGTATCCGAACGTCCGCAAAGGTGTGGGCAGAGACGTTTTAGAAATCACATTTTTATTCTATATATTCCAATTCCGTGTAAAAAAAATCAGATCATTGTTTTAGACTTTTTTTTTTAAGAATATTAGCAACCGAAATTACTAATATTCTCGTTAACCCCTCCAACTAAGCTAAATTGCTTGTGCTAGAAGTGGGTTCACGTCGGTAGTGTAATGGCCAGGATTCGAACCCGACCTTTGACTACTAATATAAATTTCCTAAGACATAAAATTAAAACCACTTTGCCTGAGCAGGTATTGAACCCAGAGCCTCATTTCAATTACTCTAACTACTGCCGCGACATGGAGGCAATGAAATATATTTTATTGCCCCATTGATGGCGCGAAAGTCAAACGGGTTTCGAATAAAATATGAATGTAAAATATAATAACTTTAGGTTTGTAGTAGCTGTTTGTTAATTAAAAACAAATTGGTTTGATGAATGGTGCTTGTTTTGACGAATCCAGGGGTAATTCAGTTTTACACTGATGAAGCCAATTTTATTTTCATACTAGTTACTATTTATTGTACTTCAGTGAAGTCAAAAAGAGACGTCTATTTAATCACTCAGGGACTCACGCTATGATGATGATGATGATCAATACGATCATCATCATCATCATAGTGTGAGTCCCAGTTGCATTTAAAGCTTGAACTTTATAGACTGGTGTCCACTGTTCTACTTACTCCAAGTATTGATAAACATTAGATATAAATAGATTTCTGCGTGAGCTACTACCCTCTGATCTCCTAACCCCGGATGGAAAACCATCATTAGAGCCGCATCTGTCAATAATCAAAAGGTTATCTTGAGTACTCAATATAATACCTCTATCTGACCCTTTGAAAATATAAAGGTATTTGAGTTACATTCCTAATTAGAAAAGAAAAAGGAAGAAAACAAACTCTGTACCATTTCTTAAAAAAATATTTCAATTATAAAGAACACAAACATTTCATTTCCAAGAATAACAACTTAATTAGTTTCAACAAAAGTTTCAAATTAAAACAGAAACCGGTCCGCTACGTATTAAACTACAACATGGCTACGGCTACGGTGCTACGGCGTAGCAATGCTACGAAGTGTACTTAGTAACTTTGTAATGCGCTTACCACTGGAACTCAAATAGCTTGTAACCGGTTCAAATTAAAAACCTCTGGTAAACTATAAATTAAATTGTGAATTGTTGGTTTTTCTTCTTGAATGCGGTAAACAACGCTTTTTTAACGCAGTTTTTAGAAAAGAAAATTGGAGTTGAAGTTTAAGTTTTTTTCTTTTATAATTCACAACCTATTTGATGATAAGTAGTTACTGTGTCTTATAAATTCTTACACCATTAGATAAAAATGAAAGAAAATATGGAAGAACAGAAAAAATTAAGAAAAAGAAAATGGAAGGGATAGACTTATTAGGCAAGAGTGAATTGTCAACCTGGTAAGCTTCAAGGTTAGTTAGGTCAGGTCAAGGTTATGGTAATAAGATTGAGGATATTTTAAATAAAGGTCAAGTCAGGAGTAGTCCTTAGAGTCCGATTCTCACTATAAAAGGTAAAGTAAGATTGAAATAACATTGCTTTAAGAGATGAGATAGGTACATACAGACATTTGAATTGCCTGACGTACTCGCATTGACTAGGTTAGTGGACACAGAATGTGACCACGGCCGGTGTCCACTGTCATCCGTCATACTCAGAATAAGAATTCAAGCATCACCTCCCCATCTCATCGGAAGACTCACTGTCACAAATAAAACCCTGCACCAACCCGTCTGGCCAGCGTGGAAACAGTAGCCCAAAGCCTCCAAAAATTAGGGGAGCCTAGATTTAGCAGAGGACTGCGATAGACTAACGCCCAGTTTCCGAAAGGCTGATCATCGTCAAATCAACTAATCGGCTGTCAAATCTCTTGTCAAGTAGCAATTGGGTTGCTAGAATCATGGTTAAATAGTTTAATTTGATCATCGTGTCGGTTAAAATAGCTGATTAACCAACACGATGATCAAATTATACTATTTAACCATGCTTTTAGCAACCCAATTGCTACTTGAAAAAAAAAATTAACAGCCGATTAGTTAATTTGACATTGATCAGCCTTTCGGAAACTGGGCTTATATGATTGATGTGTACCTATACCATGATTGCGTTAATTCCCGTTAACGTCATTGTATAACAGTTATAGGTAGTTCTGTTCGAAAACATTTCCTGAATTTCATCATAAATATGTTTGTAAAAAAATAATTAATAAGTTTCAAAGGCAGTGTTAAAATGAATTTTGTAATTGAAACACGTTTTCTGGAATGATAATATTCATTTTCAGTTTGTTAAAGAGAAAAGGTCAGGCGATAATTGTTCGCGGAACTATTACGAATATACTTTTTATATCAGTTTTTATCTGACGATTTTGATGACTGAATTAAAATTGGAATGTTTATTCTAGGCTAGGCGGTCACAGCTAATTTTGGTCATATATCCGATTCTGCTTAATCGATTGTGATCAAACTAACGTAAGTTTTAAGTCTGACCATGACCTTTTAAACAAACAAAGCCGCATCAAAATCTGTTCAGTAGTTTTTGCGTCCATTGCGGACAAACCGACAAATAGGTAAGAATTCATAATCTTCATATATTAAGAAGAAAATTTATTTTAGATGCTTTTTCACTCTCAAGGACCCGGAACTGCATGAAGAAGGAGAGACGTCGTGCGCTGAAAAAAAAAGAGAATATTACTAAACAGTATATTAGCTGTAAAATTTAATACCTAAAGCATATTAAGGCAGCCATCTTGTACCGATATCGTACAAACATCATTATATTATAATATTCGTAAGTAACAAAGCCCCAACATACTCGCATAACAAACACACTCCCCCTCCCAACAAACAAAAAGAAAAATTGCGAAATCCCTTATTAATCCCTTTAATCGAGTTCTTTATCCCTCCCTATACACGTTACATCCCTTTGCAATTGACTGAGTGATGTGAGGATACCTTCGGAAGGTATTTTGAGGATTTCATATAATATTACGCACAAAAAAAGGTAATAAAAGTGATATATACAAGTATAATAATATGAAACCATAGTTTCGTTTCCTGGGGAAAGGATATATTGAAATATTATAAGGGTGTGGTATCAATTTGAGCGGAGCGGCAAAGTTTTATGGTTAAAATATTTGAGTTTAAAACTAGTTTTGACCCGTTTAAAAAGTTATAATGTGGTTTTTGTACTACTATGGTAGCAGACAAGTATATCAGTCATCATTATCCTTTTTTAGTACCGGTCGCATTCAAGATCCCTGGAAGGTGAACTTCCTATCAATGCCGCTTTGGATATTCGATTTAGTAAAAAGCTTACTGAAGCTCTTGGTATACTGAAAATATTACATAATACTGAATTCTGCATAAATACTGAAAATATATACCTATACCTGCTGAAAGTTTATACCTGAGCCTCCAGAAATGGACAAGTACAAAAACATAAAAACAATTATAAACTTCATGAATTATGTACACTGACAAAACCACTGTTTATTTGTGCATTAGGGTCCATAAAAACTTTAAATTATTTCCCAAAACTTAGAACCTTTGAAAGGCTAGTTCGTGAAGCAAGCTTTGAGCAATGAAACGTTAGTTTCTGAAGTACTAAAACAACAGAGCGTGTATAGTTTTAGTTTTGAAGGCCCGTGATTTTTCGCTAGGGACCTCTTACACGACCCCCAAGATTTGCGAGGTCATTTGGTCCAGAACTCGAAAAGTTCATAGTTCTGTTCTCGTTTAATGTTGTTTTACGAGTTCAGTACAAGGTAAGGTCTGCACTGTGGTTGGAATAAATATATTGAAGACTAGCCGACTCGCACTGACATCGTCCGTAGCATATTTTGGATAAACCAAAGAAAGAAACTCTTCAGCTTTGTAATATTATTATAGATGCAATTGGAATTGTACAACTTTTACGTTTACCAGTCGTCAGAGATTCAGATATATTTACTTATAAACCCTTTCTTCTTCATGTGAACACCAATACCCATTGCATCCTAGCTAGCCTCTAGAAACCCAGATTTCTCGACTCCTACTTTCCATAATCTGGGAATCTCCTACTTATACGGCAGTGGCTGTCGTTTGATGACCCGACTCTGAGAGCAAAGCCTGCGCTAGGGCCTCGTCCATCAGTTAACAAGTTGGAGTTATCTTCAAATGTCACTATTAACACATTTCACTATAATTTAAAAACACATTCATTCCTACATTGTAACTTAACAGTACAAAAAACAGAAATGGTCTACATTGCACATTGGGTCGGCCTTTAGACGATTTTCATTACTTTTTTAGCCCGTAAAACTGAAATCAGTAATGGCATCGAATGTGGCAATGCTGCTAAAATCTGGCCGCGAGCCAACTGGCAGCGGATTGCGAACACCTTTGTGATTAATCGACATTTAATGTTATTCATGTGTGTGGCTTTAAAGATGTTCTTGTCGATTTAGAGCACAGTCGTCACAATCAAAAGCATTAATTATAAACAGGTTTGTTATTTTTCATTTCAAATCGAAGACTACTTATGTGGCAAACAAAAACTCGGCCTACTTGATGGGAAGTGGTTACTGCAGCCTATGGAAGTGTTTAACACCAGGGGTGTCATGCTCGTGCTGCTGACCCTGTAAGACCCTTCTTGAAAAACGCCATAATTGTAGTCACTTGGAAAAAACACAGCAAGAGGATCATTCTACAGCTTAAGCATGCACGGAATGAAGTTCTTTTCATACCTCACTGTGTGCACTGTTTCTGATCGCAACGTCTGAGGTTACATTCGAGCGATGCAATGATAGAATATAGCCGTGGGCATCATATCAAACAATTCTTCTGAACACACACACCATACTACACATACCAGTTTTAATAGCATTCAAATTTTGAGTACTTGATTGAGTCAAGCTATAAAGATTGCCAGAACAGCGTTAAAAATTTGAGCCATTCCTCAAATTTTTTGACACTTTTTTTTGTCGAGTGTTAAAAAATTTGAGGAATGAGGCTGAATTAATAAACAAGGCAGTTGAAACCATGAGCATAACAGATTTTATCATCTTTGGGGCAGCTGGAGCACTTAAGAGTTACCCGCTTATGGGTTATTTACAATAAACTAGCACTTACATGATGTTACTGTTTTGTGCACTATGTGGGTTTTTACCACCGTTTTTAGACTTGTAACCACTTACCAGGTTCTGCACTGCCTTGTTTGTATACAAGAAAAACAAATTATCACCCCTTTAATGAAGGATTAGGAACATAGTAATTTGGCTCGAGTTCAGCACCTTGTTATTATTAAGTTAGGACACTTATTTGCAAATGTGTACTTTAACTCAAAGGGAAATAGTTCAAATTTGAACGTCCCATGAAATAATAATAGGTTAATTGTTATTAAAGGTGACCCCCCGTTGTGAGGTCGCAGGGTAAGCAGTGTATGTGGGCTTGCATCAAAGTAATTATGTGTAGTTATAATTAAGGAGTGAAATTTATGAGCGTAATATTAAATTTTATGTAGTCATTTCAAGTTTTCTAACATGTAGTTTGTGACATGTTTGAAATTAATAACTAACTAGTAGTTATGATATAATTTAATGTGAGCTTTTGTTATTAAATTATACGTAAGGAGATTTTAGGTGAGTGACTAACATTTTTTTTTAAGATGGGAAGACAAGTTTCTATTTCATTTCAAAACGATTAAGCAGAATCGTATTAAAATCAATGTGTTTCAGTCCCTTGTAGTAGTACACAAAGCAGGTGCTTTTTCTTATGGATTTTATGGTAGCTGTAAGGTCTTACTACCTTGGCTGCCCAAAATCATGAGAAGTTAAGCCGGAAAGCGGACCCCGGACTCCGGGATTCACTCAATTAGCCTACTGCAGTCTACTGCTGGACGTAGACCTCTTCCGATGTGTGTCATTTTTGCCGATATTTCGCCTTCCGCATGCAGTCCCCCATTAACCCAATAATAAATGATAATGAATGGTGACTACCCGAGAGGTGATTTTCTCCCTCATAACCTGCTGGGAAAGAGTTATGGAAGGGAGGTCGAGTTACTGATACTTATAAATCGAATTAAGTTCAGCACGCTGCTACTTAAATTCCATAGCAAATAAGAGTTTCCAAAAAGCATGACTCTTCTATGAACTTATGTGTGTTTAACTTAGGCATACTAAAGGCACACAATATAGAACAGAACAATAATTGCTCGAATCACCAGAAAATCAAAAACCTATTTACATAAAGAGCGTCACTCTTAAAAAAATAATTTAACTTTTCAAAGGCAAAAAAAATTGACGCTGAAAAATTGTAGCTTATATTTTTGTTCGTCCATTTTTAGTTCCCCTCCTGAAAAATGTCCAAATAACGAAATTAATTCAACGTTCCTGGGCCGAGATTAAATTAAATCGTTTCCTTGCGTCGCCCCTACGACTAGGTCCTTTAATACGCATTGTACCGATGAGAATTCATTCTGTTTTTGTCAGTTTTTGTACTCTTACAAAAGATGTAATAGTATTTCTTTGCAGGTTCTGCGTTTGTAAACATACGGGGTTTTAGCGGCGGCGTTCTGACTGCCTTCTTCTTATATTTATAGTAACCTTCTACATGTGTAATCAAGCTGTATAGAGTTCAGTGATAACTAATTTTAACCAAGATATAATTTTACTTTTCGTTTAACAGACCTTTTCTAACCACATCACCTTTCACACAGTCCAACCATCTCCTCTTAGGTCTTACTCTCCCCTTGTAGCCATCCACTTCGTAGTCAATAACTTCCTGACGTCACTACTTCCTTCCCTAACACCGCGGGCAACAGCTAGTACTCGTATGTAAATATTTATACTGTATTTGCTGCATGTAATTATACTGTACTAGCTGACCCGGCGAACTTCATACCGCCCTATTTTCTGATCCCGTTCCCGCTGCATATCTCTAAATTTATCAGTGTTTCTCTACAATATTATGCATGTATTATACATATAAACCTTTCTCTTTAATCACTCTATCTATTGAAAAAAAACGCTTCAAAATCCGTTGC
This sequence comes from Eilema depressum, assembly GCA_914767945.1. Classification (NCBI taxonomy): domain Eukaryota; kingdom Metazoa; phylum Arthropoda; class Insecta; order Lepidoptera; family Erebidae; genus Eilema; species Eilema depressum. The sequence continues at coordinate 3,553,143 of OU612021.1, forward strand.
GTAGTTTTGAAGATTTAAACCTTTCTCTTTAATCACTCTATCTATTGAAAAAAAACGCTTCAAAATCCGTTGCGTAGTTTTGAAGATTTAAGCATAGGTACATAGGGACGGACGGACAGCGAAAGCGACTTTGTTTTATAATATGTAGTGATTTGTACTGTCAATGATACCACCAGTGGCCTCTCTTTCCCGTTTCTCGATCTTAGTTAGACTTTCTTCTTCTTTCTGAAACAATCGTCGAGTAACAGTATATTGTGCAGAGTGTTGTACAGTCACTTTAAATGTATATAAAAGCTGTAAACAGGTTTTCAGTGCGGAGTGTTATAAAGACATTAAGCACACTGTTTGTCGCCGTAATTAACGCACTCGTAAATCATAGTAAGCTCATTCATAAATTACTCCGTAACAACATTACTCTGCAGCAACACATGCAAACTTTGTTACAAAATACACGTGTAAATACAAAGCAGAGCTTACACAAAAGCTTGTGTATATAGTACTTATTAATTTAAAGTAAGAGAAAGTTGACGAGTGAAGTCACATAATATATAATTAATTTAAATTATAGTAAAAGTTTTAATGAATGCTAGTTTTCTCACCTCCTACTTTTTGAAGTCGGTTTAGAACGAGACTCACTTTTATGGAATTTTTTTTTTGTTATTGATTTTGAGATTAGAAAAAGCAACTTTACTTTTAAGCTGGGTGCAGCCAGTTGTACCCAAGCGTTTTCATACTATCCGATCCGATATTGGTGTCGGACTACAATAGCCGACAGCCGATAGCGCTGACAACACAGCGCTGTAGGCTCCGATATCCGATATCGGGCCGGACAATGTGAAAGATCTATCTTTCTAATCTTTAAAGATCTTTCTTTCACATTGTCCAACCCGATATACATATATTATTTGATACATTTTACTTCCTCTGATATCAGACCGGAATCTGATACCAATATCGGATCGGATAGAAAACGCTCTAAGCTTTCACTCCCCCTTTGGTTTGACTTGTATGACCAACCTTGTATGTGATGTTTACTTGAACCCTGGCGACTTTCGTGGGCCCCCAAAACATCCATTTGGAATGTATAATATACTATCGGATGTGGAACATCCCTTAACCTTAGTCGCCTTTTACGACACCCATGGGAAGAGATAGGTTGGCCCTTGTATTTTGTTCCACCGGGAATTATAATGGAAAATATTTGTAATTAATTTTACGTCTTTAGTTGAGAGAACCCTGGTTTTACGAGCTCGAGCGGACCAGTTTAACTAAAGACATACAGTCGCCATCGCTAAATGCTTAACATATTCTAAGTAACTCTACTAACGTCTGCTGATTGCCCATATGCTTGTACACCGGAGCTCCGAGAACGCAATCCAGCACACTGGGAAAGCAGAATTTAAGAGTAGAAGTGCCGTCGATTCGGCAGAAGAAGTGATTGACTCGACTACCTTAGCTCTAGTCGTAGTAAGTCTTGTAGTGTTTGAGTTTATTTGCCTCAAACAAACAACTTTTGCCTGTTTATTAGTGTAGAAGTATAAGGTAACACCAAAAATGAAACCCCCTTTACGTTGAATACGCCCTAATTTAAGAATAGATTATATACGATAGCAAAACTAAAAAAAACGACAAGAGAATTCACGTAAGCAGGACCGCTGGCCATGGCTAGTAGTCTTTCACAAGAGTACGCTCATGAAGAATTCAGTCGCAACGTAAAAATTGTGTGCCACGTTTCTATTTTTGGCATTGCAAACAGCCACTCTCAGTACAATAATATGTGACATTTACTTCGTGATCCCTCAACCCACGCGCAAACAAACCCTTCGCCCGTGTGTTTTAATAAAACATCTTAGTTCCATAACACAGCACTTTTAACAACTTGAACCCATTATGCTCTCGTTGTGTATACACCCTATTTTATGTACGTACCTTTACATAATGCTTGTTGAGCATTTTTAAGAATACATTGTCCTCTAAGATGTCTTAGCCCGCATAATATCTCGGTTAAAAAATTATCCGGATTTATTTTCGGGATATGACGGTGCATTTTTCAGTGTTTTTTTATTAGGAGGAAAACATTTTGTTTAGAAATTTCGTTATATATTTGTATATATTTTACAGGCAAAAGTTGTTTGTTTGTACATGATAGATATTTTTATATTTTTTTAAATATTATTTTTTTCATTAATAAGACCTGCTCAGCTAGTGTCAATTATATTTTTTTTTAATTGATGTCAAATATTGACACTACGCAATTTTTGAAATACGGGTTTGCAGCTTATTAAGAAGTCAAATGTGATGTATCTCTGACACAAAGGAAAGATCTTCTGCCTAAGCTAGGTAATTATGCATGCCGAGTCGTACCAACAGCTGATGTCAGAACGTTGTATTCAACTAAACAGTGTGAGAATTTTCATAGCGCGATCTAGGATCAGCAGTTTACTTCGTTAGATGGCATTGGGTTGTAGTACCGTGGCTGTCACCACATCATTATTTACCTGAAAAGAAGGTGATCCCCGTAATCTTGACGTTGTCGTTTTATTTCTTATTTATATACCTATCTATTCATCGTAAGTTTGTTTCGTTGTTTTGAGTGACAAATCCACAGATTTAGTGATGCTAGTGAAAGCGGAATGTGTTCTGATATAAAGGGAAGGAGAAAAGTTATTTGAAATTATAGGAGAGGCCTATGTCCAGCAGTGGACTTCCTATGGCTAAAATTATGATGATGATGATGATGATAATATTTTATAAATACGTTTTAATTTGGAATAATTATCAAATTAATGTACGAGTATGAACAATTTTATAATGCCCAGAGAAAATATTTCTTATATTGTTTCGTATTTATTTTCTAGTCGTCATAAATGTGCTCTTTATGTGTCTAAATGGAATAAATGAAATTGATTCTGGGTTTTTGATGATTTATCATTAATTGTACAGTACCTTGTGTACTTAGTGGTCGAAGTCGAAGGTTTTGCTGTTCTATATATTTCTATGCTATACACACACTATACTATGCCACGCTTAGACGGATTCAAACTATCTGGGACGTGGAATCCAGTGACTAAATTACTTAAACCCAAAAACACAGTTCCATCAAAAACTGACACAGTGAGTGTGGTGTGTCGCCAGCCTTACCATTAATTATTATTGAGTGATGAAGGGTAGGTGCATAAAAAAAGTTCCTCGTACACCTCTTGACGCTCACAGACCAGTCTAGTCGTAACCACGTGTACTGCAATGCATCCGAAACGTCGGCAAAAGTAAGTTCCACAAATTAATCGCGAAAAATCCCAAACCATTATAAAATCTATGACTATACAATTTCTTCTTGCTCTGCCTTATTTTCCGTTTTAAAGGTTAGGACTTTAACCTATGGTTGAGCTATCGGATTTCATTTCCATTTATCATTAAATTATTCAACCCTTTTCGTGCGATCAAACATTCCATCCAACTAAATTCCTTCAAAATAAACAAATGTGGGATACCACATTACATACGGATATTAAATATAATGCGGTTATGGGTTATACTTTATGAAAATTGGACTAAACCAATCATGGTGCATGATTTAAAATACCTAACATTTTTGCTGATCATACAATTAGCCTATTGCAGTCCACCGCTGGACATAGGCCTCTCCTGATTCGCGAAAATTCTGTCGATCCACCGCCTTTCGCATTCTTCATAAGATCGTCAGTTCATCAGGCGAGGAGACCGGAGGATCTTTTGAGGGCCTCTGAGTACGTGATCCAGGTAGCAGCGTACTGAGAAACATAATTTGAGAGTCGGAACGCCATTGACACGATAGAAGAAGCATCCAAAGGGATTTCGTACGTAAAAAAACTATGAAAAGCTTTATCAGTGTTTCTCTACAATATTATGCATGTATTATACATAAAAATCACTCTATCTATTAAAAAAGACCGCTTCAAAATCCGTTGCGTAGTTTTGAAGATTTATAGGGACGGACAGACAACGACAGCGACTTTGTTTCAGACCCGTTTTATAATATGTAGTGATTTAAATTACTGTACTACTTAGCTTTGTGTAGGGTGGAGGTATTTTCTAAGACAGGGTAGCTAAAAAATTTGAACGGAGCATTAACCTCTTAAATAATTTGGGCAAGCATGTAAGTAGATACAAAAAATATATTAACCACAAAGGGCCGACAGGCGCAAGCCTCCCCAAACGATGATGGGAAGCAATAACTGAATATTTTTTGTACCAAAAAATTTCACATTCCGGTGGTTTAGAAAAAATAACGACATTTTTATGTTGATCGTAAAAGATTTAACCCCAAGTCGCTTTAAAAGTGTCATCAATGCAGTGCTTAGTGATAAACCATTAAAGCCTTAATAGGTATGCTAATAAAGTTGGGAATCGATCATCGAAATTTTATTCGAAGCTTACCGACTACGTAGATAGTATTAAGGGAGATTTTGACGCTCGATGAAAAGCTTAAGTCAAAATTTAAATCGTAGAAACTAAATTTGCATAGAGAGTTTTTACGGCCATACGTGTGCTGGCTGCGGGTTGGTTATGGAGTACATAAATGGAGAATTGTACATAGCTCTTAAGTCGTTTTCATATAAATGTTGTAATAAAATGCTATGGCAAGCAGCAGAGGTATTATAAACGTTATGGCACTTTCGTGTGGGAATATGATTTCGAATATTATAAGTTTTCTTGTTCCTTTATATAACTATGGTTTGATCATTATTTTTATGGAAATGTAAGCGAGAGGCTTACTTTTCCACCGTTTTCTATCACTTATACTTTCCTCAATCTTTCTATCTATATACTATTATATAATTGTAAAGTGGTCGTGTCTGTACATTGGAGATATTTAAAAAAAAATACTTGGGGTATGTTATGTCAACGATACTGAACACGAAAATATTTTTTTTTAATTTCCTGTCTGTTTGTCTGTTTGTCTGCGATGGACGCAAAAACTACTGGACGGATTTTGATGCGGTTTTTTTTGTTAGAAAGGGCTTACTCAGACTTAAAATCTTACGTTTGTTTGATCGCAATCGGTTGAGTAGAACCGAAGATATGAGCAAAGGTCGCGTTAATCGAGATGCACGCGGGCGGAGCCGCGTGCGGAAGGCTAGTAATTTATAAAAATTGAAAAGAAGTATTTAAAGCTCACCGCATTATTCATTGTTTGCCGGATTATTGTCACTGAAGGGGTATTAATTACAATAGGTATCACTCACATGTGAATTTTGGCTTTCAAGATAAATTCTGATCAATTCGATTAATGAATTCATTGCTATAATAAGTTTCTACAAATCTTTCCTAATTCCCAGAGCTTCTTTTAAGAGGTTATTTCCTCTCTAGATTTCCTTATTAGTCTGCTTTTCAAGTCAGACATTATTTTTCTTACCTTATGAAGTAAATCCACCTTACCTTTCACATTTTATTTTGTAATACGGTAGGAAACATTCTCGTGGGCGAATTTTCAAGGGATAATTTGATTCGCCGGTGAAATGATAAGCAGGGTCGAATTATATAAAAATTCCATGTCCCTCGCATATACAGTAATCTATGTTCCCTTAATTTCCCTGGATCAAATTGAATATATTTTACTTGAAGAAAAAAATAATCATTATGCACAACTTTTTAGGAGCTTTTTATCAATCAATTAGCCTATTGCAGTCCATTGCTGTACAGGAATCTTCCAATTCGCGCCATTGCTCGCGATCCCGCCTTCCGAATCCAGTCCGTCCTAGCCATCTTGTTCACGTCGACATGATTCGTGTCTGTGATGTCTTTCCTGAGTCTTTGCCTTCCATCAGACCAGGTGAAGTCAAATGGATGTGTCCTATATAAAAAACTAGCTGACCCCGCGAACTTCGTACCGCCTTTTTTAATTTTTGTCGCCGTTAGAACCATCCTCCTACTTCAGGGAATATTCTAAAAAAAGAATTAGCGAAATTGGTTCAGCCGTTCTCGAGATTTGCGCTTAGCAACACATTTAGGGATTCTTTTTTATATAATAGATAAAAAGCTCGTGATCAAAATAACAAACATCTAAACATCCAAATATACAAATGTCTTCACAAAGTTTCACATTTATAATATTAATAGGATTCACACCACTTACTCAATCCAGTATACTTTAACTTCAATTTTTCTTTCATAAATAACTATACAGGTTGCGTATAGTCAAACTATTAATTTAACTCTCTTAGATGATCCCACACGCCTTGGCAGTAAAACTTATAATGACGGATACTTATAAACTATACCTACTCGTCAAAGGAAAGTGACCCTTTACGAGGTAAAAGTGATTCCCAAAATAAATTGCTCAACTTACTTAAAGACCTCGGATTGTCAAGAACTTCAATAAGCTCTTTACTAAATCGAATATCCAAAGCGGTATTGATAGGATCTTACCAAATTTGGATAGGTAGGGGGACACACTATTGACGGTGGAGGTGAGCGCCGATGCATCACAAGGTGGCCACTCTTAACCTACATCTGGGTCGCAAGTCCCAGTCGCCGTCACGGTGTTCCTCTCTGTATCACGCTATGGACCCGGCGACCGCACGGTGAATCCATGAAGTGCTGAGAATTGGATCTCTACTATCGTTATAGTTTACAATTTCATACTTTATATTAGATCATCATCATCAACTAATAGCCAATTATAGTTGCAGAAAGTATTTAAACTAGATGGGATACCCATGAAGTCCCATTTTCTTACAGCTACTTCTTATTAAGAAGATGCGTTCAGGGTCGGTGGTACGAGTGTGACGCCCCTAGTGTCGCATACATCCATAGGCCACGGTAACTTCCATCAGGTGGGCCGTGTGCTTTTCTGCTACTGTAGTGGTGGCTTAAGCTTACCTTTGTACTTAAAATGTGTGTTTATACCTTGTTTACTGAGTGTATAATAAAGAATTAAGACTGTTATGGGAGTAACTTTCTCAATCCTGAAAGGACAGATTGCACCAAAACCTTATTCATAAACTACTTAGAGCTGAACGGGCTTGTGAGTAAAATTTGCTTGATCTTGCTCACGAAGGACCAAGGACCCCTACGATCTAGATACCTGAAATCCCAAAACCCAAATCATATTTATTCGTAGAATCAATACTCACAGGATTTATGCCAGTATTATTTCTACATACAGGATGACTGACATAACCGACTGACGGATGAAGCACTTTCACTCGTGCACGCTGACTGAAGTGCACTCAGCTAATGCGTATGTAGGATAGGTATGCACCAGTGCAAACGTATTGTGAACTTATCGAACCACGTAAAAATTTAGCAAAAAAACAATGCTTATTGTATAAACACATAAACATATAAACATATTATCGTCACGTCAATTTGCTCCGGGGTAGGGCGCATTCACACGGGATACGTCTTTGACGATTCGTTATAAAACACGATACGCCTTGACGGATAGATGTTCACATTGAATACGGAATCGTGATTTTTCACGATTCGTCAAATATCCGAATTGATGTTCACATTTTGTTTCGTGATTGAGTTCAGTTCAGAGTTCAGCGCAACAGCGGATCCGCCATAAAGCATTCACGATTCGAGATTTTCAAAAGCCGATACGTGATTTTTAACGAATCATGATTTTTAAAAGACGTATCCACATCCGTCGTTTTTCACGATTCGTGAAGCGTGTGAACATGGGTATTTAAAAAGCATTGCTCCCGTCAAAAAAAATAACGAATCGTGAAAAAAAAACGACTCGTGAAAAAACACGATTCGTCTTCGTGTGAACGAGCTCGTAGGCAGAGACAACAACCCGTCATTTGACTCTTCTATCCTTGTATACTTCACAAGGTTCCTCTACTGACATTAGACCTTTTATGCAAGCCTGCCGGTTAGCAACATGATGTGTATATATTGGAATAAAACTACTTTTTAACGACCATGACTGCCAAAGAGTAACCGAAAGGCGTCGGGCAAGATGTAATTCTAAATAAACCACGTTAGTGTCCGATAAAAACAGAATTTTATTCCAATGAGTGATATTCGTGTAAACTTCCAACGGTATCATGTATATACTTATGCATACATGAGACGGGGGCAGAGATCTCTTGACAATGTTTACGGTCACAATCACTTTTTCAAGATGATATCCCTCAAATATTTCTCAGGACACCTACAGAACGAACGTTGTCTCCAAATTGTTAGATTAAAAAGGTGTGATGTGACTTAACTATACCTAATGTAAATTCAGAGGTTCTCTTGAGTGCATTACGAGTATAGAGCTCCTATGTGTCCCCAAAAGAGCATTTTTAGGTTAGCCTAGTAGCTTTAATGTTAAATTTATTTTGATGCATGAATTTTGGTTAGATGCTGATGGAATCTAATTATGCGAACTTTTTACTACTTTTTATACTCGTAGTTGTCGGCCGTCCTCTACTCGTATGTTGAGTGCAGACAGGTCACCAGTTACACATTCATATTCACGACGAAAAATAAATTCTAAATATGTTTATCCACAATCTAAAACTAAAAGAGACAATAAATTACTCACTTCCTACATCGTTAACCTAACATATACTAGTTCTTAATTTTTTATTGTACACCAGAAATAATACATTCAGGATCATATAATTGAATATTGATGTACAAAGGCTAGTTCGCTATCATTTTCGGCAATACAAACTAAAACACAAGAAATACAGCGTGAAAACAAGTCCACCTTCCTCTTTTTGCATTCATGACTCTATTCATTCTATGTAGCTCGAGTTACAACTGCTTTTCATATTCCGTTTTAGCTCTTTCTACTTAAAAACTTGTTGTTTCTTTTCACTACCTAGTCGGCCTTGAGGTCAAGATATTCTTAAACTTTTTGCAGCATTTTTCTTGAGATGTTCGCTGTATTTTTTATATCGCTCTTGAATTTGAATATAGGTAGGAGTACTTTTTATGTACCAAAGCTATAGCTATAGATGCTGTATAAACTTTTTAAAATAATTTATGGTAAGACAAGACATTCTACACCCATTCTAGACCCAAAGCAAGCATAGATTAACTAACTCGTGGTATGGTTTCTAGGATACGGATAAACATAAATAGATTTTTTTTTGTAAATACACACATATAATTATACATAGACGTAGGTGTTTCTCCAATACAAATATTCATATTCATGTATACATACAAATATTTACCCTAAGCGGGAGTAAAACCCGCGCCGTCGTCTAGCAATCGAATGTTCTGCCACTACACCACTCAGGCTGTCAATTAGTATATTCAAAATCAAAAAGCTTAAAAAACTGCGCAGTAAATAATTAATAACAATCAGTTATTTTCAACTAATTAAGAACTCTCGATTTAGATCGGAAAAGTGAACGTTCAAAATAGGAGATGAACCCGTGACCTGTCCCTAACAGGGGATAAACCTACTCTGGTCAATTACTGAGCTACTCAGACATGTTTTGGGTATTCAAAATTTCCCTATAAAAGTTGGCATACATGGCTTTAAAATTTCATTGAAAAGAATGAAGAACTCTTTGAGATCGTGAATTGACAAAGAAATACATTCAGTACACATATTGCATTTCTTTTGAACCGTATTTCCCGTCCGTCTGAACCATAATTCTTTGTCAATTTGCCTTCTCAAAGAGTTCAATATAATTGCCTAAAAAATGTATGTACAGGTTTTTGGGGAGGTTCTTGTTTAAAGCGCTCTTTTTGTTCAGTTTCAATTTTCATTTTTCACTCAAAGTGGTACATACAAGCCTCAAAAGAACATTCGACTGCTTCGCAGGGTGCACATATTTGTATGCATGAATATGTATATTTGCATTGGTCTGGGTGTTTCTATGTATAATATTTTATGTAAGTATTTTTTAAATAAATTCATTTTTAACAAAAAAGTTTAACCGACTTCAAGAAACGAAAAAGAGGCACTGAAAAACGAAAAATAACTTAATTTACAGACTTACTGATTTATTAGAAGTCGGTACCTAGCCCAAGAGAGGCCATATATCAATTGATTGCATCATAGTAGTTCAGACACAACAAACAAAGTTGGCTGTCACCGACTTCTAATAAATCAGTAAGTCTGTAAATTAAGTTATTTTTCGTTTTTCAGTGCCTCTTTTTCGTTTCTTGAAGTCGGTTAAACTTTTTTGTTAAAAATGAATTTATTTTTCTCTTTTTAGTGAGTTTGTACAGTCTCACGACTGTACATCGCATGTATAGTGACCTGACTGTACATGCGCTGCTGACGCTGCAATACAGATCGAACCGGCCACGCTACAAAAAAATAATTAAATCATTATTCAAAAAGAATTTTTAAAATCAATGCATATACACCGGAAATATAGCTGAATATTCTAAACACTTCTGCGTACCCCTTCAAAGGACTCAGGCGTGATGTTATGATGTGTAATGGCAGAAACATTGCAATAATATGCCATTGCAGCAATCGCGGCTGATTTCCTGGTACTTTTTGAAGAGTTCCTTGGTCTAATCTCGGAAACCCATCATCAGATCTTTACGAAATTAAAATGGGACCACTTCGGAATAATCTACTTACGAACACAAGAAGAATTTTCAAAATCCGTCTAGAATTGGCTTCACAATCGCGTAACAAACATACAAAAAAAAAAAAATAGGGTACGAATTGAGAACCTCCTTTTTTGAAGTCGGTTAAAAAGTATACATATTAGGTATGTTTATCTGCATTTTGAATTCCATAACACAATTCTTAGTTATGTTATACTTACCATGGGTCTAGATAGTGTGATGTAGACAGATGTATATTTATTTATATTATGTATTTATTTTTCAAGACACAAATTTTTTATAAAAATATTTCCATTTTAACCTCAATTACTTTCCATGTAAACATTTTGTTAGATCATATAAACAAGACAAAGTGAATATAACATTCTTATCTATTAAGTACCTGCCCTTCTTGGGATTCACGTTTTTACGATTATTTCAAAAGTGCCCCAGGAGATCCCTTTTCCGAGGTTGAAGTTTTAAGAATTCAGCGGTGAAACAACATTATCTTGCGTTAAAAGCATCTTCATTTCCGCCATAGGACATCGGCTTTTTACAAGAACAGGTGTGTCGTAATTCCATGTTTTTTTTATACCACTTAGGTGGCAGACAAGCACACGGCCCACCTGATGGGAAGTGGTTACCGTGGCCTATGGACGTATGCAACACCAGGGGCGTCACACTCGTACTTCCGACCCTGAAGAAACCTTCCAATGCCCTTCTTGAAGAACCCCATATTGTAGTCGCTTGGGAAAACCATCGCGGAGAGTTCATTCCACAGCTTGAGTGTGCGAGGGATGAATTCCATGTAAGCAATTCCACACTTACAATAAAGTATTTGTCGAGGAAAACACGGAAAGTTAAGTTTTGGTTAAGACATTAAATCGGTTTTAAGAATAAATCACATTTTAATCGTATTCTTTCGACGGCTGCAACTCGCACGCGGTCGCGAGATCTAGTTTAGCGGGTTAATGAATGACTCGTGAATTTTATTGGGTGAAATTTTAAAAGGGTCTGAAAATAATTTCATATTGATTTATTACTGCTCTTAAAACCCAAAGGAAAGCATCACCAAAGTCTTGTCCATAAATAAGCAGGGGTATCAGCTTCAGGAAAAGTGATTTGGGCCTCGAAGCACAAGCTATCTCTATGTAGTGAGAGTGTGACTCCCCTGGTGTTGCACTCGCCCATGGCCACGGTAACCACTTACCATCAGGAGGACCGTGTGCTTGACTGCGACCTAAGTAGTATAAAAAAATGTAACCTGATACACGCATATATCTCTGATATCTACTGCAATAATATTAAAAATACATATTATAATTATAACTACGCTAACAGAGAACTTAGTTTTTAGTTGTTTAGTTTTAGCCAAACTAAATTCACCACATTTCAACAGAGACAATGACAAACATTTAATTTCGCCCAGGCTTTCGCCCGTCACTTTCCCTCCGCACCAAGCCGTCTGGCTTTAATTATAAATGAGTCGGACGCCAGCGCACCTGGGACGACACCGCACTGGACTTATTGAGACAGTATACAAGTTTGTTTTTACGTTGAAAATAAGTCTATTAACTCGAAATTTCTTTTAGATGAACTTTAGTTACAAGCATCTGATGAGGCCGCAAGCTGAGTGCCACCATTGTAACTTGGTACGTGTCTATAATGATGACCCTCTTTTTCGAGACTTTGCCTTTAGCTTACCATCAGGCGAGGTGAAGTCAAATTGACGTGTCTTTTAAATAAAAGAAAACATGAGTCAATTTTGAGTCAAGCTCGCCTTTGTACATGAAATATCTCTGTATTCTATAATGCAAATTTGTGAGTACAATAAAGAATAAAATAAATAAAATAAAATGATGTTAAATGTTAAGAGTAGAAGGCCACTTCATGTCTTCCCATTCGGTCCCGTAACAGGCGACTAAGGGATAAAGCTGTTTAACATCAGACAGATATATACAGCCCAGACTCGGCCTCAAATGCATGGCTTGGGTCAACAAATAGTGCCCAGAATATGGCAATAGGCGCCCCACTTTTACGTGAAACCGAATTCACATCTGCCTAATCCTCAGGGAAATAGGTGTGATTATAATATGTTTGTGTGTATATAATGTTTTTTTTTTATAGCCTTTTTTAAGTTTTTTTAGCGGGTGAACAAACACATAGTCCACAAGTATGAAGCAGTCACCGCATCCTATGAACGCGTCCGACACCAAGGACTCTATTTATTTATATAATTTAAATCATACATAGTTTTTACAGACTTCACATAACATAATTTTAAATATGACATGTATGAAGATTATTTTGTCATTCCTGTGAGAAGACTTAATGAACGTTATAACAGTAAACACACAGATTTTATGATTTAAGTTTATGTCAACCTCTATTAGTAGTGGCAAAAGGTTTGTAATTACGGCCTAACAGTGTTAAATGTGGTCAAACATAAAGTAGATAATATTATATAATATTTTGTACGCATTACGAAACAAACGTAGTTGATTACATTTATTATAATACTGCCAGGTAATGAATACTTACGAAAACTAATATACATTATGTCAGATAGCGTTATATCACGCGTGGAAGTGTGTTGAAAGCTTACATGAAGTTATGTCAACATTTACATTTAATACATGTTGTTCACGAGTCAGCTCGCCACCCGTCAGTTTCTCTAATTGGTCATTTTCCCTAAATCGTCAGTTTTCTAATTCGTCAATTTTTTAGATTTCGTTCAGTGGTCAGTTTCGCCATCTCGTCAGTCTCCCTAATTCATCAGTTTCCCTAACTAGTCAGTTTACCTGATTCGTCACTTTTCATTCTCAAAATTATTTTTGATAAAATGTCATGCATGTATGACTGCTGATTATACTTGTGTGCAGGTTATAGACAGAGCTTGCACTCGGTAGGTATATTAGCAGTTCAATCTGGTTATAGGATTAGCTACATTCTATCATCGGACCGCTCGCCATAGGCAGGGAATTTATCCTCACCATGGAGAAGGAAATGATAATCATATTCTTCGTGATCCTCACGCATTGCGACCGGAAACGGTGCGCACTGCGTGGTATGAAAGGAATTTCATCCCATACACACTCAAGCTGTGGAATGAACTCCCTGCCGGGTTTTCCCAAGCGACTATAATATGGGGTTCTTCAAGAGCACGAGTGTAACGACCCTGGTGTTGCATACGTCCAAGGCCACGGTAACCACTTCCCATCAGGAGGGCCGTGTGTTTGTCTGTGACCTAACTTGTATAAAAAAAAACATTTCTATGTTTTTGCACGGTAAATTGTTCGAAAATATCTTATTTGATTAATCAACTTATATGGCTGGTAACAAGAGGAAACTTCCTTGTTTAATGTTCATATTTTACTTAAAACACAATCAAGTAGTTAAGCGCCACTATTCTGAGATGAAACGAGTAAATTGCAGTTCATTGTTCACAATTAATTATCAGGTTTTGTGATTCTCCAACTGTAAAGTTTTATATATTTAGTTCTATAATTTATTGTATAGAGACTGTAGAATATGACTCTTAAAGAAGAAATACGTTTTTACTTATACTTTGAGTGTATATTGTGTCATCACACTCTTCAGGGCCCAAAACAAACTTACCTGCGAGTTTTAACAGAAACTTTTCTCTCGAGGTTGGGAGTCAAACTGCAGTCACTCTCATAAAAGCCAAAATAAGCCAGATTACGAGGAGAAAGCATAAGAGAACAACGGACGAGCTCTTAGGTACAAGTTTTGGATGCAACCGCCATTAAACTAAGATAATGACGGTATTATATATATACAAAAGTAACAAAAATGTAGTACCTACTCGGCAATCGGATGTTGTTGCATTTAAAATACTGAATAAAATATCGTTCTACCCACGTGAACTAAATTCAGGAAAGAGAACGTAACACAACATTACTAGGTACTCACAAATTGCGATGGCTATTCTATTATTCAACAATTTCACCTAAAACAGTATTTTTCTGTCTATCTTTTACGCTCTCATGCCTAAACTACAGAACCAATTAGGATGAAATTTCGATCAGATATAAATTAGAACTTAGGTAAGGAGATAGACTATCTCTCTGTTCTTACAGGGTCGACAGCAAGAGTGTGACTCCCCTGATATTACACTCGCCCATAGGCCACGATAACCTCTTACCAGCAGGAGGACCGTGTGCTTGTCTGCTACCTAAATAGTGTAAAGAAAAAAAAACTATGTTTTAGTCGTGTTAATTGACATTCATGCAGGCAGAGTCGAAGGTAATAGCTAGTATTGAATAAAATATCGCTCAACCAACGTGAACTAAATTCAGCAACGAGAACGTAACACAACATTAGTACTCACGAGCCGCAGCAGCTACTCTATTATGCAACAATTCCACCTAAAACAATAGTAGATTATTATCTATATCGGTAACCACTTTTCGAACACGACACAACCTTTTAGCACCACCCTATATAAACTGTTATCACTAGAAACTATAGTGGGGTCATTGATTTCTGTTCTAAATTGCGTAGTTATAGTTTTATGGGGTCGACCTATCACGCGAGGTGTAACCTCAGATGGTTAGTTACAGACCTGTTATGTGGCGTATTATTAATGTTATAGTTCTTTTTATTATTTTCGAAGGAGCAGTTGGAAAGTGTTGAAGTGTTGTCTGTTTATGTGTTGATATAAAAACTGTTAGGTGACGTGTGTATCGTATGAAAGGAAGCGCTTATTAATATTTTTGTTGAAATTTAACTACGAGTAATAAAATCAATGCATATATAATGTTACGTGTAATGCTAGAAGATGGAGTAAACCTAGGTTTACCCGAATTGACTTAGTATTATCCAAGCTTCTTGGGTAATGTCCTAATAATTAGTTAAATAAATTTTAATTCGGGATATACCATACTCCATACTCACCTAGGTCTATCCAACTCTGGCTGGGTATTCCCCGTTGACGCAAAAAAAAATAACCACGAAGGCTAAGGCGGGAGCTCCGCTCCACTTCGCTCCCGCCTTAGCCTTCTAACCTAACCTATCCGAGTCGGGATACTCTGAGTCGAGGTGTTAATTATAGTAAGGACGTTTTTTCAAAGTTTTAATATGTTTGTGCTATTAAATATATTATGTTTCAGCCCGCTATTAGTTCTTGCTATTAAAGCTATTAAGTTTATGCTCTTCAAGCGATTACGTTCCCCTTTGTATGTTTTTAAAATAATAAAAGTTTAAAATGCCCTTGGATTTTCATTTCACTAATTAATTAGACAAATTTTTAACATTACCCAGCCAGAGTTGGGTAGACCTAGGTGAGTATGGGTAAACCCCGAATTCAAATTTATTTAACTTACTAGCTTTTGCCCGCGGCTCCGCCCGCGTGGATGTCGGTTATCGCGACCAAACATAGCCTATGTCCTTTCTCAAGGTCTAATCTACCTCTATACCAAATTTCATCAAAATCGGTTCAGCGGTTTAGTCGTAAAAGTGAGACAGACAGACAGACAGACAGACAGACAGAGTTACTTTCGCATTTATAATATTAGTAGGGATTATGCGGACTTTACCCAAGAAGCTTGGATAATACTAAGTCTACCCGGGTAAACCTAGGTTTACTCATTTTCTAGCATTACCCGTATCATATACATACAATACATACGCTCACGCCTATGTCCCTCCGGGGTAGGCAGAGACAACAGCCTGCCATTTGACTTTATCCTTACATACTTCACGAGCTTTCTCTACTGTCGTTAATTCTTTCATTCAAGCCCGCCGGTTTCGAGTACTTCTGACTTGCCCTTTCTTCAAAATTTTATTAATTTCACCAATGTGTGTTTGTTTTTTTTTTATACCACTTAGTTGGCAGACAAGCACACGGCCCACCTGATGGGAAGCTGTCACCGTGGCCTATGGACGTATGCAACACCAGGGGCGTCACACTCGCGCTGCCGACTCTGAAGACACCTTCTAATGCCCTTCTTGAAGAACCCCATATTGTAGTGGCTTGGGAAAACCGCCGCAGGGATTTCATTCCACAGCTTGAGTGTGCGTGGGATGTAGTGTATTTCAAACTGCACAGTGAGAGGTCGATCCCAGCTGGTCTTCCCATCTGGGGGCACGGCAGTGCCCCCGCCAAGTCGAGCAAAAAAGAGCGGCACGGCCGTAACACTATTTTATCGAAGCACTTCAGGCCATTTTCGACCCCCTATAAGTTCGTTGTGGATAAACCTAGAAGCCTGAATCTTCGGTTACCAAGTTGGATCTGTAAAAACACTTTATGTTCCAAATTTCATTAAATTTGAACCAGTAGTTTAAGAATTATAACTAATCAAAGTTTGCATTTTTGGCAAATTTTGTCACTCACTGACTGACCGATCATCAAAAGTCTAAGGCACTTCTAGCAGACATAGAAGCATCAAATTTAGAAAACAAGTAGCGTTTAACCTTTTTCTTGTTTTTCCTGGCCATATTTATAGAAGGGGTGGGGGGGGAGAAGGTAAAGAGAGATTTTGTGCCGCGTAAAGACAAAGCAAGGCTCCATGCCACCACTGACGAGTTAAGGTTTTGTGACTGGCTGGCGCGGCGGGCGAAAGGGCCCCCGGTCCTCTCCCAGATACTCCACTCCGGTCCACTCCGGTCTCCTCCTCCGGCACGACTACAGCACCGGGAACTTTGCACAGGCTGCTGGATCAGCTTCCTGGGGCGGAGATTAAGTATTCCCCAGGTTCGGGAACCGTACAGCCCGCGGGCGGCCAGCGGATAACCGTGGCCGCGCCAAAATTTCACGCCCGTACCAGTCAGCGGTGTTACCCCAGGCCTTTGGTCTTCCCGCTGACAGCACAAGACCCCTCCAGTGAGCTCTGGCTACCCTACTCACCACGGAAAACACAACACAAAGTTGCTAAACCGCGATCTTCTGTAGGGCGGAGGTGCTTCCCCAGTCGGCCTGCTCGATTTGAGACGGGAGATACCGTCGTGTCCTACCTCCTCCTAAATCCAAGATATATGTCCCGAGGTAGTTTTGTCATGCATAAATTAATTAAACATCCAGACTAACTTAATTGGACATGAAATACACAGAGCAGAAATCGAACCCTCAGTGGCTCTACCGCTACGCTATTTGGGGGACAAAAGCCCTGCGAGTTGGATAAAAACTGCAGTCAAACCTCGTTTTGGTAAACCACTAATCACATAATTGAAGCAGTTCAGTCCTGAATCGCACCATCAGTATATTTTATTAAAAGCTTCAAATAAAAGACCATTGTGAACAGGTCTTTCCAGTGAAGCACTTACAGAAATTGTAATACTGTATAATTGTTATACCGTAATTCTTTTGTAACAATAGATCAAAGAAGACTCTTAAATATAAAAGACTCAAGATCCACAACCAATTTAAAACAACAATGAAAACGACAGAAAACATTTCACTATAAAAGATCACTTTTATCTTTAAAAGATAATAAATTACTTCTTGAAAAGTTAATGAAAACTTAGGTACTGGTAGCTCTTAAATGACAATTTGATCTTGTGATTTCAAAGGAGGAGTTTCTGACGACCAATTGACCTCATACAACCAGACTACCAAGCTGGCACACCTGCTGATTAATAGACGAAGCTGTAATGCAGGCTTACCTCTCGGGGTTAAGAAGTCAAGGACAGTATCTGTAGTGGCAGCTACTATCTTTGGATTACACCTTTTTTTGATAAATACTAGTAAATACAAAATAAATACTAATACAAAATAAAATAAAAAATAGTGATAATGATGAATCATGTACGTAAAATGCTTCTCGCGTTTCACAATGTTAGAAAACACAAACAAAAGTTAACTTTTATTAGAATTTTTCCACTTTGTTCACAGCAAAAGCATCAAAATTAAACAAAGCGCACAGTAAACATCTCTTTTCACGTCTGTATTGCCATCGACGTACATTGCTGACTGTACATAAACTACGTACTGTTAACAAAAAAACTCATTTGCACTCAAACACACTACAACTGGTGTACGACGAGCGTCAATCTCTCAGAACAACGATCGGTATGTGGCGTGTGGAGTAGAGAGATAGCGATTGTACTGTTTTATTTCATAAATATTATGTACTAAAATACGTAACGCTGCGGTGAATGTGTGGAATGCTGCGGTGGACGTGCAGTTTCGCGTAAAGATCGTGCAAGGAACTCTCGCATCGGCAGCAGCCTCCATATCCGTGAGATCGCAGACAAAATGCAAGAGAGCCGCCTTCACTGGTGCAGCCACGTCTTACGGCAACGGCCAGGCTACGTGGGTAACAAATGCTTGGCAATGGCGCCCCCGCCAAGTCAAGTTAGAAGGGGTAGGCCCTGGAAACCCTGGCTTGATGTCGTGGAGGTTGACATGCGTCTGGTGGTGGGTGGGGATTCCAAGGTGGATCGGATGCAATCAGGAAATTAATTCGGGTCTAGATAGCGCTGTAAAAAATGGGTGTCTACTTATCCACCTACTACGTAATACAATTTTAGTTTATTTTCATACACCTTCCCATGTGTTTTCTTAAAGGTCTCTTTGGCTGCGTGTACATTTTACGTAATAATATAAATTCTAAAATTAATATACTACTCCGAATCAACTCGCTTCCTCTTATCAATTGTTCCACATCAAAGTTCTAGTGGCTCGAGTAACTCGCTTCGAGTGCCCATTTGTCCGTCACTGACCGGTTGAAGAGCCTACCGAGTGCTGTCCCGTATATTTGTTTAGTTTAGCTCGCTAGGGGTACATAAAATCGTAGACGACTTAATTGTTAGCGCACATACAAACTTGATAGAGGTCTAAAACAATTCGTTTTATTTCAATGTTAAGATGTGTTTCAAGACAGTTATAACATAATAATAGTCATGAATTGGGATTGATAGTGGACACTGACGGACTAACTCTAGCCCATGACCTAAAATTCTCACAGCGGACTATAGAGTGAGCTTTGAAGGATAGAATTCGCATCAAGGTCATCCGACAAAGAACTAAAAGTTACTGACATAGCTCGCAGAATAAGCAAGCTGAAGTGGCAGTGGGCTGGCCACATCTGTCGAAGGACAGGCGGCCCTTGGGGCAGACGAATCCGAGTAGAGACAACGAGAAGGAAATGGATAAATGGAAGGTGGGATGCCCCCTAGCCAGATGAACTGACAACCTGAAAAAGGTGGCTGGGGCAGACTGGATGCGGAAGGCGGAGGATTGGGCAAAATGCCGATGTCCAGCAGTGGACTGCAATAGGCTAATTGATTAATTCATAAAATGCAGAATGAGTAGATTTACTTCTAGACAAACCTTTTCATATTACATCATCACGGAGTAGTTGAGATCGTAACTAACCGAGATGATTATTTGTTACTCTACAATAATAACATCAAATCATAAATTTACTAGCAGCCAGTATCCCGACTTCAACCGAAAATAAATTCGCGAATTTTATGAACTTCTAATAGATAAAACCGGCAAGCGGATTATAATGGTGTCAAAATTTGAGTTAAACCACAAAAGGTAGATACAAAACTATGAAATCGAATCTCGAAGTAAAATCTCTCGAATAAGAAACTACTTAAATCCGTATCACAGAAGATTGACAGGGAAAGACAAACAAAATAACCATGTAGATATTGTGATCCCTTTCTGAAACAGTATTTTCAGAATATATAGTCACGGATCTGACGGATTTGTTGTGTTACTGTCAGCACTAAATCTCTTTTATTTATTTTTCTGTAGGTTTACTAGATTATAGGTACAATACAATACATGTGGATATGTAGGGCGTGATCTATACAGAGAAGGAGAAAATTGCATCGAATTTCGATATTGTTTCGATTGTGCCTTACGCCTTGTGCCATTGCCTTTTGTGCTTAATTAATGCCTATGGACATATATTTTGATTCATAGCTTATCCATCATCCTTAAAGCGATTTTTCCAGTTTATATGTTGGTGACTGCCGTCTGACCATCCAACCCCGAGAAGAAGTTGGCTGAGACTGCCTGATTGCCGATTATTCCGAGTAGTTCCTTTGCAAGTTCCTTTGAAGGGACTACTGGGACTTTTTTGTGCTTTCTTAGTTACTTTAAGTTACGTTTTGACTGATTTTAGTTACTTTAGGGGATTTTTCCACCTCTTTATGGGGTTCGATGGTGACACCGTGCTTCCCACACTTTAAATTAATACCGGAGATGGCCCAGGGTCAGCCGTGGTACGAGGGATCTGCTCTAGCCAATCTTCTAAAACTCGGCCTAAAGACCCGAAGCGGCACGTGCTTCTAGTCAGTCTGAGTCCAACATAACCCGATAGCCAACGGGGTGGTATCTTTTTTTACATCGTGCAAACAATCCTCATGGATACCTCCCCCGCCCGAGCCGGTGGAGGAGGTTATGTCGGACTCAAACCGACTAAAACGCACGGCGTCTGTGGGCCATCGGTTGCCAGAGGTAAGATTGTCGTAGCCATATCCCGATTTTCGCACGAAAAAAGGTGGATTTAGTAGGTACTAGTGTTCTTTAAAATATCATAAGAAGATTACAGCAGGCTCGTTAGAAACCTACCGTCTTATTCTGATTGGCCAACCGTAACGTGAACTCGCGCGTTCATAATAATATCGACCTCGACCAACGTTTGAAGTACAGTGGGAGGAGGTCAAAGTTAACTTTGACCACAAAAATGTTGAAACACGAAACATAGTTGCGTGTCCTGAGATGGAATTCAAACTTTGGCCATGAGATGGGAAATGATTTCGACGTACTTACCCACGTTAAATTCCCACGATTACATTTAAATGGGGAATAAGTTCAACATTTTGCTATTTATTTTTACGATTTCGTGACTTGTTCTCATATTAAAATTTATTTATGTTATTTTCTTACTCAGTATTTTAAGTTACTATGTGGTACGTCGTATCGTCGGTACGTACTACGTACTTTCGGGATACGGAACTGGTTACACATTGACCGAATTCTGTGTGGGCCGTTTCACCCATTTCCTCTATATAACAACTGTCATAGTGATGCTCGTATGACAACCGGGACCAACGGCTTAATGTACTCTCCGTCGGTAAAAGACGGTCGTAAAAGTTTACTTACTTATAATAATGTTCGTGATATAGATTGTACAACATTAGCACAACGGTGTTTAACATAATATTTCATAGCATTTGTAGGGCTTCACTAATAATAGAAAAAGCAAGAGATGAAATTAAATTAAATATTATCAATTTATTGATGGCAACAGGCCCAATTTCTAGTCACAATTCGTCTTATATCTATACTTAGCATAAAAATTTATTTCAACAGAATAAAATCCAGAAATTATTATCAATCGACATCATATTATTATCATTGCATTATATTTGATGTTAGTTACAAAATAAAATTCACAAAACTAAATAATTGATAAATTTCGAAACCCAAAATAATAATAGAATCGTTCAAGTGTCTTAAAAGAAGAATAAAATAATAAAAACCGTGACAAGTGTCTCTTAAATGCGGATGTAGTTTATGATACTTGAAAAAGGTTTACTGAGGAAGTTTGGGGACGAGGAATGAACGAGTACTGAACGAATGAAGAGATAAGTATGTGAAGTAGTTGCATGTGTTTTAAAAGGGTACAAGTCTGAAACTTTTTAAACCGCTGCGCCTAAATGAAAGGGTTAATGACGGTAGTGAAAGCTCGCAAGGGTACGTAAATTCGGGTGGAGGTAACTCGTAAGGACAGGAACAAATCGGATTAAGACTGCTTTCCCGGAATAGAGAATGGTACAAGTATTTGTAGAAGTATTGAAGATTAAACATTCTGTATGACATAACTACAAAATCAAAAAGAATTTATAAAAGTTGTCTTTGATTCTCGTAATAATTTTATTAATGTCCATTCATTCACATTGAATGTTTCTTGTATTATGTAAGAATATAATATTTTTTATCCCTTTTCAGGCCCTATATTCGATCCAAGTTTTATGGAAAAACCACCTACCTACCTATGTTTCACAATAAAGCATTTGAATTTGAATACGTACTATCCTTAGTTTTTAATTATAAATGAGATTGTGTAGGTACCTACTATATTCAAAAAAATATTGTATTGCTTTGACAAAAACTACAATTTTATGGCATTCAGAATAAGCTGACGTAGTACAATTTAGTTCTTTATTTAATCACCACTTCACATCAAAATTAATGTATTATCACCTGAAGGCACGTATCCATTTCATAATAATAACCCCTTTTATGACTTAAGTACAGTTCATAGAGTGATTACAAAAATGGGGCAAGTGATATTTAATACACATATTATGAGTACCTATGTATCTTCTATATACATGAAAATCAAATTGCTGTTCGCTTGTCCCCTAAAACTCGAAAACGGCTGCGTCGATTTAGCTGATTTTGGTTTTCTTTTCTTTTCTCTTTCACAAGATCTTTTTTCACAGGGAAAATATGGAAAAATTGCAGCACGGAAAAACGGAAACGGCACTCTATATACTCTATACTTTATGACTGTTCACTCTGTACTATATACAACTCTATATAATCGACTATATACAAATTCTAAAGACACAGTAAGCGGCACTACAATGCGGCGTAAAAAGATCTATTACTTGGATACAAGTTGACATGCACACATTGACAGTTTAGTAAACAATATTGACATTAGTTTACTCACACATAACGCGTATTTCAAGTCGTTTTTTAACCGACTTCAAAAAAGGAGGTTCTCAATTCGTACGCAATTTTTTTTTTTATTTTTTTTTTTTATTTTTTTGTATGTTTGTTACGCGATTGTGAAGCCAATCCTGGACGGATTTTGAAAATTCTTTTTTTGTTTGATAGAGGATACTTTCAGAGTGGTCCCATATCCAAGATGTCCGGATCTAATGCTATGATCCTGGAGAAATCAAGGGAAATCCTCCGAAACCAGACTGATGCGCCTTCAAGCGCCTACTCTTTTATATTAGCAATCAGATGAATGAGAGAGAATGTTGTTTTATTTTCAAAGAACATGCAGGCGTTGCTCTTAAAATTACAGTATAGCGAAAATAATATAAAAAATACAACTTTATTAATGATACTTTACAGTACGTACGTAATAATCAATATTTATGAAATACAGTGACTTAATAGTCATAAGTACGCGTTCTACATGGCTATGCTAGGGAGTATCTATAATATAATATATTATAGTAGTACCTACGAGTAATAGTAGAGTCATAGATGAATACCTATGTGTACCAGCATTTTCCAAAATTTTGATACTATGGGGGTAAAATAGGTGACGAACCGTTGTATGTAAAATCCGTATTTTGTGAAACGGATTTTATGATCTTTGTTTTGTTGGAGAGAGAAAGGTGGTTCAGGGAGCCAGAATCGTATGACAGGATTCAGGAAGTCAGGATTGGATTATGGGATCTAGGGAAATCCTCAAAATGATGACAAAACACTGTTTCTGCTGCTTTAACATATTTAATTTCAATAATTGCCATTTAAAATTATCTTCACGTGATTTTTAAGCTGCTGATGATAGGAACCTAAGCAGAGGGTGGGATTATAACTCACTAAAAAGAGGAAAATAAATTCTTTTTAACAAAAAAGTTTAACCGACTTCAAGAAATGGCAAAGAGGCACTGAAAAGTGAAAAATAACGTAATTTACAGACTTACTGATTTATTAGAAGTCGGTGCCAGCCAACTTTGTTTGTTGTGTCTAAACTACTCGTACTATGATGCAATCAATTGAAATATTGCCTCTCGGGCTTGGCACCGACTTCTAATAAATCAGTAAGTCTGTAAATTACGTTATTTTTCACTTTTCAGTGCCTCTTTGCCATTTCTTGAAGTCGGTTAAACTTTTTTGTTAAAAAGAATTTATTGCGATGCATTTTGTTAGAAATACTGCGTCTATACAATACACGTTCGAAGACGATACGAACACACAAATATACGTATCTATTTTATCTCAATACACTAAATACGTGCAACATTTTTTTCCGTACCAGTCAAGTTTCAAATCACATAAATTTTGGGGATACGGCATCAAAAAATGTTTGGATCTATGCCGATAAGTTATTGCTGTTTTCATGGCGATATTTTTGTATATTTTGGTTTGTACGTGATTTATATGAGATATCGTAAATCTGAAACTTTATTTATCTATTAAAATAGTTTTCGTTTCACCTTGTTTACTTTAAAAAAAATGTGTCAGGTGATTGTAAAAAAAAAAACAATATTTATTCAATCCTTTAATCACTGCTGGACACATACCTCTCCCAATGTGTGCCATTATTCCTGATCCTTCGCCTGCCACATCTAATATGTCTCAGCCACCTTTTTCAGGTCGTCAGTCCATCTGACTAGTTAATTTTTAAATTGGAGCAGTCGTTACAGTTAATGGCGGTCCAAAAATAGTCCGACTAGTGTAACACAGAACTTCGATATCGGCAATTGCTTGTAAAGGTAAGATAGTAATGGTGGGCTTCACGGAAAATACCAAAATAAGACTGGAAAGCCTTTTTAGAACTCAACTGAGTTCGGAAAAGACTGAGAGAATATTCTAGAAAGGAAGAAAAAAAGAAAGAAAGAAAGAAAGAAAGAATGAAATATTGTTTTTATTTACAATCCTCACAGTGTTTATAATAAACACTGTGAGGATTGTACAATAATTCGTAACATATCGTTAGGTACAACTTTCACACTGTGTGAACCTAAATAGGGTCCCATCTTAGCATTGAATGCTACGCACACTGCGCAGCGCTGGTTTTCATATGGAGCCGTAATATTGTATCAAGTATTTATACATTCATTATTCAATCAAATTTGGCTAAACTTTTGTTTAGAGGTCAAGGTTCACTGACCTCCTCTCCTTTCAACAATGCTCAAATATTTATGATAATTTGATTCAGAATCTCATTTTTGTAAACAGATTCAACAGGTTACGTCTTTATACTTTGAATTTGATGCGAACGAATAAATATGATATTGTCATGTAGATACACAATGTAAAACGTTGAATCTAACTCTGATGAGTAAGAAAACTCATCAGAGATTCTAGCAGTACGCTTTTTTATCCTTTATGGTGGGCAGGGACAACGATGATTATTCAATTAATTATTATTGAAATTTATCTATGGTTCCTTGTTGAGATCAAAAGTTAAGCAATAAAAAACAGCGACATCTGGAGGAAGATAGAGAGAGGGATTCTGATTTCATTGAAATTAGTATTTAGGGACCAATCTCGTTTTATATTATTCCTATATTATACAAATTATTTATTTATTATTAAAAGAAGATTAAAACGGTGGTCCCTAATATTAAGGCTTTCAGAATTAAAATTTTCTTCCCGTGACCTTCATTAATGTCAATTTTTAAAAGAATACCAATCTAAAACAAAATAAGGTTTTTTCACATCTTACCAGTAAAAAATACGTAGTAGACGATTAATCTTTGAGTGCTGTACTCACGCGAGACCACAGTAACTACGATCAATAACCCCATAATATTCACACCCCAAACCCACAAGATAAGTCAAAATATTTCAACACACGGCCGCTGAAATCTCATACATCCATTTCACAACATTACTTTGCAGTAAGCAAAGAGAGACGACCTCTTCACAGGATTAATGCACCTACGCAAATTAATTAGAAGACCGCCCTACGTGCTTCGTGCGTATAAGAAGCGTAAAGGGCCAGAGGTTACTAGGTTACAAGGGTTTGTTTAAGATACGGTTCTAAGGGCGGTACTAATGTTTACTGCCAGTGTAAGATTACCCCGTATTTGTACAGGCCCCGGTTGTGGACTGTTTTAATGCTGTTAAGGGAACAAACAAGTTTACAGTTCAAGTGATGGTGAGTTACTATGGTAACTTTGCTTAAGAAAATAATGTGAAGAGTAACGGTGATTTCTTTCTTTCTTTCTTTCTTTCTTTCTTTCTTTCTTTCTTTCTTTCTTTCTTTCTTTCTTTCTTTCTTTCTTTCTTTCTTTCTTTCTTTCTTTCTTTCTTCATTTATAGTGTTACTAATCTCATTGGTGTATGTACGCACGATCGCATGCACACACGCACGCACACTCACACACGACAAACACACAGAGAGAGAGAGAAACATACACAAACACACACACACACACACGCACACATGCAAGTAGAAATGAAACTTTAAGAATATTCTCTTAGGGATGTACGGGCTTGGTAGATAATAATAACTAACTAGCTGTTGCTCGCGGCTCCGCCCGCGTGGAATGACGTTCATTGCTGATAGTAGCGTAATGATATATAGCCCATGTTGGTACCTGATAATGTAGCTATCTAATGGCGAAAGAATTTTTTAAATCAGTCCAGCTGTTTTCAAGTTTATTCGTTATGCTGCGTTTACATACTCGCGGCAGAGCGAGGGAAGTGGCGAGAGAAGTGGGCAGAGACGCGGTGTGAATGGTATATTCGTCATGGCGCGAGTACTGAGCGGCAATACTAGCGCGATGAACTATACGAGAACGCTAGATGGCGCTAATCAGTAAACATGGCTTTCGTTATTGCTCCTCGAATATTTACTTTTAAAAATATTTATATCCATCTACGGACAGTGTATAGGTAGTTGAAAATGATAGTTTTTATTATAAATCTATTTAATCAATTCGCTATGCTGTAAAAGCATAATGCGTACACTGCTACAGCGTTGTTCTCCATACGTTTACGTCCGTCTCCGTTGCAGGGCGAATACTGTAATGCGGACCAACACGATGATGCGTACGTGTGAATGCTAGGGCATTATTCGTGGGAATACTTCCGGCAACACGATGAGCAATGCGATGGGCAGCGTGTAAACGCGGGTTTACATACAAAAATATGAAAATATATTATTAGTATTATTATAAGTATGGCTACCTCTGTCGATCCTTGAATGCGTATGTCTTTTTGTGATGCCGCGTAAGATCATACTGTACTTTCTCTCCTTTTTACCCATTCTTCTTCTCAACTCCTTTCATCTTTATCCTATTGACGGTAACGAGCGAATGACAACTTTGTAAAATATCTTACAAAGGAACATTCCTGATCAAAACTAAAAATAGCTTAACTTCAAACGACGAAAATATTTCCGCGGTTTTCTTGTAAGAAAATTCCTACTAAAAAATTCTTTAATCCTAAATATCTTTGGCTCGTGAACCTAAAAATAGTAAAGAAAATTAATACACGACGGAAAGAAAACCCAAGGTTCATTGAACTCAAGATAAGGTACTGCTCGCACTTGGCTTGAATTTTCCAGCTGTTCAAATATGAGTGAACTGGCCGACCGCTATTGACTTTGACTGTAGTTAGACTTGTAAACAGTTCGGTCCGTTCGTTCATCCTACTAATGTTATAAATGTGAAGGTTTGAGAAGATATTTGGATGTTTGTTTCTCAATTACGCCTAAAAGGATGTACGGATCGTTTATATACTGATATAATATAGTATACAGGGCGTCCCACGGCGATGCCACATGGAGGGAAAGTACCATAAATCCTTAATTGAATTTATAATTTTAGGTTTCGAGGACTTCCTTTCGTTTAATTTACCATGTTTCTTAGAGAGATTTGATAGTTATGATTGACACTATCGATTGATGCCATAAAAGTACAGAATGTTACTTTTTCGGATTTTAGTCGGGTCTATTACCGGGTGTGGCAAGCGAATTTTTAAAAATCTTGAATGCAGTTTTTTTTTTTTTTAAATAAAATGATGTCTCCTTTAAACAAAATGAGCTAACTTAAGGATTTAAGGTACTTTCCCTCCATGTTTCATCGCCGTGGGACGCCCTATATATGTAGAAATGGTTGGTTCCCGGTGGAGTAGAATAATAGGGCGGACCCATCTCTTCCTGAGGGTGTCGTAAAAGACGACTATCATTTAAATCATAATATAAAAAAGAATGTTCCGATTGACAGTAATAGGTACGTAGTACGTACCTTACCATGAGGGGCTAATAAAATTAACAAACCATACCTTTGGGAACGGGAAATATATTTGGCAAAACGTGGATGATTATACACCTTGGCCTATTTTTTATTCTTTCTGAACTTTAACCTGTGATACGTTGGGAATTTATTTCCCAACCAGTAGCACCAATATTTTTCAGTGTTACTCACTAGGACAAAATATGAGCAACACCTGTGACATGTTGGGATTTTTTTCCCAACAAATAACGCCAATATTTTGCAGTGTTACTCGTTCGGACGAACAGGGAAGCATCCACTAACACCTGTGACACGTTAGGAATTTTTGCCCAACTAGTAACACTAATATTTTTCAGTGTTACTCGCTGCGACAAAAAAAGTAGCATCCAGTAATACCTGTTACACGTTGGGAATTTATTCCCAACCAGCTGTAACACCAATATTTTTCAGCGTTACTCGCTGCGACAAAAAGTGTAGCATCCAGTAACACCTGTGACATGTTGGGAATTTTTACCCAACCAGTAACAGTATTATTCGTTTGGGTATTACTGGAAAATACTTTGTAAAAAGCTCTATTACATACCTAAACCATGCTTATACCTATTTCCTTTTCCAGGTACCGTGATGGACGTCGTCAACCAGAGGGTACACACAGTGCAGGGCCGGCGTCATGTAACATTGTAATATGAATCTAAGTAACTTCGTCGTGTACATCACTAGCCTGCTGTGGCTTAACCTCACTGACGCTAAGATTGGTGAGTTTGTTTTATAGCTATTTAATCAAAAAGTATAATCCCAAAGCTGACTGCATACGACAAAATGTAGACGCATGCAGCAGATACAGCGCAACCATTACATGTTAAACTCCGGTTAAAGGTATGATTCCGTAGCCGACCGCATAAGACAACTGCCGACGCATGCAACAGATACAGCGTACTCATTACTTGTTAAGCTCCGACACGGATAAAGGGGACGATTGAGAAGCCGCAATGAATTACGCGCATGTGCTGCGTGCGTCAGCAGTTGTCGTATGCGGTTGGCTACGTAATCATAGCTTTAAGAGGACCATTGAAATGCCGTAATGAATTACGCGTAACTGCTGCTTGCGTCTGCAGATGTCGTATGCAATGCAAACGTAAGAGCTTGAACATTTTATTATTATAATCGGGTAGATAATTTCATGACATTTATTTTTTAAATATGATTTCTGGTTATATGTCTGCTGCGACTACGAGTTACATATTCCCTTTACGAGCGTTCCTTATAACGTATCTAGACAAAAAACGTCATCAATATTTATGGGATAGCCAGATAAAGAGAAAGAGATCTATCTTTAACTGCAGGTGAGTTATTGGGAACGGCTGTTAGACAGCCTGCTGGCAAAATGCATCGCAAAATATGGCGTGCAAAACACTTTATGTGTGAGTAAGCTAATGTCAATATTGTTATTTAAACTGTCAATGTGTGCGTGTCATGAGATGTATGTAATGTCAACTTACTTACCGTCGTAGTAGCCATTCTTACGCCGCGTGGAAATGACACTTGCTGCGTCTAGGTATAGAGATAACATAGTCCATTCGATCAGTTCAATTGTTCACAACTTTTTTCAATTATTACTTTTTCCACAACATCTCAGATTGGGAGGTCAGACAACAGTCGCTCCCAATGTAACCGTAAAACTAAAGCCACAACTTATTGAACGTACCCCGGAGTCCAAAATGAAGGCTTCGGAAAATTA
The DNA here is from genome assembly GCA_914767945.1 of Eilema depressum. Taxonomy (NCBI): domain Eukaryota; kingdom Metazoa; phylum Arthropoda; class Insecta; order Lepidoptera; family Erebidae; genus Eilema; species Eilema depressum. Next base: position 3,583,306 of record OU612021.1, read on the forward strand.
CTGTACCTATTTACAGCCATTCCCAATAACCTATCTATCGCCAGTTTGGACATTAGAAAGGATAAAAACGTCATCAATATGGTAAAGCAATTCATAGTAGCAAAATAACAATAGGATTTACAAAAGAACTATCTCTACCATTACCTTTATCTGTAGATATATGTTATTGGGAACGGACGTTAAGTACCTAATGTAAAAGTGATACCTCTGCAGTAAGTCTGGTAAGCCGTGCGTGTTTGTAGAAATAAAGTTCCAAGTTCCAAGGCTATGGTGTGTTGTTTGCGGGACCCGCAACAAGTTGTTATGGCTGGAACGGCTTTTTTCAGACCCGAATTTGCCCAATATCGCATGTCAGTGGCTTTATAAAGGGGCTATTGAGAGCGATATAATGGTGCACCAATATGGGTTGACTTCGAATTTCTAACTCTGTGCCAATAGACTTTTTTTTCAGTCTACCTAATATATCAGAACTGTCACGTTCATCGCACATTTCAATCACAGAGTATGTATTGCATAGGCTAAATTAGAAATCCCAGTATAGGATAATATACCCTATACTGGGTGATTTTATAGTCGTTTCGGACAAAAAGATTTTGGATACAGTTTCTTTAGCAAAATCGGTTAAGCGGTTACCTATAAAAAGCATGAAATTAAAAAAAATAATTAAAAATTTAAAAAACCCCCGACCCAAAAAGAACCTATAAAAAGTAAAATAATAAGTATTACATTATGACCTACCCTAAGTATTGGCTCTGTTGTCATTTGTCTCCTCGGGGGACCGCCGTCTGACCGCTGGGGGGAATAGGGCATACCAAGGTACTTAGCGGTCCCCCGACGAGACAAATGACAAAAGGTAGGTCATAATGTAAAAGTTATTATTTTACTTTTTATAGGTTCTTTTTGGGTCGGGGGTTTTTTAATTCTATTAAAGAGGGTGGCGAACTCATTAGTCTCCTGAAATTCGTCCCCTGGAATAAACTTGAAGTAGACTCGCCCCCCTATGATCCCTGGTTTTCTTCTTTTTCGAGTTAATGGCTGGATCTGGTCTTTAATGACTGGTTTTTTCTTTAAATTTCGTCGGCCCAAGACTCGGCCACAGCAACAGCACCTCAGTTGCTCTACAAAGGTCGTCGGTAGCACAGGTGAAGGGGCACAGCGAGCAGGAGAGGTTGCAAGAAGGAGCCTCCCCGTGGCGAAACTGGAAGCAGCTAGACCCGGTAACGCAGGGTCTAGGCCAGGGGTGGCGAACCTTTATGCATCAACGTGCCATATTTCTAAAAAAAAGTTCAATGAAGTCCTAGACGTGCTCTCGTGTTCTAGAGTTGCTCTGTCTGTTTGCTACGGTTTCACGCATTTGGCCCACCCCTAATAAGTGTATCCCATGATTATTTGGGGCTGGGGGAATATTAATTTCTGATAATATGGCATAGTCCGCATCTTTATATCATGCTTTCTGAAAAAAATGTCCGTCTGTTCGATCATTTTCTAGCGCATATGGTAGGTATCTTACTTTGTGAAAGAAAGAAAAAAAGAAACAGGTATAGGCACAGATTACCGAATGCCCACCTAATTACCCAGGTGGCACTGATGGCATTGGTGGCGTGCCCAAAAAATTGTGCCGCGTGCCACCTTTGGCACGCGTGCCAATGGTTCGCCATCCCTGGTCTAGGCTGACCAATGCTTTCACCACAATGGCTCGATCATCCCTGGTAGAAGATCAATTAATATAATTGGAATGGAATTTTATGCGATTCTTTATTCGTTACAAAATTATTTTTAGATCACCAAGAAACATTAAAACAGACATTTTGTTTAGCTTTCATTACATTTCAAAGTTACGTTTCAAAGCGGAACGCAAACGTCTTCAAAAGCTGTCTTCAATTAAAGTTATTCGTTTAAGATCAATCGACTTAATTTTTGTTCAAGGATCCATTTCATTCCTTTTTGTATGAAATCCAGGAAGAAATAGGTATTACTCGGTCACATCCGAAGCTTTCATTCAGCTTTTGCTTTGGAGTCCAGTTCACTTTTACCAGTCTATCTGTGTGTTCGGCTGAACTTAGACAGTTTCGGTGAAGCGACTGCCATCTGACCTCCACAACCCATTAGTGATTTCGATGTTTAACCTATCCTTGTACAAAATTTCAGCCAGATCCGTTCAGCCGTTAGAACGTGCTTGAATAACAAACATCCAAATATCTTCACAACTTTCACATCACTACATATTATAAAACAAAGTCGCTGTCGCTGTCTGTCCGTCCGTATGTATGCTTAAATCTTCAAAACTACGCAATGGATTTGAAGCGGTTTTTTTAATAGATAGAGTGATTCAAGAGGAAGGTTTATAATGTATAATACATGCATAATATTGTAGAGAAACACTGATAAATTTAGAGACAATACCACGCGGGCGGAAAATATGGCGGTACGAAGTTCGCCGGGTCAGCTAGTTTATAATATTAGTAGGAATAGCCGTATTGGTTCCCGGTAGAGTAGAATAGGACCTTCTCATCTCTTCTTGTGGGCGTCGTAGAAGGCGACTAGTAGGGCTATTCTCCACCCTGCAGTAAACATACAGGCCATGAACAAGGCCCGCTTCACGGCAATAGGCTCACCCCCTATTACGTGGGACCGAAAATCATAATTGGCGAAATGTGGGTGATAATACACCTCTGCCTACCCCTTAGGAAATTTACAGGCGTGAGTATTATGTATGTATGGATTTAGTAGGAATAACAGGATGTAAATATAGACATTTATCTTCAACATTTAAAGGTATGCCTATATCATGATCGCGTTAGTTCCCTTTAATATTGTTATACTAGCCTTCCGCTCCGCCCGCGTGCATCTCGATTAACATCGTAAAATCTCGGCGACCTTTGCTCATATCTTCGGTTCTACTCAACCGATTGCGATCAAACAAAAGTAAGATTTTAAGTCTGACCAAGCCCTTTCTAACAAAAAAACCGCATCAAAATCCGTCCAGTAGTTTTTGCGTCCATCGCGAACAAACAGACAAACAGACAGGAAATTCAAAAAAAAATATTTTCGTGTTCAGTATCGTTAACATAACATAACCCAAGTATTTTTTTTTAAATATCTCCAAAGTACAGACACGACCACTTTACAATTATATAATAGTATAGATGTATTGTCAGTCTCTTAAGTAACTATTTATATCAACGAAATCAGTATACACGTCACAAATGAAAATACTTTCTAAGAACCATTTCAAGTACCTTCTACACTATACATAAAATCGCCATTTATTGATAAAAACGGTACTTAAATGTACATAGTGTATCCAAGTTCCTCTCTCGTATATTGACGTCCCGTGCAGACACCCGTCCGTTTCACTTTACATCAATATAGCACCGAACCCGAAGCGTCAGTTCCCTATCGATCAACGTATCCATTCAATTTATTTAGATTGTCAGTTTTCTATTCTCTTGCGACAATGAAAATCCTTGAGATATACAGTAATAAATCAATAACGTTTATAAATGGCATGTATTTAACGCGGCGACAAAAATAATCTGAATAGCAGGTAGTAAAAAATAATAGGTTGGCAGCTATATAGTGAAGAATATTTTTTTTCAATTTATGGGTTTCAAAATTACTGAATGTGGCGTACAAAAATACTAAGTGAGCTACTATTTCTGGATGGTTATAAAAAAATAACCACGAAGGCTGAAGCGGGAGCTCGGCTCCGCTCCGCTCCCGCGTTAGCCTTCTAACCTAACCTATCCAAGTTGGGGCGCGTTATACTCGAATCCTCATAACTTCACAATTTAGCAACACTCTTTCTGTATCACGGGTCACTCAGTATTTTAGTCGCCCACTCAGTATTTTAGTCACCCACTCAGTATTTAACTCATTATCAGCAGAGGTCGGAATTAGGTAGAGTGATTTATGTACTTGCGACGAAATGTTGATATTAATGTGGATCTTCCTCGGATTTCTGACGGACAACCCCGTGTAGCCGTCTGATTTTGATGCAGTTTTCAGTTAAAGGTCCTGGTTTGATTGGCGTATGTTCTTAGATAGGTGTTATGGTGAAAACTCACCAGGGGGCGCTGCAGCAAACATTTTTTGAGCAAATTAATATACTCATTGTTCACTAAAACTGCTGGTCCGATTTTAATGCAGTTTTCAGTTATAGGTTCGGGTTTGATTAGAGAATTCTCAAATACTTAGATGTAAGAACTCACCAGGGGGCGCTGCAGCAAACATAATGTATACTCTCTCTAAAAAGTTTAAAATAAAAAAGCATTGAAAGCACCCACGACGATTAAAAATAATTTAAAAAGCAATAATTTAATAATAAAATATTTAAAGAACCCCCGACAAGAAATAAATCGTGTGCCCTTTTCCTTTGATATACGTCCCTAGTAATATTTTGATTTAAGCGTTGTAGTGTTAGCGGATCTTGGATCTTGTGGTTTATACAACAAGTCCGTCAGTTTATAAAAAATATTTTTGGTGGCGTTAACTTAACAGACATCCACGCAGGCGGAACTGCGGGTGAAAAGTTTTCTATAAACGCGATCACATTTCTGTGCCCTGATCAACACCGGAGCTTCAGTATCAGAGCCGTCGTCGGGCAAAAAACAAATGGAGTACATATTTTTGTATTGACCTTCACACAGACACTGCGAAAAACAGTGTAAGCGACTTTCGACCTTAATGATATTTTGTTGACAACATTTTTTTTTGCACTCGGAGATGACGTTGATCAAGAATATAGAAAAGCTCTATACTTTGTGATGTCAATAAGGTCAAGAATCGATTGGTCTACTTTTTTCATGTATTCGTAGGTGGAGAACATCGCAAGAAATAGGTGCAAGCTATTTTGGACTTTATCGCTAGAGATATAGACGATTATGTACATGTAATTAATAAAATCTGAGTAAAACTAATGAAGTACATATTTTTTGAAGGAGGGGGGAGGAGTTCGGAAAAAATCACGAAATATCACCAGGAGGGAGGAAGGGGTATATTGAGATATCACGTGTATTTATTTTTCCTTATAAGTCGCGATTTTTGGCACGATTCTTAGTTTTCTAGCACTAAATAATATAAAATACACGTGATTTTGACTAGGGGGAGGGAGGAGGGTAGTCTAAAACCTCACCACGTATCACCATGGGGGAGAGGGGGGTTTAGAAAATTGCTAAAAAACATCACGTGATTAATGGACAGCCCCACTAGGCACAGGTAGTTTAATATTTTTGCAATTGCAACACTTTCAAAATTCAACTTTTCCAAAAATGTTTTAAATGCATTGTTGCACAGTTGGGACCATGGTATGTTACAAAGAACGATAAATCACACAATTAATAAATCACGGGATTTTTTTTTGCTCTTTAACAATCTTGGGATACGAGGCATATCCACATTATTAAAAATCAGTGCAAGTACATAAATCACTCTACCTAATTCCGACCACTGATTATCAGTCATCCATTTATTATTTTTGTCGCACGGTTTATTATATCCCTTTATAGATTACAGTGTTCAAAAAAAAATAAGTTTGACATTCGCTTAGGTTTGTACTCAACAGCTTTTCCTTCGAGAAAGGCCTCCTCTAAAGACTCTCATCTATCTCTATCTCTTGCTATACTCATCAACTCTGGACCGAGATACAGTACTGTATATTTAATACCTTTTGTACGAAGATAAGAACTTGTATCGGTGTGGAATGAAGTGATTCAATCCACATCCATATCCATACTATAATATTATGAATGCGAAAGTAACTCTGTCTGTCTGTCTGTCTGTCTGTCGGTCTGTCTGTCTGTCTGTTACGCTTTCACGCCTAAACCACTGAACCGATTTTGATGAAATTTGGTACAGAGATAGATTAGACCTTGGGAAAGGACATAGGCTATGTTTAATCGCGACAACCGACATCCACGCGGGCGGAGCGGCGGGCAAAAGCTAGTTTCATATAATACTTAAACTCACGCTTGTAAATCCCCGCAGGGGTAGGCAGAGGTTTATTAATACCCACATTTCGCCAGCTATGATTTTCGTTCCCACGTAATAGGGGACGAGCCTATTACAGTCACTTTGTCACGGGCACTTTGTCATGGGCTGTATATTTTCAGTTCTTCTTCTTCTGTTCTTAATTATTTTGAAACAGCGTGTAAAGTTTAATGTTTATCTGAGTGAAAACAGCTATCACACCATTTCAAAATAATTAATAAAATACGTATTCTTCAGACTAGTATTTTTGTTATACATTTAGTGGCTAAACTAGCTGAACACATTTTAATTTACATATATCATTAAACTTTGATTTTTTTCATAAAATTATGAACAAAATATGAGAATAAAATAATATTCTTCACTTAGTCTTCTGGGCTTTATCGAGATTTATCAACTTATACATCAATTACTTTTTGATAAATTTCAACCAGTTGGAGTTCCTCTTGGGGTTCCATTCGAACCCGGTAATTCAACCCCATGAGGAAACTCTGCGCTAGAGACTCGTCCGTCTATTAGCTCAGGTGTATTATCTTATCATCTACATTTCGCGAACTATGATTTTCGGTCTATTGCCGGGAGCCTATTGCCGTCAAACGGGCACTTATTCATAGGCTGTATGTTTACTGTCGGATGGAGAACAACCCTATCTCTTATCGGGTCAGCATCCATTGGTCCTCTAAAACTCGACCCCTAGCATAAAAGTTGTAAATTCGACCCCTTTTTAGGTGGCCATTGGTCCTTCGGTAGAAGACCAATAATATTAATTAATTTTTAAAGTACCTATTCGTCCTCTGGAATAAAATAAATTTTAATTAATGGATTCGACCTCTATTCAGGTGCCCATAGGTCCCCTCACACACTAACAGCTATATTTTTTACATAAAATCCGTTGATTTAGTACGGTTGTGAACAACAAGTTTAAAGTAACTTTTTCAAATATTGTTATTTTTTTTTTATCTTTTATTTATCATTATTTTCCTTCCATTACTAAATGAGTATGAAAAACTAATAACTAATTTTGTTTCAGGATACTTTTGGCATATCACAGATCTACATTATGATCCATTCCACAACTCACCGGAGCTACATAGAGGTATTTTAATATGCACACACCGTTATTTTACGTTGACGATTTTATTATTTTTGCACGATACATTGAGGCAATAAAAATTCATAAAATACACGCTAGTGTCCATTATTTGTGAATTATATTGGTCATATAAAATGTAGTTTATTCACACATTTTGTTTGCTAACTGTACCGTGTGCAATTTAGTTGGTTATGGAATAATAATGCAATGGTATAAGCTTATTGCAATAAAAGTTGATTCATTTTTAACGCACGCCCAAAATGGTTGTTGTTAATTGGATAATCTGTAAGTGTATGTCTATCATGTATAATAAAAAACCAAATAATTTGAGATAGACTTGTCATTCACCGTAATGGCTCGTATACACGTTGGCCAACGCGAGCGTCGGCAAATGGTTGCAAGGCAGATGTTTACTGTCCACTCGTTGGACAATGTAGACGAGTGTCTGTAGAGCCGCCCACACGTTGGCCGAGCGCAGACGAGCGCATTTGATATGTGCATAAACCGACAACAATCCGAAGTAAGGCGAGTGATCACGAACGACGGCGAGTGAAGACAAGTTACCATAAATGAGGTCTACACACGTTGGCGCTTGGCTTCACTCAGCCAACTAGGCGGGCGACGACGAGCGAAGGCCAGGCAAGCGAAGGAGTGGCAGACTAGCAAAACGGCCTGTTCTAATGCATAGATTTAACTATCTTCTATTTCTTTCTCCGCGCGGTTTCGCCGATCTGCGCCTACGCTAGTCAAACCCGCCAGTCAGCCCGCAATTTTATTGCGGTGCCGCGTTGTGTTTGTGGAAACTGATAAGAATACAGGGCGAAACTATTTTTTTTTTTATACAATGTACTTGGAGTTTACATAAAAACTCTTCCAAGCGATTAGAAATAGACCTGTCATATATTTTATTTAATTAGTCATCTAGATTATAAAAATAACATGAAAAAATAGCTCCGATACCGTCAGGTTCCGTTGCCCAGTTCCGATGCTCAAACTACACTTGAACACAGCTGAATTCATCTAGCGGTTCCGCTTTTCTGGTTTCGTGCGGAGGTGTACAGGCGATAAAAATTGAATTCGTAAATAAAAATTGGGGGGTACATACGGCAGTTATCAACGAGTATGCAGGGTATGATGACAGCTGTAAGTACCCCACGCTTTTCAACAATTTATTTCAACCTGTATAATGTTCGCAGGCTGCCGACACAACCGCGGGAACAACGAACACAGCCACCGGAACGGTCGACATCGGGACCACACGTGTGACAGCTCCTGGCCCCTGATACAAAGCGCCGCTGCTCTAATGGCGGAGCGGCACCCTGACACGTTGGAGTTCGTTCTATGGACGGGGTATGTGAGAGGTCCCTTTAATAGATTACAGAACAATAAGTAACACAGTTCTACCCCCTAGACACGTGACAATTCATTGGCCAGCGTATTTTAGAATAGAATGACGAATGTATGACGTTTGACGTATGTGATAGTGCCAACGTCGCCCCAAAGACGGTAGTATAGAGGAATTCGGATCGGCTTCGTGCGGGCTTCGGTGGCTTAGCAGTCAGTGCATTCCCCCTGTAAGGGAAAGGTCGCGGGTTCGAGTCCCGCTCGAGGTCGATTCTTTTTCCTTACTTAATCGAAGTAGTCAACGTATGTCATAAACGTCAAACCAACGTCAAACATCCATTCGTCTTTATACAATACGTCGGCCAACGAATTTTCACTTGTCTAGGGAGGCTTTGTTCAATAATATGACACTCACCACAGGCAGGGAATTCATTCTCATACATTACAACCGGTAACGGTGCGCTCTGTGAGGTGTGAAAGGAACTTCATTCCGCAAACGATTAAGCTGTGGTTTATACCCATGCTGTAGTTTTTTCAAGCTACTACTATACGGTGTTTTTCGAGATGGTCATCAGAAGGCTCTCACAGGGTTAACAGTACGAGTATTGTGTACGCACCTGGTGTTGCACTCGTAAGCCACAGTAATCATTTTCCATCAGTGCACACCGGTAACATAACATAAACTCACACCTATATCCCCGAAGGGGTAGGCAGAGGTGCTAGCACCCACATTTCGCCGTTTATATTTAGGTCCCAATGTAATAGGTGGCGAGCCTATTGCCATTAACCGGGCACTTATAAACCTGCGATAAATACACACATAACTTCGAAAAGCATCGAAAAGGTATTGGTGTGTGCCATGGTAAAACCTGGGATCGAACCCGAGACCTCGTCTCAGCAGTCCATTACCCATACCACTAGGTACCATACCGGTATCAGTGGTATAAAAAGGATCTGGGAGTTTTATTTAAATTTCAATTAAGTACAATTATTTACACAAATTAATTACTAGTATAAAAACAATATCTGTATACCTTATACAAAGCTGCAGGTTTAGGCGTCAAAAAATTCCTCCCCATCGACGTCAACTGGGAGGGTGGCCAGAAGGCTGGCGGCATTGCCACGTTGAATGCAAGGAACGAACCAGCCCTCTGGTCACGGGTAGCGTCTATAAGCCGTTTAGAAATTTCTTTAAATAAAAGACGGGCACTTGGACCCCATGATCCCAGCGTCTCAACCCCAAACGGCTCAAATATGTAATTACCTGTTAAATTACTATATTTGCGCCGTTTAAGGGTCTCTGTCGAAGCAGCGGCAGCGCAGGCGCAGTCCGCAGTCCCTGGAAGATGTGAAGGCGCAAGGGTGTGTTGTATCCCACACCAAATGCCTTCCCATCTTCCAATGCACCAACGACATCCCATCCGGCCTCTTGCCATCGTCGCGCGCCAAACCAGTAGGTTCTAGTACGGCTGGAACGCCGGCGGTGACAAGAGCCCGACGGATAATGTCATTAATGTACGCGTGCCGCGAAAGCCGTCCTGCGCTCTTGATGCATGAGAGGCCATGGTGTTCAAGGCTACCCGCTTCTTCTCCACAGCGACAACGATGCGGAGAAACGCAAGGAGCACCCAAACGAAGGGATGGGTATAGGATCTTGTGTCTACTTAGGTACAGTAAATCCCGCAATGTATGAAAATGAGGTATGACAGTAAAATCATAAAGGTAGAGTGAACGTACGCAAGTTTAATGACAATAGAGGAAGCTCGTGAGGTATGGAACAAATGGGAAGCGGTTGTATCTACTTAGCCCTGGAAACGTCGTAAATACGCGTATGTATGTAGTATTACACAAATGTAATCATATTAAGTAATCATTGTCTGTACAATCACATCGTAATTATGATTTTTCTGAGCATTATTCTCGTGAGTATCCAATCTGAGACTAATTAGGTATTGTGTCTATACAGGTAACACAATATTATGTTGCCTGCCTGTTAATTATATCAATCAATCAATCAATTAGCCTATCTAATTGCAGTCCACTGCTGGACATAGGCCTCCCCCAATGTGCGCCACGTTTGCCGATCCTCCGCCTTCCGCATCCAGTCCGTCCCAGCCACCTTTCGCAGGTCGTCGGTCCATCTGGCTAGGGGGTGTCCTACCCTCCGTTTTCCTACGCGCGGTCTCCACTCTAGGACTCGTTTGCTCCAACGGCCATCAGTCCTTCGGCAGATGTGGCCAGCCCACTGCCACTTCAGCTTGCTTATTCTGCGAGCTATGTCGGTAACTTTGGTTCTTTGTCGGATAACCTCGTTACGAATTCTATCCTTCAAAGAAACTCCAAGCATAGCTCGCTCCATAGCCCGCTGCGCGACTTTTAGGTCACGGACTAACCCCACCGTCAGTGGCCACGTTTCGGCACCGTAGGTCATAACAGGCAGGACGCACTGGTCGAAAACCTTTGTTTTGAGGCATTGCGGCAGGGGGGAGGAGAAGACCCGGCGCAATTTGCCAAATGCTGCCCACCCTAGTTGGATTCTTCTGGCTACTTCTTTCTCGAAGTTGTTTTTACCGAGCTGGATAACTTGCCCCAGGTAGATATATTTTTGAACAACTTCGAGTGTCGCCCCTTCGATGGCAATCGGTCTCGGTACAACATGTTCGTTGGTCATAATCTTGGTTTTATCCAAGTTTACACCGAGGCCGACGTGTCGAGAAGCTCCATTCAGGCTGTGCAGCACTTCGTCCAGTTGTTCCAGCGACTCCGCAACTATGACGATGTCGTCAGCGAATCGAAGGTGCGAGATGTACTCACCGTTGATGTTGATGCCCCGCCCAGTCCAATCCAGAGTCTTGAAGACGTCCTCCAATGCGTTGGTGAATAGTTTGGGAGATATAACATCTCCCTGTCTCACTCCACGCTGGAGGCTAATGGGTTTCGTCTTCTGGTCTTGGAGCTGGACGGACATTGTGGCAGTGTCATACAAGCATCTCAGCACCTCGATGTATCGCCAATCGACACGGCACCGCTGCAGGGCATCCAGCACAGCCCAGGTTTCGATAGAGTCGAAGGCTTTTTCGTAGTCCACAAACGCCATACACAGCGGCTGGTTGTACTCCTGCGTCTTTTCTACAATCTGCCTAACAGTATGGATGTGGTCCACGGTACTATAGCCTTTTCGAAACCCGGCTTGCTCAGGTGGCTGGAACTCGTCAAGCTTAGCCGCGAGGCGATTTGTGACGACTCTCGAGAACAGCTTGTAGACATGACTCAGGAGTGAGATGGGCCTATAATTCTTCAGCAAGGTCTTATCGCCTTTTTTGAAGAACAGTACCACCGCACTCCCGCTCCATGCCCTAGGTGTTAGCCCTTGCTGGATGACGGAACTAAAGAGACTTGCTAGCTCTTTCAGGATTGGAGCGCCACCTGCTTTCAGCAGCTCGGTAGTAATTCCGTCATCACCAGGGCACCTGTTGTTCTTCAGTTGCCTGAGAGCCGCCCCTACCTCGCATTGCTCGACATCTGACAAATCCTCAGTGTAGTGGCGCGTGAGTGGGGCTCTGTGATCTTCATCGCTGTGTCCCGTCGGTTTACTCGTCCGTGATGCATATAGCTGTCCATAGAATTTCTCGATCTCTTCGAGTATCTCGAACTTTGAGGTAATTGTTTTGCCATCCTCAGTTTTAAGTTTCGTCAGATGGGGCCTCCCCAACTGCTGAGCGAACACTTTCGACCCCCTATTACGCTCAATTGCCTCCTGAATGGCGCGTGTGTTGGAGCGTCGGAGGTCGCGTCGTATCAGCTTTTTGATTTGTTGGTTTAAGGCTCTCCCATTCGACGAAGACGACTGTGTGGATGGTTGTTCTCGCCTCTTTCTCATAAGTTCGAGAGTCTCAGGAGAGAGCTTGGACTCTTGCTGTTTGCGTTTTCCGGGAAACAACTTTCGAGACACTTCCTGCAATGTTTTGACCACTATGTCGGCCTTCTCGTCAATGCCCCTAGAGGTTTCCAGCATTGCGAAACGATTTTGAAGTTCCAATTGGAACTTTTCGGACCCTAGAGCTACTTGGAGCGGCGTAGGTCGGAGGGTTGACCTTATCATTCGGAACCTTTCAGCCTTGATGTTGATATTTAGAGAGCCTCGGATAAGTCGATGATCGCTTCCAGTTTTAAACTTGTTGATCACAGAGACATCTCTAAATATGTGCTTACTGTCCGTTATGAAAAAGTCAATCTCGTTCCTTATCGCAGAGTCCCGGCGTTGCCAAGTCCACTTCCTGTGGGGTTTTTTCTTAAAGAAGCTATTCATTAAGAAGAGCCCTTGTGACTCGAGGAAGCTGACTAGCATTTGCCCCCTGCGATTTCTGCACCCCACTCCGTAAGGTCCGATTTTCGTCTCGCCGCGTTCTTGTACTCCCACTTTGGCATTGAAGTCCCCCATAACAACGTTGTAGGTGGCCTTGGCGATATGATTCATTGCCTTGGCAATGTCCTCATATACGGCCTCGGCGGTTTCGTCGGGGTGGGACGAGGTCGGCGCATATACCTGTATCACCTTCAGCGAACGACTGTTCGTGATTTTTATGATAAGGTACGCTACCCGGTTCGACACACTGCCGACTTCAACAACGCTGCTGATGAGGTCCTTTTTTACAAGAAAGCCGACGCCTCCCTGGGAGCGCACATCACCTTCTCTGAAGTAGAACAGGTCGCCTGACTCAAGGGTTGTCGTGTCCTCACCCTCTCTTCGGACCTCTGACAGCCCCAATATGTGCCAGTTTATACGACCCAGTTCCACCTGGAGTTCGGTGAGGTGCTCTTCCAGCCGCAGTGTACTGCAGTTGTAGGCTGCCAGCAGTATTTGTTGTTTTCGGTAGCCTTTCGTAACCCGGAGATTCTTAGCACCCCCCGCCCCGCCGTTACCCGAACCGCTACCATGGCTGGGAATAGCGGGACCACCGGGAACTGGGGGCCTTTTAATTGGGCGTCTGTGCATTTTAAGGGGTTTATAGCCTACTATTGCCACGCTGGCCAGACGGGTTGGCAAAGGGTTTATCTCGAGTTTTCCTTCTCTCATAATTATATACCTGTTCTTATTCCAATTTATTACGGGAGGCACAATATAATATTCTCTGCCGTACTTTCGTGTCAGATATTATATTCCTATGTTATATTCACGTATACGTGGCAACGTAAAAGATCGATATTATCTTCAACGTTGAGGCCACCTTTCATGTTCTCTTCTTCTTTGAGTCAATGAACTTCACGTCATTCTTATATGGTGCGAACTGTGCGGTTTGAAAGGCACTTCATCCCACGCACACTCAAGCAGCGGAATGAACTCCCTGCGGTGGTTTTCCCAAGCGACTACAATATGGGGTTCTTCAAGAAGGGCATTAGAAGGTTTCTTCAGGGTCGGCAGCGCGAGTGTGACGCCCCTGGTGTTGCATACGTCTATAGGCCACGGTGACCGCTTCCCATCAGGTGGGCCGTGTGCTTGTCTGCCACCTACGTGGTATAAAAAAAAATATTGGCCTAGTATCATTAGTCTGATTAAATAATCCGATGATCGAACTATTGGGTCATTCATCAACTCGCTAATCCGGAACTCGCTAGCGCGTGCGAGTTAGTATATTTTTTTGTCGGCCCAGAACTCGGCCTAGAATTTTTTTCTGTTGCCAGATCCAGCGTTATTGAACGACTAATCGGCCCGGGAGCTAGATGGGGATTCCGTGATTCCCACACCCGAGGAGGGGCCCACTTGAAAGAGATGGTCGGCCCCAGCGGGGGTAGTATAAAAAAAGTATATTGGCGGTCCCGGGTTCAATAACCGCTCAGTGCAAATATTTGTATGCATGGATACATCTATTCTGTCAAATGTTTTATCTATGTATTTATTTCCAAAAGAAAATGTATTTAAGTATCTGCATTACACAAGCCACCCATAACACAAGCTAGTTAAGCTATGCTTACTTTGGGTCTAGGCATCATTGTGTAGAATGTCTTAGAAAATAACCACAGCAAATATTTATATTATATTTATCTGTTCTGTGCTTCAATACTCATTCGAAAACACAATGACATAATGAATATATAACTTGTGAATCCTGAAGCTAGCTCTCCGTACTAAGATGGTTGCTGAATTATTCCTTATTCTTTCTCCTAACAGAGATATACTTTCCTCGTCAATGGAGCATCTAAGCGAAGAAATAAAGCTGGAAGCTGTGAGAAACGTGACAGAATTATTAAGCAGGACTTTCAGCAGTCAATTTGTGTTCCCAGCACTCGGTCACAATGACCCTCAGCCATCCAAGAGACTGGTTGAAATGTGGATGCAATGGTTACCCACAGAGGCATTGCAGACTTTTGAAACAGGTGAATATTTTCTATAGTTTTATTTGAAGCGAATCGTTTGATGTAAAGAGCAATCTTTAGACTTCTTACTGGCTTAGGAATTATTGGGGATAAAAAAATGAGAAGTCTGTAGATGTCTCTGAGTTTTGTTAATTATATATGTTTGTATTGTCTGCACCAAATAGCGGATTTTAATCAATATTGTACCCTAATCTCACAAATACTTCTTCTTGATTTGGTGGATTATAATAAATACCACAGATGGGTCTTACATGTATAATATAACTAATGAATGAATCTATGTACTCCTTAAATCTTAGTAATAGTCCCTTCAAGCTTGAACCACCTGTTTGACTTTCCTGCATATTTCTTCCCACATTTTCAAATTGTACAAAAGCTTGCTCCTTTTAGGTGGATACTACACAATAGAGCAATCTCACAGTAAGTTGAGAATCGTGGTGCTCAACAGTGTCCTGTGGGCTGGTGGCGCGGCGAGGACCGACGGCCCTCACATGGGAAGGGCACAGTGGGATTTTCTGGAGGAGGTGCTCAACAAAGCAAGAAGTAGAAGTGAAATGGTAAATGAGAATATATTTATTTATGTATTTAAACTTTTTGCACAAATACAAAATCATTGTATAGTTGGCGGCATTTAACTTGGCAACAAACACGTCACAAAATGGTACTCTTTATGCGCAGTATGCGTGTATTGCGTAGTGTGGCTTTTTTGTTCAACGGAGAGACATCGTACAGACGACAAAGGATATAAGTGTACACCTTTGCATATAAAGTTTTATGAAAAGGCGTATACTTATATTCTTTGTCGACTGTAAAGTTAAACCGCCTAGTGCATGATAGACAGATTTTCTAGACTTTGTGAAGACAAAATCATGGTTACAACGTAGAAAACGTTGAATGCTTTTTCAGAATAAAATTATTTTATTTCAACCCATAATATTGGCGATATCAATTATTATGTACATTGGTCGTGAATCCTACATAAACCTGCATATAACTGGACCTAATAGACTGTATATAATGTATAAAAATCCTAAATAAATATTTTTCAAATCTCTGGACGAAATTGTATTGCTATAATAACCCGGCTCTTTTAGCAATTACCATTCACAAAATACATAACCTTCTCTAGGTTTATTTTACTCTTGTAGATAACGGACCTAAAATTGCTAAACGTTTTCCACATGATGTAAAAAATCTAAAAAAAGAAAAATAGGATATTAGAAGAAATAACATTATTCGAAATTTAATTTTCAGTTCTTCTTCTTCTTAGCGTTAATTCCCAGTCACATCCGATGCTTTTCGCCTCGAAGTCTGGGGTCCGCTTTACCAGTCTTAACTGCAGATTTGGCTAGACCTCGATATTTTCCGTGAAGCGACTGCCATCTGACCTCCACAATCCAATGGTGACATTAGGCGATATCGAAGCATTGCAGCTAGACCGTTGTTGTTGGAATTTTTAGAGCTTAAACTACCCGTAACGACTGCCATAGATGTTCGTATGGTAATTTTCAATTCTATAAAATCTAAAAACCGTTCAGCAAAATGACAGACGTATCTTGGACCTAAATCGCAAGACATACGAGGCCCTGGCGAGCGCAGATTGTTTTGTAATAATCTATGCTTGGTGAATTTGAGCTCGCCACCGCCGCCGTAGCATTTTATGACCAAGATATATCCCGAGCAGTAACATTCATCATCATCTTCTTCGCGTTAACCCGAGGCTCTCTCTTAAAAGCCGAGGGTCTATAAGACTTATAATGAAATAAAATTATTTAATCACAGCGATATTTTATAAAATTCGGTTATTTTGTTGTTATAATGAATATTATAATGAAACTAAAAGAAATAAGGAAAGTACACTTGACAAAGTTTACTTACAACTTAAACAATGTACTTACAACGTTAAATATGCAAAACGCTGTACTTATTAGATATGTAGACTATTTTATATAAAGTTGTATGTAAAGGTATATACTAACTATAGTAAGTATAAGTACATTAATACTTATTAAGTGTATTTTTTCATATACCGTAGTATGTGAAGATGCAACCATATCTCCTTTATCGACTGTACCTAAACCTAACAAGAATACACTTCTTTTGTAATCAAAAAAAATGTTGCAAGAAAACACACCCTAAATCAATGATATATTATAAACTATAGAATTATGTTGCCCACACTCTAAAATGGCGACAAAAAAATGATGACTTTTGGTCATCATTTTATGCACCAATCAGAATCGCGACAGTGTGCCACCCAAAAAAAACGATTTTAATAATAAATTCGTAATAATAAAATATTATTAATATAAATAATAATTTAATTCATATAATTTAATAACATTGACGTATTTTTAGTAGGTA
The DNA here is from genome assembly GCA_914767945.1 of Eilema depressum. NCBI lineage: Eukaryota > Metazoa > Arthropoda > Insecta > Lepidoptera > Erebidae > Eilema > Eilema depressum. The sequence continues at coordinate 3,600,470 of OU612021.1, forward strand.
TGTAGCTTGTAAGGTCTTGGGGCCTTATCTCAGAAGGGCAGTGGGTGCATTAAATAAAAGAGTACGTGTATACTGATCGAGAGTGTATTTTCGACTGATGGTAAGGTAAAACTTAACTGCGGCGCAGCCGCTACTAGTACATGCATACAATTCTTGGTACAGAGCGATAACCGACACTGTGTGGCGTGATGTTAGAATCGCTGACTAGCCGTATTCCTTGTTACTTACTTAGTTGCTACGACATACAATACAATGTGTCCCTACATAGCTATTATTTTTTTATACTCAGAGTATGCACCATTTGTTATAAAGCCGCCATCTTCTTGTATGACGTATCTATGAATATAATACATCATTGCCCTAAATCCATATTTTGTACCCCTAGGTTTACTTAGTTGCTCATGCCGGCCCAGGAGTGGAAGAGCGGCACAACGCAGGTAGTTCGTCAGCGGCGGGAGGGGGGGAGCTCACTCCTACAGCCAACGGGCGCCTGGTGCACATCATCAGAAAGTACAGCGATGTGATCGCTGGCCAGTTCTATGGGCATCGGCATGCTGATACTTTCAGACTTATTTATAGTGACGGTTAGTTGAGCATTTATGTTTTCACATTTGATAGTATTACGTAATTAAGATACATTACATTATGCATTACTTATATACATTACATTATACATTACATTATACATTACATTATACATTACATTATACATTACATTATGCATTACATTATACATTACATTATACATTACATTATACATTACATTATATATTACTTTATGAATTTTAGTACATTATACAATCAGTTTAACTAAGTGTATAGTCTGCTTAGGAAGCAAATGGCTTCGACGCCGGCTACGAGATAAATAAATTCTTAGCACCACGAAACTTCAGTCCACAATTTCGTATGTGCTTTTCATGGTAGTGGTTTAATTGAACATAATATTTTTTGTAACTCAGAAAGTACAGCGATGAGATCGCTGGCCAGTTCTATGGGCATCGGCATGCTGATACTTTCAGACTTATTTATAGTGACGGTTAGTTGAGCATTTATGTTTTCACATTTGATAGTATTACGTAATTAAGATACATTACATTATGCATTACTTATATACATTACATTATACATTACATTATACATTACATTATACATTACATTATACATTACATTATACATTACATTATACATTACATTATACATTACATTATACATTACATTATACATTACATTATACATTACATTATACATTACATTATACATTACATTATAATTATATTACCTCATGAATTTTAGTACATTATACAATCAGTATAACTAAGTGTAAAGCCTGCTTAGGAAACAATGGCTTCGACGCCGGCTACGAGATAAATAAGTTCTTAGCACCACGAAACTTCAGTCCACAACTTCGTATGTGCTTTTCATGGTAGTGGTTTAATTGAACATAATTTTTTTTGTAACTCGTGTTCCAATTTCGATGAGTTCTAAAATATGATGAAATCAATATATCAGCTTGGTATATAGTTTTATGCTCGTAAAAAAGAAATTGTGTTTTAAATGTATCTATGTTACTAAGCCAGTCAGTCTCTGTTATTTTCGGTTGATGGAATCCAATTTACAATCACAAAACGTATAAATAACATGCAGTATCGGTTTTTGCTGAATCCGGCAATTTAGTTAGTATTGAAACATGTACAGTTAGTATAAAAATTGGAGATGATTTCAAAACTGTGTGAAAATGTTAAAATTAAGAAATAAATCCGGCTAAATACGAATCGGACTTGCGCACCAAAAGTTCCGTACCAATATCTAAAAATTTAAAATCACGTTTATTATAATAATATGAGAGTATATTTTTTATCTGTTTTTTTTATTTGTTGTTGTAAGCCTATTGCCGTATTACGGGTACTTTTGTTAACTCGAGCCTTGCATCTGAGGCTGAGTCTGGGCTGTACATATCTGTCTGATATTAAACAGCTCTATTCCTTGCGACCTTACGATATTTATACATCAATTGATAGGATCCTAAAGATTACGTGTCAATCTCAGTCCTATATTGTTAACGTCCGTTTGTTGCGAATCTAATTCTAGAACGAATATTAAATTGCCTAACCTAACCTTGTATAGTATAATAACTCAATGCTTTAACAAAGGAAAATGCCTCTATATCATCTGACACGCTAGTGGTATAGAAATCAAACAAGAAAATGTTGCCGCGAGTTACGAGGCCAACTTTTGCAATGTGAAAGTCATGAATAATAAAACTGGGGTATCTTTTGTAGAGCATAAAAATATTGTTATGATATTTATCTTATTCATGTCCGTTAGCAACGCCTCGTAGCCTATTTTTGCACTAGCTTTATGAGTGAATAAAGCCTGTCAGTTTATTATTTTCAGTTTAAATGAGAATAACAAACCCATACATTGATATTTGAAAATAACGAGTAATTGGCGTCTCCGTACTTAATATTTTTTTATAAACATTTACAGTTATTTTACTTGATTCTAAGATAGCAGAAGTCATTAATTAAAGAAGTAGAAGAAGAACAAACCTATAAATTGATCACTGTCCGAGCCTTTTCAGAACTCGGTTGGGGTCGATTTTAAGTCTAACTACGATACACTTCGATATTTTACGTGAGTATCGAAGTTCTGTAGTTAGACCAGACTATCGGACTTTTTACAGCTCCAAGTACCTGTAACCAGTGTCACATGTGTCCGTATGGTATTGGTTACCGAGTTCGATGGGTTATCGAGCTCTCTGAGGCCCAACAGGATCTCAATCTGTTAAGAATAGTCCCTATCCTAAGACGGAACTGGCTAGTATTGCGTAGCTTCGCAAATGAATGTCCTATAAATAGAATCAGAAAGAGGGTGGTGTCTATGTTTTTACACTTTGTATCTTGAACATTATTCAAAAGCAAATTAAAAAAAAAACATATTTTCTCAGGTCGACCTGTGTCGTGGGCGCTGTTGGCTCCCTCAGTAACGCCTAGAGGCGCAGGCAGCACATCCAATCCAGGATTGAGGCTTTATAAATTCGACTCTAATAATGGCAAGGTAAGATTGACTTTCCACTGGCATTTAGTAAGATTGAAATGAAGAACCTTGTTTATTTTATTTGTTTGTTTAAGGTTTTGGATTACACACAGTATTATTTAGACGTAACAAATACTAGAGGAGAGACTCATTGGTCGATTGAGTACAATCTCACTCAATACTATGGACTGAGAGAAGTGAGTGCGGTATCTCTGGATGCTTTGGCTGAGAGAATAAGGAATCACCATGATCGCGGAGTATTTGCAAAGTAAGTATCTCATCATCATAGGTGCTAGTCCCGGTTTTGTTATGCTACATAAGTGGCAGATAAGCAGACGACCTAACTGATGGATAGTGATTATTGAGATCTATGGGCGTGTGCAATATCAGAGGCATCACACTCATGCTGCTGACCCTGTAGAAACCTAACGCCCTTCTTGAAGAACCCCATATTGTAGTCACTTGGAAAAATCACAGCAGGGAGTTCCTTTCACAGGTTGAGCGTGCATGCTTGTATGCAAAGGGTCCGCTTTCTATGACATACTTCGACTTTCGTAGAAGGGACTACCGTCTGACCCCCAACCTCAAGAGGAAATCCTACGCCTAAACCTCATTGGTTATTTACTGGCTGCAGTGTTTAGTTAATGCTGGTTTGAGGCCAGAATATCATAGTCGGGTCCCCATACAGTCGTGTATATATAAATGTACATTGTATAAACTATTTTCTTTTTCATTTTTGTGACAAAAGTGGACGTTTCGATGTACAATGGAAAGTGATTAACTGTCAGCTGCGTTTGTTTTTCATTGATTCGTGACCCACTTCTTTTGAAGACTAGCTTCAAAAGGTTTTAAAGTTGGGTGTTCATTTTGTTTTTATTTCTGCTTTTCAGGTCGTTCTTTTTAATTACTGTTGTGATGACTAAGTTTGTATATTTATAAAATAAAATAAAAATAAAATAAAATAAGCCTTTATTGCTGTTAGTTACTTTTCTTCTTTACAATATATTTCACTAATCTATTATACTATTGCATTTTATACTAGGTATTATACTTAAATTAGATATCGGCGATCGGATCGTTTTCTGTAACAGCTTGTCCTACGACATAGGCCTCCTCCAAAGATTTCCATGACTCACGATCTCTAGCTATACGGGTCCATTCTGGCCCTGCAACTTGTTTGATATCATCCTCCCAGCGTTTGCGTTGTCTCCCTTTATTTCTCACGTTTCCCCTTGGATACCATTCTGTTGTTGCTTTGGTCCACTTTTCCTTATTTTCCCGCAACATGTGTCCTGTCCATCGCCACTTTAGTGTTTTACACACCCTGAGTGCATTTTTGAATTTTGTTTTCTTTCTAATCTTTTCCAAATTAACCTTGTCTTTTATTTTTACTCCAACCACACTCCGTTCTATGCTGTTCTGACAGACATTTATTTTATTAGCTAGTTGGTGTGTTAGGGCCCATGTTTGGCATCCGTACGTTAAACAAGGGAGTATGCACATATTGAATACAGTTCTTTTACTTTTCAGTGACAGATCTTTGTTCTTCATTATTTCGCTAAGACTCCAAAACTTATTCCATGTATTTCTTATCCTTCTGTCTATTTCTTTACACATATTGTTATTAGGTGATATCAACTGTCCCAGGTAGATATATTCGTTTACATAATCAATCTGTATTTTATTTACTCTGATAGTATTCAAGTTTGAGGATTGGGCGTTACTCATTATTTTTGTTTTTGATAAATTCATTTTTAGTCCTGCTTTTTCGCTTCCATCTGATAATTGTTGCAGCATGCATTCTAGACTATAAGGGTTCTCTGAAAAGAGTACCAGGTCATCAGCAAAACGTAGATGACTAAGTTTTTCGCCATTTATATTCAGACCTAGATTATCCCAGTCAAGGCTCCTGACAATCATCTCTAGTACTGCAGAGAATAATTTGGGTGAGATGGGGTCCCCCTGGCGTACTCCTCTTTGGACAGTGAATTGTTCTCCTGTGGTTTCTAACTTCACTTGGGCTGTGCTTCCTGAGTATATAGTTTGAAGCGTTTTGATGTATATCGTTTGAACACCCTGGCATCTCAATGCTTCCCATATGTATTCATGTTCTAGAGTGTCAAATGCCTTTTGAAAGTCAACAAACCCTATGTAGTAGATTTTTTTTTGAAAAAAAAAAAAAAAAGAAAAAAAAAAAATACCAGGAATACAATTGTATATTTATACAGGTATTTAAATGCGCTGAGGGTTCGGCATGGTGCCGATGTATCGGACTGCGATACGGCGTGCGTACACGTCCACTTTTGTGCAATAACACGCGCAGACTACCACGAGTTTCGGTCGTGCGTCCGCAACCCAGCATCGGCGCTAGCGTCGCGCGCCGCTCACAACTCCGCCGCCATCTTACTGTACGCCATTTTGATTTTAGTGACGTCATAATTTAATTTGGAAATGTACGTTATGTTTATGTCGTAGCCATGTGGTTATACTAGTGAGCTGAATGAAGGCCCAGGTCATTTATTAAATGAGGTGGGAACGAGTAGAGTTAGCCCTTGGCAGTGCTCGACCACTATTATAGTTAGGTTACTCTAGATCCTGTCCTAAAAATGGTTTTCAGATATTTGGTTGGATATCGGCGATGAACGGCTGAGGGCCCTTATTAGTCTTGATCAACCGTAACGTAACTACGCGCTTACACCGACCACTCATGCTACGACAGAGTTTGAAACTCATTGTCAAGCAGAATACTGCGCCAGGCGTTCTCTGAGTTCACTAGTTTCACCACATGGCTGCAACGTAAATATATTTCAAATCAATCATCTGTAAAATAAAACTTAATTATAATAACATTATGTATATATATGTGCAACTGTCATCAAACGTCTGGTTGGTTAGAGTATCATAAAGTTTATATTTGTCTGAAAAAGTTCTCATAAGACATGAATAGTATACTATAGAGTAGATCGAGCGTGACCACTGTACCGCACCCGAGGTACGTGCAGCGTGGCGGGGGACGAGGTAAGGAAAGAGAAAGAAAGAGCATGAGTCGAGAGCAAGCGAGATACCGCCGTGAGCGTTGGCAGCGAACTGACCAAATCTGAAGGTCGATTGGTCGATACTCCCCCTATCTCACCGCACATATACCCAAACCGCAGTACAGCGGTTACAGTCGGTCTATTTTTTATTTTTGTTTAGGTTACCTAAAAGAATTAGCAGTTAAAACGTATTGTTTGCTTTACCTGAGAGTATTTTGTCTTTGATTATTGTAAAATAGATTTATTATAGAATGCTTTAATTTATACGATAGTAAAGGATTATAAATCATAAATATTGAGTGTAACTAGACATTGTTTATTGTGATCTTCGTCGCTAATTTGATTGTGATATAATTAACATTTTTGTATATAATGATAAGTGAACTGAATCAGTGTAAGTAAATAAAACTGAAATATTTGAAATTCGTTTATTTTCATTACTACTCTATAATATTATCATCAACCTTGGAGCCCAGGATATGTTTGCTCCTTTTCCTCTCTCAGTTTGGCTTATACGGCGTTTGTGAGAGTTACTATCCATCTGACCTCCAAACCCCGACAAGGAAGCCTATGCTAAAGCCTCATTCGTCAATCAGTAGAACCCAATTTCCGCTTTTCTACTTTTTTTACTGGTGAGTTTGGGCTTTTTGTGGATACTACGACTACTGTCTGACAACCCAACCCCGAGAAGACCGTCTGCACCATATCCGCCAGTTAAAAGGTGTGCTGATTTACATGTGTGAGTCCAAATATACCTATGAATGCACGCTACAGTTACACGTACGTAAGTAGTTACCGTGGCCTATAGGCGAGTGCAACACCAGGGGAGTCACACTCGTGCTGCCGACCCTGTGAAAACAGAAAGATTCCGTGCCGTCAACGCAAAAGATAAGTAGAACAAAGCCTTTGGTTTTCCCACTGACAGCACAAAACCTCTCCAGTGAGCTCCGGCTACCCTACTCACCGTCGGAAACATAACACGAGGTTAATAAGCCGCGGTCTTCTGTAGGGCGGAGTTACTTCCCCAGTCGGACTGCTCGATTGGGAGGGATATACCGTCGTGTCCTACCTCCTACAACTACTATACATTAGATGCGAGAATAAGTTCTTATGGGCGTGATGCGTAATGTCTGCCAATGGCGACACCGCCGGGTACCGGTAGGAGAGTTATGTCCAAGAAGTCCCGGCTTGGCGTCGTAGGAAGTGATCACCATCATGGGCGCTTAAGATCGTGCGAAGCGATGAACAGAAAACTGGAAAGTAGACCCTGTGCTCCTACTTTTTTTTCTTTTATACTACTTAGGTCGCAGACAAGCACACGACCTTCCTGATGGTAAAAAGTTACCGTGGCCTATGGGCGAGTGCAACACCAGGGGAGTTACACTCGTGCTAGAAAGAACAGATATACCCCGGCCTCAGATACAATCTGGAAAATATGTCTCTATAATGATGACGCATAAGTTTAGTAAATATTTCACAGAGATGGAACAGTAGGCAATAACTAGTATTCTATTATTAAGGTCACAAGTTTGTTGACGGAGCAGTTCTTAAGCCTTAATTAATGAAGAAACCATGACACTTACTTCAAAGCTAATTGTAATTATGAAAACATTTTACGCCTACCACCATCTCGTTACAGTATTATTAATATAGCTCCCGACGTACGACAATGAGATTCTTGCTTTCGGATAATGCTTTGAGAGAGACAGAGAGAGAGAGAAACGCAGTCACGGAGATAAGAGCTATTATTATTGTTCTGTCTGTAGGAAATAATCTATACTACTTAATATTATAAAGCTGAGGAGTGCGTTTGTTTATTTGTTCGTTTGTAATTTTTTCTTACATCTAATTTTTGTTTGTTTGTTTGTTTGGTCTGTTGAACGCGCTAATCTCAGTAACGACTGAATCGAATTGAAAAAATATTTTTGTTTTGAATATCCCAGTTTATCGTGGAGGGTTATAGGCTACTACTGGAGTGAGCGAAGTACTAACCACAATGTCAAAAAATCCGGCAAATTCCCATACATTATTTGAAAATTAATAAATTACGAGCATATAATATATGTTTTAAAGGGGTGATACATAATATATGTCATAGCGGTAGCGAACGCAACCACTACGCAGGAGGCACGGGTTTGATTCACACTCAATGCAAATACATGTATGCATGAATATTCATGCACTCTTAACGTGCCCCGGAGAGCACGTTAAGCCGTTGGTCCCGGTTGCCATATGAACATCTATGGTAGTTGTCACGGGTAGTTGGAGCCCTAAAAATTCCAACAACTGGTTTAATTACAATGCTTCAATATCGCCAATGGTTTGCAGTAGAGGTCTGATGGCAGTCGTTCCATGGAAAATATCGAAGCTTAGCCAAGTCCTAAGTTAGACTGGAAATAAATTCGGCCAAGTGCGAGTCGGACTCGCCCATGAAGGGTTCCGTAGCAGCAAAGGCGAAAATTGCGGTTTATGACGTATTAAAAAAAAACTACTGACTGGATCTCGTTCGAACCAATTTTTAGTGGTAGTTTTCATGGCAATTTACATCATATTTTTTTTTTAGATTTATCATTCTCTTAGTTTAGAAGTTAGAGGGGGGGGGACACACACATTTTTCCACTTTGGAAGTGTCTCTCGCGCAAACTATTCAGTTTAGAAAAAAAATATTTTAGAAACCTCAATAGCATTTTTAAAGACCTATTTATAGATACCCCACACGTATGGGTTTGATGAAAAAAAAAAATTTGAGTTTCAGTTCTAAGTATGGGGACCCCCAAAATTGAATGCTTTTTTTATTTTTGTGTGAAATTCTTAATGCGGTTCACAGAATACATCTTCTTACCAAGTTTCAACAGCATAGGTCTTATAGTTTCGGAGAAAAGTGGCTGTGACATACGGACGGACAGACATGACGAATCTATAAGGGTTCCGTTTTTTGCCATTTGGCTACGGAACCCTAAAAACGGACCCCAGACTCTGAGGTGAAAGCTTCGGATGCGACTGGGATTAACGCTAGGATGAAGACGAAGAAGATGGATACATACTTATGAATAGTTCACATAACTTAATTTGTTTCCTTTAGAATCTAGAAGGTCCCGGGTCCTTTAAGCGGGGCGTGAAAAAGCATCTGATGAGGCCGTCAAGCTGAGTGAGTGCCACCATTCTAACATGATACCTGTCTGTAATGGTGACCCTCTTTTCAGAGACTTTGCCTTCAGCTTACCATCAGGCGAGGCGAAGTCAAATTGACGTGTCATATATAAAAAAAAAGTCTTAGAAGTCTACTGTAACATCGCCGAGATTTTTTTTTTTTTTCATAAAATGTACTAATGTGTACTGGAAGTGATGTTTTGTTAAGTATGAGAATCCGATGTGTTAGTGACCTGAAAATAAGTGCGAAGGACGATTGTGAGAAACCATTAGGAAATATCTGTCCTTTTGACCAAATTTCTATAGGCAGCGTGTGATAACCGCAGATGTGGGTGATAGCGGTGAGCTTGGCCACCGAGGTTTAATATGGAAGAACATTAATCAGCTTTACTATGTTGAATTAGTCTGATCCACTATATAATAGTGGGTTATAGTGGATAAGAATTTAGGAAAAGAAAACTAAAATTTTCATGAAATGACATATGAAAAATAAATCTTTTTTTGGGGTTGAAAAATAACTGATCGGGTTCAGCGTAAACAATGAGATAATATGAAATAAATCGCGATAAGTTATAAATGAGGTATATTCACGTAAACTTCTGACAGTATTACGAATTGATATTACAATTCATGTAGAATATAACGGAAGAGGCAGAAACAAGCAACAATTTGATTACAAACAACAATCTAATCTGAAAACAAAATTTTGATATAATGAATTAATTAATTCATAATAGGTATATCATCATCACCCTCATAGTGATTTCCTAGTTGCATCCAAAATGTATACTTTGGAGTTGTTAATTAATCCGCTTGTTATTTTTGACTTAGGGTTTTTATTTTTTTTATTTATTTATTGATTGCATATAGGTACATAAGGATACATTCTTTAACCCCCAAAACCGAGTATATGGTTTGGCTGGGGATCTAGCCTCCGTACAATTATCTTCAAAAGTATTACTATTACTTAGTATTACTATTTTAGTAAGATGTTATAAAAATAAGGCGATTCCTTCTTTTGCCGCACCATTAAGACCTGTAATTCCTTACCAGTTCACGTGTTTCCCTCCTCCTACAGTCCCGGGTTCTTTAAGCGGGCCGTAAAAAAACATTTGATGAGACCGTCAAGCTGAGTGCCACCATTGAACCTTCTTTTCTAAGACTTTACCTTCAGCTTACCATCAGGCGAGGTGAATTCAAATTTCCATGCCCATAAAAAAAATATTATTTGTGATTATTTAAAAGTTCAGCAACTTTCATAGCTTTCTAAGCACTTTATCTTTGCAGTGAGACCGCAACAAATACAGATAAATAACATCCACCTCACATACTCGTCCGCTATTATATCAGCCAGACCAATTCTGCTGCGTATCATCCAGACATTCTCAAGTATTACAGCCAGCAGATCAATACACTTAGAACGTATTCAGTTAGCCAATTATTTCTAGACCCGTAAACGTACTTTTGTTACGTCGTGTATACCCGACCTTTATTAAAAAAAAACTGAAATCAGCCAACGACCAAAACGTTTATCTACAATATAGATATATATCAAAACTTATACTAACAGGGACCTCCCTCAACGAATTCAGAAAGAAAATTGCTACTAGGAATTATTTCTACGTTTGCCCCTTAATTGAGCTAAATTGGTTGTACTAGTTAGTAAATTCGAATTTAGTGATCACCCTAGCTCTAACCTTAAAAATCAGCCTGTCAGCTTAGGTTTTTTCGTTACGGAGTTTCCGGATTCGGTCTCCACGCTCAAGGCCCGCGATAGAAGCTATGCAATAGCTTAAAAATCTCTTTTATTTTTTCATGCGATTTTCCAATTACGTCCAAAGCTTACACTATAAAGCCCGGGGTCCTTGCAGCCTTCTTCGTCCTAGCGTTAATTGCCAGTCGCATCCGAAGCTTTCAGCTCGGAGTCTGGGGTCCGCTTTTACCAATCATAGCTACAGATTTGGCTAGACCTTGATATTTTCCGTGAAGCGATTGCCATCTGACCTCCACGACCCAATGTTACCATTAGGCGATATCGAAGCTTTGCAGCTAGACCGTTGTTTTTTTTTTGGACTTTTTAGGGCACCAACTACCCGTAACGACTGCCATAGATGTTCTTATGGCAACCGGGACCGACGGTTTAACGTGCTCTCCGACGCACGACCAGACCAATGCAAATACCCATATTTAATGCACACAAATATTTGCACTGAGCGGGGATTGAACCCGCGCCTCCTGCGTAGCAGCCGCGTTCACTACCGCTACGCCTGGAGTCCTTGCAGTATATCACATCATTTTTCTTTTTGCTTTTCAAAAGCGACTGCTATCTGACCTTTAACTTACAAGAGGAAAGCCTACACCGTAGACTCACCCGATGTTTAGTTTATTTTAACAGGTACAACGACCACACTAGTAGAGAAGGTTTGGCCCTGAATATACAAGTATATTGGAATTAGTATGATACACCCAAAATACAATTACTGATATAAGAAAAACATTTGCTAATATTTTGGTGATAAATAACTGTTTTTTTTTTATATAGGACACGTCAATTTGACTTCGCCTCGCCTGATGGTAAGCTGAAGGCAAAGTCTCTGAAAAGAGGGCCACCATTACAGACACGTATCATGTTACAATGGTGGCACTCAGCTTGACGGCCTCATCAGATGCTTTTTCACGCCCCGCTTAAAGAACCCGGGACTGTAGGAGGAGGGAAACACGTGAACTGGTAAGGAATTCCAAGACTTAATGGTGCGGCAGAAGAAGGAGTCGCCGAACCGCTTGGTTCTTGATGGAATATTGTGTACCGTATGCGGGTGGCATCTAAGCCCTGCACGTGTTGTCCTATATAGGAAAGGAGAGGGTGGGATTAATTGGAAGATCTCATCAGAACATTCACCATGGTAGAGACGGTAAAATACCGCCAAAGATGCCACATCTCTACGCAACTGCAAAGGCTCGAGGCTGTTGATGACTATACGTAAAAATGTATTCAAATGTCAGAAAGGTTTTGTATTTTTCGATCTCGAGCGAATACACGGCATCACCTTCAATTTAATACAAAAAATACAAATGCCAAGAGTCATTTTACAAACACGGTAGGTACCGATACCCAATTGTCGTACCGAACAAAAATATTCACATTACAATAAACGCCTACATTTATCGAATCTTTGAATACATTCAATAACCAAATTCAACATTCATATCCCCGTATCCATATGATAATATTTCTAAGGACCGTCCTAGTATTACTAATCTTTAGGGGTGGCCCTAAAACGACCGACAAAAATGGGTCATCTGTACCTTTCCTTGAAAGCTTTTGCGACCAATATAGCTTGAACTGTAGGTTTCACTTTTGAAGCATAAAATGGCCGAGCATGTGATAAAGTAGGGGTCGTTGTAAACTAGCCATGAATACATAGTTTATACCGTATGAGTACCCGTCGATGTACAGAAGGGTTAAGTTCACGTAGAAAAAGTAGTAAAATGGTAGTAAGCATTTATGGGTTGAGAAAAGGGGTATGAAAGGGGAACGTTACTCCGTAGACCTTTTGTCGTGTTGAGTGACATTTGTTGTGTATAATGTATTATAATGAGTACATTTTTACGGTGAACGGCGTCACTATTTTGCTGTCTTATAAAAAAATATAGTAGATAGTGTACTACTTTTACTCGATTACGGAAAAGTCAAATGAGGGTTATGATTTTGACAGGCTTTGTACAGTAAGCTTCAGAGAAAAGGGACCCCTCTTGTTAATGATATTAAAGCATGAGGGGGTCTGTTTTCTCTGACGCTGACTGTACGTATGTTCACATTTGCAGTCCGTTTGTCCGTGTCTATTTGACAATAATTCAACGCCTCTTTAGAACCTTACTTGATAAACGAACTGTTCAAAACAAAAAGTTTATTTTTATTCAAACTAGTAGTTAGTGAGATTAGCGCGTGCAAACAAATCAACAGTTCTTCAGCTTTAAAATATTAGTAAAATAGTGCCTAGATTGTGGTTGAAAGTACAGCTACTTTATTCACATAGTATAGATTTACTATTACAAATGCTTCCCGTCATCTACGCGAGAGGAGCCACGGGCGTTCGCTAGCATATGCCATAGTAACCTCTTACCATTAGGAGGGCCGTGTGCTTCTCTGCGATTTAAGTAGTATAAAAAAGCATACAACATAATAAATAAATTAACTGTCAAAATATCAACAATAGAAACCGTATATAATATCTACAAATTGTAAAAAATGTAGACATAGCAAAAAGGGGATTGGGTAATCTAGTATGGACAGTGGCGTTCTTAATTTTTTCAGCGGCCATAATTAATTTTGATACCACTTCATTGTACTGTGTTAAACACACGTACAAATGTCATTATTTTCATTGTAAGTAATATCGGAGCTGCGATATACAGGGTGGAACATTTCGACTTTACCTTGAAGGAAAGTACCCTCATACTAAAGATAGCGAATTTTACTTAAAGGAAACTTTACCTTATTTTTTAAAAGAAACAAAACTGCATTCAAAGACTTTTGAAAATGCCACACCCGGTAGTCGAACCGACTAATATTTTACAAAACCTTCTTTTTCATGGACTTCCTTTTATTTAATTTAACAAGTTTGTTAGAGAGATTTGATCCCTATGATCGACCCTATCGATTGATGTAATAAAAATACAGTGTGTTATTTTTTCGAATTGTAGTCGGTTCGATTATAAGGCGTGGCAAACGATTTTTCAGCGTTCCTTAAATGCAGTGCTGTTTCTTTTTTAAAAACACACTAAACTGTATTCAAAGTATTCTGAAAATGCCACACACGGTAGTCGAACCGGGTACGAGTACCTACTCTTACTACCGGAGATAGTTAATTTCATTCAAAGGAAACACTCTCTTATTTAAAAAAGAATACAAAGCTGCATTTAAGGAATTTCGAAAGATCGCTTGCCACGCCCTGTAATCGAACCGACTAAAATTCTAAAAAATAACACCCTATATTTTTATTGCATCAATCGATAGGGTTGATCATAAGGATCTAATCTCTCTAACAAACTTGGTAAATTAAATGAAAGGAAATCCATGGAATAGAAGATTTAGAAAGATTTTATTCGGTTCGACTACTAGGTGTGGCATTTTCAGAAAATTTTGAATACAGTTTAGTGTGTTTTTGAAAAAGAAACAGCCCAGCATTGAAGGAATGCTGAAAAATCATTTGCCACGCCTCATAATCGAACCGACTACAATTTGAAAAAATAACACCCTGTATTTTTATTGCATCAATCGATAGGGTCAATTATAAGGATCAAATCTCTTTAACAAACTTGGTAAATTAAATAAAAGGAAATCCATGAAATAGAAGATTTAGAAAGATTTTAGTCGGTTCGACTTTCGGGTGTGGCATTTTCGGAAAACTTTGAATACAGTTTATTATGTTTTTAAAAAAGAAATAGAACTGCATTTAAGGAATGCTGAAAAATCGTTTGCCCCGCCCTATAATCGAACAATTCGAAAAAATAACACCCTATATTTTTATTGCATCAATCGATAGGGTCGATCATAAGGATCAAATCTCTCTAACTAACTTGGTAAATTAAATAAAAGGAAATCCATGAAATAGAAGATTTAAGAAGATTTAGGAAGATTTTAGTCGGTTCGACTACCGGGTGTGGCATTTTCAGAAAACTTTGCATACAGTTTAGTATGTTTTTAAAAAAGAAACAGAACTGCATTTAAGGAATGCTGAAAACTCGTTTACCACGCCTTATAATCGAACTGACTACAATTCGAAAAAATAACATCCTGTATTTTTATTACATCAATCTATAGGGTCGATCATAAGGTTCAAATCTCTCTAACAAACTTGGTAAATTAAGTAAAAGGAAATCTATGAAATAGAAGGTTATAGGAAGATTTTAGTCGGTTCGACTACCGGGTGTGGCATTTTCAGAAAACTATGAATGCAGTTTTGATTCTTTTTAAAAATAAGGGAATGTTTCTTTTCAGTGGAATTCGCTATCTTCAGTATTTAGAGTACTTCCATCTAAGTAAAGTTGTAAAATACCACCCTGTATAGCTAAGTCCCGATATAGTTTAGAGAAGTTTGTCCATAGCATGGAGAAGGAAATGATAGCGGAGTTGTTGCAAAGGCAATCGAGTCGCGTGCTTCCATACTGTCAAAAGGACTCCTATATATAGACGTCAGTTCTGTGACGTCACCACTCAGTTCTAGTGGCACGTCGTTGCGATAGGTTGTCATTTTTGGTTAAAAGTTCAAAGATAAAAATAGTTTTGACCCGATTTAAGAATGAAGTGTGCGGTACAAGGGTGTACAAATTGTAGAGATAAGATGTTTAAATATATTGATGATATAACATTTCATCAGTAAGTCCGCTATATTTTTATTTTCATTTTTAGAAAAAAAATGTCTTTATAGAACCATCTAGCGGAGAGAAGAAATAAGTAACCTTGTCTTACTTGTATAATGTTGTAACAACAATTCAATTCATTCTATAAAAAAATCACCACAATAATTTCACCGGACTTCATTAGTAATTCCGCAATTGTTATTTTATTAATTCTTACATTATATTTGGGTGAAATTGAAAATTGAAAATAAAAAAATTGAGCCATCTCTGTCGGTATCTGCCCAAATCATTTAGGGGGGCTAAATGATTCTGCTATAATTCTACAGATGGCCTTATTTAAAATAAATGGTGTGCATCATAGTAGTGAGACCACTATATTCACATTATTTTTAGGAAGCCAATAAAATTGTCAACATTATATTATATCATTTTAGAGTTCCCAGTAACCCAGAAATAAAAAAATGCGTGGATAGGTACGTATTTTAAATAGACCTTCCAGCTGGTAGGTACCCCACAAAATATTCCAGAATCTGTTCGAGGTCCTTCAATGAAGATGACTTCTATAAAACAAAAAAGTGATTTAAAAAATTACAGCCTAAATTTGCTATACCTAATTGTATATACGTATACCAGAAATACATAAGTGAAAATTTTACAATATAATAACATAATTTTTTTATATTTCTACATTATTTTCTTGCTTTATTAATTTCCTTTTTGAAAAAGTTAGGGATCCGTACTTAGCGCCTTCGCTGGCATAGGCGGGTGTGGGTCGCAGACGTCCGCTTCGCGTACTTGTTTCATGTTATTTCAAGAGCAGCGCTACGTGAGGCGGATACCCGTCACACGTGACGCGGGCGGCGGGGCCCGCCACGCGGGCAGCGGGGCACGCGCCGTGTGTCCGCGCGACGGAGCACGCGAGCGGGTCTGTTTCAACAAAATCATCGACCGCCGCTACGTTATCCGTGTCACACGCGCCGTGCTTGTACAGTCGTTGCAATAAACTTAGAATAATCCTTAGCTGCAAACTGAAAGCTTTTTTACGGCAAATACCTTTGAAATTTTTTGGTAAACGAAACTTAAATAGAATGTTATTTTGAAGGTCAGTCTTATATTATTCATAGAACAACATAATATATCAATATAAAATGCAAAAGCAGGAACCTGCTCCCGGATGCATTGCACCACTTGTACCCCCAAGTGAGTCGCGAGCCAGCCCTGCTAATAGGTATATTGTGTAAAGTAAAACCAAAAATTCCGTGAACCAAAGGAGTTCGCCTCTTTCTTTTCAGTTTTAACAAACCGTGCAAAATTGTCTTTGATTTACAATAAACTAATTATGATAGCTGTACATTCTTATACGAAAACTTGGTTACAAATTCGCCACACAACAATCTAGACGTGACATAATATGGGCTAATTGGCTGACGCCTTTGTTCACGTCGTCGTCTTTTGGCTAAGTAGTATATCAATAAATGATCCATAGTTATCGACTGTACACCGACGCTATTGAAATTATACTGGTGACAGACGCCCGTCGCGACCCGCACCCGCCTATGCCAGCGAAGGCGCTAAAACTCCAATAATGCAACCCAATCATTATGTCCTTATATTCCTTATATCAGAATTCCACGCGGACGGAGCCGCGGGCAACAGCTTGTATATATAGTGGTCAATATGTAAGTGGTCCCGCTGTCATTAAACACATAGATTATTCTAGAATTCTGTGCAGCGCTTTGTGGCGAGTGGTAAAACTACAATGGAAATTGCATGCATTATTTCTATTTGGTTTCGCCATGCCACACTAGATGGCATTCTAAAAAGTGGGAGGGGCTTAGACTTAGGAGAAGAGACGCGTGGGGGACGAGGTATGGCGTCATGCCCCCCGCGTCTTCTTCTCACCCGCATTTGGCGACGCGTTTTTATTACGAGAAATTTCACTGGAACATCTCCGTTTACTAATCATATTCTGTCCTCCGTGGTCCATAGTAACTTTTGATCACTTTATACTGTACTTTCATATTATACCAATTTCATTGATGGCCGCTCAATTCCGACACGACGCCAACATTACCCAACCCCCTTTATTTGTTTGGTATCTGAAAACAGTTTCAACATTGCGTTTTTTATCTTATAATTGAACTGTAACGAAACCATAACCTGACTCAATTTTATGGCGCAGCACCATCTAGGGAGCATGATGGAACTATGCACTGCCCTCGAAAGCCGATTGAAGTTGATCTAACTGGCGGACGGGCTCTCGAAGTTTTTATTTATATTATACCATCCACCTAACCAGTAATAATTAATAGTAAAATATTTGACAGTTTAAAAATGTGACGTCATAATTTTAGGATCGGCAAGCGTGGCGCATATTGGGACAGGCCTATGTCCAGCAGTAGACTGCAATAGGCTAATTGATTGATTAATACGATTGAATTTAATTCACAACTAGCTGACCCGGCGAACTTTGTATTGCTATATTTCTTTCCACTATATATAAAAATACTTCATCATTATTAGGTATTCATTTTTATCAGCATGTAGGGGAAACATACCTAATCTTGGCACTCCTCCAATTATTGGCACAGCTACGTTTTATGTAAAAAAAACAAGAACTCACAATCGTCAACTTTATCTGCAATAAGTAAAGACTTATCTATATTTATTCCTTTTCAAATGGCCAATAGTTTGGTTTACCTATGCCAATATTATGTGCAAATATATAAAATTGGATAAAATTGTATTTTTTTAATAATTACTAGTACTTGTTACTATTCTCTTTTCGTAGAAAGACGTATAATTTCCGTAGATGATAATTATTTTACTAATTTCGCTTAAGGTGCCAATAATTGGGTGTTTTGCCCTACTTAGTTTAAATTTATCAACCCAGTTTACTTGGTTTTCAGCCTTGATAGTTTTTAATGTAATTTAGAATGGAAGAATAGACAGCCCCAATAACCTAATGGGACAGCCTCAGATTCAATACAATTGTAAGAAATTACTGGAAAATGAAATACCTAAAATACTTTTTACTTTTACTTTTATCTATCTTGGCATTTTCATCACTATGCTGCTACGGCATTCAAGCTATCTTAGTTATTCATTTCGATGTTTTATACACTTTGACATTTTGTTTTAGTTTTGTTTAAAATACAATGATTGGTGAAATGTGACTGTTAATTCCGGGGATAAAGACGTGATTCCTATATGTATACTCGTATATGTAAAAACTTTAGCACAACACCTTTATTGGTGTTTTTATAACTACATAGTTGTGATAGTACACTAATCACTCAACGATAATAAATTAGTAAACCTTACTAGGTACATCTGCAAAACATTGGTAATTCGATATTTATTAGCAGTCGCCATAAATATCCTCACTTATACACATCTGGCTTGCTTTGTTGTTATTTTAAACTTTCGAAAGCAATTAAGAGGCGAATGATTCCATCTAAGTTCTCAGGACAAGGGATATTGTTTTCTTATACTTGTGCCGATTCTATAGAAATGACTAAGGCCGTACGCTGGCATAGACGGGTGCGGGTCGCGGACGTCCGGCGCGGGCGCCCGCGCCGTGCGCCCGCCTGTCCGTCGCGGGCGTCCGCTGCTCCGTCGCGGACGCCCGCGACGGGCGTCTGTCACCAGTATAATTTCAATAGCGTCGGTGTACAGTCGATAACTATGGATCATTTATTGATATATTACTTAGCCAAAAGACGACGAGTACGACGACGTGAACAAAGGTGTCAGCCAATGAGCCCATATGTCACGTCTAGATTGTTGTGTGGAGAATCTGTAACCAAGTTTTCGTTATTAAGAGAAAATGGGCAAAAATTTTTACAAAAATAATTATCCAATTTGGTGCAGTCATTGGGAACATTTGAGAGTTTCATTTTTATTTACGCTGCGCCCGCGGGCCGGTCCGGTTCCACCGCACCGCTATGTCCCTGCATTTTAAATGTAATATCTTCGGAAATATTCATTTAAATTAGATGCTGTAAAGGGCCATATTGATCTATATTAAATGGACAATTTATTAAGGGTACTTAATTGGATAAGGATTATTGCTGAAATGCTTAAAATCATTTTTTTTTTCGTAAAATGTAAAGGATAAAAAATGGTTATTGCGGGTTATTCTTAAGTGATAGACATATTATTATACCATAGCGGACTTTATTGTTGACCT
Source organism: Eilema depressum (assembly GCA_914767945.1). Taxonomy (NCBI): domain Eukaryota; kingdom Metazoa; phylum Arthropoda; class Insecta; order Lepidoptera; family Erebidae; genus Eilema; species Eilema depressum. The sequence continues at coordinate 3,620,246 of OU612021.1, forward strand.
TTTTAAAGTGTACAATACTGTAGAACATTATTTTGATTTATGTCGTGGGGTTCAGCCAGCGTTTGCAATATAAGCGCAAAAAAATGTATACATTATAGATAACACACTTGTACTTTTCCACAATATTTATTGTTCTCCTAACCGGTTTCACCTCACGGCATTCTCAAAGGATTACATCCTTTATACATCCTTATACATCCTTTATACATCCTTATACTGTTGATTGATGGCACTTGGTGGAAGTTATTATTATACATTATAGATAACACACTTGTACTTTTCCACAATATTTATTGTTCTCCTAACCGGTTTCACCTCACGGCATTCTCAAAGGATGTAAATTGTGGAAAAGTACAAGTGTGTTATCTATAATGTATAATAATAACTTCCACCAAGTGCCATCAATCAACAGTATAAATAGTCAAAAAAATGTACTTATTTACGACATCACAGTATAAACCTTTAAATTTATCAGTGTTTCTCTACAGTATTATGCATGTATTATACATATAAACCTTCCTCTTGAATCACTCTATCTAAAAAAAAAACTCGCTTCAAAATCCGTTGCGTAGTTTTAAGCAGCTAAGGATTATTCTAAGTTTATTGCAACGACTGTACAAGCACGGCGCGTGTGACACGGATAACGTAGCGGCGGTCGATGATTTTGTTGAAACAGACCCGCACGCGTGCTCCGTCGCGCGGACACACGGCGCGTGCCCCGCTACCCGCGTGGCGGGCCCCGCCGCCCGCGTCGCGTGTGACGGGTATCCGCCTCACGGAGCGCTGCTCTTGAAATAACATGAAACAAGCACGCGAAGCGGACGCCCGCGACCCGCACCCGTCGATGCCAGCGAACGGCCAAGTCTCACACGTGCAAGTTGTATAAGTGTTACGCCTAATGGTTTATGACTCGGACCTATGAAAGGCTACCTGGGTGAGGGTACGACGGAGCGTGGCGTGGGAATTGCGACGGGTTCTTTGAAAAGGAAGGGAAAGGGATGTTTGCGAGGTTGGTCGAGCGCTGAGACTAGGGGCATTCGACTTCGGACCGGGGAACAGAGCGGTTATAGGAGAGAACGACTTGACCTGTGAGGCGTGCGGAGGACCTGAGGTTCGTGAGGAAGGGACAGAGGCGTGATCCGAGTAAGTTACGGTGCGGCGTTGCCAAGTGAATCACTATTAATTCCCTACAACCGTGGTGAGTTACTTTCATACGAATATTAATAGTTTATAGTCTCATAGTTAATGTTGTATATATATTGTATGGTGTGTACTGCTATCCTGAGTTGAGTAACGTGACGTTTATTTTATATTTGTGTACGGATAATGTTATTAACTTGATCTGACGAACCGCGGGGTGCGTTGATATATGTTACACGGTACCGTTGCCCTCGATGCCTAGAAGAATATCCCACGTAACGAGTCATGGCTAGTCCAGGACCAGAATCATGATTAGCGGAGGCCGAAAGTTATCCTTTGTGTGTGCCTAGGCCGACGACGCTCTTGCAAGTCTGCAATCCGCTAGCGATACGGCGTTACGCGAGGACGAGTGTTTGACGAATACCGTACGGACAAGAGGGGAGCAGTATATCGTACTGAGACCGTAACCAGCCGTAGTATAAATTCTATTACGCCCGCCCTGTCATATTCTGGAGGGGTTGGGTTAAAGTCCCGAATGAGTACAGCATGCAAGAACTGGCTTAAAGTTCAGATTGACGGAACACTAGCTATGGCACACGGGAGATTGGGGACCTGGAGCTCCTCGGGGGGTCCACGTGTCGGAAGTGCTGTATAGTGTTATCCTCACTTGGAAGTGCGGTTGAATGTTTGTGAGACAAGTAATTGTTATCAACGTATATAATCGTTTGTTGTATTTAATTTTAATTTCCTTTTATTCGCGGTTAATCTATTGAAACGGCCAAAGCCAGTGGGGGAACTATTGTCCTTGGACGAGTTCCACAACATCAGCGCGGAGGCGGGGCGCTAATGTCTCCCGTCAAAGGGCGGGGGCCGGCATTAGCGACATAATTCCATGTCAAGTTATTAAAATCGAATTCTACTCAGCTTTGGTTAGGCGGCGTACAGTCACATAGTGAAGTGTTTAAATAAGATTTTTTGTGTTAAATCTAGCGATTTTAATGTCTACGAATAGTAAAATATGTAGACATTATGCAAAAATACCGGTTAGGTACATACCGTCTAGTAAACCGGGTTTATACCTATCAGTCTGTTTCAACATTGCGTTTTTGAACGTGTAAATGTATTGAACTGTAACGAAACCATAACCTGATTCAATTTTATGACGCAGCGCCATCTAGGGAGTATGATGGAACTAAACACGGCCCTTGAAAACCGGTACATGTTCTATCTGGCGGATAAGCCTCTTGGAGTTTATATTTATATTTAATCATCCACCCAACCAATAATAGTAAATTATTTAACTATTACAAATGTGACGTCATAATTTTATTCACAATTACGCAGGACCAACAGATTAAAATTGGTACTTTCATTTTTGATCCTTCGTAAAACTTAATTTGATCGTTCGGTGATTAACGATACCTGTGATACAGATTTTTTATATCACTTTGGTCGCAGACAAGTATACGGTCCACCTGATGGAAAGTCACACTTGCGCTACAAACCCTGTAAGAATGGATAGTTTCTTTCATTAGTGTGCCTTTAGTCTTCCCACTGACAGTACATGGTTGTGTGGTGGCAGAATGGTTGTGTAATGGAAAGAGGCTCCAACAGGCCCAGATGCGCGTTCATGGCCCGTCAATCAGTTGGTGTATCGACTTGCAGGTGAGGTTGGCTTGGCCCCCAAGACCGTTCAGATTCATAAAATACTAAATAATAGTAGTTTATGAAACTGTTGCATAATAAAGGTTCTTAAAACACGAGTGTGAGTTAAAATAACGAGCCTGCAAGGCGAGTTATTTTATAGCATACACGAGTGTTTTAAGACCAAATTATGTGCAGTTTCATACACTACTTTATCTAATCTCTTGAAAACGTAAAAATAATTTGCATAAAATTTTCAATGACGTATAATGTTTATAGATACGTCATACAAGATGGCAGGCTCTCAAAAATGGCGCAAACAAAAAATATTTAAAAAATGTAGCTACTTTCTAAAAATAGATCAATATAATTAATTTATATGAATTATATTATTATTCATATTAATAATATTTTGTTATTACGAATTTATTATTAAAAAGGATAGCCAATGACCTACGTCATTGGCTAAAATCCATTAGTTGATGGCGCGCGCATGCGCGATTGCGATTTGCGCCGCGACCACAGATTATCTAGAGACAAACTGCATAGAAATTTATTAAATCTAGCTGCAACTGTATCGTAATGGAAAAAAAGTTATATTATGATACAGTTCCACATAGAAGAAAAGTGTCATAATGTAATTTTTTAAATTGATTTTGACACTCTGTGCGTAAAGAGTGTCATTAAAGTACTGTTTTTAATTTTTTAATGTTTATATTTAATGATACAAGAAACTATCTAAAAACATCAGCTACAAATATCAAACTTTAGCATTTTCGTCACTTTGCTGCTACGTCATTCGAGCTAATTGATTTATTAAGAGATTTTGTTTCAGTTTTGTTTAAAATACAATGGTTGGTGAAATGTAGGTATTAATTCACCTCTGCCTAGCCCTCCGGGTATAAAGGCGTGATTTCATAACAATTTATGTTTTGAATGAAATATTGGTGTTTTTATAAATATATAGTAAAGTGTTTAAATAATATTTTTATGTTAAAACTTTAGCGTTTTTAATGTCTACAAATTGTAAAAAATGTAGACATAGGCAAAAATTGGGTTTTGGATATCTGAAATTTATTTCAATATTGCGTTGTTTATGTTATATGTATTGAACTGTAACAAAACCATAACCTGACTCAATTTTATGGCATAGCGCCATCTAGGAGCATGATGGAACTAAATACTGTCCTCGGTACACGATCTGACTGGCGGACAAGCCTCTTGAAGTTTTTATTTATATTTAATCTTCCACCCAACCAATAATAGTAAATTATTTGACAATTAAAAATGTGACGTCATAATTCACAATTACGAAGGACCAACAAATTGAAGTTGATACTTTAATTTTTTGGTCCTTCGTTAACTTAATTTGACCGTTCAGTGATTAAATTTATTTGTGAAACACAATGGTTGCATAATGGGAAGGGGCTCCAGCAGTGCCAGATATTCGCTCGTGGTCTGTCAATTAGCAGGTATTGGCTTGTAGTTGAATTTGCTTTAAGTCCCCAAGACCGGTTTGTTACATTCATAAAATGCTAAATCAAAATGTATTATGATACAAGAAACTATCTAGAATTATCAAACTTTATTCAATAAAGCACTGGGTCTGTAAATAAAAATAGCCTCAATAGATAATAAACCAAAAGGCTGTCTAAATTTATCCGTGCACTAGAATCCAGTGCAGTGACGTAGCACCGTAGCACCGTAGCACCGTAGCACCGTAGCATCGTAGCACCGTAGCATCTATTGTGCTGTGACCTCCAAAGGTCTACGATATTTCATCTATCGTGGCATTTTCATCGCTACGCTGCTACGGTATTCGAGCTATCTTTTTAATTCGCTGCGATGTTTATAAGCTTTGAGAGTTTGTTTCAGTTTTGTTGAAAAGCTTCAAGAATTTGTTTTGAATAAAATATTAGTGTTTTTTAACCTCGTAGTAAAGTGTTGAAATAACATTGATTTAAATGTTACTTTTTTAAATTTTATTTAATTAAAAAAAATTGTTTTAAATTTTAGACCCTTATAGATTCGTTATCATGTCTGTCACTCTGTCATTTGTTGCTACGGAACCCTTCATGGGCGAGTCCGACTCGCACTTGGCCGGTTTTTTAATTCAATTCAGGCAGGGATGTCAATTCCATTTGTATCTAATCCATATCCATACTTATCATAAATGCGAAAGTAACTCTGTCTGTCTGTTACGCTTTCACGCCTAAACCACTGACCCGATTTTGATGAAATTTGGTATAGGGGTAGATTAGACCTTGAGAAAGGACATAGGCTATGTTTGGTCGCGATAACCAACATCCACGCGGGCGGGGTCGCGGGCGAAAGCTAGTAACATGATAAATGTCTTATAACTTATAATTGACCCTTGACGTCACCAATGTTCCATGACGAAACATACAAATTATATATGTACACTAGCCTTCCGCCCGCGGCTCCGCCCGCGTGCATGCGATCTTTGCTCATATCTTAGGTTCTACTCTACGGTACGGTTCTACTCGGTTCTCTACTACAGATTGCGATCAAACAAACGTAAGATTTTAAGTTTGACCAAGCCCTTTCTAACAAAAAAACCGCATCAAAATCCGTTCAGTAGTTTTTGCGTCCATCGCGGACACACATTTTCAATTTATAATTATATTATAGTATAGATATTTACTCTTACAAACATACTTATACTTACACCTTTGCTGCGGCTGATGTACGACTCACTCACATGGAACAGATCGCTACAAGGATGCACCCGCAAAGGTATTTCCGTTTATTGCAGTGTAGTCGTTCGATTCATTCACTGATAGAGTTTAACTAACGAGTTAAGGAATATATAGGTAATATTGAACCATTCAAATACATACGCATCTTAAATATTACTTTTATGCTATAACTTGTAAACTAAACTTATACAAAATAAGTATATTTAAAAAAAAATAAAAAATATCCGACTACTAGAACAAAAATGCGCTGAAAATTAAAAAAAAAAAGTAATTACTAACTACTACTAACTTAATACAAAATCTCAAAAGATACTTTTGTTGAGGTCGGTGCCACATAAAAAAAAAAATTGAGAACCACCTCGTTTTTAAAAGTCGGTTAAAAGTTGCTGCTTACAATGTTTTTTTAAATGCTTGAAGACCCTGAAAATATTTTATGCATTTCACAGTCGAACAGTTTATAAATTTTAACGAACCAATTATAGTTTTTTCTCTGCTGAAAGTGGTTTCAAAAAAATTAAAACCTATATTATGACACTATATTTAAATTTTAAATCCAAATATAAAACCCACAAAGTTGTATTATTAAACAGTAGAATTTAAAACGATACATGCAAACGCCAATCGTAAAAAAAAAAAAAAAAAATTCGCAAGAAAAAATACCCCACACCTATTTTACACCTTACTACTTATATCATAAAGTCGAAAATTGACCACTGTGCTAAAAAAAACAGTGGTTCATTTGTTTACTTTTCGAGTCACGAGGCAAGACCGCAGTGGGCGGACATAAAATCAAATTAGCCCACTAATAAACCAAAAGCAATCCGCTTTTACCGGCCAATTTAATATGGCCGAACTGTAGTCCACGTTCTGTGCTAACTTTTTTAGCACAGTGGAACGGATTATAGGACACGTGCAACGTACAATGTGTCCACCTTTTTGTTGTGCTGTAAGTTACATGCATATTCGGAATGTTCGTTTCAAATTGGGGATTGTTCTTTTTAATATATACTAGCTGTTACCCGCGGTTATGTCCTATTCCCGTATTTCATAGCAACTTATTTCAGAGGCAGGTGAAAAGTACTCGAAACTGGTGGGCTTTTATGAAAGTATTATTGACTGTAGAGGAAGCTCGAAAAGTATGTAAGGATAGAGTCAAAGGGTGGGTTGTTGTTTCTGTCTAACTCGGAGGGAAATAAGCGTGAGCGTATGTATGTTATCCCAAAGACTAAAATGACCTATGTATATAATCTACTATAATCTATCGATGTACCTACCAAACCGCCAGATCCATTCAGCTATTTGAGCGTAATAAAGTAACAAACATCTTCAGTAACTTCCATATTTTGAATCTAAAACTATAAAATGTGAAAAGTAAAATGAGATAAAATTTTAAATGAAAATTTCAAAGCATTCAGTATGCCAATTATTCAAATCGATTAGTATAGAAAAAAGCGAATATAGCTTTCATAACTTAATCGATTAAAATTTTAAAGTTTGTACAGATATTTTTGTTACTCTATGTTCGGTTAAAATAAAATAAAAAGATTGAAAAAATTGCAAAAATGTCAAAAGAAAAACGATGTTCCACATTTGAATAGTATTTGTTTGGATATTGAAAAACAAAACAGAATTAATTGAATACAGTGTATATTCGACAGTTGAAAAGGTGTAAGCGACGTCGAATATTCAAAGAAAATAGATCCTTAATACATCAAACACTTGACTAAAAGAAGACAATCAAGATCTTGGCAAAGGTTTTCTTCTCGGATTCACTCGCTCTCCACATTTTGGTTTGGCTTATACAGTTCTTATGGGTGCCACTGCCTTGCCAGCCAGTACATAGTCTTTCAGATGAAGTTGATTGGGCCCAGTAGGTTTTTTTTTACCACTTAGGTGGCAGACAAGCACACGGCCCACCTGATGGAAAGTGGTTACCGTGGCCTATGGACGCGTGCAACACCAGGGGCGTCACACTCGTGCTGCCGACCCTGAAGAAACCTTCTAACGCCCTTCTTGAAGTGCTCCATATTGTAGTCGCTTGGGAAAACCACCGCGGGGAGTTCATTCCACAGCTTGAGTGTGCATGGGATGAAGTTCCTTTCATACCTTTCATACCACTTCTATTAATAAGGAACCTATACCCCACCCCCCGTTACTGTAGCCTATCCTACGATATGTGCAACACCATGGTTAGGAATAAGGAATCTTTTAATGCTTTTCTTGAAGGTTCCTATAGTACAGTCGCTTGTAAAAACCACAGCATTGCACTGCCTCAGGTTGAACGTGCGATAGATGCGTGGATGAAGTCCCTTACAATAATTTGATTGCTCATTTGCGTGAAACTTTATACTGGTAAATGACGTCACAAACGTATTTGACCAGCAACAGTATCAAGCTAACATGTTTTATGATGTTATAAATGAGTCCAACAATGTTTTTTACAGGAAAAAAATAAAATAATGAAATTAGATAGTCGACAAAAAATATACTGCAGTGCCTCAGGGAATTTTATTGTTGGTGCTCTCCGCCCAGGGTGAGTGCGACAATGCAAAAACAATGCAGGTGCACGTTAGTTGATCTGATTTTCGCGGGATCCAGTTAAGTCATAATATAGTTTTTAAGCATGTGTGGCGTGACGGTAGTGAACATGACTGCACAGGGGGTGCGGGTACGATTCTGCTCAGTGAAAATGTAATATAATGTACCTATTGCGTTTTTCTATAGATTATAATGGAAGAATTTCGGGAATAATTCAATCATCATCATCCTCCTTGCCATTTCCTGGTTAGGTACGTCAAAAGTTTCCACTTTGAAGCCCGACTCCGCTGACTATTTTTGATTGGTTTGTTCACCGTGCCAGGTAGGTCAGACCTACCAACACCTAGAGAAATTGGTCTAATTGTAAAAACTGTAGGTATTGTGTGACTATAAAAAAGTGAAATTTGACTATTTATACCCTTGATTAATGGCTCTTGGTGGAAGTCATTACATAAATAAAAAAATTAAATAAAAAATCAATTATTGCCAAATAGTATGTAACAATGTGAAGTATTATACTATGCTATGACCTCACACTAGGCAAAACTTATTGTTGCAAATATTGATAACACCACCATTACACATAGATACCACCATTTTAAGGCCAATAGCATCAGAAATGGTGGTCTTACCATCTAGAGGGGTGCAGTCAATTTTATTTGACCATCCTTTCATTAGAAACTAACATGGGAAAGCAAAAAATCTGAAAGGAATGCTTTACCCTGAGAAGCGGAATGTAAACAAAATGCAATCAAAGAGGGGGTACCAATCGATCTATAGAACTTCTTTTATTCAGTATTTCCGACTCAATGCAATACACATATACAAAAAAATGTTTGTGCTTGACTGTACCGTGTAGTGTGTGGCTACCCGCATTGTCCTGTGTGGCAGGCGGACGCGGACCAATACACCAACATATTGGACCAATCGACGGCTAATATACGTTGGCTCACCACCGAGCCAATTAAGCGGTTGGAATAAATAATGAAGGTTGTACTAAAATCGAGTTTAAAACAAAATGGTCTGAGTGAAGTGTAGGTATTTTATCTTCCCTTCAGCTTTATTAGAGACTAGTGGCCGGCTGTGGCTTCGTACACGTGGAGTTCGTTTTACCCTCTTAGGGATTTAGTTTCATGAAATCGGTTCTTAGCGGATGTCTACACCCCATATGGCACGTACCTGCGAGATTTTAAGTTTGTAGGTGTTATAGTTTCTGCGATTTCGTAATTAATCAGTGAGTGGTATTTAGCTTTTAAATATAGATTTGAAGCAGCTTGTTAATTGTTCAAAAGCGGGCCTAGAATTTTCCCGGGACCATAGCTAAACTTTCAGGATAGAAAGCTCCGTACGATTCGATTCTGACATAATCACCTCACGCGTTTATCCTGGGTAAGATACTCGAGAAGATGTCCGTTTCCACGGCTACGAGCCCATACGCCCCGTAAGATTGACCCCGTATTAGGTTTTAGTACCCATTCGCCCCTTGAAATATTAGACATACCCATACGCCCCTGTACATTATGGTACTTTGGTCTTGCCGTTACGACTTGTCTATCCGTACTCTTTTACTTCTAAACTAAGATATGAATACTAAGGTAAGAAAAGGGGCGAATGGGCACCTCAAAAAATATTAAATTAATTATGTGTTCATTGGTTCCTTCAAAAGGGGTAAATGGGCTCTAAAAATCCACCAAATTTACATTTATTTATTGATGAGGCCAATCTTGCGGGGCGTATGGGCTCGTAGTCATTTCCACGTGTACAGAAAGAATGGTAATGAGATATGCGGTGGTAGGGTACACCATAGGTAAGGAAAATGGCAACGCTGCTCTTTCTTTCATTATTAAAGAATCGGCCTTACATTTGAGGAACGGGATTCAAATCCTGCTCATTCCTAACACAAGCGATTTAGCTTAGCTCGGGGATTTAGGAAGAATACTAGTACTATTAGCATTAGAGAAGACAGTAAGAGAAGAGAAGTCCCTCCTCCTACAGTCCCGGGTCCTTTAAGCGGGGCGTGAAAAAGCATCTGATGAGGCCTTCAAGCTGAGTGCGTGCGTGACGAGACGAGAGGTACGTGTCTGTAATGGTGACCCTCTTTTCAGAGACTTTGCCTTCAGCTTACCATCAGGCGAGGCGAAGTCAAATTGACGTGTCCTATATAAAAAAAAGTAAACATACAGTCCATGACTAAGTTCCCGCTTGACGACAATAGGCTCGCCCACGTGGAACCGAAAATCATAGTTTACGAAATGTGAGTGTTACTATACCTCTGCCTACCCTTTCTGAGATTTACAGGCTTCAGTACATGAATGTATAATTTCGGCTACTAACATTCTGTTACACTAACTTATAAACAATGTATTCTCCGCAAAAATCTGAAGAGGAAAATACATTATCAAATGATGGTTGTCCTAGCCATGATTACAATATGTATTCCCTAGTGACGACCGGTGACAGGGGTAGTGAAGCTATGAATATGAAACGCGATGGGAATACTTCGCCTATCCCAAAGTAATTCTATGGCTTATGACGTAATACAGGATAAAAGCTTTGGTTTACTTCCGAATATATTTTTCTAAACCATATCTATTCATCTCGAAGTGAAAGGAATTTATATTTTATATTGATTCGTGAGAAAAGAAAATTTATATGAAAAAGTTTCTGAATATATTTTTATGATGTGATCAATTTTGAAGGTATTTATTATATCACGGACAAGGCACGCCAATTTGACTCCACCTCGCCTCATGGTAAGCCGAAGGTAAAGTCTCGGCAGAGAGAGTTTTATTTAGTGTGGGTGTCATTTTTAATCGTGTTTGCATTGGATGCACTTTTGAGCACGACTTTCACCTATTGATAGCTTGTCTTCTAAGGGACTAACTGCCTCCCCCTCCTCCAACTTTGAGAGCAAAAAATCCCTATTTATATCCACTTAAAACGTCTTGATGTATTTGCTGTGTATGTACAGTCTTCATCGTCATTCAGTCTCGAAGTCTGGCATTCGCTTTACCAGCCCAATTGCGAATTTGACTGAACTTCAATATTTTTGGTGAAACGACTGCCCTCTGACCTCCACAACCCAATCGCAATATCAAAGCATTGCAGCTAGACCTGTTGTTGGACTCTTTGGGGCTCCAACATCATACTCGTATTATGTACAATGTACAGTAACCCCCTGGAATATCGCTATTTACCCGGGTTCATGACTGAACTTTATGAACCAACTACATATACATGACATAACATATTGTGTGAATCACATTTCCAATAAAAACACATTACCACTCCTTTGCGTTGCGCAGTCGGCTAAAAAGACCCCCAATCAACTGACTTGACTTCCTTCATAACATCATGCCCTTTGGTATTAATCGTTCTGAATTATTTAGTAGGGTCCGGCTTGCAGTGCCCCATAGATGTCTTCCTTATGCGATAAAATCACTAAGGGCCCCCAGGTGTCACCGCACTGGGTCAAACTTCACCCTTATTTCACAAATATTCAATCTCAGGCAAAAATGCTGTGAACACAAGCATGTCTTGTTAAACTTAAAGATTTATTCACTTCTACAATAGGTGGAGTATTTTTGGGAGTCTGACCAAATTTTATTAACCTAATTACTAATACGAAAATATTAATTTTTATCAATAAAAATGTCAATCCGTTTTGCTACAAAGACGATTTGCTACTTAAACGTATTGCTGAAAAGACGTATTAGGCAGTTGTATGCCTGCTATTTAGACGTATCAATCGTAAAAGCGATTCAATCTCATCAATTAAATCACACCAAAATTATCGTATAACTGTATGGAATAAATTTAATGCGAATCAAATTTTTTTGTGTTTCAATTCATACCTGCGTTCAGCCTCCGACTTTTAGCGGATGTAGTGGAACGTTTCACTCTTCAGAGCGGGTCCTCCAGCAAGGACATCAAATTCCTATTCGGAACAAAAGACAACATCTTTTCTCGCGAATCAAACTTGGTGCCATTTTGTTGTTGTTTTTGTTTTTATACCTCATAGGTGGCAGCCCAGCGCATGGTCCACCTGATGGAAAGTGGACACCTAGGCCTATAGATGTGTGCAACACCAGGGGAATCACACTTTTATGTTTTATATATGTAAGACTTTATGCCTACGTCTTTCATCAGGCCCTTTTCTCTATCAAGAAATGTATATGATTGTTACAAGTACAAAGTTTCCTGACTGTTGAGACCGCAAGTGTAGCAGCAATAAATCTCGGCCGCGTTTGTGACATCGTCGATTTGTTACTCCATAAAGTTTCAGTAATAACGTTATTATAACTTTATTGTGCCGTTATTCGGCTAAATTAATTACTGCCTGGATGTGACACTATTATATTTGGAGAGACCAGTGATCGAAAACAGACGATAATTGTGTATTTTATAAATAACATCGTTCGCTAAAGCATAAAATAATCACAATTGCTAATAATTAATACCGTGATGAAGAACCAAATATAAATACGCCAAGGGACGTCATAGTTTTTGGTTTGTGGAATTCTTGTCTCTTTCTCTGTACTTATCTCTGTTTGTTTATTTTGATGGACACAAAAATACTGAACGAATTTTAGCGAATTTTTTAGAGGTCTTAGACTCCGAATCTGCCGTCAGTCTATATAATTGCAATAAGTTGACTGGAACCGGAGATATGGCTTAAAATCCCTACTTCCCTACTAATATTATAAATGCGAAAGTAACTCTGTCTGTCTGTCTGTCTGTCTCACTTTTACGACTAAACCGCTGAACCGATTTTGATGAAATTTGGTATAGAGGTAGGTTAGACCTTGAGAAAGGACATAGGCTATGTTTGGTCGCGATAACCGACATCCACGCGGGCGGAGCCGCGGGCAAAAGCTAGTAGTTCATATATAGAAACCCGGAGCCGCGGGCATCAGCTAGTTAAGACTATAAATATAAAATTTTCCAAGTAAATCACTGATACGTCTTTATGGGTAGTTTCAATAAAACGGTTATTGGTTTTCCAGCTCCAAAAAGGAATGTGCATCCAGCTGAACATTGTGTGTGATAAGTTCGACGCTTCTGATTTTTATAGCTTTATTTATGAGTATTTTTATTGAATAGGTTATTACCTCGAGAATTATTATTGATTTTGATTTGATTTTTATTATGATTACATACAATTCCATACACCATGACCTCCCCCCCTCCCCCCACCATGATCTGTAGGCCTAAGGCAATCTCATCTGCAAGTAGTGTTCTTCTTCCAAGCACAAAAGACGGTTGCATCCAAAATTTTACTTTGGAGTCTGGTATCCGGTGTCCCACTCGGCTTTCATGGGAGCGACTGTCATCTGACCTTCTCAACCCCGAGAGGTTTATCCTTTGTCCATCAAACAGTAGGTTGGCTTGCAGGTAAGACTGGCCCCATACACTTATAAAACCAAAAAGAAACTGCGGAATTTATGGAATTATACACACGTACATATTATTCACGCTTGTAAATCCCTGAAGGTAGACGGCACCTACATATCTTCAACTATGATATTTATTCCCAATTAATAAATCGAATGATACTTGAAACATTGACACACATACTAAAGATAATATTAATAAACATGAACCATTGACATAACCAACAGCTCCTGGCCTAAAACTGTGTCATGTCATGCCACAGGCTACATTTGCAATACTGCTCCTAAAATAACTAACTGCTGTGTTTGATACAAGGTTGACTAAACCATTAAGAAAATACAGGACCATGTTAAATATTTATATCACAACAAAGGACAATGTCATCTCCGTTACTGCTCAGCATTAATATACTTGCAAATAGTGTTTTTTTTTTTAAGATAAGTCTCGTGATGGTCAGTGAAAAGGACATTCTCTGAGAGGAGAGTTCCATGGGGACTTTGAAGACATTAAATTAAAATGCACGTTGAGAACAAGAGGAAAAAACAAACTTCTGCATTTGGTAAACGTAATACTGTTGTAATTAAATTAAAAATGATGCAACTTTATAAATTAGTAAGTTGTCGGTGGTGCATACGTGCATAAGGCCAAAGTACAAAAAAAAACATTTGTATTAAATTTAGATTTTTGCTTATATAGCAACAAAATAATCTAAGGTATACTTTTGATAGTCTCTGTGGCGTAGCGGTAGTGAAAGCGGCCGGCACGCAGGTGGTGCGGTTTCGATCCCCGTTCAGGGGCCCTAGACAAAGTGACATTCTATTGATGGAATCGCGCTGAAGCGAACCATTTTTAAGGTTTTAACCATGGATTTCGGGACATTGCGTTGGTTATAGTAATATTGATAAGTTAAATAATGTATTTCGAGTTACAAAGACTCAAATTTCATACAAAAAATATAGTTATATTAATGATTTATGTCAATTTCATACTACAATTAGCGATTCCACTGGCGTTTTCGCCAATAGAATGTCACTTTGTCTAAGGCCCCTGTGCAAATATTTGTTTCTGTTCGTGCCTCGGAGAGACGTTTACGAACATCTATAGCAGTCGTTACGGATAGCTGGAGCCCTCACAGTCCAACAACTGTTCTAGCTGCAATGCTTCCATTACCATTGGGTTGTGGAGGTCATATGGCAGTCGCTTCACGGAAAATATCGAAGTTCAGCCAAATCCGCAGTTAGACTGGTAAAGCAGACGCCTTACTCCAAAGCGAAAGCTTCGGATGCGACTGGAATTAACGCTAAGATGAAGAAGAGTCTAAGAAATACTTTTATCAAAGAATAAGTAACTTTAAACCTATTATGTAGAAGACACTGATTCAAAAATTGTGTTTCCAAAAATTGCGAACGGTTTTACGTTTCAGGATGTGAAATGATAACTAGACGCCAAAGGCAGTTAAATTCACTGAAAACCTCATTTAGACGTTTCAGTAAAATTAACATGCTAAGCTGTGAAGAGCTTTTAACGGCCTAATTAAATGAAAATACCCTCAGTTTAAACATGAACAGGATTCCTAATTATTCACCGTTCGTTATTTCATCAAGTAACATAGGATTCACCGTTTTCGGAAATGTTTTAAGTGGAATTTTAATCAAAATGTGATGTATTATCACAGGGAATATACATTTTTGGTGTTCAAAATGGTAGATCTAACGCCAAATATTGTTATGGTACTATTGGGTGTGTGGCAACACTACGGCTAACATCTGATTGCATTTCGTCCCGTATTTATTTAAATTTTTAATTAATAATTTCCATAATCAGGGCTATAATTCGTCACGAAACACATTACTACAATAATAAAAGTGTAATTAGGTAAAAAAGTGTGTGTAAAGTGTAATAAATCAGTGAAAATAGCGTCCAGCTGATTTTGCTCACCGGCTAAATGTCAATGACATCGCGTACATATTTGTTTTAATTTGTGATCTTTGTCGTCTCTTTTATTACAGTTTACAGTGATTTTTAAACAGGTAATCGCACCAATTACCACTAATTATCGTATTAGTTTACATTAGTAGCGTATTCAATCCATTTCGTTTTGAGGTTACATATTTATTTGTGTAGGGTACATATTGATCAAACTGCTTTTTGGTATTTAATCCACTATAAATATATAAATCTATTAAATCATAATGCCAGTCACACGTAGCATGTCTTCTGCACGCCGTGATCAGGCTAAATTAGATAATATATTGAAAAAACTTGACCTTACATTGAAAGAATTGGATGCATCCAAAACGCTGATTGAACAGTTGCATAAGGAAAGGGACGACAATGAAAAGGAACTACTGGATAACTTAAATAAATATGACTTAATAAAAAAGCAGATGGCTGAGCTGCATACAGAGCATAGGTTAGTGTTAGATGAGCGGGATAGATTGCACAACATTGTGGCTGGGTTTAGGGAGTGCAGCGACGAGTACGAGCAGGGCCTCAAGCGCATGTCGGTCTTAGAGCAGGAACTGCAAGAAGCCCACCACCACATTACCCACCTTGAGGCCGAGAAACGTGACACCGTAGTATCCCATACCCATAGCTTGTTTGAGGAGTTAGTCGGTAGTGTGCCCAGCCTTGTTTCTACTGAACCTAGCTTAGAACCCACATTTACTATAGACTTAACAAAGGATGATACCTTAATAGCTCATACTCCCAATCCCAAGATGGGCATAGTTGAGTGCAGTAGAAACAAACTTAAGAAATATATAAAAATTAATAAATACATAAGAAAAACTCAAAAACTTATTAAAAGACAAAAATGTATATACACCAAAGTCAAATATATTAATGAGAGAAGGCAATTAGGCGATGAACTTGATATGTACTCATTATTAATTGAAAAAAACACCTCTGAACATAATAATAATGTATTAAAGCTAGAAACAGAAATTAAAAACTTACAAAAATCACTAGATATAATGACCAACAAGTATTGTAATGTTAAAAGTGAGTATCAGGAATACATTCTGGCCATGAGGGATCTGATGAGACCTAATTCTGCATTAACATCTAAAGACAATTCACTCAGTCTTCACCCAGTCTGTAAGTCCTCACTGACTTCACATATAAGCCCTTCACTTAAGGTAAATGATAAACCCAGTAGTTCCTTCACCGAACATAATAATGGAAGTTCTGAAGTAATGATGTTTTGTGATGAATTGGGGAAATCAATGGGCCAGTTACTAAGTTCATACTTAGGACAAAATGTTACTAATTATTGTATGCCGGGTTTAACTTATTGTAACATTGTTAAAAAAATTAAAAATTATAGTTTAAACAGCAACAATACAATTGTAATTTTAGTGGGAGACAGGGGAAATGCGGACAGAAATGCAATTATGAACTGTTTTGAATTGCTTAGCTCGTTAGATGTAAAAAATATAATTTTATTCACACTCCCATATAGCCGTAGCTTGTCACAGGCAGAGAATAATATTAGACACAAACTTAATCAGACAATACATACATTAATATTTCATAATTCTAGTAAATTCCATTTAATTGATATAAATTTGTATGTAGAAAATAAAATACTATTGACTAAAGACAAATTCTATTTAAATAGATTTTTTAAAAGACAGATAGCATCTTCGCTATCTTTTTGTATTAAACAATCAGCCAAGAACTTGGCTAAACAAACTGCTTTTTTTGAGCATAATTATAATGACAATGTTTGTGTTGCGACCTTGGAATATGTTCCAAATAATAGTGACAATCATTTAAATTTAATTCTAGGACAATAGAGGAAATCTCTAGCAAATTAATTTTAGGGACTAAGGAAAAGCCTGCTTTTATGAATATTATTCATCAAAATATTCAGGGTATTTCTGGCAAAGAGCTGCAACTAGAATTATTTTTGAATGAAAAGCATATTCATGTACTCTGTGTTACTGAACACTGGTTAAAAAAACATGAACTATTAATTAGTATTGATAATTATAAAATAATTAGTTCGTTTACTAGAGATTCCGCTACGAGAGGTGGGTCACTCATCTTAATTAATAATAAATTAAAATCTAAAGACAGAAAAGATATAGTAGCACTCTCTAGTGAGCGAAATATTGAACTATCATGTGCGGAGCTTGAGCAATTTATTATTATTAGCGTCTATAGACCTCCTTCTGGAGATTACAACCTGTTTGAGTCTATTATGGAAGAAACCTTAAAAAAGATATATAAATGTAAGAAGACGGTAGTTGTATGTGGCGATTTTAATATTGATATTTTAGAAAACTCACAGAAAGCGGTAAGGTTCCTTAATCTTTATAATCTTTTAATTTACAAAATATTTTCTGTGAACCAACTCGCATCACACCCACAACAGCCACCTGCTTGGATAATTTTTTTTCTGACATTGATGTAAAAGATAAATCTATAATAAATTTTATAAAGTCAGATCATACAGATCAGTTAGCTAGATTTGAGCACCAACATGTTCCATTGCCAAAAAATATTGTGTGTAGACCAATCACAACATACAGATTAGAAAAATTTAAAGAAAACATTAACAATAAAATACCTCTTCTGGAGTTGAACCGCGATGAAAGCCCGAATGATCTTTACAGAGATTTGTTCGGAGTAATAAACTACGAATTTAATAACATTTTCACAAAAAAAACAATAAACGTAAATCAACTCAAAATTAAATTTAGTGATTGGGCTACACCTGGAATCCATAAAAGTAGAAAGAAACTATATGAATTATACGAGATAAAGGCATCTACAAATGAGCCACAAATAATTGAACAAATTAAAAGGTATTCAAAGCTGTTCAAGAGAGTCTGTTCAATAGCCAAATCTAATTATATTCGGGCTAAAATAGAAAAATCTGATAATAAAATAAAGGCAACATGGAACATTATTAACAAGGAAACCTGTAAGACAAGGTCACGTGATCGATCCTTCGAGTTGGAAGTGGATGGTGAGCACATTAATACTGATGCTGCAGTGGCCAATGCATTCGAATCTTTTTTCACAAATGTCGCAACTACAACTACAAGTAAATTAAATTCTTCAAAAAATGTAGCTGCTTCTCTTCTTAAATCTAGTGTTGATAAATGTAGTGTTAACTTTAATTTTCAGTATATTGACTCTGAAACCATATT
This sequence comes from Eilema depressum, assembly GCA_914767945.1. Classification (NCBI taxonomy): domain Eukaryota; kingdom Metazoa; phylum Arthropoda; class Insecta; order Lepidoptera; family Erebidae; genus Eilema; species Eilema depressum. The sequence continues at coordinate 3,638,844 of OU612021.1, forward strand.
TAAAACTTTTAAGCAACTGAATATAAAAAAGACTGAGGATCTTTGGGGCATTTCAACCAATATAATAAAACCAATAATGCCCGCTATTGCGCCTTATCTTGCATTCATATTCAATAAATGTATAGATGAAAACCAGTTTCCTACTCTTATGAAGTACAGTAAAATCATTCCGTTATTCAAAGCAGGGGAAAAAAGTGATCCATCCAATTTTCGACCCATCTCTATACTCCCAGCCCTTAGTAAAATTTTTGAAAAAATTATTTTTAATCAACTGCTTTCACATTTTACATTTAATAAATTACTTCATGAGAAACAGTTTGGGTTCACTAAAGGCAGAAACACGACGGATGCAGGAGTTGCACTCGTCAAACATATATTTGATGCATGGGAGAAGAAGCAGGATGCCATTGGTATTTTTTGTGATTTATCAAAAGCTTTTGATTGTGTTGATCATGAGACTTTGTTATTGAAATTAGGTTATTATGGTGTTTCTAATGGCTCACTTAGCTTAATAAAGTCTTACCTCAATGGCAGAGTACAAAAAGTCAACATTAATGGCACCGAATCTTCTGGCGCCCCTTTAGTCATGGGAGTACCCCAGGGCTCGATATTAGGACCCCTTTTATTCTTGATATATGTAAATGATCTTCCTTACTTCACTAAAAATCTTTGTGAAATAGTATTATTTGCAGATGACACATCATTAATTTTTAAAACTGATAGACAAAAAGTAGTACTTGACGATGTGAATAATACCCTTTCCGAAATATTGCATTGGTTCACAAGTAACAACTTGTTACTCAATGCAAAAAAAACAAAATGTGTAAAGTTTACTATGCCCAATGTAAGACAGATAGATACTCATATTGTAATGAACAATGAATCAATTCAAGTAGTTAATACCACAGTTTTTCTGGGAATAACTCTAGATAGTAAACTGCAATGGGGTTCTCATATCACAGCCTTGGCAGGAAAATTTAGCTCAGCTGCCTATGCGGTTAGAAAGATAAGGTCACTAACGGATGAGGAAACGGCACGATTAGTTTATTTTAGCTACTTTCATAGCGTTATGTCATATGGTCTGTTGCTGTGGGGCTCAGCTGCCGATATTGAGACTGTTTTCATATTACAGAAACGCGCGATACGAGCAATCTACGGCCTCAGACCCCGTGACTCGCTGAGAGAAACATTTAAAGAAATTAATATATTAACGGTTGCTTGTCAATATATTTACGATAATATTTTATACATACGGAAGAACTTAAATCTTTTAAAAAAAAACTCGGACACACATGATTATAATACGAGAAATAAAGATAAACTAGCAGTGCCAATACTCAGGCTTCATAAGGTTGGTAATTCATTTGTAGGCAACAGTATAAAAATATTCAATAAAATTCCTCAGGATTTGGTTGACATGCCACTTAATATTTTTAAAATAAACGTGAAAAAAAGTCTAATGGAAAAAGCTTATTATAAAGTAGAAGAATATCTTAATGATAAAAATGCATGGTCAACCTAATCACTTTCTTGCCCGCACATTGTAAATTGTATAAAAACCGTATTAAAAAATAAATAAATAAATAAAAAGGATAATTGAGTTCTCTGAGTTTCTTGCTGGTATCTTCTCAGTAGAACCAACTACCGAACCAGCGAAAGAATCATTTTCAAATGGTTTACTTTAATTTATTTAATATCTTATTTTTTGTTCACATACTTCTTGACACAAATTGTAATATTTTGACGTTCATATGTGCTCTATATGTGCCTAAATTGAATAAACGAAATTGATTCTTTGATTCTTTGATTCTTTGATTCCGAGATCGACCGCATACGACAACGATACACGTATGCAGCCTTAGAGTGTATACTGTAAGTATGCAGCAGATACAACATACCCATTACTTGTTAAACTCCGATACGGATAAAGGGGACCGGCGAGAAGCCGCAATGAATTACACGCATGCTGCTGCGTGCATCGGCAGTTGTCGTATGCGGTCGGCTACGGAATCATACCTTTACTCAAAATGATAGATCTATCGCTAAATATATCAATTATTGTCCTCAGAATATGACTCCACGCGTCATGACATGACTAGATATAAGTTAGAAGAGATTAGCGGAGATCTTGCAGATCTGATTTGCTTTCTCTTTGCCCGCTCATCATTGAGCTACAAAGCCACGTATTCAGCATTTGAAATTCTCTTATACAACCATCTTGAGGCGTTGGTGGGCATTCCCCCTGTAACGAACTGGACGCGGATTCAAGTCCCGTCTGAGCATTTCACTTTTTCCAATCAAAATTGATTTAAATAGCATACTGATTGGTTTTTATCTTCGTTAGTTTGTTAGCTGTTTTCTTAACAAATATACAAAATTTCATCAAAATTACTCAGGCGCTTAGAAGGAGTTCAGTGATACGAGTATAGGTATGCACATACAGTATTTGACACCTGCAAGTGTTGTTATTTTTCAAAAGTGAAATCATATCTATAGGTAGCTAAGTGGATATTTTAGAAGTTTTTATTTTCATGTCGATGACAATATTTCACTTCCTCTATTTTTCGTCCAATGCTATCTGAAATTAGTTCTGCCAATCTAATTTTATAAGTTTAGTTGTAAAACGAATTTCTCTGATGAATTCATCATTCGGAATTCGGACCAGCAGTACTTCTAAAATTTTCAAATGGCTCTTTCCTTAGACAACTTTATTCATTAAATTTTCTTGGAGATATAATCTATTTGACACACCTGGCGGTTGCCGGGACTTCCCCCGATCTGTTATTAATTGTTCAACGAATAATTTATGAGATGTAGCGATCATCGGTACGGATTATTCGTTATCTCACCATTAGGGCTCTGTCGTTAGGGGAAGTTAAGTTTAGTCTGTGTTATGTCAATGATTTAGATCCTGAACTAAAAAAATTCAATCTCATTGGACAATAACTACACACAAGTTGGCATTCACAATGTGGCAATTCTGCGTCTCCTGGGAACGCTCCCACAAGAGGCTTGCGATGCTAAGGAATTCCATGAATTTTAGGTTTAGGTAGTTTTATTGAATTTGTAGATAGTCATGTTTCATTAGTTCTGCAAGTATGGAGTTCTTCAAGAAGGGCATTTTTAGGTGTTTACAGGGTCTGTAGCACAAGTGTGACGGCCTTAGTCTTGCACATATTCGACGACGCTGTAACAGCTGCAGATACAATGGGCCATGTGCCACGTGATGGCGTAATGGGCCACGTGAAAAAAATTGTATACCACTAAAGTGGCATACAATTTTTTTTTATACCACTTAGGTGGCAGACAAGCACACGGCCCACCTGATGGAAAGTGGTTACCGTGGCCTATGGACGTATGCAACACCAGGGGCGTCACACTCGTGCTGCCGACCCTGAAGAAACCTTCTAATGCCCTTCTTGAAGAACCGCATATTGTAGTCGCTCGGGAAATACATCTTTGTGCCTGTGCCCATGTTAAGAATTTTGGATTCGTCTGAACTTTAATATTTGTATCATCATAAATATTAAGTAGTGGTGTTTTTAGCAACAAAATAAATATTTTCAAAATGTATCACATTCAATGCTTAAGTAACTTTCTGTAATAATACTTGCCTTTTGCTATGTTCAAGACAAAAGTATACCAGGTATTAAAACAACAAAATTTAATATCTCTATAGGTAACGTGTAATCAGAGCATACAAATACCTATTACCTTATAGAAAAATAAAGCAGTGACCTTCTCTCTTTTGTAATAACTTGCCGTGTAGAGGTTAATGGATGGCCTTCATAAAAAATTAGCAAGTCATGTCGTGTCATTGACCTCGATAATCACGAATCAACGAATATGAAACTTAGACAACTTGTGTTTGTTCTATTTTAACTTATTTTTGTTATTTGAGCCTTTATTTTTATATTTACACTTGTCCCGAAACCGATACTCCAAAATAACCTTTGATTTCACCAGGATTGACTCTGTAATAATGATCAAGAATACAGTTCATAACAATATACCGTCGTCCTCATCATAGCGTTAACGCGGATTGTATTCAAAGCGTGTTCTTGGAAACCTTGCCTACTTTTTCCTTTGACTTGACTTATTTCAGTGACCTAAATAGGCTGAAATCAGCGTGAGTGTGTCGCCCCTGGTATTGTACGTCCATAAGCCACGGTAACCACTTTCCATCAGCTGGGCCGTGTGCTTTTTCTACTTACGTGGTATGACAAAAAATTAAACATTTCGGCATTTGCAAAAGCGACTGTCATATGACCTTTCAACCCGAAAAGAAAGTGCATCAGAGCCTTCGTCGTTCAGTAACTGCACCGGCTGAAAGATGACGTCAGCAGGAGCCACAAAGATCTTCGAAAGACCCATATACCTACCGATCATAATAATGTACTGGAAGAATCAGAATCAAATTTCACGACCGCAACGCGAATGCAACTTAAAATCGTTTGATGGTTTACGGTAAATTTACCAATGAGATATCGTATCGGATTCATGGCTTGTAAAACTCGATGAAAGGGATACCGGGCTCTATTGCCGACTGAAAAATGATATTCATACATTCATTTCAATGTTCAGAGATAAAATGAGGTTTCAGTTTTTATGTTCGAACTAACTGTGGTTTTATATTATACAGTTTTTAACTCTGCCTGGACGGAAAATACTCTTAATAAGTTGGAGGAGGCAGGAAATTTTACTGAAAGGAAACTTTACTTTATTTTTAAAAAGAATAAAGTTTGTATTCAAAGGGTTTCAGAAACTCGATGTCGAATTCGGCAATCGAACCGGTAACTAAAAATAGCATCCTGTACTTTTATGGCATAAAGCAATAGGGTCAATTATAAGGATCAAATCTTTCTAACAAACGTGATAAATTTAAATGTAAGGAAATTCATGAAAAGCAAACTTATTAATTCTAGTAATAATTTATACCTTTCCACTTATAGTAGGTATGTAAAAGTAAATAGTTTGGAAAAGTATAAGGGGTGTTTTTTTATATTATTAGTACAAAGTTAATATTTTGAAGTAGCTTTCTCCTTTAGAACATTCTAGAACATTATAAGGGCAGTTAAGTACACTTTACAGCACCATAAGTGGCAGTAATACCCATATCTGAGTATTTATATTCACATTGCTCATACGGTTATCGACTTGACTTCTCATGTTAGTGTGTTCAAATAATAGTAACATTACGAACACGAGACTCTCTTAATGGAACAGTGGTAAAAATTTATTGAGGTTGCTATTCATGGGGCCTTGGGGTTGACTTTATAGACAACCAGAGTCTATAAGTAAAGGGTCAGAGGATAACCCTTAAATAGAAATTGGCCACAGGTTCATCCGATAGGAAATTTTGAAAAGCAGATTGCTTCCAAATTTCATTTAGGTACTCTATATTCAAATCGATTGAGATTGAAAAAAGTGAAACTTTTAGACGGGACTTCAACTCGCGACCAGGCCCCTGAGCTACCGAGCCACGCCTTGAGTATTCTAAATTGTCCTATTTTCTTCTGCTACTTTTGCCATAAAAAATATGTAATTTTATTGTAAAAATGCATGCCTCTCCACCTTTTTTTTTCATTTTTGTATTTTTTAGTATATAGCATAGTTTAGTATATATTTTATAACCAACTATATTTTATCTTTATATAACAGGATTGATAAATAGATGAATGAATAACACTGTTAGACCAGATAAGAGAAGAGACATATAATTGTTCAATAACAAATTCTTATATCGTGAACTTTTTAAACATTTTATTACACCTCGTACTCGTATATATCCTACCAAGTTTCACGCCAGCATACCACAAATAAGCGTAAAATTAATAACACATAGCACAGATATTAAAATCTTTTTAGGGATTTTGTAGATGCCAACATAAAAAAAGAAATATGGCTAATTGAAAATATATTTTCTTAATTAAATTCCTTGACGACATTCATGAGATGATTGGTAGGGAAGCACGTGTAATGTAGCTTTGATAGGATAATGACTGGTACCTACATCATTTTAATACTTCATTTTCAACACACTTGCTTATAAACAGGCTTTTATTTCACCGCAATTAAGCACGGAATGACACCTATTATAAAACTGTGACATTTTCATTGCTATTATTCACAAAAGTGAGTTTTAGACTTCTTTTTTTTAAATTTCATTGATTAAGTTGCTTTGTTCTTAAAAAAGTTTTGATACAAAAAAGATCGTGTCCAATATTACAAAGGAATTAATATACCTATTGCTTGCTCATTTCATGCATCTTCGTATTTTAAAAGATAATTTCAACTTGTAGTACGTGTTTAATAAACAAAACTTTCACGAAAATGTATTTTTTTTTCTCTGTGAGTATTTACAGAGAAAAAAAATCATAATTCAAATAAGTAAGTAGATGACAAGGCAGCATGGTGATAGCACCTTAGCCTGTTCCGAAAGGAACAAATAAAAAAAATGTTAGATGCGCGCGCATATTTATGACCAGTATGACAACAAATAGATTTTTACTATTGTGTTTTGATTGTGTTATGTAGTATTTTTAGTAATAATATTTTATTCGCAAGTGTGTTGAAAATAATCGTATGCCACTCGCGTGTATGGTGATTACCGTCCTCGGCTCTCTTAAGACCCTCGCCTTGCGGCTCGGGTCTCAATGTCACCTCAGCGGTAATCACCAACTTTACCATAATTTACTATTATATAGTGTTGCCGTGCTGCTGTATTGGTTCCCGGTGGAGTAGAATCTCCCATCCCATCTCTTCCTATGGGTGTCGTAAAAGGCGACTAAGGGATAGTGCTGTTCTCCATCTAACAGTAAGCATACAGCCCATGACAATGTGCCCGCTAGACGGCAATAGGCTCGCCCCCTGTTACGTAGCCCAGAAAATCATAGTTGGCGAAATGTGGGTGTTAATACACCTCTGTCTACCCCTTCGGGGATTTACAGGCGTGCGTATATGTATGTATTTATATAGTATGCTATATTATCTTGACACCGACTTCGACAAAAGTTCTGCGCGCATTTGTCTCTCAACTGTTTTCTTTGCTCCTAGAGTTAGATTATTTTTCTTACAATCTCGGATCCTTTAAGTGAAGCGCATATACACTTTTATTAAAGCTGTGAAATTGAAAACCATCTATGGAACATTATTTCTATCTACAATGGTTATCCTCATTCCTATAAAACTTCCCCTTTAATTCATCATCAGATAACGACATAATTTCCCTCCATAAAAAATGCAAACTTATCCTACTGTGATAGTACACTAATCACTCAACTGTAATAAATTAGTAAACCTTACTAGGTACATCTGCAAAACATTGGTAATTCGATATTTATTAGCAGTCGCCATAAATATCCTCACTTAGACGCATTTGGCATGCTTTTTGTTATTTTAAACTTTCGAAAGCAATTAAGAGGCGAGTCGTTCCATGGAAGTTCTCAGGAAAGGGACATTGTTTCACGACACTTATAATATGGGCCCTATAGAAATTAGTCCTACACGTGCAAGTCGTAAAGCGCTACGATTAATGGTCTATGGTGCGGACCTATGGAAGTGTTATTGTGGGAAAAGGACTACCTGCGTTAGGGACGGACGAGCGTGGCGTGGGAATGGCGACGGGTCCTTGGAAAAGGACGGGAGAGGGATGTTTGCGAGGTTGGTCGATCGCGGAGACTCGGGGCATTCGACTTCGGACCGAGGAAGAGGGCGGTTAGGAGATAACGACTTGACATCGGGAGGCCGGGGAGAGCGGACGGAACTAGGAGACGAGAACGGAGACAGGCGCGGGCGTATCGAGTAAGTTACCGTGGTGAACAAGTAGGCACCGTGAAACTCTACGACCGTGGTGAGTTACTTTCATACAATTATTTACAGTTGTAATTATTGTCGTGTTTATTTGTCATAAGTGTATTTGAGCCCCGGGCTGAGTAATTTAGTTATTCACGTTTAGTCTATATGTTGTTGAACCGTGTAGTGCGTTGATGGACGTTACGTGGTACCGTAAATGGGATGTATGTGAGAGCGTCACATATGATGAGCTAGGCGGCGGACCCGAGACTTGTCAAGCAGAGACCTGGGGTTACCTTCGTCGGGATAGCCTTGGGTTGCAGATGCTCATCTCCCCGGTAATCCGTTAACGATAGCGGCTTCATTATGATGATGGAGGAAGGTGAGCATCACGCGTATGGATGAGGAACAAGTTATAGTGCAGAGGCCGCGACCTATCGTCGTATAAAGTTAATACAACCGCCTCGGGATATCTAGGACCGGGAGTGGTTCGATTCCCTCGGGAGAACTAGCGCTGAAGAGCAGTCTCTCAAGCACAGTGGTCGGTGCAACCAGATATGCCGGGCGGAAGATTGGGGTTTGGACACCCCACGGTACGGAAGCTGTGTTGATGAAGTGCGGTAGCTTGTAAGCCGAGTTTATGCGTGTGATTGAATATATGGGAGGCAAGTAACATTCATCAACGTGCCCGATCTCTTGTTGTATATATTTTGAGTATTCCCTTTTTCGCGGTTACATTCTTTGTCTATTGAGACGGCTAAGTCCAGTGGGGAAATAACTGTCGTTGGTCGTATTTCACAGTATGTGTGCGGTTTGGCGGGGCACCGTACCACTCGCCAAAGGGCGAGTGCTGGCATTATCGACATAATTTCACGTTGAATAAGTAAAATCAAGTTTCATTCAGCTTTGGGGAGGCGGTGTACCGTCACAAATGGTGCCAGTGGACCAGGGTTCTCGTCAGAAAATGCTCTGATTCGATTCAGTGCAACGAGGTTGAACTAAAATGGGTTACTACAAAACACAACGTAGAATAATTATTTTAAACATATTATAGTCGGTCTCATAATAATGGTCCGTAGTGTAAACGGACGAGGTGACGCTACCAAGTAAGATATCTTATAATACAGCGTACATTCAAACAACGGCCAAATTTGAGTTGACATATTGTGATATATGACAATGGAAAAATACTCTGTGTTATATATTATTTAAGACCTTGCACACAAAAATGCACGGTTAATGTACAATATAACATGTTAATAGCTCCTGTAGGGGCTGGGAAGTCAGAAGGCAGTCGCCTCAGATAAACCGTTATACGGCTCGTCAAACAACATGCAAACTCTACACTTCTTACATAGTGTAAGAGCTTTGGCATGGGTGAAATTAATCTCAACTTGCAGAAGATGGCTAACCAAATATCTAAGGGGTTTTCCCAATTGCTTAGGCTATAATGATATTGCATAATGGCCTTGCCAAGCTGCCTGGGTTCGATCCTAAGGCGAAATGATGTGAAATGGTAAAAAGACGCCAACTGTGTTTTGGGTATCGCTTATCGACTATAGATAGACGAATAACCTCTGCTAGAAACTATATTAATATATAGGTAGCTATAAAGTGCTGGGTTCGAGACCTAGACTGTCATAGTTTGTATTGCTCAATACACAGTAGGTATATGGCTTTTAGAACTGCTATAGAAGATTATTTTAAACTGAAGATGTTATTGTTTTATAGCATTGTACGCTTGTGACACATTTTTTAACGATACAGCTTAAGTTAAGAATCCTCTTATGTGGGAGGTTCGCTAAATAGTCCTAAAACAAGATTGATAGCGGGTTCGAATCCCGAAATTTCAGAATACAACAGCATATTCAAATGTCGTAAACAAAGATGTTATTCGATGCGTTGTTAGGAGGTTCCGGCTTGCAACACAGAGACACAACATAAGATAACGCCCAAGACTATACTACACTTCTGCCTACCCATTCTGACATGAAACAGCGTGAACATATAAACATATAAAACATTTAAAAGAATTGGTTTTTAAATGGATGGTAGTTTAAAAGTTGAATGGAGAAAGCTACAAATTTACAACAAAAGACCTGTAGTAAAAAAGGGACTAGGCATTGTCTCACCATCTGGCGGGTATGTTTGGTACAAAACCCAAAAATAACAATAAAACTAGTTAAGGGTTATTGGGTACTATTAAAACCAAGATAATTAGCTGTTACTATTTTAAGCTATTTCAAACTAAATATATCGTTAACATTAGATATATTATGTACATGGATTACGGTCCGACGTCTGAACTCTCTTGGAACAGATTCTTTGCTCGTGTGCTTAAACATTTCAGCGATACCGGACTTCGAGTTTACTGACATAACCTGAAGGTCCACGGAAGACTCATCACTTCGTGGACATGAAAATCCAGCGTTGTGCAGTATCGAGATGCAGCGTTGCGTGCTCCAACTCGCAGAGCAGCTGCGGAGAAGGCGAGCATCGAGTCCACGGGAAGCTTCACACTGGAGGCTACTAATCGGTGATCAAATCATCTAATATCTGGTAAATCAGATATGAAGAGGTATTTATACTTTTTACCTATATATAAACTAAGCTTCATTGGATCAAAGGAAGGAAGTGTTTCATTCGTGTTTCGTACCTGCATTAGAAGTGAGTCATAAATCTATTTGTGGCGTCAATCTAACTTTCCATTTACATACTGCTTGTTTGACACCCTAAGGGGACTCACATTACAAAGAAAGATACACCTTGTAGTGTATAACTAGACGCGTGAAGGTTAACAACGTAATTCCTCAGTGAATTATCGCTTATTTAGGAAACGTTATGTGTGTTGTGTGGTGGCTATTATTTGATCGGTGATTGTAACATATATGTTTGATTATGGCATTGAGTCGTGGTTGAGTTAAACTCAAGTCGGTGATCAATTCCCAACACGCTGATGATTATTTTAGATGATTAAGTACCAAATAGTTGCGTATATTAAACTGAAATACTACAGATTACAAATGCGGTTTGAGGAGGCTACTTGTAAATTTAGAACATACAAAATCATATATGACTAGGAAACTTGAGTATGTATGGTGGATGCCAGCATCTGGTTATCAGGGGGGAATCTCGTGTTATGAATAAGGATTATCATAAACAATGAATTTGAAATTTGATATGTCCTTGGTTATTGCCAACTTCTAATAGATAGCGCATGTTGGGTAGGCACTCCGTGAGTAGTCAACCAGCATGGGAACGGGACGCTTGAGTCGTCAATAGAGAAAGATCTTGAGAGTTGAAGGATGTTAAGGTTGTATCTTTTTGTTACTTATGGCGTTTTGAGCTGTGACGTGGCAGTTCGATATATCAAGTGGGATTCCTACAAGTAAAGTAATTATTATAATAATATTCTAACTGATATTATAAGAACGTCTGTGACACGACTGAAAGTGTGATTGTTGAATCGTGGGTGGCGGGTTCGATTCTCGCTTGGAGCGATTGTGACTGTGTTTTGCTGAGAGGTTATCTACTGAACGTTTATCTGGGAAATGTCTGGATGTAGGTACTATACCTACCTCTGGAGTGTGAGTGAAATCTCATACTCGATGATAGTCCTCGAGTCTGAATTTCAGGGGGGAAAATGTGATAGTACACTAATCACTCAACTGTAATAAATTAGTAAACCTTACTAGGTACATCTGCAAAACATTGGTAATTCGATATTTATTAGCAGTCGCCATAAATATCCTCACTTAGACGCATTTGGCATGCTTTTTGTTATTTTAAACTTTCGAAAGCAATTAAGAGGCGAGTCGTTCCATGGAAGTTCTCAGGAAAGGGACATTGTTTCACGACACTTATAATATGGGCCCTATAGAAATTAGTCCTACACGTGCAAGTCGTAAAGCGCTACGATTAATGGTCTATGGTGCGGACCTATGGAAGTGTTATTGTGGGAAAAGGACTACCTGCGTTAGGGACGGACGAGCGTGGCGTGGGAATGGCGACGGGTCCTTGGAAAAGGACGGGAGAGGGATGTTTGCGAGGTTGGTCGATCGCGGAGACTCGGGGCATTCGACTTCGGACCGAGGAAGAGGGCGGTTAGGAGATAACGACTTGACATCGGGAGGCCGGGGAGAGCGGACGGAACTAGGAGACGAGAACGGAGACAGGCGCGGGCGTATCGAGTAAGTTACCGTGGTGAACAAGTAGGCACCGTGAAACTCTACGACCGTGGTGAGTTACTTTCATACAATTATTTACAGTTGTAATTATTGTCGTGTTTATTTGTCATAAGTGTATTTGAGCCCCGGGCTGAGTAATTTAGTTATTCACGTTTAGTCTATATGTTGTTGAACCGTGTAGTGCGTTGATGGACGTTACGTGGTACCGTAAATGGGATGTATGTGAGAGCGTCACATATGATGAGCTAGGCGGCGGACCCGAGACTTGTCAAGCAGAGACCTGGGGTTACCTTCGTCGGGATAGCCTTGGGTTGCAGATGCTCATCTCCCCGGTAATCCGTTAACGATAGCGGCTTCATTATGATGATGGAGGAAGGTGAGCATCACGCGTATGGATGAGGAACAAGTTATAGTGCAGAGGCCGCGACCTATCGTCGTATAAAGTTAATACAACCGCCTCGGGATATCTAGGACCGGGAGTGGTTCGATTCCCTCGGGAGAACTAGCGCTGAAGAGCAGTCTCTCAAGCACAGTGGTCGGTGCAACCAGATATGCCGGGCGGAAGATTGGGGTTTGGACACCCCACGGTACGGAAGCTGTGTTGATGAAGTGCGGTAGCTTGTAAGCCGAGTTTATGCGTGTGATTGAATATATGGGAGGCAAGTAACATTCATCAACGTGCCCGGCAAGTAACATTCATCAACGTGCCCGATCTCTTGTTGTATATATTTTGAGTATTCCCTTTTTCGCGGTTACATTCTTTGTCTATTGAGGCGGCTAAGTCCAGTGGGGAAATAACTGTCGTTGGTCGTATTTCACAGTATGTGTGCGGTTTGGCGGGGCACCGTACCACTCGCCAAAGGGCGAGTGCTGGCATTATCGACATAATTTCACGTTGAATAAGTAAAATCAAGTTTCATTCAGCTTTGGGGAGGCGGTGTACCGTCACACTACGGAACACTGAGTCGATTCTACATAAATCTTTTTCGAACAAGACACAAATAACGTAATAATGGAAACTCCCAGTAACGGACAACAACAAATCACGGCTTCACATGAACAATACCTAGGTACGTGCGGCTAAACACGTAACTACAGATTTGAACCGCTAGGTCAACATGCTTCGTGTTCCGATACTGCGTAAATCTTATGTGTGGAGCCACGAAAGTAGCGGTTTAGAAAGTTTTTATACACTTGCCTGTATGATATCTCCGAAATAGTAAGCAGAGATGTATCGACTGATTAGGAAGTCCCGTGTGATAGACCCTCTTTCCCAACTGTACCATTGATTAGTACCATTAATGGTACTACTGGGAAACTTTGTCCCACTAGTACCATTAATGGTACTACTGGGAATATTTTTGTCCCACTAGTACCATTAACGGTACTACTGGGAATCTTTGTCCTAGAAGTACCATTAATAGTACTAGTAGTATTGCTCGGGACATATATTATGTCTTGGACCTAAAGTATGCCCAATATGTGCTTTATGCGTGCAGTACACGTTACTTGAGCGTCTTTTGAGATACCATCAACTGGGATCTTTTTCATTGATTATATTATTTGTGTAAGGGCTTACCCCATACGGCCGTAGCCGTAGTTGCCATGTTTGACACCTGTAGGCACATGCTGTAAGAACATTTCGAACGATCGAACGAACTCGAAAGCTGAATCCGCGGTGATATCTCAATATCGCATGCTGTTTTGGTGATTTCACGTTGTCGAGCACATAAACATACATCACACTCATGCTCGACAACGTGACGACACCAAATTTACAGCACGCAGAATGGAAATATCACCGCGGATTCAGCTTTCGAGTTCATTCGATCATACGAAATGTTCTTACAGCATGTGCCTACTGGGTTGATTATTCCTTATAGATATAGCGTTTCACCGGGAATCACGCGACGCGATATTAAACCAATAAAATTGGTAAAGAATTTTATTTGATCTTCAAAGTTATAATAGATATCCGGGTTACAAAAAATATCGTTGCGTTTGTCAGTTTTAATATGTTTCATTTATGTCATGCCACCAATCTTAAATTTGCTGCCCGTAGGGTGTTCGTTTGATAGTCCAGCCTGCCGCTCTCTGGCTTAAAGTGCTTTTAATTACAGGGACACACGGAAACAAAGTTACTGCCGTGGCTAACGTGGCTCTGGTAGAATATCTTGAAAAACTTGACATCGGCGTTTCGCTATTATTAATTTTATAAACATTTACAATTTACTTGACATTGGCGAAATTGCGGCGATTTGCTGCAGAAGTCATTAAGAAGAAGGACAACTGTCATATGTGTCAAATATACCATACATTTGTCATTATATTCTAAAATACGCCGGCCAACGAACTGCCACTTATATAGGGGGACTGATCTAGTTAGAAATCGAGATTAGATTAGATCTGAGACCGACTGAGTATCGTCCTGGAATATGGGCCTAAGTTTTGTTCTCGCGCGGTTTTACTGGCCACATTCCTTCGTCGCCAACAATAAATATGAACACAAACCGATCTGCGCCATCGCGTGCCGAGGCAACTTAATGGACTATTAGCAACGGTTTCATGTATGGAATATGTTAGGCTTGTATGTAGAATTCAATGCATGTACCAAGGATACTATCCCGGTATTGGTTTTTCCATTCTGAGTATTGTATTAGGTTTAATTACATTTATTGAATGTTGGTTATTTTTATGAGGTTATATAACAATACGTTATGATTAAATGGTACGATAAATGGGGGTCGTGTAACTCGTGTATAAGAAAAGCGAGAAAGTTAAGTAGTTTGTGGTTATCAAATGCATGTAATATCAATCATAAGTATATCTTAATTAAGTGTTGTTGTCACGGTTCTCATTTTTAACCGACTTCAAAAAAAGAGGTTAGATATGTAGATAGATAGAGAGGAAAAAGGTTCTCAATTCGTACGCTATGTTTTTGTTGTTGTTTAGATACATTATTAATTTCAATTACGGGAGTGTTGAAACTAGGTTCATTGTGAAAGATATATTTTTAAATTTTTTTAGTCTCGCTCACATCGAACATAATTAATTCAATTCGATGCTAGATGTCAAATATTAATTAGAACTATGGAAAGAGCACTAAAAGAAAGTCAGTTCTTTATTGTCTATTTCATTTCTAACTGTTCAAAATTGTGGCTCACCATATTTACCTTTTTTATACAGATTCTCCTAACTTTTACGCTATCAGTGATGAACCATAAGTCAGGATTAATTACTTGTCTACACAGGGTTGAAAAAAAAGTGCCATGCCACGGCAGGATTTTTATACTAGGAAAAATATTGTAAGTAAACTTCCTCACTGCACCCAAGATGGGGCTAATTTATTGAATAGCGGGGCTAGTAAATAAATCTGCACTAAGGTTAACGAGAACTTTTTATTATGTGTTAAAAACTTTTTAATCTCACTCTTTAGTTTGTCTGGTATCCTGGGTATCTTATGTTGAGAATAAAATTATTTTTAGAGTTCCATACTCAAAAATCAATAACTGAACAGTCTGTGTGTCTGTTTATCTATCTTTCACCGGGTATCTCATGAACCGTGATAGGTAAGCAGTTAAAACAGTAATAACAGAGTAACATAAAATAAATATATAAGGGGAACTAATGTGCTATAGATAATATGGAACCTCTCGTAAGCGAGTCTGACTCGCACTTGACCGTTTTCTAATCTTTCATATTTTGAAAGGGAGGTATTTATTCATTTACTTTCATGATTGGAATTTACTATACAATTCACTTGTTCAACATAATTTAACATAGTTATCGGCGCAACAAACTCCACGGTGGCATTTTCCACGACGTCAATGTAGGATAACAATTCTTTAAAACGAAATGTGGACGAATGTCCATTTGTCTCATGTTAAATGTATTATTAGTTAGTGGATTATATAACAAACTTTATTATAAAAAAATTAAATCTATGTTACAATATGGTAAAAAACGACATGTAGTGTTAGGTGCACTATTTGTCGCTATATTATAATTAAGACATACAACATATGCCATAATTATAGTATCTTAGTAGTTAAGTATCCAGAACATTATATAAGTGTGAAGGTTAGTCGGTCGTCTACCCATCCATCTGCGTCCCCATTAAACTAAGGGCTTGTCCTAAGAACAATGATTCATGCGTCCCAACTTTTTGGGTTACAAATAGACGAATTACTCACTGCGAACACTGGGAACACAACAGATGTGTCCTCTACGGTGTACTATTAAAACTTACGTCATTACTAAATCGCTCCTGGCATGTGAGAGATTGATAAATATCTTACACTATCCCTACTAATATTATAAATGCGAAAGTAACTCTGTCTGTCTGTCTGTCTGTCTCACTTTTACGACTAAACCGCTAAACCGATTTTGATGAAATTTGGTATAGAGGTAGGTTAGACCTTGAGAAAGGACATAGGCTATGTTTGGTCGCGATAACCGACATCCACGCGGGCGGAGCCGCGGGCAAAAGCTAGTTTTTAATAAAAGGAAGATCTGTATTGCTAAAGATTCCTTTTTTAAATATTAGTAATCGAAATTACTAATATTATTATTAATATTAATAACCCCACGTATAGCTCAATTCTTTGTATAGGAGTGCCTTCATGTCTCGATTATATAATAGCCAAGATTCAAATCCTCTTGAGCGTAAAGTCAACACCTTAACCACTAAACAACTTGGAGGGCATTTCAAGTAAAATTAGTTTAACATTACACGAATTCATTTAATAAAGTTTTTAAAAGCCTTAACATTATACATTTTTAAATTACATTAGATGAGATAGATAAATCTTTATTGTACACAAATAAATTACAGTACATATACGGACAACACATTTTTAATCATGTTGCTCAATCTTAATCTCGTCAAATCTCATTCCATTTATTGAACTACTAGCTGTTGCCCGCGGCTCCGCCCGCGTGGAATTCTGATCCCGTTCATCGCTGATATATAGCCTATATGTTAATCCAGGGTATAACCTATATACATACCAAATTAGTAGGATTAGTAGGATAGTAGGATACCTCAAAATGCTATCATGCATCACCCTCGCTCAAGAACTTCCTTCCTACGAACCAGGTACTATAGATGCAGTGTTACTGCAGAACTGTCACTACCTAAGAGTTCAAGTTGTACTTAATGTGTGCTATTTGAACCCGGCGGTAACAAACTCAAATGTGCGGTACGCCAGTTACCTTCGTTGTTCGAACTTTGAACTTTGTAGACAGTTCAGAATAGTTTCGATTATAAACAGTCAAGGGATTTACACGGCTTAAGTGTAAGCTCCTTGGTATGTACAGACGGCCAAAGAGATAAGTATACACCTTTAACAATTTCATGTGTAAAGTGCACGAAACTTTATGTAGGTATGTGCACGGAATTTATTCGGTTAACGTGAGTTTTGATCATATTTCCGGTTCTACGTAACCTATTGCGATCAAACTTACGTAAGATTTTAAGTCTGACTAAGAATTTTCTATACGAAAATTGCATCAAAATCCGTTTAGTAGTTCTTGCGTCCACCGCGAATAAACAGATAAATGACGAGGGTTCCAAAAAAATGTGTTCAGTATCGTTAACATAACGTATCTCCAATGTACAGATACGACCATTTTTCAATTTAAATAATAGTGTAGATTAGAAAAAAGAGTATCTACACACTCACACATTTACATCAGCACTTACACTAAGATTCATTTAAATATGTTAAGAGTTACTTAAAAAAACTTAATCCTCACCTTTTCTCTGCAGCTGACTATATTAAAACGATTCTTAAAACGCAAAGATCGCGTTAAAAACATTAATCTCGTTTAACTGCGGCGTTGTTGAGTGAATGTACTTGAACACCTGTTAAATTCACTACTTGAAGATGAAAGAAAGCAGGCTTAAGCGCCAAAGAAATTGCGACGCTTCATAAACGACATGGCGGGATTAAATTTAAGAGGTCGTCTTAAAGCAAGTTCTTGTAGAGGTTCAAAGGAGACGGGGACTTCTGGGCCAAAATTGTAATGAGTTGAGATATGACTTAAAAAAAGCGGTATTTTTTTCTATTTCAAAATATTAAAAAACCAGCTCAATTGAAAGTCTGGAAGACGAGTAATCTCAAAACTAAGTTTATTCCACTAGCAAAATAAAATATCGATTACTAAAAAATATTTAAACAATATTACGTATTAAAACACTTGCATCACAATTTGATATTAAATCAATCAGAGTGAACAAAACTTAATCATTATAATAATAATAACCATTTAAAATACCAAATAATAGTGTAATAAAAATAATTTCTGAATCGATTTCCGTTAATCGATTAATTATTTCTTGTGTTTATCAACTGTATTTTTAAGCTGTGACAGCTGACAGCTCCATTTTCAGTCAATCAGTTTATTTTTATTCAATCTTCAAAATTAATTATTTTATCGAAAAATTGTATATTTACACGGCTTATGGGATATACAATTGTTTATAAAATATGTACAAAAGTATGCTATATCAGTATGCTGTATCAGTTTATTGGTTTAAATCCAATGATCAATTGACTTCTGCGTTTTGAGTATTTCCAGTTGATTTCTTGATTATATTCCCTTAACAGTGATTTCTCTTTACGGACTTCTAGCTTGCTCCTGGTTACCTTAAAGTACAATGATAAACTTGTTTACTTGTTTGAGTTTTGCTCGGTATTTTGGATTTTGACATGGATCTCTGTGTGAATTGTGGCATAGAAAATGAAGTAAATAAGGTAATATATTTCCACCTGCGCACTTCTTAGACAATACTTTAATTATTATTGAAGAAGAATAAAAGATAATTATTATTTAAAGTGGTTTTTTTTTAACATAACATCCTTGTAATATCTTTAAAATCTCTTTGTAAGTTTTCGTACATTATCCCTGTGTGAAATATAATACAGTACAATTTAAAAGTATTTTAAGATAAAAAAATGACCACTTTCTATTAAAACACCACAGAAATCACAGTTCTAAAATGTCAATTTCTCGCATAACCTCACTTTTACTAAATCTCTTATAACTCTGCTCTCAGATATCCAAAATCTGCAGAATTTTCAGGGATGGTTTAATAATTTATATGCTCTTAATTGATACCACCCTCATGTTATTACATTTTTGGCCCAAGAATGTATGAAAGCCTCCCCATCTCCTTTGTTCTTTACAATTTTATTATTTGTGTTATGCAATGTACTAGCTGAGTACCGTAGATGTTCGTATGACAACCGTTAACGAACGCTTAACGAGCTCTTCGAGGCAAGACCAGACAAATGTAAATAGCCATAATTCATGCATACAAATATTTGCAGTGTGCGGTAATCGAACCCGCGCCCCCTACGTAGCAATCGCGTTAACTACCGCCACGATCATTGAATTAAGATTTTTGCTGTAGTTGTTGTTTTTGCTTTTTTTTACCAGCTGCGAGGCCTGACTCCGATCAGACACTATTCAGGTTTGACTTCACACATTGACGATCCTTGATGTTACCATCCCCTCCCATCCCCAACCCAATCAGGTCTGGTCCTGGGGACGACAAAAAGGAACGCCTCGGCACCCCGCACTGGCACCTTCCAGGCCAGTACATTCCCTCTGCGTTCTTGAGGCGATCAAGGCCTGGCAGAACTAGACAGTATATTATGAACAATATAGAACTATCCGTAATTCTAGAACTGTCGTTTCACTAATCACTCGCTGCCTACCTCTCTGTGATCGAAGAGCTCACAGTGGCCTTCCATCAGGCGAGGTGAATTCATAATGGCGTGTTCTATTTTTAAGTAAAGCCACGAGTAATTCAAATCTCATCATACCCCAACCTCTTTATTACCAAGTCGGCTGATAGCCCCAATATGTTAAAATTACAACCACCGTTAACCGAAGCCATAAAGTATAATGAAAGGCCCCCGGGTCCCAATATCTAGTATCCCGATACAAGCCTAACCACGTAACTCATTTATCCCAATAGCCTTATCAATTTAAGTCAAGCCCTTAACATCAGATACATACGCAGACGTGATTTATTCGTTAAATTTTATGTTCGTTACCTAAATTGAAAGCTGATTAATTTTAAGGCTGCAATGAGTTAATTAAAAGCAAAAAGCTTTGTTGGAATTTTATGCGAATATTACGCATTGGCATAAAACTATTTTATATTAATGCTATCGCAATTATTTTATGTAATTTTATTTATTTGCCTATGCCGACTATTCCCTCCGCTTTGCCTTTGTTCATACCTATCTCCGGTTTTAATTAACAAATTGCGATAAAGCAAGATTTTAGACCAGACAAGAATAATATTGCCCAATATCGCCATTAGATTGTGGAGATCAGATGGCAGTCACTGCACGGAAAATATCGAAGTCAGTCAAATCCGCAGTTAGACTGGTAAAGCAGACTCTAAACTCCAAGGTGAAAGCTTCGGATGCGACTGGGATTAACGCTAGGATGAAAAAGAAGTGTTTTCATTGGAGTTTCAACAAAACATAACTTAAAATCTTCTAAATCTATAGGTTACATAAAACAGCTATTCCTCTGTGTATTTCAGTCCAGTCATCAATCATTATTACAACTCATGTTTTTATTGAATATCTTTACCCAACCTTCAACCAAAACGCGCATCCCACAGGGGTTGAGATTTCGATACAGAATATTAGATTTGAAAAAAATTTCTAAAACGTTTTTTCTGTAATAAAAAGCTCAACGCCGACAGAAACAGAATAATTTACAGAAACGCACCAAACACAGGCCGCCTGTAAATAACACTTGATATTTTAATATCTACTTGTTACATATTCATCTAGTAGGGCTGTCCGAAAGCGTTTTATTGATATTTATTACGTAATTTTTATATTTACGATATCGTATTGATGACAAATTTCCAATTTATGTTTATCGAGTGTTTGTGTTAAATTTTTTAAGGGGACGACTGTCGTTTGTTTCCTAAACCCCGAAAGGAAAGTCTGCACCAAAGCCTTTTCCTGATTTGTCCATTAATCAGCAGGTGTGCAGACTTGCAGGTGAGGTTATCTTAGGCTCTAAAGATCTCAATAAACATAAGTTTATTGAGATCTATCTTAAGATCTATGATAAGCTCTATCTATAGATCTTTCTTAATAAAAGGCTTCAAAAAACAAATTAATACTCTTTATTTTTTTGGTAATCAAAAACATTAAGCACATTAATGGCCCCATCCGAAAACCAGCGCTACGCATTCCTATCGGTATGCGTTGCATTTATGCTGAGATGGCGGCCATATTCGGGATCGCACAGTGACTACGCTTAGATTGTAAGATATTTATTTATGTACACTAGATATTAGGTAACTAAGTGGATGTTCATTGTGCGTGTCCTCAAATGTTTTTTATTTCTTTCTATTAACCCTTAACTACCTACCACCTATTTCTGGAACTTAACCACCTACGTGCGGTCCTGGAGACCGCTCATGAATAACCACCGTAAATTCGGGTTCTATAGTATCAAAAGGTTTTAAAGGAGTAAAATACTTGTTTATGTTTTAATATTTTATTTTAGACTTTTAATTATCATAAATTATAATAAAATCTTGAGATTATGTTATTATCTTTCAAGAATAGCAATTTTAACATAACAATATACTCTTCTTAAATAATGGGATCTGATTCATAAGGAACTTAAGAAATCAACTTCTTTTGGTATATTTATTTTAACTAGGACTCTAACTATTAAATTAAATAAAAAAACTATACATCAATCGTAAAAATCAACAAAATTGCAACCCCCAAACATTCTCAATTTTTCTAGTCTTCAACCTGTACAGCATACTAGACCGCATCGGATTCCACGTCACTGCAATCTTCGTCTGGCATAAACTCATCGTCTGACATCTCCTGTTGTAACCATCTTTCAATACTTTCATTGTTATAAATCATTTTTACCCGACTGCCGAAGGAAGGAGGGTAATGTTTTTCGAGACTATGAATGTTATGTATGTATGTATGTATGTATGTATGTATGTATGTATGTATATTTCTTTGGCACGCCCTACAGCCTGAACGGCTTGATGGATTTTGAAATGCGAGGTGTCAATGGATTCGTCATGATTGTATGAGTGCCACCCAGGTATATTAAAATTTTTATAAAATCAAAATGGCGGTTTTTGGCGCCAAAACGTATCTTGTCAATTTTTTTTTTTTCACTCAAACTTATCGAGTAGGGTATCAAAATGAAGGAAATTAGAAGGAGATTACAAAAATATAAACATGTTATTATATAATAACTATAAAGAATAAAATAAAACAAAATCAATGATTAATAAATAAAATTACCTACCCTCCTTTATTCGACAGTCGGGTAATTAATTTTCTTTTGGTTTATGATTGGCAAATGGGTACCTACCGCCTGCTATCCAACTTATTGCAATATTTTTAGTGGCAGACGGGATTTTTTATTTCTTAATCATTTGTTTTTCACTAAAACAAAAAAATCATGTGAGTGAAAAAAAATCACGTAACCACCTACGAGCGGTCACAGAGACCGCAGCTGACGAAATATTTTTACTTACCCTGGCCAAACGCGCGCACGTCTATACTTACCTGAGCGCTAGCGCGGTCCTGTTGGACGTGTAGAAAAGGTATATAGACACGCACTGTCCTACGACACTTACAGATCGAAATATTTGAATTTAAAAATACGTTGCGGTCTCAGAGACCGGTGGTAGGTGGTTAAGGGTTTAAAATCAATCAAGTTCATCATGTACTTTTTTATAATCAAACTTATAACACCCCTCTTATTTGTCGGGGGTTAAAAAAGAATATTAGCAACCGAAATTACCAATATTGCCTAATTAAAAGCAAAGAAGCACTAACAAACTAACTTAACTAACTACACAATATTCTCTTCAACTCATTGTTGTCTCTTAAACATCTTCATTATAATACAAACAATGCTTTTCTTTTAGAATTTCAAAATATCAATTTTAATTCTACGAACTCTGTACTGCCATCCTTAGTTAGGCATGCAAATTAAGACCTACGTGTTTGCCTTTTAATACGGTCCTGTAATCAATAACTTTCAGTGTGCGATAAAAGTTGAAATTAAAAGCCTCCGTTGAAATGTTCAACAGTATTTTAAAATAATAATAATTGCAATGCAGTGGTTAAGCTGTCACGGTAGTTGGAACAGAAGTTATTTTCATTTAGTAGTCCGGTCATTTTAGACATAAAAATAGTGATCAAATAAAGAAAATTCCGACAGAGCCAAATCTTCGTAGAGACCTTAGGTTTACCACAAGGAATAAAGTGTCAAAAGTCCCCATCAGTCCCATGTGAGCTTAGGGACTTATTCGGAGCCCAAGGTTAAAATTTTAGGTTTTTTGGATTTTTCCCGAAAACGGTAAGTTTTATCGAAAAAGTACATCAGAGCAAAGTTGTAGATCTTAAAATTCTCTATAAAAATGGTCCCTATGATTTTTTCTCTAAGATCCACTATTTCCCAGATATTGCGCTTGTAAGAATCATGTTCTACATAGTATGCACACATATGCCACGTATATACATATTTAGGTACTCAAGCAAGCAAAAATGCCAATCTCTTTTATGTATACATTATACTATTCTAAGAAAATTTACTCTAAAATGACCGCCGGTCCCTTACCGAATCCCCTCTACTTGAATAACATCTGGCCTTAACAACTGTAGGAAGAGGGAAACACGTGTACTGTGTACTGGTAAGGAATTCCAGCTCTTAGTGGTTTTTCTCTCAAATTAGCAAAGCATATAATGTAGGTATAATATGTTTATCTCTTTGTTATACCAATGGGCTACGCTGTATTCCCTCTATTCTTGTTTTTCTCGAAAATTATTAAAACGATAATGCATAACGATATACCGACATTCATTCTCGATTACCTCCAATTTATTTTAAAAACTCGTACGGTCAATCACATCTTATTTCTTTTTATTATGCCACTTAGGTAGCAGACAAGCACTCGGCGTAGGTACCTGATTGGCTACCGTGGCCTACGGATGAGTGCAATACCAGGGGCGTCACACTCGCGTCGCTGACACTGCTTGTGCTGCTAGATAGGTACTCAATTAAACAGTTGTCTATAATTTACCTAGTTTAACCCATTCTCAGTAAAATAAAAACCAAATGAACTTAATATCAACAAAGTGATATCAGTTTCCACTTTTAAACCAATATCAATGATATGAATCTATCATTTAATGACTTGTAACTACTCGCAAACAAACAAGGGTCGAACTTTTTACCGCTCTAAATTGTTACTAACGGTTCAGATCTGTAGCGATAACGATATTGATATCGAAAAAAAATATCGTTGTGATATAGGTATTGGATTGGATATTTTATCTTCACCCGTAACGTAATCGTTACTAAAAAGTAGCTCATTACTTGCCCTGCCCCTCTAGACAAGTAGCAATTCGTTGCTCGGCGTATGATGGAATAGAATGCCAAATGTATGGGATTTGACGTATATGACAGGCGTCAACAAAATGTCAAAAACGTCAAATCCTATTTGTCACTCTATTCCATCATACGCTGAGCAACGAATTGGCTGGGTGTTAAGACTACCGAACTGATAAGTTTTATCATGATCTATTCACAGGTTTAGATGAGTAGGTTTCAAACTGATAGGTACATTTCTTTTATCACAAGCACACTGCTCATCTGATAGAAAGCGGTTACCGTGGCTTATAGACGTGTGCATTACCAGGGCTGACACACTCGCGCTGTCGACCCTATAAGATTCTTCTAATGTCCTTCTTGAAGAACCCCATATTGTAGTAGCTTAAAAAAGCCGTAGCAGAGACTTCCACGTAAATTTGATTTCACCTCGCCTGATAGTAAGAAGAAGGCATAGTCCTGAAGGCGTAGTCTCGGAAAAGAGGATCACCATTATAGACACGTACCATGTTACAATGGTGGCACTCAGCTTGACGTTCATAGGTGTGTGATTTATTACAGTGGCTACTAGCTCCACTAAAAATTGGCACGTGGCAACACTGGCAACACTGTTTCCAAGATGTCGCTTTCGAATTTGGTGAAAATTTCACTTGAGTTTTATCACTTGAAGAATCAAGCATATGACGGATGACTAAGTAAATAAGTAGGTACCTATACATCTCTACATACAAGCGTGTTTACTTATTTCCTTTACCATATGAATAGAATATAATAGATCTTTATTTGCTAGAACGTTGTGATAAGGATATTACAAAGTATGTATTATGACTAGGTACATGATGTTCTGCCTAAATTGGGCATGCAAATTTTCCTTATTATTATAACACTTTTGGTCTGCAAAATGATACGAGGTCAAAAGGAAGCTTATACATTTATCTGTACTTTTTACATCGTATGGATAAAAAGTCTGTAATGGAGTATAAAAACATTATTTTGTTAAGCAACCAGTCTTTTGACGTTTTTATAAACTATATAAATAAATTAGCGATTAAACACCTACAAACCTATGACATAAATATGTAAACAAATCAAAACATCTGGCCACCACATCCACTGCCTGCTATTAGCGACGCTCGTAATCAGGATTCGTTGGGCGTAAATAGAGAACCACACAAATACGGAACCCGTTGCAAATGACGCGGTCGCCGGCCACTAGTCCGCAAATTTGAATTCGTTACTCATTTTACGTTCATTGTAACATACGGTAGTGTGATTAATAATTTTTGATTAATTTGCGAAGCCTTTTCAGTACAGGTTTTGGTTTAAATTTAGTTGATGCGATTTTATCATACAATTAATGTAGTAATTATCATGAAATTGTTTTGGGATGGATTGGATGCGGAAGGTGCAGGATCCGGAGTAATGGCGTACAGTCAACATCAGATCTTGACCAGCAAATTAGGTACTCAAAAAGATGGTATTAATATATTTTTGAGTACTTTGCTAATCAAGATCAATCTGATGCTGACTGTACATTGGGAGATATATCAAGCAGTGGACTGCGATAGGCTAATCGATTGATTGTTGTGTTAAGAATTTGTTTACTTTGGTGGTGTAATGGCCAGAATTCGAACCCGGGAGGACTCAATCATAAGATTATTAACCACAAAGTTACAGACGCTCAGCGAATACAGTAACACTAAGCAATAAGCATGCTTATGATATAGATTTACAACCGTGTTTTACAGTAGTAAAAATGTTTTTTTTATCCCTTCCACCCTTTTTTTTTATCGTGCGAAAAATCCCCACGGATAGTCCCCCGCCGGGGCCGGAGGAGGAAGTTATGTCGGACTCGAACCGACTAAAACGCACGCCTTCTGTGGGCCGTCAGTTGCCGGAGGTGAGATTGTCGTAGCCATATCCCTCGCACCCCGGCCGACCCAGGGCCATATCTCTCGATCTGGCCCTCTTCCGGTGTGGGGACCACGGAGTCCCCAACTCGCCCCCGGGTATGGGGAGGCATCCCTTGCTCCCTTCGACGATAAGGTCGGAACAAGCAAATTAAGAAATCCCTCGCCTATTTTTATCTTGCGTTCCCTGGAGTATTTAATAAGTAAGAAGTTAAGTGCAAGGAAACCAAAATTAAAGGCTATGGAGTAGGGGGCGTGACCTATTTCGTCAATGGAATAACAAATTTATGTGTACAGAATGACCTACTAAAATCTAACTATTTTAGTTGAACAAAGTACACTATAATAGTGGATTTGGTCAATTGAATAAATAGTTGAACAAATGACTTTTAATTTGTTGATTTTGTTCAATTCGTTGAACAAAGAGTTGAACAAAGTGGATTATTTCAACAATAATTAGGGAATGAAATTTTGAAGCATTTACTATGCTAACTGTTCAAATCTTCAAACCGTCGCCCTTAAGACGGTTGTATAAGGGAATTTGGATTTATTTCGTACGTGTCTCGGTGGCTTAGTGGTCAGAGCGTTCCCCCTGTAAGGGAAAGATCGCGGGTTCGAGTCCCGTCCGGGGTCGATTCTTTTTCCCTTTCTTATTCGAATAATTAGGGAATAAAATTTATCGAAATTGGTGAGACAGCCATATTTTTATAGGGGTTCGTCAATTTTCGTAACTGTCATTTTCATAACCAACTAGCCTCTGTGGCGTGGCGGTAGTGACTACGACTGCTACGCAGGAGGCGCGGGTTTGTTTACCGCTTAGTGTAAATATTTGTATGCATGAATATGGATATTTGCATTGGCCTGTCGTGCCTCGGAGAACACGTTAAGCCGTCGTCGTCGGTCCCGGTTGCCATACGAACATCTATGGCAGTCGTTACGGATAGCTGAAGCTCTAAAAGGTCCATCAACTGTTCTAACTGCAATATCGAAGGATATGGCCAATGGGTTGTCGAGGTCAGATGGCATTCGCTTGACGGGAAAAATCGAAGATTAGCGGGACCCCAGTTAGACTGGATAAAGTAGACCCCAGACTCCGAGATGAAAACTTCAGATGCGACTGTAATTAACGTTATAATGAGGAAGAAGACACGTTTTGGTGCATATGCCATTACATATGCAACAAAAACAACTGTATCGTAAACTATTTGGTAGGCATAAGTAAGTAGTCGTTGTCTGCCTGACTACGCTCTACTTATGCTTATCAAATAGTTACTACTACTACTTATGCTACGGTAACACTACTTTACCGACTACCGACCTGCGGCCTTACCATAAACCTTAAAGGTCAATAATTGAACTGCTGTCATTCTGCCAACTGCAAATGTCACTTTGTAATGTCATAAAAACATATAGAATTACAAAGTGACATTTGCAGTTGGTAGAATGACAGCAGTTCAATTATTGACCTGTTTTAAGAGTTCATGGTATGGGCCCTGTTACCGCAATGAAATGATGTGGCTACACTACAGTACCGACATTATGTCAGGAAATTAGGAGGTAAATCGTGGCTACGCCTAGGCGTGGTCAAAATCATGGTGGTAATTATTGGCATATCATGGCAGTGTAGCTGTAACATTAGACAATGCACCACCAATAGAGACTGCGAAATTTCACAAAACTTCAAAATACCTAGTGCTGAAAAAAATCTTTTTTTTTTTTCACACAAACTAAAAGCACACCCACGAGCTTTATCTTGTATGTCAAGTTAATAAGAATTACTCGCCTCAGCTTTTAGGGCAGCGGCCCACTAGGGATGACCCTAGTTAAGTTCTCGTTAGCCACTAATGAGTCAAATAGATCTTGATTAGCATCGGCTTTTAGTAATTTTGGTTTCGGCTTAGTAATGGCCTCTCATATACGTAGTTTCGTATAACTTTTCCAAATGAAATGATTGATGAAAAATTTATTGAATAAATTATTGTTTGGCAAATGCGAAAAAGTAAGGCGCTTGGCGGTAATTGCTTTATCTAAAGGTTTTTTAACAACGAAATGTTTTGTTATTGAAAATGTAATGTATTTTATTTTCTATATGAATAGTACCTATTCCGAAATTTCCTTGAATAAATGCTCTAAAAAGTTATTAAATAACGTGACCATGGTCTATCATTTTTAAAGACAAGCCTATTGTCGTCAATTGGGACTTTATGTCAGCTCACTCCCTATTACGTGGGACCAAATACATACAATGATAGGTGAAATGTGGGTATTAATTCACCTCTGCCTAACCCTCCAGGGTCAAAGGTGTGATTATATGTAATAATAATGTAACGAAATCTAGAATAGAGAACGGTCTTATCCCTGATTTACACAACGCCCTCGAGAATAAATAAGGTTCTATTCCACCTCACTGGGAATTCCACAACATAATATTTGAACCGCATAACTCTCAACAGCATTAAAACAAAAGAAATAACCTTGAATTCCAATTTGGGTAATAAGGTCGAAATAAATAATATAATCTGATATAAATTTGAAATGTCAGTCAGACGAGAGAGGTCCTCCGGGCTGAGTTGGTAACATAATTTTTGATAAGCGGAATAAGGCTGGCTACACAATTACGACTTTGCATTGTGAATTTTAATATTTCAGAAATACTTAACGACTTTAAAAGAATAGTACCTAGTTGATGTACTTGTTTCTTCTTATTAACTTTGTAGAATGGATCTGTCATTGTTAGGCCTACAGCGTAAAGCTGCTTTAAAGTGTCACCACAAGAAGAAACTGTATTTCGCGGCGATGAATATGCTGCAACGAATATACGGTGTCACGCGTGATAATCCCTTGAGGAAATGCCGCATATGCGGCAGCCTTCATGTCCATGACATAGCGAAAAACTTTAGGAGAGGGACCTTCCCAGATGCGAACATTAACAATGTTATATAACAGCGATGAAACATGGTTCATGTATGATTTGACTATATGCTGCGTAGATATGGCAGTGCTAACAAAATTCATCGCAAAAAAAAAAAAGGCTTGAAATACACCTTATTTATACGCTAATGTCAATATTGAGGCTTCCGGCGACTGGGACCACAATTAACTCGGACCGCGGTCCCAGTTGCCGGATTCATTTAAATTTAATATTTTTCTTCCATCGACTGGGACCACCTATAAATGTATCAAAAAATCTATTGTTTTAGCCAAAACAGTACAGTCAAACAAAAAAAGGTTAGTTTTAATTTAAAGAACATACTCTTTGATTGAAAAATGTCATCTATCGTATAATGTCACTCATTAACTCCTCCTAAACGGCTGGATCGATTTGAATGATTTTTTTTGTATGCGATTTGGTGGCACCCTGGATGGTATTCTAAGTAAGTTATCACCTCTGTTACTTAAAATATCATAGTGATAGTCAACATTCACTATTAGTTTAAAATTAGCGCCATAGCTTCAAATAGGAGTGGAGGTCAGGTAGCAGTCGCTTCACGGTAAGTATTAAAGTTCGATCCTAACTGAGTTGGATAAAGGCTCAGGGAATGGATCAATGGTGGGTATTAGAAACATATTCGGGCTTCCCTTAAAATAACTTAAAAGTTTTGCGAAAAAATGCGGACCCTACGTCCGCGTTTTTTCGCATAACTTTTAAGTTATTTTAATAACAAATTGACACTAGAGTATCAATTTGTTCCTAGACAGTGTTGGTTTGCGGTGGATAGGGCGAACGGATGGAGAACAGCCTTATCCCGTAGTCGCCTTCGACTACGGGAACTCCAACTGTCATGTATGGGCTGTTCTTCATCCGTCAGTAAATATACCTACCTACAGCCTAAGACACAGTGCCCACTTGACGGCCCCTGAGACTGGTTACACGGGACCGAAAACATAGTGAAATATGGGCTTTCAGGCGTGAATATGTGTATGTAATAGTCATGAACGTATGTGTAGGTGTGTCCAACCCTCCCCTCCCCCCCATATAAGGATAGCCGCAGCTCAGACCGATTTCAACACAATTTTTTTGCTAAAATCGAGGTTTCGTAAAACTGAGCCCATTGAAATATTTTTGACACCGTTTTATTAAGAAATAGCGTATCCCGGTACCTATCTGTCATTTCTTTTTCATTTTCATCTTTTTCATTTCAGAGGCATTTTTCAGAACGAAAACACGGGTAAGAAAATCTATGGAAAAGTGACTGCTAGGAAAATCTATCTTTTTGGAATTGCAGGCAATAAACTCATGCCTAGAATAAGTATACCTAGATATTTATACATATTATTATTATACATAAATGATTTTTTCCCTGCAGGGGTGCCAGAGGCAATCTTTTCCCGTAATAAGCTTCTCCTGACCGCTCGAGAACGTCTCAAAAACCTTTCTGCGCATGTGGCATTGGTGCTTTTGTGCATGTGCTTTGCTCTCCCTAAGCTGACGTACCTGCTGCGGACCGCGCTAACCTGGGTTTGTCCGGCAGACGTCGCGGCTTTCGATGACATCCTCAAGTACACAGTTGAGTCGATCCTCAATGTATGGCTCAACGAAAACCAATGGGTACAGGCGACTCTCCCCAACCGTCACGGGGGTATTGGGTGAAACGCACGCGGGATGTGGATTTGCCGGCTATGCTGGCATCGGCACATGGCGCTGCGGACCTTGTTACTGCCATCCTCCATAATAATGGTGGCAGAGTAACCGTGCCCTTTGCAGGGGACGCCGAGACAGTGTGGCTTGCCCGCAGTTCGGCGGCGTCAGGCCCTGTCACGCCTCATGTCCAGCGCGCTTGGGACGATGGCACTGCTGGAAGGCTTAGGAGGGGCTGGTGGAGATGCCACGGGGGCCGAATCCGATCTGGCGAGGCTTCGGGCGGTGTCGCAGCCGGAATCGGGAGCATGGCTGCACGCGCTGCCTTCACCTCACCTGGGCACTTTATTGGACGACAATTAATTGCGGGTGGCAGTGGCTCTCCACCTGGGCTGCAAGGTTTGTGAACCCCATAAATGCACCTGCGGCTCCATGGAGTTGTCGAAGAAGCGCGGGTAGGTTTCCGCGTCACCATGCTCTCAACGACATACTCCGGAGAGCCTTTGTATCGACTGATACCCCAACCACGTGTGCCGTACCGTCCTGTCTCCAGTAACCGCAGCAAGAAAACCGGTGACATTCGCTTCGCCTCGTACCCGGGGCAGAGGTTGGCCGTTGCTATACAGCGTGGCAATGCCGCTAGCTAGCGTCATGCTTTGCCCCTGTTACGGTGACAGGCGGCGGGGCGAGTTAGTTGATTAATTTTGACATGATGTTCGAATTTAGTATTTAAGGTGACATATTACTGTAGTTATGTTTTATTGGTGTACATTAAAAAAATTACTAAAGCCAACGATATTTTTGAATTGATCAGATTGTGCTTTAATTATTACTTGAATTGTCTTTTTGTTTGACTGTACTGTTTTTGGTTTTTACTATAATTTTTTTGTTCTTTTTTATGGGTGGTCCCAGTCGCCGGAAGAAAAATATTAAATTTAAAATAAATTTAATTGCGGTCCCAGTCGCCGGAAGCCTCCAATATTGTTCTTTAAACTGGCAATGTATGCATTCTATGGGATGTACGAACTTTTACCAAAGTAGTCGATCTTTTTTATGCCATTTTGTAATGCCACTTATGTGTCTATAAAGTTTGTATATAGTCTAAGCGTGTATGTAACACGCCTAACCGACATTCAAAAAGAGCGAATAATGTAAATGACAGCGTATTATCTTTCTGCTATACCGACATCACTACGCATTAGATTACAAATTACTATGAAGTATCGCATTCGTAGGCACCGTGCTCCGGCCCCGGCTCCGTGCGGATGTCAGCGGGCTGATAAAGTTCCAAAAAGGTTCCAAACTTTTATGTGACGTCACAAGCTGTTATGTCATTTCGTTCTGGCAATTTGAATTTATTGTTCTGAATTTTTAAAAGAATACAATCCGTGAGATGTCTTTTTGTTTTAGCTAAGAGCCAAAATATTATTCTTGCTATAGGAAATTCCTTTTATATTATCCTTTTACACCAAACGAACATAGAGCTAGAACAAGAGCACTCTAAGATCATTCTTTCTTATTATTTTCATGTAAACGAAACCTTGTTTTCAATGTTTACGTAAGAAAGAACAAGGAACGATAGTAATTCTTTTTCATTTGATGTCCATTCTGGTTGCATTTAAGCCCTGCACTGGAAATTTCGGGTGAGTTCGCTCCCTTATAACGCCATTAATTGGTTTATTTTGGGTTTATGGATCTGTCATCTGAACCCCTAAGTCAATAAATTAACAGGTTCAGTAGAACTTGTAGGTGAGACATCTTGTACCCCAAAGATCTGGGTAGGGCTCCATACATTACGTCTTCTTGAGCTATCCCTATATTTTTTTTTACGAAATCAGTTTAAAAATACAGTAAAAAATAGGTAAATACACATAATATCAGCATTTATTATGAATTTTATAGTACACTATACGTGTTTAATTTGAGCCGGGATAAAATAAAAATACTGCATCTTTCCATTTATAAATTTGTATTGTATGTCACATTGGAGGACTTATTTTCACATATTCATTAGTATTCATGGTTTGTGTCGTGTCCTACCCCACCATTTGCAACACAATGTATTTTCATTTAAAAATGTACAACATTTATTTATTTAGCAAATATAGCCTTTGTTCGTGAATGTTTTATGTCTTTATTTGATATGTTGAACGTGTTTCATTTAATTATACGAAAAAAGAGAAATGTAATAAAGTATCTATAAAATATTTACACTTAACGCAAATAATAATTATGCTTGGAATCTAACTGCTTTGTTTTTGTTCTGTATTCTGAAAGAAATTAATTGAAAATATGTACCTACTACTGCCTAGTACATATTTTCAATTACTTTCTTTCACTTTCATTTAAGAACTTATCATTTTTCACCGTCTTTCATCGCGTCATTGTTTCATTAATGTTTTCAATCATTTTAGATGTTAGATACCTATAGTACAAAATACTTACCTTGATTACACAGAATACACACCTTCTAAAGTTCTATTAAAAATCAGTTTTTAACATTGTTTTTTTTTCTAATTAAAATTAAAAGTATCTGCTCCGTTATCATTAAATACAAACTATTCAAATATCACAATGATCACCTACTTTTGTCGCTGACTATACTTATCTAAAGCTATTCCAGTAATATATAAACCGAATTTTATATGCACAGTATATAAGAGGAACGCCAGCATTTTAAAGTAATTCTATATAAGCTCTCACGACGTGAGTACATTATAGGCCACAAAGAATGGCGTACAGCGAGTACCAAGTACAATGGGAAGGATATTCGAAAATATTTTCTTTCCCATTACCAGTTTAAACATACGGTAGTGCGATACTTCGTACGCGCTGTTGGTATACTTCCACAATGACCCCACGGAACATAGCATCGTTCTATCAGAAGTGCAGTTTGGTGACGGCGTAAGTTACAAACGTGCGCGGATTCATTATTTGTAAAAGTAGTGTGCAAGATGATAGTAGCATTTAGCTGGTGACATCAGAGCTGGAGATGGTGCTGGCGTGCCAGGGCCTTCACTAGCGTGCCTCACTGCCGAATGATGGTGTGAAGCCAGTGCAAAGACACCATCTCCAGCTCCGGTGTCACCAGCTAAGTGCTACTACCATCTTGTACAACGGTTCAAGCAACGCCACGGCAGAATATTTTATATCAAACCACGCCTGAATACCTTATGTAACGTCCTACTTTACAACGATTATAATTGTTATTTTGTGATCAATCAGCCAGGTAGATAAGACACATTACATTTACACGCACCTTCATTAATTACTCTTTTTACAGCGCTTATGTCCCACTTGATTTAATTTTGATTTGGTTTCATAAAAACCAACTATAAAACTTTTACTTTGTTACATTAGCGCCCAATGAAACCAAATTAAAATCCTTTTACTTCGTAACATTGGCGTCCCACGTAGGCGCTAATGTAACGAATGTCCTCTTCTGTTCTTTTTTGCATTGCAAATGTATACAGGGCGTCCCACGGCGATGCCACATGGAGGGAAAGTACCTTAAATCCTTAAGTTAGCTCATTTTACTTAAAGGAAACATCATTTTATTTTCAAAAAGAAACAAAACTGCATTCAAAGATTTTAAAAAATTCGCTTGCCACACCCGGTAATCGAACCGACTAAAATCCGAAAAAGTAACATCCTGTATTTTTATGGCATCAATCGATAGTGTCAATCATAGGGATCAAATTTGTCTAAGAAACACGGTAAATTAAATTAAAGGAAGTCCTTGACACCTAAAATTATAATTACAATTTGGCAAAATAAAACACTTCAACTCAAAGTTCATCCATCCATCTGATAGCATATTAACAATAAAATTCCATATTTCAATTACTTTTCTTTTTTTATTGTGCTGAGACCGCTGCTGGTCAGCAGTAGGTAGTATTTAGGTATGTCGAACTCAAACCGACTAAAACCGCACGCCGTCTCAATTAGCAGGTTATAAGTTGATCCAATAGGGCAATTCTCTCGCCATCTTCGTTGCCCAGGGTATACCGCGTGCAGGTTTCTAATCAAGCACCCAAAAATAACTACCTAGGTAGGTACTCTACCTACCCTACCTACATACCTCATGCAGTTGCCCAATAAAGTTACATTCTAAACAGGTAACAAAGTTCATTTATTTAGTACTCATTTTACTAAATTAATTTCATCAAAGATATCTCTAGTGTTGATAGGTACCTTATAAGAAAGTGTTTTATTTTACCAAATTGGATTTAAAATTTTAGGTTTCAAAGACTTCCTTTCATTTAATTTACCATGTTTCTTAGACAGATTTGATCCTTATGATTGACAATATCGATTGATGCCATAAAAATACAGGATGTTACTTTTTCGGATTTTAGTCGGTTCGATTACCGGGTGTGGCAAGCGAATTTTTAAAAATCTTTGGATGCAGTTTTGTTTCTTTTTAAAAATAAAATGATGTTTCCTTTAAGTAAAATGAGCTAACTTAAGGATTTAAGGTACTTTCCCTCCATGTGGCATCGCCGTGGGACGCCCTGTATAGCAATGGCAGCTTACTATAAAGTGAGTTATGTGCTATTTTGTCACCAAAATTAATAAACAGTATTTCGAACATCTGACGGTCTTAGATTCTTGCTCTACAGGAAATAAAATTTAGCAGAGAGGACTATAAACGAACCCGCGTAAGCGTCTATCTTAGACCACAAACAAAACACAGGCACTAACACGATATTGCTTTTTCCCATATAGGACCGTTCCTTTTTCATGTAAAACAAGTCAGTATCCTAGCTAACGTTAGAGTAAAGTGATCAGACCTTATTTCCGGATTAAAATAGACTATACTGGACCACTTTCTATATACTTTTAACATAAAAAATAAGTACAAAGCTTAATGTAACTACTTTTTTAGAAACTAGATAAGAATAAAATTAGTATTATTATTCAAATGTTGTCACATTATGCCTCAGCAACAAGATAGCCCCAGAGAGGTGGTCAGCAGTCGGCCTCATCAGGGCGATTTTCTTAATAATAAGTTTAGCTATAGCTATACATCTACAATGCAAATACTCAAGCACTCCATTTTTACAGAAACACACAATACTATTGTGTCATTTTAGAAAACAAAGTTTAATTAAACTCAATTAATAAAAGGCCACATCCTTAGACCGCGTTTTCATACAAAATTTATATGAAAACAGGAAAAAAAGCCGCTAATCGCGTGGTTAGGTTTTATTACAAGGAAGATACCTGGTACCCTTACTTCCCAGGTAATATATTGCTTACATATACGACAAGCTGATTTAATTAAGACTGAATACTGCTTGTGTTAGGAGTGAGTTCAAGTTTAACAGACAGCATTCAAACCCTGGACTTCTGGATCGTAAAGCTGATTCTTTAAACAAGTATTCGGTTTGTTTGGGTTTAATGTGTAATTTCAATGTGTTTTTTTTATATTTAAAAACTCAGGATTATATTTTTTTTTGTTTTAGAACTCAGTTTAAAAATTAAACTCGACTAAAAACCGAAATCAAACCACTACTTTAAGTGTAGTAATTAATTTGTTTAATATGTGTTTATGTTAAAAGTCACATCTAGATTGTTTACTTCTAGAAAAATACCTAGTTTAACATTATTATTTATATTCTCTCTAATAATTGAGTACACGCTTACAGAAAACCTGACATCTTATTAACGAAACGAATATTCCAGAGCGCGTCTGTCACTCCCCTAATTTAAATACACGACAACATGTCACTCGATACCAATAACTTGTCACGTAAGTACGAGATGAAATTCTTCACGAAGACAAACTCAAATTAAATAAAGAGACGATATACTCGATATAGTCGGATCACGTACAAAATGATAAATTCTTTCATTTGTACCGTTTTTGTTTAATTTATACAAAATTCCGTCCCACGTGGCGGATTGTGTTAAGGTGTAGTCATACTGATGTAGGTACTTTAAAAATAATGTTATGTACTTGAGCAGGACGGCACCCCCTGCCGGGTCCAGGTAGAAGGGGTAGGCCCAAGAAGTCCTGGCTTGACGTCGTGGAGGGTGACATGCGTGCAAATGGTCACACTACTATGGACGCCCAAGATCGCGCGAAGTGGAGGAGGAAAAGCCGGAGGGCGGACCCTGAGCTCCGAGGTCATCTCGGCCACGGATGCAATCAGGAAATTGCGTCTACATGAGGATGATGATGATGTACTTGAGCAGGACCTAATAATGACAGATTTAGTGGTGACCGTAGAGAATAAGCCCATATTTTATTCCTAGCGACCACCACTGGGGGAGTTTAAGTGGAAAATTTTGTACGAACGACTACCAGTGGTGGATGTTTTCATCGTGGCCAGTGGCATTCCCAGTCCGACCAGACTAGATGAGGTCACGACTGGCGGCCACAGCCCAACATTTGAAAGAAAAAAAGGCCATAATTAATTGTAACACCTTTTATGACATATTCTTGTAGCCAATGAATTTGATTTGATTTGAAGGATATCCAACCAAGCCGGTTGGAATCTCTACCCAACCGGCTTTCGCCTCCAACATAGTCTACTCTTTTTAGATTAAAAGCGTCCAATTGTGGTAGTGACCTTTTGCCACCATTAATAATATAAATAATAAGATATTTTTTATCTATGCAAATGAATTTGATTTGATTTGAAAGATATCCTAGAGATCCCAACCGGCTTTCGCCCCAACATATTCTAATCTTTTTAGATTAAAAGCATCCAATTGTGGTAGTTACCTTCTGCCACCATTAATGACATAAAAAATAAGATATATTTTATCTAATTGTTGCACAAAATCCTTAAAACCTCTAACGGTTTGAGGTTTTGGTTTTCCTTATCTGTATAAAATGTGAGCCGCGGACCTTATCCTTATTGCCTGTCCTTTGTCACGTTTGGTTTTATCCCATTGCTATGGAGAGGGATGAATTTATACCAGAATTTACTGATATAGCCGGTAGATACTTATTGGCTTCCTCCATAAATAGTTCGTGATTCATATTGTTCGGTCGTAGATATTAAGCATTTGATCTTGAAGTTTTTATTGGCAAGACGTTTTCACACACTTTCTATTATTTATTTCTGTGATAGGTACGATATAAAATGATATACTTTGATAAGGGAAATCACTCTATATTTCTATTCAAACTATGTTTTTTAAAGTACAAATAAGTAGTATTACTCGAAAAAGCATTATACGAGAAGCTACTGTGTAAATAATTTATCAAAGAAGTTTGTTACAAATAATATTTTAATAGTGTTTTTGTTTTCATCATTTAATTTATGCCCAAATTTTTCTATACCTATCTATATCATGTCATTGAAATGATAGCCATCAAATATAAATATATCAATAAAACGTAATATTGAAACGACTGGCAATGATTTGACACGTAACGCCATCTGTTATAAACTGCTTGAACCAAACGATCCGATCCGATTGCAGTACAAGTTTTACAAAACTTCTTATATTATGTTATACCAATAGGAATAGGACTAAATGAATTGTATCGTTATTGCTCTCATAAGTATTACAATTCAATATAAAAGATGGTATCCTTCCAATTACATAACACAATAGGTAGATGCTACTTTATAAGCATCTAACAATATAAATTCAGTAATGTCTCCGAGTCCCATTTCACAAATATAATCCAGGAAAACATCGGAGCTAATGGGCCCCGATGGTGACATAACGTTCTTCAGTAATAGAATTTTGTTTTGTGATGTTCCGATAATTTGTTCCAATGAGTTTTACGGAACCTTTTGTAAGGCAAGTACATTATATTTAAAAATCGTATTATATATGAGGGGTGTTTATTTCAATTTCCTGTGCAGTACCTAAATCAAAAATGTTGTCGCATTCAAAAATTAAATGTGAAATCGGTTGAAAATTTAATTTATTTGACTATTTGCCTTTTTATGAATTGACTTTGAATGACTTTGAGTATCTCTCATTGCCTACTTATGTACAGTTTCGTTAGTGAAATGGAACCTTGATTCCAAGGTGAAAACTTTGCTTATAACCGGAAGTGAAACTTAAATGACGAAGACTCATTGAAATTAAATAAAGTTGACCCAAGAACATACGGACTTGTCCGCGTTGTAAGATATGATATACGTGCCAATGGTCTCATTGCCAAAGGTGCGGTAGACATTTTTTTCATAGTACAGAAATACCTTCGGATACCCCAGCATCCAGGGTGACTCAGGGCCATCTCGAAATTCGAGATGTGCCCTTCGGGTGTGGGAACTACAGTGTCCCATCTTACTACTGAGATGCCATAGACTGGGCCATGTGGAGGAAGAAAAACTGGAAAGTGAATTCTGCCACGAAATGAAAGCCTCAGATGCAACTGGAATTCAGTTCCATTTATTTTGATTTCACCAAGATAGGTAATTCCCGTTATTATTATTCATAGGCATTGTGAAACTCATTACATTGGGTTAATACCATTAAACGAATTGTAAATGAGAAGTAAATAAATAAAGGTAGGTACCTTCATTCTCTGGCAAGCAGTTCTGAGAACGTCTCGTGTAGAGGTGAAATACGTGTCGTGGTTTTAGTTCCTACTTGTGGAATACTGCACATTAACGGTTTTGAGGTAAATGCCATTTCCAGTAAGCAAACTTTTTACTTACTTTCTGTGGTTTGGTTTAGTATTTCTTTGTCGTGCAATTCTTTAGGATCAATGCACACAGGCATAGAGTGGAGTTGGATAAAGTTAAATAGTTGTCGGTGGGCTTCATCGGCATTACATATACATAATATAATCTTTGTAGTCCGCTTTTTTAGAAAATAGTCTGAATTGTATCAGTGAGGACCTATAATTGGCTGTATGTAACTAATTTAAAGCACTAACTATACCTTTGTTATGGCTGTTGGTTCCTCCGAATAAATAAATAAATAAATAAATAAAAATTTAGGGACCCAAGCTAACCTGAGGACGAGGTTTTCTTCTCAGGCTTGGGAATTCAAAGCTGCATGAGCTAAACATGCATCCAGGAACAACGCTAAGATGATTATGATGTCTATCTCCAGGGTGACGTAATCACCGAAATTTTATCAAAATAAGAAAAAATATGAATGATTTCGCTGGATGGTGTGCATCTTCCTTTGATATTGTTATAACACTGGGCCATAGCGCACCTTGATACCTGATGTTTATCCTTGAGTGCCTGGTTTTATAGGGACTTCATTATCATCTAACCGCCATTTCTGGATGCATCCAAAGCCGGCACTTTGGAGCCCGGAATCCGGTCTTTTATGGGTCCTTTCCTTGTGATTTTACTGGTACAACTACCGTCTGACGCCCGCCTCCAACTAAGAGAGAAAAGCCTGCATTGGTCCACCAATAAACCCCGAAGCTCCAAGTCCATACACACAATCTTCGCCATAAATTATATCTCCACAAAACATCACTTCCTTCCCTTCACAAAACAAACTACTACAATGTTATTTTTATAACATTATTACACCTTCCCGAAATCCAATAAATCCTTTCACCCTAACAACACAGGCCTACATCATAACCTTGTCAATTTCAAAGGGCTTTGAATCCCGAACGGCCATATTTCCCCATTTTTCCGCCATTATGCACGCACCCGAACACAAACAATAATAAACACGAGCTGTTAATCTTGCTTCGACTGTGACCACTTTATTACTAAGACAGTGGTGTATAGAGAAATATACGCCTCTAGGGAAAAGTTGGATCGAAGAAGAAAGTTTACTAGATGCGCCACAAAATTATACAGCTTTTTATCAGTAGACTTCGTAGTAGCCGGCGTACGGAAAATGCCTTTTCGGGCTACCTTGGCATACCCTGGCATATGAGACGGTTTTAGTCGATTCGAGTCCAGTTTAACCACTCCCGTGGCTGTGGGGATTTCCACCCGAAAAGAGGAACTTTTTTTTGTGAATTACTATCTATTATTTCAGCAGTTTGTTATGTAGTAGGGATATAATGTAGGCGGGATATAAAGTGAGAGAGTTGCGCCAGTTACTGCAAGCTGCTCTACATAAGAGAAAAGGGAATCGACCTCGGACGGGACTTGAACTCGCGATCTTTCCCGTACAGGGGGAATGCTCTGACCACTAAGCCACCGAGACCCCTACGAAATCGATCCAAATTCTTCTATGACATGAGAAGTTTTAAATTTAATCAAATTCTATTAAGGACACGCAAGT
Organism: Eilema depressum; assembly: GCA_914767945.1. Classification (NCBI taxonomy): domain Eukaryota; kingdom Metazoa; phylum Arthropoda; class Insecta; order Lepidoptera; family Erebidae; genus Eilema; species Eilema depressum. The sequence continues at coordinate 3,679,922 of OU612021.1, forward strand.
CTTTTATTTTAAGCTGTAACTCCCATTATCAATTAAGAAAGAGAAAAGAGAAAAGAAACAGAAAGAAGCTTCAAAATTTCATTAAACTCCAATTTTGACTGGACCCACAAGATGCACAGCTTTAAAATATAATTGGGTAGATTTAGGTAGATATCTATCCTATAATTCATAATTCATAATTCATAATTCATTTATTCGTTGCAAATATGGGTTACATAAGGTGTTATATTACAGTCAGTAGGTAGATAGTCTCGCCATATTCCACCATAATAGGCATGCAGTCTTAATAGCTAAATCAGGAAACAAAATATAATGTAGTAAGCATATATCAAGTAAGATTTTTATCATCCTGTCACCTCCCAATATAAATTGCATTTAATTGAATATTCACAAATTCCACACATAAAAATCAAAATGTCCTGGTGCTTATTGGCTACATAAAAAAATATAAAATAAAATTAAACTTAAACTAAAATTAATCCTATTTCCTTCTCTACTCCTACTTCCTCCTATTTCCATCTTTGATACCCAAACTAACCTAACCTGCTAATCAACGAATAAGGATCAAGCAAAAAATGCCAATCTAAAGTTAAGCTTAAATGCCAATTCCCTTTGAATTCCTGAGGGGAAAATATGCACCAAAGCATTATCATAGCATTGGTATTCGCTTCCCTAGTAATCAAAATAGACCAAATACCGATATAAAATAAAAAAAATACATATCCGACGAGATCAAACGCCAGACTCTCCTTTATCGTCAGGTCAGCTCTCAGTCGTTCAAAAAAGGAACAACACAAGTCTATTCCAGTACACAATTCAAGTTTCTGTGCGTATTTTTCTATTTCCTTTTTAATTTTCGCCCGTGTTTATCCAATTTTCATGCTCTTTGAACTCCATTTTAAGTGGAACGTGCTTAATGCTTCCACAATACTGAAGTTCAGGCAGCAATAAAACTCATACTGTATGATAACCAATGTTACTTCAATGTATGAGTTGTTTGGTAATTTGTTTGTAACTTTAATCATCATTCTCTCTGAACCTTTTCCTAACTCAGTTGGGATCGGCTTTTCAGTCTAACTGTGATGCGGCTGAACTTCGATACTTTCCGAGAAACGACTGCCATCTGACCTCCACAACTAATGGTCCAATGACCAATGGCGATATCGAAGTTCCGAGTTAGACTGGTTGGACTTTTGAGGGCTCCAACTACCCGTAACGACTGCCATAGATGTCTTGTTTGTGACTTTAATAATGCGACTATTATAAAATCCAGGAATGTCGAATTAACCATATTACCTTGTTTCATTTTAAGAGGATTAATAGATTAGTATTCAAAAATTTGTGCCCTAGCACGCCCGGTCAGACATTACCTTCTATAAAAAAAGTATTAGATCGCCATAACAAAGTCAATAAAAGTTGAAAATTTGAAATCTGTAGAGTGCTTTTAGTGTTAGCGAACACATAAAAAACAGTGGTCTTGTTCCTGTGACTCACAGAAACTAAATAGCATATGTGCTAAGCTGACACTATTTGCTACAGAAAAAATAACAACGAAGAAAATAATACTGTAATAAAGGCAGGAGTTAAAGTCTCTAGTAATCTCACGAACTATTTAAAAGTAATATACTACAAAGTCGATAGTAAATAGAACAATAATACCTACGGCCCGAGTTTAAATATCCGTATTATTAATTAAACTGAATAATGATTCATAACATGCAGGTGGGCCGCTAACAACAGCCAGTCAAAGTGTTAAGTATAAAGTGTTCCGACCTCTCGGCCCATTCCAGCGCGATATAATCTGTAATCACCGTTTAAACTTACACTGTGGAAATTTATAGAGGCCACCTTAGCTCGCATAAGTGACTCGAGCATAAAGTGCTCGCGTCTAACTTCTCTGTTTGCACTCTGTACTCTGTGCAAGCATTAAAGTTTTGGATGGTTTAGGCTAGAGCTGAATGTGGAATTATCCATACTAATATTATAAATGCGGATGTAACTCGGTATGTTACGCTATCACACCTAAACCACTGAATCAATCCGTTTATTACCCGTGGCACTACTGCTTGGCACTACCAGTAGTGTCATTGGAAATTTTACTTTCCCATGGCACTACTTCTCTGATTGACTCATTGAACGCATACAACAAAATTACCCGTGATCTACTTAATTACCCGTGGCACTACCGCCCAATAGGTTTTGATTTAAATATTCATTTGTGGACTTTAAAAAAAATAATGAAAACGAAATTGATTATCCTCTATTGAGCATTAAGTTTATTTAAATACTAGCCTTCCGCCCGCGGCTCCGCCCGCGTGCATCTCGGTCAACGCGACCTTTGCTCATATCTTCGGTTCTACTCAACCGATTGCGATCAAACAAACGTAAGATTTTAAGTCTGAGTAAGCCCTTTCTAACAAAAAAAAACCGCATCAAAATCCGTCCAGTAGTTTTTGCGTTCATCGCGGACAAACAGACAAACAGACAAACAGACAAACAGACAAACAGACAAACAGACAAACAGACAAACAGACAAACAGACAAACAGACAAACAGACAAACAGACAAACAGACAAACAGACAAACAGACAAACAGACAAACAGACAAACAGAGAAACAGACAAACAGACAAACAGACAAACAGACAAACAGACAAACAGACAAACAGACAAACAGACAAACAGACAAACAGACAAACAGACAAACAGACAAACAGACAAACAGACAAACAGACAAACAGACAAACAGACAAACAGACAAACAGACAAACAGACAAACAGACAAACAGACAAACAGACAAACAGACAAACAGACAAACAGACAAACAGACAAACAGACAAACAGACAAACAGACAAACAGACAAACAGACAAACAGACAAACAGACAAACAGACAAACAGACAAACAGACAAACAGACAAACAGACAAACAGACAAACAGACAAACAGACAAACAGACAAACAGACAAACAGACAAACAGACAAACAGACAAACAGACAAACAGACAAACAGACAAACAGACAAACAGACAAACAGACAAACAGACAAACAGACAAACAGACAAACAGACAAACAGACAAACAGACAAACAGACAAACAGACAAACAGACAAACAGACAAACAGACAAACAGACAAACAGACAAACAGACAAACAGACAAACAGACAAACAGACAAACAGACAAACAGACAAACAGACAAACAGACAAACAGACAAACAGACAAACAGACAAACAGACAAACAGACAAACAGACAAACAGACAAACAGACAAACAGACAAACAGACAAACAGACAAACAGACAAACAGACAAACAGACAAACAGACAAACAGACAAACAGACAAACAGACAAACAGACAAACAGACAAACAGACAAACAGACAAACAGACAAACAGACAAACAGACAAACAGACAAACAGACAAACAGACAAACAGACAAACAGACAAACAGACAAACAGACAAACAGACAAACAGACAAACAGACAAACAGACAAACAGACAAACAGACAAACAGACAAACAGACAAACAGACAAACAGACAAACAGACAAACAGACAAACAGACAAACAGACAAACAGACAAACAGACAAACAGACAAACAGACAAACAGACAAACAGACAAACAGACAAACAGACAAACAGACAAACAGACAAACAGACAAACAGACAAACAGACAAACAGACAAACAGACAAACAGACAAACAGACAAACAGACAAACAGACAAACAGACAAACAGACAAACAGACAAACAGACAAACAGACAAACAGACAAACAGACAAACAGACAAACAGACAAACAGACAAACAGACAAACAGACAAACAGACAAACAGACAAACAGACAAACAGACAAACAGACAAACAGACAAACAGACAAACAGACAAACAGACAAACAGACAAACAGACAAACAGACAAACAGACAGGAAATTCAAAAAAAAAAATTTTCGTGTTCAGTATCGTTAACATAACATAACCCAAGTAATTTTTTTTAAATATCTCCAATGTACAGACACGACCACTTTACAATTATATAATAGTAAGGTAACTGTACCAATGCTCGACACTGTACCAATGCTAGACACTTTCGAACAAAACCCAGTATTTTGAGAAAATTATCGATTTGTTTTATAAGACTATTGACTTAAAAGATGCCTAATGGTATCTATAAGATATGTTCAAATATTCGCAACACCATCCGAAGTAAATTTAGAAAGACTGTTGACAGCAAATAATGTGACTCCGTGAACACGGTCGTGTTATTTCTTAAGATTTTTGCCAAGGGTACTGATTTTTATAGGTGTGATTTTTTTGTTTATAAGTTATGATTATTACTAATTTTAGTATAAACGTTATAAATATTGAAGTTATTGACATACTTGGACCATTGGGACAATGATGTCTAGCATTGGTGTTTTCGACCAAGTGCATAATAATTTAATTTAAAGTAAAAGTATGATAGATTTTAAAGATTTTATGGGCAAAAGTTAATGTCTAATTGTTGCTGTAACAGTTAAAAAAGAATGTAACGACCATGCTGTAATTAATTTGTTAATTTTTTTAGATTGAAATTTTATTTTTCCTTAAAGTGTCTACCATTGGTACAGTTACCTTATAGAAATAATAAAATAAGTGATGTGAATTTACACGCTGAAAATATCTATCTCAACTTTCTTCTTGATATTTAATTTTATACCTCTGCAACAACACACGTTGCATCGTTCAAAAACCGCGATTACTGTTTCCCCTTACCCGCTAAGTACTACTAAAAGGGAAAATAACGATTATACAGAATGTTTTAAAACTTTAATACCTTTGTAACGTTGTGGATTTTATTCAAAATTTTATTTAATTAGTTCCACAACTTACTCAATTAATTCTAGTATTTCGATATTAAATCGACTAATTGTCTATGGTAGCGCGAGCGAGACTGGACATCACTAGTACACTACCTCAAGTGTCAAAACTATGGCACTTGATCGTCCCTTTCTTTTGGCGAACTCCGCCAAGGCAGGTCGCATTTGACCCCGGGCCTACTGCTGTCGGCTACGGGTAAGTCCTTGAGATCAACATTTCCAACTTCTTCCTACAGGTGAAGCCTTCTCAGCGGTCCAGCTTATTGCCTGCTAAAATGCATGGCCTTATTATTTTAATTTAATATTTTTTGTATGTGCTTTTACAGCCTACCCTACTTGGCGCCACGAGCCGATGACCTCTACGGTCAGAGGTCGCGTCGCCTGCTTGCACTCTGCTGCATTATTTTTCTTTTATTATAGCTTTAGCTACTGCTGTCTTGCCGCTGAGGAGAATCTCTTCACCTGCTTTATTTTAGCGGGTCACTTGGACGAAATTACCTAGTGACAAACTGACCCGCACTTTATTCGTTTTCCAGGGTCTTCGCACCGGGCTTCACGCCATCATTCGGTCGTGAGGCACACCAGCGAGGACCCTGGCACGCCGTCAACAACACCAGCTCCGGTGTCACCAGCTAAGTGCTACTACCATCTTGCACAACGGATCAAGCAACGCCACGGCAGAATATTTGTTATACCGAACCTACCCCTGAGGTTCCCTTCTTAATTACCTTCATACAAATTCATGTAACGCCCTTTTTATCATCAAGATTATAATTATTTAATTGTAATCATATTTTATTTATCTCTTGCGTCTCCAGCTAGCCAGGTTAGACCAATTTACATTCACCTTATATAATTAATTTTTACAGCCACTTTTTAATACATTATTTAGGTTTCATACTAACCTAACCAAAACACATTTTTTTTCGTTACACCTTTTTCGCGACAAAAGGTTCCCTGAATTCTAGTCCACCTCTGGCGGAGGGGTATCCGTGGGGATTATTCGCACGATAAAAAAAAATGAAGAGCATTGGAAGATTCTTACTGGATCGGCTGCACGAGTGTGACTCCCCTGGTATTGCACTCATCCATAGGCCACGGTAACCACTTTACATCAGGTGAACCGTGTACTTATCTGCGACCTTAGTGGTATAAAAATAGGAATACGAATCAGACTAATATTCACTTCAGTTTTCTAGGACAATTACGCAACAATCACGTACCCTCGAAGGCACTCAAGGCCAGACCTATCTCCCGCTTGTTACGGATGTCTGCTCCTGTCATTCCTGTCAGTTCTTGTACGTTTAAATGGATATTGGTGAGGTTTCTGTTAACTCTATATACCTGAAGAGAGGTGGTGACGACAAGCATTAGCTTCAATTAATTTAGTAACTTGTTTTATTATTTTAGTTTAATAATGTTCTATACTTTTAGGGTGTTTTATAACTGTGGTCTTTTAAAATATTTCTTGAATTGAAATGTTTTAACAGAATTTTATTCGGCGAATTCTGGTAAAAAAACGGAAATGGCTGGCCGGACGGCAGGCCGCATGGACTGCCAGCCGCAACCGGCTGACCGTATGCGGCTAGCAGCAAGTGTGTTCATCATTCTCTAAGCCCTTTCCCAACTCAGACGTGGTCAGCTTTCCAGTCTTACTATTGTGGCTAAACTTGCAGCAAGTTTGATAGCAGGCGGTAAATAATAAATAATAAATAAATAATTAAATATTCTACAACATTCTACACAACGCTATCTAGACCCATGCTAAGCTTAATTAGCTTGTGTTATGGAATCTAGAATGCGGATATACATACTTAGATACTTTTTTTTTTTGTAAATACATACATATTATACATAGAAACACCCAGACCAATGCAAATATTTATATTCATGCATACAAATATTGGCACTGAGCGGGGATCGAACCCGCGCCTCCTGCGTAGCAGCCGCGTTCACTACCGCTACGCCACAGAGGCATGAGGCAATGGGTAGGTACCCAATTGCCAATCATAAACCGAAAGAAAATTAATGGGCACTGCCTGCTATCAAACTTTTGTCGATCTTTTAGACAGCAGTCGGGTTTTTATTTATTTCCCTTCATTATTATCATAACCTATTCGAAACACTTGAAAACACATATTTTAGCACCAAAAATCCACCGTATAGCTTTTTTTGACATTTTATGTACCCTATGACCCTCAAGAGATGAATACCTTTCATTTGATGCCACTCATCGAAATCCGTCCAGCCTGTAGAGGGGAGCAAAGAAAACAACATACATACACGCGTAACACATTACCCTCACTGGCGCAGTTGGGTAAAAATCAATCTCATACGCAATAAACTGAAGCATGAAAACCTGAAACTAATAGCCATTTACTCCTAAATGCCATGATATCTTATAATCAGCAACGCTATCCCTCATCCTAAATCGACCTATTAGTAGCAAACAGAATATTAAAGCAGTTTGTATCTTCCACAAAGATAATGCCTACATATTGTGTATGGTGCATAACTAACTCCCTTGTCCATAAATTAGGCTCATGTCTCCAATTCATTATGTAGATACGGCAAGTCTATTGTGACGTAATCCACTACAAACACATTATATGTTTTATGAGTTACTAGCTATTACCTGCGGATTTACCCGCGTGGGTGTCAGAAACATAACCTAGGTCCGTTTTCAGGCTTTAATTTGTCTGTGTTTTTTTAATTTTATTGGGTTTATTTAATACTAGCTTTTGCCCGTGGCTCCGCCCACGTGGATGTCGGTTATCGCGACCAAACATAGCCTATGTCCTTTCTCAAGGTCTAATCTACCCCTATACCAAATTTCATCAAAATCGGTTCAGTGGTTTAGGCGTGAAAGCGTAACAGACAGACAGACAGAGTTACTTTCACATTTATAATATTAGTATGGATGTAAGGTGTAATGATATTATTTGACATTAAATTATTTTTTATTTTTTTTGTATTTTATTGTGACATTATTAGGTATTTTGATTCTCTATATGATTTTAATATTTATATTGTGCCCATAATGCAAATTGAAAATTGGTAGGACATATGTAACTCATCACACCTCGACATCGTTGACATATTTGATTTAATTTGTGTACCCAATTCCATCAGGTTATCTTCAAAAATAACCAACTATCATAGAAACTTTCATCCTCTATTAGAACCCCTTTTTCCCGATAAAAGGTAAACTATGTTCTTTCCCAAGCTCTAGTCCATATCTGTACCAAATTTCATCAAGACTAGTTCTGTGGTTTAGGCGTGAAAGCGTAGCAGACAGACTGACAGAGTTACTTTCACATTTATAATATTAGTATGGATACAAGGTGCTCTTATATTATATCTTTGAATTCGATCATATTACGCATGGCTGGAGGCTCATTCCTAGGTATAATATTGTAATATAAATCTTTAATAACATATTCACGTTCAATAACTGTACAATATATATGATAAACGGAAGTAAATGAAAATGAATATTGATATATTGAGAGATAGGTTCAGATTGTATAAATACAAAAAATAATATATCTTTCTAATATCCCTTTTTGGTTTCTTTTTTGCCTTTTTTCCCATTATATGTATATTTTGCCCAGTTTTGGTGTAGCCAATACAGTGGAAAGAACTCCCTGCTGTGGTTTTCCCAAGTGACTACAATATGAGGTTCTTCAAGAAGGGCATTGAAGGTTTCTTCAGGGTCGGCAGCAAGAGTGTAACGCCCCTGGTGTAGCATACGTCCATATGTTACGATAACCACTTTACATCAGGTCGGCCGCGTGCTTCTCTGTCACCTAAATAGTACAAAAAAAAACAATCCATCATAGATTGTAACTTCAAAAGGCACAAATTATTGTCTGAATAGAAAAAAATGCTATGGAAACTACTTACTCCGACTTAACAAAATAGTGTTCTAAAGAAGTGAATGAAATGATAGAAATGAAACGGTATCGTAAAAGGCGACTAAGCGATATGGCTGTTCACCATCTGACAGTAAAACATACAGCCCATGACAAGGTGCCCGCTAGACGGCAATAGGCTCGCCCCCTATTAAAAGGGACCGAAGTTGGCGAAATGTGGGCGTTAATACACCTCTACCTACCCCTTCGGGAATTTGAGTTGTGTGTATTGTATAATTCTAGTGTTAATAAATCTCTGCCTTTTGAGTATGTGTGTATGTATTCTTTTCAATTTGAAGGTTTATTTGAATTGAAACTTATCGCACTTCCCTACTAAGGTAAAATTAAATTATGTGTTCGCTGAGCGTTGGTATAGCACTTAAAATTTCACCAGTCATGGCTGTTTATACGCAACTATAATGTATGAAGGTCCCTTAAGACCCCGGTGTGTGGTCTAAGTCATGAGCATTTGAATTTGCAATTTGGTACACAGATAGTGAAATAATACGTGGACATCAATAAAACAAATATTTGCTTTATTTATGGTTTTATAAAACATCAATATTATGCATTCAGGCTACAAAATTAAATATTATCTTTATAGGAAAAAGGCCTTAACAATTTGATTTAGAAATCCTTTCGAAATCGATTTGAAAAGTTAGCATAATAAATGCTTCAAAATTTCATTTAATCATTAACAATTTGTTAAGTCCTGGCAATGGTACCCCCGCCGGGTCCAGGTAAAAGGGGTAGGCCAAAGAAGTCCTGGCTTGACGTCGTGGAGGGTGATATGCGTGCTAATGGTCTCACTACCATGGACGCCCAAGATCGTGCGAAGTGGAGAAGGAAGAGCCGGAAGGCGGACCCTGAGCTTCGAGGTCATCTTGGCCACGGATGCAATCAGGAGAATACGTCTATATGCAGATGATGAATTTGTTAAGTCCGGAAGTTGTGGGGTAAATAATCGTATCATTGAAACGAAAAGTTCACATAAACTTATTACCCGCTTGGCGGCAATAAAATGTGGCAGTGAAATGTGGGTGTTAACACAACTTGCCTACCCTACCTCGGGGATACCCAGGTGTAAATGTATGCTTTATACTTTAAACCCACACACACTCACACGCTTGACCCCAACTTCAACAAATAAACGAGAGCCAATGACAGGATTTTTTAACCTATCCGACTTTTCCTACAACTTGTACCACAGTATAGGGTTACCTCAAAACTTTCGGACTTACGCACACGTTTCACGAAACGTCAATAAATCTCGTTACAAACAGAGTTGAGATGGTTATAGAGTAATATGTTAGTGCTCAAGACTTCAACCGAGAGTCCAATCCATTTTGGAACATTAATTTTGCATGAATAGGTGATTTGGTTTGGCTAGACAGGTTACCTGGAATTCACTTTAGTTGAGATTGTGTAACAAAAGGTATTTCGTCTAAGTGAATAACTCAGGATCAAGTTATAAACTACTCCAGAATAAGACCGTACTTATATTGAATTAAAATTCACAAAGAAACTCGAAGTTCAAAGATGTGAAAAATATATTTGAAAAATCAGAAGCGTAATTTATTAATTAAGTTGAGAGAAGTGAGTGCCGTGAATGTCAATTTTTTAATTTTTGTACAGGGTGTATCTGGGGGCATGGCAGTGCCCCCGTCAAGAGAAACCTACGGAAACGCAGGCATTACATTTTCTCGAAACCTTTCGCCGTAAAACTTTTTGACAAATCTATATGGATTCAAAAATAAGGGGAAACGGTCTGGTCATACATTTTAACTAAGGTGTACGGTTTGTAGAGAAGTCAAAACTAGGATTCATGCACAAAGCTTTATGTTATGATGATTAGAAGACAGTGTTAGGTTAAGGTGTGTGTGAACTTGACTCTCTATAAATTCAAAAGACCAACTCTCCTAACATAAGTCTCCCAAGATTCAGTCTCGATCTTATCTCAATCTTCCAAATGTCAAAAATAACCACTTTTTCCATGAAAAGATGGCTAATTCTCATGACCTTTTTTTATTTTATTTTTTTTCAATCTAAGCACATTGTCACAATGTCAATGTGAAAATTGTGTTACGAGAATAGTGTTTTTGACATTTGATTTTAATGAATCTAAACTAAATTTTTTAAATTTTTTATTATGAGAATTTTATTGGCCTTCTGATTTTTTCAGTACAAGCAATATTTACTCGTCTTGGCGTTACTTTACATCAAAATATTTGGTGAGATTTTAATTTACAAAGAATAAACCAAGTTTGAACGTTATTAGATTTTTAATGTGCCTATCTGGGTTAACTGTCGGAGTGAGGATAGCCTGTTCCCTTAGCCGCCGTATACGACACCCACGGGAAGAGATGTGGTGACTATAATATGGATGTTAAGTTAATATAACTTTGCCTACCCCTTCAGGATATAAATACGTAAGTTTATAATATGTTTGCATGTATGAGCTCGGTTTGTAGGTAAAATGAATTGATAAAAATCGTCACGTTACAAAATGCGGTAAGTATGCTGTGTGCAGGCGATTTTCCGTTTTTTTTTAATAAATCATAGCTTTTTCTAAAATATGAAATTAAACTTTTTGATTTTGAAGCGGAACTTTCTTCAAACCTCACCACACCGCATCGGAGTTAACGATGATTATGTATGATACCGACCTATTCCTGATTGATTGACTGATGATTATGTATGATATCGAACATCGTAAGTAATGCATGGTTTTCAGGAGGGCAAAAGTATAAAATCGACGCAAGTACACGTATAGGCTTCTTCCGTTAGTAGGGCGATTACTGAATTAGAATCAATTGAAACCACTCAATTTTTCGTCACGAATGTGTTCATAGGCGCTAGAAAATGATTTCTAGGGCATACTTGGGCTGAGCGGGCATTGCAGGGCATTTTTTGAAATATTTTGTTTTACTTAACTCCAAGGACTTGCAGACCTATTTGATATTAATTTAAATTTGATACCTCCACTCGCTCCTGAGACAAGGGTCTGGATAGGCAGCCGGCTAGATGGACAACAAAGTGATCATACTAAGGTACATATCTCTAAAACATAAAGGCACCTAAATAATTATTCTCAAACGAATAACTCATACATAAATGATATTAAGCCCCCAAAGTAAAATTGTTAAGAATCTACAATGCCTACATTACTGCTTGTATGTTCCCTTGTAATATACGTACAGGCTTAATACGAGGCCACACAATTTAACTTGTGCAAGCCGGTGTGACGTCACAGCCCCTTACTGTTGGCCCACGTTACAAATTGAACGTAAATTTGATAGCCCGCCTTTACTTGCAGTGTGGTGCTTCAGAGTTTGTTTAATTGTCCCTGTAGCTACACAGTTATTTTTATAGTTCTGTACATGCCTGTACAAGGGTCCTTAGTATTCACTATCCTTAGTGCCTTACTGTACAAGGCTCCTTGTACAGTACAGGCAACGACAAAAGTAACTTAATACTAAAGTATCTACCAACCTTTGATATTAGAGTTTATCACGGCGGATCCCCATCCGGATAATATATATCAATCTCATAATTATTGATCATTATATTCTATTATATTTCTACTAACTAACAAAAAAACCCTATGCCACTTATCGAGGGGGCAGTTCTAAATCCACGTAGACAAAGTCACCAGTACAGTCTATTGTACGCTACAGAATTATCCAGCCATCTATTTAAAATAATGAGGGGTCATTACTAAATGTGAACTCACAAAAAACTAGCCTTAAACCATTTCAGAATAATGAGAAAATATGATGTTATCATAATTTACGAGTAACTAGCACTTTTGTTAAATAGACCACGTTTTCTTAATTGGGATTTTTTTATTGTAGGTACTCCCAACTTAGGTTTAATCCACTCATATTTTTTCACGTTTACTAACAACTACAGATTAAAATTAATTGAATTTTTTCTCTGTCTCGTTCCAAATATTCTCTAAACTTAATTCCAAAAATTAAATTGTTTATTTTTGTAATGCAATTGTTTACTTTAATAAGACACTGAATGCCACGTCACGGCTACTTTATGAAATAAAACAATTAAGAAGATAATGAATTTTTTTAAGTAATTTACTTTTTGCTAAATACTCTGAAATATTTGATCATAATAATATATGAAGAATCTTGCTGAACGCAAGTAAATCTGCCCCAATTCATTGCAATATTTTTTTATTTTATTATTTTATTTTTTTATTATAATATTTTTTTATATATAAGATATATTATAAGCTAGGTAAGTTATAACACAGTTTTGAGCATCGTAGAAGAGTATTATCACAATAAACAGATAAATTAGAGATATAGCCGTCTAAATTATGCCTTTAATATGATAATACTATTCCAATAAGAGACATATTACAAGCTAGGAAAATTATAAGCACAATTTTGGGTATCCTAGAAAAGTATTATTATCTATCTATACTATTATATAATTGTAAAGTGGTCGTGTCTGTACATTGGAGATATTTAAAAAAAAAACTTGAGTTATGTTATGTTAACGATACTGAACACGAAAATATTTTTTTTGGATTTCCTGTCTGTTTGTCTGTTTGTCTGTTTGTCCGCGATGGACGCAAAAACTACTGGACGGATTTTGATGCGGTTTTTTTTTGTTAGAAAGGGCTTACTCAGACTTAAAATCTTACGTTTGTTTGATCGCAATCGGTTAAGTAGAACCGAAGATATGAGCAAAGGTCGCGTTAACCGAGATGCACGCGGGGCGGAGCCGCGGGCGGAAGGCTAGTATTAAAGATATAATTTAGACAGCTATCAGGCAGAGACTATATCGTAGGTACTAATTGCTATACCTTTCGCTACTTCTATTTTCATAATTAATTTTCCTTTTTTGTTCGTCACTGCCTGTCATAGTCACGAATTTGGATGTGGTTTTATTTAAATTCATCAAACTAATTAGGCATACAGAGTAGATGGGGCTTAGTCTGGAGGTCAGTCTATCGTTTTTTATGTCGCAGCATAAGTCATAAAAATTCATGGAATGAAAGTGCTCTCTATAATCCATTATTATGAAATGTTTCACTTTTAAATAGCCGCCAAAATTGAAAAACCAGACCCTTGAGACTTTAGAAAAAAAAATATTTTCGAATTTTTGTTGAGTTTATTTTAGATTTATAGTTTAAAAGTGAGCTGTTGTTTTCTTTTTTTTTTTTTTTTTTTCAAAATCAGCTTTACTTCAGAACCTGCTTCTGCAAGTGTCGAAAATATAACACAGAACAGTACCTAAATATGACACTTTATTTTGTAGATACTTAATGTGTTTGACCTATATAATATGTAATGTCCCCTCATATTTACTAAACGACTAAACCAATTTTCATTAATGATGTCGTTAAAATCTTCTTTCCATTTATGATAGGAAAAAGAGAGGAAAAATTTCATTCTAAAATATTTTTTACTACGCGAGTGTCAGTTGCTACGAGTATATATCGAAATATTATAATACTTAATTTCTTGGCAACAATTCAATGATTTCAAAAAGAACCGCGCGCTGTATGGTTTTCACTTTTCACTTTTTTCAATGAATTGGTAAGAATAAACCTCGTATTAATAATTTTGTGTCGTTAACCAGCTTTCACTTCAACTTTCAGCATTTTAATACATTACCCACAAGTACCCTCGAATCAACATTTCTAAATCAAAATATTTACTCTAAAAGGGTTGCCCAACATGAAAAATAATGGTTGATGGTCATTAATCTGGGTAGAAAAAGGTTGCGGCTTGACGGCGCGTCAAGTAATGGAGTTCTGTTGTCAGACCTCTGGGGAGGAGATGTCCCCACCCTTGACTACATTATACAAAACAGTTAGTCCAGGAGATGGCAGCACAATTTCAATTTTCTTTTTTTTATTAATGTGCTTTTTAATTATTTGTATGGCGTGACAGTAGAAAGTTTTATTACCTACCATGTGAGAGGTTGCGTGTTTGAATCTCGCTCACTGTAAATATTTGGGTGCATTGTGTGTCACTAAGTATAATAAAAGGCTTTATTTATTTATTTATTTACATAAGTGTATAATAATAATATATGTATTTATAAAAACAATATCAGCATTCTTAATTCATATTACAAAGCTATGTTTAGTTTGGGTCTAAATATTTTTTTAAAATTAAAAAAGCATGACGAAGTCCATTTTAAATTAGGCGTAGCACTTTCTACCGTAGTATAGTACTTCTTCTAATTAAGCTAATTAAGCTTACCATGGGTCTAAAAAGCGTTGTGTAGAATGTTGTGTAATATTTATTTATTTATTATTTATTTATCTTCTTTTTTCTAGCACCGAAAATCTTGGTAAGGTTTCATGATCCAAGTCCATTAAAAATTTAGTAAAGTAATTCGAGCAGTACTGAGTTAAATTCATCCTAGCTCCTGGCCTACAATACTAAAAAGCAAAAACTACAATACTCCAAGGTTCAGGTAAAAAGTGTCATCAAACTTCCCTACAGTATTAGGCCATCAGTTCAGATTACACGGTACATTGTGTTTGTAGTCATTTTATGATTTCAGTCTGCTTCTGTTATACTAAAAAACCCGAAAGTATTTTTTTTCTTTGGGTAAAAATGTTTTCTTTTTGTTTTGGCAGTTTATGGTGCTTTACGACAAATTAACTATTCTTCTACAATTTTTTTTTGTTTTTCATAAATAAAGGCATAAATATGTGTTATCTATCTGTACTACTTATTTATGTAATTTACTAGCTTTTGCCCGCGGGTTCGCCCGCGTGGATGTCGGTTATCGCGACCAAACATAGCCTATGTCCTTTCCCGAGGTCTAATCTACCCCTATCCAAATTTCATCAAAATCGGTACAGTGGTTTGGGCGTGACAGACAGACAGACAGAGTTACTTTCACATTTATAATATTAGTAGGGATTGTAAAGTGGTCGTGCCTGTACATGGAGATATTAAAAAAACTTGGGTTACGTTATACTCGTATTAACGATACTAAACACGAAACTATTTTTTTGGAGTTCTTGTCTGTTTATCTGTTTGTTCGCGAAGAACACAAAAACAACGCGTAAGCGGAAGTCCAGCCCACAAAGACCAGCTATTTTGAGAAGGATCTACCTATTTGTGAAGCAGTTGATCTTCGTCTTAAAAGTGACGTAGGCAGCTTAGTTTTGTACACTACTAAAGCATACCGGTAATTTTACTTATTGCGTACTTACTTTCTGCTACACCCACATGGCTGAGAAAATGTACTTACACGTAGGTGTTCAAGGTGATTCTTTTCTTTAAACACCTACGTGTATAATTTTCCCGCCTTACTTAAAGTAATATCGATTACTCAATTAATTTTTGGTTTAGTAGACAAAGGACTTATTCGCAAAATGTGTAATTAAAATTAGGAAACTTTGTGATTTTTTAAAAGAGGCAATTTACTAGCTATTGTCTATGGTTCCGCCTGTTATACTAATCCAGTTACCGTAATCTGTAAATCTTTAGTTAATTTTTACTAGAAAAATAACCACCACCACTCTACCCAAAATTACTTTAAATTTGTAAGCCTCCAGCTAATGTAAATTTGGTGTCAAGAATTCAGATCAAAAGAAAGAAAATGAAACCGCTAGGCTACGTATAACAAATGCCTGGTAATGGCGCCCCAGCCGGGTAGAAGGGGTAGGCCCAAGAAGTCTTGACTTGACGTCGTGGAGAGTATCAGGTGTGCCAATGGTTTCACTGCCATAGACACCCAAGATCATGCGAAGTGGAGGAAGAAGAACTGAAGGCGTACCCTAAGCTGGTTCACCTTGGCCTCGGATGCAATCAGAAAAGTACGTTTCCATGAGGATGATGAGTTCAGTTCGACAGTATAAAGACCAAATGAACTCACGATCACAAGTCCAACATCTTAGCCACTAGACTAACACAAGTAAAACAAAAAAATGAATAGTTCTGAAACTAAAAGTCATTCATACAATACCTTTCTTCGCTTCTATATAAAAATCTTGACAAATCTTATAGAGCTCAACAACAAAAATGTTCAAACGAGCGCAATCTCCCAGTTTTATTTCAACAAAATTTCGTCAAAGAACAATAAAACACGAAACGACTTCAATATATCCCGCAGGGAGCCTAACTCTATTAAAAATATCACCCCGGCTGGCTCTATCAAATTGTAGAGATGCTTCCAAGATGCCTGCGGTGAATCTTGCTCTGTTCACAAGATTATATACGAGACAGAGTGCCAAGAATGTTTACGCACTAAGCTGTTATATCGCTGGCGGTTATCGAATACTTTTTGATGTATGAAGATCTGTTATTGTCTCGGTTTTTTATAGATAAGTGATTTTTACGCAACACAACTTGATAATATTTTGACAGAGCTGAACTTTTTAAAATTAGTAATTGATATAAAATTGCTAATTGTTAGAGTTGTAACATTCATTCTTTGTTGTTGTCTCTTCATTTAGTTAAATTACAGACGATAGTGAACACACATCAACCGTGATTCGGGTGCAAACATAAACTATCGAGATTTAATATTAAAATATATACCCTATTATCTTTACAAAGGACCTACTATGTTTTCTGTTTTTCTTAATTTGAACTTATTAATTTTATTGCATTTTTTGTTGTGAGCTACCTCAGTCCATGCCTATGACCAAATAATCGACCTATTCGGTCAAAAGTTAGATCTGTGGAGTTCAACGCCAAGTATAAAAAGAATATAATGTCTCGATAACAAAAAAATCTTATTAAATGTAGATTTCTGGTAAGTTAGGGTCAGACCAGTCGATCATCTCCTAAAATCACGACTCGCATCATAGTCTAATGTCTTTTAAAACAAAATAAAAAACGCCGCGTTTATCCAACCCAGTGCGTACACCCCAAAACTCGAAGTGACGAGCGTCAACATTTATCAGTGTCTCGCGACAAACGACAGCAATTAACATTCCGCAAGCATTGTTAGTGACTGCGGTAGGTTGTTGCAACTATTATCGCGAGCCTGCTGAGGTGCGAAGCTCAAATGTCGGATGATGAATGGCCACCTTTATATCGGTGATGCGATTTCGAGTATTAATGTTCTTTCAGTTATATTAAAAAGGTGTCATTAGGTTTTATTAAAATGGCTGTCTTGATGTTGAAGTGAGTGAAGGAGTCCCGGGTGGGTTAACGTAAATTGCCTTTATTAATAATAGAAAAGTGTGCGAGCGATGTTGGTTCCCGGAGGAGTAGAACAGGGCCATCTCTTCTCGTGAGTGTCGTAGAAGGCGACTAAACGATAAGGCTGTTCTCGATCCGACAGTAAATGGAATGGAATGGAATGGAAAGGGGACTCTTTTATCCGCACATAGCCTCTTTCTTGGGCCATTGTGCGTGGAGAGTGCTGGCTATAACAGCCAGCCTAGCTCCCAGAAGCGCAGAAGCTTACTGGGGGCTTCACAGGCTTCGCGGAGCGACCTCGCTGTGCCGAGGATTTGGAAACGTTGGGGGCTATTGCCTCGCATTCCAGTACTACGTGGGCAACCGTTTCTTCGGCAACGAAGCACCCCCTACATAGGGGGCTATCCGTGATCCCGATGGTGTAAAGGTGCTTGTTTAGTGGACAGGGACCTGTTATTGTCCCTATAATTGTTATTAGACTTGTTCTGTCTAGTTTTAGGAGACGTTTCGTAAGCCGTTTGTTCAATGACGGCATAGCCACTTTTGATTGACTGCAGTCAATGGTTTCTACCCATCTTTGGATGTGTAGTTCGGCGGATCTCTCACGCGACCAGGTACGTTTCTGTGAGAAAGGGATCGGTAGTAATGGTAGCGGGCCATTCACGGACGTGTCAGAGCCTCTCCGTGCCAGTTCATCAGCGGCATCGCGGCCGTAGGACCTACTGTGCCCCTTTATCCACTGCAGCGTCACAGCGTTGTTGGTGGACAGCTTGTTCAGAGCGGCCTGACACTCCGCTATTAGTACGCTGTTGGTTATTGGGTGGTCTAGTGCTTTCAGAACAGCTGTGCTGTCGGTGAGGAGTCTTATATTTAAGCCCCTCGCCTTCAGTCTGCTTATTTCCGTCGCACACACACATTCACATTGAAAGATCTAGCTGTGTTTGCCCAGTGGTAAGTGGATGTTTAGGCCGAGGTCCAGGGAGTGTACGCCAGCTCCTGAGCCATTTTCTGTTTTAGAGCCGTCAGTGTAGACGCGTACCTCTCCGATACCAGAGTAGTCCTTGTCCTCGGCTTCTGTTATTATATGGTACTTTTTGGTGAAGAAGTATTCCGACAGTAAATAAAAACAGTCTATTACAAAATGCCCGCTTGAAGGCAGTAGGCTCGCCCCCCATTTCGTGACCAGTTGGAGACATGTGGGTGTTAATGTGCATCTGCCTACCCTTTCGGAGATTTACAGGCAATTTGTGCAAGTATGTAATAATATATGTATGAGACTTATAATAAATACTTACGTACATATTATCTTACATCGTCATTTAAAATAAGATTGTGAGTATGTGACGTTGTAGGGGGTAAGTAATCTCTGAATTTACTCAACCGATTTTGAAAATTCTTTTACCAATAGAAAGTCACATTATTTGTGAGTCTCATAGGCTGAACAAATTGCAGGCCACTGAACCGCTATCAGAAGTCCACGCGAGCCGTGGGCAAAAGCAAGTATGCAATAAAGCATATAATATTATTTATCTCGTAACTGAATGCCTAGAATAAAACCTAGAAGAAACCGTTTCTCGAACCAGCACGTAGCAAGCAGGCCCATAGGGATCCATGTATATATTTTTTAGCGTCATAAGCTATAAATCGTACGTTTTTATTACCGACGCGATAATTTAAAACACTCTTTTTGCACGCGCCCGCTAAACCCCTCGCGGCTTAAAAATTAAATTTAAAATTACGTGAACTCATTATCATTACAGAGATAGTCCCTCCGGAGCTTGCTCTTCTATTGATTTAGTTTCATCATCATCTTCCTAGCAATTGTAAAGATTTTATTTTGGAGTCCGGGGTATGCTTATTATTTTAATTGTCTGTTGCTTGAATTCGATGACCTCCCTGTTTTTTTGCATTTAAATCTAATTTTCAAACTAATGAGACTGAATTTCACGGATCAATAAATTATTTAGACATTACGTTACTTTGGTTTCGGACTGACCTCTCCCCTAGCTGGTTCCCCTGGAGGGGACGCAAGGATTTTCTAGTACTAGCGTCTCCACTCAGTGAGGGGAGATACTAAAACTCCTTTTTATAGTTTTCCTTTCGGCCTGAAGTCTCCCCTATCTGGTTCCCCAGGGATTAGTAACAATTTTATATCGGTGGACACTACACTATCAGTTCATTTTGTTTAATGAATTTCAATGGGTAAAACGTGACAACTCGGTTTAACTAAATAAATGTTCATGAGTGAAATCCAGCTCAAGTTGGTAAACAAGTTTATAACTTCATTAATGGTAAGCAGTCACTGTGTATATTTATAGAGTTATAGGTATATTTGTAAATACCTGTAACCCCAGAGATGCTAATGACTGGTCAAACACATAACCTTATTTTTCACTTCATTCCCCCGCAGTTGGCTTAGAAAAATACAAAAACACACGTTTTTATAAGTCGGTCAAATAAATTGCTACAACTACTATAGCTAGTCCAGACTATCAACAAAAAATTAAGCTAAACATTATTAATGTTGCCAGACTAGACGTAGTTAATAACGGTTCTTACTGGCGACATTGACAGAGATGGTAGAAGCGACAGATTAGTGAGACCCGGGCAAGGATTCACCGGCTAACGAGCTCGCAATCTGGATTTAAAAGGTGTGAAATGTTCTAAGGGCTTAGTGGTTCTTAGCCCGTTTATGTTAGATTCTATGAAGAAATATTTGAAGTATTGGTGAAATTCGTGAATTCGTCGGTCGGTAGCTTAGTGGTTAAGAAGTCGGCCTTACGATCGAGAGGTCCCGGGTTCGAATCCTGGCCATTACACTACCGACGTGAACCCACTCCAAGCACAAGCAATTTAACTTAGTTGGAAGCGGTAAAGGGAATATTAGTAATTTCGGTTGCTTACTAAAAAAATAAAAGGTGAAAATATTGTTCACTTGAGAATTGTTTTTTACCTCTCATACCATGCAAATTGCCATGTCTGGGCATTTCCCTTCTTTCTACAGTTCCAGGGTCCTTTAAGTGAGGCGTGAAAAAGCATCTGATGAGGCCGTCAAGCTGAGGACCATCATTGTAACATTGTAGGTGCTTGTTATGTAGACTAACGTTCCTGAGACCTTCAGCTTATCAGCAGGCAAGGTGAAGTGACATTGATGTGTCCTATGTAATAGAAAATGTGCTTTTTTAAATAGATTGGTTCACGTTTGACCTCATCTGATGGTATCATCTAAAATCATCATCACACCAGCAGGTGAGATGTAAATTGAACACGTTTAGCTATACAGATCTTAATGACGTGTCCTATATAAAAATGGGGTCTCCCATACACCATTTTCAACCAATCAGTATAAACTTAAAAAGTAGGCAACTTCATGACTTGATTATATCTAAATAGCCTGGCATAAAAACGATTTATACTTTTAAATAGAGTAGAAAACAGGCTTTTAAACAAAATGATTATGAAACATAAACATTTATACAGGGTGTATAAAATTTGCCCAAAGAGTAAACCAATTGGTTTTCAGAACGTTGAAACGAAACTTAACGGTCTTTTATGTGTAGGTCATATTATAATTAACGTTTTAATTAAACGTGTATAGCTTAGCAACAGTACTTTAATAAATTTAGTATAAAGGTATGATTCCGATGCCGACCGCATACGACAACGAGAGACGCATGCGGCAGATACAGCTTACTTGTTAAATTCTGATACGGATAAAAGAGACCATTGAGAAGCCGCAATGAATTACGCGCATGTGCTGCATGCGTCGGCAGATTATCGTATGCAGTCGGCTACGGAATCATGCCTTAAAAAATACGAAATTGCGTCGTTAATTTTATTCGTAGTCACGACAGCAAATATTGTTATTCTCCTCAATTATTTAGTTGAGATTTTTACATCAAAAGAAGAACAACCTTTATAAGGTCAAGGTCATTTAGTAGACTGTCTGTCTTTTAAAATTTGTAGTCAGCCTGCTTAGACAAGTGGCAGTTTATTGACCGACGTATTGTGGAATAGAATGACGAATGTATGGGATTTGACGTATATGACATACCTACGTAGACGACGGTCATATACCTACGTCAAATCCTGTGGCCTTACCATAAACTCTTAAAACAGGTCAATAATTGAACTGCTGTTATTCTACTAACTGCAAATGACACTTTGTAATGTCATATAAATATATAGGATTACAAAGTAAAGTTTGCAGTTGGTAGAATGACAGCAGTTCAATTATTGACCTGTTTTAAGAGTTCATGGTATGGGCCCTGTACATTCATCATTGCCGGTCAACGAATTGCCAAGTGTCTTTTGGGGATTGGCGTTGAGTACTCTTGGCGTTATATTGGAACAGTATACACCGTATATTTATGGCGTTAACGTGTACAGAATGTTTTCGTCGAATTCAAATAGTGATTTGTATGATTTTTTTTTATTTCTTACAGCAATGTTATTGATATCAGCTCTTACCGAATATTATGTTTATTACCTTTCTTATAATTATGTATAAATAATATGGATAAAGTATAATGATGAAGAATTACACCTGATCCATATTTACCTCAGTATATTGCTTAGCTTGGGTCAAGCTAGCACCATACACTTTGAAACCATTATAAAGTGCTCCTTTTATAGGTAGGCGGGTAAAAAACTTATTGTACAGCGATATGGCTACTCTCTTATATTATAGGCACTAAATCAGAACATTCAGTAAGCTTTCGTGAGTTATTTTTAATTATAAGTTAAACGCTAGTTTCGCGTCGTAAAATGTTATAGTACTCTTTAATTAACACGCAATGGATGGTTGCATGCAGCCGTTGCCAACCCCTGTGTTTATAAGCCGACTTTTAAGTAGTTATGAAAAGAATTGAACTCATAATCGGAAAAAAATACTTGCAAACATGTTAAATTTAATTGAATTTAATCCAATAAGAGGATTTCTTGGTTCTTGCGGTCTATTGGGTAGTCGTAAGTCATATGAAAATGAAGTTACCCAAGTTGAGGCTTTTAGAAATAATATGTACAGCAAAAGTTTTTTTTTTCTTGGATTTTTTTTATATATAATAAGGTCAGCCACCGTGGCGTAGCGGTAGTGAACGCGGCCGCTACGCAGGAGGCGCGGGTTCGATCCCCGCTCAGTGCAAATATTTGTGTTCATGAAATATGGGTATTTGCATTGGTCTGGTCGTGCCTCGGAGAGCACGTTAAGCCGTCGGTCCCGGTTGCCATAAGAACATCTATGGCAGTCGTTACGGGTAGTTGGAGCCCTAAAAATCCAAAAACAACGGTCTAGCTGCAAAGCTTCGATATCGCCTAATGTTATCATTGGGCTGTGGAGGTCAGATGGCAATCGCTTCACGATAAAATATCGAGGTCTAGCCAAATCTGTAGTTAAGACGGTAAAGCGGACCCCAGACTCCGAGCTGAAAAGCTTCGGATGCGACTGGGAATTAACGCTAGGATGAGAGAAGGTCGGCAGCACGAGTTTAAGTCCCTGGTGTTGTATTTATCCATAGGCCACGACAACCAGTTTCCATAAAATACCACTTATGTGGCAGACAAGCAAAAATAACTCCACAAAGTAAGTGTATAAACCAGAGAATAGATCTGCCACCAGATATTTAGGCGGCGGTTTGTCCAGGATGATGATGATAAATGCCATCTGACTCCCCCCACCCTCCTCCAGACCCTCGGGTCAGTCAGCAGATATACCGGTTCACAGATAAGATTGACTTGCACCCCAAAAACCTAGATGGAAACCAATAACCCAATTCATAATTTCCCTAATAAATGTTCAAAATAATACAATGAAATCCATAAATGAAGTAATAACAAAACTGAACTCCTTAAGAACCACGCCTTTGAACATAAATCTCACTTTTAATATCAACTTTATGACCAGAAACGAAAACTATTACTGCACAATTTTGAACTTGCCAGTCTAATTAGAGAAATAGCTTTTGATTCACTATAATTAACTTCTATTAATTAATTTAACAATACAATATAGACTTTATTACTTCACGTTAAGGTGCATTTCAAGTTGTTGTGACATTAGAATAATTTGAACGTTACGATTGCGCTAAATGCTGTCTAAAATTGCATAGGGGATTCGCGTTACAGAAATAAGGCGGCGAAAGATTAATTAGAATGATTGGATAATAACACTCACTATTATCTGTCGTACAGTCGTGTCTAAAAATGAAATGAGTTTTATATATGTGGTCTTTATCATTTTGTAGTTTAGTCTAGGGTACTAAAGTGATCTATCATCGCTTGGTTTTTAGTTTAACATTATACCTTAGAGTTACAAACTTGGTATTAACATTAATGCAAACCGTGCAGTGACAATGTGGTATTGGATCGGAATATAAGGATATAAAAATAGTAAAAAAAAGGAATGTAAGGCCTCCGGCACTTCTTACAAACGTCGCAAACCATACGTAATGCTGCATTACTACTGAAATGAGAAGCCGGTTCTTACCCTCTGTTACTAAAGTCAGCACCACTATCGAAGTACTCATACTGTGACCATTGAATATGAATGCTCTTCATACTGGAGTTATTATTTTAGCGTTTACACCTGAAGAAGAGATAAAATAAAAGTCGAGAGTAAGTAAAAGCCAGGCAAGTAGATAAGGCACTATTACACACAACATAAAGAAGTACAATACAATACAGCGCATAAACTCGGTATTGGATAAATAAGAGACATAAAAATTGGTAAATCAACGCGCCATAACACCAACAAACACCGTAACACTTTTCGTATGAACTGTACATTCACCTCACAATTCTTTCACAACTGTCACACGTTCCTGACGCTTTCACAAAAATGAAAATATTTTCCAAAACTGTAAAAGATCTTACTAGAACTGTAGGAGAACAGAGTACATTGGATCAAATCATGGTTTGGCCACTTTTTATCCAAGCTATTCTCGGTCAACAAATTTTGAATCCAGAATGGCGCTGGAAGACCCGAATACTATTCCAACACATCTTCTTTACGGGCTTGGTTACTTACGTAGTTTTTGGCACTGCAGATTTTCTAAAAGAAGCAACAGAGTTAGTTTCAAAAGTAGAAGCATACTACACGTTTATAATCATAACATTATTCTCGGCAGTAAATTTGGTTTTTGTCAATAACCGCATCACTTTCCGAAAAGTGTACGTACTGGCTAAAACCACGATAGTTCCCATGGTAATGAATATATCCACTGAGAAATCAAAACATATGATAAGACAATTGAAGATTATTGTGAAATGGGGTATTCGTGGAATATTTTTCCCGATAATCACCTATATCTTGACGGCCATATGGTCTAGCATTCACGGAGAAAGGGTGACATTATCAAAAACAACTACCACGTTGATGTCAATGACTAGCCCTTACTATGAAATTAGTTTTATTCTACATACGATATTTCTGTTTCACGTTGCCTTTACTATTTGTTTAATTGATATGTGGTTTTTGATCATTATATTCTTATTTTGTGTGGCCTGTGATTGTGTTATCGAGTTGTTGCAAGTCGAGCCTAAAACTGAAAATGAAACTGTTCTGGAGTATGGGCTCAGACTGAATGATCGTCTTCGTATTTTTTATGGACATCATCAAAACCTGATGGAGTAAGTATTTGTATTAATATTAAAGCTATCGGTATATTTACCATATATTATTATATTGTTTTGAGTATCCTATATTTCATTATCCATTTCTTCCAATAAATATATATTCAAAATTCAGTCTCGTTCTGTCAAAATCAAATAAAATGTCAGAAACGGTTTTTCTGTAACACAATTATCAAGAAAGAACTTGGCATCGGTTTTTAACATTAGATCGAAGTTTGATTTCGAAAAAACGTTATCACGATATTTGGCTCTCTTTTCATTGAAATCGTTTTTGACATTTTGATTTTGACAAGTCACAAGTTGAGTTTTGAATAGATTTTTACTAGGAAAAATTTACCTTCTGATTACTGAGTCAGAGAGAGAGAGAGTCACTTTCGCTTTAGCGGCTTCGACTTACTGCAATAAAAAACATATGTTTTTTGTTTCAGATACTTGAATAATGTGAGGGACCTGTACAAATGGCTCACTTTGGTACCACTTGTCGGTGTCGTGTTTCAGACGTGTACTGGTATGCTTCTACTATCTCAGGTAAATACATAGAGCCCATGAGAAAAGACCGGTTCGACGGCAATAGACTAGGTCTACCCCATCAGGAATTTACAGGCGTGAATATATGTATGTGTATTAGTTCAAATATCTGAAACACGAGTAGTTTAGGCCTTGACAGAAATCCCGTAGCGGATCTTCTGCGACGGAACGCCCATACATATTATTATTGTTTAATAATGACTAATAACAGGCACAGACGGTGCAATATTCACGGCGGTGTAGGTGTTTTGATCACACAAGATATGTGTGAGGAAAGAAGGAAAAGAAGACAGGAAGAAGGTAGTCATATTGCACCAAATAAATGTTGGTGCAATGTCGTTTCACATAATGCATAAAATGACTCACAATATATTAATAACATAGGACACCTAGTAGAATGTATTAATATTTTAGTTTATTTTCAGAATGTGTGGTCTTTCTTGCCAAACGTCATTCCAGTTTTAATCCCCACAGTCGTTTACAATTGGTTGGGTCAAAAAGTTCAAACTAAGGTAAGAATTTAAAATTGGCGCTATAACTGTTGCTAAATCATCATTCACTGAGCCTATTCTTAACTCGGGTGGGGTCAACTTTCTAGTCTAAATTAGATGCGGCTGAACTTTGATATTTTCCGTGAAGCGACTGCCATCTGACCTCCACAACCTCGATTTATATATAACAATATATGTATAATATCTGTTGCTAAAATACTTACTAGATTATAAATACGAATACATTTTAGTCTTGTCAAGCTTTGTATTATAAGACTTCATACGTTTACTTCATACGATGATGCTGAGCCATCCACTGATTTTTTAAGTACTGACGAGAACAATGAATGATGTTATAATCTTCAATTCAACAAAAATAGGTATGTATGAGAATTTCAAACATCCAAGCAGAAGGAGACTATCTAACCTTCTGAGTTACCTGGACAAGGTAATATTCAGGTTAATTTTTCTTAAAGGCACCATTCAAAGGACTAGGGGACCTTTCATTCGTGGTTCCAGTTTCCATATTGACGTTGAATTATGCTGATTTCAATTAATTTTTGAAAAAAAAATATCATGCGTACCTACTAATTGCCTAAAAAACTCATTGCCTTATTGTTTTTTCAGGGGTCTGAGTTGAACATGGCGTTACTACATTTTGACTGGCAGAACATGCGGCCAGCCGATAAGAAAAAATACTTGCTTATTGTGAAATACAGTATGAAAAAAGATATATCTATTAGAACAGCTTTTGGAAAAGATTTGTCTTTGAGTACAATGGCTGATGTAAGTACTTTACTTTATCATTTGATTTAGTCATCATTAATTCAGCTTTCTCCTTTCACATCCGATGCCTTCACCTGAACGCCGGATATCTTTGTTTTGACGTCATTATCATCATCATCATTATTATGAGCTTTCACCCTGAGCCCGGGTTTTGGTTTCCATCAAGTGGACTATGTGTCTCTCTGCGACTTAAGTGGTATAAAAAGAAATATTTTTTTTTTATACCACTTAGGTGGCAGACAATATTGCCATTTACTGAATTATTTTACTTTTCAGATTCTAAAAGCGAGTTATCAAATCTTCACTTTGCTAAAGACAATGAATTAACCAGCTCATCACCAACTTTAATAAAAGAAAGAAGAAAATTCTCATTTCATGCGTATTTACAGTATCTATAATGAAAAAGCAGCTGATGAGGCCGTCAAGCTGAGTGCCACCATTGTAAAATGGTTCGTGTCTATAATGCCGAGACTTTGCCTTCAGCTTACCATCAGGCGAGGCGAAGTCAAATTGACGTGTCCCACATAAAAAAGCCATAATACGGTGAGTATTATGGCTTTTTTATGTGGGAAACGTCAATCGAAACTAACTGACACAACAATATTTTTCAATTATACACTAATCACAGTAATAGGTACTACAATATTTTAAGCACTGTCTACTATTCTCACTCGAATATATTTTTGAAGTTAATCGAATGTCCATTTTCATCAACCCATTCGTAGCCAGATTCTAAAATGGGTGTTTATTACAATGTCCAGACGGACGGCAGTAAATGGTAACTTTATTGTCCACCTCTTATGAATAAAGCTATTCAAGTATCACTTTTGCATTTCATTTACGAACTGCTAGAACTCTTTTTCATCATCTGAATGCCCTACGGAGTAAGTAAGTGAACAACCCTATAGTCCAGTATTAATATCTAACACACGGTGGCAATCTAAAACAAATGAACATCGGTAAAAACAAACGAACTTCGGTAAAAACAAACGAATCATCCGTGAAAACCAATTAATGAATTTCACAAAATGTATATTTTCAGTAATATTTTTGTACAGCCTACGGAAAACATTTAGAATTCGAGTTGTTTGTTTTACTCGTATGTGATAACAGCTACGTTTAGGACCGTTGTATTTATTTCATTTGTTATAACAACAGCGCAACAGTTGTAAATTTAATAATCAATAAATAATAACACAAAAACAGTTTGTATTTGTCTAACTTTTGTGACGTAGCGGTAACGCGTTTGACTGTTGTTAGGTCGACTCTCGCTCAACGCAAATAAATATATCCATGAATTTACATTTGCATCAATAGGTAGGTATTAATAGATGTCAATGTGTATGTATTTAAAAGTATATATGTACCTACGTGGTTATTGTTGTATAATATATAACTTACTAGCTTTTGCCCGCGGCTCCGCCCGCGTGGATGTCGGTTATCGCGACCAAACATAGCCTATGTCCTTTCTCAAGGTCTAACCTACCTCTATACCAAATTTCATCAAAATCGGTTCAGCGGTTTAGTCGTGAAAGTGAGACAGACAGACAGACAGACAGACAGACAGACAGAGTTACTTTCGCATTTATAATATTAGTAGGGATAACAATAACAGCGATAATATCAAATGATAAAACGAAAAAAAAAAACAAAATTCTATATTCAAATCGTTTTGCCGCCAATCAGATACCGTTTATATGGTTGGCTTGAAGATAAAAAACAGTGTATTATAGCAATCTGACGTTGAAAAATGTGAAGTATTACGATCCGAACGAATCCAAGACTTGAGATGTATTCTTCGGTATCGGCGTAATTTTTTCAACTGATATAAATACGAATATTTTGTAAGTGATTGTTTGAATTTACGGATCTTGTATGGAAGGATCGCATATGCTCAAAGCTCTATTAGAATAATATTAGTCGTTTAGGAGTCTTAGGAGTTATGGAAGTACAGAGCCCTGTTAAAAACTATGAGGTTCAAGTCAAAAGCTAGTATCCCATATAACATTTATCTTATTTTTTTCACGAACTTACAACAGACTACTACCCTGTTGTTTTGAAACCTTAAAGTTTGTAAAATTTAAAGTTTCATAACAACGACACAATACTAAAACTGAACTGATTTAAAACGTGACTCCACTCAAAACCCATTTAAATAAACGTCCAGAACCGCTTGTAACCGCTCTCAACTGGTCTGGACCTATTCGAACTGGTTTGATCTGGATCAGTGTGCGCAATACCGTGAAAATGCTCTACGATTATTGCTTCGGTACATTTATGGTTGAGTTAAAATTCTAACCGACTGCATCTCTTATAGTGCCTACTATTGGTTTGCTTGCAGTTTTCGAAGTATTTTATTTTGAGTATTTTAGAATATTGCAAGTATCAAAACTGTTTCGCATAGGAGACACATTACTTTATCTGCCATACGTTATGAAGATTTTACTTTTATATTTTGATAACCGATGAGAATGAGCCCAAAATTAGTATAAAACACACCAATATACAAAATAATATACAGCTGAAGTGTATCCCACCGTGGAGATAAACAGGTGTGATTAAATAATATCCACATCTCTATCTTCTTATTGAAACCTTATCACCCCAAGAGTTATAGGAAACACGTAGCTGAATAGCTCAGTGATCAGCAGCAATTCCCCTGTAACAGACTGATCGCGGGATCAAGTCCCAACTGAGTATCCATTTTTTTCTGCGACTCAGCTCGCATGGAATTTTGATCCCATGACCACAACCCATGCGAACTTATTCCCACCGGGATAAAAAGTAGCCTATGTGTTATTCCAAACTATAATCTATCCCTGTACGAAATTTCAGCTAGAACCGTTCAGCCTTTAGAGCGTGATTGAAAAACAAACATCCAAACATCTTCAGGAACTTTCACATTTTCTAATATTAGTAGGATTCAAAGAAAAATATTTTTAATAGACAAAATATAAATTCTAGTGATATAACTGTATACTTCGAGACTGCTAGCTACGAGTACTTCGAGTTACTTCGAAACGGCTACCATTTCTTAGACTTGTCACCTCTCGAAAATAAATAGTAGTGGCGTTTCGGTAATCCCGTGAGGTAAGTGAGGTAATTCCACTCACCCTCTTCCTCCTCCGCAGACCACATACGTGATGAGTGAACTCCCCGACGAGGCGATAGTATTAAAATAGTTAACCATTGTGAGATGTTTTGTAAAATCTTAGTGATAGAAGTACTTACTTGTTTCAAATGTTTATGTGTATGTTTTTGTAGGTAGCTTTTGCAATAAGTGACAAAAGTAACTTAAAATAGTCCAAATTTATGTTAACTCTCATTTAGAAATTATATTATTTAAGAGTAGGTCACGTCATGCGTCGACCCGACGAACACATGACCAAAAAAGTGCTGCAACTGGAGTCGGGACCGAGAGGCCGTGGCAGACCCCGGTCTAAATGGATGTCGACCATCATCAAGAAAAGACCTCAGGGAAGAGCAAATGGACCCCACGACGATCCAGAACAGACGTCTCCGGAGAGAAAGGATAAGGAGAGCCGACCCCGATTAGAAACGGAAAAAGGCCGGACGAAGAAGAAAAAGATTATTTAATAGTAAACTGTCTAGCCAAAATTGTCATTCTCAGTTGCATCTGCACTAAAAGTATAATGATAAAACAAGTAGCTTATAAAATTGTATAAAAAGACGTGTGGCACTCGGGGACTGCCGCGGTGAAGCTATTGCATAGCATTTTTTATCAACTTATGCATTTATAATTACTTACGTTAACCGGAGCTACTTCGGAGCAGCTCGGCTCGATTCGTGCGAGCTTATTATTATTATTATTATTATTATAACAGCGACAATATCAAATGATAAAACGGAAAAAAAAAACAAAATTCTATATTCAAATCGTTTTGCCGCCAATCAGATACCGTTTATATGGTTGGCTTGAAGATAAAAAACAGTGTATTATAGCAATCTGACATTGAAAAATGTGAAGTATTACGATCCGAACGAATCCAAGACTTGAGATGTATTCTTCGGTATCGGCGTAATTTTTTCGACTGATATAAATACGAATGTTTTGTAAGTAATTGTTAGAATTTACGGATTGTTTATGGAAGGATTGGATAGGCTCAAAGCTCTATTAGAATAATATTAGTCGTTTAGGAGTCTTAGGAATTGTGGATGTATAGAGCCCTGTTAAAAACTATGAGGTTCAAGTCAAAAGCTAGTATCCCATATAACATTAGTCTTATTTTTTTCACGAACTTACAACTACTACTACCCTGTTGTTTTGAAACCTTAAAGTTTATATAACCTTAACTTAAACAACGACACAATACTAAAATTGATCTGATTTAAAACGTGACTCCACTCAAAACCCATTTAAATAAACGTCCAGAACCGCTTGTAACCGCCCTCGACTGGTCTGAACCTATTCGAACTGGTTTGATCTGGATCAGTGTGCGCAATACCGTGAAAATGCTCTACGATTATTGCTTCGGTACATCTCTCTAAAAGTGCCTACTCTTGGTTTGCTTGCAGTTTTCGAAGTATTTTATTTTGAGTATTTTAGAATATTGCAAGTATCAAAACTGTTTCGCATAGGAGACACATTACTTTATCTGCCATACGTTATGAAGATTTTACTTTTATATTTTGATAACCGATGAGAATGAGCCCAAAATTAGTATAAAACACAAAAATATACAAAATAATATAGGTACAGCTGAAGTGTATCCCACCGTGGAGATAAACAGGTGTGATTATAATATAATATCCACATCATCTTGTTATAGAAACCTTATCGCCCCAAGAGTTATAGGAAACACGTAGCTGAATAGCTCAATGATCAGCAGCATTTCCCCTGTAACAGACTGATTGCGGGTTCAAGTCCCATCTGAGTATTCACTTTTTCCTGCGACTCAGCTCGCATGGAATTTTGATCCCATTCCCACAACCCAAGCGAAGTTATTCCCACCGGGATAAAAAGTAGCCTATGTGTTATTCCAGACTATAATATAGCCCTGTACTAAATTTTAGCTAGAACCGTTCAGCCTTTAGAGCGTGATTGAAAAACAAACATCCAAACATCTTCAGGAACTTAATAAAAATATTTTTAATAAACAAAATATAAATTCTAGTGAGGTAACCGTATGCTTCGATACTGCTAGCTACGAGTACTTCGAGTTACTTCGAAACGGCTAACATTTCTTAGACTTGTCACCTCTCGAAAATAAATAGTAGCGGCGTTCCGGTAATCCCGTGAGGTAAGTGAGGTAATTCCACTCACCCTCTTCCTCCTGCGCAGACCACATACGTGATGAGTGAACTCCCCGACGAGGCGATAGTATTAAAATAGTTAACCATTGTGAGATGTTTTGTAAAATCTTGGTGATAGAAGTACTTACTTGTTTCAAATCTTTATGTATATGTTTTTGTAGGCTTTTGCAATAAGTGACAAAAGTAACTTAAAATAGTCCAAATTTATGTTAACTCTTATTTATAAATTATATTATTTAAGAGTAGGTCACGTCATGCGTCGACCCGACGAACACATGACCAAAAAAGTGCTGCAACTGGAGTCGGGACCGAGAGGCCGTGGCAGACCCCGGTCTACATGGATGTCGACCATCATCAAGAAAAGACCTCAGGGAAGAGCAAATGGACCCCACGACGATCCAGAACAGACGTCTCCGGAGAGAAAGGATAAGGAGAGCCGACCCGGATTAGAAACGGAAAAGGGCCGGACGAAGAAGAAAAAGATTATATAATAGTAAACTGTCTAGCCAAAATTGTCATTCTCAGTTGCATCTGCACTAAAAGTTTAATGATAAAACAAGTAGCTTATAAAATTGTATAAAAAGACGTGTGGCACTCGGGGACTGCCGCGGTAAAGCTATTGCATAGCATTTTTTATCAACTTATGCAATTATAATTACTTACGTTAAGCGGAGCTACTTCGGAGCAGCTCGGCTCGATTCGTGCGAGCTTCGGGGTGTTAGGTTTTTTTCGTTACGGAATTTCTGGATTCGGTCCCCACGCTCAAGGCCCGCGATAGAAACTATGCAATAGCTTAAAAAGACGTAAATTACGAACCGTTGTCTTTACAACACCATACCAGCTCGAAAAACGTGAGTATATCTATGTATATATCTTTTCAATAAATATTTTTCTCCGCCCTAATTTAGACGCAACTTTGCGAAGAACTCCAAAAGTGTAACGCAAGCAGAAATTAGCAACAAAAAGTGTTCGTAAGGTAATGAAATTAACACTCCCAGTCGAGTTCAGTTAATTTCAGTTTCACGGCAACTCGCGGCAACTGTTATATTTCATTGTTCCATAACACCTGCGCGGGGAAAAAATAACGTCTGAAGATTTTGTTTGTTGTCTACTGTTTGTGGACTAATTGTTTATTGTTTGTTTTAAATGTATGTTTAATGTATGAAGTTGAGGGTATGTAGAAAGAAGCTGTATGAAAACGTATTTGAAAATATGGTTGTAACTAGCTATTGCTGGATTGCATGGATGTTTCGCGACCAAGGTTTAATCTATCTCTGTGTCCGGCTCGGTAGTTTAGTAGTACAGACGGACTGACAGACAGAGTTTCTTTATAATATTAGTATGGATATAGACGATGTGGAAAGTTGTTTATATTTTTGTTTCGTTATTATAGTCACCATCATTAGCGTCGTTCTTGGTTACATTTGAGGCTTTTTTATCTTGGATTTTGGGATTCACTTACACGTTTTTTTTCCCTTTGGTCAGGTTTTTATGGTAGCAACTCCCAACTCCAAGACGAAAATCTGCATCAGAGTCACGTTCATTAATCAATAGGTATACGAGGTTACAGATGACTTGACAAGCAGATTAAGATCTGCCTGTCAAATCATCTGTATAGTTATTATAGTCTAGTCTTTACTCTATTCTAATCTAGTCTAGTCTAATTATTATTTTCTCTGCTATTCAAAGTATTTGATCACAAAGGGCCAAATCTGATTATGGAAAGTATTTCTCAGAGGTAATTGAATAGCTAACTTTAATATTATAGAGATTTTCTATAACTAAAGACAGATACATTTTGAGTCTAGCCTGTAGTTATATTGCTGAGGGCTACATACCGAGACTTTGCAAACTAGTTTCTTATTATACGATCTGAGCTCAGATTTTGCGAAGTAGTTAGGAGTAGACTTCAATCACTTTTGAGTTTGTGGTAATTAATATTATCTAAACTGAAATAATTGTGCAGAAACTTTTGCAAAATAATGGTCCTAAATCTAGAATGACTAAGTTATCAAGTTTTATACTTTTTTTTTTTTTTTTTTTTTATCGTGCGAAAAATCCATGCGGATACCTCCCCCGCCGGAGCCGGAGGAGGAGGTTATGTCGGACTCGAACCGACTAAAACGCACGCCGACTGTGGGCCGTCAGTTGCCGGAGGTGAGATTGTTGTAGCCATATCCCTCGCACCCCGGCCGATCCAGGGCCATATCTCTCGATCTGGCCCTCTCCCGATGTGGGGACCGTAGAGTCCCCAACTCGCCCCCGGGTATGGGGAGGCACGCAATGCGCACCGCCGCCGTGGCCTGCTTCTGCTAGGGTGACAGGCGGCTCCACCCGTCACCCCCAGGCCCGCGCTCATGGGGGACGGAGGTCGTTCTGCGACCTCCGACGCCCGAGTTGCCGTCGCTCGTTACGGGCCGCGCGGTTAGCGATTCTCCTACGCTCTTCGCGGGCCGCAAGGTCTGCGATTCTCCTTCGCTCCCGCTCCGCCTCCCATTTCACGAGCATTATTTGCTCGCAGAAGGAGGCGCCGGCGGCCCACGCATCCGCGCAGCGAACCATCGCTGCGAGCAAAGTAGCGAGCGTGAGAACTCTCACTCCCAAGGTCGCCACCAGCTCCCGTCTCGGCGTCTCCCACGCCGGACACTCGGTGAGCGTGTGCAGCGCCGAGTCCTCGCTCGCGTCGCAGTGATGGCACTCGGACGTTGGCTCTTTCTTCGCGATCCGATGCAGATACCGCCCGAAACACCCATGACTGGTGATTATCTGCGTCAGCCAGAACGAGAGGCCGCCGTGTGGCCTCTCTAGCCACTCCCCCATGATGGGTCTTACCGCCGCTAATACGGCGTGCCCTGCGCGTGGTCGCCCAAGTCGCAGCTCCCACTCCGCTACCATGTCCCTGTGGAGCCGGGATTTCACGGCCCGAATTTCTTCATGCTCAGGATCATGTCCCCGCTCCCACGCCTCCTTTCGGAACCGATATAGCGCCGAAAGGGTTCTCGCTTCCAGGATCCATGGTAGCGATCCGGCAAGGAGACTCGCTGCTTCGAAGGATATCGTGCGGTACCCCCTGATGACCCTGATGGCCACTGTCCGCTGCGGTTCATGCAGCTTGTCCGCGTGCCTGGCCTTCAGGTTATCCGCCCATACGGGGCACCCGTATAGAGCCATGGACCGCACGACACCCGCATAGAGTCTCCTGCAGGAGTCCTCCGGGCCCCTCAAATTGGGCAGCAGCCGCGTCAGAGCGTTAGCTGTGAGCACCAATTTGGGGACCAGACTTCGGAAATGCTCCCCGAAGTCCCACCGACCGTCGAGCACGAGCCCCAGATATTTCATCTGGGGCTTGATGTCGATGAGAGTGTCTCCCACTGTTATGCTGGATCCCGCTGGTGGTCCGCGCCGAGGTCCATGAAAGAACATGGCCTTGGTTTTCTGCGGATCCACCTCGAGACCCAGCCTCCGGATCCGTTCCACGACTTGGGCAACCGCAGTCGTGGCCTTCCGGGTCGCTTCGCGGTGTGTAGCCCCGCTCGCCGTTACTAGCGTGTCGTCCGCATAACACGTCACGGCGGCACCATCCACAATCTCACTGCGAAGCACCCAGTCGTATCCGATGTTCCACAGGAGCGGCCCCAGGACCGATCCCTGCGGAACACCGCACGACATCTCTCTCCGGCCGACACCGACCGCACCTGGGTAGATGACGGCTCTCTCCGACAGGTAAGCCCCGACTATGCGGCGGAGGTAGAGAGGCACATCGTGGTACACGAGCGCCTCCATAATGCAACTCCAGGGCAATCAAGTTTTATACTAGACTCCACTTCTTATTACGGCCATCATTATTGTCTTAACGATGTTACTCATTGCATTTGAGGCTTGCATCTCGGAGCTCTGGTTTGGGTCATGATCGGAGGTTTGGTTTGGTTGTGGTTTGGTTTCCTTTTCATCACCTCAGCGTTTATCCCAGTCGCATTAGAAGTTTTCGCTTCGGTGTCTGGGGTCCGCATTTTCCATTTAGCTTTTCCGTTCCGTTTAGCTGAATTTCGATATTTTCCGTGAATCGACAGCCATCTGTCTTCAACAACCTATTAGCGATATCTAAGCGCTTTAGTTATCTAAGTTGTTGGACTTTTTAGGGCTCCAACTTTTGGAGCTGGGATTTGGCAGGACCTAATTATTTTCCGTGAAGCGACTGCCATCTGAACTCCACAGCCCAACGGTGATATTTGGCAATATCAAGGCACTGCAGCTAGACCAGTTGTTGGACCTTTTTAGAGCTCCAACTGCCCGTAACGACTACCATAGATGTTCATATGGCAACCGGGACCGACGATTTAATTAACATAGTCTTCGAAACACGACCATACCAAACCAATGCAAATATCCATATTCATGCATACAAATATTTGCACTGAGCGGCCTCTATAGCGCGTTCACTACTAGAGGCCATACGTATTCATATTATCATTGCATTTATAATAGTAGTAAACTATTACTTGACTATTATATAATAGTCACTTTATTCTTTACGTTACTTTAGTAACAATATACATCAATGTTTACGTAACATAAATTGCTGGGATTGGCGAAAAAGGAAAACTGAGACAACTTGAATTGCTACTTAATGCAGCTGCTAATCTAGACAAACCGTTCTGTTAGATTGAAATGAAATGAAATGAAATGTCTTTATTTGAGAAACATAGGTACACAGAGATCTTAAAAAGTATTAGGCTCACTATGTTTTGCCACTTGGGCATACAAATTAGATTTAGTAGCTGCATATTCAATGATTTTATTACAAGGTATTTTATAGGAAAGAGAAACTATTCAGATTCATTTCAAAGTTATTGAAGATATCAGATAATAGAATAGAAGATTCAGGGTCAGCAGCACTAGTGTAACGTCCCAGGTATTGCATACGTCCATAGGCCACGGTAACCACTTTTCGTCAGGTGGGCCATTTGCTTGTGCTAGCTACGTGGTATAAAAAAAAGATATATTTGAGTGTAGGTTGGTGGTATGATTGAATCAAGAGGTCCCGGGTTCGACTGCTGACCTTTTTAATACTGACTAATAACGTAAGCCCACTTCTAATACAAGCAATTTAGATAATATTCTATAATATAAAAATGAATTCCTAAATGTGTTGCTAAGCGCAAATTTCGAGAACGGCTGAACCGATTTCGTTAATTCTTGTTTAGAATATTCCTTGAAGTACGAGGCTGGTTCGTACGGAGAGACAAATTAAAAAAAAAAAGAATTAACTGTTAGGCGGTACGAAGTTCGCGGGGTCAACTAGTAACTAATATTCTTGCTAACCCCTCCGGTTAAGGAGAGGTTAGCAAGAATACTAGTTATTAGGTTACTAGTACCAAAGAAAAGATAATA
Organism: Eilema depressum; assembly: GCA_914767945.1. Lineage (NCBI taxonomy): Eukaryota > Metazoa > Arthropoda > Insecta > Lepidoptera > Erebidae > Eilema > Eilema depressum. The sequence continues at coordinate 3,717,936 of OU612021.1, forward strand.
GTAATGACGTACTAATAAGTTGTTTAATTGTGTCATATTTTAAATAATTCTTAAACATATGTTTTGATCCCACTAAGGATATTATTCTTTTGGGCGCTTAAAAAATGTAAAACTTGCGAACATGTTGTAAGCGAAAAGTAAAATGGATATCCTTTTACGATAAGATTTGCGATTCCTTTGTCCTAGATGTTCACGTTAAAGGTAGCAACAGACTTAGTCCCTAAACCTACACGAAATGAAAAGGAAATTTGCTGCTAGAAATTATTTTTCCTCATACAGTTATGAATAAATCGTCGTTGGGTGAAAAAATCTGAACATAAACTACCAAAAAGCCTACCACTTCTGGGTTATCTTCTTTGTTGAATATATTTATCCACAATCGTATAAACTCATCTATTTATTATGAATAAAAAAGAAGATTGAAACAAAACTATTGTATATGGATTCTATATGGATTTATTTTATTATATATCTGATCCCAACGTTTTGATCTCTACGTATATCTACCTAAATATGATAAATACTAATTTTTATATTATGATGTATGTACTAATATAAATATATGATATAATATTTTATTTTCTATTTCTATTTTATTCACGTCAACTTACGACACTTCCTTTATATTAATGGTACCAAATATTGCCCGCAGCAAACAAACAGCAGCTGAGCTGTGCAGGGCCATACTAACTCCTTTATGGTCCAAGACAATCTCACCTGAACCTCACGACAAGTGGTGATTAGATGAGTCGTCCAATAATGCAATCAAACGTAGGTGAATGTACCAGTAGTCCGAATAAAAACGCAGATGGAAGATGGCTGGATGAATAACTATCCAATATGCGTTTTATAAATAGGTGAATCAACCTTAGTTAAGTCGACCGTAGTTAAAATGACCATAGGCGAATTGATACGCAACCTTTATAACAGACGAGGCTTTGGTGTAGGTTTTTACTCTCGAGTTTGGGAGGTCACGTGAGAGTTGCTCTTGGAAAAGTTGACAAGCCAATCAAAATCAACCAACAGTTCTCGGGCTCCAAAGTGATAAAAATAGAAAGAACTTGGACAGGGGCATCGTATAAAATTCCTGAATTACAACAATAAGATTTTATTGTTGTAATTCAGGAATTTTCATTCTGCATCGGAACTTGAATTTACTTGTTGAATAGGCACACAAATGAGGGAATTGGGAATCAGATTGTCACTACAGTGATGGTTCCTGTTGCATTGGTTGAATATATGGGAGACAATGATTGACAAACTATTGAGTCAAACAATATTTACTAGAGAGTGTATGGTGACTGTTCACGCCTATCTATGAATAGCAATTCACAAGGATTATGTTTATTTTATGAATCCTTCAAAAGCGAAGACTTAGCTTAATCACTTTCACTATCATTACCTATCGAATTATACATGTTATCAGCTGACCTAAATTATTTTTGATTTGAGATTTTATCCTAGTATATCCCATACGTTACTCCCGCTAGAAATAGTGACCGCTGTCGCTTAACTTTTCAGTCTTGCAAAATCTGCTGTGAATAAATTTATTCATATTACCAACTCTGAAGTTACTATTTATTTTACATTTTATTTGAGCCGCGTTTTTCAGATAATTCAACCGAGAAATAAATTTTGTTCATGTAAAATTGACCACCCTGTATAATCATTTTTGAAAATTAAATTTATATATGCACATTCCACAACGTAACTTATTCCAACATTCCAAATTTCAACAAAACGTTTCAGTAGTTACGGTGATACGCCATAACAAACATTCACACACAAATTCACGTTAATAAACATCTACCTGCAACATTTTTAATTAACAAATCGACTTTACAAAAAGACACACAAAAACATTTAATGAAGACTTCTTATCAAACAAATGAGACCGAAACAAAATTAGACCAACCTCATTTCTTTTTCTCTTACTGTCTCGTACCCTGTCTTGCATTTTTCCAGAGAAATATACAGTGTACCTACTCTTGGAGGACAAATGGCTGCCTCGCCCGCGGCCGGGTCGAGCCCCTGATAAAACACGGAGTTGGAACGATGCAACAGGGAAGCAACTTCGTCGTTCCCAATTAATTAGTATTTACCACTGGAGCTTCACCCTGGCTTATTGTGTATTTTAAAGTGTAATTTACCTATGTGTGTTTTCGTAGTTTGATATCAATTTATTGTTCAAAGTTGGTAACCTATTGAAATATCGAATTTCTGTTACCCGAATCTTAAAACCCCGAAAACGGTTGGTAGAACTTTTAAAAGACAGATGTAATGAATGACAACTTTCTATAATTCCGTTTTTCATTTCCCAGATAAATCAATTACCAGGTGCACTAAAACCAAATTTTCAAATAGCTTTTTTTTGTTTCCCATATTGTCATAATCCAAATATAGTTATACCAGATTCTCAAAATATTTTTTTTTGTTTCCCATCGTACCATTTACCAAATTTTCATAATCGTTTTATTTGGTTCCCATACAATCGTATTCCAGCTAAACTACCTATATACAAGTATAGTAAAATTCAGTAAATTTATATGATTCATTTATTAGGTACAGTATGTAATTTAGAAATTAAGGTAGGTACATTAATTTAGAAATTAACAATATCGTTAACACCCCGACTCAGTGCAATCCGATTCGGATAGGTTAGGTTTTTTTTTATTTTTTATTTATCCCTGTACGGAAATTTTTACTGAAAAATTAACAGTTTAACCCTTAAATTATTGGTTTGAAAAGTCAAAAATTGTCACAAAAAAGTTAGTGAAAGAAATGAATTGCCGCAAATCCGACTTCACGTAGTCTTGTTTGCCCTACCCCTAGAGTGTTATTTAAGCCCGCGTAGGCGCGGAGGGGCGAGGCGGCCCACGAGCTGAGGAGCAGGTGGTTACAATGGCCGCCGCCGCGGCTGAGGCTGGCCGGCGCAGCCGGCCAGCAAGCCGAAGCTGCGGTGGTGGGCGTTACAACCATCTGCGACGATAAGCTCGTGTGGGGCCGCTGGAGCCCCGCAGCGCCGGAGCTGTGACAAAAACGATGCTTGCTGCATGCCTGATACTTGCTGCATGGTAAATGCCTGATGTTTGCTGCATGCTAAATGCCTGATGCTTGCTGCATGCTAAATGCCTGATGCTTGCCTGATGCATGCTGCATGCCTGATGCTTGCTGCATGCTAAATGCTTGATGCTTGCTGCATGTTGCATGCCTGATGCTTGCTGCATGCTAAATTCCTGATGCTTGCTGCATGCTGCATGCCTGGTGCTAGCTGGTTTTAAAAATCTGGATATTGTTTGTCTGGTTATCAATTAAATGCATTTCAAAAAATTGTGTTTTAAAATTTGGGCATTCATGCATATGGATTACGGTCATCTGGATTTTGTGCATTTAGATTTCGTGTGTCTGGAACTCGTTCGTCTGGATTATAAAACGTCGTACAAATGAATAATTGGGCAAATGAAATTCGGAGTTGCGATTATATGGCAAATAAAACTTCGGAATTTGAAAAAACGGGATTATGAAAAAATGGCCAAACGTTTTCGGGATTATGATATTCGGAATATTAAAATTCGGGATTAAGATAGGTAACCTTCAAAGTTGTATGCTTTCGTTTTGTTATTGGATTTGAATAGATCATATTTTTAGGTGTGGAGTTTTTGTTGTTATTTGAGTAGATTTTTTTTACTATTGCTGTAGTAAAAAAATTAGATCGTACTGCCAAACATTTTACACCAGTGGACTCTGGGCTAATCATACCCAAAAATCAGCCAACACTCTACGAATCCAGTATAATAATGCTTTCAGGGCGCTGTTAAGGCTTCCACGTTATTGTAGTGCATCCTGTATGTTTGCTGACGCGCATACGGATGACTACTATGCAATTATGCGTAAGAAGGTGGCCTCAATATTGCACAGAGTGAGGGGAAGCACTAACGGCATCCTGAAGGTGTATGCTGAGAGGTTGAATGGTCCAATCATTGGTAGGTTCATCAAGCTGCATGTTTTATCGGCATCTTGATGGACCTGCCCGTGGTTGGTACTTTCATCCTCTTATTATTTAAGTTAATTTTAATCCCAATGTTACTAATATAGTTTTTAAGCAATTGTACTAACACACTATAAGCCCCTGTAGCTTGAAAATAAACAGTTTTTATTTTTTATTTTTATTTTATTTATTATTTATTATGTTATGTGGTTCCCGCGACTTATGCTGTCATCGTTTTAATAAAAAATCACATTACTTTGAGGGTAGGGTCTCACATAATATAATAAATTAAAAGTGCAGACCCTAGGCTCCAAAGTTTAAGCTTTAAATGCAACGAGGACACAGATGATGGTACCTGTTTGACCTCTATCTCAACTTTTAGTGAGTGCTGTGTGGTCAGAGATGGAGCATGCTTGACTAAAAGTAACCTTTTCATTCTGGCCTTGTTGATTCGTTAAATAACTTTTCTCGTAGTCATTATTTGCGAAAAAAAACACGTGAACTGGCACACACTCGACTGGCAATTGCCTATTTTTCACGGCCTATGGAACAATGTAATATTGAGTAAATCTAGTTTGAGGCTGATAATTTGGTCACACAAATGCTTCCTGCTCTGATTAAGAATATTCTCTTCAATCCCTGTAGTATCCCCGCCATACATCATTTTAGGTTCCACTTTAACACCAAAAACCATTCTAGTCACGTCATGTCCTCGTTCAAGCATTAGGCCCTGTCAAAAAAATCTATATCCTTAATACAGAATGATATATTATATTCCGAAACTCTTCTAACCCATACATAATACAAACATCTTAAGTGGCTACCGGCTCCTTCATTATTTATCCGTTGCCATTTCAATAAAATACGAGGAGAGACGATCAATCACACGAAGTCAAATGTCTATGTGCACGAGTTTATTCCAAATGGATTTATTTCAGTTTATACCAAATGGATTTATTTCAGGCACCGTTCATTTCATTATGCGGGACGTGTTGTGACTCGGATGTACAGTCAGTGATAAAAGTTGATAAAGGCTTACAAATTTGGAAATGATATTTACATGATACTGTCTGAAGTTTTCACAAATATCACATGTCATATTGTGCTGTCAGTGGGAACACCAAAGGCTTTGTCCTACTTACCTTTTGTGCTGACGGCACAGAATCTCTCTGTTCTTACAGGGTCGGCAGCACGAGTGTGACTCCCCTGATGTTGCACTCGCCCAAAGGGCACGGTCACCACTTACCATCAGGAGGACCGTGTGCTTACCTAAGTAGTATAAAAATAAATAAACAAATAAATATTTTTTGTTAGATTCCGTTAACAATAGTTTTATTTGAAATTGACATATAATTAAAATTCAATAAAATATTCTTTTCTAAAATATTATTATTTTATGAAATGTTTTAAAGCTAAAGTGATCGGCATCTATTCACTCGAAATGTGTTGAACTACTTCTAAAAGTAACAAAAGTATTCTAAATACATACCAATTTACAGATAACTTTAGCTCCAAAACCCGAATAATTTGTCCTTAATCATTCCTAAAATACCCACACATCAAATTATGTATTTAATAATTGATTGAAATCTAAATAAAAACTGCATTTTGAATTGTACTAATACTTCTGAAGATGACTGTACCTAAAATTTATAAGTGGAAAAGTCGAATTCGATTGCAGTTTGAAGAGATTGTTACATAATTTGTTCTACTAACTGTCAATAGTTGTCTTGCTGGTAGCGAAAGAGCTTTTGCTCTTTCGTTAGACTTGTGATCATGAGGTGCAAGTTCAAATCACTTTCAAATAATAATCAAACAAACACGCTCTTCAACTTTAGTATTAGTATAAATAGAGATACATCAGTAGGTACTTTAGCCTAGTGGTATGGTTAATGGACTGCTGAGACGAGGTCTCGGGTTCGATCCCAGGTTTTACCATGGCATACACCAATGACTTTTCGATACTTTTCGAAGTTATCTGTGTATTTATCGCAGGTTTATAAGTGCCCGGTTAATGGCAATAGGCTCGCCACCTATTACATTGGGACCAAAACATAAACGGCGAAATGTGGGTGCTAGCACGTCTGCCTAACCCTTCGGGGATATTAGGCGTGAGTTTATGTTATGTATGTGTTTATAGGTACTTCTCGATCAAAAGTTAAGAGCTACTCTTGTCGGTGGAGCAATCACCACTGTTCTCTCTCCTCCGCCAATCCTTTGACCTCCTGATACGACGTGACTTGTGTCCTTTTCTTTATCTATACCTTTTTTTTTATCGTGCGAAAAATCCCCACGGATACCTCCCCCGCCGGAACCGGGGGAGGAGGTTATGTCGGACTCGAACCGACTAAAACGCACGCCATCTGTGGGCCGTCAGTTGCCGGAGGTGAGATTGTCGTAGCCATATCCTTCGCACCCCGGCCGACACAGGGCCATATCTCTCGATCTGGCCCTCTTCCGGTATAGGGACCACAGAGTCCCCAACTCGCCCCCGGGTGTGGGGAGGCACGCAATGCGCGCTGCCGCCGCGGCCTGCTTCTGCTAGGGTGACAGGCGGCTCCACCCGTCACCCCCAGGCTCTTTATCTATACCATAAACATACTTAAGATAGAAAATATATCTTATAGACTAATAATACAGATCCATTTAACCTGTGATATAACTAAAACAACGCAGACAGACTTAGGCCCGTATTCCAAAACGATATTCAATCCTAAATTTCGATTTATAACTAGATCTGAGAACTGATTCTATTCCAGAGGACAGTTCTAATGTAATTGTGAGAGTCATTTCACAACTGAGCGTTGTTCTGAATACCTGCCTTAAGTTGCAAAGCCATCCAATACCTATAAAAGTCTAAACAAACTACTTCCTCTAAACGAATGCTATCACACCTTCGTGTCCACAGGTAATGCATCGTATGGCGGCAATCTATCATTTATTTCAACGTCAGAAATCCATTACCAGCCGTCGCCTCGCTTCTAACACCTCTATCTAAGTAAATACAGTAATGTACTGCAGGATTGTCGACAGCTTACTGACGTAAGAAGAAAAATTGAAGTTAGTTGAATATAAAATACGTGAGCAGTTTTGTTGATTTTTTTTTATTTACTGTTTTGTGCTTGGTTTGACTTTAGTAATTTTTCACCAGTTCGATACACAGCGCGCCAGCTCTGAGCAGTTCTACATTCAGTGCCGCCATCACAAAACATTATAGGTCTCATCGCATAATGTCCTTTTCTCGAAATGTCCTTTCTCATAATGTCTTTAATGTAGTTTCTCAAAATGTCCTTTTCTTGAAATGTCTTTTCTCAAAATGACCTTTTCGCGAAATGTCCTTTTCTCAATATGTGCAATACAGGTTTACACATTTTGAGAAAAGGACATTTCGCGAAAAGGACATTTTGAGAAAAGGACATTTCGAGAAAAGGACATTTTGGGAAAAGGACATTTTGAGAAAGGACATTTCGAGAAAAGGAAATTATAGCCTTGCGCCAGCGCCTCCGCCCACGTGGATCTCTTATCTCCAGTTCTACTCAACCGTTTGCAATCAAACAAACTTAAAATTTTAAGAAAAAAGAGTATCAAAATCTGTTCAGTAGTTTTTGCGTCTATGCCGAACAATGTACAATGTACAATTTTATTATATAATAGTACTAGCTGTCCCGGCGAACTTTGTACCGCCATATTTTTCCCGTTGCTGCTGCACCTATTTTCTCATCCTTTAAACCTTCCCTGGACACCCACGAATATTTCAAGACTAAAATTAGCCAAATCGGTTCAGCCGTTCTTGAGTTATAAAATAACAACGAAAAGTGGCATTGATTTTTATATATTAGAAGATAGATAGGTATCGAGAGAACAGAGCTTTACGATTGGCCGCTTACTGTGAACCTGTGTGCGTGTATGTGAAGTTTGCCAATGAATGAGTATGGAGCGCCAAATATGTAAGGCACAGGTCAATGGGCAGACGAAGGGAACTTGGCATCTCAATTGATAGCATCTCACAAAAAATCGACAGTTCTAGTGGCATCCCACATAGTTTTTTTTACAGTTCTCGATAAGTTTTAACAATAGTTCCATCGATTTTGAAGTTGTATGTACAGTTGTAACCGTATCTCCTTTGTAGACTGTACGTTAGGTTAGATTCGATTTATATAATACTAGATACTAGAGCGTAACAGACAGACGTAGATTACATACTTTCGCATTTATTAGTATCTAACTAGCTTTTGCCCGCGGCTCCGCCCGCGTGGATGTCGGTTATCACGACCAAACATAGCCTATGTCCTTTTTTTTCTTTTTTTTTTCTCAAGGTCTAAACTACCCCTATACCAAATTTCATTAAAATCGGTTCAGCGGTTTAGGCGTGAAAGCGTAACAGACAGACAGACAGACAGAGAGACAGACAGACAGACAGAGTTATTTTCGCATTTATAATATTAGTATGGATATGGATTAGTATGGATATGGATAATATGAATATGGATAAATCAATCATTTAGCCCATCGCAATTCACTGTTGGACATAGGCCTCTCCCAATGTTGGGAAGCTCTGGCCTACTGTTTCACGCCGGCCAGACCGGCCAGACGGGTTGGTACAGCTATTTCAAGTTTTCCTTCTCACGCAGTAACATCATCTGCGTAGGTTTCCCTTAGTCACCTCTTACGACACCCTTCGGATGAGATGGGGTGGTGATACTAAGTGTTTAAGATATGATTTCGTAGCCGACTGCATACGAAAACTGCCGACGCACGCAGCACATAGCGTATTTCATTGCAGCTTCTCAATGGCGCCCTTAATCCGTATCGGAGTTTGACAAGTAATGGGCACGCTGTATGTGCTGCATGCGTCTGCAGTTGTCGTATGCGGTTGGCTACGGTATCATACCTTTATTCTCCGTCACCACACTGATAAATCATGCCCAACGTACTATATTTTAAGCAGCCTACTAAACTAATTAAAACCGATAAAATAAAGTTCTCACTTCAGTATAATTCCTTAACCGGTGCGTCAATAGAAATTAATCAATTACTTGCTTAACTAAGTATAGTTAACCGCAAGCTGCGAAGTAGGTGTTTCGTCGTCACTAATCCGAAAATCGTGTTTAAACTCCGCTTGTCATAGTTCAGGGAATTAACTTTCGGTAAATAGTTTTAGGGTGATTGAAAAGTTTCTGTGAAGGGGATTGGAAAGGGAGAGCAGGGTTCGATTGAATATAATATGTGTTTAGTATTGTGTAAAACTTTCATATATGTATATACAGAGTGATTACTTTTGAGTTCATTGAAACTGAATGTAATTTCATACTTTTGGAAGTTTATGCGAATGTTACACTTTGGAATTTATTGGTGTTATTTTCTATAACACTTTGTTAGCATATACAAATACCGATAGAATCTGTTAAAAGTAGTTTTAGTTTAATGTAACGTAATGAGTGTAATTTTTTCACTTTTTTGTATTATTTTAGAACTTACTGTAGTGTTATGTATGATATATGTGAAATTACTTATGGGTTCAGGACAACTGAACCCTTCTATCTAAGCTTAATGTATTTGTATTAAAATGGGTTCACATCTGTTCTGTAACAATAAATTTGTACTTCTTCTAGTGGAATACGCAAGCAGTAGGTATTCTTGGCAAGAGAAAACCCCCCACTCAAAATAATAATCCTTGTAAACCGAGACAGTTTTGTTTCCATAAACAATAAGCTATATTATAGTTATGATTACTATAATAACTTATTTAGTGGTCTGTGCCCGGGTCGTTGACCTTTTCTTTTTATTCGTCCGACCTAATGGCCGTTGCGAGCCTCTGCGGTAAAAGTTGCGAGTACACACGGGACATTTTGTTGGTTATAAATGGACTGTACTTTTATCCTCAGAAGCACTACCTATTATATGGGATAAAGTATGACTTTTTATAGTACTCAGACAAAAAACAGATCATGTGCGGCTGCCAATCTTACCATCGCGTCGTGAATACGTGTTTTAAAAAAAGAAATCTGAACATCTTTGTCTTCATGGAGACGCATTTTCCTGATTGCACCCGAGGCCAAGATGACCTCCTCCACTTCGGACGATCTTGTGCGTCCATGGTAGTGAGACCATTTGTATGCATTTCACCCTCCACGACCTCAAGTCAAGACTTCTTGGGCCTACTCCTTTTACATGGACCCAGCGGGGGCGCCATTGCCAGACATTTGGTGGCAATGCACCCCCGCCGGTTCCAGGTAGGAAGAAATCTGAACATCTTGTCACCTAAATGAGTAGGAGGTACTGAAATAGGAACAGATTTCCTGCTCATAGAAGTCCTCTAGAAAAGCCAGGTATCGGGCCGGTAAAATTTGAGGAACTTTATGAGACATTAACCTGAAGAAGAAGCTTTCAGTTATTCCGAAGACCGCGAGGCGTACAAAATTCTACAGTAAGTCACTAAGAGAGTAGTAGTCAGACAACACTATTAACAATCACTGTATGATAAGTTGAGAGTCATCTGAAGAGTAAAAGTTCATTTATAAGTTAGGTACACAGGATATTGTTAAGTGCCACTGTAAAGACTCAAAGGCGTCGTTCTGCCGCGAGCTACTGAACCAGCATCATAAAAAGTGTAGTAGAGTACCTACGTAGAGTGAAAATATGAACCTTGGACTTCGACATGAAAGCCTCTGATACAACCGGGAGCATTATAAGTATGTATACCCACATTATCTTATAAAGAATCAAGTTACTCAAGCATAAAAATGCCTGCAAAACATTCTTCTTGTATTTTTTCTATCCATTCCACAGAGCGATAAGGCCGCCATCTGTACGTCCCACAAACTTGTATCTCGCATGTGTATTGTATAATCCTTGGTGTCCAATAAAGACTTAAGTTTTTTTTTTAGATAAATATAATAATTACAATAGTTAACAGGCTCTCTTTTCAGAGACTTTGCCTTCAGCTTACCATCAGGCGAGGCGAAATCAAATTGACGTGTTCTATATAAAAAAAAAAACAGGCAGACAAGATAAGGAACTAGAAAAGGTTACAATATGAGATTCTTCAGAAGTTCAAGTTCCGTCGTGAAACTTGACATTTTTCAATTAAAAGTGAACAAGAAAAAACAACCACAGTAAATACTTCAAAATTAATTGACAAAGATCCTTGATCCTTCAGAGTGAAATATTGTCCGGCTATCCACCGGAACTAAACATGTTAGAATTATATATGAAGCAGTGTTGTGGTAAATCGACGCTAGATACAACCTGGCAAAGCCTTTTTATGAGATTTACTGGTGGGATTTGGAGGTCTCACAGTTCTACGCCTGCCTAGGTCACGTATGGTACAAGTTATAAAGTGTAGCGGATAGAAATTAAATCCTACTAGTGCGAAGATGTTTGGATGTTGTTACTCTATCATGAAAACAACTCAACGAATCTGGCTGAATTTGGCACAGGGACAGACTTTAAGTCCTTCCTGTTTAAAACAACTCGTGCTGGTCTGCGGTGCCACCCACAAACGGTAGAATCCATAGCACCTCGCACCAAGCGGTTTGAGGCCTCCTACTTCTGCCGCACGATAAAGCAGCCCCTCTAGACAAGTGGCAATATGTTGGCCGGCGTATTGTAATAATATAATATACAGGGTGGAAGATTTTAACCTTACCTGGAGGGAAAGTTCTCTAAATACTGGAGATACCGAATTTCACTCAAAGAAAACATTCCTTTATTTTTAAAAAGAAATAAAACTGCATTCATAGATTTTTGAAAATTCGCTTGCCACACCCGGTAATCGAACCAACTAAAATCTGAAAAAATAACATCCTGTATTTTTATGACATCAATCAATAGTATAAATCATAAGGATCAAATCTGTCTAACAAACATGGTTAATTAAATGAAAGGAAATCCCTGAAAACTCAATTTTCAAATTCGATTTAACAAAATAGAGAACTTAACTCAAGGATCCATCACCTATCATATTAAGAATAAAACTCCAATTACTTGTCCCTGTTTTTCATAGCTGGCCCTCACTGGCCAGCAGGGGTATTTACTCTCTCGACTCAAACCGACTAAAACCGCATGCCGTCTCAGGTTAATTCAAAAGTCTCAATTAACGTATCATAAGACGAACCAATAAGGCAATTCTCTTGCCATCTCCGTTGCCCAGGGTGCGATGCGGTGTACCACGAAGTGCTTTCCAAGCCCAACCAAGTATACCTCGAGACACGTATCTTGGACCTAAATCGACATTATAGTAGCGTCGCCGTCGGTAGCTTAGTGGTTAAGGAGTCAGCCTTACGATCGAGAGGTCCCGGGTTCGAATCCTGACCATTACATTACAGACGTGAACCTACTCCCTAATACAAGCAATTTAGCTTACTTGGGGGGGTTAACAGGAATATTAGTTATTTCGGTTACTAATATTCTTTATAAAAAAAAAATCGGGAGACTTGAATACCTCATGCAGTTACACATTAACGTTACATTCTAAATCGGAATCAAAGTTAAGTCATTTAGTACTCATTTTACTAAATAAATGGCGTTATTGTTGATAACCTATGTGATGGCACGTTGAGCAAAAGTACTGTATCTGTTGGAATATAATTTATAAGTTAAGATACTATTGATTTCCTTTCATTTAATTTACCATGTTTATTAGAGAGTTTCGATCCTCATGATTGACACTATTGATTGATGCTATAAAAATACAGGATGTTATTTTTCTGGATTTTAGTCGGTTCGATTACCGGGCATAGCAAGGGAATTTTCAAAAAACTATGAATGCAGTTTTGTTTCTTTTTAAAAATAAAGGAATGTTTCCTTTGAGTGAAATTAGCTATGTCCAGCTCCCCGACCAAAGCAATCTAGTCAGGTGGGGAAAAGCCACAGATAAAACATGTAACTCATGTGGTGAAGCAACTGGTACGGCTAGGCACCTGCTAATGGGTTGTAGGACGCTATTAGACCGGGGTCATTACTCGCGCCGACATGATAAGGTATTAGAAATCATACGTGAGGCTGTAAGTTTGGCGGTAGCTAGAGCGAAAAAAAGAAATTCATTTTTAACAAAAAAGTTTAACCGACTTCAAGAAACGAAAAAGAGGCACTGAAAAGCGAAAAATAACTTAATTTACAGACTTACTGATTTATTAGAAGTTGGTGCCTAGCCCAAGGGAGGCCATATTTCAAATGATTGCATCATAGTAATGTAGTTCAGACACAACAAACAAAGTTGGCTGGCACCGACTTCTAATAAATCAGTAAGTCTGTAAATTAAGTTATTTTTCGCTTTTCAGTGCCTCTTTTTCGTTTCTTGAAGTCGGTTAAACTTTTTTGTTAAAAATGAATTTATTTTTGCCTGGAAGAAATTACGTAAAGCGATAAGGCCGCCCTTTGTACTGCTTCTGTTTTCATAATTCCTGTATCACAATATTGTAATTTGGCGTACAATAAAGTATATAATAAATAAATAAAATAAATTTTTCTCTTTTTAGTGAGTTTGTACAGTCTCACGACTGTACATCGCATGTATAGTGACCTGACTGTACATGCGCTGCTGACGCTACACTACAGATCGAACCGGCCACGCTAAATTAAAAAAAAATTAAAGCATTATTCAAAAATAATTTTTAAAATCAATGCATATACAACGGAAATATAGCTGAATTTTCTGAACACTTCTGCGTACCCCTTTAAAGGACTCAGGCGTGATGTTATGATGTGCAATGGCAGAAACATTGCAATAATATGTCATTGCAGCAATCGCGGCTGATTTCCTGGTACTTTATGAAGAGTTCCTTGGTCTAATCTCGGACACCCATCATCAGATCTTTACGAAATTTAAATGGGACCACTTCGGAATAATCTTCTTACGAACAGAAAAAGAATTTTCAAAATCCGTCTAGAATTGGCTGCACAATCGCGTAACAAACATACAAAAAAAAAAAAATTGCGTACGAATTGAGAACCTCCTTTTCTGAAGTCGGTTAAAAAAGGATTAACCACAAACCAAAGAAATGACATTGTGTTTGTAAAGGAAGGCTGCTCAAAGAAATCACCTCAAAAGCCATATTCAATTTTGATAGCTGCCGTTGACTGGACAATACTCGTAGACACGTATGAGAACTTGAGAAGCACTATAAAATACCGGAGGATATCTGTGCCTCATCTTCCAGACCCGACATATTCCTCTTTTTACGATCGCATAGGCGTGCAGTGCTTGTAGAACTCACAGTACTGTGGGAAACTAATATACCTAAAGACCACGCTATAAAGACAAACAAATACTTTGACTTGACTAACGAGTTAACCAAAAACTCTACGCCGTAGAAGTAGGAGCAAGGGGAATTCCAGCTAAATCCCTGTACAACTTACTTAAAGACCTCGGATTGCCAAGAGCTTCAGTAAGCTCTTTACTAAATCGAATATCAAAAGCGGCATTGATAGGATCTTACCAAATTTGGATAGGTAGGGGGGGGGGGGGGGGGGGGAACACTACTGACGGTGGAGGTGAGCGCTGATGCATCACAAAGTGGCCACCCTAAACCTACATCTGGGTCGCAAGTCCCAGTCGCCGTCACGGTGTTCCTCTCTGTATCACGCTATGGACCCGGCGACCGCACGGTGAATCCATGGAGTGCTGAGAATCGGATCTCTAGGGGGCTGGAATACTCTGGCAGCGCACGTGTTAACCTCTTCCTACAGTCCCGGGTCCTTCAAGCGGGGCGTGAAAAGGCATCTATCTTGGCCATCAACTTAGGGACTACCACTTTAAGGTCAATAGTATCAGAAATGGTGGTCCGTATCATATGGACTGCACCTCATCTTTTTACTATCTAGTGGCGTGCAGTCTATGGATGGATCGATATAAATCCGAAACCAATGAAAAAGAAATCCGGAACAACACCTAGACACGGTTTATCCCAGGAATATGTTCACATTGGTTAAAGATTTTATTATATTGGACAATTTCATGTACGGAGACTTGATCCCATAGACAAAACAATGAAAAGAATTAAACTGTTTTGTGGAGCAACGTAAAATATAACCATAGCTATGTGTTTATCAACAAATTAACAAAATAATGTAAAAAAACTTATAAGTTTATAACTTACTCCAACCTGTGAGTCAGAGGTCTTTTGGGGCGAGTCAAATGCTCGGATAGAGTGAAGGTACACATTATCTTTTTTCACGTTATTTTACAAAAGGAAGAGACAAATATTTGATGTTTTATATAACAAAAGAATACATTTGAGTTAAAAGGTATTTGACTAACAGAGTGCTCTTCAAAGACCTATTATAAAATGTTTCTTCAAAATCAAATTATTCGCTAATAAGTCACTTTTATTTTTATACTTTATTAAATTAACCGATGATAAAAAAGAAGGAATTCTTAAATTCATTATCTAACTTATTTTTTATATTATTTTTACTCTTTCTTATCATAAATCCATTTATTATAAAATGTTCGTATGTAGATGTCGTGCCGATCGAGATGTCGTGTGATAGAGGTCGACCTGATGGTAACCGCACAGTCATGAAAACGTGTCCGGTTGACGGAATGTGATCATGATCATATACCACATAACTCGATGAGTCAAAATTAAGAAACATTAAAAATTAATTTCATCAAGTCTCGATAGATGGCGTGATTTAGATCGCGTTGGCGTGATTTAGATCGCGCTATTAAGGTTATCCGTGAATGAATTATCGTACTTTATCGTACGTACGTATAGTTACTAATAAAATGGTCTCTCCTAAGCATGAACAGGTGTTTCTGTAATGCACACGATAAAAATTTCAGTCAAATTTATTCTAGTTATCACGGTTCATGAGAACAGCCTGGTGACAGACAGACAGACGGACAGCGGAATCTTCGTAATAGTGTTCCATTTTTACCCATTGACATTAAAACAGGGAAAACTGTATAGAAATCGACAGTATGGTTTAGAAGAAGTTAAATACAAACCGACAAACGCAGAAAACGACTTATTTTACTAGAAAGATGAAAAATTAGTTCAACTGTGCTTCGCTTAACTGAAAAGATACAAAGAACTTTCAAGGAAAGTAATTTTTAAGTAATAAATAAATGGACGGTCTCTCCACTCGGTTTTAGTACTTAGAGTAGAAGCTGCACTTTGAAGATTATTAAGGTAACATGATATAGCTCACCTAGCTTTTAACTTAACCCTGGCTTTTTAATAGACGTATTTTCTTAGTTTATTTATCTACGATCAATGATATTTTAAAATGTCATTGTCTACGATCGTATAAATTGTATTTCTTTAAAATTTGTTTAATACAGTAAGCAACAGATCGATCTTGACGAATAAAGTACCCAAAAAATTTTAAAACCTTGATTCCCCCCCCCCCCTTCCTGTTTACTGATTATCCTGATATTTGGGACACACCTTTAATTCGGACAATAATACAATTTAAACAATAAAACAGTTTTATTTGATCTAATACCTTGATATTAAGATATTTTTTAATGCAGGACACGTCTATTTGACTACACCTCGCCTGATGGTAAGCTGAAGGCAAAGTATCAGGAAAGAGGGTCACCATTAAAGACATGTACCATGTTACAATGATTTCACTCTGCTTGACGGCCTCATCAGATGCTATTTCACGTCCCGCTTAAGGACCCGGGATGTGAAATGTGAAAGTTTGTAAAGATGGTTGGATGTTTGTTATTCAATCATGCTCTAACGGCTGAACGGATCTAGCTGAAATTTGGAACAAGGATAGCTTATAGTCTTTTTTTATCCTGGTAAGAGGTTCCTATGGGCTGCAGGAAAAAGATCAAAATTTTAAACAGGTAAAACCGCTGCGGCAACGAGATTAGAATTCTACGCAAGCTGAACCGCAGGCAACAGCTAGTTAACAATAACATAATATTTCTCCTCCTATTATTCAAATCTCGTATGAAGTTATAATAAAACTAATTCTAAAACTAAAATTAGCTTTTGTTAAGGGTTCTCAATTGGGGCCATATTTCTGTCTACCTTAATAAATCTAATGATACCCAATTTGTTTGGACGGGTGTACCCTTTGGTCATAATTGGTAGAATCCAATTTATTTATGTGCATATTACTATAAAACTTATTTGAATGTGGCTTCACTGAATATATTTTATATACCGCAAGTTACCACTTTTGAAAGAAAGAAAGAAAAGAAAGAAAAATATATTTATTCTGAGGCCAATTCCAATTTATTTATTTCTTCTTTTCTTTTTGGGATCTTTACCATAGCAAGATATCCTATCCGACTAACATTATAGGTGTGAGAATTGGGCCTTCCCCCCGCATCTCCAACCACGTGGATCTCTAATCTTCGATTATATTTCGCCGCTTCATTCTCGATATAATTAACCAGGTAGTCCCTTATATCTACTAGGCAACGTCGCACATTTTTAAGAGATATGAATATGACTAAAAATTTTTACAAGTACCTACGGAGCTGTGCTCTTGACAGATACTCATTCTTTATTTGTGCGTGGCAACGCGAGCACGTCTTCAGCAATGCGAAAACGCAGCGCCGAAGAAAAAATAAATCAAAAAGTGAAAGTTATCGTCGTATATAGTTATTTCCTTACCACCATTGTGGTACTGGTATATACAATAAATACCTCACATGTACATCGGGGTTGACCGAGGGTCTCCAACGATGATACTTATTTTACGTAAATCGTAAAACAATCTTTATCATATCGTGCATTACGATATTGCTACAGGTACGGATTGACTGCGAGTCAATATCTGCCTCACACGTACATCGGGGTTGACTGCGGGTCTCCAACGATGATACTTATTTTACGTAAATCGTAAAACAATCTTTATCATATCGTACATTACGATATTGCTACAGGTATGTACAATAAATACCTTTCATAAAATAATCATCGGGGTTCGCTGCGTGCGTTCAACGATAATTACATAGTGAAACAGTAATATCAACCATTACTGTGCGGCAATGCATAAAACGAGTGTCGAAAATATTTTTATTTTTATACCCTCATTTATACATAATAGCGGCATACTATTAAATACAAGAGAGCAATGCAGTTTTATATCATTTTAGGTCAAAAAGACCAAATGATTGAGAGCTCAGCTCCAACACTTATCGATAATTTTGTCTCAATCGGAAAACAAGAAATCACCGACTTAACTACAACACCTAGCGTTAATCCTGAACCGTTGACATTGGGCGACCCAGGTCGCGACCCAAAACTGTTATCAGCACTGGGCGAATCCACCCCTGAGCCACCAGACTATGGCGAAAAAATCCTTTATGGCTACCACTTCTAAAGAAGGGTATGCCCATAGAAAATAAATAAAAATTGTTTTAGGAGTATTAATCCTAGACAATTGTAGATTATTGCAAGCACCTAAACTTAATTTTGCGGAGATTGCAGCCGCCATACCCGACAGGGTTAGAAATAAAGACAAAAATATCCTTTCTACCCAGTAACAACTCAGTTCAGGAATTACGGCCATAAAGAAGGTCATGGACCTTTTCTTATTAGGTGAACATAAAATTCAGGCAATAAAGCCCCTAAGCTATGGGTGCTGTTTACTAATACTTACGAACTCAAACTGCAAGCGCCTCCCAACAGGTAGGCCTCTATCCCTATCCACACCAGTGAAACTGGCAAGCTCCTCGCTTCCCATCGAACAAGAAGGGGGGGGGGAGCGGGGAGGGAACCGTCGCCAGACGCCAACTGCGAGTTCGCGCCGCGACAACCAGTGTGTTCCCAACACGAAGAGCAGGAGCATTTCTTCGAACAAGCCCCGTGCAACGACATAACCATAGTTCAAGTATACATACCGACCGTATGACCTACTTTTATAATTGTCGGCTTATGGTTACCCAAAATACAATAAAATTGCTCTCAAATGAATTTAAGAGTGGTTATTCAATTCCATTTTGCAAAGACGTTCGGCAATTCACCGGCCCTAATAATAATTTTTCAAAAAAAAAAAAAAAAAATTAATAATAATATTAAGATTTCAATTCGAATCTGCCTCCAGGGTAAAAACCACCTAGGAGTTCACAGCTTTACCATAATAATATGGGTTATCAGTGCAGTGACACCAAGAGTCTTCACAAACATAATATGAAGCAGGTGTTATCTTATTTATGAAACGGCAGCTTTAGGTCCGTGGTGTACCTACTCGTACAGTCGGACGACATATTGGGCATAAGAGATCACTATTCTGAGTGTCTTCTTCCTAAGATATAAACGAAACACTGTAGTTTTTAAAATACTTGGCCTCGTTATAAATTATATTGGGGTAAATTGCAAGTTAGCTGCGATCACAAAATTAACTTTGAACAAACATAAATACAATCTAAAATAGATAGACACGTACACTTTTTATTATCTGCGAGATAATAATGCATTACCCTTTTTTATTCAAATCCTGTCACGGTATACCTACACATGGGCTATTAACAAAAATGCCGCCTATATACACAAACATTATAGAACGATCTAAGTAAATTTCCTATGTTATCGAATAACGAAACCAAGATTAGACTCCCTTCAGAGTTATTGAAAGACCTTGATTGGCGGAGCAAGATAATATTCTCAAAATCTAATCATATGCCCCTTGCTCACTTTAAATTCGAGATTTGCACGAATGCCTCCCGGATAAACTGGGCTGCTGTGTGTAATAACAATCGAACTAACGGAATGTTGTCAACTTTTGAACGCGAAAAACACAAATTACTTAGTCCTTAAGTTTTTTCTTGGATTAGAGACCTTAATACGGTTAGAGAATAACTATGTAATAGGTTTCGGACTGACCTCTCCCCTAGCTGGTTCCCCTGGGGGGGACGCAAGGATTTTCTAGTACTAGCGTCTCCACTTAGTGAGGGGAGATACTAAAATATTACTTCGCGTCGATAATACGACAACCATAAACTACGTAAATCGAATGTGTGGAATTCAATTCCCCCAGTTAAACGACCTGTCTCGGCTCATTTGGCAGTGGTGCGAGAAACGTAATATTTGGATCGTGACTTCAATTCATAAATAATAAATCCGGACACGGAATAAGAGCTATCAAATAAAGCATTCGAAATGATTACAAGACGTTTAGGTCACCCCGAAATCAACCTATCCGCTTCTCGCACCAGTACAAAATGCGATACGATCTAAACAAATCCTGATACCTTGGCATAAAAATGCATCAGAAAAGTGATTGACGACAAAGCTACTGGCCCTCACAGCCCTGATTTCCCATGTCGAAATAGTTGATAAATTCAGAAATACTTTACCTTTAATTCTGATTTAAACACCCTCTTCAATCTTTTTTTTTTTTTTTTTTTAGGGACCAACATCCCCTTCATCGGAAACTTACCCTGGCTGCAGCGAGGCCCTGTGGCAGGCCTTCATTAAGCGAGGGTCTCCTCCCGATGCACTAAATCTATTAATAGCTTCGTTAGCAGACAGTACTATTATGCAGTATAAGTATCTATTACTTTAAGGCTGTGGTGGCAATTGCCAACACAACCATTAATTTATTCAAACCTCCAATAGCGGCAGTACTATCACTTTTAAGTCAACAGTTTACTAACGGATGTTCATACAGTAACTTAAATAGTCACCAATCAGCATTATCAATATTCCCTGGTGACAATATCGGCTCAGACGAAAGATGCATCTACTGTAAGATGCATTTAGGTCAATGCCTAAATATTTCCAATACTGACTTAGATTTAAAAAAAAAAAAAAAAAAAAAACACTAGAAATAGTAATCTTTCCTGCTCTATGTACAGCTCATTGTGTACAAACATTTTTTAAAATCGAAAATATATTTTTTTTTTTTTCAAACAATGGTATTCACATCTCGATAACGATATGTCAAAGTCAAAGTCAAAGTCTTTGTTTCTCAAAATGGTGCAACACTGTTACAGCTTTTTAGACGTCAAAATGATAAAAACTACCGCTCCTGGACGTGACCAACCTATTCTGTTCCTACCTCATTTCGAGGATAACATACACGTATTTACCTGCCCTGCAACAGTCCTCAAGGAATATATTTTTGCTACAAAAATAAGAGAACTGCCAGTACGGGTCAATGAAATTGTTGTTAACATACAAAGCACCACACAGACCAGCTACCACACAATCAGTTGGTCGCTGGATAAAACAGGTGCTGACAGAGAGCGGCGTCGACACGTGCGTCTCTAGCGCACACTGCATGCGCCATGACGCCACATCCGCCGCGCACTCGCGCGGTCTTCCAGTCGAAGCTATTCTGTAAATTGCTGGCTGGACCAGCACATCCAATACACTCACAAAATCCTATAACCTAACGGTAATCAGTGACGAAAATTTTGCTAATTTAGTATAGGTACCTTACCTAGTATTAGGTAATAAGTACTTAGTTGGAATTTACTATTGCATTAGTAACTTATTTAAATAAATTAAATGGCTAAGTAACTGTTTTTGCTCCCAATAATCATTAAGTTCATATTGAGAGTTCCACTGAATTAAAAACTTTCTGTGCTATCTCTGAAAGTCTACCTGGTTAATTATATCGAGAATGAAGCGGCGAAATATAATAGATGATCAAACGAACTTCTCGAATGAAGTTCGATCATTATTATATGAGCCGCTTCATTCGAAGATATAAACTCCCTCCCACCCATAGTACACAAACAGTATTGTTAATAGGTTTGATACTGTACCCAAAGCAAGAAAGTTTTATGCGGTATACCTTTATCTCTAAAGAATGAGTATCTGTCAAGAGCACAGCTCCGTAGGTACTTGTAAAAATTTTTAGTCATATTCATATCTCTTAAAAATGTGCGACGTTGCCTAGTAGATATAAGGGACTACCTGGTTAATTATATCTTCGAATGAAGCGGCTCATATAATAATGATCGAACTTCATTCGAGAAGTTCGTTTGATCATCTATTCTACTCAACCGATATCAATCAAACAAAAGTGAGATTTTAAGTCTGACTGAAACCTTTTTAACAGAAATACTGCAACAAAATCCGTTCTAGTTGTTTTTGCGGCCAAGGTGAACAAACATTTGCAACATAAGTACAGTTATACATAATAATATAATAGTACAGATAAATAATGTCATATGCGAACTAAAAAATTTAAAATAAAATAAATTATTATAAAATAAAACACCTAACTGCTGTATAAAAGATCGAACAATTTTGATAGCAGGCGGTACCCATTAATTTTCTTTCTGTTTAAGATTTTCAAATGGGTACCGACTGATAACAAACTTGCTTCAATCTTTTAGATAGCAGTAGTATTTTCTAATAATTATTTAGGTATATTAACCTTGTATTTGACCTTTAGCTCCAAATAAACATTTATTGTTATATCCATAAATTCTGTAATTAATATCTCACCAGTATTCTTAAAGTGAATTAAATTACACAATTTTCCGAGTCTAGCGCCGAAAAAAGAAGCAAAGCCGAGCACTACGTAGGTGTTGATTAAAGCTTTGAGCTTGTAGCTCATCATTATTTTTCTCATTAGTGCGGAGCTGTCGGGGCCGATTAAAGATGACGAGGGGCTCCAGGGCCCCGTACAGACAGAAGAAAAAAAACGTAAGGAATATAAATGGTGTGGGGAAAATGATGACAAAAGATTTCTTGAGACTTTTCTGTGTGGGTAATCTTATTTTGTGTGTTTTTAGGATGTAATTTTAAAATGATTGTGCTAATATTGTAAATGTGAAAGCTTGAGTGGATGATTGATATTTTATTGTTATATTATTGTGAAGGTAACGCGACGCGAACATCACTCATTGAAACAAAATCACCTTTTTAACAGATTCTATTATTTACTTACAGTCTGACGAACTGTCGGGCTAAAAGTAAAGATAAAGCGCTTTAAAGACCGCTGAAAAGTAGATTTGCGTAAACTTCAGACAGTAACAATCACCACAGTAAAAAATATTGAGAAAATACCATTCGGAGCAATCTTTGGAGACTATCATCGATAGAAGTGAAAACTAAGTAACTTGAGAATTGTACCTATTGTCTAGCTTCATCCATTATGACGTGATATGACGCGTTCGCGGGGCAAGCGTTTAGGTGACGATGACGCGATTCCACGATTTAAGTTCGCCCCACCGCGCCTAAAGAAAGTTTCACATCAAAAACATTCCTCAACATCACTCGTGTGCACGAGCCCTAAACCGGTGGCCTCGTTAAGAACTATCAGGCGGTGGGATAAAGCTCTTATTTGTGAACTAATCTGCGCACTGTGTTAATAGTGATAAATGAGCACGGCCCACATTTTTCTGTGATTTTTTTTTTCTGGAAATGGTAGGGGAAGTTTTGATGTTTCATTGTTAAGTTGAAATCTTTTGGTGGGTAAATTACTCCCTCTTTCCCAACTGTACCATTGATTAGTACCATTAATGGTACTACTGGGAATCTTTGTCCCACTAGTACCATTGTACACGATACTAGTTTTGCAGCCGGGGTTACATACAGCTATACCATTGATTAGTACCATTAATGGTACTACTGGGAATTTTTGTCCCACTAGTACCATTGTGCGCGATGTTCTTGTGGATGATTAAAGTTAGTGAATTAAAGAAAGAAAGAAAAAGGCTCATCTAAGTTTAAGAATACGTCGTAAAATTGAAATTTAATTAAGTTTGCCCTAACTGTGAATTGAGCCGGTTCGCGCCTTCTCATCGCACTTGCTGTGATAGCGGTATCCAGGTAGAAACCACGCTGTTAATCTTTTCCTCCTACTGCTCTTGTTAATGGCAATTTATCAACAAGTTAGGATCAGTTATTTGCCTAGTAGTTTACCTAATACCCGATGTCATACTCCTTTCCAAAGATATTTAAAATATACTTGAGTTATGTTACATGAACATAAAAAAAAACTATTTTTTGGCAATCTGTTTGTTTGCGATGGACGCAAAAACTACTGAATGGATTTTGAAGTGATTTTTCATTGTTTGAAATTACGTTTATTTGATCGCGATTTGTTGCGTAGGTAGACCTGAGATATAAGCAAAAGTCACGTTTACCAACAATAAATCAATAAAAAATAAAACAATAAATCAATAATAAAAAGTCAATAATAAAATTATTCTTACTACAACGTGCCTATCCCAGTATCCCCCAAATAGACCTACAATAAGTGTACCTATACATTTAGCATTACGAGAATGTGAATGTACTGAAGTTATAAGTCGATGGTTGAGAAAATTAGAGTGTTTTGTTCGACAATTGGTTCGTGTAATAATAAAAGTAGAAGCATTTTTTGTATGTAATTCCATCTTTGTTCGAACGTAAATAATCGAAAATGTTATATTAAGCTTAGCGAATATACCTAAGACGTTCCATGTACTATTTTCAACGTAACTCTAGGTGAATCAAATTATATACGTAATCGTATAAGTTATAGAAGGCAACAAAAATGTATAGGGCTGATCTCCATCCGACGGTAAATATAGAGCCTATGACAAAATACCCGCTTGACGGCTAGTTGGTGAAATGTATGTGTATGTATGATCGAACCCTTCGGGGCAGAAGTCAGTCCGCACTAGCTTGTGAACATGCTGATTAACGGGTGAAGCTCTGGCATAGATTTTCTTCTCTAAGTTACGAGTTTACATGGCAATCGCTCCCGTAAAAGACAAGATAAGTCCAACCAAGCGTTGGATACCGCGCGGTGATGATAATAAGTATAATTTTAGATTAAATTGTATGTTAGTGTTTGTGTCTTCGGAACTAAGTCCACTATTTTAGACTGCCTCTGTGGCGTAGCGGTAGTGAACGCGGCTGCTACGCAGGAGGCGCGGGTTCGATCCCCGCTCATGACAAATATTTGTATGCATGAATATGAATATTTGAATTGGTCTGGGTGTTTTCTATGTATATTATGTATGTTTTTACAAAAAAAAAATGTATCTAAGTATGTTTATCCGCATTCTAGAACCCATAACACAAGCTAGTTAAACTATGCTTACTTTGGGTCTAGATAGCGTTGTGTAGAATGTCCTAAAATATTTATTTATTATTTATTTCTTTATTATTTAATATTTACGTTTATTCGCCACATACCAACAAACGTGGCTAAAAAGCGCCACAAAACATTGCGCAATAAACCACGAGTGTGGTCGAACAGAATTTGAGTGGGGCGCTCAAATATTCATGCGTTACGAGGTACGAGTCGGTAGGGGCCGAATGTAACTCTGCACTGAGTACAGGCTAAGGATTGCCTGTAAAACAAACATACATACAGTCACGGTTCATTTATAATGGGGTAGATAGAGACCACATGTTTACATTTGCTACGATTTTGGTATACAGTTGTAGAGATGTAGAGCAGTGCGTAGCGGTGTAGCGTTCAACTGCTACGCAGAAGGCGCTGATTCGATTCTCGCTGTGTGCAAATATTTGTATGGATCTAGGTATTACTATGTATAATGTATGTATTTACAAAAAAATGTAGGTATCTAAATATTTTTATCTGCATTCTAGATCACATAATACAATCTAGTTAAGCTATGCTCGTTTTAGGTCTAGACAGTGTTGTGTAAAATGTAGAATATTTTTCGTAGAATCGTAGAAGTTTAAGTCTTCTATTATGTTCGCCATAGGTACTTTTGACCTGCGGCCTTACCATAAACTCTTAAAACAGGTCAATAATTGAACTGCTGTCATTCTGCCAACTGCAAATGTCACTTTGTAATAATCTTATATATAAAACTCTTAGTCCTGACTGACTGACTGATTGACTTAGAGACAACGCACAGCCTAAACCGCTGGTCCTAGAGACTTGAAATTTATAGAGAGTGTATGTTATGATGCGTGGAGGTGTACTAAGAAACGATTTTTCGAAATTCAGACCCTAAGTGCCTAAAAAGTGCCAAAAACGTACTTTCTTATAACTCAAGAACGGCTGAACAGATTTTTATGATCTTTGGTTTTTTGAATTTGGCTTTGTCGCCGAATAGCAATTATCACAATTAAAATGTGGCAAATCCACGAAATAATGTAATATTAAAGGAAATACGAAATATTATGGCGCTAATATCGCTAGCAAAATTGTTACCATGACAACGGGTACTAAAGTGACGGTGTCAACGCTAAGTCACATTTTGATCTGTCAAATGATAATATTGATAAAACGTCACTCTCTGTCACGTATAATTACAATATAGCAAGAATGTGAAAAATATTAATTTATGTATGTAAGAGTTATGTAGGTTTCTACTGCAGTTTCTTTATTTCATTGATTGGAAATAGAAAAGAAGTTTTTGAGACTGGCTCACTTCGATGGAGTATCCAATCTTTAGTTAAGTTCCACGGACCCCGAGTGGTATTATAGTAGTATAGCAGCGTGCGTCGCGAGGACAACATTCGAAACTACATATTTATCAGACCCATTATTGGTATTATTGGCATCGAGCATTAAATAATATTCTAGAGCATATACCGCGTCAGCTACCAGCTACCATGATACCATAGTATTTCATCACTAAACGACATTGACTACACGACATGATAGCATAGCGATTATAGATGTACCGTATATAAAAGAAAGCCTAAAAGTATACACGTTATCATTCAGATGAATACTCAATTACAAGCTCTCAAACAGCACATAGATAATCAAAGTCAAACAGTAAGGTACGTGAATTTATATCTATTGACGCCGATATAACACAAGGGGAGGCTTCATAGCTAGAAACAAAGTTACAATTTATATCAATAGCTCGAAACGTTTTACCAACTGGGCGAAAGGGACGAACGCCTGCCTTCTAGAAAACTTCACTTCCTTTCTTGACGAGAAGTATACTAAGTCAATAATTAATAGAGATGGCAGAACACAATTTAATAACTTCCTTTTATCAGCTGTGGGCTCTATTAGTCAAGCACCTTAGAGTATCTAGATACTCTAAGTCAAGCACAGTGCACTTCTGATTTAGATGACAAGGAATATAATACGAAATGTTTGTTTTCTTACTATTATTTTTAGAGAATTATGAAAAACTAAACCACCACAAACGATATGTTGTTTTATTTATATTCATTTCCTTAACATTTACCAACGCATTGGAGGACGTCTTCAAGACTCTGGAGGAGGTCAATCTCGCACCTTCTTCGGTTCGCCGGCGACATCATCATAGTTGCGGAGTCGCTGGAACAACTGGGTGAAATGCTGCACAGCCTGAATGGAGCTTCTCGACAAGTCGGCCTCGGTGTAAGCTTAGTTAAAACCTTAGAGTATACATTGCTGTAGAGCGCGCCTAACCCCGCGTTTACATACTGCCGCTCGCATTGCTCATCGCCTTGCCGGCAATATTCACGCGAATAATGCCCCAGCATTCAAACACTCGCATCATCGCGATGTTCATCGCGTTGCCCAACACTCGCATCATCGCGATGTTCATCGCGTTGCCCCGCATACAGTATTCGCCTTGCGATGGAGATGGACGACTTTAGTTAAGTGGACACCTAACCGAATGCAGTATAGGCATTTTATTAGGCTAGGCTATCTACTTAGATACTTAACTAGTAGGTAATCAGGCTAATTTGGTAGGTACCTACCTACCTACCTATTCTTATTTGGTAGGTATAGGCTAATTTGGTAGGTAGATACCTACCTACCTACCTATTCTACTTTGGTAGGTAGGTACCTACCTACCTACCTATTCTAATTTGGTAGGTATAGGCTAATTTGGTAGGTAGGTACCTACCTACCAAATTAGCCTAATTACCTACCAAATTAAAATAGGTAGGTAGGCTAATTTGGTAGGTAGGTACCTACCTACCTACCTATTCTAATTTAGTAGGTAGAGGTACCTACCTACCTACCAAATTAAAATAGGTAGGTAGGTAAATTAGGCTAATTTGGTAAGTAGGTTACCTACCAAATTAGAATAGGTAGGTAGGTAGGTACCTACCTACCAAATTAGCCTAATTACCTACCAAATTAAAATAGGTAGTTAGGTAGGTAGTACCTACCAAATTAGCCTGATTACCTACCAAATAGGTAGGTAGGTAGGTACCTACCTACCTTCCTATTCTAGTTTGGTAGGTAGGTACCTACCTACCTACCTATTCTAGTTTGGTAGGTAGGTACCTACCTACCTACCTATTCTAGTTTGGTAGGTAGGTACCTACCTACCTACCTATTCTAATTTGGTAGGTAGGTACCTACCTACCTACCTATTCTAATTTGGTAGGTACCCTAGCTACCTGTTTGGTCGGTATACTTAGGCTAATTTGGTAGGTAGGTACCTACCAACCTACCTATTCTAATTTAGTAGTTAGAGGTACCTACCTACCTACCAAATTAAAATAGGTAGGTAGGTAATTAGGCTAATTTGGTAAGTAGGTTACCTACCAAATTAGAATAGGTAGGTAGGTAGGTACCTACCTACCAAATTAGCCTAATTACCTACCAAATTAAAAAAGGTAGGTAGGTAGGTAGTACCTACCAAATTAGCCTGATTACCTACCAAATAGGTTGGTAGGTAGGTAGGTAGGTAATTTGGTAGGTAATCAGGCTAATTTGGTAGGTACTACCTACCTACCTACCTATTTTAATTTGGTAGGTAGGTCCTACCTACCTACCTACCTATTCTAGTTTGGTAGGTAGGTACCTACCTACCTATCTTTTATATACATATGTATTACCTATATTATTTAATTAGATCCGTAGCAAGCATTTCAATAAATTCTATTGATTTTTCATTGGACCATTCGATTGGTTGCGTCATTGTAATGATAATAAATTCGAAGTAATCCTGTGACTGTGACACGCGCGTACACAACGAGCGCTCGATGCGAAGTGTGCGCGACGCGAGTATGTGAATGCTTCATCGCGCTAGTATTGCCGCTCCTTCTCGCGCTGCCAAGCCGACACTCGCAGCAACATACGCGGCACTACTCGCGGCATGACGAATATACCATTCACACCACGTCCCTGCCCACTTCTCTCGCCACTTCCCTCGCTCTGCCGCGAGTATGTAAACGAAGCATTACAAGTATGAACTGGTATCACGGGTATGAACAGTACCGAGGCTTCTGGCTCAACCTCAATCAGTAGCAAAACAATACCCATCAAAATGACTTCGCAAATAATATTTAATTCGATATGTTCAAGTCAAAATTTTATACAACATCGTATATTTGTAGTAATAATGACGCAAAAATGCCGCAAAATGACGCCATTTTTTTGTATTTTGGCTTTAATTTTATCCATGCAAATCAAATCGAACAAAAAACTTCATAACAACAAACTACATTAATAAGTGCATCTATTGATATTTTCAGTAATGCATGAAACGACACTATAGGTGCGCTATACCATCACAAAGTATCTGCTAACACTCAGCGCCAAAGACCTAAGTGATAGGCGAGCTCTATATTTGTAATGTATGCTCTAAGGTTAAAACCAAGATTATGTTCAACACTCGAAGTTGCTCAAAAATATTATCTACCTGGGGCAGGTTATCCAGCTCGGTAAAACCAACTTCGAGAAAGAAATAGCCAGAAGAATCCAACTGGAGTGGGCAGCATTTGGCAAACTACGTCTGGTCTTCTCCTCCCCCCTGCCGCAATGCCTCAAAACAAACATTTTCTACCAGTGCGTCCTGCCTGTTATGACCTACGGTGGTGGCCATTGAAGGTGGGGTTAGTCCGTCCGCAGCGGGCTATAGAGCGAGTTATGCTTGGAGTCTCTTTGAAGGATAAAATTCGAAACGAGGTCATCCGACATAGAACCAAAGTTACCGACATAGCTCACAGAATAAGCAAGCTAAAGTGACAGTGGGCTGGCCACATCTGCCGAAGGACTGATGGCCGTTGGAGCAGACGGGTCCTAGAGTGGAGACCGTGAGAAGGAAAACGGAAGGTGGAACACCCCCTAACAAGGTGGACCGACGCGGATGGCCTGCGAAAGGTGGCTGGGACGGACTGGATGCAGAAGGTGGAGGATTGGCAAACATGGCGTATATTGGGAGAGGCCTATGTCCAGCAGTGGACTGCAATAGACCAATAGGTGATTTATTGTATCCTCGCCATACAACAGCAACCTTCATACTGTTAATATCGCACTGGCGGACAGGGCTCTTAAAAGCAGGGCTCTTAAAGGCGTTGAACGTTTATACAACAAGTCCGTCAGTTTAGAAAAAATACTTTTGGTGGCAGTAGTCGACATCCACGCAGGCGGAGCTGCGGGCGAAAAGCTAGTTAAATATATAGGACCAGCTTTTGCCCGCGGCTCCGCCCGCGTGGATGTCGGTTATCGCGACCAAACATAGCCTATGTCCTTTCTCAAGGTCTAACCTACCTCTATACCAAATTTCATCAAAATCGGTTCAGCGGTTTAGTCGTAAAAGTGAGACAGATAGACAGACAGAGTTACTTTGGCATTTATAATATTAGCAGGGATTACAAAGTGACATTTGCAGTTGGTAGAATGACAGCAGTTCAATTATTGACCTGTTTTAAGAGTTCATGGTATGGGCCCTGGCCTTTCTTTAAAATTGTTAATTGCAAACAAACTGCAGCTTGTCTCAAATATCTTCACTCAACCGTTATGAAAGTAATCTTAGCTATTAAGCAGTATTTTCCTTCACTAATCCCAAATCATCTCTCATAATTTCACCAAATAAGCCGTAAAAACACCTACAAAACAAAAATAATAAGCCCAAACGAATGTACTTCATAATCCTGTCAATAAATCATGAAAACAAAAACACACTGAGCAAAAAAAATAAGACACAGTCCATTATAACAGTTATCTTTTAATCTTTAGCAATAAAGGAAAAGATTAGTCAGGCAATTCACACCTCTACATCGTTGGTAACCTTTGGTAACAGGCTGTGTTATCTCAGAGGTCGGCCTAATGAGAAAAATAATGGGGGACCTTATCTCGGGCTGTATTGAAGTGCTTAAGACCGCTCTATCTGCTCGAGAGCGTTAATTGAGCGAAAAGTATGTGTGCTTTTATCTTTTGACTTCGGAATGCCGAGCTGTTGAGTTAGGAAGGTTTGAGGCAATTGTGTGTGGCAGTTTATGGAGGTTTTTTTAGGTAGACGCAATGGATATTAACGATTGAGAGAAAAATGCGTGTACCATGTAAGTACGCAAATGCATGAGTATCTACTCATGCATTTGCGTACTTACATGGTATACGCATTTCACATCTTGTCTACATGATCTGTTGAAAACATTCACATATATTACTCATTGAAATGAAAACCATTTTTAACGTATTATATAATATTGCGATGTAGGTATCTGGTATTTTTTTAATATAGGATACGTCAATTTGCCTTTTTTTATACTACTAAGGTCGCAGACACCTCTGTTTCTCCTCTTCTTCTTCCGACTGACTTCACCTCGCCTTAAGGTAAGCTGAAGGCAAAGTCTCAAAGAAGAGGGTCACTATTATTAGACACGTACCACATTGAGCCCGACGTTTTAGTTGCAGCATAGTAAATAAATCGCGTTAAAATCCGTTAATAAAACAGTGTTATTTCAATACTATTGTCTTTTCTACTCCTTTTGTGATACTTTAGGCTGGCTGCAAACGGTCTAAGACACGGACTAATTGTGTTTCCTTTGGCTAATGGCTTTCACAAGCGGAGGGGTAATTTGCAGTATCTCTTCTATAATATAAAAATGCATAGCTAAATGTGTTGCTAAGCGCAAATCTCGAAAACAGCTGAACAGATTTCGCTTATTCTTTTTTTAGAACATTCCTTGAAGTACGAGTATAAAAATTTTAAAAATTGCCTGTAAAAGTCTAAAAAAGTACTAAAAATTACAGAATCGACTGTTAGGCGACACGAAGTCCGCAGGGGCAGTGTTCAGCTAGTAATTAATAAACACTTTTAGCGATGATTCGTTTTATTTTGCCCGCATTTGACCATTAATTTCATCTGTTGGTAAGTGATGATGTAGTTGATGGTGAAGCACACTTTAATCAACATGAGTTTCCCTTGGGCCCCTGAAAATCTTGGTAGGTCCTTGAAATACAATGTAATACTACTACTTGTAATATATAAAAAGAATATTCAGAACTTCCTGCGTTATAAATTAATTATGTTGTTTTCGTCTGCATACTTCTCTAAGGTATTTCAAATGAGTATTTTAATAAAGTCTCCAAATACTTTCATAAAGCTTTTTCTTGTATACGGTATGTGCGCAAGAATGTAATTTACAGACGTAAATAAACATGTGTTATTCTTGCTTTCTTTTATGCTACAGTTGTTTTTAATTGTTGTTATGTATTTTTTCAAGATTACTAGTAACCAAAATTATCTAGTATCCAGGTAACCTAAATCATTGTTTATGTTTTAGTGGGTTTTAATTGTTGTTATTATGTATTATTCGGTGTTTTTTAAAATTGCTAGTAATCGAAATTACTAGAATAACCCCTCGAGTTAAGCAAAATTCCTAAATATTCAGGACTTCTCGATCGTAAGGTCGCCTACTTAACCAATAAACCAATCTGTAGCAAATGCATTGTTTTGACTTTTTGCACACACGTGTCGAATTATTGATTCAGATTAAACGGCACAGTGCAATCGTAACAGTAAAATTCGTTATTTTATTAATAACTACAAAATGAGTAGGTACTTATTCACTATATTTAATCCCTCAATTAAAGTGCAATGAGCAGCGAAAATTCGACAACAACACACCTGTCACTTTTTAATACGTCCATTTGTTTTGAGAGTACAGTGACCATATTTTAATTTTACATAGGACTTTGTAAAAGAGTGAATGACAAAAAAAAAATTATATTATTGTTAAAAAAATGTAGGGTGCTAACAACAAGTACCTATCGATTAGCACTTCCCCCTTATTAACGATTACTATGTATAATTTTATTATTCGCTCTGTTTTGTAATCTCGATAACATTTTTTTTATTACAGTTTACAGTTTTTTGTATAGCCCCTAAGATACACTAAGAAATAAGTTTTATAATTGCTATTATTTATATTTGTATTTTAATTGTTTGAGAGAATAAAAATATTTTTATTTATTTATTTTTATTATTAAGACTGCCTACCTGCCTGTCTGTCCGTCTATCTGTTTATTTGTCTATAAGAATAGTATGGAACCCTTCATGCATAAGTCTGACTCGCACTTGGCGACTTTAAGGTTAAAAAATTCGGGCTAGTTTATAAAAATCATGAACCTACATGGGTTCGTCCACTCTGATCATATGATCCGTTGCAAGTGGAAACGGAACAAACATGGTCTACATAAGTACCTACCTACACTCAGACAAAACACAACTCGTAACTCTTTGACACACCTCTTTGAGTAAACCCTTTAACAATTACAATAAATAATAAGTCTCAAAATACAAGACAAATCATGGTACCAATAGTGTCTGAATCCACGATATTCATGAACAGTCGAAAATCGCACAGTTCATTGTAGCAGCACTTTGAACCCGGTAACTACTCAGTGTGTCGCCAGGGGCTCCCCCTCACGGTCAATTGATATTCATTAAAACGCCCCCAATTAACAGCTGGGGTGATGGCCCATTGAATTGTAAAACATTTTCAGTAGACGAAAAGTTATTCGGAGTAACGATATTGGAACGGTATAAGTGAGACGAGATTGGGCCTAAGCAACACACACCTGCTAGACGGTACACTTGCTGATTAACGGACTAGGCTATGCGTAGGCTTTCCTCTCAGGTTTAGTGGGTCAGAGTCAGACCACAGTTTGCAGAAACTATGCGTATTGAAAGGAGTTAGAATTTAAATAAATTCTAAATGATCAAAAAGTAATCATATCAGTCGTGATATTACGACATTTATTTATTAATTGTTTACTTCATGTTATATGTATATTACAAATGGTAACGTGGTCGTTTTGCGCAAGTGAGTGGCGTTCTTATAAAAAAAATTGTCAGAACTTCTTTTTACGATGATAAATGTTAGTAACCAATATAATCTGATTTACCATTTATTTTAGTACTAACTTTTCCCCGGTTTCGCTCGCATGAAATTCTGTTCCTTTTCCCACTGACTATGGAAATATACATAATCCAAGGTCAAAAAGTAGCCAAAACTTGTTTTCTTTCATGCTACTCGTACAATTCATGTTTGTACCAAATTTCTTCCAGATCCGTTAGAGTATGATTGAATAACAAACATCTTCACAAACCACATTAACAATTTTAGTAGGAAATAAGATATAGGATCTGAAGTTCTGATGATTGAAATTCTCGTTACTCGCAATTACCACCACAGACTGCCACCCAATTCATTTGTTTTCGTGATGTCGCGAACAATTAGCAATACATTAATTATCGCTATTCACACTCAATTCCATCTATTTCACTCAATTCAGTGTGACCCTGAATATTGAATTGAAGACGTCTAGAAGTGGTAGGTATTTTCGCGTAATTGACACCTTATCTACATTCGCGAGAAAATTCAAAGTACAGAAAAGCTGTACGACCTCAAAGTTTGGATCTCAGCTATAAAGGCGTCTTAAAATGAGGTCGTACGGGTGTTTTTGTTATAGGGTCCAAATTCGTTGGGAGTTCATGAGGATATGAAGCCGGAGAAAAGAGTCCATCCAAAGGATACCGGTAAAAAATCGCTTTTAGCAGTAAGGCTGCCATTTGTATTTCTTGTGCTTTCCGTACATCTATCTATACTATTATATAATTGTAAAGTGGTTGTGTCTGTACATTGGAGATATTAAAAAAAAATACTTGGGTTATGTTATGTTAACGATACTGAACACGAAAATATTTTTTTTTAATTTCCTGTCTGTTTGTCTGTTTGTTCGCGATGGACGCAAAAACTACTGGACGGATTTTGATGCGGTTTTTTTGTTAGAAAGGGCTTACTCAGACTTAAAATCTTACGTTTGTTTGATCGCAATCGGTTGAGTAGAACCGAAGATATGAGCAAAGGTCGCGTTAACCGAGATGCACGCGGGCGGAGCCGCGGGCGGAAGGCTAGTGTGTTATAATTTGATTGATATACAATAATGATTTTTCTTCTATATTCTATTCTAATAGCGTATTCTGGAGTGGATCACTAATAGATACATTTTCCGAGCCTTCGCAGAATTGTTGGACTGACAGTAAATTAAGTGCCCGCTAGACGACAATAGTCCCGCCCCCTATTACGTGGTACTACAGCTAATACTAATACACTTCTGCCAACCCCTTCGGGAATATATATGTGTGAAGATATTATATATTGTTGGGATGAATTTTTCGTCAACTACAATACCACCAGTATTTTCTTCGAAGAACTTCGATGTTGGCCTTGCTAAGTGACTCTTTTCTGTCCCCTAAAACCCACTGACGGTATCGAAGTTCTGTAGTTGTCAAACTTAGGCTCCTCTACCCCCTATTAGGGCTTCACTATTAGCACAAATTTTGTAGCGTGCTCTAAAATCACTTTACTTGAAACATTTTTTCTTAACACAACCGAAATATGTTCATAAAATGGAATTTCTCTATCCCCTTTGAAGTTCTGATGTTAATATTATATTATAACAGCTAAAGCATAATATTCTGTGAAAATTTAACTGGCTAGCTATTACGGTCCTAAAGATACAGCTTTGTGACAGCCAAATGGATGGACCTTGTCGGTTTAGTAATAAGATCCTCCTATACCCTTTGGGTACGGAATTCTATACCGATATCATAAGAGAAGAGGTTCATTATAATATCAGTGTATCAGTTATTCTTCACTATATCGATTTCAAATATCATTTTTTGGGAAAAAAAAACAAAAAGTATAGCTGTCGTTACGTAGTCAGAGCCCAAGAAAGCATCAGGACAATGTCTGCCCATCCCTCTAGTTTAATTAAATAATAGTAGATACTCGTCACTACATCTAAAAAAATTGGCTTGTGAACACTGAAACCAAAAAAAAAGTTTAGAAACAAGTCTAATTTTGCTACAAAATTATAACCAAATTCACTTCAAACACGAGAGAGTATTTAAATAATTGATGCCAATTAATATTAGGACTCTCATTGAATATTTCAACCGAATCAACCGAGTTGTAATATTTAATTATGTTCGATGGAATGTTATATTCAGTTTTCGTGGCGTCCGTCAATATTATTCAATTTAGAAAATTACTAAATTTGGTCCAATATGTTTACAATTTCGGGTAGTATTCAGAATAAGCTCATAGTTTTAGAATCTACATATTGTTACACTAGCTGTTGCCCGCGGCTCCGCCCGCGTGGAATTCGGTTTCCGGTCCAACTTTAATGTATGGAAATCTGCCCGATTTATTGACATTTATGCTCACTGCTCCGCTCCCTTTAATAGTAGCGTGATGTTATATAGCCTATGTTACTCCCAGATAGTGTAGCTTTCTATAGGTGAAAGAATTATTGAAATCGGTATAGTAGTTCCGGAGCCTATTCATTACAAACATACAAAAATAGGTACAAATCTTTCCTCTTTATAATATTAGTGTAGATGTAGATATACATATACTCACGCTTGTAAATCCCTGAAGGGGTAGGCAGAGGTGTATTAATGATTTTCAGTCTCACGTAAAAGGGCGAGCCTGTTGCCGGCTAGCCAGCTCTTTGTTATGAACTGTATGTTTAAGGTATGATGCAAAGCCGACCGCATACGACAACGACTTACGCATGCAGCAGATACAGCGTACCCATTACTTGTTAAACTGCGATACGGATAAAGGGGACCATTGAGAAGCCGCAATGAATTACGCGCATCTTTACTACCGGATAGAGAATATTGGCTATACGCTGAGTAAATTAGTATATTTGGGGATGGATGGGGCCTCCTTGAGACTATCGGGGTCAAATCAACCTCACCTTCAAATGCAGGTGTACCTACTTATCTGCCAATTGACAATGCACACAGGCTGACATTTAACGTCAGACGGTAGTCGCTCCTATAACAGCTTAACCAAGAAGGCAGAAAAGATAGCCGCCCTTGGGCACTGGGGTGAAAATCTAGGTTTTAGTTACTTACACTCGCTAATTTCGAGAGTATTAGGAAAATTAGGAGTATTGCCTCAACGTATATTGTCCATATTAACAAAAATATATCCAGAATGAATTCGGACACCTGATTAACGAAACGATGAATGAAGTTATAGAACAATGGAAAGCTCACACTACACGAGATGACCTGAACGCCTCGCATAGCTATGTAAACCAAGTTCTGACGTGCCTTTTGTAAGCGAATATGTGATACATTTCACAGTTTTGGCTATTAAGGTGATTACATACGCGAATGACTTTGACCATACAAATACTCAAGGTCATTCGCTCGTTTTTCAGCCGTAAAAATCAGTAAAACTAATTTTAATAGATAATGTTATAGGAAATGATTACAAACTAAGAAGGTCACGTCATGCTAATACATTTATTTAACATACATGTGAAATTTTAGATTAATTGGATACATATTGTAGAAAATATTTGGTTTCATAAGAAAGAGTAGAGTGATTTTCAGAGCCTCTTTTCAACTATTTCCTCCTTTTTTATTTAATTTATGAAAAGGTGAAGTTACTCCGTATATCCTGTAGTATGCAGGCATGTAAATTCCAGATCTATAGGTTTTATAGTTAAAAAGAAAAACGGTTTCGAAAATACCGATTTTTCGATGCTGATCTGATTCGGGGCCTTAAGTAACTACATTATGTGAATGCATGGAGCAGAAATAGCTGTACGGAATCATTTGGAAACTGTAAGCCAATCAACGAGTGTATTAGGAAAATTTAGAGTTTTCGCATTCGACTACAAAGTCTCATCATCATCATTCTTGCTCTAATCCCGGTAGCATCCGCTTTCACCTTAGAGTCCTGGGTCTGCTTTTTCAGTCTAACTGCGTCACGGCTGAACTTCGATATTTACCTTGAAGTGACTGCCATCTGACCTCTACAACCCATTGGTGACATCGAAGTATTGTAGTTAGATCAATTGTTTAACTATTTAAAGCTACCGATGTTCAAATGACAACCGAGCCGTGCTCTCTGAAGTACAAAAATACCCAGACCAATGAATATCAGTATATTTGTATAATGAACATACAAATATTTGCACTGAGCGAGAATTGAACCTGCGCTCCCTGCATAGCAAGCGCATTCACCACCGCCACGTCACAGAGGCTGTCAAATCGTTAGTAATTATTCATCTCGAAATCATCTATTTATTACCCGACTGCGCGACACAAAGGAGTAGTAATGTGTTTATTTATTAACCGACTTCAAAAAAGGAGGAGGTTCTCAATTCGTATGTATTTTTGTTTCATAATAATCGGTTTACATTGACCAGGCTTAAAGAGATAAATAGAGGTTCTCAGTCAACCTCATCTAAAAGTGAGTACATCTGCTGATTGACGTGAGAGGCTCTCGATCAGGAGTTCCTCTCGGTGTGAGAAGGCAGACAGCCACGTGGCACCCGGCAGAGTAGAATTTGGGCCACCCCATCTCC
This sequence comes from Eilema depressum, assembly GCA_914767945.1. Classification (NCBI taxonomy): domain Eukaryota; kingdom Metazoa; phylum Arthropoda; class Insecta; order Lepidoptera; family Erebidae; genus Eilema; species Eilema depressum. The sequence continues at coordinate 3,756,358 of OU612021.1, forward strand.
TCCCATGCGGTTTCGTACATGGCGACTAACGGATAAGGCTGTTTAACATTAGACAGACATATATACAGCCCAGACTCAGCCGCAGATACATGGCTCGCGTGCTCAACAATAGTGCCCGAAATACGGCAATTAATAGGCTCACCCCCTATTACGTGGGACCGAATACAATGATTGGCGAAATGTGTGTTAATTCACCTCTGCCTAACCCTTCGGGGATAAAGGCGTGATTATATGTATGTATGTAAGAAGGTCAGACGGCAGTCCCTTTCATAAAAACTATATAAATAACACTATCCGATCTGGAAATCGAACCCTCAATCACAGCTACCAACATTCCTACCGGTGCACCGTCAAGACAAAAACATCCCTTGTTGTTCAAAAGAAAATTAAATACATTTGACTTAAATTAATGTGAGGATACGAATAGCGAATACTTGAGATCAGACAGTGTAATTAGAAAGGGGCCTTTGTACGTTAATTAAGGCTATATTTATTTGTATCAATATAAGAAAAAGCGACAGAGTAAGGAACAACACAAGGAAACATACTTAATTAACTGTGACGTAACGATAAGATGGAAAGGTAAATTGGAATTGGATAGGACATTATACCTTATACCAGCTGTTGCCCGCTACTCCACTCGGGTGGGGATCTGATCCAGTTCCTGTAATGAATGTGAACTTATTCCGGGGACTTATGCAGAAGAGTTTAAATAATACAGAGAAAACTTCAAGTTCAGCAGTAAATACTCCTATATTCAGTATTCATAAAGAGAATAATGTACAGTACATGGAGTTAGAAGGAAATAGCCAAGAAATAGAAAAGAGTGAGGATAGACCGAAAAGCCCTGTTATAGGGCAGGATTCTTTAAATCGCAAGAAAGGACGTAAGGATAAAAGTATCAGTGGTATCAATATTCAACATTAGATACAAAGAAACTCTCAGGAAAGTTTTACAAATGAGGACAGTCATACAAAACATGAGAAGAACAAAAAAGATAATCAGATGATGCTCAATAAGATTTGGATTAAAATACAGAATATTATTTTGACAAGAAGTTCGTTCGAGGAAAAGGTTATCGCGGTAATAAAGTGCATTTTTGAAGAATGTAAGAATTTTGTTAAGAATTTTATACGGGAAGGAAACTGGTTAGCAAGTCTATTTGGTAGCAGTCATAGATAGTAGTAGAAGTACATTATTTATTAATATTTTGCAACGGAACACTCAAAGCCTTAGACCCAAATTTTTTAAGTTTTGTTTATAGTTAATGTTATTTTGTTACAATAGGACTGCCATGTCGTAAGATAAAAGTCCTATAAATAAATAAAGATTTAAAAAAAAAGCCTGTGTTAATCTAGCTAGACTATAGGTAGTCTACTCTTTTGCCGTTACGTTCAGCAGTTTGTTTGAGCATGAGTAACAAACATCCAATCATCTTCACAATCTTTCACATTGAAATTAAAATATTTTTAAGGATTATCACGATTTATTTGATTTGATTTTGATTTTGACTATTTATACTGTTGATTGATGACACTTGGTGGAACTTATTGTTGCACATATTGATAGCACTCCTTGAGATTTATTATTGGACCTGAAATTCCTTACCAGTTCACGTGTTTCCCTCCTCCTACAGTCCCGGGTCCTTTAAGTGGGGCGTGAAAAAGCATCTGATGAGGCCGCCAAGCTGAGTGCCACCATTGTAACATGGTACGTGTCTATAATGGTGTCCCTCTTTTTCCAAGACTTTGCCTTCAGCTTACCATTAGGCGAGGCGAAGTCAAATTGACGTGTCCTATAAACTTATGAATTGGATCGTTGATAACTGTCAATATAAACCTTTGAATGCCGTTAGGCAAAACTAGTCAGGCTCAATAATAAAATATCGTGGAAAATGACAAGTGTGTTATCATTATCAATATATGTTTGATTTTGACGTTTTATTATTTACACCGACTGCTTTCAATATATGATATTCGAATAATCCTCCGACTATATTAAACCTTTTACAATATTAGCAGGATCATTTTCACAACTATTCAGTCTTTTCGCACATAACCTCGTTAATCCGCACTTTCCTCTAAAACAAACATAAACATCAGATGGATGAATCAGCGTCTCATCCCGGAACAGCGAACTTCACTTATCTACTAAACTTCACCGCCGGTGCATCAGCCCTCATGAATAACGCAAGTCTCTAAGAACCTAAGTTTACTTTTTACGGCTCAACGACTACATAATGGTCTTCTTAGCTGCCTTTTATTTATGGGATCTTTAGAGTTTTTAGGTGCAGTTTACGTACTAAGATTTAGCGGCTATGTACCAGTACGAGTAAAGTTTGGACCTCATACGGGGTTCTAAAATGAGGTCCTAAGATGTTTTTGTGATAGAGTCCGAACTAGAAGGTCGTGAGAGCAGAGTATTATAATGTCGGACCATCACCAATATCTTAGCTTTGTTTTAGCAATGTGGGTGCTAGCACCTCTGCCTACCCCTTCGGGGATATAGGCGTGAGTTTATGTTATGTTATGTTTAGCAGCTTTTAACTTCCTCCTACACTTTCGGATCTTTTACGTTTATGGGAGTGACTATCATCTGACCTCCCTACTCTGAGTTGTACTTTGACTTTTGGTCATATCTCCGGTTCGAATTAACCATTTGCGAACAAATGTAAGATTTTAATGCCGACCAAGAACTTTCGAACAAAAAAACTACCTACATCAAAATCTGTTAAGTGGTTTTATGTCCACCGCGGACAAACAGAAAACAGACAATAATAAAAAAAATGTGTTCAGTATCGTTAGTATAACATATCACAAGTATTTTTATATGAACTATGAGCTATTTTAATTATACGTTTTGAGTACCTACGAATTTTGGATCTAAAAATAAAAAATACTCACGCCTTTTTCTGTTCGGGGTAGGCAGTGGCCAAAATCTGTCATCTACTTTTATCCTTTAATATCTCCAATGTACAGACACGATCACTTCACAATTATAAGTATAGATCTCACCATCAAAATACATGAACACAAATTCTATATAACTACGAACTCGGAACATGTGAACAACCTTTTCAAACTATTGTCGGCCCACGTAACCGATATGTCAGCCTATCTCGTCATTCCCGAACTTTGTGTTACAAATGGATTAACAAAGTTGATCAGTTAGTACTGAGGCGGTTCGAAAACAGCTTAGGAAACTCGTAACCTATCACTATCGAAAGCTTTCAAATTGTATTATTGGAAATTTTGTACATTAGGACGTTTATTTCGAGTGGTTGTTTACTGAAAAGTTTTGAACTAAAAGGTCGTAACATTCGAGTTAAATTTTTGGTGGTAGTTTTTGTGGAAAATCTGCCACAATTTCAATATTATTTTTCTTTTCTTATACCCTAGATTAATTTTAGCATCTTGAAGCTTAAACTAAAAAAAAATGCTGTGTTGTACAAGGCGTAAAATGCGGTGTCGTACAGACAGATATATACAGCCCAGATACATGGCCCGAGTACCTAAACAATTGTGGCCGGAATACGGCAATAGGCTCACCCCCTATTACGTGGGACCTAATACAATGATTGGTGAAATGTGGGTGTTAATTCACCTCTGCCTAACCCTCCGGTGATAAAGGCGTGATTGTATGTATGTATAATATATGTAATGCTTAAATTTATCAGCACTTTTAGGTGGCAGAGAGCAGACAAGCACACGGCCTACCTGTTGGGAAGTGGTTACCGTGGCCTATGGACGTATGCAACACCAGGGGCGTCACACTCGTGCTGCCGACTCTGGAAGAACCCTCTGATGCCCTTCTTGAAGAACCCCATATTTTAATCGCTTGGAGAAACCACAGCAGGTAGTTCATTTCACAGCTGAAGGAGCCGGAGCTATAGGAAGAAGGAAACATGTGTGCTTGTAAAGAATTCTGAGCACCCTCAGACTACACCTTAGTAAAAATAAAAGAATTATCGTAGTTTGAGGAATATGACTTACAATTTTACTATAAATTTCAGACCTATATTTCAGATTGGATCTGAAACAAAACGATAAATTCACTCGGTATGTTTTAAGGACTAAAATTGCTTGGCAAGCTAAAATTATGTGCAAGATAAAGTTCGTTATTATGGGCAATAAAACCTATACAATTTACGATACCTTCTAGATATCTTATAAATTTTATGTAAAAGACATATTTCACACATTGGTTTTATATTGATTAATTAGAAATGAAGATAATAATGATATTTTGTGCCGATTCTGTGGTTACAAAACTCACATATTTCAATACACTACATTACATATGCAGACACACATATCATACACATAGACACTACATACACTACATTTAAATACACTAAAGGAATAATAAAATTTTAGTTACGTTCTGTAAAAATAACAATAATTATGTTGAGCGCTTTGCACTGTGATCCTAGGTCTGCTCTCCTCCTACTAGTGCCCGCTTGACGGCAATAGGCTCACCCCCGATTACGACGGACCGAAATTCATAGATGGCAAAATGTGGGTGTTAATATACCTATGCCTACCTCTTTTACAGTCATGAATATGCATACTTATGCCTCGTCCGTTGTTCAACAAGTGTACCAGCTGGTTAGTGGGGTAAATTGACTCCCAAAAATAGTGGTAGGGCATAAAACCTTACCCGGGCTCACAAGAAATGAATACCACAACTTATCAACAACTTTACAAGTAGTAGTAAAGCAATTGCAGTTTGTTAAACGGTTGCCTCAGAGCGGGCTAAAGTATAATTCAATTTCCATTCAAATCTCTTTTATATTGGTAATCGTAGTTTGAAACTGTGTCACTGGAACTCGAGACTAGTTGCGGTGAATGATGAATTGACTGAACTTTATGTTGGGACTGACTTATAACAGATCAATGGGTATATTCAAAAGATTATTGTATACTAGCTTTTGCCCGCGGCTCCGCCCGCGTGGATGTCGGTTATCACGACCAAACATAGCCTATGTCCTTTCTCAAGGTCTAATCTACCCCTATACTCGTAAAAGCGAGACAGACAGACAGACAGACAGACAGACAGACAAACAGACAGGCAGACAGACAGACAGACAGAGTTACTTTCGCATTTATAATATTAGTAGGGATATAGTAGGGATATAGTAGGGAAGTAGGGAATTAGTAGGGATTAGACCTAAAATCGTAAAGTGTACAATGGAGCGAGATATGTTTGGAGTTTCTTTGAAGGATAGAATTCGCAACGAGACATGAGACATAGAACTAAAGTCGCAGAATAAGCAAGATGAAGTGGACTGCCATATCTACTAGCTGAAGGCCGCGGCTCCGCGTTGGTGTCGACTATCGTGATTTTTGGTCATATGTTCGGTTCTATATCAAACTTGCATAAGATGTTAAATTTGCCCAGGACCTTTCTAAAAAAAACTGCATCAAAAAGTTTCTGCGCGCGGTCAAACAGATTTTCCTTTCCATCCAGTGGGCCGTGTGCTTGTCTGCCACCTAGGTGATATAAAAAAAATTAACAGACAAATATCCCAAAAAAATTACATGTAGTAGGTACTATAGATTATACTAATTTATTTTTCACCCTATTCGGCTCGTACAAACCACTTCACACCGTTATTTTAACCAAAGTTTTCGATCACAATAAAACGTTACCAATCGCGTTTCGAGAGTCATAAACTAGAATATAAATAAGCGAATCAATAGCGATCGAACCGGTGATCGAAACACTCGAGCATCGAGTCCTCAGGGATTTTAGTGTTCCATTTTAAAGTTCGCACTCGCCGTGCAACTGTGTTGAGAAAGCTGTTAGTCTTAGAAGGTAAAGTTATGTGCTTCGAAAAGAAATTAAATGAGGTTGTATTGACATGAATTTTGAGAGTATAATGCCCTATTAACACCTGGGAGGATAAAGCCAACTTTACTTGCAAGTTGATGTATGAACTTCGAAAGGAAAACCTACGCTAAATCCTCATTGGTCAATCAGCAGCTGACCGATGGGATTTTAACGTTCCTATTGGGATTTGTGATCAGGATGTCAGTCCCTTACATAAAAGTTTCATAAGCCATGACTGGGAAAAATATCGCTGTTTTCAACACCACTGGTTAACAACCAATGGAACAAAACATTTCCAGTTGTTAATAGTATTAATCAGCGAGAGTCACCACCATTGCACCTTCGACTGGTTGCTTGACCGGTAAAATATCGATAGTAAACTCGTGAAGTATAACTCTCAATATTCTCTTGTTTACCCCTTTTAGACATACCTACATGTTAGAGCGGCAGTCTTTCATATTTTTACGAGTTAAGTCACTTTACGTTCTATGTCATAAAGAGACGTATCTCAGTGGGTTCATATTCCCACGTCTCATTTCTGCACTATATTTTATTTCACAGAAATGTTTAAATAATATCAACAGTTTGTAATTTGTTACGTTTTGTTGACTGTTATATATTACGGAATAGAATTCTGTTTGTTCGCGATCCTCTTGAGACATGGAACTTAGTTTGTTCAGCGAATGAAGAATAAGGTTAGTTTCGGAAATGAAATTTATAATCACTGAAGATTTTGTTCACTTAGGAAGTCATACTAGTTACGATTCCATTAGGAATTCTTTTGACAAGTAATAAAGGCCCTTTTACAATTCTTGCGGTGTGAGATGGGCTTACCGCAAGTATTGTAAAAGGGCCCTTAGTAGGTACATTTTACGACAGCTCGTGTGAATTTCGTATTGAGTTGGGACTTCGCATCATTCTTGTGTAAAATTGACGGGCACAGATTAATAGTCCATACCCAATTGATCATACATCATACGGTTTTATATTTACAGTTCCGAGTACTTTGACTTCGCCTCGCCTGATGGTCCGAAATTTTACCAGCCGAATCCGATTTTAAAATAATAATTTAAAAAAATAGATGGCATTTATATTTTTTACATTACAATTCCAATAAATCATGTAGAAAAGTATCATTATCCTCCTGCTCTTATCTCAAGTTTAATTGGGGTCGTGTGCTGCACATGTGTGCTTTTCCATTCATCTCTCAACTTTTACTCCCTTCCTAACCATAATCATCTTTCATACAGTCCATTCATCTCTTTTTAGGTCTTCCTCTCCTCTTGTAGCCATCCACACCACGGTGCTTTTTAATTTGCAATTTTAAAATGGCATGTATTTAAATCGATATTTATATATTCCCTTTTTTTCTAACAAAATATTTCAAAGTTATATCAAAAATACTGACTTGCACACTAATTATGTACACTAACTAAACATAACATAACATAAACTCACGCCTATATTCCCCGAAGGGGTAGGCAGAGGTGCTAGCACCCACATTTCGCCGTTTATGTTTAGGTCCCAATGTAATAGGTGGAGCGAAAATCAAATTAAATATACTGTTTGATGAAATTTGCAGAACAATTCCTTTGGTTAAATAAAAAAAATAACCACGAAGGCAAATGCGGGAGCTCCGCTTCGCTCCACTCCCGCATTAGCCTTCTAACCTAATCTATCCAAGTCGGATTGCGCACCTTTTTCAATAAACCTATCATTTGATTTAATTAGTGTGCAAGTCAGTAAATTAGTGGAGTTACGTAGTTTGCTGAAAAAATATACAGATGTGCATTTAAAAATATACTAATATTCCCTATAACCCCTTTAACTAAGCTAAACTGCTTGGACTAGGAGTGGGTTCACGTCGGCAGTGTAATGATCAGGATTCAAACCCTGGACCTCCCGATCGTAAGGCCGACTCCTTAAGCTCGAAGCTACCGACGCTCACCTTCCCTACGAGATTACTTTCATCCCTACGCATTACTGATCGAAGCAAAAAATTTCCTCGTAGTAACTTTACTGTGAGGAAATTGTTTGCTTATGTAATTACGATAACTTTATCGTAATTACATAAATAGCATAAGTCAATTAATCAATTAGACACATTTGCAGCCATGTTTTTTTCTGACAGCACCGTGTTTGCTGTTTGCACTATTTATCGATCTTTAAAACGTGCATTTTAATTAAAAACAGATAGGTGGCTAGGTATGCTTTCTATATTAACATTCTGAGTGTCTCTGTATTTAACATGGACTTATATTTACACAAGAAAATGTATCTAAGTATGTTTCATTTGCATTTTAGAAACCATCAAACTTTTCTGTGCAGCGCCGTTCATCCTAAGATTGTCTGGAAGAAAGTTCTTTTAACCACTTACTTACTAGTTATTTATATCTTCTTCTTCATCCTAGCGTTTATTCCCAGTCGCATCCGAAGCTTTCACCTCGGAGTCCGGGGTCCGCTTTATCCAGTCTAACTGCGTCGCGGATTTAGCGTATTACTTACTATGTATTTATATTTTCATCCTTGCTTTATTTCCGGTCGCATCCGAAGCTTTCACCTCGGAGTCCGGGGTCCGCTTTATCCAGTCTAACTGCGCCGCGGCTGAACTTCAATATTCTCCATGAAGCGACTGCCATCTGATCTCCACAAACCTTTGTTCTATTTATTTTGGTTGTTTAATAAAAATGTATTTACAGATCTGCCTGCTATCAACTGATATTTAATTTAGGATGCTCTTCAGTAGGTACCAACAAATAATGCGTTTTTTTATAAACACAGCTATATTCAAAGCACAAAACAACTCGAACTTTCTTTGTCATTAGTAGATTACTTCACTGCGGACGGACTTGCAAGAAACTTACCTATTGGTAACTATCATATATCTTCCTTTATATCATTGAAAACTCAACCTTATCCCTCAGACTTAAGAGCTATCTAAACGGTGCTAAATAATTGGTATTGTGTAGTATCAAGTAAGCAAACTTGGGTGTTTGGAACCACAAAAACAGGTGTTACAGTGGTCGCGTCTGGTGTATATTCTAGAATGGATTATGTTGTTTAAACTGGGCCTATCTGGTAAACTTGGTTCAAAGTTTGTAATATATGTACGGAAGTTCTATCTAGGACTGTGTTCTGTGGTTTCAATTACTGTTATTGGAACATCACTAATGTGAAGTTTGTATTGTTTATGGGTGAGAAATTATCATTGTTACAGCGTGCGTGGGCTGGAATTTCATGTATTCCAGCCTACGCACGCCTGAGCTCTGGAATGATCTCTACAGTGGTTTTCCTAATCGACTACAATATGGGGTTCTTCACGAAGGGCATCAGAAGGTTCTTACTGGGTCAACGGCACAAGACGCCCCTGGTGTTGCATACGTCCATAGATAAGGGTAACTACTTCATATCAGGTGAGCCGTATGCCATCTATGGTATAAAAAAATACGTACACTTACAACTATATTCCCGAAAGAATGGACAGAGGCACATATAGTTAGTAGTTATTAGTTAGTAGCCCACAGATCGCCAGTAATATTCGACCCTACGTAATAGGGTGCGAACTTATTGCCGTGATGGGACAGTGATACCTTCCCACGGGAATGCGGGTTAGTGGTTTCATCCCACGGTTATTCTTGTCTTGTTAAATAGGGACAAGGTTGGATCCCTTCACCCAGGAGGAATCACAGTCAAAGTCAAAAATCATTTAGAATTTATAGACCATTAAAACGGCATTTACAAAATGTTAAAATAAAAAATCTTGATTACCCTGCCGACCTCAAATGGAATGGAATGGAAAGGGGACTCTTTTATCCGCACTTAGCCTCTTTCTTGGGCCATTGTGCGTGGAGAGTGCTGGCTATAACAGCCAGCCTCGCTCCGCCCAGAAGCGCAGAAGCTTACTGGGGGCTTCACAGGCTTCGCGGAGCGACCTCGCTGTGCCGAGGATTTGGAAACGTTGGGGGGCTACTGCCTCGCATTCCAGTACTACGTGGGCAACCGTTTCTTCGGCGACGAAGCACCCCCTACATAGGGGGCTATCCGTTATCCCGATGGTGTAAAGGTGCTTGTTTAGTGGACAGTGACCTGTTATTGTCCCTGTAATTGTTCTTAGACTTGTTCTGTCTAGTTTTAGGAGACGTTTCGTAAGCCGTTTGTTCAATGACGGCATAGCCATTTTTGATTGACTGCAGTCAATGGTTTCTACCCATCTTTGGATGTGTAATTCCTGCCGACCTCAAAAACACTCTTGCAAAAAACTCAGTGAGCTTTATTTCTGCCCCGATGACGATTCATTCACCCTTATGGGTGGCACGCAGACCCGATAGAAATCGGTAAACACCATCCGACAGATCTCACCATCTAGCCTGTACGATTCTCCCTAGGTGTCAGACGATCATCCTCTACGTTTACAATAATAAATATTGTAGGACATTCTACACAACGCTATCTAGACCCAAAGTAAGCATAGCTTATGTAGCTTGTGTTATGGGTTCTAGAATGCGGATAAACATACTTAGATATTATCTTTTTTAAATAAATACATATAATACATAGAAACACCCAGACCAATGCAAATATTCATATTCATGCGTACAAATATTTACACTGAGCGGGGATCGAATGCGCCTCGTGCGTAGCGGCCGCGTTCATTACCACTACGCCACAGGGGCAGTCATAATACTGAAGTGTAGCAGCAAATAAACATAATAGTTGCTGCAGTACTTATCTTAATTACGTTACACTCAAAATCGTACTTCGGCCTCAGAATATCCATTTATATGCAACTGCACATTCGCGTACACATTAGCAAATAACATCAAAATGGTGGACTTAATGGCGTATTATTGTGGTCTGCTATCGATTGCATAGCCTTTTCTATTTCCACAGTCTGAAAAAACTCCAAATATATAAAGCTTTAACTACACCAGTAGGAGCAAAAGGATGAATGTAAAAATCTACTCTGTGAACCGACTTTCATGCGAAACGACTCGCAATACGTTTTTATGAGTAGCATTGGCCACAGTTACGGTTATTAGAATGGTTTCCATAGCCCGATTTATATGTTTACCTTATGCAATAGTGAGGATATTAATTTTGGTTTCTGTGAGCTTGTATGAGACTATAGCAGCAGGCTTGTGATTCCAGTAATAAAACTTGAAACACAGATTGAAAATTTCTTTAATTTATATGGTGCCAATAGATTTTGTAATAATAATAAAAATTGTAGAGGAAACCTTACCACGTACCTATCATTGGTTTGTCAGTCTCCACGATAACAACAGTACAATACTCTTGAAATATTTTCTTAGGGACATGTCGAGAATATGACATCGAGATTATGCACCCGGGCCCCTCAAAGCAGAAGCAGGTAAAGCATAGGCATTCCACAAATTGTGATGTTAGGTCCGAAATCTCATATTATTGTAGATGCTTAGGGTCTGCAGGAGTGTGAGGGAAATGTCTGTAGGAATTTTGGCGCGACATAAAAATACAAAAAGGTCATTTACAATTTAATTTACAAAAAATCACATCAGTTTCATTAAGTACCTACACTTTCATAGTCGGCCACAGCTGTCTCTTATAAAATCTATAATAACAGATTTGAACAGCCACAAACATACACTCAGAGCAACTTTCCTATTCACAACTAAGTACAGAACGTAATCTACGACCTTCTAATTGTGTTTCGAGAAAATACAATTACGAGGCAGACTGGAATAAACGTAAGTGATTGAATTCACTGCGAACCTTAAATAAATTATAAGTCTTTTAGTAGAACCTGCGTAATTGGTATTTCTGTACGCCCGGAAACCGTATTCATTATTTACGAGCACACACGGACACCCATATAAGTAAATTTACACGAGGCAAATATTTATTTTTGCACTAAATTTGCATTTAAAATGTTTTCGATGTTTACAGTCTGCTCTGATAGACTGCAAAGTGCATTTTCGGTCACCATTTAGTTTACGTCACCATTTTTTATACCACTTAGATGGCAGACAAGCACATGGTGCACTTAATGCACAGTGGTTACCGTGGCTTAAGGACGTATGTAACATCAGGGGCGTTATTACTCGTGCTGTCGACCCTGAAGGAACCTTCTGATGTCCTTCTTGAAGAGCCCCTTATTGCAGTCGCTTGGGAAAACCACAACTGGGTGTTCATTCCACAGCTTGATCATGTGTGTACCATATCTAAGTGTGTATTAGTCTTTTTGAAGGACAATACTCGTTAGGTTATTTGTTATTATGTTACTGGTGGATGAATGGGAGCCAAGATCTTCAGGGTTCTAGTCACAAGTTGACTTGCGGATGAGACTCAAGCACAAAGTTTTCTATTGCAGACAATCAGACAACAATCACGCTCACGACAGTCAGGATAAGCTAAATCTAGAGAGAGGAAAACGGTCCGTTTCGACTATTGTTTGATCTCACAACTTCGACAAGAAACACTTTAACTGAGTCTTATCCGTCATTCAACTTCACAGTACAGGCTTTGGATGTGGAGTGATTCCACAAGTACCCAGCGTCATCTGACTGGACAGCGTAGCTGAAGGATACAATAAATTTTATTTTAATTTTTTTATCTAGCGACAGTAAACCAAACTACTACGTCACTACGAACTCTGCATCGCGAAAGTGAAGTTCTCGCGCTGGTACAATGTATATACAACTTCCTGACGACAATCGTTGGGCTGCGGTTGGTTTGGTGGTGGTGGAACCTTGCCTGGTTGGAGGATCATCACACCTCGTTCCTCTAAAGATACACTGTGATGATAACCACTTGTTCTATTAAATTTGACCTCTCCAACTTCATTTTAATAATACTTTACATATTACCATGCACGTAAGTACTGGAACAACTTAGGAGTATTTTGAACGAGCAGTCTTTGAAAGCGAGCCTGTTTTTATTATGCGCTGCATCTAACTTGTGAGCTACGTTGTGAAGCTCGGTTTGCAAGTCAAACTAGTTTCAAAAAACAACAACTTACAAGTGCAACATATGTAATGTTTTATTATGTACCTACATACTATATGATGCTTTATTATGTATTAAAAATGTTATCTTACTAGCGGCCTCTCACGACTTCGTACGCGTGGAGTTCGTTTTACCCTCTTAGGGGTTGAGTTTCGTAAAATACGTTCTTAGCGGATGTCTACAACCTATAGGGAACCTACCTGCAAAATTTTAATTTGTAGGTGTTTTAGTTTGTAAAATATCGAGATTAATCAGTGAATGGTATTTCACTTTTATATATGTAAGTATCAATCGATCGATCAATAAGTGTGAATCGAGCGGTTTCCCAATTTAATTGGAGTTGGTTTTCAGTCTAAATACGAAGGCCGATGGTACTATTATTTTTGAAGTGAAGCGATTGCCTTCGGACCTCCAATATCGTGGTGTTATCAAAATACTGCAGTTACTTAAAAGCCAATTTCGGAGTTTTTAGAATTTAACTATTCGTTACGAATGCTACCAGCCTCTCGCTGTCCACTGCTGCACATAAGCCTCTCCCAATGTTGGGAAGCTTTGGCCTACTGTTTCCACGCCAGCCAGACGGGGTACAGGGTTTTATTTCGAGTTTTCCTTCTCTCGCAGTAACGTCTACGTAATACTTAGGACCGACGTCACGGAGAAGTCTCAATGAGTGGTCATCCATACTAACATTTTGATTTTAATGTAGAGCTGGCCCTAGGTCTGCTGGATTGCGAGAGATATTTCTCAGATAATCTCACCTCCGGCAACCAATGAACCACAGACGACGTGCGCTTTAGTCGGTTCAAGTCCTACATAACCTCCACTGCCGGCCCTGATGGTTTATCTGTGTGGATTTTGCGCACGACCTTTTTTGAGAGCGACTGCTTTCTGACTTCACAGCTTGAGTAGTAGGTAGTAGCCAGATGTATGTATGTTTATTATATTTGTACATAAATTTTTTTATGCCTTCTAAAATTGACTTGGTAATTCGAACTTTTTTGCCTTGTCACGCAACTTCCACAGTAATGTTGAAACCAGGCAGTGATAAACGACTGTCATAACTTGGGATTGTTTATTACGCCTGTTTTGGGACAAACTTGTGAAGGTCTAATTGGTAACGGGAAATGAGAAATGGTCCTCGAAAATTTTATGGCAGATAGTACTGATGTTCTTTGTTGTGTTGCGGACTGCTTTGTTGGGGGTAAATTATTTGAGAAAAATGTATTTTATCTGCGGCTCATAAATCAGTTAATGCGGGTTGACTGTAAATTGGCCAAATAAATAAGTGTTGTGTATAGACATTGGGGATATTAAAAAAGAATTCTTCTGAGACTTTGGCTTCAGCTTACCATCAGGTGAGGTGAAGTTAAATTCTCGTGTACTACATAAAAAAATACTTGGGTAATGTTAACCCCTCTGTTGCTATGGCTAGGATTCAAACACGGGATATCAAGATTTCAATTTTATGATAGCGACTGCCGTCTGACCGCCCAAACCCAGGAGTAAAGCCTGGGCCAGAGCTTCGTCTCAAGTCTACAATATTCAATAATTCGTGGTATAATTTTCAAGTCAAATGAAGTTTGAAAAATCTCAGAAACAACACAAGGTCTGGCAATACGAACGAATGAAGAAAAAGACTTATATCGAAGTGCAGTCAAATCCGCAGTTAGACTGGTAAAGCGGACCCTAGACTCCGAGGTGAAAGCTTCGGATGCGACTGGGACTAACGCTGAAGGGAAAGAATAAGAAGAAAAAATGTGTACTCAATCAAGCATACAGAACATAACACACGGCTTATCTAGTAAACAACAAAACCATACTAAAACAAACATACAAGTTCATTTCTTGAATTATATGATCGCAAGCAAACGAACCAAGCGAACCCGCCCATGCATAAAAGCGAACTTATTAGCCGAGTTGGAAGTACGGTACAACTTCACCACTAGCTACTGCGTAGTTTTAAGTGCAGGGCTTACTGCAAGTGCTCCACTTGCAGCTCTGAGTGCAGATTAGGGTTAGATTATTACAATGCACATTAATATTTCATAGTTAGTGAGAATAGATTACATCATAACATACATAAACTCACGCTTATATCCCCGAAGGGGTAGGTAGAGGTGCTAGCACCTACATTTCGCCGTTTATGTTTAGGTCCCAATGTAATAGGTGGCGAGCCTATTGCCATTAACCGGGCACTTATAAACCTGCGATAAATACACACATAATTTCGAAAAGTATCGAAAAGTAATTTGTGTGTGCCATGGTAAAACCTGGGATCGAACCCGAGACCTCGTCTCAGCAGTCCATTACCCATACCACGAGGCTGATAAATTATTTGTAAATAAAACTCAATAGTTTGTGTGTTAAATAAATAGTGTTTGAAAGAATCGAGGGACTTGTGACTGATAACGATAAAATTTAATACAGTTTTAAATACCTACTACTAGTGACATCTAGCGGTGGAAAGCGCCACTATACATATTTTAACCTTAACCTAGTCTGATTTCAGGTTTTTAACATTTTTGATATATGACTGACATTTATGATTACTGCTCCGCTCCCTTGAGTAGTAACGTAATTATAAATAGCCTATAACCTTCCTCGATAAACGGACTATTCAACACGAATTTTTCAATTTGAACCAGTCGTTCCTGAGATTAGCACGTTCAACCAACCAAACAAACTCTTCAGTTCCATGATATTAGTATAGACGCAGTGAAGCTAGTAACATTACCGTATTTGGCACGAACGTACGACCCAGTAGATTATTGCGGCCACAACTGCCACGCACAATGGCGTACTAGGACAATAAATCTGTGCACGATCGGTATCTGTTACATTGTCTATTGTCCAACGACGCCTATAGTTTCGGCCCATTGAAGTGATCCTAGGATCGGCGAAACCCATTGATCTACAATGCAGTCAGAAGGCAACGTGTTGTGGAGACCGCTATTTTAGTACAGTTAACAAAGAGATACGGTTGCACTTTTTCATTAAGGTGCTGATAGACTTGAGCATTCACTTGTATCTAACAGAACATCGAGCATTCGCCGCTTTTAAATTTGTCGAACCGAACAACGAACCGAGCCAAGTGTAGAGCCAAATAATGCTACGAACACTTACATGATCATTCTAACGAACGCTCTAACTCTAGTCGAAGCAAATTTACAG
The DNA here is from genome assembly GCA_914767945.1 of Eilema depressum. Classification (NCBI taxonomy): domain Eukaryota; kingdom Metazoa; phylum Arthropoda; class Insecta; order Lepidoptera; family Erebidae; genus Eilema; species Eilema depressum. The sequence goes on from OU612021.1 coordinate 3,772,345, forward strand.
TCGTTTTGCAAGCATGCTCGCCAGAATGCTCGCACAAATGCTTGATAGAAAGCTCACTAAAACGCTCTCGTTTATTTTTCTGTAATGTAACATTCGTAAGAATGCTCATTACAAGTGAATGCTCACCTTTACGTTGTATGTAAAGGTGCAACGGTATCTCCATTGTCGACTGTACTGTGAATTTTTGATATAATACTATTAATTCACTGTGACATTGCTTTTGTTTTTCCTGCTTTGACATTTGATATTTATTAATTATTGCAAACACACAATGGAAATTTTTACTAACATAGTTTTAAGTATATTGTTACTAACAAGATATGGACTGTATTTGTTGTCCGAAACAAATGATTTTTATTTTATTTTTATTTATTTATTATCTCTATCGAAGGCCTCTGTGGCCTAGCGACTGTTTGATTGCTATGCAGAGGGCGCGGGTTCGATTCCTGCTCAGCGCAAAAGTTTGTAGACATGAATGAATCAAAGAATCAATCAATCAATTCAATCAAATGACCGGCGTATTGTGAAATAGAATGATGAATGTATGGAATTTGACGTAAATAACACGGATTTTGACGTTTTAGACACACGAAGACGACCGCCATTTACGTCAAATTACTTCGTCACCACTATGGTATGGTATGGTATGGCGGGCTGGTTTCCGCAACTCCACGTCATGGCGCGGTTTTTGCGTGAGGGTGGGCATTCTATTCCAGCCACCCCAGCTCGCTGAAAAACGCCAGCAGGCTGTTTATGCTGCTGGTGATCTCCCGGAGCGTACTTGTGCAGGGCAGTGTAGGAGCACGTGTGCCGCCGTTTCTTCCTCCCTCATGCAGGCTCTGTAACCCCGCGTTTACATACTGCCGCTCGCATTGCTCATCGCCTTGCCGGCAATATTCACGCGAATAATGCCCTAGCATTCAAACACTCGCATCATCGCGATGTTCATCGCGTTGCCCAACACTCGCATCATCGCGATGTTCATCGCGTTGCCCCGCATACAGTATTCGCCTTGCGATGGAGATGGACGATTTTAGTTAAGTGGACACCTAACCGAATGCAGTATAGGCATTTTATTAGGCTAGGCTATCTACTTAGATACTTAGCTAGTAGGTAATCAGGCTAATTTGGTAGGTAGGTAGGTACCTACCTACCTACCTATTTTAATTTGGTAGGTAATTAGGCTAATTTGGTAGGTAGGTACCTATCTACCTACCTATTCTAATTTAGTAGGTAGAGGTACCTACCTACCTACCAAATTAAAATAGGTAGGTAGGTAAATTAGGCTAATTTGGTAAGTAGGTTACCTACCAAATTAGAATAGGTAGGTAGGTAGGTACCTACCTACCTATTCTAATTTGGTAGGTACCCTAGCTACCTGTTTGGTCGGTATACTTAGGCTAATTTGGTAGGTAGGTACCTACCTACCTACCTATTCTAATTTAGTAGGTAGAGGTACCTACCTACCAAATTAGCCTAATTACCTACCAAATTAAAAAGGTAGGTAGGTAGTACCTACCAAATTAGCCTGATTACCTACCAAATAGGTTGGTAGGTAGGTACCTACCTATTCTAGTTTGGTAGGTAGGTACCTACCTACCTACCTATTCTAATTTGGTAGGTACCTTACCTACCTATTTGGTAGGTATAATTAGGCTAATTTGGTAGGTAGGTAGGTACCTACCTACCTACCTATTCTAGTTTGGTAGGTAGGTACCTACCTACCTATCTTTTATATACATATGTATTACCTATATTATTTAATTAGATCCGTAGCAAGCATTTCAATAAATTCTATTGATTTTTCGTTGGACCATTCGATTGGTTGCGTCATTGGTAGGTACCTACCTACCTATTCTAATTTGGTAGGTACCCTACCTACCTATTTGGTAGGTATAATTAGGCTAATTTGGTAGGTAGGTAGGTAGGTACCTACCTACTTGATAATAAAGGTTGATAATAAATTCGAAGTAATCCTGTGACTGTGACACGCGCGTACACAACGAGCGCTCGATGCGAAGTGTGCGCGACGCGAGTATGTGAATGCTTCATCGCGCTAGTATTGCCGCTCCTTCTCGCGCCGCCAAGCCGACACTCGCAGCAACATACGCGGCAGTACTCGCGGCATGACGAATATACCATTCACACCACGTCCCTGCCCACTTCTCTCGCCACTTCCCTCGCTCTGCCGCGAGTATGTAAACGAAGCATAAAGAGGGCTGTCGGTGATGCCTAAAATAAAAAGGTGTTTATTAAAGGAGCCATGTCCCGTGATGGCAGCCGTAGCCGTGCGTAGCTGCAGTTTTGACAGTTGTCGAAGACGCCTGGTCTTTTGTCACCACTTCTCATTGATCATTATATTCTACAATACACCGGAAACGAATTACCGCTTGTGTAGGGGGCTGTAGTTTCAAACAGACAGGAATGTCAAAAAAGAAATTGTTTTCAGTATCGTTAATATAACATAACCCAAGCATGTTTTAAAGATCTTTTTTTTTATACCACTTAGTTGGCAGACAAGCACACGGCCCACCTGATGGGAAGCGGTCACCGTGGCCTTTGGACGTATGCAACACCAGGGGCGTCACACTCGCGCTGCCGACCCTGAAGAAACCTTCTAATGCCCTTCTTGAAGAACCCCATATTGTAGTCGCTTGGGAAAACCACCGCAGGGAATCCATTCCACAGCATTCATGTACAGACACCACCACTTTACAATTTTATAATAGTATAGGTAGGTAGATATGGGTTATGAAGAAAGCAAAACGAGGCACGTTGCGGAGTAAAGACTTGAAGAAACCTGGGAGTTGGGTATAAAGTTGCGGAAAGTTATAAAATATGCACTTGAGTAGCGCAGCAGTCATTTACATACCTACGTTGATGTAGACGACGCGACGTTGACAAGAAGCCACGGTATAATGCCTAATGATGGTTAACATGCTCTGAACTTAAAAATTTGGTTATTTTACAATAGCTTTTGATTTTTGGAATTTTATCTGTTCCCACAGCCCTTGGGAATGTATACCCGGGATAAAGTAGCCTATTTATTATTCCAGACTATAATTTATGCCTGTACCCAATTTCAGCCAGATCCGTTCAGCTGTTGGAGCGTGATTGAGTAACAAACATCCAAACATACCAAGATCCAAATATCTTCAGAAAATTTCACATTTTTAATATTAGTAGGTTTGATAGGCTCACGCTTGACCTCTATCTAAACTGCTGATAAGTGATAATGTGGACTATGATGAAACTTCATGCTGAGAAGTAGGGTAATAATTTGCAACTTGAAGATTCCCAGAAAACTCAGCATGGCAGCATTGGCAGCAATCGAATTGAAGTATCTATTCGTTCGACCAACAAAGTCGAAGGGATATTTTTTAAGGATATTAATAGCATCCAAAATTACTAATATTAAATAGACTGAATTCTGAACATCTTTTTATTAGGGAATTGGATGCCATTGGAGTCAAAATGTGAAACAAAGTTTAATCATTATACCTTATAATACATCAAAGAACAGATATTTGAAAATGTGATCTCTGAAATTCGCTTCCGTAGCCGGATTGTGTTAAAAGCAAAACTAATCTCAAGAAATGTCTAGAAATAATTTTATTTCAAATGAAGATGAAGATTTTATCTGTACCTAAAACGCTACCCGGTATCATTTCAGGAAAATCCCGGGAAAATGCGGTGGTTTTACGAAAAATATACTTGTTTTCTTTTTGATTACCTACTTACCATCCTACCGTACTATTTATTATCGAAATATATTAAACTAGCTGTTGGCCGTTTAGACGTGAAAGCGTAGCAGACAGAGTTACTTTCGCATTTGTATTATTAGTAGAGATAGGGAACACCCAACAATTCCGAAATACTTAATTCCGAATTTCAATATTCCGATTTTCAAAATTCCGAATATTATAATTCCTAAGAAACAAAACTCCGAGTATTCAAAAACACGATAGTTATTTATCCGAAAGTTATAAATACGAATGTTCATTCTTCCGAATTTCATTTTTACGAATAATTAAAAATCCGTAGTATTATTGGCCCGAAAAACGTTATTCCGAATTTCAAATTTCCGAAAATTCATTGCTCAAATTGAAAATTTGTATCAAAAATAGGTAAAAGTTAAAATTGATTTGACATGTTGCGCTTTTTGAGTTGATTTATAATATAATAATAAATTAATTTTCTCGCCAATTATTACGTATAAAAATTAAGCCAAACCCGACTTGCCGTGGTCCTACTGCCGTGGTACTTGTTTGCCCTACACTAGAGTGTTATTTAAAAACCGGAGGCGCGGAGGGAGGGCAGTCCTCGCCCGCAGTAACGAAGCTCAGGCGCCCGGGCGAGCAGGAGCGGCTGAGGCTGGTCGCCGGAGGCGACCAGCAAGCCGAAGCTGCGGAAGTGAGCATGGGTGCCCGAACTTTGTTACGCAAGGGCGGAAGGACTGCACATCCCGTAGCGCCGGAGAAGAGCGAAACTAATGCATGCCTGCATGCTTGCCTGCATGCATGATTGCCTGAATGCATGCTTGCCTGCATGCATGCTTGCCTGCATGCATGCTTGCCTGCATGCATGCATGCTTGTTTCTGAAAGTTGTATGGCAACGTGTTTTTTGTAATCATTAGCATAAATAAATTAAAATAATAGTTCAATAATTCTATTTCTTGTTTATCTCGTGTACCCCGAAAATAGCAACTATCCTACTTACCTAATGCAAGGCGCTTGATTGTGTTGATTGATTGGGTTTGTGTTGTTTCGGAGTTTTGTTCGGAATTCGTATTTGTGATATTTCGGATTATTAATAATTCGGAATTGTAATGGTTCGGTATCTTCAAATTCGGAATTTTAATATTCGCAGTTATACCTAATCGTTAGGAATTTTGAAATTCGGGTTTTCAATAAATAGGATTTATGATACATCGGATATCTGACTTTCGGAATTTTGAATGATTCGGAATTATGAAATTCGGAATTTTGAAATTCGTGATTGTAACTTTCGGAATAAGGCTTTTCGTATTTATGTAGTGTACCCGTAGAGATATTACATACCTATTGAGCTGTGTGCCTGAACTTGATCACAGTTCACTCCACCTCCCAATGTGACAGTTTTGGGCCTGAACACTCTATTAACTTGACTATTTACGACCCTGTATGTAAGAAGGCTTTTGTATATGACATAAAGGTGCTGATAAACTTGAGCGTTCATTTGTAATGAGCATCCTAGCTAACATTTTCACAGAAAAACAAACAGAAGCGAGCATTTATATCACTTAATTTAAATACACTAGAGTGTACGCTAGAAAAATCATGGAAATTTTCGTAGCAATGTCTAGCAGACGACTCCTAGAGTAGGACCGCAAAAAGGCAAACGGAAGGTCGGAAGCCTTCAACCAGATGGACGGACATCCTGGTGGTTGAGATAGACTGGATGCGGAAGGCAGAGCTTCATCGGGAGAAATGGCGCACTTTTGAAGAGGCCTATGTTAAGCAGTGGACTGCGATAGGCTATTAAATATCTCTATGCTTGGTTTGATTCGTTGTTCAGTTCGACAAATTTGAAAATGCTTGATGTTCTGTTACAAATGAATACTCTAGTCTATTAGCACCTTTACGTTTTGTTTCGGGGCATTAATATACGGCAAATTATTGTTATGTAACAAACGTGAGGATATTGGAATATTTCTAACTATGTTATGTGCGTGATAATATATGTGATGTATGGAGATAGTTCTACAGATCTCCGGCATAGTTGTCAAGTTTGATAAACTTTGGGTTAAATATGCAATATAGCTTGCTGAAACTACACATTCGTACACTAGCTAGTCTGTTTAGATCATTTCGAACTATTATGAGGGCGAAGATATTGCTTTAAGCCCAACAATTATTATCTTAATGAACTCTAATCTAGCAAATATTTGCATGAATATGTGTGTCTACAAGTGCTTATATTATTTTTGTATTACAACAGGATCGCATTTGATCTATCTATTGCACCTGTTAGTAAAGGTAGGTCCCACCAAGACGTTTGTAACCAAAACAATCTACCTGTCGAGGAACTGATTTAGGCGCAGGTTTAACTATTGGAGTTGCTAGGTCAGACGGCAGTAGCGTCTATAAAAACCAATAAAAAGGAGGATAGGGATTGAGCAGACCCCAGGCTCTAAGAGGAAAGCCTCAGATGCTGCCGGGAATAACACCAAGATATTTATTACGATTTTTTGCACCAGTTGGTATATTATATCCTTACCTTTTTTTTCTCGATTTCACAAAAAACGCCCAAAATGAATGCAACAACATAATTATGTCGCGCAACAAGTTCTCCAATGTTGCGCAACACGCATGAACGATGTAGTAAGCTGACGTGCAACATGACGCGTGGCAAGTTGTTTGTCTATGCATCTTGTGTGGACAGGCAACATTGTCAGTTTATTTACTCATGTGGGTGCTAGCACCTCTGCCTACCCCTTCGGGGATAAAGGCGTGAGTTTATGTTATGTTATGTTATGTGACATTGTTTCGCGTTGCTGCACGTCTTTGTTGTGCAACATGGCGTAGAAACTACGCTTTATGCAGCTTAGTGGTTAAACGAATACTCGGAGTATTTTTATTCGGTTCTTTTCACTGTAGGCCTCCGGTGAATCGGTTAAATTAAGACAAATGCGGACACTTCGTTGTTCAACAAGTTTAATTCGCAATGTTTAGACCATTCATTCAAATTAACGCCGTCCTGACAAATTAGGAATCATTGCTTTTTTATACACGGAAGTTAAGTCTGTTTTGATTCTACGAGTAAGTATTTTGGGAAAACTGTCCTTAATTTAAGTGCGGCAAAGGAAGCACGTATCTAAATGTGTTAATAGGTAGATATCCATGTAGAAAATGCTTAGGTATGTATAGGCAATATATATGTTTATTTTATTTATTTAAATTTCATGCCGTAAGAACATCTACGTCATTACGGGTAGTTGGAGCCCTAAAAAGTTCAAAAACAACGGGTTTTGGGTTGTGGAGGTCAGATGGCAATCGCTTCATGGAAATTATCGAGGTCTAGCCAAAAGACTGGTAAAGCGGACCCCAGACTCCGAGCTGAAAGCTTCGGATGCGACTGGGAATTAACGCTAGGAGGAAGAGCACACATGTACACAGTCGGACTTAATGCCACAGACATTCTCTACCAATCAACCTTTATAGGTGGGATAGAGACACAGAGATAGGTACATAATAGCACTTCAAGACGTTTTAGTGTAAAGGATGTTAATCTTACATTTTAAAATGTAAACCTAAAATAGTTCACTCATATGCATACATACCATGCATCCTTTATAATGTTAAGCCAGTATTTCTTGGATCTTTATCTTAAGCCAGTATTTCTTGGATCTTTATGTTAAACCAGTATTTCTTCGGATTGGCCGATTCATTAAGCCTTTAGGTTCAAGCCTTTAGGTTTAAATAAAAATACCATGACTAAACATTATTTACCTAGTGAAGCGGTCATCACAAAACTATCTTCAGCCCCATCTGTAAACCTGATTCTCTTGTCCTACCTCCTTCTAAATTATCGGACTCGTTAAAAAATATTTTTTTAACGAGTAAATAATATTTTTTATTCAACCTAGCAATAGGTACACATTTTACAAAACTACAACATAAACCTAATACTGTATTCTGCATTATCATCGAACAGAGAATAAGATAAGGCAATGAGAGCCTCAGAAATAGCGCAGATCCATTGTAAATCGAGCAAACGAGGTTTGCTTCGCCACGAAACGTTACATAGGCTGAAAACACTTTTACCAATTTGCCCCTCACGGGACACTTGCCTTAATATAATTTTTCTGTACGCTCTGCTGCTTTGTAGGAATATTTAATTTGCAATTTCATATCTGCCTGCTAATATCTTTCATGATTTTTATATTGGATTTCAGAACGTACATTTTAGCATTACGATTTGAGTAACAAGGTTAAACATAGACTGATAAAAGAATTATTTTTATATCAGTCATTAAACAAAAAAATGATGGCGACCTTGCCTTTATATTGGAATTCTGATAAACATTATTTGTACGTACAATATTGCTTACATAACATCATTTAACATGGGTACACGGTAAAGGAACAAATCTAAACAAAAAAACGGCCAAGCGCGTGTCAACCATGCTCAATATGGGGTTGCGTATTGCGTAGCTGGTCAAAAGTTTCCAACTTGTAGGTACATTTTTCAAAAAGCATCGTATCTCAAAGTAGACTTCAAAATAAAATTGTGATGTTCTCAATCCAACCGAGTCTATATTTGTTATTCTTCAGCGATAATTCTTCATTCCGTTGAATTTCAATTAATCTCTTGAGAGAAAAGGAAATTGAGGTTCTTATTTGAGGTTCCATGTGTGTTTGATGAAGATCTAATGACGAGCTCCATCAGAATAGGTCCAAGCAGGGTGGCTTTGACCTAAATTCTGATGTAGCTCGTTCTGCAGTTTTCGTGCAGGCTTTCCTGTCGGGGTTGGGAGATCAAACGGCCGTCATTCCCGCAAATGTCAAGAAAGCCAAATCAAGATAATAAAAGAGTAAGAGAGTAGTCCCTGGACTTCAAAATATAAGCTTTGTATACAACCGGGACTCACTCTGTAATGATAGTGACGAAAATGAATTTAAAACTCAACTTTTATCCATCAGAATAAAAAATATTTCCAACACAAAATTTGAATTAACATTTAACTCTTATCTCCACACTGTTTTCCACACCATTTTATTTATTAACCATTTATCAGAGCCACCAAATATTACAGCAATATTATTTTAAAACGTCGTATTTGATTTACATTCGCCAGTCTTTGTTCGTCCTCTTATCTTTCCAATAAAAGTGAGTTATCACCTACCACTGTTCAGGAAACGAACCTTATATATCAAAGAGATTGTCTAATTTAAAACTGTTCCTAGACTGTTAATTTAACCACTATTTTAGTATTTTTTAGTTCACAAAGGGAGTAAAGGCGAAGAAATTGTCTCTCCGTTCAAGTTTTACGGTTGGTTCTGACGGGTCGTAAAACTTTTGAGAAGTTTTTCTTAGTGATCTTATTTTTAAGAGATGAAATAGGAATTCCTTTTTGCAGGTATGATATTTATTTTAGTGGGTATTTTCCGTGCTTCGAAGAGCAAGCAAAGCCGTTGGTCTCGGTTGTCATACAAACGTCTATGGCAGTCGTTATGGGTAGTTGGAGCCCTATCGTTCTAACTACATTACTTCGATATCACCAATGGGTGTAGAGAGTAGAGGTTGGGGTTTCAAGGCAATTATGAATCAGCCAAACCCGCAGTTAGATTGGAAAAAGCGAACCCCAGAGGCCGAGGTGAAAGCTACGAATGCGATTGGGATTAACGCTAGGATAAAGAAGATATCTATTTTACCGTCGTGATTTGCACACTTACAATGATATAGATACGTAGGAAGCTATGTGACGTGTGCCTGTGTATATGTCGCAGGCATTTTGTATGAATCCACCGTTTACAAACGGCGCGCGGCGTCGTCATTTTACAAACGCTCGCTGTTATGTAATATGCCGAAAACTCAAATGGCACCTAACCAAACTACTTCTGGGTGGTTTATAAAAAAATAACCACGAAGGGGATAGCGGGGTCTATTCGCTCGCTTCGCTCGCTCAAACGACCCCGCCATCCTTCTAACCTAACCTATCCGAGTCGGGGTGCCCTAAAGTCCCGATTTTATCTAATTAACGAGTTGTCATTTTGCCTTTGGCATATTACATAACAGCGAGCGTTATTACATAACAGCGAGCGTTTGTAAAATGACGACGCCGTTTGTAAACGGCGGATTCATACAAAATGCCTGCGACATATATAAACAATAAAACCAAGTTGTGAAATTAAGTCAAATACAAATACATATTAATTTTTAAAAATCGACTTTACTTTCTGTAGGTTATATCTGGGGGCACGACAGTGCCTCGGCCAAGTCGAGCTAAAAAAAAAGCAGCACAGCCGTACTATCCTTTCCTCAAAGCACTTTAGGCCATTTTTGTTTTTGTGTATAACCGTCGTCGCTGTGCTTCAATACCATGTGGTCAGATTTACCTATCTAGTGCCATTTATCGCGCTCAAACAAATCTATATGAAACTACCCATTGCATTCCAACCTTTGAAAGTGAGAATGCGTCCCGTCATCTGTTAGCATTTTTTCTAGTCGGAGGACCCTCCCTTTGTCTCGGAGGAACATCACACCATTCTGTCCCATTATTAAAGCTACCTTTCTATAAAAAAACAGATTTATTTCGTAAATTAAAATATACAAAAAATAAAGATAATAAAATATAATAATATGTTTAATTTAAGTATATTCAATATACAGATTTTTTAGTGGAATAAGTCTGAAAATCTTTATTAAATAAAACTATAAGAAAATCAGAGTAAAAATTTAAAAAAATATAAATCGTTAAATAATTATCTTAAACAATAAATACATATATTATATGTATAATCTTTTGTGTAAAAAAAACTTTAAGAGTCTCATAAATATCAAATGAATAAAAGCCAGTACACCCTGAAATGTACATAATAAACATCAAAATTGAGAACCTCCTCCTTGTTTAGAAGTCGGTTAAAAAAATGTAAATGAAAAGTACCTAGTAAATTACGTAGGTACAATTTATTTTTAACATGATTTATTAAAAACCGGCAGCGCTACCATCACCTCTAATGTCAAAGGCTCCCTCCAATGTTCCATTGGGATGTCTCACCAATAGCCCTACCTGACCAACCTGCAAACTGTACTCCGGTATCATATCAATTGTGTGACCCCGATCCTTCAAATACTTAACAGTTTCTTCATCAAACCTTGCTTCCAACTTCACAGAAGGGTCTTCGACACCAGAAAATGTCCCATATAGCCATCTGGGAGCGGATGCAGCCGCCTGTAATCCATAACCCTGGACCACGTATCTATGGAAAATGGCAGCCTGAAATTGAGGCTGGCCGTCACCACCTCTAGTTCCGTAAACTAGAACTCTTCCGTCACGCAAACGTGCTGCAGGGGGATTTAATGTATGAAAAGGCTTCTTTCCTGGTTGTAAATAACGAATATGATCCTTTTCCAAATTAAATGAAGTGCCTCTATTTTGCCAAACAATACCTGTTCTTGGAAGAAGCATACCACTTCCAAATTCATGATAAATGCTTTGTATAAACGATACCGAAAACCCCTTACTGTCCATTGCGCCCATCCAAATTGTATCTGCAGGGCCTTCGCATTGTCCCTTACTCGAAGCTCGTTCAGGATTAATCTCTCTCGCCATTTTGAAAAGCATTTGACTCGATATCAATGATTTGGGGTCAACGTTCATATAGCTAGGGTCAGTTATATGTTGATCTCGCATTTGAAAAGCCCGTTTAGTTGCTTCAACTGCAGTGTGAATAAATTTACCCTCGTGTTGACCATCAATGTCTAACTTGTCTAGGATACCGAGGATGGACAACGAAACTAAACCTTGTGTCGGGGGAGGAGTGTTGAATATCTCGCCCTGACTATGTAATAATCGTAAAGGAACTTTCCTAACCGGAGAGTAGTTTGCAAGATCTGATGCCGTGATAGGCAGCCCTAACGACGCCATGTCTTCGACAATCAATTGTGCTAACTCGCCTTTATAGTAACTGTTTAGACCATTTTCAGCTAATAGTTTCAGTGTATTAGCGAGTTGTTTTTGGCAAAATCTATCTCCAACATTTGGTAGTTTTCCATCTGGTATAAATAATTCAGCGAGTTCACGCGAAATGTTGTCTGTGCCCTTAAATTTTTCTAAACACAATCGGACAGTATTTGTCAATGGGAAACCATGTTCAGCGTACTTTATGGCGTCCGCTAGTAGCTTAGAAACTGACATTCTTTGATATCCACATTCAGTAACATACTTCAGAACTTCTTCCCAACCTCCCACAGTTCCAGCTACTGTTATTGCAGCTTTAGGTCCCTTAAGTGGAATTTTATCAAGACCTGCGAAAAACTCTGGAGTAGCTAGTGACCCAGCTGCACCACAAGCTTCAATAACGATAGGTTCTTCATGAGGAGGTATTATCAACCAAAATCCGTCTCCCCCGATACCGTTCATATGTGGATAGACCACTGCTACGGTGGCTGCTGCTGCAACCATAGCTTCCATAGCTGTTCCACCTTCCTTGAGTATTGCCACAGCACTTTGTGTGGCCAAATGGTGAGGTGTCACCACCATAGCTTCAGTAGTCATGTTAGATTGCATGTTTCTCAAATTTTTGGTGCGCTCTTTATATTATTAAAGAGAAATAATTCCCTGTAAAAATAAAAAAATAAAATTTAGTGAATTTGTGGTTTTATTATTCGGCAACTATACCATAATATACCTAATAGAGAACTTTATTTTATTTTTTTTAGCAACGCTTAAAATATTTTATGACAACTCTTTTTACTTTATGCCGGGTTCAGAATCACCGATTTACATGAACTCATCATATAAAAATACGTACGTCTTAAAAAACTGCTATTGCAAACAAGACTGTAGGCGTGGACGCCTATAATATAAATTTTAATGTTCTGATAGCTGTAAGCCTGCCCTCGTAAATAGCAACAGGGTTATTACAAAATTACACCCTCAGGATATAGGACGCTATAAACTGATGTCGATGTTCTCATATAATACATTGTAATAAAGATTAGAGCGGAGTAATAGATTGCTGCATCTGTATTAATATGCCTTTGGGGTGCAATATTTTTCGGTCTGCTTATAGAGGTCGTCCTGAGGTTTCCATTTATATTAACTCTGCTAACAGTGCTAACTCTTTAGTATTTTTTTTATAACGAAACACAGATTGAATCTCAACTTATCTGAAAGGATTGCATTACTATATAATCTGTGGTAGGATTAACGAATTCGTTTTTTATAATGTTAAGAGATGGCTCTGTGTGCAAATTTTGTAACTCAAGCTGAATCGCGATATTAACATTATCGAGTAAAGTACTATACAAAGTTTTTGAATAATTTTGAAGCATTTATTATGCTAACTGTTCAAATCGATTAAGAAAGGGAAAAAGAATCGACCTCGGATGGGACTCGAACCCGCGATCTTTCCCTTCCTTCCTTGTTTTATTAATGTAGCTAAATGTGTGCTGTGGTGTTACAGTAATATTATCATGGTTATAAGGTTATTGTGTACATTCTATCTTTCTTCTATCTTTACCTTGGAGTACAAAATGCAGTTTAGCAAAATTTACGAAACTTGAGCCAATATGGCAATTTAAAAAATATTGCGTGTTTATCCGTATCATCATAATTAATTTTATATCACTCAGTAGGTAATTTGTAGTTACTTTATTTGTACTAATGAAATTTATTATAAAAAACTATGTAAACATTACTACAAAGTTGTGACATTAATTGACATTGACGTACTTGACTCTATGGGCTATAGTAACAAAAGAATAAGCGCCTTCGCTGCGTTAAGCGAGTGCGGGCCGCGGGCGCCCGCCTGCTCCGTCGCGGGCGTAATATCTGTCCTCATATGAATTGAGTTTGAGTTGAGCGTCATTCTAGAATACGGGCCTTAGTTTATTGCAACGATTGTACAAGCACGGCGCGTGCGACACGGATAACGTAGCGGCGCTCAATGATTTCGTAGAAACAGACCCGCTCGCGTGCTCTGTCGCGCGAACGCCCGGGGCGTGCCCCGTGGCCCGCGTCGCGTGTGACGGGTGTCCGCCTCACGAAGCGCTGCTCTTGATATATAACATGAAACAAGCACGCGAAGCGGATGCCCGCACCGTGGGCCGGCTAAACGCAGCGAAGGCGCTTAAATATTCCCGTGACCTGAAAGAGGACGCCTCTTTCATTTTAAGAAGTGACAAATTTTGCTTATGTTGTCTTTGATTTGTAACCAAGTAATTTAACCACCGTAGTTCCTATTTTCACACTGGCAAAATTGCGCCGATTTGCTGCAGAAGCCAATAAGAATAAGAAGAAGATTTTCACGAAATCGTTAAATACCTCTGCTTACCCCTTCGGAGATTTACAGGTATGAATTATATAATATGTATAACGCGGAAAAATGTATGATATAAAATTATATACCGAATCTATCCACCAAAGTCAAGGGAGGCGGAATTCAAAGTTAGTAAATCAATTCTATTGGTCAATTCCTTTCCAGCTCTATCCGTTCCAATCTTCTTCGCATCATTGGACAGGCAGCCTAAGTATCGTAAGATTGATTTATATTCCATTATCTTTACGGAAACTAACGCAATCATAGTACCTACTGGCAAGTACGTTGCCTGATGTTTAGTTAGACAGTGTTTCGAAATGATGGACCTACTTATATCAATGGATAAAGTTGATTACCATAGAGATAATTACTCAATCTACAAAATCTGTGTCATTTGCTAGAAATGACTACCTTTTTTTGGATTGATAATCCACTTTACTAACACAGACAAAAGGTAAAAGATTTAACTAACTATAAATTAGTACATAAATGTAAATATTACCTACATATTATGTTTTTTTTTTTTTTTTTTTATATAGGACACGTCAATTTGACTTCGCCTCGCCTGATGGTAAGCTGAAGGCAAAGTCTCTGAAAAGAGGGCCACCATTACAACACGTACCATGTTACAATGGTGGCACTCAGCTTGACGGCCTCATCAGATGCTTTTTCACGCCCCGCTTAAAGGACCCGGGACTATAGGAGGAAGGAAACACGTGAGCTGGCAAGGAATTCCAAGTCTTAATAGTGCGGCAGAAGAAGGAGTCGCCGAATCGCTTGGTTCTTGATGGAATATTCTGCACCGTATGCGGGTGGCATCTAAGTCCTGCACGTGTTGTCCTATATAGGAAAGGAGAGGGTGGGATTACTTGGAAGAGCTCATCAGAACATTCACCATGGTAGAGACGGTAGAAAACCGCCAAAGATGCCACATCTCTACGCAACTGCAAAGGCTCGAGGGTGTTATTGACCTCAGGATTCCCAATAATGCGGACCGCACGTCGCTGCAACCTGTCGAGAGCATCTAGTAAGTACTTTGCGGAGCCATCCCAGAGATGCGAGCAGTATTCCACGCAAGAGCGAATTTGTGTCTTGTAGAGAAGACACCGCTGCTCCGGCGTGAAAAAACGTCTCACTTTGTTCAGGACTCCGAGTTTACGCGAGGCTGTTTTGATGATGCTCTCAATGTAGTTTTTGTTGTTCAGTTTGCAGCGGACATCCATACCTAAGATGTTGAGATTGTCCTGCAGTGGCAGTGGCGTGCTCTGAAGAGTTGGAAGGGGAAGGAACGAAGATACCTTTGCTGTAAACGCGCATGCCTGCGTCTTCTTGGCATTGAACTCGACCAGGTTTTCAGAGCCCCATTGGGAAACGTGGTTCAGGGTCCGGTCAAGTTCACTGACGAGAAGCTGCCTTTTTTCCGCGATATCAGACTGCTTGGCCGCAGGATTTCCGTGATAACTCCCGTGTAAGGTGCTATCGTCTGCATAGCAGTAAATGCTGCCAGTGGACAACATGTCGTTGATATGCAGAAGAAAGAGAGTGGGTGATAAGACGGACCCCTGCGGCACGCCAGCATTTACCTGCAGGAACTCCGAAGTTCGACCGTCACAGAGGACGCGAATACGGCGCCCCTGCAGGAAGCTAGACACCCAGTCGCACAGTCTGGGAGGCAGACCAAAGACTGGTAACTTGGAAAGAAGCGACTTGTGCCAGACTCTATCGAAAGCTTTGGCGATGTCAAGACTAATTGCCAGTGACTCGCCATGCTTGTCCATAGCCTCACCCCAAAGATGGGTAACATACGCCAGAAGATCACCCGTTGACCGTTTCGGTCTAAAGCCGTATTGCCGGTCATTGATTATGGAATGATCCTCTAGGTGACGCATGAGCTGTTTGTTTATTATGTGCTCGAATGCCTTGCACAGCACTGAGGTAGCGGCTATGGGCCGATAGTTGCCTGGGTCCGAGCGATCCCCCTTCTTGGGGATCGGCTGCACATTCGCCTCTTTCCAAGCCGATGGCACTGTACCTGAGATGTACGACATCCGGTACAAACGCGTAAGCATTGGAGACAACTCCGCTGCGCATTTTTTAAGAACCACCGCTGGAATACCATCCGGTCCGCTGGCTTTCCGGACGTCGAGTGACTGCAGCACACCACGGACATCGCGCTGCCTGATGCGGATCTCAGGCATTGCGTGGTCACAGACGGGTAATGTCGGTGGCTGCTTACCGCAATCATCGATTCGGGAGTTTGCCGCAAAGAGATTAACCAGCAGATTTGCTTTCTCTTGCGGCTCATGGGCCAGGGATCCATCAGGGTTGCGCAACGGGGGCAGCGAAGGCTGGCAGAAGTTGGCTTGCACGGCTTTGGCCAGTCGCCAGTAGCCACGGCTGCCAGTGGGATGCGCCACTAGCTCTTGACCAAGCCGCGCTATGCGCTGGGCATCCGCTCTGACGTAAGCCCCCTTGCAGACCTTTGTGGCTTTATTGTACGCTGCCTTGAAGTGGCCCACGTTAGGATCGCGTGTGGCGCGCGCCCTTACCCAGGCGCGGTACGCAGACTGTTTTTGATTGACAGCCTCCGCGCACTCGCGGCCGAACCAAGGGCGCGCTCTGCGGTCACCGGTGACATCAGTGTATGGGATATAGTATTCCATACCTAGACTGATCTCACCGGCGACAGCAGTAGCACTATCCGATGGGTTCTTACCTTCAAAGCAACGTGCAACCCACGGGATGGACGCAAAATACTCACGCATCCCATCCCAGTCCGCTGACGAGTAGTGCCAGAGACGCCGCTTCGTCGAGTTGTCTCGGTATCTCCTGTATGGGAACGGTAGAGGCACACATAGATCTGACTCGTAGAGCCATGGTCTACGTGTACCCATAGGGTGGAAAAGGAAGGGTGTATATAACTACATATCATGTAAGCAATATAAAATCCTTAAAAATAGATGATTATGGTAAGAAATAATTAGAACATTTTTGTGCGTATTTGTACCAAAAAATGTATCCAAAAGGAACAATTAGGTAAAGCCCGACCAGTAAAATAAAATACCTCGCCATATTGCGGTAAACTATTGGAACTAATTTCTTCATATGGTAACAATCTATACAATGTCATTATGGTCATCTGTCAGTGTGGTGTCAATTGTGCGTGTTGTTGAGTTTGAGAGCGCTACAAAACTACAAAACTATAGTAATATGCCGAAAACTATTAAAAGCCAGTTAAGAAAAGTAATTTTTAATTCAACAAAGTATTTGTCGGATAAAAAGTAGGAAGGATTGGACTCTGTTCCTCTAAATAACATCACGGACCTTGTTGTCAACATGACGGGTAGGTACATCATAGAGTAGTGATTTTACTGTGACTAATTATTATTCACATTTTTAGGTATATCCCGATCTTCTGTAATAAAAATACGAAGAGAAGGTCAAACGTCAAATGTATTTTCTACGCCTAAGAAAAATAAGCCTAACGCAAAAAAGAAAATCATGCTTGATTATTTTGATCTCTGTGCTGTTAGGCATAAAATACAAGAATTTTATGCAGTCCGAAAAACAATATCGCGTGGTCCCTGTTTTATACATAGTGTAATGTAACTGTATGTCTAACTTGTATTTACCATTCCAAGCAGTAAACTATTATACGGATACTACTGTGTTGTGATTTGTGCCCAGTCCTTGTAAGTCTATAACTCACTTTTGTGAATAATAGCAATGAAAAACATGACAGCCTCCGTGGCGTAGCGGTAGTGAACTCGGCCGCTACGCACTAGGCGCAGGTTCGATCCCCGCTCAGTGCAAATATTTGTGTGCATTAAATATGGGTATTCGCATTGGTCTGGTCGTGCCTCGGAGAGCACGTTAAGCCGTCGCACTATGGAAAATATGGGTCATTTGCTGATCAAAAATCTATAACTTTTTAAATACTTGAGATTTAATTTTGTAATTTTGCATAAACATAGACCAGACCATGCTTCATAAATGAACATTAAATTCAATATGAACTAGTGCCGACTCATGGGTTTACCCGCGCTTCATTATGAAAATTGATAAAAATGGTCACAAATATTTTGCTACGGCATTTATTTAAGCATTGATTTCTTTTTAAAGGCTCCTCTCCATCTCTACAGGTAATAAAACTACACAAAATAATGTATTTTATTTATTAAACGTAATAAAAAATATAAATTATAAATTAGAGTAGCCAAATATTATTACTTTTATTTATTTGTGTGAGGAATTATTTTGTTAATTCAAATTATAATAAAATTGCGGACTACAATTATAATAGGCTAATTGATTGACTGAAAAAAAAAATATAGTATATAATATCTATCATATTTTTTTGTGTTAAACAACATCTGGATCCGTGATGAGTTGATTCACTTTCAAAAGATGTAGTGTATCTTGATCCAGCTCCTTGACATTTTTTTCGTATGGTTTACGAATACTTGTTATGTATGGATCCGAAGTATATAGCAATGTATGCAATACGTCTTCATTAGTAGCTAATCTGGAACATTTTCTCGCATGATGTAGCCTAAATTTTTTGTAGTCCTTATTGCGAGATTCCTGCACATCTTCGGAGAGTTGTCCAATGGGTAATACAGCAAAATGATTTATGATACTCTCTCCGTGTATCAAAATCTTATGTACTGATGATGGCATGTAATACCAATTGTATTTGTTCACATATATAGTCTTGCTGTTTCATAGGCATAGTTACCGAATCTTGAAGCATCAACTGTTATTCCGGATGACAAAGCTTGCAAAATTACATGAAATCCGTGTATTAGTTCTTCATCAACTCCTGTTATTTCAGCAGAGCAACTAGTATTACTAAAAAATCATCTTGCGATATTGCCGTCATTCGAATTACTGCTCACTTGTCGCGGTTTATCGATAATTAAACCCAACTCCTCACGAAACCGTCTTTGAACTGTAGTTTTCTTTTCTTGTTTCAATCGTTTATTCTCGTCAGTCGTTGCCGACCACTTTTGAAAAGATAGATTTTATGATACATGTAAAATCAGCTCCATGCATCTTATCCAGGCATGTAATGTGGATAATCCGTACTGGAAACAATTTTCGTCTTCTGGCCTCACAGTGACTTTATCTAAATCATTCATTAAACGAGGAGTCGCACCACATATAGTACACGTAGAGCTAGAGGGAGTTTCAGTTAAAACCTGTGCTACTTTTCCATCTACCATAGTTAGGTAAAGTTGATGTTTAACTTGTACTCCTTCACCATGTCTATTAAAAGTCTTGTACACGTTATAAAGTATATAATGATAATGTCACACAAATTATAGTAATGGACAACTTGAGTAACGCATAAATTGCAATAAACTATTACACCAGGCAGAGCTTTATATAGGCAAATCAAAATAGGGCAGTGTGCATCACAGTGCACACTGCCCTTATTTGCCACCTTATCATATTGTGATTGTTCATATGGAACACGTGTGCAAAACGTAACCTACCGGACAATCATTTATATTACCACAAAACCGCCATGATCATATCTATTGCGGTTCCTTGATATAGCTATTTAAATACCTTATCACAATATACGTCATATCTCTATAAAAAGCGCAAAGATGCACCTAATTTTACGTATGCTTCTAGGTAACTACATTCTGCATGGAATACAATAAAAATTAAAACTTCGATAAACTTCGATAACTGCGTAAAGCTTCATCGAAGTCGAAAATAAATAAAAAAATATGGTTTGTCACAAAAAGTCATGCCTTAACTGAATTTTTCCCTAGAATTTATTTCTCATAATTTTATTTGAATTTCCATAAAATATCCTTTCTAGAAATGTATCACACTACATGGGTTTGTATACAAATTGTACTCAAAATTTAGCTTTGAATGTTGAACTTTTTGAAGTTAGAATTTACTAAGTTTCAGAATGTTGATTTCAAACACAATTTATTGATTTATTACTCTAGTAAATGTTTTAAATCTTTGTTATTATGAAAGTACAACTTCTTAAGTAAGGACCAAAAATAAAAATATGTGAAATAGCCAACATTTGAAAAAAGTAATTTTGAGCAGCTCTTGTTCTACGATATTCCATAGTGCGTCGGTCCCGGTTGCCATAAGAACATCTATGGCAGTCGTTACGGGTAGTTGGTGCCCTAAATAAATAATAAATAAATTAATATTGTAGGACATTCTACACAACGCTATCTAGACCCAAAGTAAGCATAGCTTAACTAGCTTGTGTTATGGGTTCTAGAATGCGGATAAACATACTTAGATACATTTTTTTTTTTTGTAAATACATACATATATTATACATAGAAACACCCAGACCAATGCAAATATTCATATTTCATGCACACAAATATTTGCACTGAGCGGGGATCGAACTCGCGCCTCCTGCGTAGCGGCCGCGTTCACTAGCGCCGGTCTAGCTGCAAAGCTTCGATATCACCTAATGTTAACATTGGGTCGTGGAGGTCAGGTGGCAATCGCTTCACGGAAAATATCGAGGTCTAGCCAAATCTGTAGCTATGACTGGTAAAAGCGGACCCCAGACTCCAAGCTGAAAGCTTCGGATGCGACTGGGAATAACGCTAGGAGGAAGAAGAAGCAATGAAAAAGTCACAGTTTTATATTAGGTGTCATTCCGTGCTTAATTGCGGGGAAATAAAAGCCCACTTGCTTATGAACAATAAGCAAGTGTGTTGAAAAAATATTTGTATACTTGGCATTTAACATGTGTATCACTATACTTGGTGTTGTCATAATCATAGTGTTTTTGGCGCCCCCAGTACAGGTTTTTTATTTTATTGGTCGGACTTTACTTAAGTTTTAAAAAAGTGTACCTATCTAAGTAAAGGGAACAAAAGCGGGGATTTTCAAAAAGTGTATCATAAAGGAAAGTGTATAAACCACATATTACTCGTATTTATGTGAAGTTCTAAATGTATCCCAAACTCAATATGAAGTTAGAGAGAATTTCGATAACTAATATTCTTTTTTTAAAACGAAGGCAAACGTATAAAATAACAGAATTAGGTCATCCGCACATCTAAACAGATAGTCAAGTTATAAAGCATAACAAACCCTTCAGGATCTCGAAACACATAAAATATGTTTTAGAACCTTACCCAGGCCGAACATATTGCCGGTGGACGAGCCGGCATGATATTGAAAATGAAGTTTTTTGTATACGTTGAAGGGTTAAGGCGGGTTGTGACGACAGAATAATATTTGACGGGTGACGAGTTACATACTCAAGTGTACGAGTATGGTTGACACTTTTTTCTCCCTTATCCATATAGTTAATTATGTTCTAGGAATTTGGATAGACTAGTAATTTTACGCCTACTACTACTGGCAGTAGGGAACGCCGTTGAGTAGACGTGTGATCAGTCCTGTGTGGGCCATTTCAGCCATTTCCCATAGATGTTCTTATGACAACAGGTACCGACGGATTAACGTGCTCTCTAAGGCATTGTAATATAACGCCTATGCCAATTCATTAAACACCGGTATCGAATCAAACCTTTGTGCAGTATCTGAAGTAACCTTACACGAAGGCTATGACGCCATACCCTTCTAACCTAAACTATCCGGTGTCCGCTTTCCACCAGTTTTCTGTGATATATTGTATTGACTATTACAACATCGAATGCTTTCTGCTATCAACTTATTTGCTTGCAAACCCTAATAGTTTATGTAGGTACTTACTTACAAAACTACACACATACCATGTTGAATTGTTAATTTCAATCAATCCATCAATTAACCTATTGCAGTTCACTGCTGGACATAATATGCCTCTCCCAATATGCGCCACGTATCATCTTTTTTTAAATCGATTTAAAAAGTGTTTACAGTCATATCAAAATCCTATCTAATCTAAAATTAAGTCACAAAGGCAATAAGACAAGTAGTAAAAAGGTCAGTGGTGTCGTTGGAGCTGGTGCGACTCGGCTCAAGTAAATAAATCGAATTTGTTCGTCTCCAAGACTCCGAGCACCAAGTTTCTTAGCACAAAGGTTGAACTATGAAGTTAGCCGAGTTTCTGTTATTCCGTGTCGGGATAGCGCAGATCTTGGTTTCCGCAGTACAATCTAAATGGAAATGTATTTTACATTTATTATTCGTCAGTTTTAATTTCAGCGCTTCTTATTTAAGGCTCGTCTTGTCGTATACAGTTTCCTAGAATGGATTATATTATGTTATACAATTTTAATATACACACACAAATTTTAAAAATACACCAAAGGAGATATTTTTTTTCCTTTGGTGTATTTTTACGATTATCATTTTAGCGTTATTTCCTATTGCATGCAATGACCCCGGGATAGTAAGTGGTACTCCTTCTCTTCCTTGTTTTGTTTGTTCCTGGTTTGTTCTCCTGTTGGTCTGATTCCCCAACCTTGAGAGGATATCCTGCGCTAGAGCCTCGTTGATTAATCAGCAGTTTTACCGGTTTGCAGGTTTGGTTGGCTTAGCTTAGCCCCAAAACTTGGCCAAAAACTAAGTCCAAAAAAATTTTTTTTTTTCCAAAAACTATGAATAATATAAGAGCCGTGACAACGGTCATTGTACATGTTACCAATTATTCCAATGTTGTCACGTAACAAATAATTCAATAGTAAAAACCCCAATGCACAACTAACGAGTTGTGCTTCTACCCACCGAAGCGCTTCATAGATTCTCTGTAGCGTACAAAAAATGACGTCATTTAACTTGCATCAGTAGTTTTACCCATTGCGCTCAATCTACTCTTTATTTACAAACGTAATGTTAAAGAGAGACATCACTAGCAGTTTCATATTTTCTGTCTCTGTCTAATAGGTAAACATAATGTACTATAGTGCCAATGTAAAGCGTATGATGTTACACGTCAGTGGAGTTTAGGTTTAATATTTTTTTTAAATTGAATATAGTTCGTACGAATATTTTTAACATAGCTACTAGCTGAACCGGAAAACGTTATTGTTGCATGCAAAGTTTGCCTTTTAGAGTCTGGGGTCCGCCTGTTATTTTGATTGGTAAGTTGGCTTCCCTATGAGCGATGGTCATCTGCTTTCTCAACTCTGAGAGCAGATGAGGTTGCCTTGGGCCCCGAATATCTTGATTGGGGTCCCATCAAGAATGGGGCTCATTCGGATTTCAAAAACAATCCGTTACTTCTCTAGTATGATGGTCTTATTTTAAGAGGAGAACCCTAGTCCTTCAAGCATCCGATACATTCCGAAAAAGGGTAGACAATTTTATTTTTTGTAAACGAAAGTCGGCAAGAATAAAATAAAAGTGTCCAACGACATGTTTTATGGCCCTAATCGGTTTCTAACAGCACTAAAACGATTGAAAGGCTAGGGGTTATCTTATTTTAGAACCTATTGACACAGACAAGACCGTTGGCCGACATGTAGCTAAATATAGGCGGGCTAGTTTTTCTTATTCAATATAGAGAAAGACGATTTTATAGCTCATAAAACGAAAATGTTAAAGTTGACAAAGAAAATTATCAACTTATTGGCTGAACGACAGCTGATTCTATCTACATCCAGGATGGTACTTAAATCCGTTTATTTAGGCAGATAGATGGCATAATTGATTTCACTTTGCGCTTCCACACTCACGCCTCTTAGTTCAATCTTGTTTTCTACCTTCTTCTACTTTCATAATTTTTATTCTATAATCTCATGCATCTGTTGTATTCCAAGATTGGAAGTATCTTTTTCTTCTCCATCCTAGCGTTAATCCCAGTCACAACTGAAGCATTCACCTCGGAATCTGGGGTCCGCTTCACCAGGCAGTAAGTTTATCCTTAATGAATCCCAGTTCCCAACTTTGAGTTATATGTGACAATTTTGCACAAATCTGTTTTTAATCCATCCTCTCCTCCTACTCGTGCGAACCATCCAAACATCCCCTTCTCTATCTTGACCACTACATCTTTTACCATATTACATTTTCTCATCATCTAAACATCCCCTTCTCTATCTTTATCCACTACATCACATTTCCTCATCAGTTTCATATTCTAAGCCGTTTATAATGCTGTAAGATATAAAAGGCGGAATAAAACCTTCTTTACAACGTTTATTAAATATTATTATGGAAATAAGGTAAAGGAAAGTCATACTACCATGCGCTAAACTGGTTGATTCTCCGACGTAAAATGCACTTAAGATACCAGCATCTGAGAAATATTTAATGTTCTATACAGTACTCGCTAGTTAGTAAGTAATAGAATTTCTGAACAGCTCGCGAGAGTATAAAAATCTTTATTAAATTGTTTTCAGTAAACAATCTTACGACTACATTTTTGTGCACGAGGAATTTTAATTCGTCCATTATTTTTGTATAAAATATAATTTTAAGATGAATAAAGGTATGTAGACACAATTTGATCATGTAGAACTTGTAGGTGTCTAAACACCAATGAATGAATGATTTTAAAAGGATGATACTTTAAAAGTTTAAAACATTCAATCAAAACAAGTGAATTGACCAACCTCAATGCAAACATGAGTGGAACAGGACGCAGTAATCAATGTGTGAGCGAAAACAAAGTTTAGACTACGACTTGTGTGTGTCGTAGTGTACTTTTGGCAAAGCAAGAGCATATTTCCAGTATTGAGAGAATATATTGCCCTCATTACGTACCGCAAAACTGATAAAAAAATGTGTGTAGGTATTTATGCGTTATTGGAAAAGATAGAATAGAAAAGATAGATTCCTCTTCTGAATTGTGGTTGAATGTTGGAATGGCCAAAGATGGGTTCACAAAAAGGACCAAAGGTATTTCTCCGATACGCACAACTATTTTTAAGGTTGGCTAATCTAACCGTTGACAACCAAACGGACAGGGGCCGACAAAAAGTCGTCCCAAAACCCTACTTGCGAGGTTGATTTGATTTTATTCAGATATTCAATGAATTGGAAACATTGAAGGAATTCCAATAAAATATTTACCTATAATTTTAATATTCTGAATTTGAAATGAATGTAGGTATAATTTATTTTAATAGATTCATAAACGTTGACCACGCACGACCAACCACAGTGGATGGTGATCGCGAGCATGTTAATTTTTATAGGAACTTGTAGGTATATTGTTTTTGAAATAGTATACAATTTCAATGCAAACCCTCAGTTCCATCGTTCCAAAAAGCTGTGTCATACATAAGTCACCTTAGACTACTTGTTCCATGGTCGAACATTGAACATGTTCGACCATGGAACAAGTAGTCTAAGGTGACTTATGACACAGATTTTTGGAACGATGGAACTGAGGGTGATGCTGTTTTTGCTGAGGCAACGAGCAGGTTAAAGATAGTGTTCAAAAGCCTATCAATGATTCCAAAAAGGGTAGACACCGAAACCGTTCGTCCCAGCATACCTCAATTAGCGCTTGGGTGTAAAAAAGAGGAGTAAACCTATATGAATATTATAAAAATGAAGAGTTTGTTTGTTTGACTGTGCTAATATCAGGAACTATTGGTTCGAATGGAAAAAATATTTTTGTATTGAATAGTCCTTTTATCGAGGAAGATAATAGGCTATATATCATCACGCAACTACTCAAGGGACCGGAGCAGTAATCATAAATAACAACAAATCTAGCAGAGATACTACATTCATTCTAATTATGTATAAAAACTTCAAAATTACGGGCATAGAAATATTACGAAGTATGTATGCTACAGGTGAAGCCAGGGTGGACAAGCTAGTTAGATATAAGGTGATTCAAACTTGAAGCATTTCCACTGACAAAGCTTCAAATGAAATACCTGGAGGTAATGTAGGTACTAAACATTGAGCAAATAGAAGTTTGGAAGTCGCAATATACAAACATGAAATACAATGTAGAAAGTAGCATCATGCAGTGCCGATAAACTGGAAATACATTTGTGGTCAAAAAACAAGAAGAATAATAGACTCTATCACTTAAGAGATAAAGTTTAAATCGTAATGGAGCAGAATTCCGCTGTATTTTGGAGCCTGAAGTGAAATAGTGACGTGCATTTGTTTACAGTAGCGACCACAATGGCGAATGCACTAACGAACTTATTATTCGAAATTCTCATTGTAGCTGGCAAAACTGTGAATACAAGAGACGGTGTGGACTTAATATAGTAGCCGTGCCTATTGTGGAATAACCGAAGGGGGGAATTTTCTGGAAAGAATTCGAAAAAGCAATTGGAACTAGGTATAGCGTTTTGTATAATTATGACGCAAGTAAAATAGTAATGACGACGATGTCGTCTTAATGATTTTCCATGTTTATATAATTATGTCTTAAGTCAATTTGACTTCACCTCGCCTCGGTAAGCTGCAGGCAAAATCTTGGACAAGAGGGTCACCATTATAGACACGTACCATGTTACAATGGTGGCACTCAGCTTGACGGTCTCATCAATGCTTTTTTACGCCCCGCTTAAAGGACCCGGGACTGGTAAACTGTAACTGCAATGCAGCATTATTATTATGTAGTAGTTGCCAAATATTTCTTTATGATGACCTTGTTTTGTTTTCAGAATACCTACTTCTTTTACATTTTTACATTTGCATACTTGTTATTGAATTAAGTAAGTGCTTAGTGAAAAATATGTAAATTAGAAAGAGTTCTTTACCAATTTGCTGCAATGGTAATGCAAAAAAATGCAACAAAATTTATTATATAAAAATCAATGCCACTTTTCGTTGTTATTTTTAACTCAAGAACGGCTGAACCGATTTGGCTAATTTTAGTCTTGAAATATTCGTGGGTATCCAGGGAAGGTTTAAAGGATGAGAAAATAGGTGCAGCGGGAACGGGAAAAATATAGCGGTATGAAGTTCGCCGGGACAGCTAGTAAAATATAATATAATGTACAATAAGGTCGGCAGCACGATTGTGACTCCTCTGGTGTTGCAGTCGTCCATAGGCCACGGTAACCACCTTACTTCAGGTGGTGGGGCCGTGTGCTTTTCTGCGACCTAAGTGGTATAAAAAAAATAAGAATTTATTTCCTGAAAATCTCAAATAATATAGAAGCTAAAAAAACTCCATGAAGTCAGAACGAGCTTATTAGATTTTTGGGTTTGTTTATTAATGCTTTTATCAATTGTATCGATACAGTACGATAACTTACATTCCTTTTAAATAATTTCATTCTCGTTTCATTGGAAATGTATATTGCCAAGATTTTTGAACTCAAATAAAATCCCACTTTCCCAACTGTACCATTGATTAGTCCCATTAATGGTACTACTGAAAATCTTTGTCCCACTAGTACCATTAATGGTACTACAGGGAATATTTTTGTCCCACTAGTACCATTAATGCTACTACTGGGAATCTTTGTCCCAGAAGTACCATTAATAGTACAAGTAGTATTGCTCGGGACATATATTATGTCTTGGACCTAAATATCGAGGGTAGTGTAGTGGTGTGGTAGTGGTCCCTCAGCTTTGACATCGTATTAAAAAATGCTAGTGAGGACAAGCTATAACGGTATATAGTTTCTTTTCTTATGCTGGCACCTAATAGACTGATGCAGATTTTCGAGCAAAATTAAAAAAAAATGTTTAGTAAGTACTAAGGCTTTTTTAAATTTCATCATCATTAATTGTTTCTAGAACTAAATTATTATGTAGCAAGTGCTTGCGGTTTTCATGTAATTGCTCGTCGTCTTGTTTACGTTTACAATCAATTTAATGAAGTGGTTTCACTGCTTTAGCTGCTCAATCTCAACTCAACCACGCGCTCGTTAACTAACTAAACTAATTGTTTTGAAAATTTTACTCAGGTAAATTGAGAAAGCTCTTAATTGATAGGTAAGCGATGGCTGAGGAGGCACTCAGGTATCACAAGATTAAGTTTAAATTAGAAGCAATCTAGACAGTTTGAAAGACTATCTAGATTGTGGTCCATGCTGTTAAAGGGTTAAAATATAAGTAAATAAAAAGCCTTTATTTCTATTGCATACAAATAAAAATTTGCTAAAAATAGGAAAACACAGTTTAACTCTTGAGTAATATAAGTTTTACTCGTCATCATCATCTGCAATAGTCGCCTCTACGGCGCAGGCCTCCCCCAAATCTTTCCACACATGCCGTTCCCTCGCCTTTCTCATCCATTCTTGACCACATCATTCTCTGTTCATAGTGTTCATAATGCCCCTCCATTTTCTCTTTGGCCCTTTTTTTTGTTTTTTTTTATCGTGCGAAAAATCCCCCCGGATCTCCCTCTGCCGCAGCCAGGTTATTTCGGACTTGAACCGACTAAAACGTACGCCATCTGTGGGACGTCGGTTGCCGGAGGTGAGGTAGTCGTAGACATATCCCTTGCACCCCAGCCGGTTCATTGGCCTTCTGAGCTTGCGTTTCTTATTTAGTGGTAAACTAATATAACCGAGGGTCATTTCTCCAGCAAGTACCTACGTGTCGGACTTGCGTGCCGAAGGTTCCGTACAAAATTGGATTCAGGTATGAATTTAATAAACCGCAATATATTTTGATTGCGTTGACATAAAAGTTTAATTTTTGCACAGTTGAGTATGAATTTTACCTTGTTACCTTCACGCATTCTTGAGAAAAATGTCTTGACAGACAGATGGGCAACGCAATGATCCTAAAAGGTTTGTTTCGTCTTGAGGTACGGAACCCTAAAAATATTTTGAAAATTGAGTCTTGCTCTTGAACTCCGAAATATCAAACAGGATGTTCGCTTTTGAAAATACTGTTTTTGACATTGGGGAGATGGATGCATGTGTGTATGTTTATATGTTGATATAAACATACACACAAGTTGTTGTTCTTGAACCCATAGTCCCATATTACAACGCAGTTAATCTATTCTTGGATATTTAGGTACATTTGCGCGAATTTGCAATTAATATTTGCTCTGAGCGGGAATCGAACCCGCTACCTCTAGCAAAGCACTTACTACTACCACGCCACAAAGAGAATTAAAATTTATTCATATACTTAAGTCATAAAGTAACTATCAGAGTTAAGAACGTGTCAGATTCCAAGGTAATTGGTACGTAAAGCACGCTGTACAGTTACATAATCGCGGTAAGCCTTATCTTGGGGAGTGACTAGAGAGGCCACACGGCAGCCTCTCGTACCGACTGACGCAGGTTATCACCAGGCACGTGTGCTCCGGGGATTTCTCACATCGGATCCGGCAAGAGCCAACGTCCGAGTATCATTCATTATTGTGACGCAAGCAAGGAGACGAGATCCATGGGGATTTTGCGCTCAATAAAAAAAAGGAATAGGTAAGTACGTAAAGTCCGTAAGAAATTTAGAACAGTGGGGTGAGCACGAACAACTATCGTAATCGTATCGTTAACGTAACGAGAGCATGGAGCATTGCGATTGGCCACCTGCCTGAAGCCTGCCAATCGCGATGCTCCGTGCTCTCGTTACATTCACGATACGATTACGATAGTTGTTCGTGCTCACCCCACTGAAGTCAAATAGGTCCTATCTACTGCAGAAAAAGAAAATTCAACAGGTAGGGACTAGAATATGGAACTGAGTACGAGGAATTTGTCAAAAAAATAGGTAGGTACGACAGGAAGGTAGAAAAAAAAGTGAAAAATAAAACGCGCAGTAAATAGTTCCAAATTATGTCGCATCAAGATATCGGCCATCAGGGTATTAATTATTTCTGTGCATGCACGATATTGCGATGATAATTTAAAATAATAAATTTTATCAGATAAGTAGGTATTAAAAAAAAGTCGTGGGTGTTTGGTTATAGTTAAATGCACTACATTATACTCCATTCGGTATCTACCTACTTAACTAAAGGTAAACAATCTTGTAGCGACTATTTATAAAAAAAACATAGGTAGATATTAAACAAATAAGATAAGATAAGATAAGATAAATACTCTTTATTGCACACCAAACATAGGATACATACATAAGATACGTACATGACAGAGAGTTGTACAATGGGCGGTCTTATCGCAAGTCTGCGATCTCTTCCAGACAACCAGTATGGACTATATTGCCAGAACAGGTAGTTTTAGGTGTACACAAGACAAGACATTAATACTTAATATTATCTATTACCTACATACATAAAAGGTACTAAATATACTACTAATATATACATACTACAAATACTTATAATACAATAAAATATATACTAATAATACTATATATAAATATACAATAACTACATATATAAGGTATGTACTACAAATAGGTATATAAATACTGAGTGCAGATACATATACCATAATTACTTATCATACTGTTACTACTTAGTAGTAATCGTGCAGAGTGAATATAAAAACTTAAAACGTTAGGTACTGTTCTTTTACTAGTCTCTGAAATGTAGACAGCGACTGTGCTTGTCTTATATTTACAGGTAATGCGTTCCACAGTCGTGCAGCTTGTATTGTGAAGGACTTATCAGAGAAGCTTGTAGAATGCGGCACTATTGCCAGAGTTAAATTTTCAGTGGATCGCAAATGTCTGGTGTTATTATCGCTCAGAAATCGGAAACGCTTTTTTAGATATAGAGGAGTAGTCGGGTTAAACAAAATATTAAAAAGAAGAGAGAGTATATGAGTATTCCGGCGAAGGCGGATTGGTAACCACTTGAGTTTTTTACGAAACTCGGAAACATGATCATATTTGCGCAAGCCAAATATGAATCGTATACAGAAGTTTTGGAGTCGCTCAAGTTTATCATGTCAAGTTGGTCCTCGTTAAGATCAAGATAGCTGACATCGGCATAGTCCAGGATAGGGAGAAGTACGGATTGCGCTAGCGCAATCTTGGTAGCGGTTGGAAGGAAGTTACGTAATCTCTTCAGTGAACCACCGGTGGCGAATATTTTGCGACTGATGTTTTGCATCTGAGCTGACCATGACAAGGTCTTGTCGAGATAAATGCCCAAGTTCTTGACTGTATCGCTTATGGGGATGATAGTACCGTCAAAGTTAATTTGGGGCAGTGCCGACCAGTCAATTTTCGGCAAAAGTCTTGAGCTGCCAATTACGGTGACCTGAGTCTTGCTGGGATTAATCCTGAGTCCAAACATAGCAGTCCAAGCACTAAGGTTAGCGAGATCGGTATTAATAGTGGCAATACCCCGTGACAGTCCGTCCACATCTGTCTGATAGTAGATTTGCAAATCATCTGCATACAGGTGGTAGGATGAGATAAGTTGATTAGAGATAGAATTAATAAATAATGAAAAGAGCAAGGGAGATAAAACGCCACCCTGCGGCACACCCGCAACGGTGTCAGACCAAGACGAATGGATATCGTCCAATCGGACCCGCTGCCGGCGACCAGACAGGTAACTACGAAAAAAGTCAATAGCCGATGGAGATATGTTGAGAGAGCTCAATATGGCAAGGAGAATGTCGAAATCCACAGTGTTGAATGCGTTGCTAAAATCAAGTAAACAGAGTATTGTGAGATTTCCATTCTCCATACCGAACCTTATGTCATCAGTGATGTTGATAAGGGAGGTAGTGGTGCTGTGCCCAGGACGGAACCCGGATTGAAACGGATTAAGTAGATTATTTTCGCGGATAAATGCACTAAGCTGGTTTTGTATGAGACGTTCGAGGACTTTAGATAGGAAAGGTAGGATCGAAATAGGACGGTAATCGGTAAAGGATGTAGGTTTAGAGATTTTGGGTAACGGGATGATTTGAGCATCCTTCCACGTTGTAGGAAATGTACCTTTGGCAATTGAGTGGTTTATTATGTGAGTGATAACGGGCAGATTATTAGATATATTAGAGCTAATTATCTGACTAATAAAACCACTAGGGTTTAATTTCCAAAGCTTTTAATCTTTAAAAAGAGTTTCTAAGCAGAAAACTAGTAATAAATTATGTTTTTGAATAAAACATATTAAAAAGACACAATGATTGTTTACGCTTAGTTACGTACCTAACCGAATGGAGGTAATAATTATTATTGTTATTTTTTTTGTGTAGCTGCTGTAATCTGTAACAAGCGTATAGATGTAAAAATCCCGAATAATTCCGAATTATTCCATATTATTCGGAATTATTCCCAAATATTCTCAAATATTCCGGAATTATTCCCGCTGAACTCACCTACAAAAAATGAAATAACTGTGCTTCCACCTACCTACTAAGCGAAAACTTAAGTACAGACCTATGTAGGTATTGGTATATAGGTAGGTAGATACCGGAATATTATATATCTTGACCTCAGTGACGTCACAAAATGTACCTACTTATATGTATGTATATGCGCAGTACGAGTAACAGTACGCGTTTTTGGATGTCTTTTGTGGATTAGGTAGATTTGAGCTTCTCCGTCACCATGGTAGGTACACCCCGTCATGGTGACGGAGAAGCTCAAATCCACCAATCGTAGACCATATCAAACCAATTCGAGCATCTCTCGTGACTTGGGGTCAAGTCAAGATGTACGGTACCTACTTATTTTATTATAATACTAGCCTTTGCCCGCGGCTCCGCCCGCGTGGATGTTGGTTATCGCGATAAATTAAAATTGCGACTATAATTTGAGATTTAAACTATCCTATCTCTCAAGTTGGATCGAACTGTACATGGTGTGCGAATTTTATTATAATCGGTTAAGTGGTTTAGGAGTCCATTGAGGACAAACATTGTGACACGAGATTTATATATATTAAGATGTAGGTAATATGATATAATATGACTACAACTGCTACAACTTTCACACAGATACTAAAACAGCGACTGTAAGCGACTTTGGACCTTAATGACATTATCTTAATTAGTGTCTTTTTGCGCTAATAGATGACACTGATTACGAATATAAGAAAAAAAACTCGATTCTATGTCATGTCAATAAGGTCGAAAATTGCTTGCACTACGTTTTTTAAGGTTTTTTATCCCTAGCATCCATAACTAGTCTCTGCTATGTAGCAAATAGCCAAATCGGACCGATCTTATCGGATATTTATATGAAAACAACATAATAATATGGTGTCGGATATCGGATGTCGGCCATCGTCGTCCGATACGGATATTGGATGGTGTGAAAACACTCTTAAAGAGTTTAAAAGTGTATAAGTAGGTCCTCAGGAAAACATAAGTCTTAGACTGTATTTTCTTAATTATACCGATAGGTATATACACCAAGTAGCTGTTGCCCGCGACTTCGTCCGCGTTAAGTTCGGAATGTTGTTCATCCCCTATTTTATCCCCTTATGGGTAGAATTAATCAAAATCCTTTCTTAGCGGATGCCTACGTCATAGTAGCTTAATGCATGCAAAGTCTCAGCCCGATTGGTTTAAAATTGACAAAGTTTCGTACAAACTTTCATCCCCTATTTTATCCCCTTGGGGGTAGAATTAATCAAAATCCTTTCTTAGCGGATGCCTAAGTCATAACATCCGTCCAGTGGTTTATAGACTGTGCGTTATAGATCACTATGTCAGTCAGTCAGTCAGTCAGTCAGTCAGTCACCTTTGAGTTATATATATTTAGATATATCTATAACCGTATAAAACGCGAATCATAACTGCATTTCGAATCACAAGACTATCAACAAGAGTCAAGACTCTCAATACCTACTACATCTATCTACATAAATATCGACCGGAATAATTCCGAATTATTCCGGGTCATTTGGGAATTATTCGGGATTTTTCGTTTTATCCTCATCGGAATATTTGGAATTATTCCGGCCTTACATCTATAAACAAGCGCCATCTAGACATAGTGAACTGTATTATTTACAGCAGAGACGTCACAGAAAGCACTGACGATCACAACTACAACTCGGCTAACACCACACTAACACCATCTACCTTAAGAAAACTCAAAGTGGGACCAAAGGAAAGGACCAAAATGTTAAAACGGATCTCTGCCTTTTCGCCGAAAATTGTTTGGCCGATTATCCATCGATTATCACTTATAACGTTACGTACTTATAACGTTATACCAACTAACGTTTCGCAGAATTTTATTTCGCAGAATAATCATTTGCCAACTTGTGATATACTTAATTTTGTTTTTATTACCCAACCTCACAGTTGCCAATTAATACGTTTGGTCTTCCTTTTAGTTAGAATGACACTTTTCAAAATGCCTACTTTTATAACGAATGTTTCGTAGGTTGATTACTTGTTGATTTAAGTATGCATTTGTAAGTGGGTAATGATTTTTTTTATGCCTATCCGAGCACCACTTTTAATGAAAACTTTTATTTATGATAGTTTCATTTTCTTATTTAGCACCGATAAGAAGGCAAAGTTAATAATATGCACATAAAAGAAAAACATAATAAATTAACAAAATGTTGTATATTCTTGCCACATGAGAAAACAAATGCTTCTTCTCTATCGATATATTATTTACTGCAACGTCTAACGTAGAACATCACTATTACGTCAAAATTTTGCAGAAAAAAACTTTGCATTGTGCGGCTGAGTTGAAGAGTGCGATTATCTTATAAGTTCGCGTAAAACAAAAGAGCTTTTAAACATTTCGGTATAATCTTAGCCGGGCGGCTGTTGCGATCATGGTCATTGTGCGTGTATAACAAAAATAGATTTTCTTACATTTTTATGTATAGTGACGTGTTATCAAGGCAAACGTACTTTATACAATTGTTACCGAGTTCATCTTTACAGTTTTCTAACAAGAAAATCGTGTTGTGAATTATAAAAAATACTGTAATGTTTAAATATTTGTTGAGCACTGTGTTAACTCAGGCCAGCTGTCAAGAGGTGGGTAAGTTTTTAACTGAATTACAAAGGTTTTAGTGTAAAAAAATATACTCGATATTGCTGACATCAGGCTAGTTTTCAAACCGTATGCCCTTGATTTGTCCGCCCTTCAACTGCAATTCCGTCACTACACGCCCCCAAAACAAGCCTTCAATACCTAAATCATATACATCCTTAATTAAAGACTTATAGCTACTTTACATTCTGAAATCATTTTACACAAGATGCAAATATTAAGACTGTTAGATAACCTATGTAACCTCTATGACCTTTTATCACGCTACAGAAATTAATGAAATACACTTGGGGTACACATATAAAAATATAAACTAAAATTTAAAATTTAAAAATAAATGTATTGAATGCGTTCAATAATTCACTTCATAAAATTTTTAATTAAAAAAAAATTATACTTACAAACGTTATGTCAGTCCTGCATGAAGAAATATAAATATAATGATAAGAAGATATTATGAATTATATATTGCTTGAATACACCTGATAAGTTGTCTTATCTACTGTATCAACACATTGGTGGCCATCACTTCAGTTCAGTGAGACTCTTCACAACAAAATGACAACGCGCCGGGTAACTTTTTTTATTAAACAATACTTTTGTTTATCATGTTTTTCACAGTCCATAATTTCACGATATAATTACTAATGTATTGATTTGTGCTTGTGCAATGTGTCAGTGAATATTGTGTTGTTGTTATTGAAAAATGTGCTTAAACTCCACTGAATACGGTTTGGAATATGTTTATATTGTTATCTCTTCTTCATTTAAATAAAATACTATTTTTTTAGGTATTAAGTTGTTAATGACAACCCGTGTGCTATAAATCGGTTATTGGCTGCAGTTTACATGATATTTTCGAACTATCTATGTACTCAGTACTAACTATCTATTTTATGCATGTATTTATTATCATCACACACATTTTATCCTCTAAGGAACCTTGAACAATTGATAATTGCTAACGAGTGAGTGCCTACTTTTCGCTATATAGAAGTAATAACATTCAAAACAATTGACAGCTGGCACTTTAGGCTGATTCAAATACTCACCATCTATATCAACAACATTTAATTCAGGAATCTTTTCCTTGCTCAAATATTAGTCCTACTCCACCCTAGTTCGACTCCCAATCATTTTGATCAGATTCATTTGTTAATTAATTTTTCCAGAATTAACAGTAAAACTATATGCATTGCTGTTAGGAAGTTCCACTAAGTTCCATTCATCATAATTTTGACTCGTAGCAATCAAACATGGACTGTCACAATAGCATGTAAAGTTTCCGAATCGGTAATAATATATCATGATTTTTTTACATGATACAGATTTTTTACTGAAACATGTTTTCAATATTGTATTATCTGATCCTGTCAGTGTTACAAACATCAGTCACTGACTTGTTTTTCAATGCTCATTGCTAAGGGGAATTCCTCTCTTAGTTACAATTTGTTTATTGAGTTTTATTCACAAAAAGGTCTCATTGACATGGCATAGTTAGAGAAAACTGCTTCAAACATGCTATATAATTCAGGTATTCAAACAATTTATCACACCCATTACTTTCAACAGTATCTACTGAAGTATCTAATGGTGAGGCTCTCATCATCGTCTCATTGTTGAGTCTCGGTTGCATCCGAGGCCTTCCCCTCGGTCCACTTTCCTTTTACTCGGTATTCATAATCATATGTCCTTTTATGACCTCTAAATATTTACTAAAATTGTATCAGGAAATTGGCATTCCGTAATCATGTTGGTATCTAATCTTGAGTAGGTCCAATCTTACTACCCTACTGTCACTGTCTTGTTGTATTCTTATCAGTCACTGGTTTTGTTAGTGCCCCAGATACAAAATATAAACAAGGGGGTCTAAGAGGAGTGTCTTACTCTGTTGTAATCCTATCAGGAAATTTTAACAAAGCAATCAAAGAGTCCTATGTATATACTACATGGGATTCATTGAATGCCTCTTTGTTTGTGCTTTTCTGTATGAGGTTGTTGTGATGGTATGATGACATACCATTCATCCAACTGTAAAGATAGTATGTTGTGTTGCCTTGCTTTTATATTTGAAGTGGAAGTTAGTGAAGATTGTTAGGGAAAATGAGTGAAACAGCCCACACAAACGAGCTGACCACCCATCCGGTGAATGAAGTGGAAGTTAGTCATTCTGAAAGGGCCCACACAGATGGGCTGACTACCCGTCCGGTGAACAGTGTCCACATTGGTAGTAATAGTTATAATATTCAAGATTATCAGTCTGTTTCACTAGTCAATAAGGTATGTAATTATTGAGGAAGGCAAAATTCGGGAGAAGAGTCTAGGGTTTTGTAAGGTAAATTTGTATTCTATTTTCAAATGGTTCCATAGTTCCAAGTTGTTTATTGGTTACTTTACTAATGTCAAGATTATGTAATCTTTTTTTATCACTTCTATTCATAAACTGCTGGCAGTATCATGGGTATGGGCATGGCTAGAAAAAATTCCCAAGACCCCTTGACTGTCAATGTTATGATCACAGCATTCCCAGCCTAATGTCTTATTCGTCCAATCATTACTATAAAATGATACACAGTACATATTTGAAGTGTGTTACATAACCTATGGTTGGACGGAACATTTCCGATTTACGCAAATGGATGATAAGATATCGTAATCTGTTTCTGTAATACCAGTAATACTCTATATTTTTTTTACTATTACATATCAGTATCATTATTATTTATCTTGCATCATTTTTGTATCGCCATAATACAGATAAGGAAACAATGAAATATACTTCTACTGGCAACTAGTTAATCAAGTAATCAAATCAGTCAATGAAGCGAGAATGTTAAAAACTCTTATATTAAATCCATACAAATATTATAAATGCGAAAGTAACTCTGTCTGTCTGTCTGTCTATCTGTCTGTTACGCTTTCACGCCTAAACCACTGCACCGATTTTGATGAAATTTGGTATAGGGGTAGATTAGACCTTGAGAAAGGACATAGGCTATGTTTGGTCCCGATAACCGACATCCACGCGGGCGGAGCCGCGGGCAAAAGCTAGTCTATTATAAGTTCAAGTTACACGAGTTCAAGTTACGCGCGCTTTGGGTATAAGTACATATACAGCTTC
This sequence comes from Eilema depressum, assembly GCA_914767945.1. NCBI lineage: Eukaryota > Metazoa > Arthropoda > Insecta > Lepidoptera > Erebidae > Eilema > Eilema depressum. The sequence continues at coordinate 3,810,227 of OU612021.1, forward strand.
TTATTGGGTAACCTTGCTCCCTGGTAACTGAGACCCGAGACGGTCAGCAGTTTTAGTCGGACCGAGTCTAGCATCTCCACTCCAGTCCGACATCACGGAAATCCCCATGGATACCCCCCAGCCGGTTAACGGACAGGGGGTTTTCTGCACAAAATAAAAAGGGTATCTACGCCACGAGTATAAAATAAACCCTAAGCGCGCGTGTACCTCAGTACACGACTGTGTACGGTGTACTCCATCTGGTGAGGCAGCAGAGCAATGCCATGTACCTACCTACAGACGTGCTTAGAATATTTATATCTAGACTTTATTAGTAACACTAAAAGTGTGACTAATTAGAAGTCACCAATGACAGCGACTTTGAATTGCCCGCCACAAGCCCGAGCGTACGTCCTTCGAGCACATCGCTATATTCCAATAGTGTCTTTATTTCAAAACAATGACTATCAGTGCCGTGAAATCATGCAAAAATTACACTAAATTAAAATAGAAGTAAGGTATGTTGCTGTGAAACAATGTAAGCGTGACAAATTATTAAAAAAAAATTGTTCGTAAAATGTGATGCGTACTACAAAATGTAAAATTGTTCGAAATTTTAAACTTGATCGGTGTTGCCAAGTCACGAAATTATTTAACACGCATGAATTAGATTTAGTAGTGCTGTCATTGAACGGATAATCGGATATCGATACGATTTATTTACAACGTATACGACTCTGAAAAATAAACTTACAAAATAGTAGACCCAATGAAATTCATAGCATGTATGGATGCATGTAAGGCGTCTAGTTTTGGCACAGAACAGATAATAGTACTTACTAGCAGTTGTAGTTTAAATAATATTTATGTAACTTCTATAAATTATTAATAAGAATTTAAACGCATCAATAGGGACAGGGACAGTTAAGTTCACTGCAGAGGAGACTTTACTTTGACTATTTCGGGCAATTTTGCCGGCTTGAAGTTACTTGTAGAATGTAGACTCAGAGATACTAAAATCTATACTATTTCATTAGTCAAATGCTTTTAGAAATTAATCGCATGCACGATACTTTGCCGGTATTAATAAAAATGCACTAAAACAAACTAATTAGCTTGACGTCCACTTCCAATTAGCCTTATTGGATTCATATTACCCCTGCCACCGATAATAATGAGAATTGCAAAGCGTTCCGATCAAAATTAAGCAAGGAAGAAAACTTGAACCCTAGAACTAGAAGACTAGGGTCCGGCTTCTTAACCATTCTCTTGATTTGACTAAGTTACCTAGTTGTGGATTTTCATATATGTCGTATTATAAACTGCATAACATTATGAATCTTCCGGAATAATAATACTTAGATACTTGATTTATGCGAGCAATGCCCACCACATATTGCTCCTTACAGCGATAGCGGCAAAACAACACCTCGTAATATGACGCTTGTGGTGCACCACAATCGTTCAGTATTCTTTAAGTAACCTCTTCAGTACGCGATACAATTGATCATAAATTCATAGGGCTTGATAGTAAATGTTACTGTGTTTGAACAAGGGAAAATGGACCTTCATTTCAGAGGCTGATTTTCTATAACACCGGTTAGGTCTGGGTTTATGGTAGCCCGCGATATTAGGCTTGGCAAATTATAGGTAAGTGAGAAAGAATATACATGCAGTGTGTTTCGGTCTTGGACTATTTCATATGGGTAATGCCTTTTCGCCCTCGGTGCGAAAAAATATTCTGTCGGGGACGAAGCACACACATATAGCAATAACGTTATTACCTACGAACTTATTACGCGAACTATGAGTGGAAATTTCGTATACCTTCACGGCTTCACCTCGATATGACCGAATGGTCATGCGTATCCTGGCAAAAAGAGAACGCGTGCAACACAATAAATCTCCCATGTTAAGTATTCAAAGGTCTCAGTCCTCATATTAATTGATAAGCCGAGAGTGAGCGAGGATTTTTCTGCTATTCTTGCAAGTCAGCTTGAATCACTTAAGACGATAGAGAAACGAGCCAAGAGTGCCAATAACGGTGCTCTAGTCGAGAATATGCTCCAGAGCCTAGAATATCGCGAAGAGTTGCATGTCTCTCGATGTTTTATCGGATGCACTTCGGGGAGTGTGTGCTGGAATTGCACAAGCAATTAGGTTGGCGACGCGCCACCGATGCACCATGGACGTTCCACTTATACGTACTAAACGATTTGGCGATACATTCATCATGCGTACTGCCAAGGAGTGGAAAGCCTTGCCCGAATCTGTGCTTCCGAACAGCTACAATTTGGATGTCTTCAAGACCATAGTGAATAGGTTACTTCTAGGCAAGGCAAGCGTGCTTCACCGTCGACCACCTTTTCACTAACCAACAGGTAAGATTGTGGTCACACGCGACTTTCGAGCCAATCAACCATAAAAATCACTCAGGAGACACGAGTTTTTCCTGTCATGCTGGGGCTGCAAAGTTTGCAGACACTATTTACAATATTAAATATCTAATGTTCATTGCGACTTACCTGCTGCGTTTGCAAGTCGTGGTTTTGTCGTGTGTTTGATCCTGCTATTATTTCACAATTGCATGATACATTATAACACGAATAAGTTTTATTAATTTACATACAATTAAATTAAAATTAAATATTCCACAACACAATAAAAGTAGCTTATCAATTGATATAGTTCCCGGCACTTAACTTGGCAACAAGTCGCGAGACAAACAAGCCACTGGTGCGCGCGGATTGGTTTAATATAATCTATGATTGGTGGTTTTGAGGTCCTCGGCCGCCACAGCATCTCAAGCTATCCTCAAAAGACACTCAATACGCGCATACTGCGCATAAAGAGTACATTTTGTGACGTGTTTCTTGCCAAGTTAAATGCTGCTAACTTTAATAAGCGTTAATAATGTTAGCATACCAACTTACACACTGTTTTTGTTTTCATTAAATTAGTTATAGTACTTTGCAATTTTTTGCTTTGCCGTTGCGTTACTTGCCAATTTTCTCCAGTAGGTACCCAAAGCTTTGATTTTTTTTAGTTCCTTTTTATGGTCATAAACAAAATAATTTAATATTTCGGCTAACTTCGAAGTGTGGTTGGGCAAAATATCAGATTGAGGGCAGGAGGCAGCTTACCATCAGGCGAGACGAAGTCAAATTTACGTGTCCCATATAAAAAAAAAAGGAAGCATGACTGATGATAAGAAATGGGATGTGCAAGTAGAATTTCGAAAAGAAAATAATGAGATGTACGGGATGCGTGTGTGTTGTGTGTGTGATCAAGTCTTTTCACTGCTCTGCGTTGCAAAGCAGTGAAATATGGGCTCTAAAGTTATTTTAGATGGGCAGTCATATAAGGACAAATGGCGGCCTGTTTGCTCTTCTTACCCCAGAGAGAAAAAAAGCATGATCATTATGCCTATTAATATAAGCAGAGTAGAATTTGGGCCACTCCATCTCCTCCCTTGCGGTGTCGTACAAGGCGACTAAGGGATAGGGCTGTTTAACATCAGACAGATAGGTATATACAGCCCAGGCTCAGCCTCAGATACATGGCTCGAGTCAACAACAGTGCCCGGAATACGGCAATAGGCTCACCCCCTAGTACGTGGGATCTAATACAATGATTGGTGAAATGTGGGTGTTAATTTACCTCTGCTCTGCCTAACCCTCCGGGGATAAAGGCGTGATTGTATGTATGTATGTATGTACGTATGTATACCTACCTATATTTTGTCTTTTTTAGGGTTCCGTAGCCAAATGGCAAAAAACTGAACCCTTATAGATTCGTCATGTCTGTCCGTCCGTATGTCACAGCCACTTTTCTCAGAAACTACCTATAAGACCTATGCTGTTGAAACTGGTAGCGCCTTGTTTCGCAGACAGAAATTTCATAGAATTTCGTTTCCCAGAAAATGTTTCACATAATATTTGGTAGATACTTATATTTTTATTTCGAATATTATTGTTTCAAACACAATTTACCAGAATGAAACATATTTCACAGAAAAACAATGTAATGAATTTTTATTTACATTTTTTTGTTTAATAAACTTATCAAACAGTAGAATTATTTTTTAAGGTATATTAAACCACCACCATAATCGAAAATAATTTGGTCTAACGTTTAATAATTTTTGGGGGTCCCCATACTTAGAACTGAAACTCAATTTTTTTTTTTTTTTCATGAAACCCATACGTGTGGGGTACTTATCTATAGATAGGTCTTTAAAAATGCTATTGAGGTTTCATGGTAAATCTAAAAAAAATATATGATGTACATAACATTGCCATGCAAACTTCCACCGAAAATTGGTTTGAACGAGAACCAGTAAGGGGTTTTTTTAATACGTCATAAACCGCAATTTTCGCCTTTGCTGCTACGGAACCCTTCATGGGCGATTTCGACTCGCATTTGGCCGGTTTTTTTTATTTATGTTGTACCTTCGTATATAATTTTTTTTAAAGTAATCATTCAAGTTGTTCTTCTAAGAATAAACTAAACCGGTCCAGCAAGTAATTTTGTGTAATATTTGCATAGGCAACCTTGTAATACATTAAAACTGTTTTTTTTTAATGAAAATGTGCCAAAGCGTTTTCTTACAGCCTAGTGCCCTTACTAAATAAAAATTACACTGAGTAGCTATATGATAAATGACATAAGAGCTATAATAGGTACCTACCCTGTGTGTTTTTACCCGACTACGGCGAAGCCAAAGGAGGGTAATGATTTTGACAGGCTATGTATGTATGTATGTATGTATGTATGTATGTATGTATGTATGTATGTATGTATGTATGTATATGTATGTATGTATGTTCGTTTGTTCCCTCATAGCTGCTCAACTACTTATTAGAACTGGACTTATAGCATATCGTTAGAATCGTCTTGATCGTCCGATGGTTATAGGCTATATGACGTGTCACTAAATCTAATGTGGCGCCCTCTAGCGGCCATAAAGTACTGTGTTGAAAAAATAATTTGAGATAAATATGCCGTGTATGGTATCAAATTAAAGAGCTCAATTAGCACATTTCAAATATGCATAAATTATAGTTGTTGGGTGCCCCAAAATAAAATAAATAAAAAAATAAGTTTAAAACTAAAGCCCGACTACTTAAAAATCACGCCCTGAAAAGTATTAAACAAGAAAATATCTAGGATAGCCGTGGTCGTATGCCACTTACTATAATAAAACGATACATACATGCTATTCTAAGGAAAAGTGACGACCACGGCTATCCTAGATATTTTCTTGTTTAATACTTTTCAGAGCGTGATTTTTAAGTAGTCTGGTTTTTATTATAAAGGCCTGGAAGTCTAGAGTCTTGTGGCATTATGTTAACATACATAACGAGGTTCATGAGTGTAGGAAAAAAAAACGTAACCTCGAAAACTTTGCGATGATATAAATATCAACGCCGGTTATGTCAATTTGTGATATGATATAATGCTATTTAGGTATACTATCAGATGATGTCGCATTCTTAATCAATAGGTACTTCAATTTAAGTATCTATTGTTATTATTAATTGCAGAATGGAAATACGCTTCCGCGATAAGTTTTACGTTCTAAACCACACTACGGATTCTGTTGTGGTTTTCACTATAGGTACTATCATTCAGATCGTTTTTCCAAATGATTTTTTTTTAATAATGCAGTAACTGTTGCCTGTACCTACTGTGGTTCCGCCCGCGTGGATGTCGATTATCGCTAACAAACAATATAAACACAATACATGTCCCAAGCTAGTCTATCTGTGTGCCTACCTTACCTACCTACCAAATTTCATCAAAATCGGTTCAGTGGTTTAGGCGTAAATGCATAACAAAAGGGAATTCATCCTCAAATATTACAACTGAAAACAACTTCTGAACAAACCAGCTGTGGAATCTGGAACGCCCTGCAGTGCGTCTATTCCCATACTAGAAGATTTGTACAGGGGGGTCAGCAACACGAGTGCGACGCCCCTATTGTTGCACACGTCCATAAGCCACGGTAACCACTTTCCATTAGGTGGGCCATGTGTTTTTCTGCCACCTGAGTGGCATGAAAAACTTCGCTTTGTGTCGCATGTCAAGTACGGATTAGATAAATAAATATACAATATGAAGTACGTATAATCTAGTTGCACCCGTGCCAAGCCAGAGAATGAGTCGTTAGTCTAGTAATATAACTATGCAGTTGTAAAGCCAAGGTTCTTCAAACCTTGACCTGAGATACCATAACGCTGGTATCATTCGTGCTGCACACGATCCACTAGTTTAACTACAAAGGGTTGTTTGTTTATAATAGGACACTAATGACGCGTTATTTCAAACTATCAAACGACTGAGGAATTGTACTTAGCGGTAATACTAGGTCGGTATGTAAATATGACACGTGATATAGATACCTGAAGTAGCTGAGTAAGCTGAAGTGGCAGTGGGCTGGCCACATCTGCCGAAGGACCGATGACCGTTGGAGCAAACGAGTCCTAGAGTGGAGACCGCGCGTAGGAAAACGGAAGGTGGGACATCCCCTAGCCAGGTGGACCGACGACCTGCGAAAAGTGGCTGGGACGGACTGGATGTGGAAGGCGGAGGATCGGCAAACGTGGCGCACATTGGGAGAGGCCTATGTCCAGCAGTGGACTGCAGTAGGCTAATTGATTGATTGATTGATAGATACCTGAAGATATAGACGGAAAGAAGATAAGAACACTTTTCCCTCAGACTAAAAGAATAACAACTTTTTCATAAACTTGTATGAAAAGGTGTAAACTTAACTCCTTTGCCGACCACATTAATAGTCAAAGGCCGACTGTACCTACTTCACGTTTCTTCTCATGTATCCTTACCTGTCCTTACAGAGGTCAGATTCATAACGTACGATTTCAATTCGATTAGAAAGAAAAACGTAAAAAATACTTATATGTTTTAGATTCTCAAACAAAACCTAGATTTAGTATGATGGTACGGAACCCTTCGTGTACGAGCCCGACTCGCACTTGATTGGTGCTTTTTTTTTAAATTTCGCTTCGACATACCTAAATACTTCGTTGTAGGTACTCCAGAAATTGATAGAACAGAAAAATGTACTTTTAACATACAAGCATACAACAAAACCTATTTAGTTACAAAAGTTCACAATGTCAAATCGAAATTAACTATACAATGTAAATCATCATGTAGTATTACCACAGAATAAGTAATAGTACTGGTATTACTCAGTTTAAATGTAACTGACGTCATAACAACAAAAAAATAATTCATATTTACTACAATGTTGCAATCAAAACTCAGATCTTTCACGTTAAAATAAAGTTTATAGTTGATTGTCACGTTAAGTCTAAATATAGCTTAAGTAGACTCTTATCAGACTTTATCATACTTTTGTATGAAGGTTATAATACTCAATAGACATAACTAGAATAATGATTGAACTTGTCGCTGTGTAAAATGACATAAGAACTAATGCTCGCTCTTCCGGGACGGTTCAGCCAAATACCAGCTAGAAGCACTTGAGTTGATAGAGAAACAAGTCAAAGGCTCATCAAGTCATCAACAACGATACTCTAGTTGAGAATACGCTTCAGCAGCCCAATTCTGCACTGCAATTCACTATGCGAGCACAACGATGCGAGTCGCAAGTGTCGCAACGTTGTGCTACGATAGAGATTGTCATTGGTCGGATTGGGTCACGACACTGGAGATCGACCAATGACAATCGCTATCGAGCACAACGTTGCGACTCGCATCGTTGTGCTTGCTTAGTGAATTGCACAGCTGTAAGCGCACAATGATGAGCACAACGTTCCGATAACCTTGATATAGATTGTCATTGGTCGATCTCCAGTGACGTCACCCAGTTCGACCAATGACTATCAAGGTTATCGCAACGTTGTGCGCTTACAGAATTGGGCTCCTGAGCTTAGAACATCAGCGAAGAGTTGCTTGTCTCTCGGTGTTTTATCGGATGTTCTCTAACTCTTACACGAAACTAAGCCAATCGTGATTTTTTTAAATATATCGTCTGAAGATAACATAAATTCTTTTTAACAAAAAAGTTTAACCGACTTCAAGAAACGAAAAAGAAGCACTGAAAAGCGAAAAATAACTTAATTTACAGACTTACTGATTTATTAGAAGTCGGTACCTAGCCCAAGAGAGGCCATATTTCAATTGATTGCATCACAGTAGTTCAGACACAACAAACAAAGTTGGCTGGCACCGACTTCTAATAAATCAGTAAGTCTGTAAATTAAGTTATTTTTCGCTTTTCAGTGCTTCTTTTTCGTTTCTTGAAGTCGGTTAAACTTTTTTGTTAAAAAGAATTTATTTTTCTCTTTTTAGTGAGTTTGTACAGTCTCACGACAGTACATCGCATGTATAGTGACCTGACTGTACATGCGCTGCTGACGCTGCACTATAGATCGAACCGGCCACGCTAAAAAAAAATATTAAAGCATTATTCAAAAAGAATTTTTAAAATCAATGCATTGCACCGGAAATATAGCTGAATATTCTAAACACTTTTGCGTACCCGTTCAAAGGACTCAGGCGTGATGTTATGATGTGTAATGGCAGAAACATTGCAATACTATGCCATTGCAGCAATCGCGGCTGATTTCCTGGTACTTTTTGAAGAGTTCCTTGGTCTAATCTCGGAAACCCATCATCAGATCTTTACGAAATTTAAATGGGACCACTTCGGAATAATCTACTTACGAACAGAAAAAGAATTTTCAAAATCCGTCTAGAATTGGCTTCACAATCGCGTAACAAACATACAAAAAAAATAAAATAAAAAATTGGGTACGAATTGAGAACCTCCTTTTTTGAAGTCGGTTAAAAAATAATCTTCAATGTGCTATGTCCTGCAAATTCTGAGGGTGACTGTACCTATTTAAAAAATAATGAAGTTGAGTTGGATACCCGAAGATCTTCGTGCGATCCTATAAAATAAAATGCCTTCCCTCATCATCATCATCATCATCATTCTCTGAGCCTTTTAACCAACGCAGTTAGGGTCGGCTTTCCGGTCTAACTATGATTCGGCTGAACTTCGATATTTTCCGTGAAGCGACTGCCATCTGACCTCCACAATCAATCAGCGATATCGAAGTTCTGCAGCTAGACTGCTCGGGTTTTTTGGGCTCCAACTACACGTAATGGCTGCTATAGATTCGAGACGTACCTCGAAGAGCACGTTAAGCCGTCTGTCCTAGTAGAGGCAAAGGATGTAGGTATCTTTTCCTAGTGCCCTTTATCTTTTTCTGGCTAAAGTGCGAGAGTAATCTATCGTTGCACCTATTTTTACCTTTTTTAAAATTAAATTACAAAGAAATTAAAGTGCACTTACGTGATCAGTATTTACTTCACTTCTTATTAGTTCACTTTACTCGATATCCTTACTATCAATGTTTTGTAATGAGTATGTTTTTACGCATTTACTAGTCCAATCATTTTGCCCAATAGAATCCTTTTTAAAGTGATATTATATAAATTCCAAATACTTAAATGACAACAATCTGTAGGTGTTCACGATTCACTATAGGTGCGTTAATTGACTTATTTAAATAAAAATTCTTGTGCCCACGGAACGTGTTTCTCACAATTGTTGTCTCTCATCTTAATTTTAATATTCATTCATAATTGTATCGTACCTTTGAACCTATAATATGTTCATCTACAACTCGTTTCACCTATTCAAATATTTGGTATTCATTAATATTATATGTATATAACTGTGTGACACTGGCTCACCTTCGAATCAGACAGCATTAGGTACAGTAGGTTCAAGATGGGAAGGACGAAGGAGCCATCTTGAATCAAGTCAAACCCGTAGTCAAACAATCAAGGGATTAGGCAGCGTCGGCAAAGAAAGCTCTCAAGAAAGCCTTCTACTCACTGAATCTGGTCGAAACATTGTCTTCAAGAAAGACACTGAAACGTAGAATGTTATGAGATGACTAAATTATTTATTAATTTCCAACCGTTGTTTCATTATTTACTTCAAAAATAAATTGATTAAACTCCCCATTTCGTGAAGGGCGGACACAATACTATTTACCTACCTGAGTTTTATTTTCCAATTCCAAACTAACCTAGATTCTCGTTCACAGGGGGCTGGTTATTTAAAAAGGGCAGACACAGACCGGCTACATGAGATATTCTTGAAGTACGCAACCGCCGAGAAGAACGGAGAGAAATGCATCACTAGTGAAGATTTTGTTCGAAAGTTCCTTGGATTATTCAGCGAAGGTCAGTATATTCTATTAATCTCTATTAAGACAGTCAAATCTTACAGTAATTTGTGGATGAGGCCTCACTAAGTCTTTTAGGTCAAGTCATCCTCACCTGCAGGCCGATGAGTATACCTGCTGATTAATGGACGAGGCGCAGGATTTCCTTTAAGAATTACGACATCAGACAGTCGTCAATCCTATGAAAGTCCTATAGCCCAAAAGAAGAAAGGAAATTGGTAAATTCTTACAGCAATGTTGATATAACACCACATTGACACTTGAACCCTCTCACTACTAGGTAACAGGTATCATTACAACTTCTTAATCACTTCCAACTGACTACTTCCTTCGTAGAAGTGAACGTCAAGAATCAGATCTCCTATCTCCCCTATCTTGCCGAGTGTTCTCATTATCGTGCCCTCAGTCGACAGTTAAAATTAGAACAAAATTGCAGTGTTCCCTCCATCGCCCCACTGACTGCACTTATTTTATTGAGATTTCTTCCTTGCAATACCTAAAAAGTTTTGCATTGACGAGTTTCCGGTTTTTTTGGTTGGAGATGTGTGCCAGACCAGATCCACCGCTCCGAAAGAATATAGAGACAACAGAATCGAATCCATTAATCCCCCCAATCAGAGAAATAAACCCAGAAACCTAATGCCCGGCCAGTCTTGCTTCAGCAGAACATAAGCAACAATACCTCCCCTAAAGAAGCTGATTTATTTCCGTTGACTGGGGAAGTAACCCAACCTCTTAATGTTGTCAGCCTTTTCCTGCACAAACTTTTTTGGCAGTTCTTACAGGACCTCCAAGGTCGAGAGAACGTTATGACTTCAACCGCACTTTAAAAAATTAACTACCAGATAGTATCAATATTTTGACTTAATGCAGGTATCATGAACGAATGCGTGTACGCACGTGACCAGCGAATGCATCAATGATATGATAACTTTAATAACATAATTTGATAACACTTTCACGTTACGCTAGACTTATCATTGATGTTCGTAGTTCGTCGATAACCATAAGAATTGGTTATCCGAGTAGATAGTCTTTACTAATACTACCTATCCTTGGGCGCACAATCGCGTTTGGTGGCAGAAATTGTTGATTGGCGCCGTTTCGATTTTATCTCATTAAAGTAACGTGCAGGCAATAATTTCAAATTAGTTGTACGTTGACCATACCGACATGAATTACCATAATCACAAAGACCTTGATTATTCTACTGTTCATTTAATAGTACTACCACAGATTACCTAATAGTTACTACTTAGTAATTAGAATGATCTAGTGAATTGTGGTCGACTGCGAATTGGGCTCGATCACGGAGGACAGAATATGATCATTTCCTTCTCCATGGGCTCGACCGTTTATGTTTATTTTTTTGTATGGGCTTTGAATCACTACCTTCTCGAGGCAAGTGGTTCGAGACTTCATAACTTTGTCGGATAATAAGAACAGAAAGGTTGTACCCGCGCACGAGTTTCCTTATAATCTCGGGTTCTTTAAGATCTGCTGGACTAGCTTTTTATTATTGACTGAATATTAAAAAATCCTATAGTTCTGTCAATCCAATCAATGAAATTAGCCTATGGTAGTCCACTGCTGGATATACACCACTCCCAATGTTGGGAGGCTTTGACCTGTTTACACGCTGGCCACACGAGTTCGTGCAGGGTTTTATTTCGAGTGTTCCTTCTCTCGCAGTGATATCGTCGTCTGGGTATTTTTCCATAAGTCCCCTCTTACGACACTCTTCGGATGAGATGGGGTGGTGATACTTGTATTATTTCACCGTCACCACCTGGTTCTGTACCTACACAGAGATGACCGATTTAATGATACTTATTCCCGTAAGTAATTTCAGTTGCTAACCTTAGGTTTACAAGTAAAAAGAACTGTTTCACCAGCTCATGCATGAACAGCACTCGCCACAAAAGACTACAATATAAATAAAATAATTTCCAGATGACTACAACAAGCAATCTGTCGAGCTCATCGCGGGCATCGCGGACATGGACAAAGATGGCTTCATCTCGTTCTCGGAGTTCCAGGCTTTCGAGGGGCTGTTGTGCGTCCCTGATGCACTGTACAAGACCGCCTTCCAGTTGTTCGATACCAACGGCAATGGACTGGTGGCTTTCGGTAAGTCATAGTCTTAATTTTCCAGCATCAATAAACCTCTCGTGATCCCGTTACAAGAATCCTATAGTGAGTATATCAGCTATCTTACCTCTCCGCTTTTCCTTTTAATATTTTCCTTTACCTCTTTTCCCTCTTCCTTCCTCTCTACAGGTGACTGGCAACACATTAGCGACTGGTATTACTGGAGTTGCAAACCATAAACAGACGTCCAGCTAACCGTATTGGACAAATATCTGCGTCATTTGGTAAGAATTGTATACCTCTGAATCTATCGGCGGTGGTAATTTACCTATAGCTCTGTGAAGGTTACAATGCAATCATGAAGACAAGTTGTCCATTCATCAGATATTACCCTAGGCAGAAAGTTTTGAGGTGTCAAATCTTGTTCCAAATGAACTGATTATTATTATTTGAAATATCTAAAACTCATCAGGATACCTCGTTAGTTCATTGGAGATTTCTGACTGCTCTGATTTATAAGTTGTGTGTTCTTGGCACGCCGATATTGAATTAGTTGATGATTAGTTTAATAATCAGTAATAGCCGCTTGATCATTATTCAACGTATAAGATCGTCCAACCTAGTCGTTGACAATAAAACTACGATTAAAAAATTATGATTACGATTTTCTGCGAATTTCCAGACGAGTTCGCCGAGGTTATGCGTAAAACAGCTTTACACAAGAAACTGCCTTTTAACATGGAGAGTACCTTCGTCCGACTGTACTTCGGTAAGGACAAGAAGCGCCTGGTAACATACCCGGAGTTCAGTCAGTTCCTCCACGACTTCCACGAGGAGTACGGAGTGGAGGCCTTCAAGAAATGTGATAAAGACGGCTCTGGGTTTATCAGTGCGGGGGATTTTAAGGATATTATGCTGTCGGTGAAGAAGCATTTGCTGACGAAGGAGTTGATGACGAAAGTTATCGATGTAAGTGTTCTCAGTAATAATCTTCTATTCTTTCTGGAACATATTTCATAGCTCCGTCTAGACTAGATGAGACTAAGGCCCGTATTCTAGAACAACACTCAGTTCTGAGTCTCCATTTATCTGAGGACAGATTGTATAGACAGATTGGCAGAAGATTCAGAACTGAGTACAATTCTAGAATACGGGCCAAATAATAGCGTGTAATGTGTGTTCTAGAAAGCGGATAAACACACATGTACATTTTTTGTAAATACATTCACATTATTTTAGTCATACTGTGCCCGAAAACTTCTAGACTTCAAGACAGTTTCCATACATATTCACGCCTGTATATCCCAAAGGGGTAGCCAGAGGTATATTAACACCCACATTTGTACCCCACATAAATTAAAAGCATTTAATGTTTTTTTCAGGCTTCTGGCTTCCAAGGCGAGCGCAAAATCAGTTTCCCATACTACATGGCCTTCAATTCCCTACTAAACAACATGGAGCTGATCAAACGAGTGTACCTCAACGCCACGAACGGGCATCGAACCAGCGAAGTGACGAAGGAAGAGTTCTTGCATTCCGCTCAAATGATGTCGCAGATCACACCACTTGAAGTGGATATTTTGTTCACTTTGTGCGATACGATACATCATACGAATGGGTGAGTAGATTTGATTGTTCGCAGCTATTTTTTTATATGTTACGAGTATTGTTAGAAGTCGGAATGATTGAATGAAATTTTAAAGCAATAAGCGTTCCAAATTCTCGTGCGAAACCATCTTAGGGCGACGGTGGGAGCCATTTACCTATCCATCTATCGAAGTTGGAGTAAATCTCGATTTACTTAGAAGATATTTGGCTAGGTCTACTCAATGCTGACTAAGAAATGTTAGAAGTGGAATGAAAAACGCGCTTTTTTTGTACAGTATCACAAGTAACCGGACGCATCTCCTCCAATCTCTACCCAGCCCCAAAAGTTTTAATAATACTAAGTTTACCCTGGTAAACCTAGGTTGTCCGAACAAATCCGAATATCCGACACAAACAGAGATCAAAGAGATAACTGTTTGACCGGACCCCGGATAAGAACATAAACAAAAAAATTATTATGCCATTAATTTCAGTTCAAACACTATCTCAAAACAATGGGTGTCATAGGTTTGACCTGTTTTATTTACTTATGCGGTATGCATTTTAAGTATTTGTACACTTCTTGAAATGAAAAAAACCAGTCAAGTATGAGTCGGACTCGCGCAACGAGGTTTCATTAAGCTACATTAACCGCAATATATTTTGATTGCGTTGACATAAAAGTTTGTTTTTCTTTTCACAATTTCAAAATGCTATACATATACAGGGTGGAAAAACAAGTCGGGTCCTCTGAAATCCTTAAGTTGGCTCATTTCACAATCGCTAGGTCCAAGATACGTGTCCTGAGGTATAACAGCTATACGTAAAAACCGGCATTACCCACGTGTGCTCTGACCTCCGCCGACACTCAATGTCATACTGTAAATAAAAAATGTAAAGATTACACACACTCGCTAAACGTTATCCGGCCTAATCTATTTCTGTTTTACACTACGCTAACACGTGCTTTGTTGGAAGTCTATTCAATCGAGGTGAATGTCCGGTTGTATCCGGTTATTTGGCGATTTATTTTTATTTGTGGTGCTTTGCCAATTTTTGTTGGTATGTGATAGGATCTGGTTTTAACTAGATTCTAGATAACAGACTTTGCTCGCGGTGCGATTTATTTTTGCAACTAGCTGTTGCTTCCGACTCCGCCTGGCAACAAGCTATAGGAATTTATGATTGGGATATACGGTTCCTCCGATGCAAGGAAAAATCCTTTGCCCGATCAAAAGTACTTTTAACCGCAAGCTCTGGTTGAATCTGGTGATAGCACTTACGATCAAAGTTTGACTAACTGATTTGAGTGGATAGGTTAGGTTAGAAGGTCTTGTCTGTCTTGTCCAAATCCGTAGTTAAGACTGATAAAGCGGACTCCAGACTCCGAGCTGAAACGCTTCGGATGCGACTGAGTATTAACGCTAGGATGAAGAAGAAGAGGTTAGGTTAGAAGGTTAAGGCGGTATCGTAGAATACTGGTATTTTTGCTTATCTCATACAATTTTTTTTAAATAGCGTATTTGTGTTCTAATTATAGTATTATTACATTGCCTGCATCAGTGGGGAGGACAGTTTTGTCGACCAGTGTCTATGGACTTCGAGTTCCAGCAGTAGAAAGTGGGTTTTTTTAGAATGCGTGTGATTTTTTTTAAATCCCTATATGGAATAGGCTTGTTTCGAAGCCCTTTAAAATAAAATATGGACGATCTTTTTGTTAAATACTATTAAGAATTTTAATTTTTATTAACCCTGCATAATTTGATACCCGTGCAGCCGTATTAACTTTCAGAATAACTCAAAAGTTTGATTCGTTTTCGGTGTTAGATTTAAGGTGATTACATACGCAAATGACTTTGACCATACAAATGCTCAAGGTCATTCGCTCATATTTGAACCGCATAAATCAGTAAAACCAGGCAACGATTACTAACTAAGAAGGTCACGTCATGCTAATACCCTTATTTAACATATATTTTGTGAAAGTTTAGATTATTTGGATACATTATTGTAGATAATATTTGATTTCATAAGAAAGAGTAGAGTGATGTTCAGAGCCTCTTTTCAAATATTTTCTCGTTTTTTATTTAATTTATGAAAAGGAGAAGTTATTCTGTATATCCTGTAGTATGCAGGCATGTGAATTCCAGATCTGTAGGTTTTATAGTTAATAAGAAAAACGGTTTCGAAAATACCGATTTTTCGATGCTGACCTGATTCGGGGCCTTAAAAAAATATTTTACCCATGTAATATGGGTCGAGTTTATTGCCGTCAAACGGGCACTTTGTCATGTGATGTATGTTTACTATCGGATGGAGAACAGCCCTATCGACTCGTCTCCTTTTACGACACCCACGGAAAGAGATGGGTGGCCTTATTTTACTCCATCGAGAACCATGGACAATGTAACTAAATCTTGCTTTTTTTTTTAAATTTCAGTCGAATCATCTACAAAGATTTAATTTCAATCACTCCCGAGCAGTACTTCAAGCACGTGAAACGTTACGTCACAGAAATTAAAGCAGTTTCGGTAAGTATAGTCATCTCTTTCGCGCACATATAACGGTTGGACTGTACTAACCTAAGGCTTTTGCTGAAGCGGCCTTCGTATAGTATGTTTAGTGTATTTTAGAATTTTTAGAACTGCGCAGACGGATTGGATATCAAAACGGTGGATGTGTATGTCTTATTTGGTTAGTTTTGAATAAGATAGTTATAATATTTCTGTCCTGAATCCGAAAACTGTACTAAATTTCATCAAAATCGGTTCAGTGGTTTAGGAACGAAAGCATTTATAATACCTAATGGTATGAATAGGTGTAATTAATATAATGTTCAGCCTATGCCCACGACTCTGCCCGTAGATTTCAGTTATCGCGAACTTTTCATAAGATTGTGATCAAATAAACGGAAGAATTTAATTCTGACCAAGATCTTTCAAACAAGAAAAACCGCATCAAAATCCGTTCTGTAGTTTTTGCGCCTAAACCGGCAAGAATTCGAAAAACAAAAATATTTATGTTTTAAGAATCGTATTTTTTTTTAAATATCTCCAATGTAGACAATCTCGACCACTACAATTATGTAATAGTATACAAGAATACTGTTGTATGCGATCCACCATTTTGAATCCATGTCTGCTAGCTTAAGAGTGTTATTTAGTTTGGAAACATCACTAACTGAAAGGTATATATTTCTCTTTCTTCATGCAAATGCAAAGGAGGAGGTAAATATGATAGAGAGTTATCGAATTGTTCACATATTGGGACGCATCATGGTAAGTAAGGGGCACCAAGTTTATGATGTTTCTGTCCTTTTCGTTTATTGTAACAGTGAGTTTTTGGTAGACTAGCCTAAAGGCTCCTCTACACGTAGACAGATTTTTTTCAGTGAATTTTACCGTTGGACGCGTCCGCCGACGTGTGGACGGGATGGTTTTTTTCATCTGTGGCAGGTATTTAATGTTAAATATCTACCACAAACGAGCAAGTCACCCCGTCTGCACGTCGGCGGACGCGTCCGCCGATGTCATCTGCGGATGAATCTGTCTACGTGTATAAAAGCCATAACTGTAGTTTGAAGAGCAAACGCTTCTCAGTGTGTTTGTGTAGAAAGTTCATAAGAGATTAGTGATAGCTATATGTGTTATTAGTAATGAAAAGAAGGTTAAACGGCTACATTCTGTCATCGCACCACTCGCCACTGGCAGATAATGTTTCAGTAGTCTGGCATTTTCAAGCAAAGGGGAGACAAAACCACCATGAAATTATTGAAAAATGGAGGGTTTTGTCTCCCTCGTTCAGAGGAGACAAAGGCTATCAACATTCTTGTTGGATTGCCATCATGGTGTAGTAATAGGTTTCACGGCGGTGCCACTACTCACGGAAAGGGCCCGAGCATTAGTATCTCTTCGGGAAGGCTGGGCAAACAAAATATGACACGATATTCCATAGACTCGACAGAAAAACATCCGTGTCATCCCGAGGGATGCAGAACGGAACTACCGGGGGAGACACGACTCCTCTGGCGACGGAGTCGCGTCATTCATCCTCACATGTTGCAACCTGAAACGATGTGTATAGTAAAGTATGAAAGGAGCTTTATTCCACGGACACTCAGGTTGTGGAATGATCTCCTTGCGGTGGTTTCCCCAAGCGACTACAAGGGCTAGGAGGAGGCTAGAAGGACTTTGGGCTTCTTCAAGGGCATTAGAAGGTCGGCAGCACGAATGTGACGTCCCTAGTGTTGCATACGTCTATAGGACACTGTACGCTACCGTGTACCTACGAGTATAATACTCGTACTTTCGCTACATGCACATACTTTTTTATTTAGAGGTTCAACATTTGTATCTAAATTAAAAAAAGAATCGCATTTATATTTTTGAAATTCTGGCTAAACGCTACCAAAAAGTCATTGCTATAATTTTAATCAAACTATTATGTATGTGTATTGGTATTTATCATCACCACATATTTACATAACTATTTACATTGTATATTAGCTTGCTAATTTAACCCGACCATGCTAATTTTATCTTACAATAGCTAATAATGACATACATGAATACGTTCGGAAACCTGTTTTTAATCTGTGAACTTTAAATATAAAAAAACATTATGCAAAGTAGGTACTAAGTGGTTACAAGTGACGCTTTGCTGAGCAGAATTTTGCAATCTTTGTTTGATCTCAAAAGTCTGCTTACTGTACAGTCAGCATTCGATCTTGACGAACAAAGTACTCAAAATTATCTAAATACCTTGGTTTTCCCCCATTCCTGTTGACTGATTGTTCTGATATTTGGTACACACCTTTAGTTCGGACGATAATACAATTGAAATCGGTAAAACATTTTGATTTGCTCTTAGTACCTTGGTATTAAGATCATTTTGAGACTTTGCAGTCAAGATCGATCTGCTCGATGTCGAGATGCTGACTGTACACATTTTTTAAATATTCATAAAGAACATTTTAACATCTTTCTATGTAAATACCATTAATAGAAGCAGGGTGTACTTGAAATTGGTGTAATTTTCTCACAACGGGTAGTAGCATTTTTTCAAACTTATTGCATTTTAGTGGTGTTGCCAGTATTATTTGGTTTACTTATTTTCCTCCAGTAACCCAAACGTGTAAAGCCTCCCCACACCGGCTTATTCACTAATTCACAATGCGAAACTTACTGAGATATCGAATTATACCCGTATTGAGATAATTTTAAAGCATTTAGTATGCTAAACTAAACAAATTATTTTAAATTGGAAAAAGCGAAATCAATACTCGGGCAGGACTCGAACCCGCGATCTTTCCCTTACAGGGGGAATGCTCTGACCACTGAGCCACCGAGCTTCGCCCGAGATTGATCCAAATTTTCCAATACATCCATCTTAGGGCGATGGTGGGAGCAATCTACCGATATTCGTACGAACTATCGGAATCAATGAATGATGTTGCAATCATTTTTAAACATTGATTTTTGATAACTCCGCCCAACCAATTGAGATAATTTTAAAGCATTTAGTATGCTAAACTAAACAAATTATTTTAAATTGGAAAAAGCGAAATCAATACTCGGACAGGACTTTAAAATATACCCGTATTGTTAAAATTACCCAACTTCAAAAGGTACTTATTTTGATCAATTTCTAATGTAATATAAATTTCATGCCAGTGAACATGGTACATTTTAGCACTGTGTTTGTTGCAGAGTCCGGAAGAAAGAAGCGTGTTCATTCAGATATTGGAGAGCACATACAGATTTACACTCGGGTCTATCGCTGGTGGTAAGTAATACATTAGGCACTTTATATTATGTAGTCTAAAAATATATACGGTAAACTGAAATGTTACAAGCAGTATTTCAAGAATTACCTGTGTTAAAACGCTTAAATTAAGTGTATTTGGGGCTCCACTAAGGTTTTCTAAGCCCATGCCAACCTCAGCTGCAGGTCTTAAATACCTGCTAATTAACGGAGGAGGCGCTGGCGCATGCTTTCCCCTTGGATTTGGAAGGTCACACGGTAGTCGCTCCCTTAATAGCAGTATATACCAAATCTAAATAAGCAGGCAGAGTTTTCTGACCTCGAGCCCCGCCGTAAAGGCTTCGAAAGAAATTGGAAACAATGCTATGATGATGAAGATTATTCTTACTCACATAAGTCCCTTACATAAAGATTCCTTATATACTGTTCCATACTATCATTTAACCAGAGTATTTATTATATTGATCGATGTCACTTTGTGGAACACGATACATATTGCTACACATATTGAATTTATTGTATTTTTCTAAGATATTTTATTTCTTAACCTTAAGCATTCTCAAAGAATAAAAGTGTCTATTTAATATCATTTCAAAAACAAAAATAACAAGGTTAGTTTGTAAGGTAAGGTAAGGTAAGATTTTGTTTTGTAATTTTGTAATTTTGTAGATTTTTCAAAATTATTTTCAATAATCTAAACTCACCAACCTCTATTCATTCAGCCGTCGGAGCCTCAGCGGTCTACCCAATCGACTTAGTCAAGACTCGCATGCAGAACCAACGCACAGGCTCCTTCATCGGCGAAGTGGCGTACAGGAACTCCTGGGACTGCTTCAAGAAGGTCATCCGACACGAAGGGTTCTTCGGCCTGTACCGAGGATTGGTGCCACAGTTAATTGGGGTGGCTCCTGAAAAGGCTATTAAATTGACGGTGAGTACTGAAAATGATGATGTTCTTTTTATACTACTTAGGTCGCAGGCAAGGACACGGCCCACCTGATGGAAAGTGGTTACCGTGGCCTATGGGCGAGTGCAACACCAGGGGAGTCACACTCGTGCTGCCGATCCTGTAAGAACAGAGAGATTCTGTGCCGTAGCAGCGCAGTAGATAGTAGGACAAAGCCTTAGGCCTTATCAGGCTTTCCCACTGATAGCACAAAACCTCGACAGTGAGCTCTGGCTACCCTACTCACCGCCATTACAAGACGAGGTTATTAAGCCACGGTTTTCTGTAAGGTGGAGGTATTCCCCCAGTCGGACTGCTCGATTGAGACAGATATACCGTCGTGTCCTACCTCCTACTAAAATTCGAGTAAAATCGAGAAAGAATATTATATTATATAGCTGAAGAGTTTGTTTGTTTGTTTGGTTGAACGCGCTAATTTCAGGAACTACTCAAATCGATTCTTGGTCTGTCGGAAGACGCTCGTTGGCTCAATAGTCAGAGCATTTCCTCTGTAAGGAAATGATTGCGGGTTTGAGTCCCGCCTGAACTGTATTCTCTTTTAAGCTATTGCATAGCTTCTATCGCGGGCCTTGAGCGTGGAGACCGAATCCAGAAATTCCGTAACGAAAAATGGTAACACCCGCAAATCCGAGCTCGCACGAATCGAGCCGAGCTGCTCCGAATGCTATGCAATAGCTTTACCGCGGCAGTCCCCGAGTGCCACAATTCAAAGTCAAGGTCAAGGTCAGGTCAGGTCAGGTCCAAATCTAAGCTGACACTCCGAGCTCGCACGAATCAAGCCGATTTCGGAGCAGCTCGGCTCGATTCGTGCGAGCTCGGAGTCATAGTATAAATAGAGTCGGAGTGGGGGGATAATTGCATAAGTTGATAAAAAATGCTATGCAATAGCTTTACCGCGGCAGTCCCCGAGTGCGTCTTTTTTTCTATCTTAATCGATTTCAATAGTTGGCATACTAAATGCTATAGTGGAGTAGTAGGTACCATAAATGTCAACAAATCTGGCAAATTCCCATATATTAAAAAACAAGTACAAAGAATCCTTAGTCCGATTCTTTTGTGATTCTTGTGTTTAGTATTGTAATAAAGTTTGTGCTTACAGGTAAATGACCTCGTTCGTGACAAGTTCACAGACAAGAAAGGCAACATATCGCTGTATGCTGAAATATTGGCCGGTGCTTGTGTAAGTATATTTAGGTTACCTATATCATTTCTTAACTGGTACCGGCTTATTGGTATTAGCTTTTAGCACATACCGACACCTTAGCTCTAAAAGATTAAGATATAAAATAATAAACTAAAATTGAAAAATACCCAATTGGCGAAGATTACAAATAATAATCATACCTCAATTTAAAGATGCATAGTTTGTAAAGTTAGTCATATTGAATAAAGCACTTGTACCATTCCACAATTATCTATTACATATTTTGAACCTTACCGGTTTCACCTTACGGCATTCTCAAAGGTTTACAGTGGTTGTAAACCAATTAAACCATTGTAAACCTTTGAGAATGCCGTAAGGCCGAAAGGCGAAACCGGTAAGGTTCAAAATAATACAAAATTGTGGAAAAGTACAAGTGCTTTATTCAATATGTGTAGCAAGTTCCACCAAGCGCCATCAATCTCCAGTATAAACAAAAAAAAATTGTTAGTGCTCAGCCACTTCTGCCAACTAAGGAGAGAGGGTCATCAGAGAGAGGTATTACACCAAGAATCTTTGAAAACTCGATGATTCATCAAGTCTTTGCAACCAGCAGTGCATTCCACAATCGAACAGCTTACACTGAAAAAAACTAAAAAAAAGTAATATTGTGGAATGCGCCGTGCAAAGCTTATTTCCTACTGTCACACGTCTAAAGTATATCTACCATCTTTTCAGGCTGGTGGTTCCCAAGTAGTATTCACAAATCCGTTAGAAATCGTCAAAATCCGTCTGCAAGTGGCGGGAGAAATCGCTACTGGCAAGAAAGTGCGGGCGTGGTCCGTAGTGAAAGATCTAGGACTGTTTGGACTGTACAAGGGCGCTAAGGCGTGTCTGCTAAGGGACGTGCCCTTCAGTGCGATTTACTTCCCGGCTTATGCTCATGTTAAGGTATGTATTTTAGATTGTAACTGTCAATGGCTAATTATATTTTCATAACATAACACATTTAAAAAGAACTTAGGGATTACAATCTCACAGTGCGAGATCCCGCAATCCAGCGATATCCCGAATAATTTTAGGCCCTGCGGAATCTCGCAATATCTCTCGGATCCGCAAGTCGGTGCCAATTTATAAAAATTCCCGCCTTAAGCAACGCGTTTTAATAATTATAAACGAATAACACAAAATACTAAACTTCTTGATTGTACACCAAGAATATGACACATAATGAGAAATACAATACATGGTATGGTATGGGTTGCGGGATTGCAATCCCTAACCACACTATACAAGAGGTATATTTGGTAAAAATAAAATAAAAATGATAACCTACATACATTATTCCTATCACCTGTACATAATTCCCAATTTAAATGTCTCTTTATAAAGTCTATGTTGTGCGTGTGCCTATTCCAAGCAAATACATACTACCCCCAAATGCGAAAAATATTCCAAGTTTTTTTAAAAGTTTGAATCCATTTTGAATGATACATACAGAGACACATACAATCACGCCTCTATCGCCGAAGGTTAGTCAGAGGTGAAAGATTCGATTACTTATTTTCTTTTCACAATTTTTTCCTTTTTTGAGCACTTCATGGGAAGGTATCTGGCAACACTGACCTAAATATATTTTTAGGCTAAATTCGCTGACGAGAACGGCTACAATCATCCACTCACGCTGTTAGCGGCCGGTGCCATCGCGGGTATTCCTGCTGCGTCGCTTGTCACACCTGCTGACGTCATCAAGACCAGGTTACAGGTAATATTGATATGACTATGTTCTTCTTTGTTAATGAATATTGATATGACTATGTTCTTTGTTAATGAATATTGATAAGACTATGTTCTTCATTGTTAATGAATATTGATATGACTCTGTTCTTTGTTAATGAATATTGATAAGACTATGTTCTTCTTTGTTAGCCTTTATTAATAATTAAAGAATGTTAATAAATTAGGAAACACCCTGAACTTGTTCTATTTAACATAAGTCCATCCTTCTATAGTCGCTTTTTCTCTATTAGGTTTGAGTCGGTTCTCTGACTGTACTAACGACTAAATTAATTCGAATTATAACTGTACAGGCAGCACCTGGGGATATGGGGCGTTCTCAAGTCATCATTTTGAATTCTTAAAATTGCAAATAAGTAAAGTACCTACTCAATATGGCAAGAACTTGATTAAGATAGAAAAAAGCGTATACAACTCAGGCGGGGCTCGAACCCGCGATCTTTCCCTTACGAAGCGAATACTCTGACCACTGAGCCACCGAAAGATCGCGGGTTTGCGTCGCGTAAGTAAATAATAACAAATATATTGCGATAGAATCTATCAAAAAGTGGTTTTATTTCAATGAGTGATATTCGCATAATCTTCAAAAAATATCAGCTTCTTTCTATGTTAAGGTTCAACCCCACCAAACGGACGGCATCGGAACGGATTTTGACGAACGGACGTGCGTCATGCCGCCGCACGTCGCTGTCAAGCTGTTGTGCGTGACTTGGTAATATAAACTTTAAATGCTGTGGCATAAGATTTATTTTGTTTAAAGATTGTAAAATCCGGGCCGATGCCGTCCGTTTGGTGGGGTTGGACCTGCGATTTGAATAGTTAGCATTTTCAATATCGAGGAGCGGACCCCAGACTCCGAGCTGAAAGGTTCGGATGCGACTGGGAATTAACGCTAAGAGGAAGAAGCATTTTCAATGGCAAGAACTTACCTTTACGTTTCGTTCCAGGTGGTAGCCAGATCAGGTCAAACGACATACAACGGTGTGATAGACGCCACTAAGAAGATATACATGGAAGAGGGCGCTAGAGCTTTCTGGAAGGGAGCACTTGGTAAGACTTACATCATACACTCCAGATATACTCGTATTATTAATTGCAGACCATCCTCCGGTCTCTTCTAGCACGTCATATAATGCGAGTAAGGTATATGATTGTTCTCCATCCGATATTAAACATACAGTAACCGTAATGTCAGTCTCTGAAAAGTACCAGTTTATGGCAATAGGTTCAGTTTCTATTACGTTGGACCAATAGAAACTTTTCCTACCTCCTTCCGATGGCTCCATCAACCATCTTTAATGGGCTGAATCTTTAGAGATGTGCGACCTACTGGTTTTTTTCTTGATTCTCTACAATGTTTCTTGACGTTCTACGATTTTAGGTCTTTTCCCTTTTTGGGGTAGCACGACACACTAACAGACTTTGTCGTCTTTAAAGCCACCACCTCCCATCCCGGCGTCTTGCAGCGGTGTCGTGTCGATTGGTGATTCATCGATGTGCTGAAATGCTTGTATGACACTAAAACAATGTCCGTCCAGCTCCAAAACCAGAAGACGAAACCCATTAGCCTTCAGCGTGGAGTGAGACTGGGAGATGTTGTATCTCCCAAACTATTCACCAACGCATTGGAGGACGTCTTCAAGACTCTAGTCTAGATTGAAGTCGTCCAAAGTTTCACCAAAAGAAGTAGTAGTGAAATGTGACTAATACTCATACATATACTCACGCCTGTAAATCCCCGAAGGGGTAGGCAGAGGTGAATTAACACCCACATTTCACCAACTATGATTTTCGGTCCCACGTTATAAAGGGCCAGCCTATTACCGTCAAGCGGGCACTTAGTCATGGGATGTATGTTTACTGTCGGATAGAAAACAGTCCTATCCAGCCTCCGTGGCGTAGCGGTAGTGAACGCGGCCGCTACGCAGGAGGCGCGGGTTCGATCCCCGCTCAGTGCAAATATTTGTGTTCATAAAATATGGGTATTTGCATTGGTCTGGTCGTGCCTCGGAGAGCACGTTAAGCCGTTGGTCCCGGTTGCCACAAGAACATCTATGGCAGTCGTTACGGGTAGTTGGAGCCCTAAAAAGTCCAAAAACAACGGTCTAGCTGCAAAGCTTCGATATCTCCTAATGTTACCATTGGGTCGTGGAGGTCAGATGGCAATCGCTTCACGGAAAATATCGAGATCTAGCCAAATCTGTAGTTAAGACTGGTAAAGCGGACTCCAGACTCCGAGCTGAAAAGCTTCGGATGCGACTGGGAATTAACGCTAGGATGAAGAAGAAAACATTCCTATGTCCTATCCCTTAGTCGCCTTCTACGATACCCACAGGAAGAGATGGGGTGACTAATACTATTTTTAGGGTTCCGTAGCCAAATGGCAAAAGTCTGTCCGTCCGTCTGTCTGTCTGTCCGTCCGTATATCACAGCCACTTTTCTCCGTAACTATAAAGCCTATGCTGTTGAAACTTGGTAAGAAGATGTATTCTGTGAACCGCATTAAGAATTTCACACTAAAATAAAAAAAGCATTAAATTTTGGGGGTCCTCATACTAAGAACTGAAACTCAATTTTTTTTTTCATCAAACCCATACTTGTGGGGTATCTATAGATAGGTCTTTAAAAAAATGCTATTGTTTCTAATATTTTTTTTTTCTAACCTGAATAGTTTGCGCGAGAGACACTTCCAAAGTGGAAAAATGTGTGTCCCCCCTCCCCCTCTAACTTCTAAAATAAGAGAGTGATAAATCTAAAAAAAATATATGATGTAAATTGCCATGCAAACTTCCACTAAAAATTGGTTCGAACGAGATCCAGTCAGTAGTTTTTTTTTTAATACGTCATAAACCTCAATTTTCTCCTTTGCTACTATGGAACCCTTCATGGGCGAGTCCGACTCGCACTTGGCCGATTTTATTTGTGTATTTTGAATTGGTTGATCAGATTTATAATATCGTTATGTATATTTGCAGCGCGTGTGTTCCGTTCGTCGCCACAGTTCGGTGTGACGCTCGTCACTTACGAAGTCTTACAGCGTATGTTCTTTGTCGATTTCGGTGGAACGTGAGTATTAAAGTATTATTTGTATATATTATGAACGTATTCCAATGTTAGAACATGTACAAAGCAAACGCAGATAGGATGCGTTGTTATTCGTTTTTTTATACCACTTAGGTGGCAGTTAAGCAAACGGTTCACCTGATGGAAAGTGGTTACTGTGTCCTATGGGCGAGTGCAACACCAGGGGAGACACACTCGTGCTGCAGAGAACTAAGAGTTTCTAAGAAGATAAGTGCTCGATTGGAACGGAAATATCGTACCTCCCTATTTACTAATTTTAATTTCCCTATGCCCGGCAAAATAATATCGCCATCGAGCATTAGAGTAGCATCATATTTCGATACTCTGAAGCTACAAGAACTGTGCATAGAACAAACTCGTAACAGTATATTTCCTGAGACCTCGCTTACAGTGATGACGTCAGGATAGGCTCTAAAGTTACAGTGCACACGACGCAGTGACTTTAAACCTCCTCTTTATGTTTGCACTGTGGTACAAAATCATTTTGAGCAAAAACTAATCTATAACCATAGCTGGGTCCTCATTTGTGTCATTTGACCGATCTGATCACCGTATTCGTATCGGCGACGCGTATCATGATCACATTGTATATATTATCAGTGATACGCGTATCATCCCTTTGCACGACTTATGTCCAAAATACGAAATGTCCAACTAGGATTAAAGTCCAACAAGGTTTTTGTCCAATACGATTTATGTCCAAAATACGAAATGTCCAATTAGGATTATAGTCCCAACACGATTTATCATCACCCGTCCACATTTATGCGATTATGATACGCGTCGCCGATACGGATACGGTGATCGGATCGGGCAAATGATACAAATGTGGACCCAGCTAGGTATTTAAACTTTCACCCTATTATTACGTGATCGAGTTCGAGTTTATAGTGAAAGTGAAACCAGTGGTAGTGTTCATACGCGTAGCAAGATAACTCTAAAGAGGGTAGATCGATATATTTACTCCTAAAATCTTTTTCACCGTTTACCACCAGTAAATATCGGATTCTCGAAACAATACATGCTAAATATCCCGATAGTTCTACTAGTAATAATCTATAACCTTTCCTACAGACGACCATCAGGCTCAGAACTCCACGTAGCCACTCCTGTGGAAGAAACCATGACGAAGCCACAGCACATCGGCGGGTACCAAGTGGCACTACCGGTACTCACCGGCCTCGAGACCAAGTTCGGCATCTCCCTACCGCGGTGGTCCACCATCAAGCCACAAGTACCACAGTAATAGAGGTGGGGAGTAGCTAGAATGTTTGCTGAAATTAATAGTCATTTAGATGTGGTTAGATTGTGTATTGTATTCTAGAACGTATTTCTTTTTTAGGGTCTGATCCCAAAGGGGCAAAACGGAATTTATTTACTTAATACACGTTACAGGAAGCTGTTAGAAGATACATTTTTATTAAATGTATAGGTCTGCTGTATTACATCCTCTTTCAATCAATCAATCATTTAGCCTATTGCAATCCACTGCTGGACATAGGCCTGTCCCAATATGCGCCACGTTTGCCGATCCTCCGCCTTCCGCATCCAGTCGTTCCCAACCACCCTTCGTTGGTCGTCAGTCTACCTGGCTTGGGGGCTGGGGGTGTCCATTACAACCTCTTTAAGATGTGCAAATATCGAGGTTTACATTCAAAATTATAACTTCAATCAGAAAGCATTCCTAATAATATTTTAATTGATGAGTGTCAGAAATTGTATTATGTCATTTATTGTCTATTACTCAGACTCTGCTGTCTGTCTATCTATGTCTCTCTGTCACGAAGTCATATCTCATGAACCATGATAGACATTTGAAATTTTCACAGATCATGTATTTGTATTGCTACTAAGATAACAAATACGAGTGCGAATCCGACTCGCACTTGACCAGTTTGTTCAGTTACTGAAATTACTAGTATTCCTATTTACCCCTAGAGCTATGCTAAAATGCTTGTGATAGGAGTGGGTTTATATCGGTAGTGTTAATGGCCAGGACTCAAACCGGTACTTCTTGACTCCTTAACCAGCATAGCAACCACCCAGTTAGAATGTCACTTTGTCTGGATCTTTTTCGAATAGATGAATCAGAAATTCGAACTATTTAAAAATGTTGCCAAGTAAAATTTATCTGATTTACACAGAATAATATGTGTTGGCAACTCAAATATAAAAAGTTATAACGTCATACTAAATTCTAGAATATATTACTCAATCATCACATCAAAAATGATTAATTATTATTTTCAGCTATAAATTAAATTGTAAATTCTAGAAACGACGGTTGTTAGGTTATATGTCACTGCGCATATTGAAATAAATATGAAAGGTTGTTTAAATTTGTATTGATTGGAAAGAGATTGCGAGCGATTTTGTATGATTACAAACCAGTAGGCAACGCATTGCGAACGGACTGTAAAATGGCGCCTGTTTCGTACAAATAATATTGAGCGAGTTCCGTACAAATAATATTGAGCTAGTTTCGTGCAAATCATATTGAACTAATTTCGTACAAAATACATACGATTTGTAATATAAAAATGTTCAAAAGTTTCCCACTAGATGGCGTTGATCCGATATCGTACAAATGTTACTCACGCAAATAAAAACTTCTTGGTTCGCGTTGTGATTGTCTACTGATTTATTTCATTTGACTTATTGGAGAAGATTGGATATTTAGTGCCTCCTGACCAGACGAGTGAAAAAGTGTTATTAAATTGGTCTGGAACTGGGAGTATTCACCCAGGGCGCGTACCGTCAATATATACTGCGATCCAGTATCGTGATCGCTAGATCACGATTCACATTATGAGAATGATATTGAATATAGGCACGTATTGCCTTTGCATATCAATATTGTGGCAATATCATCAATATATATTGACAGAATCGTGATATATATTGACTGTTTTTACGCGCTCTTAGATTTAGGTGTAAATTTTATAATTAATTTGCTCAGATTATAATTTAAAAGCAATCCTCTGATAATAATTTGTGAGTTTTATTGTAATGTATCGACCTGATGATATGTATTTGGCAGTGACTAGATAAAATGTATGAATGCCCACGGATAACCCATATTTTAGGGTTGCATAACCAAGTCTAAAAGCAGAAGCCTATTACAAAAAACTCTGCTATCCGTCTGTCTGCCACCAGCTGTATCTCATGAGACAGTGGCAATTTTCACAGGATGATGTATCCCTGTTGCGGCTATAAAAACCAGCCATAAACTACAGAATGGTACGCAACCCTTCGTGCGTGAGTCCAACTCGCACTTGACCGGTTTTTTATTACACACGTGATAGATATAATATTTACTGTGAAAGATATTGAAATTGGCACTAAATTTTAAGACTGTACTTAGCTCTCTTCAGAGTATAATATAAAAATCGACGTGTTAATTTATTAGTCATAGGTTTCTAATTACTAGTAAATATGTGGGTGAAAATATTCGGCTCCAAAACAACTGTAAAGTCACGGTGTGTTAAAGAATAAAGCTGTAATGCAAAAATTTGCCTATAGATGGCGTTGATCCGAAATCACGCAAATTTTCTGTCTCGCGCAAGTAAAATCTTGCTCATTGCAAAGTTGGACTGAAACTTTATTACCCGTATGCATTCATACATATTTTTTAGTATTATTATAAAGACAATCGTATCTACCTAACCTGCACGTAGTAGCATTTTAAAAAGATCTTTGTAAAGATCGAATTTTTTAGATTTGTTTTTTCGACATTTTATGTGTTACAGATATTAATAATGTTTTAAACTTTTTTGTATATTTATTTTGTACTCATGGATAATCTATTTTTAAAAGTTATGTATTCTTTATGGGCCACTATTTAGTTTGGATTCGTATAAACACAATTTTAACGTGAGATGTTCACGTTAAATCACCTTAAACGCGAAAGTATGCGTCTGAAACATGTTCACGTTACGATTAGTCAATCGGAATAAGATCATGCTTATTGCCGTATTATGTTTTTTACCTGCATTTATATATTTGTTATCAAACAATGTTTATTTTTTATTGTACACTATTTAAAGTTACTATTTTACGGTACCTGTAACACAATATAATGTCTATTCCCCTTATTATAAAAGTAAATTTGCAAAAAAATTAGGTTTATGACACAGATTTTTAGTAGACTAGATACCAGACGACTGCTTTCCATATTCCTACTTTAGTTATTGTACTTGGAATGAGTTTCAAATAATACTGTCTGAAATTTACGCCTATGCCTTGCAATGGAAACGGTTCTGCTTGCCGTAAGCATTTATTGGTAAGACTCACGTGACGTCATCGGTATTGGCAAAGAGTACCACGATTGGTTTTGATACTTTTCATGTGTTTTGGTGGTTTCAACCATTCCAAAATGCAAAATGGCTTAAACCTAGTTATTTTGTTACTTCACAATTGTAATAAGGAATTTTAGATTTTAAGTGAAATCGAAATTATTGCTATTTTATATTTGTTGTTTAATTTTTTATTTGTTATCGGTGCAAATTTGTAGAAAAAACCAAAATTATACTTAAGCAAAAACAATTTTGAATCAACCGTATAAGATTCTGTAAGAGCTAATCACCCTTGTCCATATCTACGGAGCTTTTAAATAATTAAAAAAAAAACACTTCATAGTTTTAAATAGTAAAGGATCCATATATATTTTTTCAGTTATTAAAATATTTAAACGCAAACTTATAGGTTTAAGTAAGTAAAACAATAGTAGGTAGGGTTTCTGCAAGAAGTTCAAATAGATACATAGTTTATACAGAAGATACTTTAATACACACAAAAGAAAATTGTCTGTCTGAATGTCTGTCGCAAAGATTTTGTTCCATAATTTTCCCTTTGTGTAGCGCAAAAGACTGGATCTTTGGAATACGTTTAAAATTAACGGTTTTGCGAAACACAGAATCTTTGGAATACGTTTAAAATTAACGGTTTTGCGAAACACAGAATCTTTGGAATACGTTTAAAATTAACGGTTTTGCTTTCGTACTTGATGTAGCACTAGGTGTTGTCTGCGGCTCTACTCGCGTGGAATTCTATTTCCGTTCCCGTAACCCATGGTAAACCTTCCCGAGATAAAACGAAAAATCTTAGAGTTTACCAGTTAGGTATCCCTCGACACGCCAACGATTGAATCAAAACTTTACTAGGTTTATCGCAATTAGAGGGTTAAACAACACGATTTATTTATTTTTTCTTTTTGAAGGCTTTTTTGAGCCGGGGGTCTTTTAGATCTTCTATAATATAAAAATGAATGCCTAAATGTGTTGCTAAGCGCAAACCTCGAGAACGGCTGAACCGATTTCGCTAATTCTTTTTTTAGAATATTCCTTGAAGTACGAGGATGGTTCTTACGGAGAGAAAAAATAAAAAAGAAATAAAGAATCGACTGTTAGGCGGTACAATGTTCGCAGGGTCAGCTAGTTTGTAATATAATCAGCGATTACCATTCAGAGAGGCAATACCTTTGTTCGTATTAATGTATCGTGACTATCTAATCAAATTTTAATACTGAGATTATAGAATGTACCTATACGCTTGGTTACACAAACCTTGGTTGCATATGGGGTTTGTTTGACGAAGCTTCTTTTCTACAAAACTAAACACATCTTGTCTAAAATAAATATTTGATTAGCAATATGTAGCTGTGTATACGCTTACATATATAAGTTATTGCCGTTCAGATACATACAATTTCAAAGCAAAGGTATGATTATTGGGTAGATATTGGGAACTTTTAGCACCACAAGCGTACGACTAACCAATCAGGATTGGAGCGTGTCTTGATCAACTGTTGTGATTGGTCAATCGCTGGTAGCACTGCAAAATGTGCTACCCAAACTTGTAGTCATAGAAAGGTACTCAATCGAAATTTCAACAGTTAAAACTTTTCTGTTTACTATAACAATTGACATAAGTATGAAAGAGTGGATGTCGATTCTAACCGGATTAGAAAACTATAAACTAGTTTTGTGTGGAGTAACACAAGTTTCCTCCAACCAGGCATGGGAACTTCACTTTCGCCATTCAGGATTGGTAGTTTTGTACTAATATCGAAGTAGTTCGGCTTGTTGTCGGTAGATGTCGTTGGACACAAGAGTTATTTTGAAAGTTGAACAGCAGAATCTGCACCCTTTGCTTTGAAATTCTATATACAAACGATGGACCTAATTGAGCACAATTTTGTTATAATAAAGTACGAGTAACCTTGTTGTATGACAACATTGTATAAAGTGAGTCATAGTGTAACGAGAAGTGATAGAAAGCTGATGTGACTATATTTATTGATATTGTACATTTTGTGTTATAAATAAATCGGAAAATATTTATTTGGATTTTTTTAATCTCTCATCAATCCCTCATCATGACTATGTCGCTCCGTCATTATCTATTTTATATTTATGGTAATATTATAAAGCTGAAGAGTGTTTGTGCGATTGAATCTCAGGAACTACTGGTTCGAATTGAAAAAACATTATTGTATTGAATAGCCCGTTAATCGAGGAAAGTTTCTTATAACCTATATATCATCACGCTACCACCTTTAAGAGAGCGGAGCAATAAACATAAATGTCAATAAATACATTATTTGAAAATTAATAAAATGCGGGCATTGTGTGACTTATGGTAATACGGGGTTTCGAAGTATACCACGGGCGATGCCGGGGTGGGTCATGTTATACAGATGTTAGATTTTCACCATATAGCAAATAAATGTCTTGAAATGTATCCGATGGCGGTCTCGCCAGGATGCTGTTGCACCCTCCGATGTTGGGCCCAAAGTTCCGAAGAACACATTGATTTTTATGACTCCTCCCATATTAGAAGCAAAACAGATATTTATCTTCTATACGGTACATAACTCTTTGAAAAGCTTTGAATGTATTCATCATGCACTATGGGAATATAAATTGTCACATTTTGACATTATAGTTCATTTCATTCAAAGAGACTGCGTTTATTTATATTCTTCTTTATATCTTCTGTTTACATTTTACTTCTTACATACATTTAAATAGATAACCCGACTTTCACTTATAGTTAGTATTATAAAACTAGCTAAACTACCAGTATCTACGAACTCTCAATCGTCTGGGAAAACAAGCAATTTTTACCTGTTTTGATGAAGACTAAAACAGTGGTAAAACAGCGTCATAACTTTTGAAATACTGAACAAATAAGCTAGCTACCAAATGATACATTATGCCTGTGAAGGGGAGAACAACCCACAGTCCACCAGTCTTAGTATTCGGCCCCACATGATGACCAAGACAGATGACCGACTAATGATGATCAAGATCATCTAAATACCTACATTAAGAGCACGTGACCATGGATAACAAGGTATGTGTTTGTTTTTAAAATGCGGAATACCCTTGGTGACCCCTACCCTCCCTACCGACCGGCAGGGGCAGTGATATCGGACTCGGACCATCTAAAACCGCACGCCGTCTTGTAAGCATATCCCTCATACCCTGGCTGACTTAGGGCCATGTGCGATTAGATTCTCGGTTTTGTGAACCACGGTTTCCCCATATTATCCCCGCAAGACCCACTCTGGTGGGCGCTTCGCACGATCACACCGGCCTGCTTCAGGCGGCTTCTGTCATCCCCAGACTTACACTCAAGAACCTTGCACCCCCGCCGACCGTGGCGGGGAGGGGTTCCATGGGGATGTTGCGCACGATAAATAAAAGACTTCACTCAAGGAGGGTTGAGGTCCTTGAGTGACCATGGTGCGGAGCGAGAGGATTGCCCGACTGTTAGTTACTTAGGTCGTAAATTCATTGATCAGTTTCCCAACTGGCTCATTTGTTTTTTCACAGGGGCTACTGAAAAGGGCTGATAAAAAAAAGTTACATGAGATATTCCTGCAGTATGCGACTGTCGAGAAGAACGGAGAGAAATGCATTACTAATGACGACTTTGTTCGGAAGTTCCTGGGATTGTTTGAAGATGGTGAAGCGCTTTGCAGTCCTCTTGACCTATATGATATAAGTTCTTTGAAACATCCTTGGTCTGATCGACATAGGTACGCCTAGGTCGGCCCTTACCGGGTTGTCCTTTAGCTCTCGCCACAGAGAACTCAACCTCGAGATTAGTCCCATAGCGGTTGCCTCATAAATCTGTTTCGTACATCCTCTCAAAGTCCGAACCATCTAAATATCCCTTTCTCTACGCTACATCTTCTATCATTCTCGAAACCATCTGATTCAGAGATCTTCGGCCCATCGGCAAATGTGGTTAGGTCCCCTTTTAGGCCTTTCCTCCGGCTTCAAACCATGGAAATAAGATTAATAGACTTTCATTTTAGATATTTTGTTATATTTAGGGAAGACCAACCAGGAATCGGTGAATTTCATCGCGAGCATAGTGGACGCTAACAAAGATGGGGCCATCTCGTTTGCGGAATTCGAGGCCTTCGAGGGGCTGCTGTGTGTCCCTGATGCATTGTATAGGACTGCCTTCCTGTTGTTCGATATCAACACTGATGGTTTATTGACTTTTGGTTAGTGAGAAATTACCTTACTACTACTTTTGATAGGAATAACCCAGCGGCGGTTTTGACTGAGTAGGTTTTGGCAGATTATTTGGAGACTGTCTTAGGATTTTCCTCAGAGTCCAGCGACTGATATCTCCTACTCCTTCTTTTAGTTAGGCTTTAACGGTTTTTATAAAAGCTGCACCATTTCGAAATTACTGCAGAACTACCGATCCTGCATAGCGAAAGTAGAATTCTCGCGCAGGTGAAACATAACATGATCCACCAGGCGATCACCTTGCCTGTCCTTCCTTTGTGTCGGAGGAACATCAAATCACGTTCCTTCACAAGTCTTTGAAAAAAGTATTTGGAAACATTTCAGATGAATTCGAATCGGTTATGAAGAATACTGCTTTATACGAAAAATTTCCATTTAATATGGATAGTCATTTCATCCGACTGTACTTCAGTCATGACAAAAAGAGACGGTTATCGTATCAGGAGTTCACTCAGTTCCTTCACGACTTCCACGACGCGTATTGGCTGGAAGCCTTTAAGAAATGTGATAAAAATGAAACTGGGTATATCAGTATAGAGGATTTCAGACTAATAACACTAACGATCAAGAAGCATTTACTCACGAAGGATTTACAGAGGATAATGATAGTGAGTTTTTTTTATATTCAATATCTTTTGAGATTTGGGACCATGTAAACAGACTTCATCCCTTTCACAGGATGCTCTACTGTAGATGTATACAGGGCTGACTTTACCATATTAGGCGCCAGGCTGCGAAAGTCTTCTTGCGCCCTATTGTATTTTCTTATTACCTGTGAATAAAAAAAAATGGCATAAACCCCTCGCAACCTCGATAGAGAATTGGACAATGTTTACTCGTCCCCAATCGGATACTCTAGTGAGAGTAGTCTCGATGTCAGACACAAGTTGCTGCGGCTTTCCTCCATCTCGGACCGAAGGATGTTTGCACGGCTCGTGTAACAGGCTCCCCTAGTACTGTACTGGAAAACTACACAATCAGGTGTACCCTGGTATGTACCACAAGGACCTTGGCTTCTAGGTCTCATTAAAAAGTCCTGGTTTAGAGACTCACAAATAAAAGGGAGACCTGATGGCTAGTACCCGCGATGGGCATCGCAGAAGTGTCATTTTGCCGGCATGTTATAACAATTAGTACTTGTGCTATAACATATTCGTTATTTTACAGACTTCTCATTTGTTTCCTGCCACAAATCAGATTAGTTTCGCTTACTACATGGCCTTTAGCTCTGTGCTAAACAACATGGAACTGATAAAACGAGTCTACAATAACGCTACGGGTGGTTGTAGAACTCGGGGGGTTACTAAAGAACGGCTAATGCACTACGGTCAGATGAAATCACAGCTCACACCGCTTGAAATTGATATTTTGTTCGATTTGTGCGCTGCGTTACGGAATACGTATGGGTGAGTTTACTTTCATAGCTTATCCGGGACTTTCAGTTCTGGAAACCTTGGTCGTCTTACTCCTTAGGTTTACCTCCAAATCTAGTACGGAAAGCCTGCATTAGAGCGTCTGTCAAACAGCTGGTGTACCAACTTACAGGTGAAATGACTTGTCCCCCGAAGAACTTGTTGTTGTAAGACTCAAAAAGGGGTGTTGGGTACGATGATTGCATACCACAAGTCAGGCATAGGTCTACTCATGTTGACGTTTTGGTATGCAACCAATTTATAATATGCCTTAAAACAAAAAAGTTACGACTGTTTTGCTTCAAGGCATATACGTTTCAAATGGTAATAATAGATCTATTTTTAGTGAAATTGTGCATAAGGATCTGGAGGCAATCACACCAGAACAATACTTTAAGTACATCAAACGTTACCTTACTAAAATCCAAGCAGCTTCGGTAAGGACCGTTTTTATAATGTGAAATGTGAAGACTTTTTAATTTTGGATAGAAATCGGCTTTAGACCTGGCAAATCGCCGCGCTGGGAGGAAGAATGAGAGTACGATAAGCGCGTACCACGGATGGTAGGATTATTTTGGCTTGCAGCCAAAACTGTTCAATGAGTTATTGCGGCTCTTGTATGGTAGTGATGTATCAGTTACGTGGTAACCATTTACCTAATCTGTGATTCTGTTCCCTACGCGCCAAATCAAAAGCTGGGTATTGTAAGCATGGAAAATTTCCCAACTCCATTTGTTGCAGAGTCCAGAAGAGCGCAGTGTGCTTATCCAAATAGCAGAGAGCCTGTACAGATTCGTACTTGGAGGAATAGCTGGTGGTGAGCATTATTTGTTTTAAGGGACTAGCTTCTGCTATCCTTACTTCATAATGTCGTCTTCTTTCATCCGTCTTCTCAGCTTTTCCGGATCCTTTAAGCATCCCTTTCTCTATCTTGGTCACTATATCTTCTGCCATACCATAATGTTCTCTTTTAGTATGCTCTTCTCCACTTGGTCCAACAATTCAAGCGATATTTCTTAGTCCAGTGTTTTCCAGAGCTTCCACTTAAAATAATAACATTCCCCTTCATTTATAGCCACCGGTTCAGCAATAGTTTACCCAGTCGACTTAGTCAAGACCCGTGTGCAGAACCAACGCAAAACCGTAAAAGTCGGCGAGGTAATGTATAAGAACCTGTGGGACTGCTTCAAAAAAGTCCTTAAAAAAGAAAGTGTCTTCGGTCTGTACAAAGGATTGGTGGTACAATTGATGGGTGTAATGCCGGAAAAAGCTGTGAAACTGACGGTTAGTGAGCGACATTTTATAACCATCAAAATTGTAGACGAAGAGGAGTTTTAACAAGAACTAATAGGATCCGTTCCTTTAGTTCATAATTTACTCATTATTGGATTTAGTGAGATTTAAGCCACCAAGAACGAAAGAATGAGTGAGTGAGAAAGCAAAGCGTAGGATCGGGAGGCGTATATCCAGCAGTGAACTGCAACAGGCTAATTGATGACTGGTTGATTGGCCACTAAGAAGAGAATCAGGTCTACCATAAAGAATAATAGTATTAATTCTTTTAGTAATACATAGAAAACAAAATCCACCTAAATAGTTTACAGCAACAGCTGTACTGTATCCTAAATGTGTGTACCAGTAGTAGATAATAAGAAGAGCGTGATATTTTAGTTATAAATAAACACTCTTCAGCTTTAGCGTCTAAATCATAGTTTTTCAGGTAAATGATTTCGTTCGTGACAAGTTTGTTGACAAGCAAGGCAAAATATCTGTATATTCGGAAACTTTTGCCGGTTGTTGTGTAAGTATAAATATTTTTTTGACATAATTGTCACTCCTGAAAAAGCATGTTCGAGGAAATTTGAAAGTTGCACCAATGAATGAAAAAGTGACAAGCGAGAGGCTATCAGGGATAGACATAGCCTGAAGAGAAGAGAGTAACGTTAGGAAGTTTTGAAGTATTCATGTAGAAGGTTTTAAGAGCAGAAGTAGGTCAATTAAAAGATGGATGGATTGTTTATACTGGAGATTGATGGCACTTGGTGGAACTTGCTACACATTGCATGAATTGGTTGATAGAGGA
The DNA here is from genome assembly GCA_914767945.1 of Eilema depressum. Lineage (NCBI taxonomy): Eukaryota > Metazoa > Arthropoda > Insecta > Lepidoptera > Erebidae > Eilema > Eilema depressum. Next base: position 3,848,939 of record OU612021.1, read on the forward strand.
TAAGGCAAAGAAAGGATCGACTGAGGAAATGATATCTGACAGAATATACCTATTACACGCATTGAATTATTATAATATTAATGTATTTTCTGTTTTCAGGCTGGTATTTCTCAAGTAATCATAACAAACCCTTTAGAAATCGTTAAAATTCGTTTGCAAATAGCAGGTGAAATAGGTGAAAAAAAAATTAATGCGTGGTCCGTCATAAAGGAATTGGGCCTCAAGGGACTGTACAAGGGTGCTAAATCATGCATGTTGAGGGACTTTACCTTCAACGGTATATACTTTCCTACTTATCATCTTGCTAAGGTACTTACATTATATTTAAACTACCGCGGTGTTAACTTATAGTTTTTGTGATATCAGGACTTATCGCGATTAATTATATTATCACCTACCAGTCAAGTCGTGACCACGGGTGCTGCAACGCACCCGAAACATCGGCACTAGTAAGTCCCAATGTCCCAATATCACAAAAACTAGAAGGAATTTCGTACAACATTTAGAACTATTAGAACCACTTACATAATGTTGTGTTTTATCCATGATAGACGATCGGGTGTATGGGGGTGTCCACCTAGATCTTGGGCCCCAAGCCAACCTCACCTGCAAGCCGGTGCACCTGCTGAACAACAGACGAGGCTCTGGCGCTGGCTTTCCCTTCGGGGTTGGGGGGTCGGACGGCAGTCGCCCTCGGAAAAGCCAAAATTTTGCCACACATATATGAAATGGTGACAATAGGGAATTGCGATGAAGGTAGGGCGCCGCCGCAAAACGGCGCGCATGAGGGTCGCCCGCCTCGTGTCGCAAGTGGGCAAGGGCTACCGTGCCTGAGCCGGGCACGGCTAAAGATGTTAGGCCAACACCGTAATTCCCGAAAACTCCGCTTCGCGACATGGAACATTGGCACGTTGACCGGTCGCACGAGGGAGTTGGCTGACGTACTCTGCAGGCGGAGAGTGGCCGTGGCGTTCCTGCAGGAGACTCGGTGGGGTGGCGATAACTCCATGCACATTGGGGAAGGCTACCAGCTGATGTACACAGGTGCACCTGATGGGCAGGCCGGGGTGGGCGTGGTGCTCTCCCGGGCGTTGCAGGATGACATCTTGGAGGTGAAGAGCTATAGCGCCCGACTTATGGTTGTGAGGGTGCTTATCGATGGGACTATAACCCACCTGATAAGTGCCTACGCTCCACAGGCTGGGCGTGGCGAAGCCGAAAAGATCTTGTTCTGGGACCAACTCGGGGGAGTGCTTCGTGACGTCCCGCTGTCGCAGGAAATTGTCCTGGGCGGTGACCTGAACGGTCATGTGGGTGACGGGTGTGAGGAGTTTGGGCGTGTCCACGGTGGTTTTGGATACGGTAGTCGCAACGCAGAGGGTGGGCACATCCTTAGAACGTGTGCGACTGCCGATCTTGCCATCGTGAACACGTACTTCAAAAAGAAATCCAGACATCTTGTCACCTACGAGAGCGGGGGGCACTCAACCCAGGTTGATTTCCTGCTCACTAGGAGGCACAGCATCGGCAGGGTGGCCAACTGCAAGGTTATACCCCGGGAGAGTCTCACTAGCCAACACCGTCTCCTTGTCATGGACCTCCGCGTGAAACCCAAAGGCAAACTTGCCGAGCGTGCCCAACGTAAAATCAGGTGGTGGCTGCTTGATGAAGCCAAGTCCCAAAGCTTCGTCTCAGCCATCGGTGATAAGTGCGCCGATGCTGTAGACGAACCAGTACAGGTTTCTTGGGACAGGATTCAGGCAGCTATTCTTGAGGCGGGGAGGGCGGTGCTCGGCATGTCTAAGGGTGGACGCAAGTGTGACAAGGACACCTGGTGGTGGAACGACACAGTCCAGAGAGAGATCAGGGTGAAGAAAGCCCTCTTTAAAAAGTGGCAAGCGTCCAAATCTTCCGACGACCGCGATGCGTACAGAGATGCAAAACGCGCCGCCAGGAGAGCCGTAGCCAGGGCCAAACGAGACCACTTGCAACCTCTATATACCAAGTTGGAATCGTCTGAGGGGCAAAAGCTCATATATAAGTTGGCGCGTTCCAGGGCCAAAGCGGCGCAGGGTCTATCCAAGTGCCGCTGCATTAAAGACCCTGGGGGCAATTTGTTGTACGAGAAAGTCGCGGTGAAGGAGAGATGGCGCTCATACTTCCACGAGCTGCTGAATAAGCAGCATAAAGAGGTGCAGCCACCAGACCTCCCTCCGAATCAAGGACTAGTGCCACCGATAACGCCTGCGGAAGTCCAGACTGCCATTCGCCGCATGAAGAACCGGAAAGCTGTCGGACCCGACGAGATCCCCATCGAGGCTTGGAAGGCAATGGGCGCCCGTGGTGTGGGCATTCTAGCAAATCTTTATAACCGCGTACTCCTCACCGGTGAGATCCCGAGCCAGTGGAGGCTGAGCATCATCACGCCAGTCTTCAAAGGCAAGGGATCGGTGCAGGAGTGTGGTAGTTACCGCGGTATAAAGATAATGTCCCACACCATGAAGCTCTATGAGCGGATAATCGACTCTCGGATCCGACAGGAAAGTACACTCTCGGAGTGCCAGTACGGGTTCCGTCCCGGGCACGGAACCATGGACCCAGTGTTCGCCCTAAGGGTTGTGGCGGGGAAATACAGGGCGAAGAACACGCCCCTGCACTGCCTATTCTTAGACATGCAGAAGGCCTTCGACTGTGTTCCTCGCGCGGTGATCTGGTGGGCACTGCGGGCCAAGGGTGTTCCAGAGACTTACATTGACACCATCCGAGACATGTACTACGATTCCGGGTCCGTGGTTCGGACTGCTGTTGGCGACTCGAAAGCCTTCCCCATCACCGTCGGGGTACACCAAGGATCCGTCCTTAGTCCTTACCTGTTCAGCGTGGTATTAGATGTTTTGTCGGACAGCATTAGAAACTCACATGAGCAGCCTCCGTGGTTGCTCATGTATGCTGATGATATTGCGCTGATGGACGCGGACAGGAGCAGATTGGTGCGACGCGTGAAAGGATGGAAAGAAGCGCTTGAGAACGGCGGTCTGAAGCTAAATGTAGCGAAGACAGAATACTTAGCGTTAAACTCCACAGATCCCACACCCGTCCGCATAGGCGATGATTTGGTCGAGCGCACGGACCAGGTTAAGTACCTGGGATCTGTACTTCATGTGACCGGTGAGATCGACCACGACGTCAAGGCACGCATTGCTGCCGCGTGGGCCAAGTGGCGAGAAATGACTGGCGTCACCTGTGATCCTAAAATGCCAGTCAGGTTGAAGGGGCAGGTCTATAAGACGATCATTAGGCCTGTTCTCTTGTATGGTTGTGAGGCGTGGCCGCTGCTCGAGCGACACAAGCAAGAGCTGCGTGTCACGGAGATGAAAATGTTGCGGTGGATGTGCGGCGTTACGCGTAAAGATCGCGTACGGAACTCTCGCATCCGCGGCAGCCTCCATGTCCGTGACATCGCGGATAAAATGCAAGAGAGCCGCCTTCGCTGGTGCGGCCACGTCTTGCGGAAACCGCCAGGCTACGTGGGGAACAAATGCCTGGCAATGGTACCCCCGCCGGGTCCAGGTAAAAGGGGTAGGCCAAAGAAGTCCTGGCTTGACGTCGTGGAGGGTGATATGCGTGCTAATGGTCTCACTACCATGGACGCCCAAGATCGTGCGAAGTGGAGAAGGAAGAGCCGGAAGGCGGACCCTGAGCTTCGAGGTCATCTTGGCCACGGATGCAATCAGGAGAATACGTCTATATGCAGATGATGATGAGACGATAAAGGTAGAACTTAAAAGGGAAATCTATTTTTAACGGCAAAATTTGGTCATAAAATGTTGGTAGGTACCTACTCAAAATGGTAAATTTGTTACCAAATGTCGTATTTGATCTGCTACCAAATACCTATCAATTATTATCCGCAGAATATAACACCGCGCGCTCCATCAGGATAGATATAGGTTAGAAAAGATTGGCGTACTATTTGACCATAACTATTGTTTGCAGAGGGCACTCACTAATGAGCACGGCTACAATCATCCAATAACATTGTTAGCAGCTGGTACTTTTGCTGGCATACCTGCCGCGTTTTTCGCCACTCCCGCTGACGTCGTTAAAACTAGGTTACAGGTAATGTTGGGTACATTTATTTTGAATAACTGACTGATTGATTAAAATCACAAAGGCTAGAATAAAGACTAGAAATCAAGCAATAAGTATTTGAATTTCTGGTAGTAATAATAAAAAAGCTTTAACAAAACTACACCAATCTGTGTTCCATTTATGGATTTCACTAAAGCTTTCCACTGCGTGCACCATCATTTATAGGAAAGCTTAACACATATTCACAGGGGAAAAAATTTTAAAACTAAATAAATTAATCATGTCCCTTAGCAGTGGAAAACATTAGTAGAAAATATTCGAAACGAGGAGGAAGAGTATATTTACATCTGAATACATACAGACAAATTAAATATGGTATGCCTCAAGGTAGTGTTTTGGGTCTACTCATAGGTAAGTATAAAATTAAATTAAGCTATAATTCCGTTTTTTAATCAATTTAGGTGAATCCTCTATCTCCTATCAAAGCATAAGAAATTAAAAACTTCCAAAATCATAAAACAAATACTGATTTGTGTATCAATGCGTATTTTAGGTATCTTTGTTAAACATTTTATTTTTCAGGTCGTAGCCCGAAACGGCCAAACAGCATACAACGGTATGTTAGATGCTTTTCGTAAGATTGTCGTTGAGGAGGGGCCTGCAACTTTCTTTAAGGGCGGGCTCGGTGAGATCAGAACATTAATTACATATACCTACTACTTATTTGTTGTAATTTAAAGGTTTAATTTATAGCTTCATATGTTTATGCTTTCAGCGCGTGTGTTACGTTCGTCCCCACAGTTTGGTGTGACGCTTGCTACTTACGAACTTTTACAGCGCCTCTTCGTCATAGACTTCGCGGGAACGTAAGTATATTAGTTAATCCATACTTCCATGGAACTCCGACCCTCAGTTGAATGAGTTATATACGTGGATACCAGATCGAGTCGACGCGACGGTGGAAAGTGGCAGCTGTCCTCACTAAGGAGGTAGTCAGGTAGCGTTAAGCCATTTACGGATGGCCTCATGTGCCTCTCTTGTCTCATTCTAGCTTGGAGACTAGGTCCAGTACCTCATGGTGGTACTTCAGTGTCACAAACAAGGATATCTACCTACAAACCAGCAACGCCTTTCCTATATTATAATGCGTATTTTAATTTTACGTGCAAAGGAGTAAGTGGAGAATTGACTCAATGACATCCATATTAATATTGCATCTGAATAATTAACCGCAAAGAAAGCATGTGCTGTGCAGTGTGCCAAAACCGGTACAGCACACATAGATTTATCCATTTTGAAGAAACTTACTAATTCTCATGCCTATTTACAGGAGACCCGGAGGGGCACGCCAAGAGGTAGTCGCTCCAGCACAATTCTCTATGAAGCCCCATCACATCGGTGGGTACCAAATCGCCTTGCCTGTCCTCACTGGTCTCGAGACCAGGTTTGGCATATCATTACCAAGAGGACCTATTAACAAACCCGATAACCCAACGTGATGTCACATATGGAATTTGCACTAAAAATCTAGGCACTAACAAGCCTGTAGGCTTGTATAATTAAGCTCCATGCAATGATCGAGGTTTCGTTCAAATTATATGGGTTTTTGATAAGAAAAGTACTGAGGTGCATTATGAAAAAATCAGTTGTGCAATTCTCTAAGCGCTGCGACAGCCTTGATAGAATTGTCATTGGTCGGTGGATGACGTCACTGGAGATCGACCAATAACAATATGTATCAAGGCTGTCGCAGCGCTGTGCTCGACGTTGCATGCTTAGAGAATTGCACAGCTGTTGGTATTAGCAGAGGAGACGTGGAAGATCGACCTTCACCTGTCTGATAACCAGCCTCTCGAGACAAGTGGCAATACTTTTGTAGAATAGAATAGATTGATCAATGTATGGGATGGATATCCGTTTAAGACTGTCATAAACGACCAAGTCAATACTTTCATCATTCTATTTTACAATACGCCGGCCAACGAATTGCATCTTGTCTGGAGTATTTTTTATCATATTTTTATTTTTCATTAACAAACATGCCTCTGATAACTTGTGTAGGTAACGAAAAGTATTCATCGCCATTTTTAATTGTACCTATATTAATTTGATTAAAAAATATATCCCATCTGGTTATCAGATGGGTGAAGGTCGGACTCCACGGCTCTTAGCCTATAACAATATTTAAACGTCAGGCAATTTTATTATGTCTCCATATATTGGTGACTTTGATATACGTATTACTGTTTGTAGGTATTTCTTTTATATGATTTATGTTTAGATGATAAAATAGCACTACGTTGTCAATGATATATTATAAACTATAGATGCGTTGTCCGCACTCTAAAATGGGGATATTGACGTCTTAAATGGAAAATCAGAGACGCGACAATGCGCTACGCAAAAAAATACGTCATTGATATAAATGACACCATAATTCATATAAAATTAATAATGACGTAAGTACTATTTCTTCACGCAAGTAGGTAGTTGTAATTTTTTATACTTGTGTTTGCCCCATTTTTGGAAGCCGCTAAGTTCCTGCATGCCGTGTCTAGGTACCTATATAATATGTCATTGTACGTAGTTCTTCCTTTCTAGTCACAGGTATACCTAACCAAGAAATTTAAAAAAGTTGTATAGGTACCTAGATAAGTATCATAGTGTAATTTAGTGGTTGTAAAAAGACTATCGTGATGTATTTGTTGCTATTGTAGATAATTTGGATAAAAAATAAATCAATATACTGTTCATGAGATTATTTTTTATATAGCACTAAGGTACCTCATGTTGCTTCTTCATAGTTGCATGGTCTAATCCCCTACCAGGAGGTCACACATTTGTGTTGTCTTTTCTAAAACAATATAATATTATGTCATAGGTAATTTTATTATGACACATCGCAGACGTTCCTTAGGCAGGTACTATTTATTCATGTATATTAAAACTGAGAAGGACCGAGAATCGATCCTTGTGGGACACCCATATTGATCATTCTTGGTACATACAACATTGAAAAACCTGTTTAATATCGATGCGGGTATTACTAGCTTCAGTGAAAAGAGGGACAAGAGAAAAAAAAGAAGGTATTTATTTATCAAATTTTATTTATGCCATTTTGAGCCTTATTTTACAATTTACAACTGAAGTCGCGCTCGCAGTGATGTCACGACTTAAAAATATATCAAACTTTGAATAATTGCATTAGTTTTGAACGCAATTGCGTCGCCAGCGAAGTCTTGTAAAATAAAAAAATATCAAGCTAATAAGTTGGAACGAAAGTAATAAGGTGACAAATGTAATTTTTTTGATGTTGCAACACTATTCGATATCAATACAATGTTACCATTATCATGGTAGTTAAATATTGAATTTCAATAATTTAAATTCAACATTTATTTATTTCTACTAACGATTGGTAATAAATGACAGCATAGCATGCATAGGAAATAACCTATACATGTGTTTGAATAAATAAAATAACAATGCATATTTAGTTAAGCAACCTTTGTAATGGCCAATCTAAGGGCGAATTTCATATTATCCTATAAAAATATATCGCATTCGAGGTTGCCATTTGTCAATAAATATAATATAACATAATAATATATTTAACGTGTCTTTAATTCATAGTTCATAGGAATTATAAAACAGAGTGGTAGTACAACATTCTACATTTTATTACACAAAAAATCTTGGATGCAAAAAGCGGCGTATTGAATGCTATATAGTGCAATAAAAGAGGCCTGTCCGTGTCCATTATTAAAGGCGAATTTTCTCACTAGCAACTGTAGTTATTATGCAATAAAATGAAATTATCCCTTCTGGCAACACAGTTCGATTAATCGCACAAAAAAGTCCTCATAGTGAGTTCAATCGAACGATGGGGATTTATAACTTCATATATCTCGCAATTAGCCCATCATCAAATGATCAGAAAACGCTGGCAACACACAATATTGTAACTTATGCGTATCTTAGTCTTGGATATAATTTTTAACCAGTCACCGTGTAAGCAAGACAAGCAAGTGCAACCCATTCTATACCATTTCCGACCGAACACTACGCGTCAAGGTATATTTTGCTCTGACTGCATAATATCAGTTATATCCACGGACTAAGTTTGTCGTTAGATGATTGTGCCAGACATCATATAATTAGTTCTGCGCTAGTGGCACTCAAATCTAATCGAACGCCCACGCAGTAATTGTGTGGAATTTTTAGCTGATCAAAGTAAATTGAACTCTCAACCGTAGTGGTTATGGTTGTTTTTAGATCATTCCATTGATGAAACTGCGAGGCTATATCTGTGAATATTGTTTTTAAAAGACCTATCTGTATAAGTATTGTTCTACTTGCAGTTGATGTGCCTCATGCTTTAATAATTCCTTTGAGATAAACAGCTGCTCCGTTCTAACATCAGTTATCTGCGCCTTCATTTCGTTAGATTTACATGAAAATTCTACATGTTTTAGTAAAACGGGGCGAATCGAACTAGAAGGAATAGAAAATAGGCGAATATTGGAAATTATGACTTAACCTCACCTGGTGGTAGACTGAATATTGGAAATTATGACTTAACCTCACCTGGTGGTAGACTGAATAGTAGATACATTTTGGAGTTATTTTCTTCATCAAATATCTGATTAAATATTCGAAATTTTGTATAATACATTCCATTTCTATTGACCCCCTTTTAAAGCATTATATTATTGCTTTGGTGAATTGAATTGAGCGTGTATATAATGAAAAAAAAAAATGAAAACCGGTGTGTTAGATTACACTCGAATGGGGTTGCTATAATAAAAAAAAACATTTTTTTTTAATTATAGCTACATAAGAGACCTTTCTCACAAATATGTAGTAAATTTGATTTAAAATAATTTACAAAGACATTTTTTAAGCTCTTCATATAAAGAATAAAATCTATATTACTATAAATAAATAATAGTAATTTTAATTAGTCTAGTTTCAAATGTGAAAAAGATCCCTGAAAATTGTGAAACTATTATAAGTCCTAGGAAAATTAAGCTAGAATTATGTGGTTGTGTCCACTCCACGGTGGCACTGTTCGAGTCTATATCTATATACATAATTATGATATAGGTGCCGGCAAACTTGGTGAACATAAGACAGAAAATTCGCGCATGTGCACAAATAAAACATCAACCACCACCTAAAGCGTAAAAGTAGTATTAATTCCATCTTCATTTACTTCCATAGTGTGAATCGGACTCAGACCGTTGTCGTCCGTCGATATTTTGTACTATAATGACAAGTTAAAAATTTATCTTGCTGCGTGGTCCCGATAGAGTAGAATTTTGGCCACCCCATCTCCTCCAATACGGTGTCGTACAAGGCGACTAAGGTATAGGGCTGATTAACATCAGACAGATATATACCCACAGCCCAGACTCAGCCTCAGATGCATGGCTCGAGTTAACAATAGTGGCCAGAATACGGTGATAGGCTCACCCCCTATTACGTGGGACCGAATACAATGATTGGTTGATTGGAAACGTGGGTGTTAATTCACCTCTGCCTAACCCTCCGGGGAACAAAGGCGTGATTTTATGTATGTATCCTGAGACAGACAGTCTCATACACACTATGAAAGTCATAGGTGGTGGCCTGTAATTTATGATTGGTTGATTGGCGCGCCCCGTGCTTTTCACCAGAGCCCTAAAACCCGCACTGCGTAGCTAGAGCATTGTCACGGAGTTTACCGGGCACTATAGCTTAGGAATTTTATATGACAGCTTAATACTGATAATATTAAGAAAAAAAAAGAAAAAAAAAGCAAACTTATTATAAGCGCCTTCGCTGCGTTTAGCGGGCGCACGGCGCGGACGTCCGCTTCGCGTGCTTGTTTCATGTTATTTCAAGAGCAGCGCTGCGTGAGGCGGATACCCGTCGCACGCGACGGACAGGCGGACGCACTGCGCGGACATCCGCGACCCGCACCCGCTTAACGCAGCGAAGGCGCTAATAGGTAGATATAGTACCTACAGATGCATGAAAAAAATTTAAAAGGTGATAATTGTTCCATGGATCCTATAATCATAGGAGATAAAAGATAAATGATATGTACCTAAATGAGTATTTTAAAATTGAGCAACGTAAAAAATAATTAACATACTTAGAAAATTTGCCGTGTTGGTTCCCGGTGGAGTATTATAGGGCCAACCGATTCCCTACGAATCTACGAAGATGGCGACTAAGGGCTATCCCTATCTGTATCCGACATCCACATAGGACTATACGACAGTAAACATACGGCCAATGACAGCGTAATCATAGTTGGCGAGAAGTAATAAACCTATGCCTACCCCTTCAGTATTTACAGGCGCGTGGATGTATGTAAAAATAAAATATACTGATGATTATTTTTTTGTAATCGGTTAAACATACTCCAGCATTAGTGACTAAGGATTATTATTAATTCCAATCCCACCAGAATCGTTTAATCATTAACCATTTTATTGTTAGCATGAGCCATCTGGGCCCCTATTAGACTTGACCAATCGTATACCACCGTCGGCCTACCCGCGTTCGTATTGGCCCACACATTTAAATTAGGTTAGTTTTATGCTAAAATTCATTCAAGAAAAATTATGCACCTGATAGTAAAATGTTACTCGAAACTAATGGGCAAAATACAAGATAAAAACTAAAAAAAGAAGAATAAAACAATGCTAAAGTATAGTTCAGAAATATTTAGCAAGAAATATATAAATGAATTGTTAAACTCACTAAAAACATGCAGTCACTGTATTATTGTCACGTTTGTCCACAAAAACGAAGTGGACACAACCAAATTAAATTTGCCCACAAAAATAAAGTGGACACAACCAAATTAATACATAATTTAGACAATTTGTTAGCTAAACTTCTCCAAAATTCGTGTGTTTTGTTTCCTTAGCGTGCTTTTGAGCCTCCACTTGTCCGGTTAAGAATTTGTCACACACCATACATTTTAGGGTAAACTTGTTTAAGTCAGTGAATTGTCTCGAGGATTTGGCTTCGTGCGCGAGCTGCTCTGCCTCTCTATATATTTCCATATCTTCTGCTGCGAATATTGTTTGAATACCACCCTAGAATGAAATGTGAACAATTTTTAACTCACTTAATGAACTTTTATAACACATTGACTCGTATTTCACCAATTTCAATATCGTATTGTATCTCATTATTACGCACTAGTGAAGAATTGTAATGTAAAACGCAAGACTTTTTTTTAATAAAGTCAAACTCACGGATTATCAAGATGATCCGTCTAAAAACGCATTGTACTTTTTTTAGTCTTAGCAAAGAGTTTTTAGTTTCTTTCACTCACAACATTCATTCACAAGCTTCCTAGCATTATTTACTATTCACAACATTTTATAACATAAATATAATTACTGTTTATACTGTTTATTCGCGATTTTTGGGAATTTCCTTAGTAATAGAAAATCCTATTATGTCATAAGTGGACTATGTTCAAATTGTCCTCTTAAGTGTTTTCGTAAGACTTTCTTTGATCTCTGTCTGTCTTTGATAATACCCATACAAACTCTGAAGAAATATGCTATTTATACACACTATAGAAATAAGATGTAACGCCTCCACATATTTTATGCGACCTTTGAAAGGTTGAGAGGCTTAAGAATTTGCCAAAGGGTAATGTGATTTAGCAGATTTTGTTAGTATTCATTTGTATTATATAATTTACAGTTTCGGTGTTTCAGTTATTGAATTACTATTATTTCTAAAGGGGATAATAGGGGCAGATGATCTACTTTTCAAGTTTTTCATCCATTTCCCTAATCCTATCCCCATTCTTTTGGGGAGAATTATAATGTTGCAGATGCTTTTAGCAGCTAAGATATTAGTACAAAATGTTTACAATTAGAGATTATAATGTGTCTTAAAATAGAGTAGTAAGGACTTGAGTTTACCACAAGTTCAGCTCGGTAAAACTAACATAGCTTGAGAATATATTTGTCCAAGGGGGCAGACAGCCCCCTTGGACAAATATAGACAAGTGGTAATTAGTTGGCTGGCGTATTGTAGAGTAGAATGACGAATGTATGAGGTTTGACGTTTAGGGGGTACGTATTTGAATACCTAAAATTATAATACCTAAAGTTAAATAACCTAAGTTCAAAATACCTAAAATCTAAATACCTAATGGTGGGTTGACCTAAATTTTAAAATACCGAAAGTTTAAAATGGCTAAGTATTTGAATACCTAAAATTATAATACCTAAAGTTAAATAACCTAAGTTCAAAATACCTAAAATCTAAATACCTAATGGTTGTTTGACTTACTTTTAAAATACCCAAAGCTTTAAATGACAAATTGATATTATAGTGAGTACGTATTACAATGCCTAATTTGAAATTATCGAATTTCATAAGCCCTACGAACGGAAGGCCGAATATTAAAATCCCGAATGTTTATAATGATCGAAAGTTCTAAATACCGAAAATTAAAATACCGACAATTTAAGAAATAATATGTGGTACGGCTTAAAGAAAAAGGGACACTGCTCACCCCAACTCGGATAGGTTAGGTTAGAAGGCTAAGGCGGGAGCGGAGCGGAGCGGAGCTCCCGCCTTAGCCTTCGTGGTTATTTTTTTTTATAACCACTCATACAAGGATTGTCTGCTCCAATCCTGAAGTTCCAAATCCTTGTATGTGTGGTTATAAAAAAAATAACCACGTAGGCTAATGCGGGAGCTCCGCTCCCGCCTTAGCCTTCTAACCTAACCTATCCGAGTCGGGGTGGGCAGTGTCCCTTTTTTTAAAGCGCTGGATGCGGGCTGCTTCAGATCGGTCATTCTGGAAGTCTATGGGAGAGGCCTATGTTCAGCAGTAGACTGTGTGTGGCTGATTTATTTTTAGGTATTTTGACCATTTGGTATATTAAATTTTGGTATATCAAGCTTTGTTGTTTTAACTTTAGGCATTTTAAACATTAGGTAATTAGTCCAATAGGTATTTCAAATTTAGGTATTAAGTACTTAGGTATTAGTGGTTTAGGTATTTTAAACCATTTGGTATTTAGATTTTAGGTATTTTGAACTTAGGTTATTTAACTTTAGGTATTATAATTTTAGGTATTCAAATACGTACCCCGTTTAGGACATACGTTGATGACTGTCATCTATGTCAAATCATACATACATTTGTCATTCTATTCTAAAATATGCTAGCCAACTAATTGCCATTTGTCTATGGGGACAAACCAGTTGTTCAGTGAGATATATTACTTAGTAAATTAAAGGCATACTTACATCAGATTCTTCCAAATATAACGGATCATAATGCACGCCATCAAACAATAAGAACACCCTTTGACCATAATTTTTATCTTCTCCAAATCTATTTATGATTGCGTTCAATGTATCTACAACAGCCATTTCTAAGCCATAGAAACGGGACAAGATAGCTACCTGAAATTGATAATACATTTCACATTTAAAAAAAACATTTCACATACTGGACTGCCATGAAATCAAATCATACAGATGGACAATCATTCAAAATTCTATTGTGCAATAAGCTGAGGATTCTCCAAAATTCTCCAAAATTGATGGGGAATACTTTAGCATTAGGGGTCAGCCTCTGTGATGTGGAAGTAGTGAACACGACTTGTAGGCAGTAGGCTTGCCCACAGAAGGCGTGCGTTTTAGTGGGTTCGAGTCCGACATAACCTCCTCCTCCGGCCCCGGCGGGGGAGGTATCCGGGGATATTTCGCACGATAAAAAAAAAAGTTAGTATCAATCCCACCCACTCAATGCAAATATTTGTATACATGAATATGCATGCATTAGTCTGGTCATGCTCTAGTGAACATGTTAAACTGTTGGTCCTGGAAACATCTATGGAAGTTGTTACAGGTAATTGGAGCCCTAAAAAGTTCAACAACTGGTCTGGCATCAGTGGACTGATTGCTCTCCAAAATAGGGCTATTATTATTTCTACTGGGGGCACTAGTGTATGATATAACCCTTGTATGTAGGCCATTTCATCCATTTCCTATAAGACAGAACTAAGAGAGAAGGTAGACTATCCGCTCCATAATTGGCTTCCTATAGGAAATGAGAGAAAGCCTTTGCCAAAATAAACTATGAAAGCACTATTTTTTCTTTTTCATTTTGGTCCAGTTGATTTGAGCAATAAAAGACTTGTTATTCATAACATTATATTAAGTTACCTCAATAGCACCACCCCATGAGCTAGGCTGTTGGATCCAAACACAATATTCAGCATTAGGCTTGCCGAGCATTGCTTCATTATAAGTATCAAGATCACTCGCCACTTCCATAGCTATGATTTGTCTCATAAGTGTATGCACTGAAGTATCTACGCTGCCATTTAATACAAACCCTGGAAATAAAAGTTTATTCATTATGTGAAATCTATTATTCTTTTTCAGGTTCACCCTGGTGTTAATTCCAGTTGCATCCGAAGCTTTCACCTCGGAGTCTGGGTTCGCTTTACCAGTCTAGTCTATTGTATGTTTCAAAAATATTTAATTAGACATAGTCGCCAATAGAATGTTTATACAAATAAATGATTTGATTTGATTTGAATGTCACTTTGCCTAAGGCCCCTGGAACTACTTCACATTTGAAAAAAAAGCAATTGGTATCCTTGTTCTTGGGGTTGATTATAAGTTATTTTTTCATTGCGCTATGACATTTACGAGTAAAAGACAGGCCACTAAAACATAATCAAACATGTATGGATGGTGGGGTAAAACCAGGCAACAGAGCTAGGTAATTATTTAATATTGATAATGATATGCATTATATTTGTGTCAGTCAAAAGTCCTCCAAATAAAAATATAGGTTAAATATAAAAGATAAAGGGAGAAAGGCAGAAAACATAAGAAATAATTTAAGTTTGTTATGAATCTACTGATTACAAACTAGGATTATAAATCTAATTACACAACCATTTAGCTCCAATTAGACAACAGTTAGTAATGTTTATGAGTCTTTGTTTTACCAGTAGAAATTATTACATACCACTATCAAACAACACTGTTATAAACAATGATCTATAATTAACCAGTACAACTGCATGACAGTCAGAAGGTCACTTTGAGAGACAGACATTTTAATGAACATAATGCCAGACTATTGTAAGGTGTCCACCCACATAGTCTAAACAGATTGTATATCTTTTCAACTTACCTATACTAGTAAATAAACAGGAATTGTCTGAAGGTACTACTTTTTTCATAAGAATGCCAGGCCTACAAGACCCTATAGTTTCATGAGACGCAATGCCGTTTTCTACAGGTTTCTGCTTCGGTATCTCCGGAGGCGTGTTTGGAGCAGGAGGCAAAGACTTCTCTTCGACTATAAGGGTCTCGCCAGTTTTTAAACCTATTTCACTGATTTTTTTATTGTCATTACTTGTGTCTAATGGCTTCGGCGGGTATCCACACAATACACAAACTCTTTCGATGCTAACGTCCGATATACTCGACAAAAACATCTTCAGTTCTCCCACTGTGCTATCAGAGGTCAAATCCTTTAGAATTTGCTGGCCGTTTTTGCTTTTAACTTTAAACGCTAAGGCTGTCATCTTACTAAAATATTGGCTCGTAGAAATCTAATACGTGTTCAGTTTAGCTTTGTCGTAATTAGGTCAAAAAGACGCCACAAAAGATGAAATAAATAAATTATAATTGACTTTTTCTTTTTGAAGTGACAAAACAATCGTTGACGTTTTACGAAGTGTTGCCATAGTAAAGGCTTTTTAGGTTGTAAATTATAAACCGGTAAAAACCGAAAACCGTACTTCGTGGTACCGGTTATATTACGGAACAGAAAAAAAAAAGGTAAGGTAACTGTACCAATGCTCGACACTGTACCAATGCTAGACACTTTCGAACAAAACCCAGTATTTTGAGAAAATTATCCATTTGTTTTATAAGACTATTGACTTAAAAGATGCCTAATGGTATCTATAAGATATGTTCAAATATTCGCAACACCATCCGAAGTAAATTTAGAAAGACTGTTGACAGCAAATAATGTGACTCCGTGAACACGGTCGTGTTATTTCTTAAGATTTTTGCCAAGGGTACTGATTTTTATAGGTGTGATTTTTTTGTTTATAAGTTATGATTATTACTAATTTTAGTATAAACGTTATAAATATTGAAGTTATTGACATACTTGGACCATTGGGACAATGATGTCTAGCATTGGTGTTTTCGACCAAGTGCATAATAATTTAATTTAAAGTAAAAGTATGATAGATTTTAAAGATTTTATGGGCAAAAGTTAATGTCTAATTGTTGCTGTAACAGTTAAAAAAGAATGTAACGACCATGCTGTAATTAATTTGTTAAATTTTTTAGATTGAAATTTTATTTTTCCTTAAAGTGTCGAGCATTGGTACAGTTACCTTATTTAATTTTTTTCTATTCTGTAGCTTATAATAATTATAATATGAGTTTATTGATGATTTTGCCGATGTGTATGTGATCAATAAACTCATCCAGCGCGTCATTTTTCTTTCGTTCTCGAAATTTTGTGACTAATTACTTACTATTTTTTTAATTACCAGAGAAACTGCAGGGGCTGATAGGGACGTATATAATCATACTTTATTCTTTTTTTATAGCATGGATGGGCTTAGTATCGAATACCTATCACTTCGCCAAAATTTCTCTGGTAATTAAAAAGTGAGGGTGTTTTGATGTGGGGTTCCTCAGGAAGATAATTTTGATAAGTTTTGTAATGATTTTAAATGTTAACTATTTACTTATTGCAACCTCGATATATTAACCAATACTTTATAACTTCGTCTTCGTAATGAAACAAGTGGTGAGTTGTAGTGGGTACCTACTTAGATAAATATTTCAACATCATTGATGTCTAGAATAGAATTTTTGATTTATTGGCGAACCCAGACATTCACCCAGACTTCCGCCAATGTCCGTGGTTAGAGAAATAAACGAAGGACATTGATGTCTAGCTGCAATGCTTAGCCTAATGTCACCTGTCACCAATTTGGTTGTGCAGGTCGATGGCAGTCGCTTCACGGAAAATATCGAGGTCCAGCCAAATCCGCAGTTATGACTGGTAAAGCCGGACCTCGGACTCGGAGGTGAAAGCTTCGGATATTAGCGAATTCGGGAATTAACGCTACATAGGATGAAGAAGATAGAAAACAAAAACAACTTATTTCTTTCAATTTTAATAAAAATAACATTCCTACGTATAAATATCAATAGTTAAGTTACAAAACACTAACCTAATTTAAATTATGGCATCATCAGTAACTAAGTATCCCACAATAACATTGGCACAATAATAACTTGTTTGTAAACAACTTTAATGAATCAATAAATTAACTTTACATAACATAAAAATGTTTGAAAGTAAATGATCCGTGTCTATTAGGTTATTCTCCGAAATTGTAATATTATTAAGTACAGTAGGTAAAAAAGGAAATGTAAAATAATTATATGACTTAGTTTCAAAAGGTACCTAAGAAAAATGGCATCAAAATATATGGCCAACTAACGTTTCGTGAGCCATTGAATTCTTAATTTAAATTACATATTTGGTGTACTTTGGTAATGTTACAACGAGTATTGATTCTGATAGCATAAACTAGGCAGCAATTAATTCGTAATTTAGTAAAATTCTTATTTAGGTACTACGGTATAATAATATAAGTATATATTATACAATATACATTATGTTATGAGTATTCGAATTTTGATATGAATTGAACACCTAATTAACTCTTTACATCTCTTAAAATAACTCTTAGTTTACATATTGTCTCAAATTTTATCTCTAATAATATTTTTTATAAAATCATCACGTACATGAATGTACCTAAATAGCAAATGATTCTATGTGCGCTTTATATAATTATCAAATTATTTAACACTAAAAAATATATGAAACTTAAGATAACCATACGACACATGTACTTTGTTCACAGAAAGTACTATTTTTCTACTTACATGTCTTTGGTAAATGCTTTTCCAATAAGCTTGGAACTTAGTATCGCCTATTGCGTATATATTATGGGCCTACTTAATATTTCCTATGAGCGTTAGAATGGTAACCTCTATTTTAAGTAATAGACCTAAATAAGACTAGGAATATCAATTTATTTACATTTTTGTTCAGTCGTAAAAAATAATTTTAATGGCATTTTTTCGAACAATTCTTTTAAGATCATTTAACCGCATCTACAAAGTTATATAAGTATACATTCAGTATTCTGATTCCAATCACAATAATAAAATGGTTAAAATAGTGAATATGGCCTATACATTCATATTTTGTTTGCACAATGTGAAATTATGTGAATTAATTTTTTTATTAACTATTTTTGGCGCTATATCTGACTGACAGAAAATATTATGTTGCTACATTAAAAAATAAAAACCGTACTTTTCCGAAAACTTTTGCAACTTGTTAAAATTAAATTCGGCTGTTACGGTGCGGTCTGCGATGTCTCGGGTGTCGGGGTAGCGGCCAGCGTCACGTAGGACGACGAACAAATCTTGGTACCGGCGCACGGAGTCCCCGCCTCCCTACGACTAGAGGGGGCATTCTTTCATCTTCCTCTTCATCATACTCGACACCTTCCCCACTTTCTTCATCACTCCAAACGGGCTTGATCATTTGGTACGAAGCTGAGAACCCTTTGAAGACTAAAGAGTCATCAGTTCGGAATCTTATGAGTAAGGCTTCAGCTGTTGATACAATTTCTGGCGGCATCTAGAACAAAAAAATGTTTCAAATAAATTAGTTATAGGCCTAAATTGACACCTGATTATATTCGGTATAGATTGGTATAAAAATAGGTCACCTTATGTAATTACTTAACTACCAGAATCCATTTTACATTGTTTTTACAATGACTTATTTTAGTAAAATATAATCCCTGGAAGAGATTTACGATTGCCTAGGTACTCTCAAAACTTCTTACCACCTATATTCGAATTAAATTGTTGTTTACCCCATTTCTCCCTATCTCAAAAGAAAAATCTGCACCAGAGCCATTCGTACATCAGCTCGTATAGCTTGCAGGAGGCACACTCGCGAATCTGATACCAATCTCGTTAGTTGCTACGAGGAAAAAAAAACTTCTCTAATTTTTTACCTTGGTCCCACAGAAAGTGCCATAATTCCCCCCACTGCCACTCAGTCCTTCAAACACCTGCACGAAGTCATAACTGCAGTTAGATTCAGGCTCTAACTCGAACGTCAGGAAAGTAAGCTTCACGAAGTGATTCCTTGGGGCTTCGATGCTCCAATCGCAGTTGGCGTGCGACTCGTAGGAGTTGTCTCCGTAACGAGCGTGAGAGTATAAGTGCTGGACAGCTTCGGTTGCTGCGAGGTAACCGCCGCATGCTGTGAAAAAATAAAAGATTTCAGTCAGTAAATTTGGATTTGTCTGGTTCTTTCTGTTTCTGTTTTTGCAACCCAAGAGATATACAGGATCCGCATGAGTAGTCTATAATATATTTTCTGTCATAATTATATGCAAAATTTCAGTCAAATCGACCCGACGATTTTCAATGAGATATCAGAAAGATCTTCGCCATAACCTTCGTATTAGATAATAGGTACTGGTGTTAATGCACCAATCAACAAACTCACTTTCAGATCTATGTTATATTATTTAGCTTCACTCAAAGTCAACCAATTAATTTGGGTTAGCAAAATATGAACAATTTGAATTCGACTTACCCGTAGAATGACTAGCTTGGAAGCCACTCCTCTGTACAGAGCCATCGGACTTAAAGACAACGTACATCTGGTTCTGCGATGCGACTATTGGATGCGGCAGTCTGTTTCCACAGAACAGACCTAATGTCTTCTCCTCTGCTGATGCTCCATCATATATCGTCACATAGTCGTACGCGCATTCCTAGAATACGAGTTTTTGGAAAACCATTATTTGACCATTATTTATAAACAGCATTTTTTTTATGAGGAATGTATTTATTTGCTAGCTAGGGATACTTACAGGATGTGGCTCCAGTTCAAATCTCTGGAAGATTAACTTGATACGATGGCCTGGTGTTGTTGAAAATTGCCAAACACAGTCTTTCCTCGACGGGTAGGCAGCTGGATAGTTTGGACTGAAAATTACAAGAAAATAAAATTTTTGGCCCTGTCCATGATCTTTTGAATAAAATATTCCAAAAATCGTGGACAGGTTGGCCAAAAATTTCGCATGAACTTCTGTAGACATGTTGCAAAGTGAGAATATGGCAACTTATAAAATTTTTGCGGAGTGGAAAATTTACGATCTATTACATTTTCGAAGGTGGACATTTCACGACCCATAAACATTTTGCTAAGTGGACATTATGCGACCTAAAGATATTTAAGAAATTGATGTTTTGGAAGGATCCAAAAACTCACCTCTTGATAGTCCCGAAGGGTAGCGTGACGTCATGCTTGCAGCCGCCCTCCTTGCAGTCGTGGTTGTTGGCGTGCAGCATGAACCCGCTGTAGCAGGCGCACTCGTAGCCGCCCAGCGTGTTGCGGCACTCGTGCTGGCAACCGCCGTTGTTCTCGGCGCACTCGTCCACATCGATGTAATACGCTGCTGCGAATCCGGAGCGGTGGACTGAGCCGTCTGATGTGAACTGGGTAGGGAAAAGAAAATATATTTTCACCTCTTTAGCACAAACAACAAGCTTACGCTTGTAGCAAAATCGCGATTTGCTGTGAGCCTCAGTACAAGTGATTGCTGTGAGCCTGAGTACAAGTGATTCAAATTTCCTAAGGTGTGCACTTCGCCACTCCGTCGATCTTTAGCTTCTTGCGCGGGAACACTAGATACTGCGTGCATAGTTATGTGTGCGTGATATGTCACCAAGAAGATGCGAGGGCGAGCACTGGTGCCCATTCGAATATATCCGCTATAAATTAGCTCGGTAAGAGGACGAAGGCTTTGTTGAGCTATTGCTATTGGCGTAAAGGAGTCAAACTCCCAAGTGTTAGAGGCGTCAGCCGTAAAGAAAAAAAATCGTACCTGAACTCTCAACACGGAGCCATCAGAAGTAACAGGCGGAGGCAGTGCAGAGCCACAGAACACGCCGTGTCTTCTTAGAACGTCATCTCCTAACTTCGAGTGGACCGTGACGCTGTCATACTCACACTCCTGGAAAAGGTAAATTAGATTTTTATACGAGTATCAACGTAAAATAGTAGTATGTTGTAAATATAAGATCCCTTGTCTTCCTTCTTCCTTTCCTTTGTACCATTCATCTCTTACTCTTTATTCTCTGCCTTAACTTTTTAACCAGCAGAGTAACAACGTGAGAGTGATTCTGGTGTCCTGAATGTCCAGAAGTCACGGTAATCTCTTGCCCAGGTATGTCGTATGTATACTTCTTTGATATAACCCGCGCCACGTATCTTGGACCTAAATCGTAAGACATACGAGGCTCTGGCGCCCGCGGATTGCTTTGTAATAGTCTATGCTTGGTGAGTTTGAGTTCGTCTACCGCAGTAGCATCCCGTGCTATCCTCAAAAGACACCCAAGAAATGTGTACTGCGCGTATAGAGCACATTTTAGGTCCAAGATACGTGGCGCGGGTTATACCTTGTGTTATATAAAAACGGTTCAATACCTGTTGGTACATATTATTTCCTTCCAAATCAAAATGAGTAAAGTTGAGCGTGATCCTGTGTTGTGGAGGGGCAACGATCTCCCATAAGCACTTCTTCGACGGCGGGTAGAGATCAGGGAACGATGGAGACGTGATGGTTCCATTTGGAGCATATAAAGATCCTCCACAAGCATCTGCAAATTAAGAACTTTGTGTTAAAATCGATTGACATCATCCACATTCAAACTCACACGAAAAGTTTCATTAGCTTTAACATTTGAGTTTCATGTTGCTTTCCTTAAGAGTCATGAACTTCTTATATATTTCAACCCTTAATATTCAACTTCTTTGGGGTAAAATTTTGATATAATTATGTGCATATTAATTCTAACCAGAGGCATTATTTTGAGTGACATCGAGTTTTAAACGCAGTCATAACCTGAGAAAACGGTGGATTACAATTAGTTAAGCCTTCGTCTGTTAAGGATCCCATTAAAGGACACGGTATTACAATTAGTTAACATAGAAGAGAAAATTGACGTGAAACTAGACCAATTTAAATGTGTTGTCTTTTACGAACGCGTATAGTTACGAAACGGTTTGTCACTCAGAAAAAGGGGCCAGAAGCAGTTACATTATATTGATGGACTTCCCTAAAACCGCTCATCCCTACTCCCTTTGGGGGTGTTTAGAAAAATCCTTTCTTTTTCTGCTCTTGCTTATTGTGAAAATCCCAGGGATAAGAATGAGAATCATTTTTAAGCTGGCATGCATGATTGTCAAAACTATCTAAACATGTAGCTTATCCCACATACACTCTAGTTACGAACTTAAGTTAAAACCTCAAATGACTTACTTTCACATTTCTTCCCATCGGAGTGCAGTTCGTACCCAATATCGCAGGCACACTCGTACCCTCCGAGGGTGTTCACACAGGAGTGACTGCAGCCGTGCGCTATCGACGCACACTCGTCGAACTCCTTCATGAACGTCGCTGAGAACCCTGCCTTTTGTACTGTACTGTCAGATTCGAAGATCACCAGCAGTTTGTTGGAAGTAGACCTGGAATGTTTAGATTATAAGGTTGTAAATTATAGTTCTAACTTCTAATAGCATCGTAGCTTCGGACTTTAGTTGTTCAGAAGTCAGCCTTAAAATCGAGAGGTCGTGGGTTAGAATCCTGGCCGTTACACTGAACCAACTCTTAGTGCCCTTCTAAACGGGCCATGTTTTTCTGCAATATGTAGCTGCACTATTGGCAACTGATTGCCCGGCAATCTCAAAAAATATTTCATTGCAACTGATGGCCGAACAATCACTGGCTGGGCAATGTGTTGCAAATATGTCTACAATAGTATGGCTCTTGATGCAGATTCATAAACGGGCTACACAAACCGGCAACAATGGCTGACGAAATCACACTTGTTGCAGCAGCTTATATTGTTTTATTAAAAAATAAACAGAAAAAGAAGAGATTGTGGATTCGACCTTACTTAAATCGGCGTGAAACTATAGATAATTTAAGTCTAGAAATAAGCCTTGATAGTATAAATTATTTAAAAATTCGCGTAGAAAAGGATAGACTGTGCTATAACAAAGAGAGCGACTGAAACAACAATAGAACTGGCCGAGCATTATTGCAGTAAAATCGACCGCGATCGTCCGGCAACCCATCGCGGCAACATCGGCCATATGTGGCTACACAAAACATGTTTGGCTATATTGCCGGGCGGGACATTACTGCAATACTGGCCAGTATCGCTTGCAATAGTTGCAATGTTGCCGGGCCACAGTGTTGCAGCCACTAATTGCAGTAAAACATTGCCCGTTTAGAAGCACCTTTAACACAAGCAATTTAGTTGGAGTCGTTTCGGAAAAAATAAAGAACATACTTTTTTATCAACTTTATCTGCAAATAATTTACAAACTAAGTATGTCATGTATCACATTTTTTTTGCGCATGAATGAGGGGTTCCATTCCATCACAATCTTCGAGGCCCAAGCCAACCTCACCTGCGAGCCTCCTCAGGATTTCCTCTAAGGGTAAGGAAGCCTGTCTAGCCGTCCAACTAGTCCCAACCCCAGTCGTTCCGCAATTACTTGGCAAAAGGTTTATTTTACAAACCTGATATCAGGAGGTATCTTGTGCCCGCAGAACATGCCGATGAGTGGACTGTCCATGGAGTCGCCGTCTCTGACCTTCACCTTGTCGTACGAGCAAGTGTCGTGGTTCTCCACTTCGAAGGAGTGGAACCTTAGAGCCACTTGATAATCCTGGAAGTAGATAGGCATACGTATTACGATATCGACCTTAGAAATACCGTATGTTTTAGTATTAAAACAAGTAAAAAAAATGCGTTAATGAGGATGTGTGGGGCCGCCCTAAGATCAATTCCCAAGCCTGGTGGTTTCCAATGTGGCCTGGTGGTAAGGTCGTGGCCTGATGCAAGGCACAGTGGGTCTTTAATAAAAATATCTTGGAGTCATCGAAAATATCTAGTTGATATCAAGAGGCTCACTCTCTATTACATACGACTCCATAGCTGACGAAATGGGTCGTGTCAATACGTCTTTACCTATCTCTACATTTTATTACCCTATAAACTATACTTAGATTATAAAGCAAAAAAAAAAACTTGGAGATTTACTTACCTGTGGTACAGACAGTCTCCAAACACACAGTTTGTTAGGCTGATAATCATCAGGGTAATTCGGTGACTCCAAGTGGCCTGTGCTATCAACTTCTATATCACCACCGCATACAGCTAAAAACAAAACATAATTATATAGGTACTTACGACTATCTAGGCTAAAAACGCGACAGTATGCTATGCTTTTCGAAGTTCCAATGAAGAAGCTGAAGTAAACCTTTTCTCAGCTCAGTTGGGGTCGGCTTTCCAGTCTAATTGTAATGCGGCTGAACTTCGATATTTTCCGTGAAGCAACTGCCATCTGACCTCCACAACCAATTAGCAATATCGAAGTTCTGCAGTTAGACTGGGTCAGACTTATTTGCACTGATCGGGAATCGAACCCGCATCTCCTGCAGTGAGACTACGCTGCGGACGGTCTGGTTCACTACAGCCATGCCATAGAGGCTGCCTGTACTTATCTAAAGATATAAATAAAAAAGACGTGTGGCACTCGGGGACTGCCGCGGTAAAGCTATTGCATAGCATTTTTTATCAACTTATGCAATTATCTCCCCACTCCGAGCTCGCACGAATCGAGCTGAGCTGCTCGGCTTGATTCGTGCGAGCTCGGAGTGTCAGATTAGGTTTTTTCGATAAGGAATTTCTGGATTCGGTCTCCACGCTCAAGGCCCGCGATAGAAGCTGTGCAATAGCTTAATAGTTATATTAGTAGTTTATCTAACAAGAACTCATCAAGCTATATCATCTGTAAATTGCAAAACGGAATTGTCACTCCGGTTTATGCCATTGGATGTGACAGTGGCATAAAAGGAAGATTTTTTCCGCTTTGCGCTATTGGTGGCAGATCCAGTGGCATAAACCGGAATATATCAATGTTACCATTGAAATGATATCAATGTACCAGTATGGGCGGCTTTGGCTTAGAACATAACTTTAGCAGTACACAACTCTTGACTTTAACTTACCTTCATAAAACGCTTTAAAACCTCTATGCGGCTTAGGCCGTGGGCCTGGTTGATACACCACCGTCAGCCTGGACCCAGTAGACCTCATCATAGGCCCTTTCCCTGAGCCACATATCCTGCCTAACACTGGAGCATCAGGCATGTAACCGTCCCTCACTTCCACCCATTCGGAACGGCATTCTTCCGATTTGTGGATGTCGATTTCTGGAACAAAATAAAATATATTACTATTTAATCTTACACAACGCGAAAGAAAGGACTAAAATTTCTAAAACTGTAGTTTTTAACCTACAGATTCGTACGCGGCCGAATGAAACTTGATTCCTTACCGGGTTGCATTCATGCTATCAATCTAGGAGGACATTTTAAAGAAAGGCCTGTAAAGAGTGCCGGCAACCGGCGAGCATGTATAAAACCGTTATGAAAGTAGAAGTGGAAGGTATATGCCAGGATCCTGGCAAATGGAAACGTGGCTATGTGAACAGTGTTTAGGTCAGGAGGCGTTTCTTACCGGACTAGGCCTAGCACCCTATCGTCACTGTCAGGCTCTTCTTCTTAGTCGTACACTCCTGACGGAGAGTGGACGGAGAGACGGACGAAGTGATGGAGCGGGACGTGGTCATGGATCTTCCGGTGGGCTGGTCGCAGCTTTTGCAAGACTTCTCCACTACTCTCTATTTGTGACCCAGCGCGTACACTCAGTAATGGTACCATCTTGTGGGTGATTTGCCTCAAGAACGCCGATACTTCACTCTTTTCTGTACCACCAACCGTTCCAAAGAGTCTTTTTTACGGGTGATATGACCAAACATTGATATGACCCTACTCTACACTATACTCTGTGTCATGGAAATGCCGCCTTACCATTCATTTGTGTACTTGTTTGCTCGCTCATTTTTTTGTTGTAATAAAAAAAACGGAAAATACCTAATATGTATTAAGCGATGGGCGGGAATACGTACTATTTAGTAAGCACCTAGCAATGTGAGCTTTTTTAATGAGAACACAAACAAAGGTTTTGGTTGTAACTCTCCAATTACTATTTAACGCTACGAATACTCAACAAACACGAAAATGCTAACCGAAGTGTGACTGTGAATATTGTAATTATCAAAACAATACTCGGCAAATTCGATTCACTGATTCAATTAAAACGGTATTCGATTTCAATTTGCTCGGATAGGTATATATTCACAAACCCGTGAATTTATAACTAAACTAACACAATCGTAACACGTAAGCTAAGATTGTAGTAACTAGACGCCATTTACGAGCAGGCGATCACCATTTATTGTTGAGCTCTAGAGCACTAAAGCCGCGTGGTTCCCGGCAGAGTAGAATTTGGGCCATCTCATCTCTTCCCATGTGGTGTCATACAAGGCTTCTAAGGGATACGGCTGTTTAACTTCAGACATTCTTCTTCCTCTTAGCGTTAATTCCCAGTCGCATCCGAAGCTTTCAGCTCAGAGTTTGGGGTCCGCTTTACCAGTGTTAACTACGAATTTAGCTAGACTTCGATATTTTCCGTGAAGCGATTGTCATCTGACCTCCACAACCCAATGTTAACACTAGGCGATATCGAAGCTTTGCAGCTAGACCGATTTTTTAGGGCTCCAACTACCCGTAACGACTGCCATAGATGTTCTTATGGCAACCGGGACCGACGGCTTAACGTGCTCTCCGAGGCTCGACCAGACCAATGCAAATACTCATATTTCATGCACACAAATATTTGCACTGAGCGGGGATCGAACCCGCGCCTCCTGCGTAGCGGCCGCGTTCACTACCGCTACGCCACGGAGGCTGTCTTCTTCAGACATATGTAATAATATATAGTCCAGACTCAGTCTCAGTTGCATGATTCGGTCTACAATAATAGTGCCCAGAATACGGTAATAGGCTCACGCTTTTTTACGTGGGAGTGGGACCGAGTACAATGTTTGGTGAAATGTGGGCTTTAATTCACCTCTGCCTAACCCTCCGGGGATACACCCATACGGTCACGCCTTTATCCCCGGAGGGTTAGGCAGAGGTGAATTAACACCTACATTTCACCAATCATTCTATTAGGTCCCACGTAATAGGGGGTGAACCTATTCCCGTTTTCTGGGCACTATGGTTGACTCGAGCTATGTATAGGCTGAGTCCTCCAGGGATAAATGCGTGATTATATGTATGTACCTCTTTTCCCTACTTTATAGAAATAGTATAGGAATTTTAAGAACTACGTAGACCTTGTTATAATGGTGAGTGAACTGAACAGGATTCCTGGATCTGGATTCTGCTATTTTATGCCAAAACCACTGCCTTTTCCACTATAAAAATTACATTAAATTTTAAACTTTATCAGCACACAGTTAGAGTCTAAAATGAAATGAGGAGCGTTCTTTAAACTTTTTCATTCGTACACGTACTACAAAATGTCATTTAATTATCGACTCTAACCGTATAGTTATAAAGTCTAAAATTTGTATTTTGGAAAGTGGCTAAGCATAATCGAAGCCCAGTGCACAGTTGCTAAATGTTGCGAATTGGAGTGGAAACTTATTACTTTCGATGGCTGTATTCGGTGTTCGTTTTAGAAGTATTTATTAGGAGTTCGTAAACACTTTTGGGCGAGTGTTGAATGTAACTCGAAGTGAAGTTTTGGTCGTTACAAATTGAAGTTAGAAGATTCAAATGTAATATACGGCTTTAGATTTCATGTTTGATAGAGTTCCTTTTAGGAAATGTTTCTTCCGTTCTTCTTTTTACCCCACTGCAAAAGCCCTTCTTTAGTATTTAGCTATTAATGTGTACACCTAGTAAGGTTTCGATAGTATGGCAACGTACTGCACACGGGTTGTGGTTCATGTATTATTTCATCATCGTCATCACAGCCTTAGTCTTAGTCGCATCTACAGACTAAAATTTGGAACCAGGGGTCCACTTTCCTACTCTATCTCTTGATTTGGCATATCTCGACTTTTACAGGAACGAGTGCCGTTTGATCTCCCAACCCCGAGAGTAAAGTAGGGTAGTTCCCTAGGGTTTCATCCGTCAATCAGCAGGTGAGGTTGCCATCAGACCTCATACATGCAATTCGAAAAAAAACCCCGTATTTTTTAAATTACGGGACTGTGAAACGAAACTCTCAAATTACGTAAGTAAGTATATTAACGCTCGCTAATATTTTCAGTGAAGTTACGTAGCTGTTTTCATTTTGACCCTCCGGCTGATGAAGCGGGCAATCAATCAGCCAGCCAGCTCATCAGTTAATTGCTGGCCAAATAGTTGAAGCGAAGAGATAGCGTATTAAGTTCTACGTAGGTAGTCTAAGGGTTGAGAGTTAGTAAGAATAGGTTTTACGTGAATTTTATTTTGCAATTATTATGAGAATAAAAACTTTTAGTCTTTTTTTTAAGTGGGACATGTCATTTGACTTCACTTCGCTTGATGGTAAACTGAAAGCAAAGTACCTATCAAGACAGAGTCTCCCTCACCAATACAGACACGTACCATGCTATAAAATACTTTGTTCAATTTTTTTTTAACTTTTTTGGACTATTCGGTTGCAGATGGGTGCCCGTGATTGTGCCTTGATGGACTTATGGCTTATTTAAAATTTTCTAAACATTCGTCTTAGGAGCAATGCTTGGTGGCTCAGTGGTCAGAGCTTTTCCTCTGTAAGGAAAAGATCGCGGGATAGAATCCCGCCTAAGCTGTATTCGCTTTTTTCTATCTCTACCAATGTACTAATATAAGTATAAGGATTGATATTAAGTACTCAACGGCACACCGACCGTACCCACTCCAGCTCAAAGCATCCAATTCCGCAGAGCTAGTTTTTTAAATTCTCCGATATTTTTGACCCAATTTAGCCACTCCGTTGGTACTGCAGTTGGCAATGTTCCTGTCACAGATCTAGGCCTAGATAGCATAGGAAGGTTGTATAGTCGCTGCATAGGAACCATCTATTCCAACGCGCCAATATTCGCCCAAAGGTCTATGACAAAGATCGGTAATATTTTTGAAAATTTATACTGTAATATAATACCTAATTGTAAAATGGTCGTGTCTGTACGCTGGAGATATAAAAAATAATAATTGTGTTATGTTATACAAGTATAACGATACTGAAAACAATTTTTTTTTTTGGAATTCTTGTCTGTTCGTCTGTTCCTGATGGACGCAAATATTATTGAACGGATTTTGATTAGGTTTTTTTTTTAAAAGGTATTGGTCAGACCTAAAATCTTACGTCTGTTTGATCACAATCGGTTCAGTAAATCGTAGATGTGAGCAAAATCACGTTAACGGACATCGCGCGGGCGGAGCCACAGGCGGAAGGCTAGTAGAATATATTATTAACCGAAATGACTTCCTTTTAGCTAAGCTAAATTACTTGTGTTAGCAGGATTCGGACTCGGAACCATCTCAGAACCTCTCGATCATAAGGTCGAATCCTTATCCACTAAACTAAACTATAATAGGCACTAGATGACTTGATCATATCGAAATAATGGCGTCAACTTCTTTTTCTATAGTCCATATTACCATAATATA
Source organism: Eilema depressum (assembly GCA_914767945.1). Classification (NCBI taxonomy): domain Eukaryota; kingdom Metazoa; phylum Arthropoda; class Insecta; order Lepidoptera; family Erebidae; genus Eilema; species Eilema depressum. The sequence goes on from OU612021.1 coordinate 3,878,806, forward strand.
AAAAATAAAATCACAACAAATAAAATAGCGATCCGAACATAGATAAAAAAAAATAGCAAAGATAAAATTCATCACGTATCTAACTATAAATCTCAACGTCTAGTCGGTGTTCTTCTGTAACTATCTGTCACTTTGCGTTTAGTCTAATGGCTTTGTTTTTGTCTACTGTCTGGTTTCTGCTGAAAATTGGTCACTTGTAGACAGATATGAGGCATCTAAATGGTACATCTTTTTGTGCTTCAGTACTTTCGTTTTTAGTGCGTTCATATAAGTCCACTAAATTGAGATTATGTACCAATTTGATAGATGGCTTGATTAGTAAAATTAGATTTGAGAATTTGGATGTGTGCCAACTAAACGTAATTTTGACAACACTTCTAATGGAATACGATTGAAAGTGCTGCCAAAATTACGTTTAGTTATAGTTTTTTATTGATTAATAAATCAATCCTTCACAATTTAAGCATAAATACCCTTTTTTCTCGTGCGGAAAACCCCACAATATTGGAAAGTCCCGTCCCGTCCAATACCGGTACAAAAAAATCACGTACACACATATAAAAAAATCTTTCTATTATATCCGTCAAGTACCGTGAAATAGGATCTCCTTAAACCACATAATATGTTTAATGGAAGATCCCAATACATGCAAATAAAACCATTCCTTTGTCTGTTACGAAAATAAATGGATTTCGGTGAATTAATGAATTTATTGCACAGCTTTTATTTTAAGTGGCCTATGCTTGCCACTGGGGACAATAAATCTTCCTGCCCACATAATACCTACGGGTTGTGTTTGTCTGTGATGTACAGTCGACAAAGGAGATTCTTTTTTTTTAATAAGAATATTAGAAACCGAAATTACTAATATTCCCGTTAACCCCTCCAGTTAAGCTAAATTGCTTGTGTTAGGAGTGGGTTCACGTCGGTAGTGTCATGGCCAGGATTCGAACCCGGGACCTCTCGATCGTAAGGCCGACTCCTTAACCACTAAGCTACCGACGCTTTTTCTTTTTTCTTTAAAAGATATTGTAAAGGTGCAACCGAATCTCCTTTATATCGTATCTTCTTTTAAAAAAGGAACCGTTCTTTTGTAACATCATTCATTGGTTCCGATAGGTCGTATGAGTTTCGGTAGATGTCTCTACCGTCGCCCCAAAGACAATATAGAGGAATTTGGATTGGCTTCGTGCGGGCTTCGGTGGCTTAGCGGTCAGAGCATTCCCCCTGTAAGGGAAAGATCGCGGGTTCGAGTCCCGCCCGAAGTCAATTCTTTTTCCTTTCTAAATCGATTTGAAAAGTTAGCATAACAAATGCTTCAAAATTTCATTCAAACGTATCTTCTTTGTCGACTGTACATTCTCTCTCAAAAGTTGTAAAAGCTTAACAACATTTAGGTATTCAAAGCGTTTTAGATAGAAAAACCGAATATAGCTTAGGAGGAAAATTTGGGTCAGCTTCGGGCGTGGCTCTGTGGCTCAGTGGGTAGAGCATTCCCCCTGTAAGGACAAGATCGTGGGATCGAGTCCCGCCTGAGCTGTTGCTGTTTGTTGTTTTGAAGAGGTTTTAAAACTAAGGTGATCGGTGACGACGTGGTATATATTGAGCCACTTTTGCGGGTGATTGTACCTATATTATATATTTCAAACATGTTTTTATGGCATAGGTTTTGTGGGGATGGCGTTTATGTGGTTCTGTGGGTTATAGTGTGACATAGCCTTACATAGAGTTTCATGCTCGGCGTTTTCGTAGGTCACAACTCCAACTGTGGATCAGTTTTTGAGCCGTGTGTGTAGGTGCAAGTGTGGTAACACTATTTCCTGTTATCACTTAAAACGAGTTAATATTAAAAAAAAGAATCTTATTCCTATTTCGATCTCGTAACCGCCACTTGTCATCTACCGGATACGTTTCTGAATTTCGTGAAAAATTCTTAACAGGAAAGTCACACTATTACTAACCTGGACATCGAACCAAAAATCTCCCATACAGCAGTTGTATTCGCTATAATTACGCCAAATGAGGCCATCAAATAGAAAAAATGTGCCTCTGTATTATTTTATTATTATTTCCATTTTAACCGATTCACGACAATCACGACTGATGTCCGCTGCACATAAAATATAATAGCCATCTAGCAATTACAGGGTTAAGTGAGCTATAAGCTCATTTCAGTTGCAAACATTGTGTTTGCAGTCAAACAGTCTCTTTGCACCGATTCGGAATTACGTAAACTGAACGGTACAGTGAGTTCGGACTAACAATGATCCTCAAAGGACTACGTATTGCTTGTCATGCAGCAACAGAATGACGAATGCATGGAATTTGACATTATCATATAATGTACTATCACGTATTTTATTATTTGTATAATATTATCACGAATTTTAACATTTATGACAATTTTTTATACCACTTTGGTGGCAGACAAGCACACGGCCCACCTAATGGAAAGTGGTTACCGTGGCCTATGGAAGTATGCAACATCAGGAGCGTCACACTCATGCTGCCGACCCTAAAATATTATATGTTGACGACTCATATACGTCAAATCCCATACATTCATCATTCTATTCAACAGTACACCAACGGACCAACGAAACCAAGCATTAAGATCATTTTGTGTAAGTAGTTACTTTATTCCTCGAAATCGATCTGTTAGTACCTACTAAGATTTGGTGTATGTAAAGCAGTTTACTTATAATACTAGGTATATATATGTAGTGACAGTAAATTAATACTTGCTCATCTGTGAAATACGTTGCAATTAATTTGATACTAGAGAATATATATTGTAATTGTATTAAACCACATCATTAGTATTGAGTAACTAATTTAGTAGCTGTAGTAAGCTAGTACCTACGGTTTCGCTAGTATGGATGAATATACAAAACAATTCCACTGTAATTATATTATTACCTAACCAATAACGAAAATTTCGGAAACTGTTATAGACAGATTTTTCACTAGTGAAATACAATCATAAAACTAGTTTGAACGAATTCTATCATCGAGTTAGTTGGCGTTTGGTGTTATTTTTTTGTTTGTAAGTAGGTACTGATTCCGACATTTCCGTTGCTTTTCAACTGTCGTGATCACGAAGAGAATTCGATTGCATTAGATTATTTTTATTCTAATGTAGGTACACATTTGACATTTTTGCGTTGAAATTCGGGCTTCCAACTAGGTATATCTATTTCACTAGTGAAAATAATTGGGTTCTAATGTTACTAAACTTGATTCTTACATTACACTGGATGAAATTCAATAAGTAGAGTCGCCATCGGTACTAACAGTATCAACTTACGCTAAAATGTTAAATACAATCATTACAAAATGGAAATTTTAATTATCTTTATTCTCTGAAGATTACAAATATAATTTATAGGTATATCTATTATATAATATTGTTTCATTTTAATGATCTTGGCATTAAAATAAATCTATAAATATTTATTTTAATGCCAAGATCGTTTGTAAATGTGATCAGTGACTTCTGAGGGTGACTGTACCTACAACATAATTACGTAGTATACTTCTAATTACTCTCAATAGTTCTTATCAGTCGTGAGACCTTTCAACTCCTAGAAGAAGTGCTCTTCTGGATTTTATAGTCTGTGGTCCAACGGGTCAAACCATAGCCAGCAATAAAGCGACACGATCTTAAATAAATCAGAGATGTGGACACCCGATAGGGCGACTGATAACGAGTGTCGCATTTCGACCAGCTCACTGAGTCAGAAATGTGATGGACATTCCGACACATATCGAGATATCGACGGTAACGATGACGTGGACATTTGTACACATTGATGTCTGCTCTTGTGTGTGGAATGTCCTTAATATAGGATCGTTTGAGATTTTTCATCTCTTGAATTTATTGACAATAGGTAGATATGCTTTTTGTAAGATAAATAATAATATATTTTACAACACACCTGCTCATAAAAGTGATATTATTTTACCGCAATTAGGCACGTAATGACACCTATTATCAAACTGTGCCTTTTTCATTGCTATTATTCACAAGTGAGTTATAGATTCTTTTTTAAATTTTATAGGATGTGTCTATAATTGTCTATGTTCTTAAAAAAGTTTTGATACAAAAAATAACGTGTTTAATAGTACGAATAAATTAATACGCCTATTGTATGGTCATTTGATGCATTTTCGCATTTAAATAAATAATTTCAACTTGTAATACTTGTGTAATAAACAAAATTTTCGCTCAAATTTAACTTTTTTTTTTCTCTAAGTACAGAAAAAAAAAACAGAGTAAAAAAAAGTTAAGTTCAAACCTCATTTTTTTTTAAATATGGTCGACCGCCATTGTTAAATGCGCGCGCATAGGAAAACGAATTAATTTGTATTATTGTATAATTAGTATTTGTAGTATTATTTTATTCGCAAGTGTGTTGTAAAACGTCGTATGGAACGTGTGAGCATGATGATTACCGTCCTCGCGTCCTCGCCTGGCGGCTCGGGTCTCAATTGCGCCTCGGCGGTAATCACCAACTTTGCTCACTTGTACCATAATGTACTATTTATATACTAAGATCCTATGGGATTATAGACATGGGATCCAAGTGGCCGGAGGCTAAGTAGGTATATAGGCAATTCTAACATGTCAATAATTTTGTCTAAAACTTTGAGTGTTGTATGGTGGTTACTCTAGAAAATTCTACACAGCGCTATATAGAGCCAAATCATATTATAGTAATGCTGTGTCCAAACTACGGTTATGTATCAAACGAATATTCGGGATTGACTTCAATATTGCAATGTCTGCAAAAGGCGCTAAGTCCTAAGTACTGAATCATAATGTAAAGATCTATGTACACTTAGTAGGCAATAAATGTTTTGAATTTTGTACTTATGAACTTCAAGATTTGATATTTAACCCAAACGCATAGCCAAACTAGCTTGTATTATTGGTTCTAGAATGTGGATAAATACCTATAGTTATTTACTTACTTTTTTGTATTATACGTACATATCTACCTCTGTGGCGTAGGAGCGGGCTACGCAGGAGGCGCGGGTTCGATCCCCGCTCAGTGCAAATATTTGTATGCATCTTCTTCTTCCTCTTAGCGTTAATTCCCAGTCGCATCCGAAGCTTTCAGCTCGGAGTCTGGGGTCCGCTTTTGCCAGTCTTAACTACGGATTTGGCTAGACCTCGATATTTTCTGTGAAGCGATTGCCATCTGACCTCCACATCCCAATGGTAACATTAGGCGATATCGAAGCTTTGCAGCTAGACTGCTGTTTTTTTTTTGGATTTTTGAGGGCTCCAACTACCCGTAACGACTGCCATAGATGTTCTTATGGCAACCGGGACCGACGGCTTAACGTGCTCTCCGAGGCACGACCAGACCAATGCAAATACCCATATTTCATGAACACAAATAATAGCTCAGTGCAAATATTTGTATGCATGAATATGAATATTTGCATTGGTCTGGGTATTTTCTATGTATAATATGTATGTATTTACAAAAAAAAAAACTATGTATGTTTATCCGCATTCGAGAACCCATAACACAAGCTAGTTAAGCTATGCTTACTTTGGGTCTAGATAGCGTTGTGTAGATTGTCGTACAATATTTATTTTTTACTTTATTATTTATATCTTAATATCAAGGGTCTGTATGCCCTCAGACAAATGCACTTTACTTAGATCACCCAGTTAAATAGCACCTTGCCATACATACAAATATCTGAACGGAATGGAAATTGAACCTGCGACCTCGATCGTAGTCGAACGTTTTCGTCATCATCAATATTGCTAATATTTAATAACTTAAGACCCTTCGCAAACCGCACAAAGCGCTTTCTAATTGAGGTATTACGGTATCTCAAAACACCAGTATTCAATTCCGCTTCGGAAAAACGGATAAAAAATAAGAAGTCAATAATTCATAATTAAGCCCTCATCCGCGTTCAAAAGATGTTTGAGTAATTATTTATTATTCAGATTTTTATTGGTATTAACTTTTTTGTGGTATTGACATAAAATTTGCTGTCTTGACGGTATTATAAGTCACTAGCTTTTGCCCGTGGCTCCGCCCGCGTGGATGTCGGTTATCGCGACCAAACATAGCCTATGTCCTTTCTCAAGGTCTAATCTACCCCTATACCAAATTTCATTAAAATCGGTTCAGTGGTTTAGGCGTGAAAGCGTAACAGACAGACAGACAGAGTTACTTTCGCATTTATAATATTAGTATGGATTTTTGTATTGGAGCTATTCTTCAAAACTCATTACGATCGTCGCCCCAAGACGGATGTCTAGAAAAAATGGTATCAGCTTCGGGTGGGGTTCAGTGGCTTAGTGGTCAGAGAGTTCCCCCTGTAAGGAAAAGATCGCGGGTTCGAGTTCCGCCTGAGCTGTTTTCCCTTTTTTCTATCTTAATCGAAATCATTAGGATCACTTTTTCATCCTACTTTCTACTAATGTCATAAATGTGAAAGGTTGTTGGGGTATTTCTTAGTTTGTTATTCAATTCAGCTCAAAAAGCTGAACGGATCTGGGTGAAATTTGGAACAGAGATAGATTATAGTCTTGCATAACACATTTTATTATCTCTCAAATTAGTTCCCATGAGATACGTGATCGGGATTAGAAATCTTCGCGGATGGAACCACGGGTATCACTAATAATTTTATAAAAGACTAGCTGATGTCTACGGCTCCGCCCGCGTGGATGTCGGTTATCGCAACCAAACATAGCTTAAGTCCTTTCTCAAGGCCTAATCTACCCCTATACCAAATTTCATTAAAATCGGTTCAGTAGATGTGAAAGCGTAACAAACAGACAGACAGAGTGACTTTCGCTACTTTATATCTAATATTAGTATGGATTTTAGAGCTGACGGAATTTGTAAATTCGAATATTGTGATAATCTAATTTTGTCGCTAACATTGCACATTGTAAAAACTATTTCACGAACTCTGTACAGCTGCTCATAATTCTGTACCCTAGACTTCTTCCTTTGACAGGGGCTGAGCAACAATATGAAGTGGATTAAACCGCTTGTCCAATTACCCATTTGTCTACTGATAAGGCTTAACAAGATGCCTTCATCAAAAGATATTTCTATAACCGAGAATGACTATTGAGGAGAACGTACTCGTAGATATCTAGTTTTAGAAATATGCTATAAGCGCTATTACATAACATAATTAGCGCTAATTATGTTTGAGTACTAGTGTCAATTATGTTATTTTACTAGCCTTTCGCCCGTGTGGATGTCGGTTTCCCCGTTTATTGGTCCTACCTCCAGTTCTACTTGCCCGATTGCAATCAAACTTACGTAAGATTTTAAATCTGACTCAGTGCAATATTTGTATGCATGAATATAAATATTTGCATTGGTCTGGGTGTTTCTATGTATAATAATGTATGTATTTACAAAAAAAAGTATCTAAGTATGTATATCCGCATTCTAGATTCCATAATACAAGCTAATTAAGCTTACCATGGGTCTAGAAAGCGTTGTGTAGAATGTTGTGGAATATTTATTTATTTAAGACCTTTCAAACAAAAATACCACATCATAATCCGTTCTGTAGTTTTTGCATTCGTCGCGGTTTAACAGATAAACAGACAAGAATTCCAAAAAAATATTGTTGTTATTCAAGTGTCTTTTTTAATATCTCCAATTTACAGAAGGTCACTTTACATCTTCTATAATATAAAAATGAATGGGTGAATTTCCCGGGGCCAAAAATTGCGTGGCATCGATGAAATCGGTACTAAAAATCATTTTTACAATACTCTAACATTTTTTTCTGGTTTGGCGATATAGTGATCTATGTGGAGCACTAAATATTTTATTAAATAGGATTATAGATTCGCCAAAAAAAAAATTTAAACCTCGAAATTTTTCATTGCCGTGTTTGTCCACACATCACCTATTGTGTTGTGATACCTCATTGATAAAAATCTATTGGTTTTTTTAATTAAAACCTAGTTTTATTTGATACGTGAATAGTTAAAGTATTGTTACGAACTACATTTATTCAAATATTTAGACAATACAACGAATGGTTAATAAAAGTTCATTTGTCCTAGAGTTACCTTTAATCGCCATGTTCTAAACATATTTTAGAATATCGTTTTATCTAACGACTTGTATCCTCCCTCATATCCGCTAAACGTTGCATATAGGTGCCGCCTAAGTGCTCGACATGGAAGGACGTACACACGTACCTGCGTTTTGGCACCATAAATAAAAGTATATCATTTTTATGTTACTGGACATTTTTTCTTTCATTACTGTGGATAGGTATAACTGTCTATTCCAATAAGTTTATCCTCTTGATTATACATTCAATAGAACGAAATTTATCTTGTTTATTTTAGTGAAGTGTTTATTACTTCGAATAATTAATAGATTTTTTCTTATATTATATTTTTGGCTCGTTTTTCACCACCGTGCTTTCATTTCCATGGTTTCCGTGGTCAAAATTTGCTATGGTAATGAAGAAAAAAACGCGGCAATGAAAAAAAAATCATTGCCATGCCTTGTAAAACAATTTAGTCTCATTGCCATGACCAGATGTTTCATTTCCGTAATGTATGTTCTCATCGCCATAGCATATTGACAAAAGTATATCATATTAATTTGTTAATTTCCCATTTCTTTTTCGTGTAAAAGAATTGGCGTCGTTTTGGAATTGAGCAGCCATGAATGAAAATGGTATACTTAATATGAAAGTACCTGCAGTTTACCAGGTTTCTTAGAGAGATTCGAGTCTTATAATTAATCCTATCGATTAAAGCAATAAAAATACTGGCTGTTATTTTTTCCGATTTTAGTCGGTTCAATTACAGGATGTGGCAAGCGATTTTTCAGCATTCGTTAAACGCAGTTTTTTTTTCTTTTTAAAAATGAGGAAATGTTTCTTCTGAATGAAATTAGCTATCTCCAGTATTTAGAGTACTTTCCCTCCACATCTCCAATGCAAACGCGGTATCGTTTATCTAATACTAGCTGACCCAGCGAACTTCGTACCGCCATATTTTCTGATCCCATTCCCGCTGCATATCTCTAAATTTATCATATTTCTCTACAATATTATGCATGTATTATGCATATAAATCTTTACTCTATCTATTAAAAAAACCGATTCTAAATCATTTGCGTAATTTTGAAGATTTAAGCATACACAGGGACAGACAGACAGCCATCGATGGGGTTACACTCGAAGTTGTTCAAGAATATAACTTATCCCAGGCAGATTTTCTGCCTGGGATAAGTTATCCAGCTTGGTAATAACAACTCCTAGAAAAAACTAGCCAGGATCCACCTAGGTTGGGCAGCGGCAAAGGAAACACTCTCTTAATCTTAAAAAATACACTGCGTTTAAGGATTTCCAAAAAAATCGCTTGCCACACCCGGTAATCGAACCGAATAAAATCCGGATGAAGCTATATTTTAATTGCATCAATCGATAGGGTCAATCTTAGGGATCAAATATCTCTAACAAACTTGGTAAAATAGGTAAAAGGAAACCCATAAAAGAGAAGGTATAGGAAGGTTTTAGGCGGTTTGATCATCAGGTGTGTTATTTTTAGAAATCTTTGAATGCAGGTTTGTTTCCCTTTTAAAATAAGGTTATGTTTAATTTAAGTAAAATTCGCTATCTCTAGTATGAGGGTACTTTCCCTCCAGGTAAAGTCGAAATGTTCCACCCTGTATATCGCAGCTCCGATATTACTTACAATAAAAATAACGACACTCATACGCGTGTTTAACACAGTGCCACTGAAAAAATAAATGACGCCAATGTCCATACACAATTGCCTAATCCCCTTTGTATTTTTAATGTATGTAAGTATAATTTCTCATGTAAGTAGGTACATAAAATATTATATTTTATATTATGTATTTTCATTTCCATGGTTGATTTTTTCATTCCCTTGGTATATTTATTTCATGCCCGTGGATGCTTGTTTCATTGCCGCGCACGCATGTGTCATCGCCGTGGCGCGTAATTTTTGATCTTGTATATCTCGTTAGCTTTTTTATTTATCTGCTAGATATTAAGCAAGAATACATATCGACACCTCTGGGTTCAATTGGCGTATAAACCATTTTGGCCAAAATGAGTTATATACACCGTTTAATTCAGATTTTTTTTCTCTATCAATCTGTATATTTAAAATGTTCAAATTCGCAAAAAAAATGCTTTTACGACCCAAAAAATTTAGATCATCCTACCACAAAAAAGATAAAATATTAATGTAACAGCCAAATTTTTCTTTTTTAAATTTTTAGTAAGACGTTATGACCAAGATTTTTACCAACCCGGGGCGTAAGGTCTGCGTTGATTGTAAATGGATTTTACGCCATGACGAGTAAATATATTTCTTAAACGTAATTTAAAATTGACGTCGTAAATCCAAACATTTAAATAACATGGACGTATAAACCATATCCATTGCAAAAAATGGTATTCAATTTTAGACTTTATTGCTATACAATTAAAGTCCAAAATTAAATGACAATATTTTTACTACACGCTTGCGTTCACTCTACAAAAAGCCATTTAATTTTAAATTTTACAGACATGGCTTTAAAGTCTAAAATTAAATGTTAAAAATTCAAAAACCAATTACAGTGTCCTTGTTATGACGGTGGTTTTGCTTTAGCTAAAACCACTGCACGAACGGTCATGTGGGTGACAGGTGTGAGGAGTTTGGACATGTGCACGGCGGTTTTGGATACGGTAGCCGTAACCCAGAGGATGAGCACATCCTTAGAAAGTGTACGATCACCGAACTTTTCGTCGTGAACAGATTCTTCAAAAAGAAAGTTCGATTTCCTACTCACTAGGAGGCACAGCATCAGCAGGGTGGCCAACTGCAAGGTAATACCCGGAGAGAGTCGCACTAGCCAACACCGTCTCCTTGTCATGGACCTCCGCGTGAAACCCAAAGACAAACGCGCCAAGCGTGGCCAACGCAGAATCAGGTGGTCATTCAAAGTCATCGGTGACAAGAGTGCTGATGTTATAGACGAAGCAGTACAGGTTTACTGGGACAGGATTCAGGCAGCTATCCTTGAGGCGGGGAGGGCGGTTCTCGGTACGTCTAAGGGTGGATGCAAGTATGACAGGGACACTTGGTGGTGGAACGACACAGTCCAGAGAGAGATCAGGGTGAAGAAAACCCTCCTTAAAAAGTGGCAAGCGTCCAAATCTGCCGAAGACCGCGTCGCGTACAAAGATGCAAAACGCGCCACCAGGTGAGTGGTAGCCAGGGCCAAACAAGACCACTTCTTCTTCTTCTATCGTGTCGACGGCGATAAGGATAGTCCAGAGATGTATGGTCTACTCTGGCAAGCATCCCTGTGAGTTTCCTGCACACACAGGATATCACAGCGGGTGTTCTGGCAGGGACTAGAAAGTATCTGCCTTGTCCCGAGAGAAACTGTTAATGGAGATGATGCGCAGAGTGCAGAGCTCTGACTTTGAGTGTGGACTAACAGAGTGGTGGGATTGGTTTTTAGCCATCGAGACCACTTGCAACCGCTATATAACAACTTGGAATCGTCTGAGGGGCAAAAGCTTATCTATAAGTTGGCGCGTTCCAGGGCCAAAACGGCGAAGGCTCTGTCCAAGTGCCGCTGAATTAAAGGCAAAGACCCTGAGGACAATCTGTTGTACGAGGAAGTCGCGGTGAAGGAGAGATGACTGTTTGTTGAGTTACTAAAGATTTAAATAATTGCCTTTTTAAGTTTAATAATCTGATCATGACTGATAATCATCATCATCATCTGCATATAGACGTATTCTCCTGATTGCATCCGTGGCCAAGATGACCTCGAAGCTCTGGGTCCGCCTTCCGGCTCTTCCTTCTCCACTTCGCACGACTATGACATAACATTATCATGACTGATAATGTTATGTCATAATTATAATAGACATAATTTGTTTTATTTAATAAAACTAAGTTAATTTTGTTTCTGGTAGTTTAATTTCGTGTATATCGACCATAATTCTGTAGTAAGAGTAATACTAATGTAATTCTGACACATTCTAACAGTATCGAGATTGTTTTTTTTTAATTATAATTCTATTGATGTGCAAATAAATAGTTTTTACAGCCAAAAAATCTACAGCTACATGCTTTTACATCAGTAAATTTGAACATAATTTTACCAAATATGGATATAAGCTGTAAGCTGTCAATTGTTATCCAATTTTCATGGGGTGTATAAACCATAAATTGATATTTTCTAAGACGTATATCCATGCTAACTTCCAAACCAAAGGGGATAGATATGATTGAATGATTTAGCCTTTTTCATCCCGAAATTCTAAGAATCTTTCCCCTTGGAATTTTTTATGTAGCCTTTAAAATAAAAAAGTAATGATTTTTTTTCTAAAAATAAAATCGTTTTTTTGCTCTCCTGAAAAGTCGTGTTTTGGTTTATACGCCAATTGAACCCAGAGGTGTCGATATAGTATCAAAACCTATAATAAACGCGATTTGTTTTAACTACAAAACTTAAGGTAAAAAAAATCCACGGAATGAAGATTTTAATGGACCTGTTGAAATTCACCCGAATACCTAAATGTGTTGCTAAGCTCAAATCTCGAGAACGGCTGACCCGATTTCGCTAATTATTTTTTTAGACAATTCCTTGAAGTACGAGGATGGTTCTTACGCAGAGAAAATTGGAAAAAGAAAATAAAGAATCGACTGTTTATTATAATAGCATCATTTAGATGGAAAATGGTGTTACGACTAGTATGTAACTTGAGTGTAAGTAGGTAACCCGCTAGTTTGGCCGGTGAGACTACAACCCCCCTAGATAAGTGGCAATGCGTTGGCTGTATTGTAGAATAGAACGACAAATGTATGGAATTTGACGTATGTGACAGTCGTCAAAGTATGTCATGAACGTCAAACCCCATACATTCATCATTCTTGTCTAGGGGGCAGGTGTTGCAGGCAACAAAATACTAGTAAATGAGGTTCTTAGCTTAGACTTTCCTCTCAAGTTTGAGAGATGGCAGTCCCTTTCAAATTATTTTATACGACTGTCAAATCAGAAGGAGGAGAAAGAGTAAACGGGCCCCGAACCGCACAGATGCAACCGGAATTAACACCAAGATGATGATGATGATGAATCAACTCATCCAAAATATTTTATACGACTGTCAAGTCAAAAGGTGGAGAACGAATAAACGGGCCCCGGACCGCACAGATGCAACCGGAATTAACACCAAGACGATGATGATGAATCGACTCACGTACATATTTTTGTCTATATAGTATATTTTAGTCTGTGTAGAGACACAATTTGTCGATATAAATGAAGGTTTCCGACTCGAGGGTAGCTTAGTGCCGCGACAAGTGAAACGGAAATTATGGACACGACGTAAATGGTCTATCGATTTACTGTACGCGCATCACTAAAGTACTGTTCTATTTTTAAATATTTAGGAATTGGTTTTCTTTTTTTGGCTTCATTTGTTTTGTACCTTTTCTTAAATCAATTTGAATGCATCAAATTGAGTGCTTGGCAACAGGGGATAATAAATCTAGTCTATCTATCTATCTATGTATAATATAATAAATTCGGCCAAGTGCGAGTCGGACTCGCCCATGAAGGGTTCCGTAGTAGCAAAGGCGAAAATTGCGGTTTATGACGTATTAAAAAAAAACTACTGACTGGATCTCGTTCGAACCAATTTTTAGTGGAAGTTTGCATGGCAATTTACATCATATATTTCTCTATCTAGATTTATCATTCTCTTATTTTAGAAGTTAGAGGGGGGGGGGGGGGGAGACACACATTTTTCCACTTTGGAAGTGTCTCACGCGCAAACTATTCAGTTTAGAAAAAAATTATGTTAGAAACCTCAATAGCATTTTTAAAGACCTATCTATAGATACCCCACACGTATGGGTTTGATGAAAAAAAAAAATTGAGTTTCAGTTCTAAGTATGGGGACCGCCAAAATTTAATGCTTTTTTTTATTTTTGTGTGAAATTCTTAATGCGGTTCACAGAATACATCTTCTTACCAAGTTTCAACAGCATAGGTCTTATAGTTTCGGAGAAAAGTGGCTGTGACATACGGACGGACAGACAGACAGACAGACAGACAGACGGACAGACATGACGAATCTATAAGGGTTCCGTTTTTTGCCATTTGGCTACGGAACCCTAAAAATGAATCCCTAAATGTGTTGCTAAGCGCAAAACTCGAGAATGGCTGAACCGATTTCGCTAATTCTTTTTTTAGAATATTCCTTGAAGTACGGGGATGGTTCTTACGGAGAGAAAAAAAAAGAATCGACTGTTAGGCGGTACGAAGTTCGCGGGGTCAGCTAGTATATAAATAAAAATGAAACCCCCCAAATGTATGTACGCGCATAACTTTCAAATGACTACGCCAAATTGGGTAATTCTTTTTGTTTTGTGTTCCATGTTGTGTGGCCAAGGTTTGTATAAAATAATTGAATAGGTAGAAGGTGCAGCAATAGTTTGGCGATACAAAGTTCGCTAGGTCGGTTAGTCTTATTATATAAAAACTAGCTTTTGCCCGCGGCTCCACCCGCGTGGATGTCGGTTATCGCGACCAAATATAGCCTATGTCCTTTCTCAAGGTCTAATCTACCCCTATACCAAATTTCATCAAAATCGGTTCAGTGGTTTGGGCGTGAAAGCGAGACAGACAGACAGACAGACAGACAGATAGACAGATAGAGTTACTTTCACATTTATAATATTAGTAGGGATGAATCCCTAAATGTGCTGCTAAGCGCAAATCTCGAGAACGGCTGATTTTTTAAGAATATTCCCTGAAGTACGAGGATGGTTCTTACGGCGAGAAAAATTAAAAAAAGGCGGTACAAAGTTCGCGGGGTCAGCTAGTTTATAATAAATGTGAATGCTAATATATATATCACGCATTGTGTATAGGTGTATGCATCCAGGTATGTTCATTTACCTATACACAATGCGTTATCGTGACTTTTGGTCATATCTAGTAAAAATATCTACGGTTATACTGAACCGATTGAGATATTTATGTGAATCAAATGTTATCAAGAGCTTTCTAACTAACAAAAATCAAATCAAAATCGAACTCCGTCCAGTAGTTTTGCGTCCATCGCATAGGGGACAAAAAAGATGACGTAAGAATAGTAAACATTTCTTTTTTTTTGTGATTATGTATTCTTCTGTATATTTGCGAACCTGTAAATCTTCGAAGGGTAGGCAGAGGTGTATTACAACACCATCAACACATATAACAACAACAACAAAATAACAAAAAAAATAAATAAATTAACAGCCACATTTCGCCAACTATGAATTTCGGTCCCACGTAACCCCGCGTTTACATACTGCCGCTCGCATTGCTCATCGCCTTGCCGGCAATATTCACGCGAATAATGCCCTAGCATTCAAACACTCGCATCATCGCGATGTTCATCGCGTTGCCCAACACTCGCATCATCGCGATGTTCATCGCGTTGCCCCGCATACAGTATTCGCCTTGCGATGGAGATGGACGACTTTAGTTAAGTGGACACCTAACCGAATGCAGTATAGGCATTTTATTAGGCTAGGCTATTTACTTAGATACTTAGCTAGTAGGTAATCAGGCTAATTTGGTAGGTAGGTAGGTACCTACCTACCTACCTATTTTAATTTGGTAGGTAATTAGGCTAATTTGGTAGGTAGGTACCTACCTACCTACCTATTCTAGTTTGGTAGGTACCTACCTACCTACCTATTCTAGTTTGGTAGGTAGGTACCTACCTACCTACCTATTTTAATTTGGTAGGTAGGTAGGTACCTCTACCTACTAAATTAGAATAGGTGGGTGGGACAGTCAGTCCGAGACAAGGGCCCGCAAGTTTGCTCTCTCAGCGCATTGCACCTTCTACCAGGCAGAGCTCCTGGCCTTGCGCAAAGCGGCGTGTGAGGTGGAGCGACATGACGTTGCCGCGTTCGGCATCTTCAGTGACAGCAGAGCGGCGCTCCTTAGTGTGGTCAATCCGTACTCTCATCACCCTCTTTCAGTAGAGACCAGGGATGCTCTTGGCCGCTGTCGTCAGCAGGGCAAGAGCATCTCCCTCTACTGGATAAAGGCCCATGTTGGCCTTGAGGGGAACGAGAGGGCGGATTGTCTCGCGAGGGAAGCCGCTCTAAGACTTAAGAAAAAACAGGACTACGACCAGTGTCCTGTCTCATTCGTCAAGGGAGTCCTACGACGGGGCTCCCTCGACGAATGGAACAGGCGATATCGGGAGGGGGAAACGGCCTCTACCACAAAAATGTTCTTCCCCTGCGCAGTGGAAGCATTTAAAACCGTCAGGAGAATCAACATCACTGGCCCAACAACGCAGTTTCTCACGGGGCATGGTGGGTTCTCCTCATACTTGACTCGGTTCAAGCTCAGGACGGACCCATCGTGCGCCTGTGAACCAGGCATTCCAGACACCGTGGCCCATCTCCTGATGGTTTGCCCCATTCACGCGAGGGACAGGCTCGACCTAGAAATCGCCACAAAAACAAAGGTTGACATACACGGCATTAACACACTCATGACATGGTGGGGGGGGGGGGGGGGTCGGTGATAGTCCTTAGTGGGGTGACTTCTAGCCAGGGAACTTACCTTCAACTAAAAGCTAAGACGACAACAGCGTACGCCTAGGTGAGTGAAGCTAGGCTGCTCGACGCGCACCGGCAAGTGCTTCATATACGTCCTCGCCGCCCCCAGGTTGCCGTCGCGACCTGAGGGCGGACCCGCCTGGAACCCTCCTTGCGGGTCGTCCCCTCCGGACAATGCTACAGTTCGTAACGAGCCTCACTCAATCCATCTACCTCGGAACTGTGGCAGCTAAATATGAAGCGCGAGGGCGAACCTCCGGCGCCATAACCGGACAATCTGGCTAGGGGAAGAAAACCCCGAAATTAAAAATAACCCTTGTGACTGGGTAGTCACCTGCGTCATGGACCTGCGCAGTCGAACGCCGTACGCAGGGAGGAAGGGATCCTGGGGGGTTGAGCCGAACGGCGCTGGCGGTTATGCGTCCGTGAGGCAACACGCCCTCTTTGGCCCTGAATTCAGGCTAAACGGTAGCCTCAACCACTAGCCAAGGTTGGGGAAATTAGGCCAAGGTGTCCCACTTGTGGGCCACCGGCGAGGGGTGTAGGGTCTGCGATAGCCATCTTCGGATGTCTATCGTGGTAGGTGAAAGTCATGCTGACGGAGTAAGGGAGGGTTGACTAGTCGTTGTGGGGTAGGCCTCTTGTATGCCCCCAACGCCAACCCTTTCGAGCTCCCGATGTCGCGCTGTAAGCCAGCCTTGCACCCCTATATCTCTTTGGTAGTCCTAGTGCCTCTCGAACTAAGTCGAGTAAGGCACTCCCAGTTGCGGGCTCCGTGGAGGGTGGGAAGCTAAAGAGATGAAGGTAAATTTATACACATTATGGATAGGCCAAAAAAACAAAAAAAACCCAAGAGCCCTGAAGCTGGCAGCTCAGTGGTCCCGTCTACGGGCACCAGCCAAGGGCACAAAACTACACACGCCTTCAGCGCACACTTGGCTCAAACCGGCAGTTCAGCGGCCTCGGCTGCGGGCACCGGCAAGAGCAACAACACAACTCACCACACCGCCCAATCTGGCAGCTCAGTGGTTCCAACTACGGGCACCAGGGAGGGCAACAACACCACACGCGCCTTCAGCGCACACTTGGCCACAACCGGCAGTTTAGCGGCCTCGGCTGCAGGCACCGGAGCTGGCAAGAACACTGTACAAAAACACAGAACGTCGACCCTCACTGGAAGCTCAGTGGTGACATCTACGGGCACCAGGGAGAGAAACAACACAATTGTCGCGGGAAGCTCAGTGGTTCCATCTACGGGCACCCGTGTAGTTCCCCATACGCATAAGAGGTCGACTCTTATGCCTCATAACCTTCCTCCCAAGGAAGGCCCCCGCAGCGTCAGCCCGGTGGCTTCCTGCTCGTCTGGACCTGCCCCAGGGCAGGAAGAGACGAGTGGCCCACTGGAGGACGTGTTCTCGGAGGGCTGGCAACTGCCCAAGAGGAAGGGGAAGAAAAACAAGACCAGGGTGCAAACCCTATCCACAGGCGCGGGCGGTAAGGCAACTGCCGAACCAACCAAGCCGAAGAAGTGGAAGGTCCGCAAGACCAGGAAGCAGAGACGAGTGGCAGCTAGTATAAGGGCTGCTTCCCTGCCTTCTTTAACACGGCCCTCTGACTTGGCAACGAGGACAGAGGCCCCTGCTAACCTCAACTTTGCCGCTGGGGAGCGGAATTTGCCGCCGACTGGTGATAGGGCGAAGGAGGCAAAACGGCGACCGGAAGGGGAAGGACAACCCTCTGCCAAACGTGCACTCAATGAGACAATCTCGCCTCGGAGGGAGTACAAAAGGCAGAGGCTAGAACAGACCAATAAGGCCGCCAAACCAAGCTACGCCCAAGCCGCTAGCTCGCCCCTTAGTGTCGCAGTCACATGCGCACGCACAGGGCGCATCAGCAGGGACGTATCT
This sequence comes from Eilema depressum, assembly GCA_914767945.1. Taxonomy (NCBI): domain Eukaryota; kingdom Metazoa; phylum Arthropoda; class Insecta; order Lepidoptera; family Erebidae; genus Eilema; species Eilema depressum. Next base: position 3,897,355 of record OU612021.1, read on the forward strand.
GAGCAGGTCCTCACCGGCATACAGAAACGTATCTTCGGTGATGCCCTGGCTCGGAGACACCTACAACCCCCGAAGTTCAAAGCGAAGCCGCTTTTCACTGAGGGGGTTCTGAAACTGTGGTGCGCGGACGATCATACGCGCACCTGGCTGCAACGTGCCGTCGCCGAGATGGAGCTCACGGCCAACGTCAAGTTGGTCGTGAAAAACCAGGCGGACATCCCTCGACGAGTGCGCTGCGGAATACTAGTTCCGGATGAACAGGGGCTTCTGGAGGACGCGATGGATATTGGTCGCGTTATGTCCTTCCAGAACCCCGAGGTGGGGGTGGCAACATCGGACCTCTTAAACGCGGTCAAGCAGACTGCTGCGTGGTTCCTGGTGGTCGGAGTCCCAGAGGACCAGATACCGACCCTTATGAAGGCTGGACGCCGTCTGTCTTTTGGGGTGGGGACGGTGTACATTAAGTTCCAGGGTCGGTCCGGTAAGTTTACCGATGTCCCTCTGGGATGGGACCCATCAACGGGCACCATCAGACAGGAGATGAAAAGTCTCCCGGCCAGGGAGGAGTCTGAACCTCGGCCGAATACTCCCAAAACAGACCAAGTGATGCCCGCAGAGGCATCACCTCCCACTCCCGACAGCGTCGAAGAGGTGGGCGCATCCATGGAGATGGAGGAGGCCGACGAGGTGCTGGCCTCGATATCCGGACTCCTGGGGGATGACGCCGACTCTATGGACATGCTCGCGGGCCTAAAACTTGAGGGGGACGAAGAAGGAACGACCACCGATGGCGTCCCCTTCGTCCAAGATTAGCCTCCTTCAAGCAAACCTCCAGCACAGCCGAGATGGAACGGCTCAGTTACGCAAATGGCTGGAGGTTCAACAGACGGCGATAGCCCTGATCCAAGAGCCGTGGATTAGGGCAGGTCATATCCAAGGGCTCTCCAATTTAGGAGGTAAGCTTATAATAAACGGCGATCATGATCATCCCAGATCATGTATTTATGTCACTAATAACCTGAAAACACAGGTCCTCACAGAGTTCTGTTGCAGAGATCTCACTGCCGTAAGGCTTCAGACACAACTGGACGCTGAGGATAAGGTGGTCATCCTCGCCTCAGTCTACATGCCCGAAAAGGAGGGTTTGCCCCCGCAAGACCTCATCCGCTTGGTGGACCACTGCGAGAGAAAGAGGATGGAGGTCATCATCGGTGCAGACACCAACGCTCACCACCCGTTATGGGGTATGAGCACTCAAAACGACAGAGGTAAGTCACTTGTCGAATATTTATTTACAACCAATCTTACCCTTCTAAACACTGGCTCTGAACCAACTTTTGTTACCAAAAAGAGCCGTACAATCATCGACTTAACATTAGCGACAGAAAACGTAGCGGAGACCATTACAGGTTGGCACGTCTCTAAGGAGGCATCCTGCTCGGACCATAGGTGGATCCGCTTTGAGCTACAAGCAGAGACATTGAAAACTCTGCCAAAACGTAACCCCAGGAAAACCGACAAAGTAAAATTTGAGCGACACCTGGTAAACAAACTCGCAGAACGGCGCTTCCCGCAGACTCTCGAGAACGTCACACAAATTGAGGAGCAGGTAAATCACCTAACCGAATCTATAATAGACAGCTACCACATAGCATGCCCAGAAACCCTTCCATCCAAAATACCAGGCAGACAGCCATGGTGGGGCCCAGAACTGGAACGTAAACGAGGACGGGTCAGGAAGGCTTTCAACAGGGCTATGAACACTTGTGCGGACGAAGACTGGGACGCCTATCGCTCAGCCAAATCCAGCTACAAAAAATGCATCAGATATCGAAGTAAACAGGGATGGCGTAAATTCTGTGGAGACATAGAATCCTGCCAGCAAGCAAACAGGGTAAGGAAAGTCCTAGCACAGATGAGTCTGACGGCACCGACCGCCCTTCGAAAAAGTGACAACTCACTCACAACATCGCCAGAAGAATCTAGACGCGTCCTAATAGAGACCCACTTCCCAGGATGCGTCTTCTCAACACAGATCAACTGGCAAGATGAAAACAATACTCCAACTGCCCGAGACTGGCAGTATGCAGACAAAGTGGTCACCCTGGAGAAAGTCCAGTGGGCCCTTAGCTGTTTTCACCCTTTCAAGGCAGCCGGCCCCGACGGGATCATTCCCGCTATGCTACAATGGGGTCAAGTACCAGTCACAAGCAGACTGGAAAGTATCTACAAGGCATGCCTGGCACACAGATACGTGCCGAAAAGATGGAGGGAGGTGGGTGTAATCTTCATCCCGAAGCCAGGAAAGGGTGACTACACAAATCCCAAAGCACATCGACCAATCAGTCTGACCTCCTTCATGCTTAAAACCATGGAACGTTTATGCGAGAGGGAGCTGAGAGATGGTGCAAAAAAAAAAAAAAAACCAGCACGCATACAGCTCCGGTAAGTCTACGGAATCGGCCCTCCATCTGGTGGTCAGCCGAATAGAGGAAGCGATCGAACACCAAAGCATTTGCCTAGGAACGTTCATAGACATTGAAGGAGCTTTCGACAAAACCAACTTCACTAGTATTAAGGCTGCCCTGGCAAAACACGGAGCGGAACCAGTACTAACAGATTGGATAACAAACATGCTCAGCAAAAGAGTGGTACGCCTTGGGGACAAAGACCAGATGGCCCTGATAGCCAAAGGCTGCCCCCAAGGAGGAGTTTTATCTCCTCTGCTATGGAATCTAGTGATAGATGACCTGATCACAAGGCTGAACAAAAACAGGGACTATACAATAGGATACGCTGACGACCTTACCATCCTTATTTCGGGAAAGGCAGCGGGAACAGTCTGCAACCTTACACAACAGGCCCTACGCACCGTGGAAAAATGGTGTGGGGAATTCGACCTATCGGTGAACCCGACTAAAACAGAGTTAGTGATGTTTACGAACAAAAGGGTATTAGGTGAATATCGACTACCCAAACTCTTCAACACTGAACTTCAGCTGTCAAAAGAGGTCAAGTATCTTGGCGTTATACTCGACAGCAAGTTAAAATGGAACAGCCACCTAGACAACAAATTAGAGAAGGCCGCAATCATCTTCTGGCAGTGCAGAAGAATGATCGGCAAAAAATGGGGGCTAACACCTAAAATCATTCTATGGATTTATGAAACAGTGATCCGCCCCATGATAGCGTATGGCGCTATCGTGTGGTGGCCAAGAACTGAAAACAGCACAGTATCGGCTAAACTACAACGGACCCAAAGACTGGCCTGCATGGCAACCACCGGTTGCATGAAAACCACCCCTACAGCGGCTATGGAAGCTATGCTTGGTCTCCTGCCCCTGGATCTGTTCATCCGCCAGGAAGCGACTGCTGCGGCTATACGCCTTAGGGCTCTGAATCTATGGAGCGAAGGGCACACACGACACACATTACTGCTCTCAGACCTCATAAAGGAGCTTCCCATAATGGGAGCAATAAATGATCGTGTACCTAAACAGCATATATTTGACAAGAAGTACAAAATCCAACTTCATGAAGACCACCGATGTGAGGCACTATGCCTAGCAGAAATGCGTATCTTCACAGATGGATCCAAAACAGATAGTGGCACTGGTGCTGGAGTCTACTCAGAGGACCTAAATATTGCCATCTCAAAACCATTGGGGACCCACAACACAGTATTTCAAGCAGAATGCATGGGAATCATCCTGGCAGCCTCAGCAATAACGGCCAGGAGAGTGATGGGACACTCAATACGCATACTCTCAGATAGCATGGCTGTGCTACAAGCTCTAAACGGCCACACTATAAACTCGGGATTGATACTGGAGTGCCATTTCAAGCTAAACCAGATAGGACACACCAACAACATAACCCTGCAATGGATTAAGGGACACAGCGGTTCGCGTGGCAATGATGCAGCAGACGAACTTGCCAGAAGAGGGTCAGATATGGTCGCAATAGGACCTGAGCCCATTATACCAATCCCCTTCGCCTACCTACGAACAATCGTGGAGAAACGAACGAGAGATCAACACAACAATTACTGGACCAACCTGGAAGTATGCAGGCAGGCCAGGGAGGCTCTCCCTGTGCTCGAGAAGAGACTGACCAGGCGTCTTAGACAACTGTCAAAACTGCAGCTACGCACGGCTACAGCTGCCATCACGGGACATGGCTCCTTTAATAAACACCTTTTTATTTTAGGCATCACCGACAGCCCCCTTTGCAGAGCCTGCATGAGGGAGGAAGAAACGGCGGCACACGTGCTCCTACACTGCCCTGCAACCGCCACATACAGGGCTAAGTACTTCCCAGACACAGGTACGCTCCGGGAGATCACCAGCAGCATTAACAGCCTGCTGGCGTTTTTCAGCGAGCTGGGGTGGCTGGAATAAAATGCCCACCCTTACGCAAAAACCGCGCCATGACGTGGAGTTGCGGAAACCAGCCCGCCATACCATACCATACCATACTCATGACAGAACACACGGAGGCAACTATAGAATTCGCAAATAAGATTGTTAGAATAGCCAATGCCAGGAACAGGACGTAAAGGCTATTTAGGCACATTAACTAAGTGTAATGTTCTGCCTAAATAGCCCGGAAATCGTAAACAAAAAGGTCACTTAAATAAGATAAGAATTTTGTAAATCTGGAATAATAAAAATAGTGTAAGTTTAGTGTATTCATGTATATACAAGAAGATAATAAAATTAAGAATTAACTTTTAAGATTGCCTTGTAAAACTCATAAATTATAGCTGTAAGTATAACTGTTCGGGCGTCTTCGCTCGACATCGTACGACGTCGGCTCGCGCGCGCCCGCACCCCGCGCGCCCGCCGCCCGCCACGCGCGCGCCTCGGCATCAACGCCACTCAGCGAGCGACTATAGCGCGATACACGTCATATATTATTGTCTACGATCTAGAACTTTCTTTTTACGATATTATAATATAATATTATAATTTTATCAGTAAAGCACTATTGTAATACAGTCCACCTTTCATTGAAGACATCCCACCAACAATAACTGTAAACTAGACAGTAATTTATTATATAAGACTTTATTGAATAATATTTATGTCATATAACTTTTTATAATAAATAAATAAAGTAAAACAATTAAAATAAGTTAGGTACACAAAACCCCATATGCCCCCATATCCCAACAGAGTATGAAAGGAAGTATGAAAGTGCGAGAAGAATTAATGCGAGAATGGTATGACAAAGAGAATTAGAATGAAAGAGGAAAGATTTTAGTTAGGAAGTTTGTTTATTTTTACTAAATAAATAAAGGCTCTGCATTTCACCGAAAGCAGAGGAGTAGGTACAAAAAAAAAAAAAAAAAAATTAGAATAGGTAGGTAGGTAGGTACCTACCTACCAAATTAGCCTAAGTATACCTACCAAACAGGTAGCTAGGGTACCTACCAAATTAAAATAGGTAGGTAGGTAAATTAGGCTAATTTGGTAAGTAGGTTACCTACCAAAATTAGAATAGGTAGGTAGGTAAGTACCTACCTACCAAATTAGCCTAATTACCTACCAAATTAAAATAGGTAGGTAGGTAGGTAGTACCTACCAAATTAGCCTGATTACCTACCAAATAGGTTAAATTAGAATAGGTAGGTAGGTAGGTACCTACCTACCAAATTAGAATAGGCAGGTAGGTAGGTACCTACCTACCAAACTAAAATAGGTAGGTAGGTAGGTACCTACCTACCAAATTAGAATAGGTAGGTAGGTAGGTACCTACCTACCAAATTAGCCTGATTACCTACCAAATAGGTAGGTAGGGAGGTAGTACCTACCAAATTAGCCTGATTACCTACCAAATAGGTAGGTAGGTAGGTACCTACCTATTCTAGTTTGGTAGGTAGGTACCTACCTACCTACCTGTTCTAATTTGGTAGGTACCCTACCTACCTATTTGGTAGGTAATCAGGCTAATTTGGTAGGTACTACCTCCCTACCTACCTATTTGGTAGGTAATCAGGCTAATTTGGTAGGTACTACCTACCTACCTACCTATTTTAATTTGGTAGGTAGGTAGGTACCTACCTACCTACCTATTCTAGTTTGGTAGGTAGGTACCTACCTACCTATCTTTTATATACATATGTATTACCTATATTATTTAATTAGATCCGTAGCAAGCATTTCAATAAATTCTATTGATTTTTCGTTGGACCATTCGATTGGTTGCGTCATTGTCATGATAATAAATTCGAAGTAATCCTGTGACTGTGACACGCGCGTACACAACGAGCGCTCGATGCGAAGTGTGTGCGACGCGAGTATGTGAATGCTTCATCGCGCTAGTATTGCCGCTCCTTCTCGCGCCGCCAAGCCGACACTCGCAGCAACATACGCGGCAGTACTCGCGGCATGACGAAATATACCATTCACACCACGTCCCTGCCCACTTCTCTCGCCACTTCCCTCGCTCTGCCGCGAGTATGTAAACGAAGCATAATAGCCTGTTGCCGTCAAGCGGGCACTTAGTCACGGGCTGTATGTTTACTGTCGGATGGAGAACAGCCCTATCCCTTATTGGCCTTCTACGACACCTGCAGGAAGAGATGGGATGGCCCTATTCTTTTCTCCACCGGGAGTCAACCCGGCGAAAAAAATTTACAAAAGAACTTGTGTTTATGCTAGCCTATACTATATTCTCTTTAATAGATCTGCGAGCATGTAAAAAGTGCGTATTCGGTAACAATTTAGGGTCGCAATGAGAGCTCTCGAATGAAATTTGGGAACTGAAGCTCTCTGCAAGCACTTCACTTTCTGCCATACAATGCTCTTTTGTCTATGTGTTAAAAAAAGTAAGGTGGCCAAGATTTAAGAATGGGTATTGATTTAATGCACAGGATCCAACTATTTAGGTATATAAAACAAATAATACCTTAATAATAAAAGTTAAATGGCTCTCCATTTCATAATAAACATACATAAAATCACAAAGTAAAAAATGCGGGGGATAATACACATCTGCCTACACCTTCGGGCATTTACAGATGTGAATATAAATGTAAACGGTTTTATTGATTGCAACTTGTATTGTGAAAATGTGTACTAAGTAATCAGATCAGTCAATCAACAGAAAGGGTGTACAACTTCAACTACATACTGTCCTATGAACAAGCAGGTTAATCTAAATAAAACTGTTTGTCCTATCAACGTGCAGGTCAAACTAAATAAAACTGTTTAAAAAATAGATATCTACAAAAAAAAAAGTTATTTTCATTCACAATCTATATTGACCATATTCATAGACAGAACTCTTTGCCAACATTAAACAATCAGATAAAGGCAAATCCACACACAGGTCACAATAAAACTTTTTAAAAAATTATCTCAAAATATTAACATGTTAAACAAACTCACCTGTAATGTTGAGGACCACCCTTTCACCATGTGTGGCCACAATCCTCCACTCGCACCGTTCACTCGTCGCCGGGGGTGTCTCAGTACCCCACCCGGGGGAGTTAAACCACCCCGAGTTCCCGAGTAGCGTTCTACCGCATTCTGTTTACATATTAAATCTTCATTATTACCTATAAACTCTGGTTTGTGATTTAGTACGGTTGGTGGGGTTCTAATCTAAGGGGTTGGGCGCTAATCGTTTTAGGAGTGGACAGGTTGTGTAAGGTGGTGGTCCGTTAAATAGCGTTAGCGAGTGAGAAAACGCTGTATATAATGTTCAGGGTGGTTTCTGAGTCAGACCAAAACGTTACTTAGTATTTCTGAATGATAATAAAATTCGTGATGGAAGAGTTTGGTTAACGGTTGAAGAAAATTTTCAAATGCCAATAAAAATTTCAAAATGTAATGATTGTCATGAAACTAAATGAATAAATATCATAGACATATTAGACAATGTCTTATAGACTCAAACTAATCTAGCTGTGTTAGTATTATGTAGTGTAGTTTTATACATACATACGCTCACGCTTATTTCCCTCCGGAGTAGGCAGAGACAACTTGACTCTATCCTTACATACTTCACGAGCTTCTTCCACTGTCATTAATCCTGTAATGCTAGCCCGCCGGTTGCAGTTTTATGTGTACAAATATTTGCACTAAACAGGAATCGAACCTGATACTTCCAACGTAGCAGTCCAACACTCAAAGAAGTATTCAAGCCGTCGTCGTCGATGGCATGCATTCTAGAATACGGGCCTAAGGCACCCAGATTTTCCATAATATAAATTACTTAGTAAGGTACCCACATTTTAATCAGTACTTTATTTCAATAAGCGTTCTCAAATATTAAGAAGTAGCCCTAATGAGAAGTAGCCCCAATGAGAAGTAGCCCAAGAAAGAAGTAGCCCTAATCAGAAGTAGCCAATATGAGAAGTTGCCATAATGAGAAGTAGTCCATTAGCGAGTCGGTTGCCATAATGAGAATTAGCACTAATGCGCCTAAACCAACGCTACATCTCACAAGTCGTCAAATATCAGCAATAAGCTAATTAATTCAAGTGTCAAAAATTACAGGCAATGTCAATTAAAAATAACTTACTTGCACACGTATACAACAAGTTAGTCTGCGCGATGTCACTGACACTCAATCTCACTCTCTGCCCGATCTCCGGTCTCTTCTTCCCGTGGACTTCAAGCGGCAGTATAGTGTCTAAGTACGTTCCTTTGCTGAACGTATTTCTAGCGTAATGCATGATGGAGTCATAGTCATACGTTTGTCCCAGAGAATTGACTTCTTCGTCTGTTAGTTTGTTAAAGTTGTATTCTTGGCCTGTAACAAGAAGATTAACAATGAACCCATCACTCAATTAGCATATTATTATATTATTTCCAAATAATAATCGATCCCTTAAAATATTGGACAGGTTTTATTATTGAACTAGCGTACCCGACAGACGTTTTCCGGCATTTTTTTTGTGTATCTAAACCATCCAGGGTGCCATCCAAACGCATACAAAAAAATCAAATTCAAATCGGTCCAGCCGTTTAGGAGTAGGTAGTTCAGAGACATACACACGTACAGTAGAATTCGTGTGTATGTCACTGAACTCCTCCTAAACGGCCGGCTTAACCGATTTGAATGAATTACAGTAGAATCATATATATAAAGACTAGCTTTTGCCCGCGGCTCCGCCCGCGTGGATGTCGGTTATCGCGACCAAACATAGCCTATGTCCTTTTTCGAGGTCTAATCTACCCCTATACCAAATTTCATCAAAATCGGTACAGTGGTTTGGGCGTGACAGACAGACAGACTGACAGACAGACAGAGCTACTTTCACATTTATAATATTAGTAGGGATATCCTACTTCTACCTATGATGTGAAAGTTTAAGAAGATATTTGGATGTTTGTTATTCAATCATGTTCTATTGGTTGAAGGAATCTGGCCGAACATTCGTACAGGGCTGCCGTCCTCAAACTAAAAGGCCGTTAAACCACAGTTGGTCGATTTTCACTTTTTAATGCAGTCTTACACAACTTTCGACGCTCTGTCTTTTGGTCTAAGACTCATTTTTCTATCATTAATAGTTTTAGAGATACAGAACGTGGCTGAGCAGTTATTAGTAATTTTGTTACTTCCTTAATTAAAAAGCGGCTAAGCCACAATTCTTCTCTAGAAAGACGTTATCATACTTTAACGGCAAATTCATGTATCATTTTTTCTAAATTTACTTAACTACAAAGCAGTTATTAAGAAAAACTAAAACTAAACTAAACTAGAAAGCAGTTATACGCCATTAGCGGCCTTTAAGTTATGTATTGGAATTAGTATTTAGCTAAATATCCTTCGCTAGAGAGCAGCTAAACGACAATTCTAGACTAAATAGCAGTTAAACGCTTGTGATTTTAGTTTGCGTTTGACCAGCTCAAGCGATAATTCCTTCCTTTTCACTTCGGGTGCAAGGACGGACGGACGTGCGGCGCGTCTCTTGCTTTTTGGCGCCACAATTTACGAGCCAGAGAGTCTAATATTAGCCAAAAAGAATCAAAGCACGCCCACATGAACAATTACGATTTAGTAAATCTTTCTTATTTATTAATTAAACAATATTTTCACCTTCTAGGGTCTCCTATCTTTCCAGACGCTCTCCCCGAGATCATAAACGAGCGCAAAAATCTGCTCCAGAACGCTCAGGGTCGTCTCGAGGGATTGTCAGCACATGTGTCTTTGACTTTGCTGCGCATGTGCTTCGCTATGCCAAAGCTTACATACCTGCTAAGGACGGCCCCTACTTGGATGTACGCGGCAGGAATCTCCTCCTTTGACGACGCTTTGAAGACACTCGTGGAGTCTGTCCTCAACGTTTCTTTCACTGAGTCCCAGTGGGACCTGGCATCTCAGCCAATCCGATACGGGGGCCTTGGGATACGGTGCGCACAGGCTTTCCTTGCGTCGACGCATGGGGTTGGGAGCCTTGTCGCTGTTATAATTCACTCTGACAGCGTCTGCCCCAGCATCCCCTTTGCGTCCGAGGCGTGAGAGATTTGGTTGACGCTCAATAATGGTGCGCTGCTTCCGGCCGCTCCTCATAGCCAAAAGTCTTGGGACGAGGTGGGAGTCAGGCTGGCACAGAAGCGGCGTTGGGAGAGGCGAGTAGAGCGGATCGGGCGAGACTGCTCGCTGTGTCGCAGACGGAGGCTGGGGCATGGCTGCAGGTACTGCCCTTGCCTCACATGGGTACATTATTGGACGATGACTCTTTGCACGTGGCAGTGGCTCTTTGCTTGGGCTGCAGGGTGTATGAAACCCATAAATGCACCTCCATAATGCAGCCTCCATGGTGGAGGGTGACGGCCATCACGCATTGAGTTGTCGTCGTGCCGCAGGCAGGTTCCCTCGACATGATACCAATAATGACTTGTTGCGTAGGGCATCGATTTCGGCAGAGGTTCCTTGTATGCTTGAGCCGCCGGGCCTATCTAGGTCGGATGGCAAGAGAAAAGATGGGTTAACTCTCGTGCCTTGGAGAAGGCGTAGGTGCTTGGTGTGGGATGTGACCTGCGTCAATACTGTGGCTGCGAGTCACCTAGGCCGCACGACTCTTTTCCCCGCAGCTGCGGCCGAAGACGCGACCAGTACAAAACTCGCAAAGTATGCAGCCTTCGAGCCACAATATATCGTGGCACCGGTCACGGTCGAGACCATGGGCAGTTGGGGCACAGAAGCCAAGAAATTGGTGGCGGATATAGGTCGACGATTAAGGGAAAAAACTGGGGACTCTCGATCCGGCTCATACCTGGAGCAAAGGCTAGCCATTGCGATACAACGAGGAAATGCGGCCAGCGTTCTGGGCTCCTTTGCACCAGACAATATCCGTGGCGGGTTATCTACATGACAAAAGCTTGGCTGGCTTCTTGACATCCTTGGTCCTATGGTTTCGCGAATACGGATTATAACTATTAAAGATGTAGGTAATATTGTGATCTCATTACTGAATAAGATTAGTAAAAGTTTGATTAAGTCGTTTTTATTTTTATTTTGTATTGTTTAATTAATAAAGCTATTTGATAAGTTTAGTAAGTTCTAATTGTCTGTTCTTTTTTGATGAATAAAGTTCTGATTTCATAAAATAGTCTCTAACTTCTCAACTTTTGAGCCGGAAGTGCTTACTTAAAAGGCAGTTAATTGCGAGCGAGATGTCTTTAACTGCCTTCTAGTTAAGCAATAGGAGAACCAGTATAAAAATATGTTTTACAATACCAATCTGAAAAGCGTTTAAAATCCCATAACTACTTTTTAAGTAAGGGAAGTTAGTCCGCCAAGTGTTAACTACTAGGCTATAAGACTGTTAAAATCCTTTAACTGCTTTATAGCTAAGTATATTTTGTTAACGTTTACTATAAGTACAGAACGTGGCAGCTACAAAAAAATTGCTTTGCTATAAAGCAGTTAAGGTATGGTTAGCGGCCTTAAAGTGCAGTATATTACGTAAAAGTGAAAAAAAAATGCTTAGCTAAAAGTTAAAAAATAAATTTAAATAAGATATAATGAATATAAATTAATATAATATATCACATATTGTGCACAAAGACTATGCCTACAATTATAACTTGCAACCTTGTTCCTAGGTAGCACACTTTTCAAGAGACATCAATTCTCACTTATTTTTGCGTTTTCTCGAAAATGCCTTTTTGCACTTAGCTGCCTTTTAGTTTGAGGACGGCAGAGGGATAGATTAAACTCTGGAATAACACAGGCTATTTTCTATCCCAACAATAGATTCCCATGTGTTGTGGGAACGCGATCAAATTCCACGTGGACGAGTCTCGGGCATCTACCAATATCAATAATTAAAAAAAAAAAAAAAAAATTGGTGAGCCAATTAATGATTTGATTTTATAAATTAACCCTGAGGAAAATGCCTACAGAACCTCGTTTGTCAATCAGTAGATGTGTTTACTTGACTTTGTGGGGTCATAAAGACCGCAGGCCTCGTGCTAGGTTAAAGCAATTCATCAATTAGGTATTAGGCGTTGAAGAATTAAACTAATTATCTCATGACACCGTGATAAATCTTAGAAACCAAATACTAAAACACTTAAACATTCAGAACTTCTTCTTATTGAACCAAAACAATTCACAATAAACGTTCCAAAAGGTCCTTTATAACCTAAGCAATAACCAGACATTAGAGGCAAAATAGTATAAATTTGCTTAACAACATTGTTCAGGAATTCTGCTCAAGTAGCTATCGTAAGACACGCTAACGATTCAGTTCGAATTTAACACTGAAGAACTTTAACTATTTGGGTAGCCTTTAACACCCACCACACCATTGAAATTTACGCTATATTACTTTTAAAATAGAGTTGAATTTGATAAAACTATTTGAAGTTAGCCAGTTTAAGTGAATCTAAATTGTAGAGGGTTGTTTTAAGGTTCAAATTTGATTGTAATTATTATAAAGTTGTGAGTTGAATGTCTGAGATTTGGCAAGCTTACTTGGTATTTCACTTGTCTACGTTTTACTTTGCCTGGCATAAGGAACCTAATTTATCTCCCGTTAACGGTTTCAATTATGTTAAAAATATTGTTAAAATGCGGATAATTATCGTATTTTGATAATAATATTAATAATCGATGTTGACTTAGGATGCTTACATAAAGAAGCAGTTTACCGATACCGACTACCTGTACCGACAAGTTTCCATGGCAACAAAAAGGATGATAGTTCGTCGTTTACATTCTAACACCACATTATTATAACAATCGCAACACATTAGTGCCCGTGCCTGTATCTCTATGAATATAAGCACGAAGCTAACCACGAAGGCTAAAGCGGGAGCTAGCCGCTAGCCGCGTTAGCCTTCTAACCTAATCTATCCAAGTTGGGGCGCGCTATATTCGAATCCTCATAACTTCACAATTTAGCAACACACTTTCTGTATCACGGCTCACTTAGTATTTTTTTCGCCCACTAAGTATTTTTTTCGCCCAGTTTAATATTTTAATTCTGTCACTTGGAATTTTAGTTGCTAACTTAGATTAACTGTTTCACACTTTTAGTAGCCCATTTTACGATTATTTAATCAGTCATGATTATTGCTATTTTAGTACCTAAATGTTTCGCAAAAATAATTTAACGCTGCTCGGTTTAGTAAAAGTAACTCATTATCAGTCCTCCATTTATTGTTTATTCGCACGCTTCATTATATCCCTTTGCCAATTAGCATCGTTTAAAACTAAACTTTATTATTAAACATCCAACAAAATTAAGGTGAAAAACACAACAACATTTTTAAGGAATGCACAGGTTGGTCAACACAATATCCTTCTTCCCCCCCCCCCCCCTCCCCCTCTTCTTTTTTACACTTAGGTACAGGAATAACGGCGGTGACACCTCGCCGAAAAACGATTCGCATAAAAAAACGATCCGTCCTATGAATTCGACCGACTTTTTATTACAGATTTGCATTTTTACAACATATTCGTGGTTTTTCATGATTCTTAAACGTGTGAATACGGCCATAAAGGTTTATGAGCCACTGAAAAAATAATAACGAGTCGTATTAAATTACGCTCCACGAAAAATTACGATTTTTATGATACTAACTTTTCCTATAAATTTAAATTAGATCGTTAACATCCAGGAGGGTTTGTCCACGATAGTGTTTATATAAGGGCAAATACTGTGTCAAGTATGTTACCTGAATCTGTCCCGAACATTAGTCTTCTACTACTCCTACTAATATTATTTATGTGAAAGTTTGTGAAGATGGATGGAATGAAAGGATCTGGCTGAAATTTGGCACATAGACAGATCATAGTCTGGAATAATATCTACATAGGCTATTTTTATCTTGCCAGTACATTCCTTTGGGAACAGTGTCGAAAACTCACGTGGGTAAAGCACCGGAATCCGCGAACTTCAGCTAGTTTCTAATATACCGAACTCCTTAGAGAAACATTAACTTACGGTAATGCCATGGTCGCGGGGTGACTAAAGACTGCTGAAAACTAGTCATAACGTCGGTAAGTCGGCTGAAAAGTTAATAAAAATAAATATATCGCGATAGAATGCGTTAAAAATCTTTTTGTTTCAATGAGCGAGATTCGCGTAAACTTCAGTATATGGATAGTAATGACAGTATCATGTAGACGAGAATTCTAACTGTCCAGGACAGATCTAGGAAGCTTAGATGGTACCCGGGTCCCGGGTCCAAGTCTTGTCTTCGTCAATGGGTGAACCCTTTAATAAGAACCATGAAAGTTGATAGTTAGGTTGATAAACTACTGCAAATAACTCGAGACATTTAAAATGATATTACGGTGTTATCTACTAATTGGAACACCGGAGGATCCAGTTATAAGTGCTATATAACCCGACATATTTGGGAAGTGAGGCACATAGTTTAGATTATGTAATTGGGTAATGGCCATAACGCCCGGCCGGTTAATACGGTGATAGTCCAGTTGATAACGCGATTACTGGGCTATTTCAAATTTGTGAAATTGGACAACGACCTATTAAGTGATCCGGGTAGTAATAACACGAATATATACCTTATTAGAAGACGTTAAAGTATGTTTTAGAATATTGCATTCGTTGTTATTATTTTGTTTCGTATTAACATCTTAATTTAATCCGCATTGATCGCTAGAAGAAGTACCTATTCTATTTTTATAGACTGGTAGGCGAATTTCCAGCGGTCATTGAGTCGATTTGTCCGTAATTTTATTCATTAAGCTTCACTAAAATAGTGTATAGAGAATTGATTTGATCTTTGAATTCATGTTCGGAAGTCTAATTAGTAACGTATTTATTTAACTAGTATCCAAACAAATTATGAAATGTCAGAATTGTAACTTAACATTAAAAAGTCCGAATCGTACAAAGATACTTTTTGCGTTTGGTGTTTTGAACCAATAAAGGGCTAAATGGGAACCAATGGTTGTAAAGATATTAATGCCAATAGTCTCACTGTCAGGTATATCTTTTTTTTTTATCGTGCGAAAAATCCCCACGGATACCTTCCCCGCCGGGGTCAGAGGAGGAGGTTATGTCGGACTCGAACCGACTAAAACGCACGCCTTCTGTGGGCCGTCAGTTGCCGGAGGTGAGATTGTCATAGCCATATCCCTCGCACCCCGGCCGACCCAGGGCCATATCTCTCGATCTGGCCCTCTTCCGGTGTGGGGACCACGGAGTCCCCAACTCGCCCCCGGGTATGGGGTGGCACGCAATGCGCGCCACCGCCGTGGCCTGCTTCTGCTAGGGTGACAGACGACCCCACCCGTCACCCCCAGGCCCGCGCTCATGGGGGACGGAGGTCATTCTGCGACCTCCGACGCCCGAGTTGCTGCCGCTCGTCGCGGGCCGCGCGGTTTGCGATTCTCCTTCGCTCCTCGCGGATCGCAAGGGCTGCGATTCTCCTTCGCTCGCGCTCCGCCGCCCACTTCACGAGCATCACTTGCTCGCAGAAGGAGGCGCCACTGTCAGGTATATCCAAGATCGTGTGAACTGGTAGAGGAAAAGTCAAAAAGAGGATCCCGGGCTACAAGCAGGAGAGCCTGGGTCTATTCTATCATGGTAATGAGTAATGACAAACGATTATAGAGATACAAATCGATCAAACAATTAGCCTATTGCAGTCCACTACTGGACATGGGCCTTTCCTTATATCCTATCCTCTGCCTTGCAAATTTCATCTTTTCCAGCCACCTTTTTCAGGTCAACCGTCTATTTTACTGGGGAGCCCCCTAGCATGATGAACGGACGATGGATCGGTAGGTAGGCGGAAGATAGGTAATAGGTAAGATAGCCACTTTACCTACTAGTACTTACCTTCTGTTTGCCGATTCGTGGTTTCCACTCTAGAGCCCGTATTTCAGAACAATGCTCAGTGGTGAATCGACTGACATTACAATGACATTAGAACTTTTGAAGCATTTATTATGCTAACTATTCAAATCGATTAAGAAAGAGAAAAGAGAATCGACCTCGGGCGGGACTAGAACCCGCGATCGTTCCCTTATAGGGGGAGTGCTCTGACCACTAGCCTAGCCACCGAGGCCCGCACAAAGTCGATCCAAATTCCTCTATACATCCATCTTAGCGCGACGACGCAATGGTGAGGGCCATCTACCGATTCTCGTACGAGCCATCGGAACCAATGAATGATATCATCAAAAATAATATAGCTAATATATACATCAGAATAATATAGATCAACGATGAACGGGATCAGAATTCCACGCGGGCGAAGCCGCAGGCAACAGCTGGTATTAATCTAATTCTATCTCCAACCGGAAGCCGATAGTAACGATAGACATTGACCTCATTACCTCAAGAAATAAACACGGAGCATAGATATAATAATAAACAGGAAGTAGGATCATGTTTTGGTTCCGGTGCGTACTGATTATGCGTCAGGGGGCGCTCTGACGTGACGTTTGAATGTGGGACGTGCCGATGTGCGGGACATTGTCATTGGGGATGCTGTCACACCGGAGTCTCAAGACTTCCTATATATTTATTTAAAACTTTTAAGGTAAGAAGAAGAAAAAGATATGTGTAGGTACATTTTGTGTAGACAAACTACTAAAATCTCCGCCGAGCCAACCTTATGTGCTAGTCGGTGTACATGTTAAATAATGGATGAGGTTCTGGCAACCTTTCCTAGCGGCTTTTTCGGGGTGGAAAGTCAGAGGGCACGGAAGGCAGTCACTCTCATATAGTCAAACAAACCAATAAAAAAAGGAGCAGGTAAACGGACCCTGGGATCCAAAGTACCAGTTTTGGATGTGACTGGGATTGCCACTCAGATGAAAAAGAATTAATAATGGATGCATCACTGTATGATCTATGTATGTAGGTATGTAGTGTCACAGATATTATTAGGTATGCTATCCAGTTTTACTATAAAAAATATTTCAATTTCGAAGCCTTCTAAATTAAGTGAATTTCATCAAAATACACACACCATAGATAAATTTTATCTACGGTGTGTGTATTCTTATAATATCATCAATGCAAACTGCGTTCAACGTAAACACAGGTAAAGCCGAAATTTAAAAACGTGATCATGCATAATCGGATATTATTGATACAACAATCGAATTTCAGCAATGGCCACGCTAGCGAAATTATATAACTGCATAAAAATCTGAAAATGTATACATTTTAGTGAAGATTTAGTTAAATACTGATTTTTTAGGTTACGCACGGGTCACATGATACTTACTGCTATAAAAGTTAACAAATATATGTATATACTCACGCCTGTAAATCCCCTAAGCGGTAGGCTGAGGTGTATTAACACCCACATTTCGTCAACTATGATATAAGGTCCCTCGTGATAGGGTGCGAGCCTATTGTCGTCAAGCGGGCACTTAGTCCTGGGCTATATGTTTACTATCGGATAGAGAATAGCCCTGTCCCTAAGTTATCTTCTACGACACCCACATGAAGAGATGGGATGGCTCTATTCTGCTCCACCGGAAACCAACACGGCTATCCAACGAGTGTGTATTGACTTAAATTACACTACGGTGTAACAGTCGCCCATTAAGATTTGAGGGAAGGGATTCGGGTCAAGTATGCTGAGTATGTTCCCACTCTTACAATGAGTCTTACGCATTCTATATGATATAAGCACCATGGGATTATTACTGTACAATGTGTTCATTATACATGCTCAACTCAAAGTTATTTAGAAAGGCAATTTGTTTATATGTAATTAAAGATGATTATAATTTTATATAAAGAAGACGGATACTCTTCCATACATTCGTGGGCCTGATTGACAGAAAATGGAGCTGTCAGCTGTCACAGCTTAAAAATACAGTTGATAAACACAAGAAATAATTAATCGATTAACGGAAATCGATTCAGAATTTATTTTTATTACACTATTATTTGGTATTTTAAATGGTTATTATTATTATTATGATTAAGTTTTGTTCACTCTGATTGATTTAATATCAAATTGTGATGCAAGTGTTTTAATACGCAATATTGTTTAAATAATTTTTAGTAATCGATATTTTATTTTGCTAGTGAAATAAATTTAGTTTTAAGATTTCTCGTCTTCAAGATTTTCAATTGAGCTGGTTTTTTAATATTTTGAAATAGAAAAAAATACGTTTAAGTCATATCTCAACTCATTACAATTTTGGCCCAGAAGTCCCCGTCTCCTTTGTATGTTTTGTGTTGGTAAGCTTTAGCCTACTGTTTTCTACTAATATTGGGACAGACTGGATGCGGAAGGTGGAGGATCGCGAGCAATCGCGCGCATTGGGAGTGGCCTATGTCCAGAAGTGGACTAAGATAGGCTAATTGATTGATTGATGTATTGTAGTGTGTATGTGGGTTCCGTCACGAGAGCCTTATTTATGCTGGTTACACTTAACTTCCAGACTTCACCATTACAAAATTACATACAGACATTACAAAATGTTAAAACTGACATAAAAATAGTTGAGTTAAGCGGCATATTTCCCGACTGAGTTGAATTTGGGCCACCCTATCTCTTCCCATGCGGTGTCGTACAAGGCGACTAAGGGATAAGTCTCTTTAACATTTTATACAGCCCAGACTCATCCTCAGATGCATGGCTCGAATCAACAATAGTGCCTGGAATTCGGCAATGGACTCAATCCCTATTATGTGAGACCAAATACAAATATTAGTGAAGTGGTTGTTACTTCACCTCTGCCTAACCCTCTGGGGATAAAGGCGTGATTATATGTAAGTAAACACAGCTAAAGTACGCTAGTACTATTGTCTGTTCTGAGGCTGAAGTATGACTTATAAAACGAAACACCTAAGTCTTCACATGCCTGCTAATCCAATGTAACGCATTTCGGATCATTGTCAAACAATCGAAGCTTATAAATTACGGGGAATAACCGACGTTGTTTATTTCCGCCTCACCAGGTAGATTAGATTAGCCACTTAGTGAAGACTTATATATAATTAGTAGAAGAAAGAAAGGAACGTTTATAGTTAGTGCGTGTCGACATACGTGCAATGTAATCGCATCATAATAATGCGAACAATGGAATTTGTACAAAAATTTTAATGCTTCAAGTACTTATACGTTGTGGACGATTCTGGATGAAGAAAATTCTGGGTGAAGGCCTCGGATACGACCGGCACTATAACGCAAGGACGATGATGATAATTTAATGAAACTTTCA
Organism: Eilema depressum; assembly: GCA_914767945.1. NCBI lineage: Eukaryota > Metazoa > Arthropoda > Insecta > Lepidoptera > Erebidae > Eilema > Eilema depressum. The sequence continues at coordinate 3,916,993 of OU612021.1, forward strand.
AGTAATTAGTATGCTCAGTACCTACGATTTCAACAGTTAGCATACTAGTTGAATGAAGCATTTTGTATGCTAACTATTGAAATCGATTAAAATAGAAAAAAAGCTAAATACAGCTCAGGCAGGACTCGAAACCGCTATCTTTCGCTTACAGGGGGAATGCTCTGACCACTGAGCCACCGAGCCTTGTATGGGCGGAGTAATCAAGAAACAATGTTTAAAAATGTTTGTAACATCATTCATTATTTCCGATAGTCTGTACGACTATCGGTAGATAGCTCCCATCGTCGCTCCAAGGTGGTAGTTTATGAGAATTTGGAATACTCTAGACGTGGCTCGGTAGCTTATTGGTCAGAGCATTACCCCTGTAAAGGAACTGGTCGCGGGTTGAAGTCCTGTCTGAGCATTTAATTTTTTTTTATCTCAATCAATGATGACGATGTTTGTAGAGACAAATCGCCTGTGTTGTTCAGCAATATTATTGACGTGCAAACAAATGGGATTACGAAGCATTTAGAATTTTGGAGAAAAAGGTCATATTTATTTGAAGGTAAAGGAGCTGCATGAGGCTGCTCGAGGATTCTCGCAACCATTTTTAGTAACAAATTCTGGCCACCGCCTGTTGCTACCGGCCGCTGCTCTTTCAATAGTGAATGACCCTAAGACCATGCTTTTTTTAATTATTTATTTAATTATCAGAATACATACAATACAAATTGAACATAACATAATTATTCCACATACTTAAACTTGATCAAAAGTCTGCAGTTCACTTACCTAGCATAATATTGTCCCTTATAATCTGCACGTGTCGGTCTCGATCAGGCCTCGTGTGCTCGTGCCAGAAACCGACCACGTGTCCCAACTCGTGGACCACTATCCCAAACTTGTCGCAGTTCTTCCCAATGGATATTGCCTGAGCACCATTACCTCGTTTGCCGACGAAGGAGCAGCAACTGTGGAGAGAGGAAATTAGACTACCGAACCAGCGAATGAATCATTTTCAAATGGTTTACTTTAATTTATTTAATATTTTATATATTTTATTTTTTGTTTACTTCTTGACACAATTGTAATATTTTGACGTTCATATGTGCTCTTTATGTACCTAAATTGAATAAACGAAATTGATTCTTTGATTGACATCATAAAGCGTCATTTAGACGAGGAGAGGTTCTTGCTCGCAAGATACGATTATCGGCAAGGCAAAAAACAATTGCTTCGTCTAAAGGTGCTGATAGACTTGAGCATTCACTTGTAAACATCGAGCATTCGCCGCTTTTAAATTTGTTGAACCGAACAATGAACCGAGCCAAATAATGCTACGAACGTTTACATGATCTTTCTAGCGAACGCTCTAGTCGAAGTAAATTGACAGTCGTTTTGCAAGCATGCTCGCCAGACCGCTTGATAGAAAGCTCACTAAACGCTCTCGTTTATTTTTATGTAATATAACATTCGTAAGAATGCTCACTACAAGTGAATGCTCAAGTTTATCAGCACCTTTAACATTCACAGAACCAATTGCCGCTCGCTCGTCCACGCCTGGCGAGAATTGCCTCGCAATTGAATAATGGTAGTGTCCGTCTTCTATACAGAATTTTCCAGCAATATTCGTATGTCAAACATAGGCGATATGTCACTTGCGAATCTCGTATGATATAATCGTATAGGCGAGAATTTAGTGTTTGTCTGTATGTAAACACTTTGATACTATAATGGTATGGCAATTATTGCTAGCGATAGTCGCGTACGATTCTCAAACCTTCTCAAACCGAAACGTGCGAGAAATTCTCCCCGTCTAAATTACGCCTAATAATACTAAGGTTTGTATACTCTTGAAGCCAGCTGTGGTTTTTTCAGTGACTACAATATGGAGTCCTTCAAGAAAGTTATCGCAGGCAGGAACGTAGCAGTTTATTAGCAAGCATTATGGGATATAATTTCTTTTATAATATTAAACGGAAAAGTTTGTTCGAAGAGTACGAAAGAAGACCTTCGAAGTAAGTTTAGAAAAAATAAAAATAAAACTCAAGTAGGTAAACGATTTTTTCGTAAAAGTTTTGATATATGCGTTTGTTTACTTCATTTTTAGTATAACCTTCAATCTTACATTCAATTTTGTTTCAAAACGTTAAGAACAGAGTTAATTTTGTGGAAATATATTTATTTGTCAGCAAAGTTTATATTTTGTTATCTAAAATGTTCGTACTCAAAATTGTAAATCTGGCAGCCCCGGATCTTCAATTTTTTTTAGGCGGGGCAAAAACTGAAAATGCCGCCCCTACCCCTTTTTTGCCGTGCGTATATTCCCTTGGATATCGGTGGGGGGACGGGGAGGGGGGGGGGGTGTCGTCCACCCGATAGGATTTTATTTTGAGTCAACAGTATAACCCATCTTTTCCTGGGCGGCACATCGCGCTGTGCGCGCTACCGCTCTGCTGGGGCGCTGGGAGCAAAGCGCTGAGCGAAAAGACTCATTCTCTGAGGGCCCGTGTCAGCGCCTTCCACACCGGCTACTCCGCCAGCGTGAGCCTTGAGTCTTCGCTCGCAACACAGTGACGAGAGACGATATACAGACGTGGACTCCTATCTGAGCCGAAACAGTTGGTCCACGAAACTCCCTCTCTTGGAGATCACCTGCATCACCCGGTACAGCAGGCTCCGTCCGTGTCGCTTCTCTAGCCAGTCCTCCATGATGGGTCTTACCGCCGATAACACGGCTTGCCTGCGCTCGGTCGCCCAAGTCGTTCCTTCTACTCCACCATGATGTCCTGGTGGAGCTTTCACTACTAATATAGCAATTTGGAGACCAGACTTCGGAGATGAACTTATTGCAAAGCACCCAGTCGTATCCGATGTTCCACAGGAGTTGACACGAGCGACCCCTGGGGTCGACACAGACCGATCTCTGCAGAGTAACGCATGACATTTGATGACGACCAAGGCCGGTCACTGTTAGGTAGATGATGGCTCTCTCCGTCAGAAACGCCCCGACTTCATAATACACGAGCGCCTCCCTGAGGTAAGTCTAGGGCAAGGTGTTGAACGCATTGGCGATGTCCAAGGACACCGCTAACATTACCTCGCCCCGGGCAACCGCATCCTTCACCAGAGCCCTCATGCGCATGATGGTATCTAAGTACGGTGGAGCGCCTCTGGCTGAAGCGATATTGGCCATTCGCCATCTCCGGCCATAACCTGGAGAGGTGTCCGATGAGGCACTTTCCTATAACTCTTTCAAAGAGTTTACGCACCCCGTCAAGCACCACTATGGGTCGGTAGGCGAACGATGAGTCCACCGGGCACCCTTTCGAACGGGGACCATTTACCTCGTCTTCCACGATTGCGGAAATTGGCTCTGCTTGCTCCGCTACAAACATGCGTTAAGAAGCTCTGTCAGTTGGGGACTTCGACGAGAGTGGGTCTCGTCCTGGAACGCCGGCAGGTCCCGGGGCGGTTTTGTTACTTCTTGGCTCTGAGCATTGCACCGCCAGCTCTAGTTCTACCCAAGTGACCTCGAGTTGTCGTCGTCTTCCACACTGGGCGCCATAGGCGACCGAGGCTCAGTAGTATGCGGTGGAACGTGTTTCGTCGGCTGCGCTGGGAACAGGGAGCCATCAACTCCTCTGAATAGCACTGGCGGAGACATCGACAAGTGGAACAGGCCGAGTCAACGGGGTCCAGGGGCGCAGCTTGCCGCTTACCATAAGGCAAGGCCGCCCCCAAGGGGGCGGCCTTTCATCTGCAAAGTTTGATTTTGCCGCCCCCTGATGCTGCCGCCCGGGGCGCGTGCCCCGGCTTGCCCCCCCCCCTAGATCCGGCCCTGAAATCTGGCACCAAAAATTGTAAATCTGGCACCAAAAATTGTAAATCTGTTTATTTTTGTAATTACTCACGAACCCTATTTCTTCGTCGATGTCGCTCGAGACTATAATGTATTTTTTTTTTGGGTGGTCTATAAGGGTAGATAACAAATGTTTAGCAAACCCCGGACTTCGAGGTGAGAGCCTCGCATGCGAGCAGGGCTAACTGAAAGACGATGATGACATAGGTACTTACTGAAATAAAGCTACTTTTTAACGGATCCTATTGCGAGATATTTGTTGTTATTTACTTTTAGCCCGACGTTTCGTTCAAACAACAACTACCATCTTTAGTGACTCCAGGACTAAGGCTGCAATAGTACGCGCCAGTTAGTGTGGCAATACGAGTGGAACAAAGTCTTACGAATACGAAGTAAAGTAACAAGAAAGGTAAATCAAAAATATTAAGAATTATTACATTATCTTTTAACATTGAAACTGTCGTTTTTGCAAATTTCGTATACCTACACCACTGTATGGGGGAATGTAAATGACTCGTATTGCCACACTAACTGGCGCGTACTATAAAAACAAGCTGAAACGTTGGGCTAAAAAACAAATATATCGCGATAGAATTTTATTTCAATGAGTGAGATTCACGTAAACTTCAGACAGTATCATAGTCACAAAAATTATTGTTATTTGTAATAACTTATTAGAGTGGGTGAAGTGAAGTGGAGAATGTATGTCAAGGTGTCGTTGATTTCTTGGTTTATGAAAACGACTGTTTTATGTCCCTTATAATGAACGAAGTCATGAGTTAAACATAGTAGCTGTGTCATAACGAGATGTACAATGTACAAGATTGACTCCTTTTAGTAAGATAAGAGGAAACGCAAAAGAGATAAATATATACATACATAATTTTCTCTTTAATTTGTATTATTATGCCATGTAAGTAAGTGTACAATAAAGAATAAATAAAATAAATAAAAAATAAATTGTCATTATTTTGGTGTGGACACTGACCGGTATTTTTGTTGATTAGAATACGAGTCTCTGACGCAAGTCTTCCCCTCTAGATTTGGAGGTCAGACTGCACCCCATATAAGTCGTAGAAACCACAGTGTTCTTTGTTGCAACCGAAAATTTGGCTTCGTCCATTTTCGTAACTGTCATTTTCATGACCAGCAATAACGAACGTGGAATTTTTTTCTTGCTTTCATAACCAGTTTTGGTTGCAACAAAGAACACTGCTAAGTTGATGATGATATTGAACAAAATGTCTAACTTGTGCTCTTAAATCAGTAAATTAGTCTTCAGAATCTTACCCGCAAGATCTCTCAGTGAACACGATATAGTCTCTATGCAGGTCAGCGTCTCGTTCGACGAACTTCACGCAGGTAAAGTTCTCCCAGTGCCTCATGGCCTGTTTGAACAGGGACTTGTGGGCGCCACTGAAGTTGCCGTCGATCTCGTAGGGAATCACTCCGAACTCCCAGATCCTTTCTTTGCGGTTTGTTGCTGCTCGTATGGAACGGTGCTTCTTTTTACTCTGTGAATGAGAAGCAGAAATCAATAAAGTCGTATTGAAATGAAAACTGTACACTGAATATTAAAAAAAATGTCATGATGTGTTCTAGAATGTTTTCCTATGCCGAAAATATGCTTTTTTATATATTTTATTTGTTGGTCTGTTTTTTTGTTTTCGATGTCCACTTTCAGGTGAAAATTGCTGAATATATTTAGCTATAATTTTGCATGAATATTCTTCTAGCTATCATCATAAGCGCAGCAAGTCTATAGTTAAAATCTCTGGGTCGGCTGGGGTGTAAGAGATATGTCTCAGCTAATCTCACCTCCCGCATCCAACGACCTATAACAGACTGCGTGAGTTTTAATCGGTTTTCAGTCTGACATAACCTCCCCTGCCGGCTCCGGCTGGGGTATCCATGGGGATTTTGCGCACGATAAAATAAAGTATAGTCAAAATCATCTGTAAAGCACGTTCTTATTCAAAAGTTTTTAACAATTTATTACCGTAATAATCATAAAACAAGATAATCACAGACTGTCCACTGTAGATAATTTTGATGAGCATATAATGAGAAGGTTCTAGAGCTAGAACTTAATTACCGGATTAACATAATGGCCGGTAATTGATAATAATCGCTGACAAAGCGGCGGCGGGCTCAAATTGGAATATCTCGGTCCTTTGCATCAAGTGTAATTACTCTGAATTGATTAGGTTGTCAATTCAGTTAGGCTTTGTTGATAATGGTATTAGTTGGGACATTTTTTGAATATTATGTAAATATTCATTGACCCTAATTACTATATGCAGTTATATTTGGGTCTAGATAGCGCTGTGTGGTATGTCTTATGTCAAATAATATCAATATTATTAAAAAAAAAACCTAATGGATAACAAGTTTGTTTTAGGTAACAAAAACGTTTTATTTCAATGAGTGATATTCGCGTAAAATTCTGACAGTCACATAATAGATAAATTTTGGTTTAGTTTCAAAGAAGTTTCGACTGTATCAATAAGGTAAACTTATTTTGGTTCTTACAGCCTAGCCTGAGCTTCAGATGTATGACTCGAGTCAACAATTAAATAGTGCCCGGAATACGGCACTAGGCTCAGGCCCTATTACGTGAGACCGAATATCATTGGAGCACGGAGGACAGAATATGATTAGTATTTCCTTCTCCATGCATTAGAGAAATGTAGGTGTTAATTCATCTCTGCCTAACCCTCCGGGGATAAAGGCGTGATGTATGTATAATAAGATACCTTTTAGTATTTGTCAAATTTATTGCTTACTGTTATTACAAACGTTGATTAGGTAACTTTTCATAGATATTCTTGTTATCTGCTCTCAAGTTTTCTAGGCTACATACTTACAAACATACATTCACGCCTAATTCCTCTGGGGTTGGCAGAGACAACAGCCCGCCACTTACTGAAGGATTACATACTTCACGAGCTTCTTCTACTATCATTAAACCATTTATACAAGCCCAACAGCTTTGAGTGCACATATTTAACTTACTTTAAAAATTCTCACCTTAGTACTGTTATAGAAATTTGACTCAACCGCATCTAAATCGTCTAAATCATCTCGAAAAAACCAGTCATTAAAATTTTGAGTTTCAGTTTCATTCAAAAGTTTTTTCGGAGGAGGTTTTAGTTCGAATCTTTCTTCGAACTCATGTTCAGGTATTTCAAACCTCTTGTCACTTCTATGTTCTGAGCTGTTGTGTTTCTTGTGATGCCGAAAAAATTTCTTCCTCACGAAATGCGATTCGGTTTTGTTCTCTGTTGAGTTAAGGAAGTTTTGGCCGGTACGTTCGCTTGAGTGTACGTTTCTTAACCTGAAAAAAGAATTTATAAATATAATTAAATTGTAATTTATTCCTTATGATAACGAAGTAATCTTACGTTCCTACTAATCTCTCTTAAAATATTACGGCAGTAGTAAATAATAATAATTGTAGTCTCAAAATTGAGTAAAATAAATATAAAACGGACACTTTTCATTCTGTTTCAAAGTTATTAACCATTGGCAGTTTAGTCAATCCCTGATCTGGTCACCCTACCTACCTTCCTTACCTAATAAAATGAACTAAAATAAACAAATGTTTGATTTCTCAAAAGGTAAGTTCAACAAGGCATCTAAATTCCGAAAATAAATCTTATTCAAGTCAGATCGGCCCCGGATTCCTTTACTATGAGCAAAAGAAGTTGAAGCAGTTGCAATTACGAGACGTGGCTTATTCACAAACTTCAATAGAGCTCATCCTTTGCCTCGACTGCAAGCAAAAGTGCGCATCGAACTAGAGTTGAAACTAATGAGCCTTTATTAGAATACTTGTGTGATGTTAATTCGATTTTTTTAAATTCTTTGAATTTTCAATACTGTCAATAAAGTGGCGTGGTGTTCACAACAGTGAATTGTAACTTTTCAGCGACTTCAAAAGAGAGGAGGTTCTCAATTCGATTGGTATTATTTATGTATGTAATCCGATTATGTTATGATATTTTATATGTTTACTGTCAAATGTGCTACAGCTCTATCCCCAAGCGCCTTGACGATAATCACAGGTAAATAAGGTGTCCTTGTATATGTCGTCGATAAACATGCGGTTACCTTATTATTTTATTATAATAAAAAAAGGATATATAATAGTAATGAAAACCATACCGTCTTCCATTACCATGTCTTCGTCTTCTTCGTCGAGAGTTTCGCCTACCAGATCCTTCCACTAAGTTCTGAAGACTTTCTGTCGGCCTCAAGAAGTTAGGCTCGACTAATTTGCCCTCAGCTTCTAAATCTGTCTTATTTATAACCTTCTCTTCATCTTGGTCACTCGTTGATAAAACTCCATTTGTTGGAGCAGGAGCTATAGTTATATTCTCAGGTAAGCCTTTAAACTTCAAATTATTGTTAGAATCTCCTGTAATTTCTCTACTGTTACTCTGAATTTTGTTTGTGATTTCATCCATTTTGTTTGAGGCATTCGATATTTGTATATGTGGATATAACTCGTCTAAATTGAGAATGTTATCAGTAGAGACTTTAACAAGTAGAACTCCATCTTGCTCTAAGCTTTCTGATTCTGTGAGGTTATCTTGTACTGTTGTATGGTTTTGGTTAAATGAGGTATTTGTAAATAGGTCTAATAGCTCATCTGCAGGTAGTTTACCATTTTTTAATAATAGAGACTTATCTAAGCCTGAAGGCAAAACCTGCAACAGAACAAATTCTAAATCTTTTTGTTGATGATCCACAAATTGCCCTTTGACACAAAAACAAAAATCCCCATTCTGAAAATTGTTTTAATTTCCGTAGACTGTCAGTTATGTTTGCACCATAGGGAGCTATTGAACAACGTAACTGCTATGGACAGATGATTGACACATTGAAATACTTTTTTGACAACTGAACTTTCGCCAAATCCATCAAAATTTATAATGATGGGCGGGAGGTTGTTAAATGAAAACTTTGACGCTTCAAATCCAAGTAAACTTTTAAATGTGAACCTTCTATATATTATGGATAGGTACTGGCTATGAATATGAAGATATTTTCCGTAACCACGAAAGGTCTACGTTTATCGAATACAGTAATAATAAAATAATTGTACCTACTTATGGTAAATTAAGTACTATCTTACAAAAAAAGTTTTGCAAAACAAGCTTAGTTGAATCGTTTTACTGCTATTTGACAGACAAATTAAAATAATTGTTATTACATAAAATAGTAATATTTATGTTTGGCAGATTATAATTGAGCAATGATAATTTTAAATACAATTATCTCAATGAGTTATTCTTTGGTTCTGTTATTTAATGATTTATTGAAACAGATTGTTCTATAGACTGTACACTCTGTACAGCTGAACCTGTCTTTTTAATTATTGTACATACCTTCGACATTAACACAGCATCATTGTACTTCTTTGGTTTATCTTGTGACAGTGGTAATGGCTGCTTCGTTCTTTTTCTCAAAATATCAGGCAATCCTTCTTCTTCTACTTGTAGTCCTTCTAGAAGCACCTCTTTTTTAAGTCTTTCCACTTCTTCTTGGAGGGACTTGCTGATTTTTGAAGCAGGTGAACTATTGGGAGGTTTCCGGTAGTCTACACTTGGTATCGCGATGTCTCCTTGGAAGTTATCTGTAAAGAAATATAAATTTTAGTAGAGAATTTGTAGGGTTGGTTTTAGCTTGGAGAAGTTCAATATATTCCGTAAAAGCACAACGCCCTCTCTCACTTTTAAGTTACAGTTTGCAACTTTACATACTGTTTAAGGTAGTCTTTAAATTATAACATCATCGGCCATTTATTGTAAATTGTACACGTAAATGGCACAACATATTCTCTAATGAAATTATGATGTGTTCTACTCAGATTGCCATACTACTACTACCTTTACATGTAGAGGTACTTATACATATACCTTACATACCTAAGGGTATTTATTTATTTCCATAGTCATGTGTAGGTATAAGGGCAAGCTTAGGCTTAGCCTAGCGAGACTAGGTCAGTGTCTCTCACTATTTTGGATAGTTTTATTATCCTTTTCATGTGAAACTTACTGAAGATCCTGCCTTAACGATATATTACCGTTAACTTGAAAGACAATGAAACTAAAACGCATCAATATAATATGTAGGGTAGCTTGTGTGTGACAGCCATTATGTAAGGCCATTAGTGGCACTGCAACCGGTTGCGGGTTCTGCTCCAATTATTCTATACAAGCCGGGATCCAATCTCCGCGCATAATTCTACATAATTTTGGAAGCTTCTGAATCGAATTTACGATTGTTTTTATGCAAGATCTAGTAAGTATTATAGATCTGGTGTTGCTATAGACTGTATAATTATATTTTAAGCTCGAATAATATCTGAATGGTTTGAAGCAACAATAGTGCCCGGAATATGGCAATAGGCTCACGCTTCGTGGGACCTAATACAATTTTTTGGTGAAATGTGGGTGTTAATTCACCTCTGCATAACCCTCCGGGGGTAAAGGCGTGATTGTATGTATGTATAAATATCTCTATTTGTATTGGTTTATGTGTTTCTATAAAATTGATATATTTACGGTAAAAAACGGTATTCTAGAAATTCTTATTAAGTACTGACTATGTTTAGTTTGGATCTAGAGGGCATTGTCTATAAAATGTCTTAGTATAAATACGTAGAAACATCGTGACCAAATCACACTAAGTATTTTTTTATGCAAGTGACAATAAAAAGTGGAATATTCTGCCATCATACAACGGAGGTAAATTCCACGTACGTAATATTATTCTACGTATCAACGTATCCAATCCACCAACGTCGAACATACTTATTCGCCATTAATATTTATTTAAAGGCAATTCCATTTAATCTACTTTACAACTGTGAATTTGAATTTATAATAGTACCTAATAATGATAACGGAAATCATGAGAATTCCATTGTTATATTCTAAATTCGAATCAAATCAAATTATGCAAATCAATGCATTCAATTTTCGAACAACATTTGAATTTCGAGTGAACGGATGCATGCGGCCATTAACAAGCCCCTACATCTGGTGCGATCATAAAATTTAATCGCTGGCTATGTCCCAGATGTTGCCTAACGCTGGCTGGCAATTAATTAATTGTGTGTGTATGCTTACACGGCGCGTATTGGACATGACGGTTTACGATAGTACCGCGACATGAATATTCAATAGTGTGGCTGGTGTGGTTCTGTCCCGATTGGATTTGATTATACGTTTAGGCTAGGTTTAGACTGTTAATAAATATCGGGATAGTTTTGATTTTATTAATATTTTTATTACTATTAACACTTATGCCGTAACTGCGTCCATAGTATCTGTCATGTGTGCCAGGCACTTTCTAGGCTATATGTTCATATGGAGAAAAACCTCAGTTACAGCGAAACGCTGAGTTCATGGGGTTCGGGTGCACGGTCGCTTTACAAAGTAAAGCGAATGGTCGATGCTTCGCGTGATCAAAGAGCTGGCCTCTTTTTTGCGCAATGGATTGACATTTCCATCCAAAGGGGACAGTGCCACCAGCCTTTTGGGTACGTTACCAGTTGACATCAATGGGGAGGAATTTTTCAACGCCTGAACTTTTTGACCCCTATTTTTATTCTTGTAAATATTTTAGTTTGTTAGTAAAATTAATTTAATTTAATATATAGTGTAATACTGTCAATAAATAAAAGTTTTAAAAGTTACAGGTAAGTTACAGCCCTTGTATTCGTGTTTACGTGAAAAAAGTTACTAGTGATGTGACATGAACATGACGTTCTTATTGAGAACATAATATAATTTTTATTTCTAGTACCTATTTGCGAAAAATAAAAATAATTTACAACACACGTGCTCATAAAAGTGCTATTATTTCACCGCAAATAGGCACGTAATGACACCTATTATCAAACTGTGACTTTTTCATTGCTATTATTCACAAGTGAGTTATAGATTCTTTTTTAAATTTTATAGGTTAAGTTTCTATGTTCTTAAAAAAGTTTCGATACAAAAAAGAACGTGTTTAATAGTACGAATAAATGAATATGACTATTGTATGCTCATTTTCGTATTTAAATAAATAATTTCAACTTGTAACACTTGTTTAATAAACCAAATTTTCACTCAAATTTAACTTTTTTTTCTCTCTAAGTACAGAAAAAAAACAGTAAAAAAAAAGTTGAATTCAAACCTCTTTTTTTTTTAAATATGGCCGACCGCCATTATTAGATGCGCGCACATAGGAAAACGAATTAATTTGTAGTATTGTTTATTTAGTATTTGTAGTATTATTTTATTCGCAAGTGTGTTGTAAAACGTCGTATGGCACGCGTGAGCATGATGATTACCGTCCTCGACTCTCTTAAGACCCATCACCAACTTTGCTCACTTGTACCATAATGTACTACAATTGGTAAATTATGCATAATGTACTTATTGAAACATATTTAAGCTGAGACCACTATCACGATATTGTAATGTGATATTTACAGACAGCCTAGCCCTAGCCTTACACTCCTACTACCGTCACCTTTTCACTTGATGGGACCTCATTTATTTCTACTGTTAATTATAGGAACATTCGTTTGAATTCTCGTAATTGATACACATTAAGAGGTTTTTCATCAAGGGCATTAGAAGGTTCTTAAGAGATCGACAGCGCGAGTGTGACGCCCCTGGTGTTGCATTCGTCCATAGGCCACGGTAACCACTTTCCATCAGGTGGGCCGTGTTTTTGTCTGCCACCTAAGTGTTATAAATGGGTCCCGACCCGTATTACCCCTCCACCCACCAGTGGGCAACTCCAGTGGGTAGACGGGTCAGGACCGTTATAAATATACTGTTGTTCTCGTAACCTATGGGTACATATTCCAGGTGATTTCATAAAAAGTTATTATTCCTATACGTTATTCCAGACTATAATCTTCCTGTAGCAAATTTCGCCTATTTCATTCAACCACTTGAGCGTGATTGAGTAAACCCACTGTACCATTATCTTATTGGTAAAAAGTAGGCAATCATGTGCTACGTTACCATTTGCTACGACAGCCATCTACGGTGCTACGAAACGTCATATTTCGTAGCAAATAATACGCAAGATTGACTTCTATAACCTGCCGCCAATGGCCTAATTATATTATTGCGGTCTCTGTTATATACATAAAATAGTTACTCTAAGAGCTCGTTCACACGAAGACGAATCGTGTTTTTTCACGAGTCGTTTTTTTTTCACGATTCGTTATTTTTTTTTGACGGGAGCAATGCTTTTTAAATACCCATGTTCACACGCTTCACGAATCGTGAAAAACGACGGATATGGATACGTCTTTTAAAAATCATGATTCGTTAAAAATCACGTATTGGCTTTTGAAAATCTCGAATCGTGAATGCAATGCTTTATGGCGGATCCGCTGTTGCGCTGAACTCTGAACTGAACTCAATCACGAAACAAATGTGAACATCAATTCGGATATTTTGACGAATCGTGAAAAATCACGATTCCGTATTCAATGTGAACATCTATCCGTCAAGGCGTATCGTGTTTTATAACGAATCGTCAAAGACGTATCCCGTGTGAATGCGCCCTAATATTGTATCTTCTATCTATCTTAATAGGGTAGGCATAGGTGTATAATAATTTCCTATTTTTGGTACTTCCTTAGCAAAATCTATGCTGCTACTAACAAACTTTACAAACCTTGTTGGTTCCTGGTGGAGTAGAAAAATGTCACCCCACGGAGGACAGAATATGATTGTAACCCCATCTCTTCCCATAGGTATCGTAGAGGGCTGTCCTCCATCCGACAGTAAACATAACAATTCCATGACAAACAGCCCGATTGACGGCAATATGCTTGCCCCCTAATTACGTAGTGGAACAAAATAAAAGATAGTTTGTGTCATGTAGTCGTTAATACACCTCGACCTACGATCTAGATTTAAAGGCGTGAATGACCAGAAATTGAATCCAGGACTTTAAGGACAGTAGCCGCATTCACTATAAAACTACTAATAAGTATAAATAAAAAATATAAAACTTGCTTGCAGTTTTATATTTCTCGCCAGGTAATAACCTGTCTATATGTATTTCTTGAGTATTTTAAAAATGTGCCAATATGATGGATATTTATTTCAAATAGCTTCAAGCATAGCATACAGTCCAGGCTTTTAGGGTTGTCGCAAAGACAGATAAAATGTAAGAAAAAAAAAAGTTTTATGGCAGACTCTGCTGACATTTTCTTATTAGAAAAACCACTGATGCAACTAGTGAATTTGACTATTCATACTGTTGATTGATGGCACTTGGTGGAAATTATTATTATACATTATTGATAACACACTTGTACTTTTCCACAATATTTATTGTTCTCCTAACCGGTTTCACCTCACGGCATTCTCAAAGAAATTCTCAAAGGAAGAAGAACAATAAATATTGTGGAAAAGTCATCAATAATGTATAGTGAATTTGAATTCAAAATTATGATTTACGTTTACGAACACTTTTTGTCGTGCAGAAATTCAAATTCAAATGATTAAAACCGCGTACCGTATAAGATTGCCTAAAACATACCCTTTGCAGCTTTCAGCATACCATTAGGCGAGGTGGAGTCAAATTGACGAGTCCTTTAGAGAAAAAAAAACTAAGCTGACAAGTGTTTTTTTATACAACGTGATGGCAAGTGGTTACCGTGGCCTATGGGCGAGTGCAACATCAGGGGAGTCACACTCGTGCTGCCGACTCTGTAAGAACAGATACATTCTATGCCGTCAGCGCAAAAGATAAGTAGGACAAAGCCTTTGGTTTTCCCACTGACAGTAGAAAACCTCTACCCTACTTCCTCCTCCTAGCGTTAATTCCCAGTCGCATCCGAAGCTTTCAGCTCAGAGTCTGGGGTCCGCTTTACCAGTCATAGCTACATATTTGGCTAGACCTCGATATTTTCCGTGAAGCGATTGCCATCTGACCTCCACGACCCAATGTTAACATTAGGCGATATCGAAGCTTTGCAGCTAGACTGTTGTTTTTGGACTTTTTAGGGCACCAACTACCTGTAACGACTGCCATAGATTAGTTCTTATGGCAACCGGGACCGACGGCTTAACGTGCTCTCCGAGGCACGACCAGACCAATGCAAATACCCATATTTAATGCACACAAATATTTACACTGAGCGGGGATCGAACCTGCGCCTCCTGCGTAGCGGCCGCGTTCACTACCGCTACGCCACGGAGGCTGTCTAGAAAACCTCTACCCTACTCACCGTAGGAAACATAAGTAAAATAGTGGCTTGGCTTAGTAAAACAACGTGACAACCCTACCGGCTACATTTTTCAGCTCATATCGAAATGCCAAAAGCAGACGCTCGGCGCCGGCGGCGGCTCAATTCACAGGTGATGTATCGTGTATTGAGGAAATGGCGCTTACATTTTATACGAGTTAGTGTTTATAATAATGCCGTTCAGTAAAGAACCGAGTCACTTCCAGTTCCGAGGGTTCCAGATTTTATATTTTTCTGTATTTGAAATCATTCAAAGGTCATCATTCGGAGGTCATCAGACCTCCGATCGATTTCGGCCATGGCGACTACTTATAGGTCCTCCTGATTGATACGGCGCTCTGGTGCGCCCGCAAATGGCTAATAATAATAATAGTTTTATTTATATTTATATTTATATAATTAAGAAATTTTAAAGCATGGTAACTATTCAAATCGATGAAGTTAGAAAATAGCGCACACAGCTCAGGCGGGACTCGAACCCGCGATCTTTCCCTTACGGGGGAATGCTCTGACCACTGAGTCACCGAGTCTCACCCGAAGCTGATCCAAATTTTTCTATACATCCGTCTTGGGGCGATGGTGGGATCATACAAGTATCGGTAGATGGCTCCCACAGTCCCGCCTGAGCTGTATTAGCTTTTTTCTAACCTAATTGATTTGAATAGTTACCATACTTTAAAATTTCCAATTTCCAATAATGCAGTGCGTGGCTGCCGTGTGTCAAAAAATCTGCAGAATTTCGTAACAATATGGAAAGTCATCTCCAAATTACACAACAACGAAATACCTGAAGTATAACCTAATCATAAAGTTGCATTCACTATACCGGCTTCATATTATTTGAATCTCATTATGCGAACCTTGCATCAGTTCTAGCCACTTTAATCCGATATTATCTACTTTATATTCGGTAACGTGCATCTAAGCAGCTGCAGTGCTATTAGCGTAAGTTTTCCGGACGTGGCAAAATTTTAGAAAGGATTTAAAAATATTTCAATACGTTCTGCAGAGTCCCAGTAAGAGGGGAAGACCTAAGAAGTGCTGATCTGATGTTTTAAGGGATGATTATACTCATATATGCCAATGGGCTGTTGGGGAGGCTGAAATAATCTTTTTTTAAAGTTTTATATAGGACACATCAATTTGACTTCGCTTCGGCTGATGGTAAGCCGAAGGCAAAGTCCCGGAAAAGAGGGTAACCATTATAGACACATACCATGTTACAATGGTGGCACTCAGCTTGACGGTCTCATCAGATGCTTTTTCACGCTCCGCTTAAAGGACCCGGGACTGTAGGAAAAGGGGAAACACGTGAACAGATAAGGAATTCCTGGTCTTTATGGTGCAGCAGAAGAAGGAGTTGCCGAACCGATTGGCCTTTTAATAATAGAAAAAAAACCATGTTAAGTGCCACCATAACTCCACTGTACAAAGATCTCCCTGGGTCGGTCGGGGTGTGAGAGACATCCTCTCTACCAATATCACTTCCAGCAACCTACCGACCCATAGACGGTGTGCTCGTAACTACCACCGCCGGCTCCAGTATCTGTGGGGATTATCCACACGTTAAAAATGAAAAAAAAAAAAACTGTACAAAGATATTTGATACCTACATATTATTATCTATTATGCATGTTTCGTTCATGTGCAAATGAAAGGGCGGAACAAGGAAGGTCATCTTATACTGGCGAAGATTACTTTAGGAAAACTTGTTTTCATATATAACGGTATCTAAATATTTGTTGAGAAAATGGGATAAGGTGCGAACAAGTGATACTTTTCACACGACATGAGATAACAGTCTTATTTGTCAACTATTCTAGTTTTAAATTTGTAATCTGGTCGTGTCTGTATGTAGGAGATATTTAAAAAAAAACTTGGGTTATGGTAAATAATGATTCTGGTCACAAAAATAAATTCTTTTGTAAGCTATTCGCGGTGGAAGTAAAATACGGTTAACTTAACTTTATAATTAGAAAGGTTTCACTCAGACTTAATATCTGCCGTATGTTTAAACGTAATTACTTCGGTAGAGTCAGAGATATGGCAAAAAAATCACGTTAAACAACATTCACGCGGGCGGAGACGCGAGAATCAGCTAGTTGAATATACAAAAGATACTGTCCAGATATTTCACTGAGTTCCCCCGCTCTATTTGTATACTATAAACTACTTGACGCTATTTGACACTGATTTGATTTCCCAAAAACTCTTTTGAGCAATAAATATCCTATACGATGTTATCTAGTAGTAATTTGTACAACACAAAGCTGAACAGTTTGTTCGAACACGTTATTTTCTGGAACTAAACTTGCCTGAAATGAAAAATATAAAATGTACTTTCTTTACCATATTTTGCAATATCATACTAACAAATAGTTCTCACAAAATTAAGTCACAAGTTTCATCGCTTCAACAAAACTGCTAGGAATAATAGAAATATAGTCAGCAAAAAAAGTCCCACGAAGTCGAGATCACGCTCGCGATGCCACACGGGTGGAGCTGCGGGCATCAGTTAGTGGGATATATTTTTGCACCACTTCTTCCTCCAAGCGTTAATTCCCAGTCGCATGCGAAGCTTTCAGCTCGGAGTCTGGGGTCCACTTTACCAGTCTTAACCATGGATTTGGCTAGACCTCGATATTTTCCGTGAAGCGATTGCCATCTGACCTAATGGTAACATTAGGCGATATCGAAGCTTTGCAGCAAGACCATTGTTTTTGAACTTTTGAGGGCTCCAACTACCCGTAACGATTGCCATTGAGATGTTCTTATGGCAACCGGGACCGACGGCTTAACGTGCTCTCCAAGGAACGATGGTATTTTTTTAATATTTCTGCACCACTCTTACATCATAAATTACATCAGCGGTAAGAAAAAAATCACTTTGTAAAGATGATTGTAAGGATTATTTTATGCTCAAGAGTCTTTCTTGCTGACTATACAACAGAAATAAAGTAAAAGTATTTTCCGTAAGAAGTTGTTGAGTGTGTCAAAGGACATCATTCAGATTGGGCTAATTTTTATTTTGCCGGCCAAAGAAAAAAAATACAATATTCGGTTAGAGCTTGTTCTTACTAACATTTTTTATTAGTGCGTCAAAGTTGAGGGACCACTTCCAATGGTTTTATTAGAGTTTAAAAATCTTAAAAATATACACTTTTTATGATACGAACTATTCAAAATAAATGAAAAATATTGTTATACATTGGAAGAATAGTTAATAAAAGCAATAAAAAATAAACCCCATACTGCATATTGTTGTTTTTCGTCCATTTATTTACGGCTAAAATTAAAAGTGTCGATTTAAGAAAATAAAATCCGCTAGAATTTTGCCTTATTAGCATTTTTTATTATGGCGTCAAAGCTGAGGGACCACTTCCCTCGGTTTTATTTATATTCAAAAATCTTGAAAACATACATTTTTTATGATACGAACTATTGAAAATGAATTAAAAATATTGTTCTATATTGGAAGAGTAGTTCATATAAGTAATAAAAAATAAACCGCATATTACATATCGTTGTTTTTCATCCATTTATCTAGGTTAAAAATTGAAAGTGCCAGTCAAAGAAAACAAATGTGATATTCCGCTAGAGCTTGTACGCGTTTGCATTTTTATTATGGTGTCAAAGCTGAAGGACAACTTCCCTTGGTTTTTTTTTTTGAGTTCAAAAATCTTGGATTTATACATTTTTTTTACGAATTATTGAAAATGAATGAGAAATATTGATTTATATTGGTTAAAAGTGCATTTCCAATTGAACTTAGTAAATGAGTTCATCATATTCCACAGTTACAAGGCACTAATGGCAATGCCTTATGGATGATTCGTGGACGATAGCAGTCACGTCATGTCCAGGTTCGTCAACATTATACATACATTATCATAGATAAAACAAGAAGGGTGAAGTGCAATGAAACAGTATTATTGCTCGTGTATTTTATTTTTATATGCTTATTTTTATTGCTTTATTATTTATTGCTTTTATCAACTATTCTTCCAATATAATACGACATTTATCATTCCTTTTCAATTATCTATTTTATTGAAAATGTGCGTTTCCAAGGTTTTTGAACTCTAATAAAACCGAGAGCAGTGTTCCCTCAGCTATGACGCCATAATAAAAATGCCAATAAGGACAAGCGCTAACGGAATATCATTTTTTTTTGGCCGGCACTTTCAATTTTAGACCTAAATAAACTAACGAAAAACAGCGATATGCAGTATGGGGTTTATTTGTTATTGCGTTTAATAACTATTCTTCCAATATAGAACAATATTTTTCATTCATTTTCAATATATCGTATCATAAAAATTATATGTCTCTAAGATTTTTGAACGCCAATAAAACCGAGGGCAGTGGTCTCTCAGCTTTGACGACATAATAAAAAGTGCTGATGAGGACAAGCTGTAGCGGAATATCATATTTGTTTTCTTTGACCGGCACTTTCAATTTTGGATCTAAATAAATGGACGAAAAACAACAATATGCAGTATAGGGTTTATTTTATATTGCTTTTATTAACTATTCTTCCAATGTAGAACAATATTTTTCATTTATTTTTAATAGTTCGTATCTTAAAAAGTGTATATTTTTAAGATTTTTAAACTCAAATAAAACCGTTGGAAGTGGTCTCTCAACTTTGACGCGGTAATAAAAAATGCTAGTAAGAACAAGCTCTAACGGAATATCGTACTTTTTTTCTTTGGCCGCCACTTTCAAAATTAGCCCAGATATGTATGGAGAGTGAATGTTCTCCTTTGCGGAGCAGTTGACAGGATCCATGCATTCTTGTCGACTTGGTGAGAAGTTGAAACTTGGAACGGTTGGAGTGAAATACGTCTTTTCGAGTTGCCCGAGAAATATGCGGGAGTTTGTATGAAGAGATTAGTATACTCGTAGTACTGCTGTTGTTATTACCTTAATGATATATGCATACAATCATGTCTAGGTATGCTGAGTAAACAAGCAGGTATAGGGTAGATCATGCACCTCAGTTTTCCAGTCTGTTTCGGTTCCACGCGATAGGGTGTGAGTCTATTGCAGAGATGGTAAGCTATGGTAATGCACCATGAGTCAGTAAGCTACAACTGTCTTTTAACCAAAGTTAGTAGATAGTAGTAGAATGAGGAATATGATGAACCGAATATTCCTTAGTCGATTTGCTCTGGGAGAAATGATCCCATTCTCCGGTCAGCATGGAAATATATTATTATCTGTCTCACTCACTATCATTTATCAGGTGCATCGTCTACTTGTTACTACTATACATACCTATACTTATTTAAAATTGGAATTTCTACCCATTCCTTATAACCAGGCGAAAAATGACGTTCCATTTTTTTACCCTTCACGAAATCCTAAAAAAGAGTCGAACGAAGTTTATTAATAATAAATTTATTTAAATGCTGATACGAAACAGCGAGACATGAAACGAACCGCTAATTTAAGGGTAGCGACAAAGTAATTAAAAATTTACATTTAATTACCTATTCAGTATAACACGTGTGAAATTGACCCCAATTTGGGGCAAGCTGGTGTTTTTAGGATTTATTTTATTTTTATAATTTGTTACGTTGGTGTGATACAGTCATTAAGACATATTGGCGTTTTAAACTCTGTATTTTGTTCTCTGTTGAAAGACCGATGGCCTTTGAAACTAACGAGTCCTAGAGTGGAGACCGCGAGAAAATGGAAAGTAGGACGCCCCCTAGCCAGATGGACTAACCACCTGAAAAAGGTAGCTGGGATAGAATGTATGCGGATGGCAGAGGATCAGTAGAAATGGTGCACATTAGGAGAGCTATATGTCCATCAGTGGACTGCGATAAGCTATTGATTGATTATTTTTTGTTTGGTCGTGAGAAATTTTCAACTAAGTTTCAATTAAGTTTCAATTAAGTTTCAATTAAGTTACAACTAAGTTTCAACTAAGTTTCAACTAAGTTTCAACTAAGTTTCAACTAAGTTTCAACTAAGTTTCAACTAAGTTTCAACTAAGTTTCAAATGACCTGGAGAATAGATTTTTTATAACATCTGTCAAATAGTTACCTACTGATGAACGAATCGGCTTTTATACGCTTTTCTCTCAAGGTTAGGAGTTAATCTGTCACTTCCACAAAAGCTGTACTAATCAAACCAAAAACTGAAGAAAGAGTAAGCAAACCCCAGCCTGCAAGATAAAAGCCTCGGATGCAACCAATAACAACACTGAAATCGTGATTCCAGGATAAAAATCCAATCCCTACAACCAAGAATACCTTCAAAGGTAAACGAAACTGTCAGAAAAAAAATAGTAGGTACAGCTAAGTACGTGTATCCTCACACTACGATACAAAGCCACGGTCGGCTGCAGACGGCGCTTTGTTCGCACGCGCCGCCTCTTCAATCCTGATTATACTACGTTCACAATGAGTGACGTCACGGTGTTGAGTGAAAATTGCTCAGACGCAGGCAGATGGGATTGTTTGTTCTTAGGTAACTGCACGTGGTTGTTGTGAATCTAGATGAAGACACAGATAGATTATAGTTAGGAATTGAACATAGACTACTTAAAATTGTAGGTATAGATTCCTGTGGGTCGTGAATATGGAATTAATAATAATTATGGGCACGGGTGTTAACAATTTTTTTTATACTGCTTAGGTCGCAAACAAGCACACCGCCCACCTGATGGTAAGTGTTTATCGTGGCCTATGGGCGAGTGCAGCACCAGTGCTAATTTATAATTTACTAGTTGTCCGCGTGGAATTCTGATCCCGTTCATAGCTGAAGTAGCGTGATGATATTATCGCCTATGTTGGTACCTGATAATGCAGCTTTCTAATGACGTAAGAATTTTTGAAATCGATCCTGTAGTTTTGGAGTTTGTAAAATACAAATCTTTGCTCTTTATGATATTACTAGCTTTTACCCGCGGCTCCGCCCGCGTGGATATCGGTTATCGCGAAACCAAACATTGCCTATGTCCTTTCTCAAGGTCTAAACTACCCCTATACCAAATTTCATCAAAATCGGTTCAGCGGTTTAGGCGTGAAAGCGTAACAGACATACAGACAGACGGACAGACAGACAGACAGACAGAATTACTTTCGCATTTATAATATTAGTATGAAGTATGGATATGGATATGGATATGGATATGGATTAACTATAAAGTATAGATGAAAGAATCAGAATAGGCATCGCGATTCGCGAGTGTAACGGTAACTGCTCCCCATTAGAAAGAAAGAAAGAAAGAAAGAAAGAAAATACGTTTATTAAACACACACACACATAACAATACAAAATAACACGAGGCACACACATTAGGTGGATGGTGTGCTTTTCAGGCTTAAGTGGTGTAAAAAAAAAAACGATCCTACCACTGTTAAATCCTATACTAGATAGATGTATGGGTCACAGGATCCGGGCTTGTTGCTTTAACCAGTTTTATTTATACAGTTTCTTGTTGGCTTACTCGACCTTAAGGCTATTTGCGGATAAAAATAAAACCACCCTGTCACTGTGGGGACACTCGCACTTAGTTACCGAGGCGGTATATTAAATAAGGACGGACTGATTACGTCACGCGCTATTATTGAGGAGATAATTTTTCGTATTGTAAAAAGAGAAGATCTATCTTATCCTACTTCTTACCCCGCGTTTACATACTGCCGCTCGCATTGCTCATCGTGTTGTCGGAAATATTCGCGCGATTAATGCCCTAGCGTTCACACACGCGCATCATCGTGTTGGTCCGCATTACAGTATTCGCCCTGCAATGGAGACGGACGTAAACGTATGGAGGACAACGCTGTAGCAGTGTATGCATTATGCTTTTACAGCATAGCGAATTAATTAAATAGATTATTAATAAAAACTATCACTTTCAACTACTATACACTTTCCGTCAATAACGAAAGCCGTGTTTACTGATTAGCGCCATCTAGCGGTCTCGTATAGTTCATCGCGCTAGTATTGCCGCTCCTTTGACTCGCGCCGCCAAGCCGACATTCGCAGCAACATACGCGGCAGTACTCGCGGCATGACGAATATACCATTCACACCACGTCTCTGCCCACTTCTCTCGCCACTTCCCTCGCTCTGCCGCGAGTATGTAAACGCAGCTTTACAATCTTTTTATACCATTTAGATATGCCTGTTTGCAGGCATACGGCCCACCTGATGGAAAATGGTTACCGTGGCCTATGGATGTGTGCAACACCAGGGCAATCACACTCGCGGTGCCGACCTTGTAAAAACAGTCAGTTTCTGTGCTGTCAGTGTAGAAGACAAAGCAGGGCAAGCCTTTGGTCTTCCCACTGAGAGCACAAAAACTGTCCAATGAGTTCTGGCAACCCTACTGACCGCCGGGAACGCAACACGAGGTTATTATGGCTGCAGTATTCTGTAAGCGGAGGCCCTCCGACCACTGGCACACCGACTAAGGCCAACCGAGCAGGCCGACTGGGGAAATACCTCCGTATCTCCCCAGTCGGCGTGCTCGGTTGGCCTTGTGTCTGCTGATTAGCGGTTCTGGTACAGGCTTATGTCTCAGGGTTAAGTGTTAGACAGCAGACGCTCCCCTCATTTTGCAATAGCTTTAAAATTGACGAAATTATCTTCCGGACTGGACATACTTAATAACCTCTACCCTATATATCGTACTGTAGCTCAGTTGTGTCCCTAACCAAAAATATATTGTGATTGAACAATTCCAGACTAGAACAAACAGTCCTTCCTAATAGCGGTAGGTCTCTGGCGGACCCTAATTTAACACAATCCTAGTAATATTAGGTATAAATGTAAAGATTTGTGAAGATGTTTGTATGTTTAGATGTTTGTTATTCAATCACTCCGAGACATGACTCCGAGCCGTAGCGGTAGTGAATACGACCACTATGCAGGCGGCGTGGGTTCGATCCCCGCTCAGTGTAAATATTTGTATGCATACAAATATTTGCATTGGTCTAGTCGTGCCTCAGAGAGCACGTTAAGCCGTCCGTCGGTCCCGGTTGCCATACGAACATCTAAAGGCAGTCTTTACGGGTAGTTGAAACCTTAAAAAGTACAACAACTGGTCTAGCTGCAATGCTTGGATATCGCTATTGGGTTTTCGAGGTCAGGTGGCAGTCACTTCACGGAAAATATCAAAGTTCAGCCAAATCCGCAGTTAGACTGGTAAAGCGTACCCCCGACTCCGAGGTGAAAGCTTCGGATGCGACTGGGATTAACGCTAGGATGATGAAGAATTGCGCGCTAACGGCTGAACGGGTCTGGGATACATCATGGTATGGATTTGGATTTGATGGTAGTTGTGTGTCACTGTGATGGTGGATGGATGGATGATGATGGATTAGATGGATGGAAAAAATAGCACAGAGGCTTTTTTATCCCGGGAATAGGTTGTCATTTGTTGCGGGAACAGGGTGAAAGAAAATTCCAGGCAGGTGAAGTTGCAGGCGTCGCCTAATCAACAATTTATAATTCAGAATGCCAGTGCTTTCCACGCGTCGTAATGCGTGATTGTATTCATACCTTGGCCTAATGCCCATAAACCCGCCCAGAGGATATCTTCGCTTTTACTCTACCAAATGCGATCATAGATACGACAGTTTTGAATGATGAAAACTCTATTATGGAAGTTTCTATCATTCAAAACAGAAGTTTCTATTATGAAAACTACTTATTCAAATTCTTTTGATGACGCCAAAAGAATTTGAATTTGAAAATTTGAACTGTCACTTTTGCAATTTCAGTAATTTTACGGGTTTACCACCGCCTCCTAGGCGCTAGTGGAGAAGAAACGTAAACCTATTTTACAATACTTTCATCTCTTCTCAAAGTAGTTATGTCTATACCAAGACAGTAGCTCGTTTCTCAATTCTTCATTCACTGGTGCCAATTTCAAGCTTACCTACACTTACAAAACATCAACATCAATATTAATATGACTTCTCAAGTTTCCTCAACCAATTTTTTTAATATTTCCAATGTAACAGACACAATTCTTTTACAATTTTATAATTGTGGTAAAGGGTTCTGTTGTGAATGGAAGGAGGGGTCGGGTCGCTGTGCCTCAATCGTAAAATGGCTATTATTCTGTTAATAGAACCACTGTGAAACGGTTTACACTTCAATGAAGTTGTATTGAATAGTCTAATGTATATCAAATGACTGCGAATTACAAAAACCGGCCAAGTGTGAGTCTCACACATACTAATGGTATTACATCATCTGTGAAAATTTCAACAGTCTAGCTATCAGGTTCTTGAGATACAGCCTGGTAAGGTAACAGACCGACAGACAGCTGAGTCTTAGTAAATGACTTCGTTTTTGCTCTATGAGTAAGGAACCAACCCTAAAAGGACGCGTATTCAAATATTTAGTTCACTAAATCCGTTACATTACAGTACATTCAGATTCGTCTATATTTCTACAAAGAAAGAAGAGGCGTATACTATTATACGTCAATATAATAAGGGCAAGGCTATTGCTGTCAACTGGGCCTTTTTGGCATGAGTGATGGGTATATTCTGAGCCCGTAGGTATCATGTTATATGGATTCTACGTCCCTGAGCAGAGCACATTGTCTAGTTTTAGTCTAATTACCGAATGATTGATACATCTGTCTACAAGATTGTAATGAGATTTTAATTAGGTGTAATTAGTGAAAATAGAATTAATTTGGTTCTGTTAAATGGTTTTACTTAGCATGTCATATGCAGAGATTATTTTCAGATATATAAATGTCTATAGGGCCTTAAACGAGACATAACAATAGTACCTACATCATAAACGGTGCAATGAAATATTTTTTATACCACTAAGGTGGCAGACGCAAGCACACGGCCCACCTGATGGAATTACTCTTTACACATAACTTTTGAATATCAAATGCAAATGCAAGATGCTGTAGAGTAAAAATCATCTATTATTCACCCCTTTAGTAAGAAGGTCAAATGGCAGACACTACCGTAAAAACCGAAAAAAAAAAAAAACAAATTTGCCCGAAGACAAGTAGCAATTCGTTGGCCGGCGTATTGTAGATAAAATGGTAAATGTATGGGATTTGACGTATATGACAGATTTGACGTATGTCATAAACGTCAAAATATGTGTTACCAATCTCGGTTGCAACCAAAGCTCCTGGGGTCTGCTCTCTTATTCCTCCATTCCATAATTTGTTTAATTTTGGCTTTCACCGAAGCGACTGCCGTTGCACCCAAACTACCCATTGGGTTGCTACCTTGAAAATAAAAACTTGAAACATTTTACAACGTAGAATATGTTATGTAGATTCATATTTCGAAGACCAGTAGGTAAGACTGGCTTTCCGGATCATACCTATTTATATCATGTTTTAATGTATAGGTTTAAACACTAATTTAATTCTCAAATGTATCAGTCTATTACAATTACAAATAAAATAAATATACATGAAAATATAAATGTGCTACACAAATTCTGGATCCGGAGGATCACGTCGCGCGTCGAAACCACGAAAGACATATTTTTCGCATTGTGTCAATTCTACGACACAATATGAGAAATTTTATTGTAACTTGAAAAGGACAAACTAAGTTTCCAAACCCATCTGTTCTCCATACAAGCTGTACATACCTACCAAGTATCTGACATTGAAATTCCGAACTCCTGAATAGTTTTGCAATCCCTGCCAACGTGCCTGACAGATTCCAATATAAATTACTGGAAGACATTGTTTTAGCTTTGTTATAATTGTTATAATTTAATAAATTTCTGCTCGAAGTTTAGCAACTCAAATCACTAGAAGTTCTTGTTACGTATTTGAATTTTTATATACTAGCTATTGCCTGCGGCACCACTCGTTCGCCTCTCTGTTCTAGGGATGAAAAGTAGCCTATGTAGTTATTCCAATCAGTAATAAACTAAGGGATATAATAAACCGTGCGACAAAAACAATAAATGGACGACTGATAATGAGTTACTTTAAATACTGAGTGGGCGACTAAAATACTGAGTGACCCGTGATACAGAAAGTGTGTTGCTAAATTGTGAAGTTATGAGGATTCGAGTATAGCGTGCCCCAACTTGGATAGGTTAGGTTAGAAGGCTAACGCGGGAGCGGAGCTACCACTTTAGCCTTCGTGGTTATTTTTTATAACCATCCATAAATAGTGGCTCACTTAGTATTTTTGTACGCCACATTCAGTAATGACACCCATAAATTGAATAAAACGATACCTGCTTTTCGGATTAATTTGTGGCCGCGTTAAATACAACCCATAAACTAATAATCTATCACTGTAATTTTCAGTCAGATTCGTTCAGTCGTTTGAGCGTGATGGAGTAAAAAACATCTTACGAACTTGCTCATTTATAATATTAGTTGAATTGAGTATCTTCTTACCACTCTGTTTTTCTTATTTTTAAAAAGATACTTGAAATTTTATAGGCTTATGTGAGAGTATGGGTATAACCCTCAGAAGCCTTTGAATAAATTAGGAATGGAACATTAACATAATATAATGTGACATACATACACATCCTTCAAAAATATATT
Organism: Eilema depressum; assembly: GCA_914767945.1. Lineage (NCBI taxonomy): Eukaryota > Metazoa > Arthropoda > Insecta > Lepidoptera > Erebidae > Eilema > Eilema depressum. The sequence goes on from OU612021.1 coordinate 3,944,651, forward strand.
ATGTATATCCATGGAAGAAAACCTGACGGAAAAATATATATTGTCCAATATTAAAACGTCTAGGCTTTGTCCCACTTGACAATAGCTCTTGAAATTGCCAATAATGATGTAACAAAAGAACGTTGTACGCGATAGTACCTTGTACATTTCGATGCACAATAAAAATAGGCAGTCGTTTTTACAATGTAAGGATTGACAGTCGTGTACATAAATATAATTTTCTTTTCAATATGGACAAATGGAAAGACGATCGTACAATAATAGCATTATTATTATTATATCATAGAATAGGTACATAATAGTAATTGACGTATTTTTGTACAATAGATGTTATGCAAAGATCCAAGTGGGTCTTCAGTACAGATTCAGTTATTTATTTTAGGCGAATGTAAACAATAGTGATATATACTTAGAGTATACATTATAAATATAGAGCGCGCCTATCACTCAGGTCTTTGGCGCCGAGTGTTAGCAGACTGATTGAGGTTTAGCCAGGAGCCTCGGTACTGTTCATACCCGTGATAGCAGTTCATACTTGTAAGGCGCGCTCTATAGCAATGTATACTCTAAGGATATAATAGCTATAGCTAATTATAAAGCTGTAGAGTATGTTTGTCAGGCTGCGCTAATGCCAGGAACTATTGGCTAGAATTGAAAATATATTTTTGTAATAAATACTACATTTATCGAAGATGGTCATAGGCTATATCGTCACGCTACTTCTAAAGGGAGCGGAGCAGTAAAAATCAATTTCAACAGTTTCAATTTATTCCCATACGTTATTTGGAAATTAATGAATTGCGGGTATATAATAGGTATACCTACATCTTAGGGGGTAGGGTGATGATTAGAGTTTCAAAGTATGCCACGGGTGAAGCCGGAGCTGTTCGGCTAGTGTAAAATAAAAGTTAACAAAAAATCAATTGATAAAGTTATTATCGAATCTCATTTTCTTCTTCCCTGTAGTCTCATACTCATATATCACAAAGTTTTCGATTAAATCCGATACATTTCGATACTCGATGAATTCCCACAATGGGTGGCCGGACAGCCGCAGACATTGTCGGTCTGGGACCGCTGGACAGCTGCATTGGTACTGACGTAACATACGGTTCTCGATACTCTAGTGTAGTCATGTGTCGATAGATATCATGGCAGTTTTGAAGTCTTTTTTCAATCTTCTGACTTACTGAAACTGACTGAATGAAAAAAAGAACTTCAAAACTGCAAAAGTGAACGTTTTTGTAAAAAGAATATCAGTAACCGCGATTAGTATCCATTTCACTATGGATTTAATTTTAAATAGTTACATCTTATTTTTAAATGTCTGAACAATTTTCATCGAATGAAGTGTCGTTTTATTATAAGGACACGTCAAATATGACTTCACCTCGCCTGATGGTAAGTCCTGATGGTTTGCCCTAAGCAAAGTCTCAGGAATGAGAGTTACCATTGCAGATGCAACCAATTTTAAAATGGTGGCCCTCAGCTTTACGGCCTCCTGTTAAACCGTTATCCCGAGTAGAGGCTTAAATATTTCAAAAAATTATTAAACAAAAAATATACAAAAACTACACGCTTTATCATAATACATCATTTCAATGAAAATTTATATAAATGACATTGATTTTTGCAGACGTAATGCAAATAATTCTTATATTCTGTAATATTCTAATGTCTTCTATACTATTATACATATAATAGTAAATTGAAAATGTTTATCCGCGATGGACGCTAAAACTACTGAACGGATTTCAATGAAGTTTTTTTTGTTAGAAAGGTCCTGTTCAGACTTTTGTTTAATTGCAATCGGTTCAGTAGAACCGGAGATAAGAGATCACGGGTGAAGCCGCGGGCGAAAGGCTAGTTATAATTAAACAGACTTTTTAACAATTATTTGAAGAGTAGAGTACGCGCCGAGAATAAGTCCCTTGGAGGCGGCGTAGCAATCGCAACTGCTGTCGCCATACTGTGTGTTGATTGGTTCACGCCATGACAGTAGCATGGCCTGAACCAATCAACACACAGTATGGCGGCGATGTCATTTTAGTTCCTAGTTTTGCCGCAGCTGGCGCGGACTCTACAGACGCGATGATTGAAAGCGAATTTTCATCACTACTAGCATAAATAAACGATAAATAAACACATTAAATCAGATGAAAATCAATTTGTCGCTTCATATCACCTTATTTTACGTTTAATAAATATCGCAGATTTACCTTTCAATATTCGTTTTCGGCTTCATTGATTCCAAATTGAATTTAATGTGTAAACGTTTATTTTCTTTCCCAATTCTGATATGTGTCATGGCCGGAGATTCGGTTATGTGATTTTGTATGCCAATCACTTCACTATTTATCTGAGTATTCATCCGAGCGCTGATCTTGTTTATATAAGGTGCTACCAAGAGCTACAAGATCCAAAACCTACAAGTTGATAAATCATTTTGATTGTGTAGGTTTATTTCTCGTGATTAAGAAGTTAGACAGCGCCCATAAAACCCATATTTACCCAAATCATGAAAAGGGCTCCACCTTTTGTGCCTATTCCAGTTGGATTCGCCATATGGTGTTATATTTCGCCCTTCATTTGACTACACCTTGCTAGATGGTAAGAAGCTAGGATGAAGTCCATGTGGTCCTCTTGGAAAGCTGATGAAATTTCATGTTTGTGTTTGAATAGGTTTGTGGTGACTAGTTTAGATTCACAACTGGACCGGCAGGTGACTCTGCAATTGTATTATAAGACTAGCCTTCCGCCCGCGGCTCCGCCCGCGTACATCTCGGTTAACGCGACTTTTGCTCATATCTTCGGTTCTACAGAACCGATTGCGATCAAACAAACGTAAGATTTTAAGTCTGAGTAAGCCCTTTCTAACAAAAAAAGTAGTTTTTGCGTCCATCGCGTACAAACAGACAAACAGACAGGAAATTAAAAAAAATATATTTTCGTGTTCAGTATCGTTAACATAACATAACCCAAGTATTTTTTTTAAATAATCTCCAATGTACAGATACGACCACTTTAAAATTATATAATAGTATAGATTTGTTTACTCGTTTCAGTAGGAACATATTGATCTTCCTTTAACATGAGCTAATTGTCAGTGACTATCATATAAAAATACATTGTGCGGTTTTGAAGAATCTGTTTCTTATTCTACTTTTTAAACTTATGTGGCAGACAATCATACGGCCCACCTGATGGTAAGTGGTTATCGTGGCCTATGGACGTGTGCAACACCAGGACTCCCCTATGTAATGATGAATGACGAATCTATGACGAAATAATGACAACGTAACGGTCGAACAGTCTCAAATAGAACTTTATTAAAGCTATCGATTGAAACCCAACACTATGATGACAATACATATGATCGTCCAACCTGAGGTAGACATAATATCGATAAAATAAGGAACAGACTTGCCTAGCCATGTCCACAATTGATGCTATTGTGTCCTCATACCGCTACTATAATACTTCCAATTACAACTTTATTCCTTCGCCGTAGAGTCTAATATCCCTTACATCAGACCTCAATAACCAATGTTCTGTAAAGGACATAGTACCAATTTATTTATGGGGGTATTGAGACCTTTATGCTGTTGAGTTTAGGTTGATTTTCGTTTGGCAGCAGTAGTTATAAGTTGGTGTACGTCAGCTTCAGTCGGCTCTAGCGTTTCGAGTATGTCAACAGTCTTCTGATAGCCAGCACATGAAGATCTTTGTTTCAGTATCAGTTTCTGATGCATTACTGTACGTTTATTTACGGAAACAGGTTGATATTTACACTTGATAGCTATGTTATGATACGTCAATACTGTTCTATGGTAATGCATATAGGTAGGCCTGCGTTAGAAGCTGCTCTGGTGTAAGCTTACTTCTCGGTATTGGGAGGTCCCGTGATTATGTATGGTGACAGAGATACGAACACGGGCAATACCAGAGGTCTATATTATAATTGGTATAAATATTCTAGGAATTTCTACCCAACGCTATCTAGACCCAAAGCTTAACTAGTTTTCTGTAATGGGCATTAATTATACATAATTAGATACATTTTCATTTGTAAATTGGTATACATTTATGTTACACTAGCCTTCCGCCCGCGGCCACCGATTACTTAATAGTTGCCGAGGCTCCGACCACGTGGATCTCTTATCTCCGGTTCTACTCAACCGATTGTAATCAAACAAACGTAAGTCTGACCAAGACCTTTCTAAAAAAACCGCATCAAAATCTGTTCAAATACCTATTTCCAATTTACAATATAATAGTAGGTAGGTATAGATAGATAGATGCGTTAAGCAGCAATCAGATACTTAAAATCAATCTTATATGAAGACGTAATACTTTCCCAGTAGAACTAAAAACTCACTCATGCTAAAAAACTACCTATCCACTTATCAAAAATCGAAGTATCTCGATATAAAAATTGTACCAATCTGACCTTCAAGTCAATAGTCTGTAAGTGGATGCATTTAAAAGCTGACCGTCCCTTACTTAATACTCCCTTTCATTCTACTATATCGCTTCGTCATCCTTTCACTGTACTTTTTTGCTTAAAAGAAATCTTTAAGTATGTCCTTTATGATTTCCATAGACTTTTATTACCCTTGAGAAGATTTTCACAAAAGGTTTGACCGGTATATTCATGGACGTTTCTTGTGATAAGTTTTATATTAAGGTACTTTTAAAACCAATAACGTCCATGTACTTATAGAAAATAACTTTTTATGAACAAAAATTGTGTCAATGTTTCCTTGTGATGTGGCATTTCAAGTTTAGAACGAGGTGTAGAAATTAGATGTGCCAACTGTGTATAGTCATAGTATGGTTTTTTGTAAGGTCATTTATGTATGACAGCTACAAAAACTGGTCAAGTGCGAGTCGGATACGTGTACTGAGGGTTCCGTACAAAACTGAATTGAGGGACGAATATGTTATATATAAACGGCAATATCTTTTCATTGCGTTAACCTAGATGATTTTTTCACAGCTGAAAGAAGTTACAGACTTGAATTTTTGGTATAAATTTCTACCTGATGCATCCAAAAATTCCCGAAAAAAAGACCTTAATGGATAGACAGACGGACAAACAGACAGACAGACGGACATTGAAGTGAACTTATAAGGGTTCTATTTTTTCCTTTTGAGGTATGGAATCCTAAAAATTAAGCATTGGTAGGTAGTGGCTTTAGATAGACTGACAGTAGAGAGGTGAAGGTAATAAAAATAAGACGGTTTCAGTCTAGGTAAAAAAAAGCTCCCAAAGTATAATTATAAGGTTAAAGGAGACGCAAAACCGCCTGCCAAACTCTAAAGTAGAAAGGTCGTATGTATGTAAGTATTCAGAATAACCAATCGTGACGTACAAGTATTTCATTATCTACCTAACCCTTGTCAGCTGTCACAGATTAAATAAACAAAGAATAAACCGAAATAAATAAATAACAATGTGCACTCGAACAAAAGCCTTTAATATTATTAAAAAGGGGTTTTCAACGAAATATTTTAGGTAGGTACAAAATAATGTCTGAAATGTGGGAACTGTGGGTATCCCTTTGAGTTTTGAGAATAAAATATGAGGGGCCGTTTTAGGAATACTTTTCAATTATTTCTAATTGGTTGATGCAATAAGAGGAGTACAATTCACACATCATCATCTTCATTTTAGCTGTGACCCTGGTTGCATACAACGCCTTTACTATACATACATACAGCCTGTGAATCCTAGAAGGGGTAGGCAGAACTGTATGAACATTTCACCATCAATGATTTTAAATACGTTAGATTTTATTAAAAATTAAACACAATGTAACTAATTTTTAAGAAATAAATGAAATGAAATTAACAGCCTCCGTGGCGTACCGGTAGTGAACGCGGCCGCTACGCAGGAGGCGCGGGTTCGATCCCCGCTCAGTGCAAATATTTGTGTTCATAAAATATAGGTATTTGCATTGGTCTGGTCGTGCCTCGGAGAGCACGTTAAGCCATCGGTCCCGTTTGCCACAAGAACATCTATGGCAGTCGTTACGGGTAGTTGGAGCCCTAAAAAGTCCAAAAACAACGGTCTAGCTGCAAAGCGTCGGTATCTCCTAATGTTACCATTGGGTCGTGGAGGTCAGATGGCAATCGCTTCACGGAAAATATCGAGGTCTAGCCAAATCTGTAGTTAAGACGGTAAAGCGGACCCCAGACTCCGAGCTGAAAAGCTTCGGATGCGACTGGGAATTAACGCTAGGATGAAGAAATGAAATGAAATTGACACTTTAGCTCAAACGTAATACGGGTAGAGCTTCTTGCCGTCAAGTGGGCACTGGGTCATGGGCATGGGCTGTATGTTTATTGTTGAATGGAGAAAGGTTCTATCCCTTAGTCGCCTTCTACGACATCCATGGCAAGAGATAGGGCGGCCCTATTCTACTCCACACCAGGGCACATAGCTCGGAGGACTGATGACCGATGGGGTCGAAAAGTTCTCGAGTGGAGGTCACGTATCGGCAAACGCAGCGTAGGACATCCACCCACAAGGTGGACAGACGACCTTATCAAGGCCGCGGGAACGCGCTGGATGCGAGCCGCTTCCAACCGGTCTTATTGGAGATCTATAGGGGAGGCCTATGTCCAGCAGTGGACTTCCTATGGCTAAAATGATGATGATGATGATGATTCTACTCCACCGGGACTGGTGCGATTGGCGACTCTACTACAACACAACTTAAACAGTTTAGATCGATGATGATTTCGATACCTACTTGCTACCTACCTATTGTCCGATGTAGCTCTAGCGCACGTTATACTCTCAGGGATGGAAGGTCAGATGGTAGTAACTCTCGTAAAGGTCAAATAATGAAAAGGAGTAGTAGAAGAGGTAAGCTGTATATCTGTTTATTGACTAAACACGTTCATCTAAAAAAGAATTTTCAAAATCCGTCTAGAATTATTGGCTTCACAATCGCGTAACAAACATACAAAAAAAATAGGGTACGAATTGAGAACCTCCTTTTTTGAAGTCAGTTAAAAAACACATTAATACTAAAGAGGTCAACGATCGCAAGTTACAATCGATAAATATTCGTATACAACAATAATTCTTTTCAGTTTTTATCGATACAAAGGAACCTTGAATTAAAAAAATAACGGGTTCATATATCTACAGTATGTTTTATAATATTATTGATTGATGCAACAACAGCATCACAGTTTGTTATCAATGACAAACAAGTCAATTAAAAACGACGTAGTGATAACAGCTCTAGCTTCGTAAGGAATGTTGAGCGTAATTGTATGATGTTATATTAATTTGGTTATGAAATAGTTCATAGCTAATATATAAAGGTTAGGGTAAGATAACAAAAGGGGTAATACCTTTTTTAGGTATTACATATAATTATATGCCAATAGACGGACCAGGGGACGAGTGGGCGCAGGGTACGAATTTTAGGGGACCAGTGGGTTCATACCTCTTTTTTGACACACTTTTATTAGCTTGGTTTGTAGTCTATATACAATGAAAATTAAATGTCTGAACTCTATTTGAAGTACCTACTGCAAAACTTCGGATTGATTTAATTTATACAATTCTCAAGTACTGATGATAATCCCTGGGTCGGCTGGGGTGCGAGTCACACGTGCGTTTTAATCGGTTCAAGTCCGACATAACCTCCTTCACCGACTCCGGCTGGGGTTGATATCCGTGGGGAATGTTCGCACGATAAAAAGGAAACCTGTCTCCTAAATTCTAATCTAATTACTGACAAACAAACGAACATTAATTTATAATACACTGTACAGAGAAAACTTCACCAACAAAACTGCCAATAAAATTTTGTATTGAATTATTAACCTTGTGACTAACGACAGTTAAAATTAAATGGAGCGTTAACTTCGCTCGTTTATCATACACTCCGGGTCAGCCGCGGAGGGTTAACAAATGGCCCGCACCAATCAGGCACGGAGACCCCGGCTTTTGACCTTGAATATTGAAACGACGTTTGATTTTCTATGGAGTTTATGATTGACTAGTATTTAGCTATGACTTCTTTTGTTAGATTTTATATTTTTTAAAGTTGGACTTTTTTCTCTTAGGGGTACATTACACGGTAGGTTTTGCTGTCACGCCGTGATTGACCAATAACATAACGTCTAATAACTGATTGACTAATAACATTCATGATTGACGGCATAATGCACGACGCTTGCATAAGCGTGTAATGGACCCCTTAGGACTTATTAGACGCGTGGGTGGTTGACTCGTGGTGTGTAAATGTTTGACTGCTATATCGGAGGTCGCGGGTTCGATTCCCATTCAGTGCAAATATGGATATATTTTGTTTTCTTTTGGGAGAAGACCAACACAAATGTATGTACGACTATTTTTAAGTATGTTTATACGCCTTATTAAACTTATATAACACAAGCTAGTTAAGTTATGCTTACTATGGATCTAGAAAGCGCTGTGTCGAAAGTTCTAGAATATTTACCTGTTTATTATGGAGTTTTTGAATAACTTACTGTTAAGCACGACTTTATTTATTAAACTTCGCATTTCAAGTTAGGTTTTTTCTCCACACTAGGTACTTATTACACTTGCTCTCAATGGGACCCATACACTCGTATGGGTCTCATTAAGATCTTTGGGGTCAAGTTCCTGGGTTTCCGATTACCCCATCTACGGCAACCGACGGCCCACAGACGGCGTGCGTTTTAGTCGGTTCAAGTCCGATATAACCTCCTCCACCGGCTCCGGCGGGGGGGGGGGGGGGGGGGATATATAACCCGACAGCAGTCGCTCCCGTAAAAACTTGTCCTTTCAATTCACCCATCACATTTAAATATCAACCATAAAATAAACACAAACGAGACGGTATAACTGCTACCTTAATATATTCATCTGGGGCCACGTTACGTCACGCTAAATCACAGCCTCCACCAAGGGAGAAAAGGGAGCAAAAATATATCTGTTGCGTTCACCCGGCCGGTGTTGCGTGTCAAGATTTCTGTTTAGCATTTTTTCTGCTCTGAAATGTGGGGTGATTGATACATAGTAATGAAAAGAATTTCCAACATGTTGGCCAACATTTTGAGGTTATGACTGGTTTTGTGCTGTTAACTTGCTAGTATGGAGTTATTTGAGATTCTCCAGAATTACATTTAAATATAAGCAAGATGCTAGTAAGAATTAAGAGCATATATTTATTTAGTTATTTGTGGATTATGTGTGGTACTTTAAAGTGACTTCGATCTACTTTGAAATATCCTTTCAAATACCGCATGTAGTCAAGTACAAAATATTTTAAATTAAAACATTTTAATTGCAATGAAAACAGCCATAGAGGTTTCGTAGCAGATGTCTTCATCCTAGCGTTTGTCCCAGTCGCATCCGAAGCTTTCACCTCGGAGTCTGGGGTCCGCTTTACCAGTCTAACTGCGGATTTGGCTGAACTTCGGTATTTTTCGTAAAGCGACTGCCATCTGAACTCCACAACCCAGTAGTGATATTGGGCGATACCGAAGCATTACAGCTAGACCAGTTGTTAGACTTTTTAGGGCTCCAACTACCCGTAACGATTGTCATAGATGTTCGTGTCCTAACCGGGACCGACTCGACGGCTTAACGTGGTCTGAGTCACGACCAGACCAATGCAAATACCCATATTCATGCATACAAATATTTGCACTAAGCGGGGTTCGAACCCGCGCCTCCTGCGTAGCGGCCGCGTTCACTGCCGCTACGCCATAGAGGCTGTGTCTGTCCGTAGCAGATGTAGATTATGAAAAAATTAAAATTATGAAAAAATATAAATCAATATTGCGATTGAATCTTAGCAGCATTATTTAAATCACTTTTCAATTTGATGATCACGTTTAAATTATTATACTTATTTACTTATTTTACATGCATAATTGAATAATGTCAGGCTGAAACGATAAGTCAGAATCAGTATAAAATACATTGTCCATCCTTACGAGCAGTGTTTCAAACATTTATGTGTCATTTGAAAGAAGCTCATATCCTGAGCGGAGGGCCGTGTGTCGTTCCATCGCGAAATGAGACGGTGATAACGGATGTTATTACTTTTAAACGCTTCACTTATAGCTGGGCAGATAATGTTTTTATTTCTTTTCTTTTTTATATACTCACGCCTCTATAGGTATGACTTCACGGGATAGGCTGAGGTATGATGAGGTATCTATTTATTAATAACACACTTGTACTTTTTCAAGATATTTATTATTGAACCTGACTGGTTTTGCTTTAGGTATTTCAAAGGTTTACATTGACAGCGTATTATCAATATATGTAACAATAAGTTCCACGGAGTGCCATCAATCAACTGTATAAATATGATGAAGTATGTATGTACAATTGCCAGCGGTATAGCTTCACAATGGGTACAAATTACCGACTGCCTTATCCCTAAAACTTCACTCTAACGTACTCTAAAATTCATCAAACCTAACTTGGTTGGTGATAATCGATTATTGCAAGTTCGTACGATTTTTTTGACAACAAAATTGCAATTCGATATCAAATAATCTATTGCATTGCAGTAATTGTATAGAATGACAAATGTATGACATGATTTGAGATACTTCGACGACTATCATAATGTGTACTTCAAATCCCATACATTCGTGTCATTATATTCTACAATACGCCAACGAATTACCACTAGTCTAGGGGGGCTGAACTGCTAGATATATGCCACTGTTACACCCAATTTTTGACTTTTTACATCTAATTTGTCTCAATCATCTTTTTCAAGTCAACCGCAAGCTTACCGATTTAGCAGATGTGCTCTTATCACTTCAGCTTGTAGATATTGGTAACCGCTTATCATGGAACTCCCTGTGTATCAAGTCAGTGGCTAAAATGTTTCATTTCACCTTTAAACATTATTGTATTGTAGGCATTTCAAAAGCGCAGAGGATGTCAAAAATCTGCCCAACAGAATACGTTTGTAGAATTTTTAATTATTCCGTTTTCCATTCAAGCCGCGTTCGTCGGACGTTTCGCGTTTGTTTCATTGTAAATGTCCGTGACTGTTGGATCAACGGTGAGTATGAATACAATTCTGATTGAAGCTGGTGCAAAAGGTATTCGAATTCATTCTTTTACTCCAGAAAAGAGTTATGAGACATTATACTAGGTGTTGTTTCGAATGTTGCAGAAACTGACTTTAAGATTCTATGTTAACGGGTGTGAAAATTAAAGTCACAAAACGTCAAAATTAAAGAAAATATTAGAGTAGTTTAGCAAATGGACCACCGGTTCGAAACGGGGCTCTGGTCTGAACAGACTCCGGCAAGAAACTCAGTGGGCATTTTTTGGTCTATTTACAATCATTTATAGTTTTCGTCTAAATACAATAACTTGCTTGAGTAGTACAGTTGAGCGAGAAGTTTTAGCGGACGTTTTCTCTTAGATACTGAAAAAATAGCTGGCATAAAGAATATGTTTTATCGTAAAATAGAGGTTGGAAAGTTACGTTGAGATGTGTGAAAAAACATTGGTTTTTAACTTAAATATAGTTTTACGACTTGAGATATTTTTTTTAAGCATTTAGTATGCTATTAACAAATTATTTTAAATTGGAAAAAGCGAAATGAATACTCGGGCAGGACTCGAACCCGCGATCTTTCCCTTACAGGGGGAATGCTCTAACCACTAGTCTAGTCACTAGTCACTAACTAGTCCTGCCCGAGTATTCATTTCGCTTTTTCCAATTTAACATAGTTTTACGACTTATAAAATTATAGAATCTATGATATCAATTAAGTTTTATCAACATTTATCAGTTATTAAGGTTATATTCGTACAGTATAGGTATACAGTACTGTATAGTATAGGGGTAAAAAGTGTATTTGACGAAAATAATAAGTATTTAACTCTATGTACAAAAACTCTAGTATTCGTATGAAAAAACTGAAAATGAAAACTACAATATAAAATACGTAATCCGGCAGTTGAATCACAATGAAATTCTCGTTCAAAAACTCTTCCTCACGGTCTTCAAGAAACTATTCAACGGACTTAGCATATTTGTGATAACAATCTTCACAACTACTGACCCTATTTCAATTAAACTTTCAACAAGTTTGTAATTGTATTGAGGAACGTTTTAACTTATGTGAGAACAATTGTTTTGGGCGGAGCGTGTTGATTTAGTAGTGAGCAAGGTATCTTAGAGTTAAATGTTACAAATAGGTACTACAATTAAATGGCAGGCAATTATCTCTGCCTACCCTACATAATGTCTTGAGTATAGTACCGCAAATGTGATTGATTGGTTTGTATGTCTGTATGAGAAGCATTAGAACATATTCCTTATTATCATCATCATCTGACGGTACTCCCGGTTGCATTTGAGATATTCACCTCAGAGCCCCGGGGTCCACTTCCTGCCGTCTTATCTTCCAAATATTAATCTCCCCTTCTTCAACCGGTACCGACGGCTTAACATGCTCTCTGAGGCACGACCAGACCAATGCAAATCCTCTACTCCAGTATGTTCAACTATCTGTTCAACCGGTTAAACAAATTGGACAACTTTTCTCCAGGTTTTACAACTTAATACCCATAATCATGCATACAAATATTTGCACTGAGCGGGGATCGAACCGGCGCCTCCTGCGTAGCGGCCGCGTTCACTACCGCTACGCCACGGAGGCTGCCTACGTATCCTTATAATTATTTTTACAAGATAGTCATGCTTACTTTGGGTTTAGATAGCGCTGAGTAAAGTGTCCTGACGGTAAAGATATGTGTAACGGTCAATACAAGATGTAATGCTAAATATATCCGTACAGTCAGCATCAGAAAGATCTTGATTAGCAAAGTACTCAAAATAATCTTAATACCATGGTATTCCCCCCTTCCTGTTGACTAATTGTTCTGATATTTGATACACACCTTTAGTTCGGACGGTAATAGTACATTATGGTACAAGTGAACTCACGCGTGCCATACGACGTTTTAAAACACACTTGCGAATAAAATAAATAAATAATACTACAAATACTAAATAAACAATACTACAAATTAATTCGTTTTCCTATGTGCGCGCATCTAACAATGGCGGTCAGCCATATTTAAAAAAAATGAGCTTTGAATTTAACTTTTTTTTTTACTGTTTTTTTTTCTGTACTTAGAGAAAAAAAAAAGTTAAATTTGAGTGAAAATTCTGTTTATTAAACAAGTGTTACAAGTTGAAATTATTTATTTAAATACCAAAATGCGCCAAATGAACATACAATAGGTATATTAATTTATTCGTACTATTAAATACGTTCTTTTTTGTATCGAAACTTTTTTAAGAACATAGAAACTTAACCTATAAAATTTTAAAAAGAATCTATAACTCACTTGTGAATAATAGCAATGAAAAAGTCACAGTTTGATAATAGGTGTCATTACGTGCCTATTTGCGGTGAAATAATATCACTTTTACGAGCAGGCGTGTTGTAAAACAATTTAAATTATTAGAACAGCTTGGTATTAAAATCAATAATAGATATTCAGATCATTTTGAATACTTTTCTAGTAAAGATCGATCTGATGCTGACTGTATTTGCATCACAAACAGTCGTTGCACAAACGTTTTCACAGTCTTACTACAGGTATACGTTTATATGTGTAGTATAGCTACTAAGGACAGCCAGCAAGCTCCACGGGTCGCCGGACTTCGCTTTGCAGGCCGGATAATGTTCCGTGTTCCGTCGGAAGTAAATCTCTTTGCTGTGACCCCGTGAGTCTGTGTTAGGGTCGCCACACACGTTCAATACTGCAGTTAAGTATGTCTGTACTTGTTAAGCCGGCTTTTCTCTCAAGTAATGTTTTTTTTTTGTTACGGAATTTTATAAAGCTTTCGAGGAATCGGTTCCTATGTGTAAGTACTATGCCAAATTGAATGTGAAATAATCGAATATCAATAAAATTGATAGTCCACTATAATTCTAACGTCAAAATTCTCGAATGTTTTAATATCAAATGATTCAATAAATCGATTGAATCGTACCTACACTTAATACATAGTTCAAAATATCAAAATTTTCTTTGAGTTTTCGGTATAGTACATTGCCTACAAAAGTAAGAATTAAAAATGAAAATATACATAGGTTAGGTTTACAAAGGGAGGTCGACAAGTTGGTGATATTTATGGCGGAATCGTAAAACAAAAATATTAATTGGTACCTACTGGCACTGCGCGCCGTTCCGATTTATGTTATTTTTATAGCGGGCATACTTTGTGCCAGTGCTCTGGTTTCTGCATATTAGTTTTATTGTTTTTGGCAGAAGAAGCATGAATGTAAACTTGATAATATCAAGAGAAGGGCTCTTTATTTCTATTTAAGGGTGACGGGTCGAGTTGCCTGTTGACCTAGCAGAAGCAGGCCGAGGCAACCGAAGACCCAAAGACTGCATGCGCTTTTGTGCCGACAGGGACAATTAACTCTCTTTCTAATAAATGACGGTTCTTTTTTTACACAACTTAGGCAGCAGACAAGCACACGGTCCACCTGATGGAATGTGGTTACCGTGGCCTTTGGACGTATGCAACAACAGGGGCATCATACTCGCGCTGCGGACCATTAAGAACCTTCTAATGCCCATCTTGAAGAACCCCATACTGTAGTCGCTTGGAAAAACCCCGGCAGGGAGTTCCTTCCACAGTTTAAGCGTGCGGGGGATGAAGTTCCTTTCATACATGACTGTGTGTACCTACTTGAATTAATTTTGATGCATTTATTATGCTGATATTCCGATATATAGCTCGTAAGAGTATCGGTAGATGTCTCCACCGTCGCCCCAAATATGGAAAGTATAGAGGAATTTGAGTTGGCTTCGTACGGTCTCGGTGATTTAGCGGTTAGAGCATTCCCCCTGTAAGGGAAAGATCGCGGGTTCAAATCCCGTCCGAGGTCGATTCTCTTTTCTCTTTGTAAACTGTGCGTACTGTTTCCAGTCGTAAAGTTTTGGGTGATAGGAAAGGATAGAAGTAAAGAAAAGTGCGACTTAGTGCTGCCAGATGTAGTTCCACCCTAATCACGACGTAACCACTCAACGGCTTTGAACAAAATTCGGTAAAAGAAAATAAAAGCGGCCAATTTCGAGTCGGACTCACCTAGAAGAGTTCCGTACTATATTTTAGCACCCTTTACAGTCTCGTTATTTGTATGGGAGCTCCGCTTGAATATTTATTTTATTGTGTTTTTAGTATTGAATTGCTATAGAAGTATAATTTCATCTGTGAAATTTCAACTATTTACCTATCACGGTTCATGAGATACAGCCTGGTGACCGGCAGACAGGCAGGCAGCAAAGTCTTAGTAGGTACTGGGGTTCCGTGATACAGTCTGAAGTTTACGTGAATCTCACTCATTGAAATAAAACTAAGTACTTTTTATCAAATTCTATCGCGATATATTTCCATTCGTCCGAGAATCCGTTAAAACGTAGTTTTTTATTTAAACTAGGGTTTCGTTTTTAACTTTCAGGTACGGAACTCTAAGAAAGCTTTCCATTTAAATTCCGATTACCTAAAGACATACTCGCATACACACTTCGTCAAATATGTTTTTTCGCCCTACGTATAGGCGGTGGGCTTATTACTATCGATCGTGTACCTACTTTCTTATCAACTAAATATATTTTATAAAGAACGATCCTTTGCGAGGTTAAGTATTACTAGCCAGGTTAGTCAGTTAGGATGTGTGACCATTCTTTACACATTATTACCTCTCTATATTTCGGAGAGTAAGTTAAGCCGTTGTTCCTGGGTGCCATATGAACAACTAGGACATTAAATGTTCAACCATTTGTTGAACCCGTAACGACTTATGCTCAACAAGGTGTTTTTTGTGCTTCTATTTAGAATACAGTCCGGGCCACATATCTTGGACCCAAAATGTGCTCTACATGCGCAATACGCGTTATTTGGGTGACTTTTGATGAAGGGATGGCATGGTGTGCTACGGTGGTGGGCGACCTCAGATTCACCACTCAAAGATTATAATCAAAACAATCCGCATGCGCAAGGGCCTCGACGTCTTTCGCGACCATATATTACCATTATTAGGACTCCTTGATAACACTTCGTCCATATAATTTACAATTAAAAATTTTTATGCATTTACTACCTACCAAATTACCGAAAAAAAATCAGCATATTAGTCACGAGAACGGACCGGGGACGTAACGAGCTCGTCACGAAGACTTTTTGCACCCCTTGACAAATTCAATTACATACAAAAATGCTAACACCATTTCTGAAGTGTTTGGTTAAGATATGGATTGCATATGGATTCGGGCCGATGTAAATATACGGAGCGCCGAGTGTAAGAGGTTGTCAATATTTGCAAGTGTAATATTTACTCTTAATAAACGTGTAGATAGGTTTTTAACCGACTGTTAGAAAAGGAGAAGTTTCTCAATTCATTAAATGCTTGCCTGTAAATCTCCAAAGGGTAGGTAGAGGTGTATAATACTCACATTTCGTCTATGATTTTCAGCCCACGTGGTTAATAGGGGGCGAGGTTTTGTCGTCAATCAGGCTTTGGAGGAAGGATCCATGGAAAAGTACCCGCTTGATGGCAGAACCTTTTGTTAATTAACGTTTAGTAAATTTGGGCCAAGGAAATCTTAGTGGGGCTCCATAAATAACCAAAATCATAACCCCCTTTGGCTTTGCTACAGTCGGGTAAAAAGAAATGAAATCTTCACCCTCTTAGGGAATTTATTTATTTTTATATGCAGTAGTCTTCAAATACTAATAATTCTCACACATCTTTCTGCCCTCTAAATACAAACCGCAAATGAAACCACAGGGCGTAGCTAATACATCACAAAACCCATAACCTACAAACCAAAACAATGCACAAACTCGGCACCTGTGGGCACACCCCCAAGCTATTCAGCTCACAAGTAAACGCGTGATATAACAGGTAGAATTAATAGCCGAAGCTGCAAATACAAAGGCCAGTTTAGAACAACGAATGCAAACTCACACATACATAGACATATTATAATATATAACTACTTACTAGAATTTCAGTTCAGTGCAACGAGCACGAAAAACATTCACATTCGTAACGTAACTTAAGTGTATGGAGAATATGAACAATAAGGACAAGAGATTCTTCCCAGAACCGATGAACTTTCTTAAGTTGGACCAGAAGACTTTAGCTGCTATGGTAATGCAGAAGGCGGCAGAGGAGAAGGCAGGAAAAGAGAAGAAGGCTCGAGAAGAAGCTAAACAGAGAGATTGCAGAGGGCCTAATACTACCAGACGACTAATAATTAATAAATTGACTGCATCCTTATGAAAATGAAATGAAAATTCAATGTAATTGTTTGAAACGGCAGTACAGTTTTATTTCATTCGTTCGTAAACGTATCGACAGTACGGAGCATTACGATTGGCAGGCTTTACACACACACACAGGTTCACCGTAGGCAGGCGACCAATCGCAATCCTCCGTTTTCTCGATACGTTTACATTACGGATTTGAATATTTTTTATGCTCGCGGTACTTGGTGTGTTCAGTTCAAGTTTTAACCAAGGGTTATCATACAAAAAGGAAGTATCAGCGGGCCATTTACTGTTCATGTCAAAGGACCATCGGCGGCGGGCCGGATTAAATGCTTTTGCAGGCTGGAGCTGGCCCGCGGGCCGTATTTTGCTCATCACTGATCTAGAGCCTAGAAGGGGTAGGCCCAAGAAGTCCTGGCTTGACGTTGCGGAGAATGACATGTGTGCAAATGGTCTCACTACCATGGACGTCCAAGATCGTGCGAAGTGGATGAGGAAGAGCCGGCAGGCAGACCCTGAGCTCCGAGGTTATCTTGGCCACGGATGCAATCAGGAAAATGCGTCTTTATGAAGATGATGATGCGTTGACGACTGGGCCGGATTAAATGCTTTTGCGGGCCGATTTTGCCCATCACTGATCTAAAGTCTACCTTTTATAGTAGAACGCATCATAAGAAAAAAAAAGTGTGTGAATGAGTGTACACTGTACGTTTCCATTTGCTATATAAAGCCGTTTTTCCGTATCCCTTCATTTGTTGGCACATTCGTTGCCTCTCAATGTGTAAGATCCTTATTCATCTGTCGTTTGCGGAGCCGAGCTCAGATTTCTCCGCTAATGGATTAGGGATTGAAAGTTTTGGGGTTGGCTAAACCCGGGTTAAACGGGTGTCTGTATATATTGAACGAGGTTTTGGAGCTTATAAGCGAAGTAGTTAGTAATAATAGTAATTCAGTAGGGATATAATTTACATACATACAGTCGGGTTGGTAGAGTAATATCGTTAATTAAAAATGTCCACTACTAATAACGTCCAAAAAATAAAATGTCCATTATGAATATTATTAATTATCCAATAATCAAAATGTGCTTTTTGGACGTTATTATTTTTGAGCGTTATATTAATATTTAGACATTTTTATTTTCCTGACATTGTTATACCAACCCGTACATTCAAGCCTGAAAATTCCCGAAGTGCTTAATTTTAGTCATCATCAGTTTAGCGTGGTACCCGGTTCCATCCGACACTTTAAGTTTGAGTTCGGAGTCCGGAGGTGAAAATTGAAAATATTTTTTTTTATAAAATACTCCACAATTTTTATATTTAAAAGTTTTTTTTAGTTTTTATTACTAGTTTAGATTAGTAAAAGTGTTACCTACAAAAAATAATTAGAATAACTCCCACTTTGCAAAAACTTTTTTAAAATTTGAAATTGAAGTCTGAATTTTGGGTTAATATGGAAAAAACTCAAAAATTCAATTATTTCGAAAACTATTGATTTTCGCCCGTACATATGTGGCCTCCAAATTGTAGCATTTTGGGTCCCCTAACACCCCCTGACAGGAATACGTCGAGTTACCAATAACCCTGTATAAAACAGGTATACCCTACAATAATTGTATGTAAATTAAAATGTCTATACTATAATATTATATTTAGTTTCGGGGTTATTAACAGCAGTATCCAATTAGAAAAAGTTATTAATTCGCAAATTGTATGTGTAAAAGTTAGGCTGTTATTATCTACTACAAATTGTATATTAATTAAGTTACAGTTCAACGGCCTGCCCATGAACCCAATTTTAATAGTTTTAACAAGTATTTGTAGCCTAATTAGAAATTTATTTAGGCACTAGTGGCCGCTTGCGACTTTGTACGCGCTGAGTTCGTTTTACCCCCTTAGGCCCCCCTAAAGGGGTATCAAAGAATCAAAGAATCAAAGAATCAATTTCATTTATTCAATTTAGGCACATAAAGAGCACATATGAACGTCAAAATATTACAATATCATGTCAAGACAAAATAAAGTAAATTAATAAATCATTTGAAAATGATTCTTTCGCTGGTTCGGTAGTTGGTTCTACTGAGAAGATGCCAGCAAGAAACTCAGAGAACTCAAATTATCCTTTTTATTTTATTTTTTAAATATAGTTTTTATACAATTTATAATGTGCGAGCAATCAGTGATTAGGATGACCATGCATTTTTATCATTAAGATATTCATCTACTTTATAGTAAACGAACTCAGCGCATTTCGTACAGTTTCGTAAAATGGAACCCTTTATGGAACCTACTTGCCAAATTTCAAGTTTGTAGGTGTTAAAGTTTCTGAGATTTCGTGATTAATTAGTGAGAGGTATTTCACTTACGTAATACTAAATGTCGCCCATGGCTCCGCCCCCATAGATGTTGATTATCGCAGCTAAACATAGCCTTTATCCTGTCCAAGGTCTAATCTACCCATGTACCAAATTTCATCCAAATTGGTTCAGTGCTGCAGACAGGCAGAGTTACTTTCGCATTTATAATCCTGCCTAGCGTTAATTCCCAGTCGCATCCGAAGCTTTCACCTCGGAGTCTGGGGTCCGCTTCACCAGTTTTACCTGTGGATTAGGCTGGACCTCGATATTTTCCGTGAAGCGACTGCCATCTGACATCCATAACCCAATGGTGTCATTAGGTGATACCGAAGCATTGCAGCTAGACCGTTGTTGTTGGACTTCTTATGGCTCCAACTACCCGTAACGACTGCCATAGATGTTCGTATGACAACCGGGACCGACGGCTTAATGTGCTCTCCGAGGCACGACCAGACCAATGCAAATACCCATATTCATGCATACAAATATTTGCGCTGAGCGCGAACCCGCGCCTCCTGCGTAGCGGCCGCGTTCACTACCGCTACGCCACGGAGGCTGTCAATATAATATTAGTATGGATATAGATATGGAAAATTTACGAGTATATCTATATGACATAGATATCTGACATACTCGTACATTATCCCTTCCGGGATAAACAAAGAAGACATCTGCTTCTGTCCTTACACACTTCACGAGTTTCCTCTTCTATAAATAACCCTTTCATGCAATAAATACAATCTCAATACAATTAACAAAGGGTTTAAAACATACAAATCCATTAACTGTCTTACTTTTTGTAGACTCCGTACTCATACTGAATTTAAATAAAATAACCCGCCGTAATTCAATGAAGCGTAGCTACGATAGGCTACGCTGGTCTACGAATTAATATCACGTAGCCGTAGCACCGTAGCATACCTAATAATTTTACCTTTCAATTTAAATTGATCAGTTTTATGCGAAACTAGCTGTGCCCGCGACTTCGTCCGCGTTAAGTTCGGAATGTTGTTTATCCCCTATTTTATCCCCTTGGGGGTAGAATTAATCAAAATCCTTTCTTAGCGGATGCCTACGTCATAGTAGCTTTATGCATGCAAAGTCTCAGCCCGATCGGTTTAAAATTGACAAAGTTTCATACAAAATTTCATCCCCTATTTTATCCCCTTGGGGGTAGAATTAATCAAAATACTTTCTTAACGGATGCCTACGACATAACATCTACCTGCATGCCAAATTTCAGCCTGATCCGTCCAGTGGTTTGGTCCGTGCGTTGATAGATCACTATGTCAGTCAGTCAGTCAGTCACCTTTGAGTTATATATATTTAGATGGTACATAATTTAAACACTATAGTTTAAGTTAGCGGCTCAATGGTGTAGAGGTAGTGAATGCGACTAGTATGCACAAGGTTCTAAGTTTGACGCCCAGCCCCCCTAGACAAGTGGCAATTCGTTGCTCGGCGTATGATGGAATAGAAAGACAAATGTATAGGATTTGACGTTTTTGACATTCGTTGACGCCTGTCATATACGTCAAATCCCATACATTTGGCATTCTATTCCATCATACGCCGAGCAACGAATTGCCACTTGTCTAGAGGGGTAGTACAGATTTCTGTTATGAATTTTATAGCAACAGATCGGAATGAAGAAAATTCGATTTAGATTAGAAAAATTTAATGCTCAAGACGGGACTTGAACTTGCGACCAGTCCCTTTTCTATCTTTTCCATGCCTTTCATTAAATTAGGAAAAGTGTTGTATTTTACATACCTCTGCCTAACCCGACAGGGGTGAATCTGTATGTACAGTTGCCAAAGGAGATAACATTGCACCTTAACATATGACTTTATATGAAAACTAGCTGACCCGGCGAACTTCGTACCGCCATATTTTCCGCCCGCGTGGTATTATCTCTAAATTTATCAGTATTTCTCTATAATATTATGCATGTCTTATACATATAAACCTTCCTCTTGAATCAAATCAATCAATTAAAAAAAACCACTTCAAAATCCGTTGCATAGTTTTGAAGATTTAAGCATACATAGGGACAGACAGATAGCGACAGCATCTTTGTTTTATAATATGTAGTGAAGTGCAACCGTATCTAAGATATATACCTATCTAGGTACATACTAGCAAATACCACTACATATTTAGTACATTCTAGTATACACTAGTACATATTAGTACATGCTTTATGTATGTATGGTATGTATATGGTATGTATGTACATACCATACATACATAAAGCATGTGTGAAATTACATACAATACATAATGTATTGTATGTATTTTTTTTTATATGAGACACGTCAATTTGACTTCGCCTCGCCTGATGGTAAGCTGAAGGCAAAGTCTCTGAAAATAACATACAATACATAATTTCATACTCTCGTAATGCCCGATATTCTGAATTAAGTTAGATAGCGGTGTGAAATATGTCCAAAAAGAATATTTTTAGAATATATTTGAAGTTATGTCTTGACCTTTTAATAAAGCTCTATTACGTTCAAGTTTTTCTGAGAAGAGATTACTCCAAGATTTTATTTTAGCTGACATTTAACTTTTTTCGCGAAAATATCAATTAAGATTCACTCAGTTTACGGCAATAAAATGACCTAAATACGGTTTCATACGATGTTTATTTTAAATGGGTATTTTTATTTATCGTAATCCAGTTGGCGGTTGACAAAAATAGCCTGAGTTGACCTATTTTTATATTATGTGGCAACAATAACACAGTTTGTGAAAAATGTGGGTAGTATGCTACCCACCATTCCAGTATATATATTATGATGAAACTGTATGTATATAATTATTATGAAATGCATTATACATTACAAATAAATTAAACATGTAACACACTACTGTGTATTATTATGTTAATAAATTACACCAACACTAAGTGAGTGTACTACTTACATACATACATACATACAATCACGCCTTCATCCCCGGAGGGTTAGGCAGAGGTGAATTAACACCCACATTGCACCAAATTAGGTCCCACGTTACAGGGGGTGAGCCTATTGCCGTTTTCCGGGCACTATTGTTGACTCGAGCCATGTGTAGGCTGAGTCTGGGCTGTATATATCTGTCTGATGTTAAACAGCCCTATCCCTTAGTCACCTTGTACGACACCGCATGGGAGGAGATGGGGTGGCCCAAATTCTACTCTGCCGGGAACCACACGGCGGTGTACTACGCTACATAATTTTCCTTCCTATCCATCTTAAGGTTACCTGGATGAAATCACATTTTTAGTGAGTCTAATATTGGACAATGAACTGTTAGACGAATAACTAAAGAAAAATATGGCGAGACTGGCACAGAAGAAAATAAACTTTACACACCAAAAAATAAATAGCGAGCAAAACCAGTCGTGTCAAAATGGCCATCATAGCGTGCCGCAACTATACAATATGGGGTTCTTCAAGAAGGGCATTAGAAGGTTTCTTCAGGGTCAGCAGCACGAGTGTGACGCCCCTGGTGTTGCATACGTCCATAGGCCACGGTAACCACTTTCCATCAGGTGGGTCGTGTGCTTGTCTGCCACCTAAGTGGTACAAAAAAAAATGTAAACAAAGGTACAAACCTTTGATTACATTAACAACCGTTTAATCTTTCAATATTCTTATTATATCTTGTTGGTATATAATTTTTAATAAGATTATGAAAAAACTGTAAATTATAATAATGAAACGTTAAGAGCAGAAAATGTTAATATTCGTCGGTAAGTAATTAGAATGCAGATCAAACACGCAGCATTTAAAAATTATGTTATTTAAAATAAATATACTAGACATTACGCTAATGACCTTAGCGTAGAAAATTATTATGTTTATGAAATTGGATTTTCTACTATAATAATTAGTTTAGTGTAGAAAATTATTAATAATTATAAATTAGATTCAGAACATATTGATGTTCAGGTAAATTTTACGTTACGGTGTAAAAGATTTCACTTCAAAAAAATCTCCCACCAAAACTCTGGTAAAAATTGCAAGCAACACCGTTAGCAGATTTTAAAAAGTTACAAAAAAGAAAACAATTTTCTCCCGTGGGTGTAAAACCGGCATTGTACCGATTTTTACGGTTCGCTAGATGAGGGGACGCTTTATTGACATTAAAGGTTTATAGAGTGCGAGATTCCAATTTAGTGGTCGGCGACCGTTTCGAACCGATATAAACGTTACGGTTTTTCCATCAGCGGCTTGTAACGTGTTAATTGTTTATTTTAATTTAAAATTCCCAAGTCACGTCCAATTTATTCGGGAGAACTGCTGAGACGGTTTTTTGAGTGTTTTATTTACATTGAACTGGGTGTTTATATTTATATACTGCACCCCAAGACAAGTGGAAATTTGTTGGATGTCGTATTGTAGAATAACGACTGTATGGGATTTGACGTATATGACAGTAGTCAACGTATTTCATAAACGTCAAATCAGAACCAATACAACAATTATACCAAAGAAAAACTGCCGCTGCTTATTTAAAAGGTTTTTTCTTCCTACGTCCTTCAAATTACCCAACAAACTAATGAAGCCTATCTTGTCTCTTCCAAAATGCTCAATAATTCTTATGCTCAAACAACTCTCTTTTTAACCTACTTCAAAAAAGAAGGAGGTTATATTATAACGACGAAATAGAATTATTTTTGAAAAATTAAATAACTTCAGGTTAAATAACTTGAAAAATTTAATAACCTACGTTATTTAATTTTTCAAGTTAATTTACCATTTATTTTAACAATTTTATATAACAACTAGCTGTCCCGGCGAACTTCGTACCGCCATATTTTTCCCGTTCCCACTGCACCTATAAACCTTCCCTGGACACCCACGAATATTTCAAGACTAAAATTAGCCAAATCGGTTCGTGCGTTCTGGAGTTATAGCGTCAGGAAGGAAAATCCGACTTATTTTTATATAGTAGATTTATTTTAAATAGACTAGATGAAAAAAGTTTATCGTTAGTTAAAATGAAACTCTGCCAATATCAAACGTAGGCAAGTTAAATAAAAAGTTCCACACTGTTCCGAAAAGTCTGTTGAAACTATTCTCTGGACTGAAAGCGGACAATGTAGGTATTTAAATCTCAGCCAGGAGGTACCATTAAAAAGTGCTAAAACAGAAATCAACGGTGGGCGATAAAAACCGACCCTCCCAGCTTGATATTTTGAACAAGGCTACAAGTGATAAGATGTAGCGGGTAACAGAAGGCAATTGAATATACAGAAAAATATTTCGAGCTACTTAGGAGGACTTAGCACTATTTATTTACTTCAAACTACCTGCTCATATGAATGGGTCAGTAACACGGCGAATAGAAAGACCGTATTCTGTGTTCAGCACAGTTACCCTATCAGTTTTTACTCGACCCGTTCGGGAAGAAGAGATTGAGAGTTTCAGAAGATTGATTTGCTCTGTTTTTGAGGAAATTTGAGGAATTTACCCATTCGCTCGTGTAATGCAATATACCTACGTGTAATTTAAAAAATAAATAGTGCATCGTGGATAAACCCTCGCTTACCAAGCTTTTCAAGGGTAAAGCTTGAGATACATACCAAAAGTCATCTGTTCTAGTGTCACCAAAACAGTAGCCGCCTTTTCGTGCCTCTATATTTATGATTAGTTTACGTCCAACTTTGCTGGACGATAGTCCACTAAAAAGCCAAATTATGTCGACTGACACATTTTTATTGAAAGAATTCTATGGACGGTGATCATTGACACGCTCAATTTACATAATATTATTGAATGCACACGTGTTACATAGCCCATTCAAAATGTATAGGTACATTTGTACCTAAAAGTTTTGTAATACTTGCTCTCGTAAACGGCTAAGCTTATCAAGCACAGATTTTATTGCTCTTAACAGTAGATAGACAATCGTATTGGGTCAATACGTTTATTTATTACGCATTTATTAATTGAGAACGTGACTTAATTGTTATTGATACTGGCAGACGAAATAGAGATAAGATTGTCAATGACGCGTACCGCTTAGCACAATGTAATTATTGACCTCGAAAATAAATATAAATGTAAATTAAAAGATATGATTTGGTAGATTTTAATTCTCAGAAAGTGACGCTTATGAGTTTTGTTAGTCTTATCTAAGGTTATTAGTATTGATATGCCTACTTGCTTGTAGTAAAACGGCTATCGTAACTTATTTAGTAATGTTTTCATTAAATAAAGTAATATAATTATTTTTATCGGCAATTTACTTAAAACGTAATCATCATCATCTGCATATAGACGTATTCTCCTGATTGCATCCGTGGCCAAGATGACCTCGAAGCTCAGGGTCCGCCTTCCGGCTCTTCCTCCTCCACTTCGCACGATCTTGGGCGTCCATGGTAGTGAGACCATTTGCACGCATATCACCCTCCACGACGTCAAGCCAGGACTTCTTTGGCCTACCCCTTTTACCTGGACCCGGCGGGGGTACCATTGCCAGGCATTTGTTCCCCACGTAGCCTGGCGGTTGCCGCAAGACGTGGCCGCACCAGCGAAGGCGGCTCTCTTGCATTTTATCCGCGATGTCACGGACATGGAGGCTGCCGCGGATGCGAGAGTTCCGTACGCGATCTTTACGCGTAACGCCGCACATCCACCGCAACATTTTCATCTCCGTGACACGCAGCTCTTGCTTGTGTCGCTCGAGCAGCGGCCACGCCTCACAACCATACAAGAGAACAGGCCTAATGATCGTCTTATAGACCTGCCCCTTCAACCTGACTGGCATTTTAGGATCACAGGTCACGCCAGTCATTTCTCGCCACTTGGCCCACGCGGCAGCAATGCGTGCCTTGACGTCGTGGTCGATCTCACCGGTCACATGAAGTACAGATCCCAGGTACTTAACCTGGTCCGTGCGCTCGACCAAATCATCGCCTATGCGGACGGGTGTGGGATCTGTGGAGTTTAACGCTAAGTATTCTGTCTTCGCTACATTTAGCTTCAGACCGCCGTTCTCAAGCGCTTCTTTCCATCCTTTCACGCGTCGCACCAATCTGCTCCTGTCCGCGTCCATGAGCGCAATATCATCAGCATACATGAGCAACCACGGAGGCTGCTCATGTGAGTTTCTAATGCTGTCCGACAAAACATCTAATACCACGCTGAACAGGTAAGGACTAAGGACGGATCCTTGGTGTACCCCGACGGTGATGGGGAAGGCTTTCGAGTCGCCAACAGCAGTCCGAACCACGGAACCGGAATCGTAGTACATGTCTCGGATGGTGTCAATGTAAGTCTCTGGGACACCCTTGGCCCGCAGTGCCCACCAGATCACCTCGCGAGGAACACAGTCGAAGGCCTTCTGCATGTCTAAGAATAGGCAGTGCAGGGGCGTGTTCTTCGCCCTGTATTTCCCCGCCACAACCCTTAGGGCGAACACTGGGTCCATGGTCCCGTGCCCGGGACGGAACCCGTACTGGCACTCCGAGAGTGTACTTTCCTGTCGGATCCGGGAGTCGATTATCCGCTCATAGAGCTTCATGGTGTGGGACATTATCTTTATACCGCGGTAACTACCACACTCCTGCACCGATCCCTTGCCTTTGAAGACTGGCGTGATGATGCTCAGCCTCCACTGTCTCGGGATCTCGCCGGTGAGGAGTACGCGGTTATAAAGATTTGCTAGAATGCCCACACCACGGGCGCCCATTGCCTTCCAAGCCTCGATGGGGACTTCGTCGGGTCCGACAGCTTTCCGGTTCTTCATGCGGCGAATGGCAGTCTGGACTTCCACAGGCGTTATCGGTGGCACTAGTCCTTGATTCGGAGGGAGGTCTGGTGGCTGCACCTCTTTATGCTGCTTATTCAGCAGCTCGTGGAAGTATGAGCGCCATCTCTCCTTCACCGCGACTTTCTCGTACAACAAATTGCCCCCAGGGTCTTTAATGCAGCGGCACTTGGATAGACCCTGCGCCGCTTTGGCCCTGGAACGCGCCAACTTATATATGAGCTTTTGCCCCTCAGACGATTCCAACTTGGTATATAGAGGTTGCAAGTGGTCTCGTTTGGCCCTGGCTACGGCTCTCCTGGTGGCGCGTTTTGCATCTTTGTACGCATCGCGGTCGTCGGAAGATTTGGACGCTTGCCACTTTTTAAAGAGGGCTTTCTTCACCCTGATCTCTCTCTGGACTGTGTCGTTCCACCACCAGGTGTCCTTGTCACACTTGCGTCCACCCTTAGACATGCCGAGCACCACCCTCCCCGCCTCAAGAATAGCTGCCCGAATCCTGTCCCAAGAAACCTGTACTGGTTCGTCTACAGCATCGGCGCACTTGTCACCGATGGCTGAGACGAAACTTTGGGACTTAGCTTCATCAAGCAGCCACCACCTGATTTTGCGTTGGGCACGCTCGGCACGTTTGTCTTTGGGTTTCACGCGGAGGTCCATGACAAGGAGACGGTGTTGGCTAGTGAGACTCTCCCCGGGTATAACCTTGCAGTTGGCCACCCTGCTGATGCTGTGCCTCCTAGTGAGCAGGAAATCAACCTGGGTTAAGCGCCCCCCGCTCTTGTAGGTGACAAGATGTTCGGATTTCTTTTTGAAGTACGTGTTCACGATGGCCAGGTCGGCAGTCGCACACGCTCTAAGGATGTGCTCACCCTCTGGGTTGCGACTACCGTATCCAAAACCGCCGTGGACACGCCCAAACTCCTCACATCCGTCACCCACGTGACCGTTCAGGTCACCGCCCAAGACAATCTCCTGCGACAGCGGGACGTCACGAAGCACTCCCCCGAGTTGGTCCCAGAACAAGATCTTTTCGGCTTCGCCACGCCCAGCCTGTGGAGCGTAAGCACTTATCAGGTGGGTTATAATCCCATCGATAAGCACCCTCACAACCATAAGTCGGGCGCTATAGCTCTTCACCTCCAAGATGTCATCCTGCAACGCCCGGGAGAGCACCACGCCCACCCCGGCCTGCCCGTCAGGTGCACCTGTGTACATCAGCTGGTAGCCCTCCCCAATGTGCATGGTGCTATCGCCACCCCACCGAGTCTCCTGCAGGAACGCCACGGCCACTCTCCGCCTGCAGAGTACGTCAGCCAACTCCCTCGTGCGACCGGTCAACGTGCCGATGTTCCACGTTGCGAAGCGGAGTTTCCGGGAATCACAAAGTTGGCCTAACATCTTTAGCCGTGCCCGGCTCAGGCACGGTAGCCCTTGCCCACTTGCGACACGAGGCGGGCGACCCTCATGCGCGCCGTTTTGCGGCGGCGCCCTACCCTCATTGCGATTCCTTTTTTCTTTTCGAGCCATTTATTTTAAATTTGGCAATTTTGGCTTTTCCGGGGGCGACTGCCGTCCGACCCCCCAACCCCGAGGGGAAAGCCAGCGCCAGAGCCTCGTCCGTTGTTCAGCAGGTGCACCAGCTTGCAGGTGAGGTTGGCTTGGGGCTCAAGATCTAGGTGAGCCCCCATACACCCTATTTACTTAAAACGTAAATGCTAACATAAGTAATTCATTCAGTTAAAAAAACGATGTACGTAATTACTGTTACTAGAATGCTTAAAACGGAAGAAAAGAATAAAAAAGTCGTTTGCACAGCTTTATAGCTAATTAAGAAGGCATCAAGGATATTAAAATGCCAGCGCTTTCTATTAAAATAATAACATAGCAAAGATATCTCTAGATCTGACAGCAGACAAACTAATGCCACAGTATTACCACAGTATGTTTGCCATTTATTTTATTCATACTTTTCTTTTTGTTTGGCGTACAATAAAGTTTATTTATATGCTATTCTATGTCAATACGCAGGTAAATAAAGTATAAAGGACTTGATGATAAGTAGGTATATAGTATTTTTTAATCGCTACCGCTCATGCCTCATACTATACCAGCTTGAAATTGTGTCAAATTCCGCACGGAGGTAATCAGCGAGAATTATAAGCTGTCCATGACGAAAATCCGACTTATCTGCCCCCGGCCCTTCGCGCTTTGTTTGTCTCAATGGCTTGTTCAGCGGCGCCGTATTGTTCGCGAAACGAAACGGCACAGCCATGGAAACGAATTGGCGAGCGATAATAAAGAGGACGTAATTATGCCCCAAAGTGTTTCGCGCGTTTCAATGAGCGTTGACCTTTAAAATATGATTCTGAAGTTAAAATGTGCTATTACTGTGAAATTGAAGAGATGGAAAGAATTTTATAAGTGCTATATGATTTTTTGTATTCATTAAATTTGACTTTCTGAACTTCAGAATTTTTGCCTCATGAGAGGGTCGAGGCTGAGGAGGAACTTGAGAATAAGTGTTTACCAAGTAGGCTAGCACATTTTAAAGTTAAACCATATTAGCCAGGTCTGTCTTAGGATAGGTGACTTTTTTTATAGACCGTTAACACCGTCTCGGGTCTTCAGATGACGCCGGAGTGTATGGTTGACTACAACATATCCCTCACACCCCGGCTGCCTCTGGGCCATTCACGGTATTAAAATGGTCCCCTCAGTGTGGGAAGCGCAGCCCCATCGAACCTTGGAGAAACTAGGGAAGGGGGAGGGGGGGGGGGGCAGCGCCGCGCCGTAACCCTCCAAAAATGGGCTTGGCGACCAGCCTAAAGAATTTAACCTTCAATCATAGCCATTTCGTGTTCTACAATTAAAGACGCGGCTAATGATAATGGTTACATATCATCTGGTAACCTGATTCGCCTAGATTTAGTGTTGTCGCCTCTCATACTATTATTACTTAATCCAATTGCGCATCCCACCGCATCATAAATTAGTTTATAACTCGCTGCAATCTTCGCAGCCTTGTTTCACTTATGCAAAGTGAAACGCGACGTCAGCCTCGAGTATCACAATAAACGGTTTATTCTCTCCGCCATTATTTTATTTGTGTCAGAGTAGAATGGAGATTAAAGTCCTTGTTCAGGCAGAAACAAAATGCTGAATGTATATTTTATTGTATTTACTTGCACATGAAAGGCGTAAAGTTATTGTGTCGTGTGAAATGAGCTGTGTTGTCTCGACTGATGGTTTTTGTGAGACAACGAGAGGCAGGACAAGAAAAAAATAACGTGGCTGGCGTATATAGAAGTAAACAGATCCCGGCAATTCGTTTGTAATATTGAACATGATCTTTTTTGTATCGAAACTTTTTTAAGAACAAAGACACCTAATCAATGAAATTAAAAAAAAAACTATAACTCACTTGTGAATAATAGCAATGAAAAAGTCACAGTTTCATAATAGGTGTCATTACGTGCTTAATTGCGGTGAAATAAAATCGTATTTATAAGCAAGTGTGTTGAAAAGGATGTTATGTTACATAATAAAAAATGAAAACAATAGAAATATTATATTGTACTCACCAGCTTTACAAGGGTCCATGCCAAGGTCTCCAGAATCTTTATGAGCGAACGTTTTTGATATCAATTCCTGTATCGTGTACTTATGTGGTTCATCCCGCCCCTGCACCGAGGTTACCTCAAGGAATGCACTTAACAATATAGTCAGTAACATGGCTACCGCCGACGCGGACACACGTCTATGGCGTGATGCCATGGTGAATATTTATATTTACACTTTGCGCAACACTATGTCATAGTACTTTGTTTTTCGTTTATTTATCTGAAACAAAAAGAAAACAAGGTTAGGTTAGATTGAACGTTTGATATCAATAAAGGAATATGAGGACCCCATCTAGATCTAAATCTTCGGGATTGTGTGCCGAATGTCACACATCTGCTGATTAACGAACGAAGTTCTGGAGCAGACTTCTCTTTCGTGGTTGAGTGGTTAGACGGCAGTCTCCCGCAAAATTTAAGGTAAAGGTATGATTCCGAAGGTGACCGCATACGACAACTGCAGACGCTCGCAGCAGATACGCCTAATGCATTCCGGCTTCTCAATGGTCCCCTTCATCCGTATCGGAGTTTAACAAGTAATGGGTACGCTGTATCTGCTGTTGTCTGTAGTTGTTGTATGCGGTCGGCTTCGAAATCATACCTTAAGCCACATAAAAGAAAATAGTAGAAGAGCGAACTCCGCCACGCGCCACTGTGATCATGTTCCACGCAGTTAAACAATTTGGGCATCACTATTCTTCTAAATTAAACTAGACCTCAAAAATAATATCTAGTTATAAAGCTTTCGTTGACGTGTCGTCTCTTAGCGAAAGTATTTCAAATTCGATTTAATAGTATAAGAGATTAGCTTGAGGAAATTTCCCAAGCTCATTTCCTTCGACGAAAACTTTCAAAATAGTATTTACACAACATTTAATAACTTTTAGGCTAATGATAATATTTGCAACCTTTACAGAAAAGGAAAATCGACAGAATCAAGTAATCGTGATACGACCAATTCTAATTTATTGATTACTGTGTTCCCTAAAGGTATGATTCCGTAGCCGACCGCATACGACAACTGCCGACGCATGCAGCACATACAGCGTACCTATTACTTGTCAATCTCTTATACGGATAAAGGGCGCCATTGAGAAGCCCAATGAATTACGCTATGTGCTGCGTGCGTCGGCAGTTGTCGTATGCGGTCGGCTACGGAATCATATCTTAAAACTCACATAAAATAGTTAACAAAACATTACATTAATATTAATTTTGTCCTCTGGGAATCATAAACCTACTTATACATCAATATTTATAGGTACATGTATTCCAATTTAAAAAAAGGATTATAAATATTTTAGTGTTAATCAACTTAATGTCATTGACGTGCGACATTTGTAAGCATTTGGCACTAACACTATTTAGTACTCTAAAACAGGCGATTGTACGAAGTAAATTACAGAGACACACTTGAATTCTTGAACAGACAATATGGCGGTAGGCGAAGGCGGCTGCTTTGAGATGTAACCCTTGAGCTCTTGACCTATGTGAGAGATAAAGGTCTCAAGAGGCGTTTGTGGATAGGGGATACGTGAGTGTGTGTCTTAGGAACATAGTTTGAATAGGATACAATTTAATTTATACTACAATTCTTTAGAGAAGCTTAGTGGTAGGTACTGCTTTTTAATATATTTTCTTTACCAGCTGAAGTGTTTCCACCTTCTTTCAATATCGGTGTATACTGGGTGATTTTATAGTCGTTTCGGAGCGAAAGATTTTGGGCACAGTTTCGTTAGCAAAATCGTCTGAAAGTATTTTTTTGGCGAAAAAAACTTTTTTTTTTACAACCCCCATACAGTATGCCTTTCACCTGTACATTTTTCCCATATATTTTTTTTTTATCTAAACGCAGTGTACTCTATTTCCAAGAGTTGAGGGCATTCCACTTTCAAACGCAACACAAAATGAACTCCGCCGATGAATAATTAGGGAACCACAAAATTAGATATTTTGGAAACATTTTCCTCTAAAGTTCAAAGTTCATTGACCTTACGATATTTAAGGATAGTAAATAATAACTAATCTTTGTCCGTCATTCGTAATTTGGCTACGTACAACGTCCTAGATTGGACCTTCTCACAAAATCACCCGTACGACCTCATTTTAGGACCCTTTTATAGATGAGGTCGAAACATAGAGGTTGTTACTCTTAATACTACTATTATACTACTGCTCATTTATTGAACACTTGAGTAAAACTTGGGTAAAAGAAAAAAAAAACATCATATTAACAAACAATGGGTGTTCCTTTCTAAAGAATGTTTAAGTCCACACAGGCCAATGGGTACGTTGAAACACCGTGCGGATTTAGTCGGTTCAGAACACTCCAAAGGAAAGTTTATATTATCTGCAATAAAGTATTAGGTATAAGGTTTCTTCAGGATCGGCAGCACGAGTGTGTCACCCCAGTGTTGCATACGTCCATAAGCCACGGTAACCACTTTCCACTAGGTGGGACGTGTGTTTGTCTGCCACCTAAGTGGTATAAAAAAAGCAAATAATATACCGGTACTATGGGGTATTCACGCCCGTAGCACATCTCCGCCGTTTCGCGGCGGACAGCGGAACTGCTAGTTGAGTTTCGCTGTGTTCAAGTGTAGCTGGAGCAGCGAAACACGAGCGGAACTTGACACTTGTTATCTAATATGGAGCGCGTACCCGAATCTAACTGGTCCGTGTAGAACGCATGCGCCAACTACCTGACTTCTGATTGCTCCGTTCAACATGATAACGTCTTTTTCGCATGCGCGAACTTGATACCGTGCGTCAAGAACTTTCAAAATCAACAGGGCCGAAATTGGGTAATTGGCTGTCTAGTTAAATTATTAGTTACTTTATGGTGAGTGATAGGGAAAGGAGATGTTCACTTTTTGTATGGACAATGGGGACACTAATTTGCACAAATATAATATATATAAATTAGTTTTATATTTGGTACTTACCATTATACGTTAACATTACATTTAGATAAATATAATATTAATACAATTAAAAGTCTATTATTATAATAAAAAGCGTACCTTCCACATTTAATTCTCTCTGAATTTCTAGCCATGCTTGCAATTTTTTCACGTTATTATAATGTGAATGGCTTATTAAATAAATAACGGGTCTATTTCTGATCTCTATGTGAAGCTTTTCGGTATATTCCACGTCCATCATTTAAAAAAACGTAGGCTCAGTAGCTTTACCATGAATTGACACCAAAATTTGACAACTTCGTTACCAAATCGAACTGTGTATGCGAATCTGATTGGTATGTGTAGAACGCATGCGCGAATTTTCTGACTTCTGATTGCTCCGTTTAAAATGACAACGTGATTTCGCATGCGCGATCCTTCGCAACCGTGTGTAGATTTCGAATCGTCGTCGCCTGTCAAAATCCAGGGCCGTATAGGGTATTTGGCTGTCAAGTCAAATTAAATACTTTTTACTAAACGTAACAGTACGTTATAAATATGTATACAAATATAATCGATGATTAATAATTATTAATTATATTGACCAATTATTATTTATATTATGATTGGACAATTTCTATGGTTGGACAATTAAAGAGTGATTGTCATTTTTCATAATTGGACATATAAGTCGTGCAAAGGACACATTTGACGTTATTGCTGGACTGGTCGCCGAGTGCAGACCGAGGGTTCAGATTCAGCCACCTGTCATCGCTTCAACCCGCTGGCGAAGTGGTGTGACATTCATATCCTTCCTTTCCGGAGTACAATGGGGACACCGTGCTTTTCACACCTGAGGGCTCTTAAATTATGTCCTAGAATCAGTCGGGGAGTGCGTAATAGGAGGCGTGCGGTTTTGAGTAGGTGCGATGGCCGACCGGAGTGGTATTTGAAAGGACTACCGAAAAAAAGTAGGAGCGTGATCAGAATTCGACGTGTGTGGAGCCGTGGGCAGCAGCTATGTATAATACTAGCAGTTGCCCGCGGCTCCACCCGCGTGGAATTCGGATTCCGTTCCCACTTTTTTTTCGTGCTAAAGTTCCCTTCCCAGGAGTGATTGTCGAACTGAACTGAACTCTGAACCACTAAAAACGCATGCCGTCGCGGGTCTTTATTTGCTAGCCTATGTTACTCCCATTATTGAAATCAGTCAACAACAAACAAAAAAAAACAAGAAAAGGACTTTCCTCTTTAGAATATTAGTGTACCTAGATGTAGGTAATACCATCCTGTACAAAAAACTGTAGACGGCGAAAAAATAATCGAAGTAAAACTTTTTTACTGATCTTGATTCATTTGGAATTTAAAAGACCCCTAATGCGGCCCTGCAATTTACGTGTTACGTAAAATTGTCACGTGACAACACTGACAAAATAGCGGACGAAGCGCGGAGGTGTGAACGGCATAGGCGAAACTGCGCGGCGAAAGAGATAGAAGATAGGTAAATCTATGCATTAGAACATGCCGTTTCGCTAGAGTTTCGCTCCTCGTACAACTGACAGAACATGGCGAAACAACCGCGGTTCCGCTATACGCGGTTTCGCGGCGGAGATGTGCTACCCCATAGTACCGGTATATTATTACCGGGATCAATGGGTGAATAGGGATAAAATGGTCAGCTGAATTCTGTAGTTATTTTCTTTCAAGTGAAATTGTGGATTAGTTCAATGTAATAATAAGCAGAGTTATCAATAATACCTGGTTAGATACTTGGAATTCGGGAGAGAAATTACTAAAAAATCTAACGACCATTTTATCCCTATTCACCCTTTGATCCCTATTCACCACATTTTACGGTATTCAAGTTCTTTTCAATAATCCTTTTGCATTAGTAGAGTATGCGCAAAACGCTGCAATGTAAAATGTTTTTCTAGTTTGCATTTACTTTGAACCGAGAAACCAATCAGAACTAGGTACAAACAGTCCGGTGGCTAGGTGGACAGTAATTGCTATTCGTTTTACTCGTTTTATTTAGGTTAGTGAAGGTTTTATAAGAACTGAAAGTGGAATACATACATTCACGACTATTATCTCTTTAGGAATAGACAGAAAAGTGATTGACTCCCATATTACCGGAGGCCGCTTGGATCACGGCAGAGTAGAATTTGGGCCACCCCATTTCCTCCCATGTGGTGTCGTACAAGGCGACTAAGGGATAGGGCTGTTTAACGTCAGACAGATATATACAGCCCAGACTCAGCCTATACATGGCTCGAGCCAACAATAGTGCCCGGAAAACGGCAATAGGCTCACCCCCTATTACGTAGGACCTTATACAATGATTGGGGAAATGTGGGTGTTGATTCACCTCTGCCTAACCCTCCGGGGATAAAGGCGTGATTGTATGCATGTATGTATGTATGTATGTATTCGCAAAAGTTTTATTTTAAATTTGTTACAGTATTTATGGCAAGACTAGGTATACACATTACACAGCATTTAATTTTTACAGCAATAACCGGGGACTTCTGACTGAAATATCCAAGTCCAGCCAAATCCGCAATTACCTAGACTGGTAAAGCGGACCCCAGACTTAGAGGTGAAAGCTTCGGATGTGACAAAAGATAAGTAGGACAAAGCCTTTGGTTTTCCCACTGACAGTGCAAAATCTCTCCAGTGAGCTCTGGCTACCCTACTCACCGTCGGAAACACAACATACACTTGTCTAGGGGGGCTGATAGCGTATTAACGGGAATTATCCCATGGGATTGGGAGATTGGGAATTATCCCATGAACAACATACCTGTTTTACGTGCCATAGATTGATACCGAACACTATACAAAAAAGAAATACAGATGAATCACTTCAAAAGGGTGCTTCTATCCAATTTACATTTCAATCTAACCTTAAGTATATTTTCGACACAATGTACAGTCAGCGACAAAAATTGTTGATTACGAACTAATTTTAAAAAGATATTTTCATTGAACCAACGTGAATAAAGTTGTTAATGTATCAATATTTTTGTAATCCTTAAGTAGTGTAATCCTTTTGTTTTCATAATAATTGTATGTGACATATATATTATTATGTATCTTTTATGATAATATGAAAATTAATGCTTAATTAATTTATATTTATTATAATATTTGTGGGATAGACTGAATGCGCAAGGCAGAGTATCGGGAGTTATAACGCAAATTGGGAAAGGTCTATGACCAGCACTGAACTCTAGTAGACTTATTGATTGCTTGATTTTCAACAAAAATATGAATGAAATGAAAAAGCGTTAAAAATGACTTCTATTATTTTAGTTTGTTTTAAACATCATCAATCATAAATTTGCTTATCGCAGTTCACTGCTGGACATTGGCCTATCCCAATGTGAATCGTTTTAAAAATAGATAAGTAAAATAGAAAACGCGCCACAGAAATACTGAGCCAACATTGGTTCTCACTTGGTTTGGTTTCACCCTCATAAAAAAGGTTCTTAGTAAGATCAAAATAAATTCTATCCCTGCTGAAAAATAATATCCAATAATAAGCACTTTGGGTCAAAAAAAAAAAAAAAAGCAACTTTTGCCGCTGACTATACTTTGAGCAGAACAGATATTGATTAGGCCCTTTCAACGATTCTAAATTTCCTCAAAGCATTTATTTCTATTTGCTTTTCCAATTCAGAAGTTTTACAAATTAAGATTCATTACATGTATTTGATAGGGTTTTAGGCGAGAAATTGGCATAATGGAGCCGTCAGGCTTACAAATTAATCCAAATGTAAGTATTTCATTTGAATAAAGCTAATGAATCTGTTTTTACTTTCTTTTTTTTTCTTTAAAGAATTATTAGCAACCGAAATTACTAATATTTCCTCTAAGCTAAATTAGGTACTTGTGTAAGGAATGGGTTTACATCGATAGCGTAATGACCAGGATTCGAACTTTCGATCTTATAGACACAGGTATCTTCTTACTCTTAGCGTTAATTCCCAGTCGCATCCGAGGCTTTCAGCTCGGAGTCTGGGGTCCGCTTAACCAGTCTAACTACGGATTTGGCTAGACCTCGATATTTTCCGTGAAGCGATTGTTATCTGACCTCCACAACCCAATGTTAACATTAGGTGATATCGAAGTTATGCAGTTCTTATAGACACAGGTATAGATCTTTACTATTAGAATCTGTTTTTATATTATGGCACAATTGTACCTACCTCCTTTAGAGTAGCAATTTAATACAGTTTCTATATTTCTAATGTTTGTTAATGTGTTTACCTGAAGGATAGATAAAATTACTTGCTTAGTAAATAATAATTACAATGTAGGTATAGTATGCCTGTTTTATTCTCATAGAGCTTATCAAAAGTGTACTTAGCATCCGCGCAGTCTCGCCCCTATTGCCGGAGGAAGACAGATAATTTAGCTGACAAAATATAGATATTTAACACGTCTCTGCTTACCCCTTTTGGGGTATACAGTGAGTATAATATCTATAATACATTACACTGTCTCCCAAAATACAGGCGCAAGCCTAGTTTGGAAATCAGTTTCAGGATCTATTGCAGCACTGAAGATTGCATAGTCTAAGGCAGCACCTAAATGTAAATTATTCTGATGCCCATAAAAATTATCTATCTTATCTACCTATCTATCTATCTATCTATCTATCTATCTAATATAACGCAGCGATCCTTTGAAGTCGTGATTAGCGACAACGAACTAACTACTTGAAGTTGATAACTTATAACCAAGTTTCTTGAGTTGATCTTAGATAGTTTGAAGCTTTGTAGTAGCACGTTCGTGTTTTTTCGTTCAAAACTTCCAATCTGCCTCAATTACTCGGTTTCCTTCATAAACCGAGAGATTGAGGCAGATTGGAAGTTTTGTGAAGTGGAACTGCCTTGTTGGTCAGTTTGGATGGGTTTGCGTTATACTTACAGTAATCTATAAATTATCTAGCTGCACAAGTCCAGGCTTCGCCCTGGAGTAATAGTTCCATAATATTATTCGATCCCTATTTTATTCTCTTCTTAGGAAATTTTGAAACGCAGTACCAATCGAACCAGGAACCAACTTACTACAATATGGGGTTCTTCAAGAAGGGCATTAGAAGGTTTCTTCAGGGTCGGCAGCGCGAGTGTGACGCCCCTGGTGTTGCATGCGTCTATAGGCCACAGTAACCACTTCCCATCAGGTGGGCCGTGTTCTTGTCTGCCACCCAAGTGGTATAAAAAAAAAATGTATATTTTACACCTTTTTAGTGAAATTTCTAAAAATCCTTGCTTAGTGGATACTTACACTACATAAGGTAACACCTGACAAATTGAATGAAATTTTAAAGCATTTATTACGGTAATTTTTCTCTTTCCTAATCGATCACCTGACAAATTTTCAAGTTTTTAGGTCAAAGTTTAGGCTCTGCATTGATGAATCAGTCAGTCAGGACAAGTGATTTTATGTGTATATAGACATAGCATAGCATATGTAAATATACACACACATTAGCATACACATAGCACACAATAAATATGTATAGGTATATACACATGAGATAGCAAAAGACGTTCAATTCCTCAATGAATGAGTGAATGTTTTTTTTTTTTGCGACTTCTCACGTCATTTATAATTTTCAATTGATACCTATTCACGAAGTCCAAGTTTACTCTAAGAAATACGAGCGAATAACAACAGGCTATTGTTGAAAGTTTGGATGAATTTTACACATTGAAATATAACGTATCAAAACACAGCTGTAAATAACAAAATAACACAGATTATGTCACGATAGAACCCGGTAGTGAGGTAAAATTTGTTTTATTTCAAATAGGAAGCTCTTTGAATACCTAATGTAAGTGTTTTTGAAACACTGATCAAAGAAAAGCTGAGTTTTTACTGAACAAGTCTTAAACAATCCTTCGGGCTGTTTACTCTACCTTCAAAGCTTATTATAAACTACGCTTTTACCTAATCAGATCTTATTCTGAGCACCTAGAATAATAATATTATGAAGAACCGTCATATTTATTCTTTTTTTTACATAGGACACGTCAATTTGACTTCGCCTCGCCTGATGGTAAGCTGAAGGCATAGTCTCTGAAAAGAGGGATTCTAATATTTTCGTATATTTTTTTTTCTTTGGACATTCTACACAACGCTATCTAGACCCAAAGTAAGCATAGCTTAACTAGCTTGTGTTATGGGTTTTAGAATGCGGATAAACATACTTAGATACTTTTTTTTTCGTAAATTATTATACATAGAAACACCGAGACTAATGCAAATATTAATATTTGCACTGAGCGGGGATCGAACCCGCGCCTCCTGCGTAGCGGCCGCGTTCACTACCGCTACGCCACAGTATTTTAAGCAGGGTTTCATAAAGTTCATTAAGTTTGTTTCATAAATATTTTTGACGAATAAATAAAAAGTGACTGTATCATCAAAAAAAATAACTTATCAGCAAAAACGGTTAAGTATAGTAATCTTATCATCATGAATTCCACATGAATATCACTTTAAAGGGTATTGTGAACTTTGATGATAACGCACCGTCATGGGCGGAACATACTGATTGAATTTTAAATAACAATATTTTGTTTTTGTTTAGACTTTGGTATTGTTGTAGGTAATAAGTTTGTTCACCAATATTACAGTTTTTATGTGTACGCGCTTGACGATTATAGGCTCGCCCCCTTAGAGTATACATTATATACTCTAACGTCGCCCCCTATTACCTACATGGGACCAAAAATCATAGCTGGCGAAATGTGGGTGATAATATACATCTGCCTACCCCTTTGGGGATTTATAGGCGTGAGTATATGAGATATTTAAGGATAGAGGCGGGCTGTTGTAAAGACAATCTAATCTACCCTAGAGGGAAATATGCGTGAGTGAGGCGTAGCGAGAGGCGTGATGTATGTATGTTTATTTTAAAGTACCCGGTTGACGGCAGTTAAAGTCATTCGTATTTTTTATGCAACTTAGTTGGTAGACAAGCTCACGACCCACCTGATGGAAAGGGCCTATGGACGTGTGCAACACCAAAGGATTCACACTCGTGCTGCCGACCTGGTAAGAACAGAAAGCTCCGTGCCGTCTGATTTCACGTGGAAGCAAAACAAAAATATCTATAAATATCTATGTATCTGGTACTCGATTAATAAATTTGCCTACACATAGGACATGCTCGCTCAGCTTCCATGCTCGCGAGACTCCGCCATAGCACCAATGGTCTCCTGAGCATATTTAAAGATAGGTGGGACTCACCCTTGTTGAGTCGCGGGGTCAAGCTCCATGCATCATGCAAATTATTGTAAATTACAAACATAAGTTTTATTTGTAACTAACGATATGAACTGACGTCTGCAATAAATTATTAGAATTGAATTGAATTGAACATGCCTCTCCCAATGTTGGGAGGTTTTGGCCTATGTTTTCCACGCTGGCCAGACGAGTTGCTACAGGATTTATTTCGAGTTTTCCTTCTCTCGCAGTGATATCGTCTGCGTGTATTTAACCATTAGTCACCTCTTGCGACACCCTTAGGATGAGATGGAGTGGAGAGGGGGATACTTGTATTCTTTCGCCATCACCACACGAATGATTCTATGCATGTTTTTGAACATACATAATATTATATCCCCATAGTTTTTATGTTTCGGGACTTATCGCGATTAATTATTATTTTAGAACGCCGTATATCCCCGAACGGGTAGGCAGAGGTGCTAGCACCCACATTTCGCCGTTTATGTTTAGGTGGCGAGCCTATTGCCATTAACCGGGCACTTAAAAAACCTGCGATAAATACACACATAACTTCGAAAAGCATCGAAAAGTCATTTTTATTTATTTATTTATCATTTATTTCAAGCAAATACACTCATAGAATATTATAATTATAGACATCAATATCAATATTTTCTTAAATTATTAACTATTGGAAGGTGTAGATTGCAGCAATAGTTCATGTACAAGCAATCCACCCTATCAGCAATCATTTTCAGGAGGGAGTTGGAACTCGCCCTGACCCTGCGCACGAGTGAGGCAGCGCGCTTCCGCATCGTAGTGTAGAAGCAATCTACTCGCGCCTGAGCAAACATGCCTGACGCGCTGCAGCGCCAGGGCAGTCCCATCAACCTCCTGAATGCGTTATTGTATTGGTGTGTGCCATGGTAAAACCTGGGATCGAACCCGAGACCTCGTCTCAGCAGTCCATTCCATGTTTTTCAGTCCTACATGTTTTTGAAATTTCACCTATATTGCTGACAATCACAAAGACGAATAGAGGCTACTAAGGGAAACCGGCGATACGAGCATGCAGTCTCTTTAAGTCAATTACTGGTAATGATGGTGGCAAAATGATGACAAATATTTGTCTTCTGAGTTCACAACAGTGTCTAAAAATGGAAGGACTCGCTATCGATTACGATACAACGCGGCAACGTACAGTTTTATAGATAAAACTATCGTCTGAAGTATCTCTTATATGCCTAAGTTTCCTGGTAAGTACTGATATTGGGTCTACTATATTTTATCGAAAATTCCCCGGACTCCTCTCAAAGATATAAACATTATATAGATTTTTAGCTAGTCCAGAGAAATGAAACAGACGGAGCCTTTCTAGTTAGTGTATTTTTTAGTGACAAAAAAGCCTTTTGTGTTAGCGTAGTGTATTTCCAATTATGAAAGTAGAAGAAGCAAAAAATGTATGCCAGGATCGTAAAAAGTGGAAAGCTGCGATCTATGTCAACCCCGCTGGGAAAGAAACGTGACTGTATGTATGTATGTATGTGACAATGATGATTTGGCTTATCTCAGCTTTTGCCGCGAAAATAAATTCTATGAGTCATTTCACTAGTTTTATATCATTGCCAACCAACGGGGTAATGCCGCCATCCTTTTGGGTACGTTACCAGTCGACATCGATGGGGAGGAATTCTTCAACACCTGACCCCCTTTTCCTTTCCTTTTTTTAATCTTGTAAATATTTTTATTTATTAATTTAGTTTTGTTTATCTGTATATATATCTAGAATAATATATAAGCGTTTTATAACATAAACTAAAAGGTTCACCCAAACTTCCTATGACATATTGCTGTAAAGAGA
Organism: Eilema depressum; assembly: GCA_914767945.1. Lineage (NCBI taxonomy): Eukaryota > Metazoa > Arthropoda > Insecta > Lepidoptera > Erebidae > Eilema > Eilema depressum. The sequence goes on from OU612021.1 coordinate 3,987,721, forward strand.
ATTAGGATGATTTTTGTTGCTTATTCATCAATTTATATGTATAAGGAACGTTGGGGTCGTGCCCTAGGGCTCTGGAATGGGACAAATGTTGGATGAAGCTGTGGTTAACCGCCGGGATGAAGGCGAAGGGAGATGTTTAGTCCGGATTAATTGCTTTAGGAGAAATCTATATAAGAGAGGGTGGATTTTTGTAGGTTGGAGAGCGCTTTTTATGTTTGTGTCATACTCAGGTGTAAAAATGTGACTAATGATTATTAATAGATATTTGTTATAGTAAATATATACTTATACCACCCCCCCCCCCCCCCTCAGAATGATGAATTTCTGGGATTGACACTGATTGATGAAATTCAGGTACTCTTCTACCTAAACCTTCAACTATAAAATGATGAATATGTACCTATAATTGACACGTACTTTGACCTTTACGGTGCTTAAGATATATGTTGACGACTGTCATAAACGTCAAAATACGTGTCAATCCCATACATACATCATTCTATTCAACAATATCCCAACGAATTATCACTTAGTAGGGCAATGTGATTTTGAATCCTTTTTATACTACTTAGGTGCCAGTTAAGCATGTATCAACTGAGTCGTTAGGCCAGGTATTAATGTTTTTTTTTTTTTTTTTTTTTTTAATACTTTATTGTACACAATATTTTATACAAGTAGTTTAGTGATAAGTCATGTACAAAGGCGAGCTTAACTCAAATCAACTGTTCTATGTATTGACATAGAGAATTGTTTTCTTTGATCAACGAGTCCAACGACTCATTTGATAACGCGCTTACTATAGGAATTGGAAGAGAGCCCCGTGGGAAATAGGTTTGTATACAGGAAATGAGCTAATTACTATAATATTACCCTAAGTATCTACTATAATTGATTTAAAAGTAAAACGCTCACTCGTAAATACATAATTATCATTGAAACACCACGTTCTAAGTACTGACAATCGACGCGCCTAATCAGCCAGTGTTCTTTGACCCTTACACCAATATTGATTCGAACACATCCACTCAACGCTTCATTACAAATTCAACCTTATATAATATGGACAACGGTGGGTTTTTGTATACACGCAAAGAGTGGTTAGACCGTTGTTGTATGGGTGATGTTGAGGAGCATTGGTCACTGTTATCATTGGTAGATAAGAGTGATACATTCCAATAATAAAGTGGACGCTTTCTTTGTATTCTGATAGTTAGCGAGATTGAAAATAATTGTGTTGTATTATTTTGAATGGTTTGTATAATAATGCTCTCGTAAATAATGTTCTCATAATGACGTAGGGGTGCTTTCTGCGAAATTGAATACATCTAGGCTTCAGTGGCTTAGTGGTCAGAGCATGGTTCACTATCCATTAGCATAAAAATGTTAACCATAAAATATTTTGGCATATGGTAATTTAGACTAATGATATTATGCATATTTTTTTTATCCATTACAAATTTAGCATATATTTTGTCTTAATCATAAATAAAATTAGCATAATCATAAAAATATTGAAGCATAACTATCCATTTGCATAAAAAAAATAACCATAACCTATTTTGGCATATAGTAATTTATACTAATGATCTTTTGGCATAATTACATAGTAAAATTATGCCAAATGCATCATGCCAAAACATTTTAGGAGTAAATATATTATGCTAAAGAAAGGTATTCCTTAAAAAAGCATTCCCCCTGTAAGGGAAAGTTCGCGGGTTCGAGTCCCACCCGAAGTCGATTCTCTTTTCTCTTTCTAAGTCGATTTGAATAGTCGTCAATGTATGTCAATGTCAAATCCCATACATTCGTCATTCTATTCTATGATACGCCGGCCAAAACGGTCATTACCTAGTTTCAATCATACGCCGAGGTAAAAAAAAAACTAGTAAACTACTGCTACGGGCCATTTTAGGGATTGCGTGTCAACGGCACATTACAAACACCATTTCCTCTAGCCAGAGTACCGAATGCTCACTGCTAGCGGTAATCACTTACCATCAACATTTTAATTGCCTGGTTCTTTTTTTTATAAACTCCTCGTATTACTCCGAGAATCTGGCTATAAAATATATAGGCATTAATTTTGACTATCATTAAAGTTACTTTGTGACCTAAACGAATGTACCTCTGACTATGCCATAATTTTATTGATATTGAAATTTGGTTGTTTACTTACATTTTATAATATTTTTGTTAATATAAATGTTTTAAAACAAAATGTAGTTATATTAAAAAATATTTTTAATCAAATGGAATTAAACTGCGTTTTGACAAAATGCATTATCACGTTCTAACCCAGAAGAACTGGGTGCCTAACCTAACATAGATTATTACGGCCTGAGTAAAACTTCAGAACATAGGTTACGTTTGAACGTGATTAAATTCATGAAAGAAATATTTCAATCAAGCACGAAAAAATATTCTAATTCGAAACGTAAACGTATCGAAAGAACGGAGCATTGCGATTGGCGGGCTTCGCACACATACAGGTTCACAGTAGGCAGGCGGCCAATTGCAATGCTACGTTCTGTCGATACATTAATGTAACGAATTTTAATATTTTTCATACTCGGGGTACTTATGCACCAACGACTTTGTGAAATGGTTAAAATCGAAACTACTGTGGTCACTGTCAAATGCATACTCAGCATGAGAATGACTCTCCTGGTGTTGCACTCACCCATAGGTCACGGTAACCACTTACCATCAGGCCCTCGATTCTGCTAAAGCACAACCAATGTCACACCACAGAAACTGCAAAAAATAGTATTCACAAAATTAAATAATAAAAGTTTCATTACACTCTTTCATTCACTCTACAAAAAACAATTTAATTTCAAACTTTGACGGCAATCAAATGGAATTTTCTCACAGTCTCTGTGGTGCGACAGTGGTTGTGCTTTAGCAGAATCGAGGCCCAAGAGGCCCGTGTGCTTGTCTGCTACCTAAGTAATATAAAAAAAATACCATTTTATTGCACATCAAAGTCAGCACAATATTGAAGGAACGGTGGTGCCATCTTTCAGCTCACAGATTTATTGGTAGGACATTAGACATAGTACATTGTGCCTGACATAGTTAGTCAAGTACTAAGATATCATAAACTTAACGAGTATCACTCCTCCTATCATAAAACGCTCTTAATTATTCAATTAATGTTTGAGACAAAGAGGAAGCCTTCTCGTCATCCGTCAGCTGTACAATGATTGGTTGGACAGCTGCGGTGTATATTTAGAATGTTACTAGAACACTAGAACGTGTCATTGTAGGGGTAGGCAGAGATGATATAATATGATTTCACAAACCGTGGCAATGATTCTATTGTGCCTGGGGGTGACAGGTGCCTATCACCCTATGAACCTGGGTCAGCCGGGGCGTGAGGGATGTGTCAGTGGGTTCACTATCTATTTGCATGAAAAAAAATATACCATAACCTATTTTGGCATAATAATATGGTAATTTAGACTAATGATCTTTTGGCATAATTACGTAGTAAAATTATGCCAAGTATAATTATGCCAAAAAAGTTATGCCAAATTAATTATGCCAAAACATTTTAGGACAAAACATTTTATGTTAACGAAAGGGATCCCGTGTCAATGGCAAGTTCACCTACGGCAACTGATGACCCTAGTGCTTATGAATTGGAAAAAAGTCTTCCCCTTTAGCTTACCATCAGGGTAGTTGAAGTGTCCTCACAATAAAAAAAATGGTGGACTAATTATCTCTATCTTCTCTAGAGGGAGAAAGCCGTGAAAATATTTATGTATATTGAAATAAACAGTACAGATTAACTTACTGACTATCTGACCTCCGTAACTAGCGTATGACCTCTATTACTAGTATGTCATGCGCATACTGCATGTGCCCAAGTTGTTATTGTCATTAATTGTACTGTAATCACATAATCATTGACATTCGGTTTAAATATAGCTCGCACTATGAAACGTGTTCATCCTCAGAAGATAGCACACGAGTTACTATATCTGAATGATTGATAAACTTTACAGCGTCTAAGTACTATGCTGGCTTTTTATACCACTTAGGTCGCAGACAAGCACACGGCCCACCTGATGGAAAGTAGTTACCGTGGCTTACAGGTGAGTGCAACACCAGGGGAGTCACTCTCGTGCTGCCGACCCTGTAAGAAAAAGAGATTCTGTGCCGTCAGCGCAAAAGATAAGTAGGACAAAGCCTTTGGTTTTCCCACTGATAGCACAAAATCCTCTCCAGTGAGCTCTGGCTACCCTACTCACCGTCGGAAACACAACACGAGGTTATTAAGCTGCGGTCTTCTGTAGGGCGGAGGTACATCCCCAGTCGGACTGCTCGATCGGGACGGATATACCGTTACGACGGTATATCCGTCCCGATTTGGAGGAGGTAGGATACGTCCTACCTCCTCCAAAAATAAATGTGAATATATTTTACATTTTTCTGCTTTCATTAATCGTTCATTTGTTATCATACGCATTAAAATTCTCGACAGAATTTATACATGGTAGTCATTTAACATCAAAATCACATTTTCATTAATAAGCTAAGTACAGTCGTGTACAGATACAAATTACATTCGAGCGCCCCTAACTTGACAGTTTAATTTACGTTTTGTCAAAATTAATACAAATATGTATGGGCTTGATGGCGTCACGTTAAGCGTATGACGTCATACATTTAGCGTGAACATTATAATTAATGGCTTGAACGACTTGATATATGACAATCTGTCCTTAATGTTTTGGAAAATGTTGTGTATCATTTCCTTACTAGGTTTTAACCGCGGCTTTGCTGCTGTGGAATACTGATTCTGTACTCCCGACAGACAGGAATTCCTGACTTCAGAGATCTATATGCGAGAAGGGTAACGTGTCATAGTGTCATCACTGTTACCAAATATTAGAACAACTAATGGCTCCTCTACACGTAGACAGATTTATCCGCAGATGTCATCGAGCAGACGGGGCGATTGCTCCTCTGTGGTATTATATTTAACGTTAAATACCCACCACAGACGAGCATATCGCCTCATCCACACATCATCGGCGGACGCGTCCGCTGCTAACATCCGCAGATGAATTTGTATTCGTGTAGAGGACCCTTAAGAAAAGAAGCGCTCTCAAAGATTCTAGAATGTAATATATCGAACTTACTGTCAAAAATATACCTACTCAGTTCGCCTTTCCGGCAGCAAACAAAATGGTTATAATATTAGTAAAAAAGTTTTACCTCTAGGGTAGGACACATCCTTCAATCTGCTTCTGTCCTTAAATTTTGTACGGATTTCTTTTACTGTCTTTAAATCTTTCATACATGTTCGTCATTTTCAAGTAAGTACAGACATATTCTCACGCCTGTAAATTCCCAAAGAGGTAGGCAGAGGTGTATTAACACCCACATTTTGCCTCACCTATATTTGCCTATGATTTTCGCGCTCACGTAATAGGGGGCAAGCCTATTGCCGTTTAGCGGGCACTTTCTCATAGGCTATATGTTTACTGTCGGATGAAGATCAGCCCTATGCCTAAGTAGCCTTTTACAAAACCCATAGGAAGTGATGGGGTAGCCCTATTTAATTCCATCAGGAACCAACACGGCTAACTTATATGTATTAATCCTAAACGCCACTAATCATGCAACATATCATTCACTAACATATTCAAGCCGCGCCAATATCCTCAATTCTTCGAATAACCAACCTCAAAAGCCATTGTGCCCGTATGACATGAATTCTTTTGAAAGTCGATACGAAGTATTAATATATCCAAGGGAAATTACTTTCCTCGTGGGCCAAAGGCCAGTGTGTCAAAGTATAAACTTCATATCATTATCCTTTTTGGAGTGAAAGGGGAAGGGTACGTGTTGTAGAGGGTTGTGATCAATTGGGGAGAAACTAAAATTTATTCTCAAATATATCTCTAGTCATAATTATATAACATACGTATTGTTATATTATGTTTTCCGGGTAGTGTTCAACTGCTAAGTCAAAGGTAGCGGATTCGATTTTCGCTTATTGGTACAGTGGTCTGGGTATTTCTTAGTTGTACAAATATTTACAAAAATAAATATATAAATAAAAAATCTTAGTAAGTATGTTAGAACCAATATTATAAACCTTTTAGAATATTTATTAGTTTATTCCTTTCCACAATTTAGTTTATTTTGGTTTTTGAGGATGTGACTGGTATATAACTAGGTCTAGATAGCGTTGTGTAGAATGTTGTAGAATATTTATTTATTTATTTATTTTATTTATTACAACTCTTCCAACCTTGAGAGGTAAGGCGGTATCAGAGCCTTGTATGTTGATCAACCGCATGCAGATGAGGTTGACATGATCCGCGTGGACTCGGCTATGCAAGTAATGAAACGTCATCGATCGAAGTCATTTCCTTAGCTGTTTTCGAAATGGCTGAATATAATTTAGGCTGCTAGTTTTTAGTACAAAGCGGCGCTTTTAGTACAAAGGCTAGGCTGTTCATTGAACGACAGATTAAGTTGACTGCGACATCTATATTTTGATGTCAAAACAAACATTATTTTCATTGTTTTACGTCCCTTTTGTTAAATGTAAATGCACTTGCATTCGTTAAGCTGCAAGTCAAAGCTGAGCTCTACTGCAATACGGAATTATGAACTATTGTTTTCTCTTTGGTGAGGCACAATACGCGGAACTCTCATCTATTGGATTAAAGCTAGCGGTAGCTTGGTTCCATTTTCATATTAAAATTTAACTTTACAAAGCATGACGTGTATTATAGCAGTATCTATACTATTATATAATTGTAAAGTGGTCGTGTCTGTACATTGGAGATATTTTAAAAAAATACTTGGGTTATGTTATGTTAACGATACTGAACAGGAAATTTTTTTTTTTTTAATTTCCTGTCTGTTTGTCTGTTTGTTCGCGATGGACGCAAAAACTACTGGACGGATTTTGATGCGGTTTTTTTTTGTTAGAAAGGGCTTGATCAGACTTAAAATCTTACGTTTGTTTGATCGCAATCGGTTGAGTAGAACCGAAGATATGAGCAAAGGTCGCGTTACCCGAGATGCACGCGGGCGGAGCCGCGGGCGGAAGGCTAGTTAATTTATAGAACTAATGTTTCCCGCGGCTTCGTCCACGTACATGTCGGTTATCGCGACCAAACATAGGCTATGTCCTTCCCCAAGGTCTAATTTATCTCTATAATTACTAAATTTCATCAAAGTCGTTTCAGTGGTTTAGGCGCGAATGTGTAAAATTTGGCACAGAAACAAATTATAGTTTGAAACAGCACATAGGCTTTTTATCTTTAGAGTAGAAAATTAAAGTAAATATGTTTCTACTTACATATTGGGATAAAAAATACAAATATCTAAGTTACCTACTTAGTAGAGTAAAACGGTAAAACAGACAAACGTAAACGTTTAAAAGTGACTTTATCTTATATTATGTAATGTTGGTGGTAGGTACAATAAATGTAATAAATGTTGCGGGCTTCTACAAATTAGATAATAAGTTTTGTATTTGACTGTACCGGTCAAGGTTTCTTCCAATTTATTACTCCAATAACATTAACCGTACTTAACTAATTTAAGTAAATTTCCAAGATGTTATTTTTCGACTTAAAATAACAACAATAGTACCCAATTAGCAGTCGTCTAATGAATAACTTCATATTGAATTTAATTATTCAACAAATAACATAATCCTTGTCGTGTTGAAAATGCGATAAGACAAATTTATACAATCTGCCTCGTTTCTAAAACATTATGTTTATTTATAATTAAATCTAGGAAATGTTAGCATTTGTGTGCGCGGTTGTACCCTTCTTGATATCACTGAGAGTTTAGTGCTATTTAAAAATAGTCTTTATTTTAGTGTAGTTAAAGTTGAAATTCCAAAAAAAGGATGTAGAGGTTAGAGGTAAAATCTCAGCCTTTTGGCTTCGTTGGAACGCTTTGATAGTCAGTGTCAGACCATTTTTTTTGCTAAATTTAACAAAGACGTAAATCTCATAATATTATTAATGAGAAAGTGACTGTTTTTGTTACCTAAAAAGATCTTCATGAATTTAGCTAGATTTTTTTTTTAAATTTATTATTTTATGACAGAGTTAGGGTGATCGAAAACGTTGAATGGTATAAATTATTTCTTAGGGCTACTATGCCTTGAAACTTTACAAGTAACGATTAAAAAAATAGGTACCTACTATTTTAATGTATGTATGAAGATTTCCGCTAATTATATTATCTCTGAGCCAGTTATTTTTTTTTCTACCTGAACTTCTATCAGTTAATAAATATGGAATAATAATTGAGCTACAGTTTGTGCCAGTTTGTGCTTCGTAGAGCACTTTCAGTCATCCGTCTCCATTGCTATGGCAATCGTTACGGATAATTTTAGAACCACTTAAAGTACGACAATCTAGTATAACCACAGAACATACCGCCATATAATTTGTATGCGAAATTGACATCTCACCACGGATTCAGCTATCGAGCTCACTTCGATCATTCGAGATGCAAGTTACAGCATGTGCCTACAGTGTAGTCCGGTTGTCAAACGGAATCGAACTATTGCTACTTTTGTGTAGCAGTAGTCCGGTGAGTAGTTCGGTTGACCGGACTACTGCAACTCTTCAGTTGCATTAGTTCACGTCATCCTAGCGTTAATCCCAGTCGCATCCGAACTCAGCTTTAGCTTTTACCTCGGAGTTCGGGTCCGTTTTTTCCAGTCTAACTGCGGGTTTGGCTGAACTACGAAATTAGAGCATTTTCCCTTTTTCCATCCGTAAAATGTATGAAATATGTATTTGTCTTTCATATTGTCCGGCCCGAAACCGAAGTGTTGGCGGCTATCGGCTGTCGGCTGTCGTCGTCCGACACCGATATCGGATCGGGCAATCTGAAAACGCTATCTCTATATATAAAAATGAATCCCTATTTCCCTTGGTCACGCCATCACGCGTGAACGGCTGGACCGATTTCGCAAATTCTTTTTTTAGAACATTCCTTAAAGTACGGGGATGGTTCTTACGGAGAGAAAAATTGAAAAAAAAAAAAGAATTGACTGTTAGGCGGTACGAAGTTCGCGGGGTCAGCTAGTTACAGATAAAATCCACTTCAACTGTATTAGCAAAATACTCAGAATATTATGATACTATACAAAAATGCAGACATTAGCAATATTTCTTAATAGAACTGCAAAGAGTTTTATTTCCATAATGGTTGGTCTCGTCCAATATTGACTGGGCATTGTTTCAATATTGGTAGAACGGTAATGAGCCGGCTCGACTTGAAATGCAGCCATCTGATATGTACTTTGCAGGGTAGTAGCTACTTAACTGGCCGAAGCTGACCAGACCCATTAGGCAAGTGGCGTCAGTAGAATAGAATAGAATACTCAATGTAAATAAATAAATAAATAAAAAAGCCTTTTATTTCATGCATTGAATAGGTGATATTAACATTTTTTCAAGTTTGCATAGCAAGTAGGTACTTAAATAAATTGTGAGATCATAACATTGGCTAATTAGTTAATTATCTAGTTGATTTTTCATATAAGTACCTATATATCTAATTACAATTCGTGATAGTAGTATATAATAATTGATTAGTTAATAAATGAATTACAAATAATAATAATTATAATAATATGCTCTTATAATAAACTTTGCTTATTATTAAGGATGTGTAAAATTAAAAAGATAGTTTTAGATAATAATTGTAAAAATATACGTTTTAGATAATACTAGATGATCAAACGAACTTCTCGAATGAAGTTCGATCATTATTATATGAGCCGCTTCATTCGAAGATATAATTAACCAGGTAGTCCCTTATATCTACTAGGCAACGTCGCACATTTTTAAGAGATATGAATATGACTAAAAATTTTTACAAGTACCTACGGAGCTGTGCTCTTGACAGATACTCATTCTTTAGAGATAAAGGTATAACGCATAAAACTTTCTTGCTTTGGGTACAGTATCAAACCTATTAACAATACTGTTTGTGTACTATGGGTGGGAGGGAGTTTATATCTTCGAATGAAGCGGCTCATATAATAATGATCGAACTTCATTCGAGAAGTTCGTTTGATCATCTATTATATTTCGCCGCTTCATTCTCGATATAATTAACCAGGTAGACTTTCAGAGATAGCACAGAAAGTTTTTAATTCAGTGGAACTCTCAATATGAACTTAATGATTATTGGGAGCAAAAACAGTTACTTATTCATTTAATTTATTTAAATAAGTTACTAATGCAATAGTAAATTCCAACTAAGTACTTATTACCTAATACTAGGTAAGGTACCTACACTAAATTAGCAAAATTTTCGTCACTGATTACCGTTAGGTTATAGGATTTTGTGAGTGTATTGGATGTGCTGGTCCAGCCAGCAATTTACAGAATAGCTTCGACTGGAAGACCGCGCGAGTGCGCGGCGGATGTGGCGTCATGGCGCATGCAGTGTGCGCTAGAGACGCACGTGTCGACGCCGCTCTCTGTCAGCACCTGTTTTATCCAGCGACCAACTGATTGTGTGGTAGCTGGTCTGTGTGGTGCTTTGTATGTTAACAACAATTTCATTGACCCGTACTGGTAGTTCTCTTATTTTTGTAGCAAAAATATATTCCTTGAGGACTGTTGCAGGGCAGGTAAATACGTGTATGTTATCCTCGAAATGAGGTAGGAACAGAATAGGTTGGTCACGTCCAGGAGCGGTAGTTTTTATCATTTTGACGTCTAAAAAGCTGTAACAGTGTTGCACCATTTTGAGAAACAAAGACTTTGACTTTGACTTTGACATATCGTTATCGAGATGTGAATACCATTGTTTGAAAAAAAAAATATATTTTCGATTTTAAAAAATGTTTGTACAGTACATAGAGCAGGAAAGATTACTATTTCTAGTGTTTTTTTTTTTTTTTTTTAAATCTAAGTCAGTATTGGAAATATTTAGGCATTGACCTAAATGCATCTTACAGTAGATGCATCTTTCGTCTGAGCCGATATTGTCACCAGGGAATATTGATAATGCTGATTGGTGACTATTTAAGTTACTGTATGAACATCCGTTAGTAAACTGTTGACTTAAAAGTGATAGTACTGCCGCTATTGGAGGTTTGAATAAATTAATGGTTGTGTTGGCAATTGCCACCACAGCCTTAAAGTAATAGATACTTATACTGCATAATAGTACTGTCTGCTAACGAAGCTATTAATAGATTTAGTGCATCGGGAGGAGACCCTCGCTTAATGAAGGCCTGCCACAGGGCCTCGCTGCAGCCAGGGTAAGGTTCCGATGAAGGGGATGTTGGTCTCTAAAAAAAAAAAGATTGAAGAGGGTGTTTAAATCAGAATTAAAGGTAAAGTATTTCTGAATTTATCAACTATTTCGACATGGGAAATCAGGGCTGTGAGGGCCAGTAGCTTTGTCGTATCACTTTTCTGATGCATTTTTATGCTAAGGTATCAGGATTTGTTTAGATCGTATCGCATTTTGTACTGGTGCGAGAAGCGGATAGGTTGATTTCGGGGTGACCTAAACGTCTTGTAATCATTTCGAATGCTTTATTTGATAGCTCTTATTCCGTGTCCGGATTTATTATTTATGAATTGAAGTCACGATCCAAATATTACGTTTCTCGTACCACTGCCAAATGAGCCGAGACAGGTCGTTTAACTGGGGGAATTGAATTCCACACATTCGATTTACGTAGTTTATGGTTGTCGTATTATCGACGCGAAGTAATATTTTAGTATCTCCCCTCACTAAGTGGAGACGCTAGTACTAGAAAATCCTTGCGTCCCCCCCAGGGGAACCAGCTAGGGGAGAGGTCAGTCCGAAACCTACTACATAGTTATTCTCTAACCGTATTAAGGTCTCTAATCCAAGAAAAAACTTAAGGACTAAGTAATTTGTGTTTTTCGCGTTCAAAAGTTGACAACATTCCGTTAGTTCGACTGTTATTACACACAGCAGCCCAGTTTATCCGGGAGGCATTCGTGCAAATCTCGAATTTAAAGTGAGCAAGGGGCATATGATTAGATTTTGAGAATATTATCTTGCTCCGCCAATCAAGGTCTTTCAATAACTCTGAAGGGAGTCTAATCTTGGTTTCGTTATTCGATAACATAGGAAATTTACTTAGATCGTTCTATAATGTTTGTGTATATAGGCGGCATTTTTGTTAATAACCCATGTGTAGGTATACCGTGACAGGATTTGAATAAAAAAGGGTAATGCATTATTATCTCGTAGATAATAAAAAGTGTACGTGTCTATCTATTTTAGATTGTATTTATGTTTGTTCAAAGTTAATTTTGTGATCGCAGCTAACTTGCAATTTACCCCAATATAATTTATAACGAGGCCAAGTATTTTAAAAACTACAGTGTTTCGTTTATATCTTAGGAAGAAGACACTCAGAATAGTGATCTCTTATGCCCAATATGTCGTCCGACTGTACGAGTAGGTACACCACGGACCTAAAGCTGCCGTTTCATAAATAAGATAACACCTGCTTCATATTATGTTTGTGAAGACTCTTGGTGTCACTGCACTGATAACCCATATATTATGGTAAAGCTGTGAACTCCTAGGTGGTTTTTACCCTGGGGGCAGATTCGAATTGAAATCTTAATATTATTATTATTATTTTTTTTTTTTTTTGAAAAATTATTATTAGGGCCGGTGACTTGCCGAACGTCTTTGCAAAATGGAATTGAATAACCCTTCTTAAATTCATTTGAGAGCAATTTTATTGTATTTTGGGTAACCATAAGCCGACAATTATAAAAGTAGGTCATACGGTCGGTATGTATACTTGAACTATGGTTGTGTCGTTGCACGGGGCTTGTTCGAAGAAATGCTCCTGCTCTTCGTGTTGGGAACACACTGGTTGTCGCGGCGCGAACTCGCAGTTGGCGTCTGGCGACGGTTCCCTCCCCGCTCCCCCCCCCCCCCCCTTCTTGTTCGATGGGAAGCGAGGAGCTTGCCAGTTTCACTGGTGTGGATAGGGATAGAGGCCTACCTGTTGGGAGGCGCTTGCAGTTTGAGTTCGTAAGTATTAGTAAACAGCACCCATAGCTTAGGGGCTTTATTGCCTGAATTTTATGTTCACCTAATAAGAAAAGGTCCATGACCTTCTTTATGGCCGTAATTCCTGAACTGAGTTGTTACTGGGTAGAAAGGATATTTTTGTCTTTATTTCTAACCCTGTCGGGTATGGCGGCTGCAATCTTCGCAAAATTAAGTTTAGGTGCTTGCAATAATCTACAATTGTCTAGGATTAATACTCCTAAAACAATTTTTATTTATTTTCTATGGGCATACCCTTCTTTAGAAGTGGTAGCCATAAAGGATTTTTTCGCCATAGTCTGGTGGCTCAGGGGTGGATTCGCCCAGTGCTGATAACAGTTTTGGGTCGCGACCTGGGTCGCCCAATGTCAACGGTTCAGGATTAACGCTAGGTGTTGTGGTTAAGTCGGTGATTTCTTGTTTTCCGATTGAGAGAAAATTATCGATAAGTGTTGGAGCTGAGCTCTCAATCATTTGGTCTTTTTGACCTAAAATGATATAAAACTGCATTGCTCTCTTGTATTTAATAGTATGCCGCTATTATGTATAAATGAGGGTATAAAAATAAAAATATTTTCGACACTCGTTTTATGCATTGCCGCACAGTAATGGTTGATATTACTGTTTCACTATGTAATTATCGTTGAACGCACGCAGCGAACCCCGATGATTATTTTATGAAAGGTATTTATTGTACATACCTGTAGCAATATCGTAATGTACGATATGATAAAGATTGTTTTACGATTTACGTAAAATAAGTATCATCGTTGGAGACCCTCGGTCAACCCCGATGTACATGTGAGGCAGATATTAACTCGCGGTCAATCCGTACCTGTAGCAATATCGTAATGCACGATATGATAAAGATTATTTTACGATTTACGTAAAATAAGTATCATCGTTGGAGACCCGCAGTCAACCCCGATGTACATGTGAGGCAGATATTGACTCTTAGTCAATCCGTACCTGTAGCAATATCGTAATGCACGATATGATAAAGATTGTTTTACGATTTACGTAAAATAAGTATCATCGTTGGAGACTCGCAGTCAACCCCGATGTACATGTGAGGCAGATATTGACTCGCGGTCAATCCGTACCTGTAGCAATATCGTAATGCACGATATGATAAAGATTGTTTTACGATTTACGTAAAATAAGTATCATCGTTGGAGACTCGCAGTCAACCCCGATGTACATGTGAGGCAGATATTGACTCGCGGTCAATCCGTACCTGTAGCAATATCGTAATGCACGATATGATAAAGATTGTTTTACGATTTACGTAAAATAAGTATCATCGTTGGAGACTCGCAGTCAACCCCGATGTACATGTGAGGCAGATATTGACTCGCGGTCAATCCGTACCTGTAGCAATATCGTAATGCACGATATGATAAAGATTGTTTTACGATTTACGTAAAATAAGTATCATCGTTGGAGACCCTCGGTCAACCCCGATGTACATGTGAGGTATTTATTGTATATACCAGTACCACAATGGTGGTAAGGAAATAACAATATACGACGATAACTTTCACTTTTTCACTTGTATTTTTATAATAAGTTTTTAACTTTTATATCTATATACGACGATAACTTTCACTTTTTGATTTATTTTTTCTTCGGCGCTGCGTTTTCGCATTGCTGAAGACGTGCTCGCGTTGCCACGCACAAATAAAGAATGAGTATCTGTCAAGAGCACAGCTCCGTAGGTACTTGTAAAAATTTTTAGTCATATTCATATCTCTTAAAAATGTGCGACGTTGCCTAGTAGATATAAGGGACTACCTGGTTAACCCATTATGGACTAGCGATCCCGTACGGTACCACTTTTTCGCGCGTTTTGTTTTGTCATCCTGTACCAACGGATGATGCGATAGATACACTTAAATTGGTGCAATCGATGCGAGAAAGTGTGCGCTATTATTCGATTACCGGTGTTTGACAGTTATTGTCTTCATTTGAGTGTAATTGATTGCAGAAGTGGATGTGTCAATTTTTTTTTCCCAAAAATGGATAAGCTTTTCAAGTAAGTACCTATATTTCTTTAGTTTTGTAGTTATGCGATCATTTTATTATGATTATATATTCTATAAGAGTGCTTCGATTGTGTGAATCAGTTACATTAGGCCAGTTCAAAAAAATGGCGGTAATATGGTTTGCTAAAGTTGCTGGTACCATATGGTACCGCTAGTCGCTTACCGTGGCTTTCGAATTTTTCACTTTTTTGGAAGTTAGTGTCGTAAAAGGGTATAATGTTGTAGTTATATTTTTATAACATCATTATAAATACGTAACAATAAACATAATGTGAATGTTTTCCAAAGTAAATTATTTTTTGTTGTTATTTAGCTGCAATTCGAGTATACACAGAACTATTTTGCTGCTATTTTAGAAGATTATAAAGAGCTTGAGTTTCACCAGATCTACATAGCAGCTTCAGAGCCCGCCGTGCGCTTAGACGAGGATTCAGAAGATGAATACACTGGTGCATTCAGCAACAATCTGAGTGGTCGGCAGCTCAGCGCGCCTTGTTGGTATTGTTAGCGAAAAGTACATGAACAAGACCTCGTCGTGAATGTCGACCACGTAATGTATATTCACCTGAAATTCAGCCTCGAAACAAGATCTCAGATCAAAATACTTCTGGGGGCGAGGACGTGGTCGTATTAGTTCACGTGTTACTGGACGTGGAGCAGTTCTAGGGCTAAGTCATCAAGCTCCAGTTGCTCCGGTGATGATACAGATAGATCGGTTGATGAACCTGCCCGAAAAACGCAAGACTACCAGCGCGTACCTGAGTGAAAGGAGGTCTATCAAAGGAGTTACCTGCATTTTCTGAAGGAAATGTGAAAAGTGCGCTTTAGAAAATTGCTCATCGCGAAGAAGATAGCATTGTGTGAAGTGCGATGTAGGGCTATGTGCTGCCTGTAACTATCAATTCCATACTATGTTATTGTAAAAATATAATAAATAACACATTTTTTACCTTATACTGTGTATTTTATTTTCATTCTTGCAGAATATACTTAATAGTTTACCAATAAATGCCAATGTTAAAATTAGAATGTTGCTACGGTAAGAGACTAGCGATCCCATATGGTACCAGCATATTCCGTGTGAACTAAGCCTTAGATCAAATTTTAAATGCTTGTATCATGTTAATTAGGCCCTAATCAAAAACATACTAAGAGAAAAAAAAAATCGGGGACCTCAAAAAAACTCAGTCCATAATGGGTTAATTATATCGAGAATGAAGCGGCGAAATATAATCAATGTATGGGATTAAAATACCCACGTCTACTGTAAACAAATATTTTTTCATCCCACCATCTCGGCAAGAGTATTTTTTCTCTTCGATATCTGAGCGCAAAAGTCGTTTTTATCCTCTAGAGGATAAAGTAAATTTGAATTTAGAACATCGTGTGTACTAGGTTTGTGAACTCAAAACATCATTAAACCTATTTACTTCTACCTCTATGGTGCCGAATTTATCATACAACTTTTTTTTAATTTATGAAAAACTCAGACTCGGAACCTCCTTGGTGTACTTTTTTTTTTAAATTTGCTTTACGCGCATCATTTTTTTTCACGTCATATTGTTGAACATTGTTGTTCCTTAAATTTTTATTATTTTGTATTTCATTATTAGTATTAATTATTAGTATTAATACACATATTATACAGCCTCCGTGGCGTAGTGGTAGTGAACGCGGCCGCTACGCAGGAGGCACGGGTTTGATCCCCGCTCAGTGCAAATATTTTGTATGCATGAAAATGGGTTTTTGCATTGGTCTGGTCGTACCTTGGAGAGCACGTTAAGCCGTCGGTCACGGATGCCATACGAACATCTATGGCAGTCGTTGTTACGGGTAGTTGGAGCCCTAAAATTTTCAACGACAACGGTCTAGCTGCAATGCTTCGATATCGCCTAATGTCACCATTGGGTCGTGGAGGTCAGATGGCAGTCGCTTCACGGAAAATATCGAGGTCCAGCCAAATCCGCAGTTAAGACTGGTAAAGCGGACCCCGGACTCCGAGGTGAAAGCTTCGGATGCGACTGGGAATTAACGCTAGGAAGAAAAAGCATTGCATTATTTCCTCGCTGAGGTGGGATGAAAAGTTACGTGTTGCACTCGAGTGCAAAGATTTTTCACCTTGTGCTCTTTTGATTCCCTCGCTAACGCTCAAGATTCTAATTTGTGAATCACTCGCTATGCTCGTGATTCAAATTTAGAATCTTTCGCTTGCTCGGTCATCAAAACTGAGCACGCGGTTAAAAAGCAACTTTACACTCTTGTATAACAAATAACTATTGTACCACTTACGTGGCAGTGAGAGAAGTATCGATATTTCCCTTACAGGGGGAATATTCTGAGCATGAGCCACCGAGAAAGAAAGAAAAAAAGAGAGAAAGAAAGAAAGAAAGAAAGAAAGAAAGAAAGAAAGAAAGAAAGAAAGAAAGAAAGAAAGAAAGAAAGAAAGGAAGAAAGAAAGAAAGAAAGAAAGAAAGAAATATGTTTATTGTGATACACAGGATAGAATTATTTGTACAAAGAAAAAAAACAGAACGCAAAAAGAGAAAAAAATAAAAATTAAAAAAAAACATAATTTTATATACTGTGGTGGGTGAGGCGTCACGCCATTTTGATGACACTGACAAATATGACATTTGATATACGAGCTGGAAAAGTTTCAGGCTGGGCTCAGTGGCTCAGTGGTCAGAATATTATGCCCCCTGTAAGAGAAAGATCTCGGGTCCGAGCCCCGCCTGAGTTTATTTCGCTTTTTGCTATCACGCGTTGCTGAATAAGACCCCAGGTAGCATACAATAGAAATTTTTATTCACAAGTAACAGTGTGAAAGTTGTAACAATATACTAATAATTTCTGATAGAGATAATGTGTTTCGTCGAGCATGCAAAATTTTGTATTAAAAAATATGCACATAACTTAATTTACTTAATGTCGTTAAAATTATCTATATAAAAAGTTAATGAAATAAGATTGGCAAAAAAATAAAATAAAATAAATATTAACTAACAACAGTTAATATTTATTTATATAACAATCCAACAACCCAAATATAACAACCCACAAGGAGGTGTTACACGAGGTGTATAACGTTTTCATCTCTTGTATTGAGTTTGTAGAAAAAGTAGCATTTAATGAGCGGAATCGCTTTGAAGCGAATCCATTTCTATTCATAACTAGCTGACCCCGCGAACTTCGTACCGCCTAACAGTCGATCCTTTTTTTGAATTTTTCTCTCCGTAAGAACCATCCTCGTACTTCAAGGAATATTCTAAAAAAGAATTAGCGAAATCGGTTCGGCCGTTCTCGAGACTTGCGCTTAGCAAAACATTTAGGGATTCATTTTTTTTTTTAATATAAAGAAGATCACTTGATACTTTGACGAAACGTATATGTGCGTATTGCGTACATAACTTTCGAATGTCTGCACCAAACTGGATAATACTTTTTTTGTTGTCTTCGTCATTGTTATGACAACATTGTGTAAAAGAATTTTTTAGAAAATTCCATGTCTATCCTACTAATATTATAAGCGCGAAAGTTAATAAGTATGTGAGGATGTATGCGAGGATATAATGTGAGGGTGTTTGTTACTCTTTCACGTATAAACTACTGAATAGATTTTAATGAAACTTTACAATAATATAGCTTATACATCAGAATAACACATAGACTATATATAAGCGATGAACGGGATCAGAATTCCACGCGGGCGGAGCCGCGGGCAACAGCTAGTGATGCTATAATCGCATTAGGGAGTTACCAAAGCAAATAGTAACATAATAAAAATCATTTATTGCAAGTCATATTAATTAGTTATCATGCCAATCTCATACATCCCTGAGCGTTTTCACTGGCCAATAGAATGTCACTTTGTCTAGAGGCCCAAGACTACCTGTAATAGAATGATGACGTAGTATTTCCCTGGTTGTTATGACATTCTCATATCCAACGGAGCGGTGAATTGGACTAGTCGCATTCACCGCTCTTGAGTCATTGTACGACGATTTAAAAGGAGCGTCCACGTTCCAATGTTATGGTAATTTAAATGTTTAGTGCGATACAATAACTTCTATGTTCGATGTTTAGTGCGATACAATAAATTCTATGTTCGACACAACTCTAAATAAAGGTATGATTCCGTAGCCGACCGCAAACGACAACTGCCGACGCACGCAGCAGATGCGCGTAATTCATTGCGGCTTGTCAATGGTTCCCTTTAGCCGTATCGGAGTTCAACAGGTAATGGGTACGCTGTATGTGCTGCATGCGGCTGTAGTTGTCGTATGCGGTCGGCTTCGCAATCTTAGTTACAAGCTACTTAGAACCATCATAGTAAGCATAGCTCAACTAGCTTGTGGTTTCTAGAATGCGGATAAACATATTTAGACACACTTTTTTTGGAAATAACTAAGTACGGGAATCAAACCCGTTACCTCTGACTTATTTACTACTAGGTAGGTATATTTATTTATACTACGGTACGGAACAAAAAATACTCAAATAAAATACCAGGTGGAAAAAGTCGTGAGTAGCGAATGGCTAGTCATAAATAAAACGATGCCTCAAAGGAATAAATAATTTTTAAATTTCGAATTGATGTGCTATATTGTCGATGCCACCGCGGCTGTCCAAAACCAAAACCTAGCAAGGGCTTTTTAAATTTTTTTACAGGAGAGCGTAAAAACATAAAACGGGTTAGCCTTTTGAAACTATTGGGGTTAGAGTAATAAAGTGATATTTATTGGATAGAGTACTAACCACTGACTACATAATGAGTAAAATATTTCGATAATAATGTATATGGCATGTTTTATACCCCTTACTAACTTTGAAAATGGAAATCTCAATTTTTTTTTCCATCCTGACCCGTTTCAAAAACCTAGTATTACAGATACTAGGTTTTTGAAACGGGTTTTTGCTATGTTTTGAAATGGAAATTTTGAATATCATGTTATGTATGGTCAATCTAATTCCTAGTATTTATGCATGTTTCGTAGAGGTAAAATAAAAAATATAAATTTCTGCATCAATTAAATATTTTTACTGTTTCAATTAAACATACAATTAGTTAGAAAAGTAAGAATATAATAGTGTGCTTATATAATATATATTTATATTATATTTTATATATAAAATATCTATTTTTTATTTTTTATAATTTTATATTAATATTAATAATTATTATATTAATAATTATAGGTATCATATAAATATAATTTCTGCATCAACCAAGTATTTTTTGGTTTAATTAAACATACAATTAGTTAGAAAAGTAAGAATTTAATAGTGTGCATGTATAATATATAGTATATAAAATTATACATAATATTTATTTTTTATAATTTTATATTTGATACACATAGGTAATAGAAGTGAAAAAAAAAAATGATTTATTAGATATAAAAATTATAATATATATAAGTATATAAAATATACACTTTTCATCAGAAAAATCGAAACACCTTGCAAGTTTATGTTTTCTAAGGATTTATCAGAAAAAATTGTATATTTAGGAATTGTCAATTGTTAATGAGATTATAAAATTCTAATGTTAATGTTCTAAATTCAAATTAAATTTTCATAGGTTTCCATATTTTGTTTATCGAGCCATTTTTACCCTGCATGGAGTGTGAAGAAAGTGGATAAAACAACACGTGAATGAAAAAAAAAGCGTTTATTTCAGTTCCCCCTCCCCGTCCCGCGCGCCTATTTCACACTGACTTACTATTATTTATTAAAGACACGATTTGATAATCTCGATTTATACTTCAATAATTTTGTAAATCAAAAACCTAGTAAAAGACCACTTTCAAATTTAAAAACCTAGTAAGTACAATTCACAATTCAAAAACCTAGCAGGTACTGTATATAATAGGTTTTTGTACTTGGAACTGTTACTTACTAGTTTTTTGATTTTGTATCCGCCGAGTACGAATGTCACTTGCTAGGTTCACGTATGTTCATAACTCTGATTCTAGATAAGATAGAAATACGGGTGTTTTTTCCATAGACGTAGCTAAAAATTTTGGAAGTATTGATTATAAAAAACGTGTTTTACAAAAAATGTCCCTTGCTAGGTTTTGGTTTTGGACAGCCGACCGTGTCGTCTCTAATTTGCAACAATTTTTCTAAAGGAGGACTAAATTATAGGCCTCATGGTATGTGTAATACTACACCACTAGTCGTCACTGGCCGCTAGTACTAACTTGTTGTAGAGGTTACTACGTATATTGCTCGGGGCATATAACTTGGACAAATGTGCTCAAAATGTGCTCTATACGCGCAGTACTCGTTCCTTGGTTGTCTTTTGAGGATAGCACGGGGTGCTACTGCGGTGGACGAGCTCAAATTCACCAAGCATAGATTATTACAAAACAATACGTTGGCCCCAGGTTTGTCTCGCGGTTTAGGTCCACGATACGTGTTCCGAGGTATACCGTGCCCTATATCTACCGGTTTAGTTAGAATTAGCGCGGGAACTAACCACCTGTACTGTCTATGGTAGTTGAATTTTAAAATTATAAACGTTCCATAAAACGTTCCGGTTTCAAATTTTAGAATTTTTATTTTTAATTCTTATGCGTTCTTTTCTTTTAAAATAAAAAACTAAAGTAGTTTATAATAAATAGGATCTATAAGTTCAAAGAAAGTTGTATGCCCATTCACACTGTATAATAATATATTATCTACAATTTTTTTAATGAGCATTGGCTGACTGCTAAAAAAATTACTTCATTAATTACGTTGCAGTCTATTCATCGAAAAAAAAAATCTAAAGTTTAACTTTACAACAATTTATCCAATATTTTCAAATTATTAAAAACAATAAAAATGTAATAATCATACCTACCAACACGAAATCACAGAACACTACCACTTGCACTCGAAACGTTATCACTTGTCACATTACACTGACACACGGTCGCGGCGAAGTCCCGAGGGCGACTGAACAACTAACCAAAGAGTATTGTAGGTACCAAACGGGACGGACAAACAGGAGACTCGTGATTCAGAATGAATCGTGTACTGGTAGTAACAACAGTGTTAAGAAACTAAAGCAAGATACGAGTACTTCAATAGTAGGTACTAAATGTCTACATTTTTTATTTCAATTTAAAATTATATTGTGAAAGTTTCAAAACGTCAAAGTGAGTATAAAAACAGCTGTGTGATAAAAAAATAATTCAAGATTCACGGAATATAGCTGTGTAATTAATATTCATACCTACGCCGAAAGTATATGCGTATTGAAATACATAATTATTATTAAACTGCGTATTACTGCGAAAATATAAATGTATGTTCATTATTTAAGCTGTAAAACCCAAAACCGCGGGCCGCAGATATTTAAAAGGAATTTATGTTGTACTAAAAGGTTTATATTTTGTTATGCTTTGTTTCTACATAGGTACGTTTATTTTTACACATTTACGTAATATTTCGTGTACATTTTTATACAACACTTGGCTTACAATTTGATACGTTGGAAAGAAGAGTGAGATCCGACTAAGATCGGCTTGCTTTCGTTCTCAGCTAGTATCAGACAGTAAAGTGTAATTAAAACTGTTTGTATTTTAACTGCTCTGAAAAGATAATCAAGCTGTTGACATGATGTGCTTAGTGATGAGAATTCAGAAATGAGAATGCTTTAAAAATCGAACCAAGTCGTTTTTAACCGAATTCTCACTCACCTTTTCGATATGTCAAACAAAAAATGCGTCACTAGTACTTCTATCTACGCCTGTACAAGTAGGAATCAGCCTGCCTTTAATTTAACCATCTGTCAAAACTGCTCACAACAGATTTATCTTGCGTAAGGTCATACACAATGAGCACAAAGTGTAAACATTCATCTTGTTTTATTATGTACAATTACACAGAAATGAACATTTGGAAAACAATTCACTACTTTATATAATCTTTCGTTTAGTGTCATATTACGGATCAAGGTTATCAGATCTCACTTACAAGGAAAGTTATTTTTGTTCCAAGAATTTATTTATAAATAAATATTACTACGAGTATTACCTACTTACTTTAATCTTAGAGACATAACAAAATGCAGTATTTTTGTGTAATATTTGACGACCAGCCCAGCCCCTCTACACAAGTGTTCAATTCGTCGGCCGGCGTTTAGTAGACTAGAATGCCAAATGAATGAGATTTGACGTAGGTATATGACAGGCGTCAACGAATGTCAAAATACATTCGTCATTCTATTCCATGATACGCCGAGCAACGAATTGTCACTTGTCTAGGGGGGCTGTGAATTCGATTTTTAAGGATTACTAAAATGCAAAACTTTGTAATAAAATATCGTTGAAGAAAAAGTTACCAGTAGTTAGGGTTCCAGAAATAGAACTTGACCCTATTAACACCATGATTTTCCATCACGGTACCTATTTTGGTGGGGACCAGCGGCCTTACCATAAACCTCAAAATAGGTCAATAATTGAACTGCTGTCATTCTACCAACTGCAAACGTCACTTTGTAATGTCATATAAATATACAAGGATTACAAGAGGATTACAAAGTGACATTTGCAGTTGGTAGAATGACAGCAGTTCAATTATTGACCTGTTTTAAGAGTTCATGGTATGGGCCCAGGTACCCCATAGAAAAGATTGAGCACATTTTAGGGCCAAGATATAGGTATGTCCTGAGCATTACTCGCGTAAAGGAGGCATTGCAACGCATACTGGTGCTAGCGGGGGCGTATATATCTCTTACCGTGTCACTCAATACTTCAACCTGTCCGACTAAATCCCATTTCCACCCATAAATTCTCGTTGACACGCCACGCGATTGTATCTTTTGTCATTCCTTTTAGGAAATATATACTGGTATTGCTTTATGTATTCTCATACATATGCCCATTCACACTGTCTACTTATTTCCATGTCTGTGTCCTACCAATATTATAATTGTGGAAGTTTGTTAAGATAGAGCGTTTCACGTGGGTGGAACTGCTGGCTAGCGTGAAAGTATAATTAGTAAGAAACTAGGGTGAAATCCCGGAGACCATTCTGCCATTACCATTAAGATACTAATGATCCTAAGCGGATGAATTTTGACTGATGCTTTTTCATGCTCCTCTTAAAGATCCTGGGGTTGTAAGAAGAAGGATACGTGTGCGGATAGAGTATTCCCTTTTCAAAATAGTAATACAAAATTTATCGTTACATAGCGGCAATCTATAATAGAAAACACCCTCGGTTTATCTGCCTCGATGATAGAAACACTCAAAGATAAACATTGCAGAATTGCAAAAAATAAATACCTACATGCCAAATTGAACGTCCTCATCGAGGAACATTGCAGTATTCCGCTGAACAAAGTAGAATAACTCTGTAGGTATCTCTAGAGATATTTATAGCAACAGTTGAAAAAAATACACGAAATATCCCGAAAATATTTACCCAAATTAAAATAAAACTGACATTTATTTTCGATATAATATCAGCCGAATCACATTCCGACATTAATGAAACGTTATATTAATACAAAATTACAACTGAAACGTTATACTTCTTGATAGCGATGGAGATTTATTTCAATATAAATACTGAATAATAGGTGACCCTTGTCATGAGCGAACATGACGAGCCGAAATTCGGAAGTAATACGAATTTCGTACCTTTATATTATACCGAATATCCGATCCGAATTCTGTAGTTTTGTGAGAGAGGCGATTAGGGTTCGACATATTGTGGAATGTGAAGATTTGGCAATTGACACGTCCTGTGTGTTCGACATTACGTCATAGTTTCAAACTACAAAGTTAATGACGTCATAGGAATGTGTAAGTCACGGATGTGATAAAATTAGGGGGAAAGAATGCTTTGTGCGTTGGTGACATCACTTAGGTGAAGTGTAGAGTTTAAAATCTCTTTAATAAACTCCTTTTTTTTTTACATACATTTAAACAAACAAGTGATAGGGCTGTTCTCCATCCGACAGTAAACATACAGCCCATGAATAAGTGTCCGCTTGACGGCAATAGGCTCGCCCCCTATTACGTGGGACCGAAAATTATATTTGGCGAAATGTGGGTGATAAGATAATACACCTCTGACTACCCCTTTGGGGATTTACATACGAGTATATTATGTATTTTTTACACACCAGAACTATTTTTCCTGGATGAATGATATCGCACACCATCAGTGTTTACTTTTCATTCAAATCACACAATTGAACAGATGCGACTTTCGGCCGTTCCCAATAACCTATCTATCGCCAGTTTTGACATCACAAAGGATAAAAACGTCATCAATAAATTCATAGTAGCAAAATAACAATAGGATTTGACAAAGAAACTATCTCTACCTTTACCTTTATCTGTAGATATGTTATTGGGAACGGCCGATAACATTTGCTATCTCTAGTATTGAGATTATTTCCCTAGGGTGCAAAAATTCCACCCTGTATTATAAAAAGTGAACTTTTAATCACTCAAGTGCAACACGTTCAAAACTGATAAAACTAGGTTCTCTCCAAATACACTGAAAAAACATCCAATCAAGTATGGTAAATAACTTCAATCGATAGGACGTATTCATGTAGCAAGAGACACAGCGAGCTCCTGAAACATGAACTTATAAATTCGGGTTGCAGCATTTATTTACCATATTTGATTGAATGTTAGTTTTTCTAGTAATTCTACTCAGCCGCGTGGTTCCCGGCAGAGTAGAATTTGGGCCACCCCATCTCCTCCCATGCGGTGTCATAAAAGGCGACTAAGGTGTTTAACATCAGACAAATATACAGTCCAGACTCGGCCTATACATGGCTCGAGTCAACAACATTGCCCAGAAAATGGCAATAGGCTCACCCCCTATTACGTGGGACCTATTACAATGATTGGTGAAATGTGGGTGTTAATTCACCTCTGCCTAACCCTCCGGCGATAAAGGCGTGATTTTATAATGTATGTATGTTAGTTTTTTTTGGTATTCTTGAGTTTATAAATCGCCCTTTATTGAGCAGATTCAAGTCAAATCACCAGCATGGTTGTTATGATTGAACATACAGTAAGAAGAAATTTAATAGTTCACATCTATTTAGGCACTACGAGTGTAACGTCCCTGGTGTTGCGTACGTCCATAGGCCACGCGGTAACCATTTTTCATCAGGTGGGCCGTGTGCTTGCCTAAGTGGTATATTTTTTTTTGTAAAGGACACGCCAATTTGTCTTCACCTCGCCTGATGTTAACCTGAAGGCAAAGTCTCGCAAAAGAGTCATTGATAGACACGTTTCATGTTGCATTGGTGGCACCCAGCTTGATATAATATGAGGGCTTCATCAGATGCCTTTTCACGCCCCGCTTAAAGGACCTGTGACTGTAAGAAGAGGGAAATACATAAGGCGGAAAATTTTTGACAAATTGGGGCCTCTAATCTTCGTGTCTTATAAGAGCACTAAATCATCGTTCCTGGTTGCCATACGAACATCTGTGGTAGCCGTTACAGCAGTTGGAGCCCTAAGAAGTAAAGGAGAGTATTCTTCTGAATCAAACAAAATAATCTTGTGGAAGAGGCCATATTCCTGGTGTCGCGTCTCGTCGGCATCATTTCGGGAACATCGTAAAACTGACGGTAAAGAGCGAACGGCTACATGACGAGCCATTCCCACGGGTATTTTTAATTAAGCCCATTACATGTAGGCATTCGTAATTAATTGTAAAAGTAAATGGTCGAAGAAATGGTGGGTAAACCTTATTTAGTAAACTTGTGAGAGTGTGTGTAGGTAAATATAATTTAATTTATTAAATCATCAAATTGAAAGTAAGTTCAATAGGTAACATATTTTTATGCATAATCTGTATGCTTAATCTATACTTCCATACTCTATACTAATATTATAAATGCGAAAGTAACTCTGTCTGTCTGTCTGTCTGTTACGCTTTCACGCTTAAACCACTGAACCGATTTTGATAAAATTTGGTATAGGGGTAGATTAGACCTTGAGAAAGGACATAGGTATTGTTTGGTATAACCGACATCCCCGCAGGCGGAGCCGCGGGCAATAGATAGTTTTAGATAAACAAGAAGGGGTTTTTAAGATGAAGGCTTGGTCATCAGTCTTAAGGAAAATAAATTATGATGTGGTCAAGTAGTAAGTATGTCTCATTTTAGTAACAAACAACACTGATTGTTAATAAAATGAGACATACTTAAGTAAATATATTTAACCGCAAAAGGAGAAATCGTAAACAAATGATAACACACTTAACATTTCTACCCTATATCTATTTATATACACACATATACTCACGCCTGTAAACTCCCAAAGAGGTAGGGAGAGGTGTATTAACAGTATTAACACCCACATTTTGCCAACTGTAATTTTCGTTCCCATGTAATAGGGGACGAGCCTATTGCAGTCAAGCGGGCACTTAGTCAGGGGATGTATGCTTAATGTTTCTATTTCTAACCTATATAATTATTATCTGTTTCTACCCTGTATATCCATTTATACCCTGTATATCCATTTCTACCCTGTATATACGTTTCTAACCTATATTTCCATTTCTACCCTGTATACCCATTTCTACCCTGTATATTCATTTCTATCCTGTATATTCATTTTCACCCTGAATATCCATTTCTACCCTCTAAATCAATTCCTACCGTAAAGTATGTAAAAGACCGTATTTCTGCTTCACATGTTCAATACCTACTCCTTCAAGTAGGCAGCAAGTTAACAAACCTAACACCACGACGACGACGAAACCATAAAATAAACTTCAGAATATCTGAATATTTACACTGGATCGGTGGCGGTTAATGGACTGAGAGTAAAGGCAGATAACGGTGTTGTATTCCTGAATAAGAGTTGAGTAAAGTAATGACCTGTCTTTTATTTGGATGAATCCTTGAGCGCTAGTTTAAATTTCATTAAAAAAATACGAGACTTCATTGCAATGACTATGTATGCTACTACAGTGTCTGTAGATACTAAAAAAATTATGATATCGTGAAAGACTTTAATGGATAGATAGATATTTTATTGTAGTTACACCAATAGATTTACAGTTGGAAAAGTGGGAAGATGGATACAGTTAATTTACAATGGGCAGCAGATGACACTCAACAATTTATGTGTTATGCTTATGACTATACAGATCTAAGGACCATATTCTAGAACGATACTCAGTTCTGAATCTAGATTTATAACTAAATCTGAAGACATAATAATGTATTCTAGATGACAGTTCTAATGTCATTGTGAAAGTCGATTCAAAATTGACCGTTGTTGACCATTCCAAATTCGAAATTTCAAATTTATCCCCGCCTCACTCGGCAACAGTGATACAATCGTTCTAATCTTTTTAAGACTTTATAGTCGCTTGAGTAGGTATACAGAAGTCATTGATCAAAATCTAAAACCTCTATGTGTACCAATCAGAAGCTGTACGGAACAAGAATCTTTGGCCACTTATCTGAGATTAATCCACCTCAATTGAGCTGTCACCTGTCATAGCACGAAAATGATTATTATAGACGCATTTTATTAAATTCATCCGTAATTTAGGGAAGTGAGCGATTAAAGTATGTTTATAACATTTATTTGAAGTTTGACTTGAGAAGATAGATAAGATATAAGATAGATAACTTACAAACGAATAATGGTGTGTACACACAGTCAATTATACAAGTATACACCTTTAAATTTCACAAGTAAAGGTGTATATTGTCTCCTTGGCCGTATGTATGCCGTATGTATGCCATAACTATAATAGAAAAAGGAGATACGGTTGAACTTTTACATGTTTTTTTTTATAGAATATTACCAAGTGAAATTACTAATTACGGTGAAGGACATAACTTTATATTATGAAAAAGTGTAACCGTATCTTCTTTGTCGACTGTACACGTAGATCCCGACTAAGGTCTTCGGGGCTCAAGACATCTGTATAAGTCGATATAGGTACCTGCTGATTTTTTTTTTAAATGAACGAGCAACGTTAACACAATCCCGTCCCTCTATGAAAATACAAACGTTCCAATTTTAAATTTCCCTCCACAGTTTATACGCGCGATATTGAAATATCGTTGTCATTGAAAAATGGCACATTTCCATGCGATGGTTTTTTTACGAATCGTTTTAATAACTACAAAGGTTTTAAAAACTACAAAGCCGGATTTACCGGAAAAGGTAAAAGTGGATAAAATGAGTGATTGAAGAAAGAAATGGACCTATCATATCTATAATCTATCCATGCAGCATCTAGTCAATATAGTTACATTACATAATATACTAGCTTTTTCCCGCGGCTCCGCTCGCGTGGATGTCAGTTATTGCGACCAAACAATAAAGAATTAAGAACTAGTATATGTTAGGTTAACGATGTAGGAAGTGAGTAATTTATTGTCTCTTTTAGTTTTAGTTTTTATTAGATTGTGGATAAACATATTTAGAACTAGCTTTAGCCCGCGGCTCCGCCCGCGTGGATGTCGGTTATCGCGACCAAACATAGCCTATGTCCTTTCTCAAGGTCTAATCTACCTCTATACCAATTTTCATCAAAATCGGTTCAGCGGTTTAGACGTGAAAGCGTAACAGACAGACAGACAGACAGAGTTACTTTCGCATTTATAATATTAGTATGGAGTATGGATATGGATAATATGCTCACACCTATTTTCCTCCGAGGTAGGCAGAGACAACAGCCCACCATCTGCTTCTAATATCTCTATCCTTACATACTTCACTTCACGAGCTTTCTCTACAGTCATTATCTTTCATACAAGCCCGCCGGTTTCAAATATCCATACTAATATTATAAATGCGAAAGTAACTCTGTCTGTCTGTCTGTCTGTCTGTTACGCTTTCACGCCTAAAACACTGAACCGATTTTGATGAAATTTGGTATAGGGGTAGCTTAGACCTTGAGAAAGGACATAGGTTATGTTTCGTCGCGATAACCGACTACCACGCGGGCGGAGCCGCGGGCAAAAGCTAGTCAGCTATATAGTAAATTGTAGCAGGAATGTAATAAAATAGAAATAATTCAAACCGGTGCAGCCGTTTTCAAGTTTGGAGCTTAATAACTAGCGATTCATCTTCTCTACGTAGACTGATATTCACACGTATCATGACAATTGTGCCTTTTTTATTTTAAGTACAGCACTTTAGAAACCCTTCTCGCGCCACAATAATTGCAAACGATTAGTCTCGCAAATAGCGTTACGAGCGGTCAATAAGACTGATGAAAGTAAAAACAACACTATACTTAAATAATGCTTGGTACATACCAACCAAACAACCGCGAATTAACGCAAACGAGTGGGATTTATCGATAATAATATTTCCTTACAACATAACACCTCGTCTACTGCAAAATTACAATATACGTTTTATACAAAACTTGTAAAATATGAAAGTGCACTACAAGTCTTAAACTTAATTAAAGTTAAACTTTGTGATAAAAGAAACTCTTTATTCGATAAAGAGTTTCTTTCATGCTTAAGAAGTAGCGAGCGAAAAAACTTGCTAATGTGGGTTCCATTCTTAACTATAGCATTCTATTTTAGGGGACCCCTTAAGCAGGGAAGATGCTTTTACAGCCCATAAGAAAAGCATCAGAAGTACCTATATGCGGACTTCGAAAGATAGTAACTAAGATAGCTCTTGTATTGAAATTGTTTTCCACTATAAGATTTGTAAAATAAGAATGTTGTGTGAAAATAAATTTAATATAAAACAAGTTATTATAACTACAAGCATTAATTTAAACGTGTGATATACCTTGGTATGAATAAGATGGAATGATTTCGATACAACTCTTTGATGTTGCTGTCTATATGCCGTTCGTTCTGCACTGTTCGTTAGGTACCTACCATTTGCTTGGTATGTACCTGTCATAAATAAACCAAAATGTAGGTAATATTTACGTAATTTATTCTAGGTGGCCATTAAGTTCTTAATAGGATCAAACTACTCATTTTAATGTTCCCTTGCGGGTAAAATAACTTATCTGTCTGTAGCCAGTGGGTAAAATAAATAGAATTAGGTCGCTTCATTTGAACGAACTCCAATCTGTAGTATTTAGACATTTCAAAGATAAGAAATGGCAGACAGCTGGAAATGGAAGACATTCAACAATTTATTAATTTTGTTTATAAATTTGTAATTAAACAATGCTTCAGCAGATTTTGCAAAGGGAATTTATTTGTTCTGAAGCCATTTCGTACAGGTTTTTATAACTTAATTTTTGCCTTATTTAGGTTCAGCTCCCCTGAAAATTGGCAACTCGTGAGTATAGAATGTAATGATAGTCGTCCACGTATGTCATAAATGTCAAAACATACGTCAAATCCTATTCCACAATTACACGGGCCATCGAATTGCAAATTGTCTAGGGGGCAGGTCTAATATCATGGTTTAAATAGTTTCCTTAACGGATTACCTAGATTATTTTGACATCTTATAAACTACAATTTTACTCCATATCCATATCCATCCATACTTTCATATACATATCCATATTCATGCATATCCAAATCCATACTTCCATACTAATATTATAAATGCGAAAGTAACTCTGTCTGTCTGTTACGCTTTCACGCCTAAACCACTAGACCGATTTGGATGAAATTTGGTATAGGGGTAGATTAGACCTTGAGAAAGGACATAGGCTATGTTTGGTCGCGGTAACCGACATCCACGCGGGCGGTG
Organism: Eilema depressum; assembly: GCA_914767945.1. Lineage (NCBI taxonomy): Eukaryota > Metazoa > Arthropoda > Insecta > Lepidoptera > Erebidae > Eilema > Eilema depressum. Next base: position 4,019,519 of record OU612021.1, read on the forward strand.
CCGCGGGCAAAAGTTAGTCTTAAATAATTCTAGTGAGATCTGTTAATAAAAACCTAAGTCTAGTCGCGACAAAAAGTGTTGTCAGACGTCTCTCGTTCCTTCCCCAAATAATGACTCATCCCCCTTTTTCACATTTCCGTACAATCTGCCAAGTGATTTCATTTCTTGTTACGAATTCTAACTCCGTTTTAGATATCCCTACGGTAGGTAATTTATTGGTTTCGCCTTTTATACAATTATGTTTTCGACGAGACAGCTAAAAATAAGGCGGACAGATCGAAAACATCCACAAATAGAATACGGCGTTGATAGTAGGTATGTACTCGTATATTAAATTACTAATCTTCTTCTCTTCTAATATATAAAAATCAATGCCACTTTTCGTTGTTATTTTACAACTCAAGAACGGTTGAACCGATTTGGCTAATTTTAGTCTTGAAATATTCGTGGGTGTCCAGGGAAGGTTTAAAGGATGAGAAAATAGGTGCAGCGGGAACGGGAAAAATATGGCGGTACGAAGTTCGCCGGGACAGCTAGTATTAAATAAAAATTAATGCCGCGTGGGTTACCAGTGGAATAGAATAGGGGTCACACCATCTCAGACTTGCTGTGAGTGTCATAGAAGGTGGATAAGGGACAGGGCTGTACTCCAGCCGACAGTAAATATAAAGAAATTCGGTATAGGGGTAGTTTAGACCTTGAGAAAGGACATAGGTTATGTTTGGTCGCGATAACCGACATCCACGCGGGTGGAGCCGCGGGCAAAAGCTAGTGTATTTATATAATATTTGTCTAATACAACATCGCATGGGAAGAGATGGGGTGGTTCAAATTCTACTCTGCTGGGTTCCACGCGGCTCATGACAAAATGCCCGCTTATCGGCAATAGGCTCAAATATTACGGATGACCAAAACCATAGTTATTATAGGATAATTATGTTACTGCCTAATAATGTATGTAGGTATATAAATAGAAATATACCCAAGCCTGAATAGCCTCTGGAGGGGTATTATGCTGACATTTCATGTAATAGGAGGCGAGCCTTTTAACGTTAACCCTTTGGGACACTTTGGGATTAAAAGATAACAGAATAAGGATATTGAAAAAAGGGCAGGTCAAAAGCAATTGACACCTTGTATGAAACTTTTAATGATGGTAGAGGAAGCTCGTGGAGTATGTGAGGATACAAACAAGTGGCGAGATCATAATATTTTCCATACTATCTATACTGATATTACAAATGTGAAAGTAACTCTGTCTGTCTGTCTGTCTGTCGCTTTCACGCCTAAACCACTGAACAGATTTTGATGAAATTTGGTATAGGGGTAGATTAGACCATGAGAAAGGACCAACATCCAAACGGGCGGAGCCGCGAGCAACATCTAGTGCATATATATATATGTGTGTAAAATTAGGCAGATGGTGATTCCGTCATCATTCATAGCGATTTTCCAGCCGCAATACATTTTTAGGTGGCAGGAAAACAATGTGACGGAAAACAAAAATGAAACAGTAAATACCTAAATTCATAAAAGCAAAAATAGGACTATTTATTTATTTATTTATTTAGGTTTATCCACAGCAAATGTATTACAAAATTGATAATAATACATGTTTAGAGAGTAATGTGGCTGATACATTTGCCAATTACGGATAACCAGCATGCGTAATATTATATAACATTGCAGAAAAAACCTACATTATACAGAGAATAAACTAGATATAACAATATTTCTTAGAGACTGAGTTTAGCAGACATAAGTAAAATGAATTAAAAGGAATGAATTACATGCCTACCTCTATTTATTTGTAATAGTGAGTAGGTATACTACCTACTTTAATTTGGTGGTGACTGTATTGCCATTATTGGAGGCTCGAAAGGTTCTGAATATTTTATTTTTAAAACTATCCTTGGAATCATGGTATATGTCGATGTCAGGTGTGGACTTGGATATTGTATTATATTCCTTGCACAGCCGGTGCAGAGGAGAATTAGGTGGAGAGGACTACAATGAATTAAAACAGTTAGTCCAAAGTAATTCAAGAACTCCGCATAATAAGGATACCAAAAGATAAATATACCAACAAAATATCTGGCGGGCTACTACCATCTCTAGCAGTGTAATTTTTTTGATCTTATTTTGTGACTTTCATATCGGGTTGTCAGCGTCCGTCTGAATACTCAGGATACTAGTGGTTTATGGTCTCATCATCATCATCATCTGCATAATAGACGTATTCTCCTGACTGCATCCGTGGCCAAGATGACCTCGAAGCCCAGGGTCCGCCTTCCGGCTCTTCCTTTTCCACTTCGCACGATCTTGGGCGTCCATGGTAGTGAGACCATTAGCACGCATATCACCCTCCACGACGTCAAGCCAGGACTTCTTTGGCCTACCCCTTTTACCTGGACCCGGCGGGGGTACCATTGCCAGGCATTTGTTCCCCACGTAGCCTGGCGGTTGCCGCAAGACGTGTTTTATGGTCTAACTGGGTGAATCTATAACTGGAATTATATTTTTATATGTTTAATTTGTTAGATTTCACAGTTATCTTACAAGATACAGTACACAAATATCGATGGACGACAACAGTGCAAGTCCGATTCACACTATGAGAGTGATCTAAGATTGCAATAATTTAGTACTCTTAAAAGAGTAGTAAGGCCCCAGTTCCCCTTGACAACAGATGGAGTAACTGCCGGTTTACAACAGCTTCTGTTTTTTCCTCAAAACCTTAATTTAATTGTAGGAAGTAATTGCTGGATCGCTGCGGCTCTCTGTGTAACTTATAGTCGTGACCTAGTTTTAGTTTGCCGTCCATTTCAGTCTGCAATTTAATATTTATAGTTTATGAGAATAAATAGTGACACGGGACTTTTTAATAGATATATTTTGATATCAACTTTACTTGTAACTGACGATTAATAATGTTTAAATAATAATGTTAGACAGCCTCTGTGTGAACGCGGCGACTAAGTAAGAGGCGCGGGTTCGATCCCGGCCCTGGGTCGACCGGAGTAAGAGAGATATAACTATATCCAGCAATTTCACCTTCGGCAACCTACAACCCATAGACGGCATGCGTTTTAGTCGGTTTGAACTCGACATAACCAACACCGCCGCTTAACGCACCTTTTTAAACTCAATTTAAGTTAACTTTTCAGTCTAACTAAGAAACAGTTTAAAAATATATTCGAATACATTATTTTTCATTACTTTCTTCATTTTCCGAAAGCCCCCAGTACTAAGAACTTGTTTGTTGACTCAACACTCGGTTTGCCAAGTAATCTCTGAGATGGGATGCGTTTTAAGGAAAGATGTTTCTTTTCCTTTTTTGTCAACATTGTGACTTGGAGTGGGGTATTAGTAAACTGGTTTATTTAGAAGAAAACGTGTCGATGTCTCGTCAATATCTTTTTGAGGAAAATCTTGGAGTATTTGTTGTATTATGACAGCTTGTTGTTATGGTATTGGTCTTGAGTGTTTTTCTCTTTCGAATATATTGTAGTAGATACTAGCTCTGCTTGCGGTTCCTCTCGTATTTTGGTTCGTTCTATATCTAATGGTATGATTAGTAAGGAGACCGCATACAACTGCAGATGCACGCAGCAGGTAAGTGTGATTCATTGCGGCTTCTCAATGGTCCTCTTTATCCGTATCATAGAGACCAGAGAGATCATTATTTTACAAATAATGGGAACTCTGTTTCTGCTGCATGCGTCTGTAGATGTCGTGCGGTCAGCTTTAGAATCATACTTTAAGTATTAATTTTTTTGTGCAAATTCATAAAAAATGGTAAATATTTTTTTAAATATCATTAATTTTTCAATATTAATTTTGCTCCCCTCTATGTGAGATGTATTAAAATTCACTTTTTACTATGTATGTATATTTATTGATCCGTAATAAACCCCCGACTACAATGATCTTGTTGTAGTCAATCAAAAATCGATCATTATAAGCATCTATGTGTACTGACAGATGGAAAACAGTCACGGCAAAAGTATAGTGTTCTGAATTTACCGGAACTATGTAGTACATACAGTACAGTATGTTAACACACGTTGTGAAGGGGTGTGAAACTGAACACGTTTGCAGTTGAGCATGACGTGTCATATCCACCGATCGCTGATACGCATCGCTTTGATCTCCCGATTACCGCTCTTCATTGATTGGATGCAGATTCAAGATAGCTATGTTTAATGTGTCATAGTTATTTTATGTTCAATGAGTTTTTACAGGAAATATGAACTTAAATATGACACTTCATATAAATTAAACACACTTAGACACTATAAAACTAGTTGGCACCCACCACAAAACTTTACTATGATACCAGTTGGCAACCACACCAGAACTTAGCTATGACACCAGCTGGCAACCATCACCAAAACTTAACTATGACACCAGTTGGTATCCACCACCATACCAGTTGGGAATCTCAAATTTTAAAAGCGATAAGGCCACCTAATTGTACCTACTACTTCCGTATTCATAGATTTTAATTATGTATTTTAATGGTATGTATAATCCCTACTAGTCCCTACTATTCCCTACTATAATATTATAAATGTGAATGTAACTCTGTCTGTCTGTCTGTCTCGCTTTTACGCCCAAACCACTGAACCGATTTTGATGAAATTTGGTATAAGGGTAGATTAGACCTCGAGAAAGGACATAGGCTATGTTTGGTCGCGATAACCGACATCCACGCGGGCGGAGCCGCGGGCAAAAGCTAGTAAATAAATAAATGTCTTACATAGCCAAATCAATCAATTGACAAATAATAAATAGAATAATTCATACCGACATGCGACATGGTGATTAACGTCAAAGTGTCAAACAAAGATTTATTTGCGCTGTTCGCAAGTTATAACAATTAATTGTCAAAATAATTGATGTATCGAATCGTGTTGTTGATCGAATAAATATCACACGTTTTAATGTAGATTTAAAATGGAATATGGATGATTTATTTCCAAATTTGACTATTTTGGCAGTTAAATTTAGATGAGTCAATTCAAAAATGCGTCATTTAGTTATTATACGTCCACATAATGAAAACCGAGACCAAATCGAGCTAAACCTACTACAATTTTACAATTAATTTCATTCAGTAATTTAATTCAGTTAGGCTCAACGACTTTTCATTGATCAAATCCAGCTTAAGTTTTCAAGATATATTAACCTTAAAGCGTGAGTGCTTACATTTTAAAAAGCAAAAAGAATTAAAAGGGCTTGTACTCAACCATTGAATGGTGCACGTCTTCCAATTAAATGACATTACACAAAATCAGCCTTACAATAAATTAATTTTAATTTCACTCTTTACTAAACTATTAAAATTCTATAATTAAAATAAAACCAAGACATAAATATCGAAACTCTGAACATAAATTCAACATAATTTGTCACTGTCAATTGCATGCTCACTATAAAGACTTTGTACCGGTTGAGATGAAATTGGCAATTTAAAAATCAGAACCCGATTTTAGTGCTAAGTCCCTTCTTAAGTTCGGTTGACATGACAACGACTCACCGCCGACGTAAAAATCAGGGTGTGGACGTGAATATCAGCAGCGATTTATTGTCGCTACGTCATAAATCGGTGTTAATATTTATGTCCACACGTTGCTTTTGACATCGCTAGCGAGTCGCTGTCGATTTAAGTCGCTACCGTGCGTAGCAAGTTTTAGGCCCGTATCTAGAATGCCACTCAGCTGAATCTCGATTTACCTGAGGCAAGATTGTATGCACAGATTCCACAGATTTGACAGGCTGTCAGACAGATTGTCTATAGTTCTATACAATCTGTCCTCAGTTAAATCAAGTTTGAGTTGAGCGTCATTCTAGAATACGGGCCAAAGTCCATTAAAAAGTTATATTTTATTTGGGGTTGCAAAAGTCAACGCCATTTAATTTTTTTCGGATGTCAAGAGGGGTTTATTATTGTAAAGTTAAATCCAAGTTACTGAGGGCGCAACCCTTCGCCTGCGGCTGCTATTATTTAATCTTCTTCCTCTTAGCGTTAATTCCCAGTCGCATCCGAAGCTTTCAGCTCGGAGTCTGGGGTCCGCTTTTTGTCAGTCTTAACTACGGATTTGGCTAGACCTCGATATTTTCTGTGAAGCGATTGCCATCTGACCTCCACATCCCAATGGTAACATCAGGCGATATCGAAGCTTTGCAGCTAGACTGTTGTTTTTGGATTTTTGAGGGCTCCAACTACCCGTAACGACTGCCATTGATGTTCTTATGGCAACCGGGACCGACGGCTTAACGTTCTCTCCGAGGCACGACCAGACCAATGCAAATACCCATATTTCATGAACACAAATATTTGCACTGAGCGGGGATCGAACCCACGCCTCCTGCGTAGCGGCCGCGTTCACTACCGCTACGCCACGGAGGCTGCTATTATTTAATATTGTAGAATATTCATTTAAAAAAATATACCTTACACCCACTCTTTAGCAGGTTTACACCTTGGTGTAAATTTATCGATTAATCGGGACAATTAGCAGGTAGCCAGCTAATTGTGCCAACTAATCGGGATCAAAATAGAAACGTGATTAGTAAAGGGTAAAACCGAACGCTGTCTTACTCAGGCTACTCATCAATTTGCTTAAGGAATCAGGTGCATTTGATGATGTAGCTAGAGTACTACGTGAATATCGTTTTTGTGTAATGGCAAATGGGCAATGAAATAAAAATGGCTAATTGTACAATATTTGTAAAATACTTGTGATATGTACAAAGAAGTCTGGAAGAAATCGCTTCTAGCGATAAGGCCGTTGTCCATGCTATCTACTTGTATTACTGTAAATCTATTGGTGGACAATAAATAATTATCTATCTATCTATCTATCTATCTATTCCTTATTGATGATCTACTACCTACCTACTACTATTATATAAAATATCACTATTTACTTACTACGTATTTTAAATTGAACATCATCATCATAGGGTTAGTCCCAATTGTATCCAATATGGAGTTCCAATTGTATCCCGAAGGGCATCTGAAGGTTCTTACAGGGTAGGTAGCACGAGTCTGATGCTCTTAGTGCTACCCACGTCTATAGGCCACGGTAACCATCAGGTGGGCCGTGTTTGTCTGCCACTGAAGTGATAAATAAAAGCTTTTACTCTTTCTCTTATTCGGGTAAGTCTTGGCTTTTGCGAGAACGTCTACCGGATTAGACCATCCAGACTACATACTAATATTATAAATGCGAAAGTAACTCTGTCTGACGCTTTCACGCCTAAACCACTGAACCGATTTTAATGAAATTAGGTATAGGGGTTAATTAAACCTTGAGAAAGGACATAGGCTATGTTTGGTCGCGATAACGATATCCACGCGAGCGTAGCCGCGGGTAAAAGCTAGTATATTATAAAGATACCGCCTTGCTAACAAAATGCATCGCAAAAAAACTGCATGAAAAGGAAAGCCTGCACTAGAGCCTCATATACTTGATACTTATTGAGTAACAAGTATCTAAACAGCTTCACAAACTTTCACATCCATATCCATATCCATACTAATATTATATCCATATCCATACTAATATTATAAATGCGAAAGTAACTCTGTCTGTCTGTCTGTCGTCTGTCTGTCTGTCTGTCTGTCTGTCTGTCTGTCTGTTACGCTTTCACGCCTAAACCACTGAACCGGTTATGATGAAATTTGGTATAGGGGTAGTTTAGACCTTGAGAAAGGACATAGGCTATGTTTGGTCGCGATAACCGACATCCACACGGGCGGAACCACGGGCTAGCCCACCCACCAGCACCAAAAGCTAGTTTCTAATATTAGTAAGATACCTCATTATTCCAACCATCTGAACCATTGCTGTTTTACTCCTACACAGTTAATGTCTCGTTTAATTGAAATTTAATACTCTCCGTGTTCTTTTCACTATAGATTACAATTAATTACTCAAGTTGACGCATCTCTCTGACGTAATTACCCTTAAAACCTTTGGACTAAAATTTACTGCGGAATATATTTTCTAATATTATAAAGAGTGAGAGCGAATTTTGTGTTTGTTTACATGTCTGCAGTAATCTTCGTTACCGCTACACTTTTGAAAAAAATCTTTGTGAGGATTTTGGTGGGACACCAAAATTACCCTTGGACAAAGTAAGTTAAGGACTTTCACTTACTTTGTCCAAGGGTATTTGGACTGCCTGGCAATGGCACCCCCGCCGGGTCCAGGTAGAAGGGGTAGGCCCAAGGAGTCCTGATTTGACGTGATGGAGGGTGACATGGTGCAAATGGTCTCCTTACCGTGGACGCCCAAGATTGTGCGAAGTGGAGGAGGAAGAGTTGGAAGGCGGACTCTGAGTTCTGAGTTCACCTTAGCTTCCGATGCAATTAGGAAAATACGTCTCCATGAAGAAAATTCAAAAATTCCCCTTGACATCATCATCATCGATGATGTCCAGGGGAATTTTTGACGCCCTACGAAAATCCTACTAAAACCGGTCTAGATGAGTTTAGATGCGATGGATTTCACAGACTAGCCTGAAACAACAACAAAAACAGACGGTCTATATAAGATCACGTTCCCAAAAAAATCGGAATATAAAGACAATGCATGAAAAGGTTGATAGATATTAGGGAGAATCGTATAAAGTATCGCTCTATTGTATCTGCCACGCCTATAAACTAAACGATTTTCTATATTTAGCACAATATGTTTATTCCAATATCGATGAGGTTCGCTGACGCTGTAAGCGTGTTGTATTTCCAGCGGTGAGTAGGGTAGACAGAGGTCACTGGACAGTTTTTGTGCTGTCAGTGGGAAGACCATGCCTTGTCCTGCTTTGCCTTCTGCACTGACAGCACAGTAACTCTCTGTACTTAGGTTGGCAGTATGAGTGTGACTCCACTAATGATGCACACATCCATAGGCCCGGTAACTGAGTCGTGTGCCTATCTGCCACCTAAGTGGAATAAACAAACTGCAAGGAAAAAAGCGTGAGTGCCTTCATATTGAAGTGTTTTATTTCAAAAGAATATTCGTTTAACATATTTGTATAATAGGATCTTTAGGATGGTTTAGAATTTAAATAGTAATTGTATATTAATCAAAAAACCTCACGAAATGTTTCCTAACCTATGATCGAACCAACTTTTCAAACAACATAAGTAAATTTTGTTGAAAACACTTCAAAGAAACATTATTCGTTCACCATTGAACAGGGAAACAGAGAAAAAGTTCTCACTTTCAACGTTTCGACACTTTGGGAGTTTCCACTTGCTCCTTTATGACTATCGGCCGGCAAGAAATCAATTTACAAGTTTATATGTACGTATATTTGTAACAATATTGTGCCTAAGACTGTATAGGGTTTCACTATTAATAGAGCGTATGATTATTATTGTCGATTTACTTGAATATCACTTATTGAAATGAAACTATTTTTAATGACTTCTATCATGATTTCTTCGGTATTATTTATTATTATATATTTTACTAGCTGACCCGGCGAACTTCGTACCGCCATATTTTCTGATCCCGTTCCCGCTGCATATCTCTAAATTTATCAGTGTTTCTCTACAATATTATGCATGTATTATACATATAAACCTACCTCTTCAATCACTCTATCTATTTAAAAAAACCGCTTCAAAATCCGTTGCGTAGTTTTGAAGATTTAAGCATACATAGTGACGGACAGACAACGACAGCGACTTTGTTTTATATTAAGTAGTGATTATTTATATCGCAGTCCACTGCTAGACATGCCTCGCCTAATGTTGAGAGTCTTTAGCCTGCTGTTTCCACGCTGGGCAGACGGGTTAATACAGGGTTTTATTTCAAGTTTTCCTTCTCTCTCAGTGATATCGTCGGCGTATTTTTTCGTCAGTCGCCTCTTACGACACCCTTCGGATGAGACGGGGTAGTGCTTTCTCCGTCACCACACGTATAATTTTTTTGAATTTATTGTTCTCACAAATTTTTTTTTGTCAACCTAATGTTAACCTTAATTTTTATTTGAATCACTGAAACAGTAATAAAAGTAGCAAAAGGGACTGTCGAAACAATTATTCAAGATTGAAATCGTCTATATCACGCTATACTATCGTAGTAATATCGTTAAAACATTGAGACAACGGAAAGTCAAGTTTTCAAAAGGGCGTCTTGAAAGTTGGAGAGTTCGCATTAACGCCCTTTTCACTGTCGCTCGTTGGACAGCAATTGATTGTAAGTTATTGAAGTTTAATTGTAAGATTAAAATGTTTCATATAATTGTTATGAGAGTTGAAAAAAGGTGTGCTAAAGTATCTACTGAGCTAATAAAAACACTGTATAGAAATTGCCGCGTGGTTTCCGGCATAGTAGAATTTGGGCCACCCCATCTCCTCCCATGCGGTGTCGTACAATGTGACTAAGAGATAGGGCTGGTCTCTCAGCCTCAGATGTAGGGCTCGAGTCATCAACAATATTGCCCGAAATACGGCAATAGGCTCACCCTCTATTACGTGGGACTTAATACAATGATTGGTGAAATGTGGGTGTTAATTCACCTCTGCCTAACCCCCCGTGGACAAAGGCGTGATTGTATGTATGTATGTATGTATTTTTGATTGCAGTTGGTTGAAATGAATCGAAAATGCAAGTCAAAAGTGTAGTGTCCCGACTATTCACGTGGGCGGAGTCGCAGGCATCAACTAGTAACAAATAAATTGAATGCATTATTGAATCATACGCTACACTAGAATAACAATAATCATTTATACAACAATCACGCACTTATAAGGTCTGATGGGGGTCGGAGGTTGGCATTCCGTTATTACATAAAGCATTTCGTTTTAGGGTTCCGTAGGTAGGTAGTACTTATAAAACGCAATAGTTGAAATTTTGACAGAGTGCGTATTACTATTATCACTTATCATCATCACTTTATCATGGTTTTCACCTTGGAGTCCGGAAGGTGATGATTTATGAGATTTACTTTGGATAATACGGCCCTTATGGCTGTGACTACCGATTGACCTTCTAACCCTAGTAAAGTCTAAGTCAGAGCCTTGTCCGTCAATCAGGTTGGCGTGGCCTCAATGGTCTTTGTGCAGCTCCATCAATGTTTGTAATCCTATCACCTACTACATTAAACGAGCTGAAACATTTCCCTATACAGGACATGTATCTAAAATGTCTTGTAAAATCACTTAACTAAACTAATACTTATATCCATTCAATAGCAAAAATCACTAACTAAAGTTAAAAGCACTATCAAAGCTAAACACACCGCACAAAATTAAACAGCCCAATATCAAACTGTCACAAACACGAACAGGTTATGGTCCCAAAAATCGATGTAATATCGAAGTATTAAGGTCTTGCCACACGAGCTTTATAAACGAGCTATCGACGCGCGTTTCGTGCGATTACCACGCTCAAAAAACGCAATGCAATCGACAAGGTGAAAGGTGACATTTGTACACAAATATATCCCGCTGAATTTCTTGCCGGTCTTCTCAGGTCGGGGCTGTGTTTCGAATCAGTGGTCCATTTATTAAACAAATCTTTATTATTGTTGAAGTTTTGTAATATCTGTTTTAATGGTCTAATACAGAATAATTTATTTTTTTACTTTGACTTTATTTATGTCTTTACAACCACCGCTACGCCTCCTTCGGCTATTTGAACAACTTTCCAATTAAGTACGTTTGTACATATACGCATAAAATCATCAAAAGCGTATAGACAACGCACAGCGAACAAGCTGATAAAAAACGAGTAAAACAGCGCTTAAAAAAGTAGTGTGTAAAGGCTCTAATATCGATATATCGCATCGCAATATCGAAATATCGCTACATAATCGATATAAATTAATGGTCTGTCAGCCGCAGGCCGGACGGCTTAGCTTTACGTTGAGTTAAATGCAATAATTCATGCTTTGTGTTGTACACAACTTTAGGTCGTATATTGTTGTGTGATGTTACCATTGCGACCTATTGGGCACAGATACTATCCGTGTTAAGAGTGAATTAGGGAGTTTAAATGGCGATGAACCCACTGGTCCCCTGAAATTTGACCTTCGGAATAAAAGTTGTAGATTCTTTCCCTTAGTTGCGCATTGGTCCCTTGGTAGGAGAGCGTATCACGACGGGAAGAAGTTCCAATAATAATAGAAATTAAATAAAAAATCAATCAACTTTTGACAGATAGTTTTTATAAGTTATCTCTTTATCTTTTTATCTCTCTATATCTTTCAGGGTCGGTAGCACGAGTGTGACTCCCCTGGTATTGCACTTCCGGTAACCACTTTCCATCAGGTGGGCCATATTATGCTTATCTGCGACCTAAGTAGTATAAAAAAAATCTACCTATTCTTATCCATATGCCTAGAAATCAACAACTCGACCAATTAACAAGGTACAACTTAAAGTTCAACACTTTATTCAGTTTTCAACATCTTCGTGACTTAAGACAAGTTTGGAAGTTGGTTATTAAAATTATTATGAATCTTAAAGACTACAGCGGCAGGAATGTTGATTCAAACGTAAAAAGAACTTGTAAGCTATATTATAAAAATCTAATGTAAAGCATAAAGTTACGTTGAAAACCTTTTAGTACTTACATACAGAAACACTCTACATTCACTAACTCATTCAGTAGTTCTTTTCTTCACTTAATTCATTCATTCGCTCAATGATGTTCTCTTTAGTCCAATTCAAAAGTTGCATACGAGAACGACGTCATTTAATTTTATGTAGTCAACGAAACTAATTTGTTGATCAATTTTTTTTTTGTTTTTTATTTTGTTGTAGAGTTGTAGGTTTTTGTAGCACTGTGCCATCGAACGGTTCAATGCAATATTTTCATGGTCTTTTTTTTCGAAATCTCTGTACCAAAACTGTATAGAACATACCTAGTATAGGTAGTTCTTTTTTAATGAACTTGAAAAAACATTTTGAATTTTCTTAAGGATTTAGTACGCTTAATACGCTTCTATAAGAAGATGAACACCTATCTACTTCTTTGCATCTTTTAAATTTCATAATGATATCTACTGTTTTAAAAAGTAGGTAATTAATTATTTTTCCAAAAACAATATTTTTATAACTAGTAATTTGAAATAATTCTCTTTCCAATTTTATTAAAACGCCTATTGGTGCGATAGGACTATATAAACTTCGATTTGTTTAGCAAATTTTGCCGCTGACTGAACAATGCAAATAGAATCTATAATCCCCCTTCAGAATACTGCTCGACGATTGGTACGAGTATAATTGGATTTGGACCATGACTTTTGGCTGTAGACTGTACCGCCATAAAATAGGAATAAATTCACGCAGAGTCGCATGATTCAAGCAGAGTGGAAATTTTTAATTAAGTAACTCCTGGGTTTCGGGGCAATGACATCCACGTCGTTACTGAAAAGTTTTCTAATAAGGTAATGGGTGTTATGAATAACTTTACATTGGAGTAACTTTGAAAGCAGGCATTTAAGAGTTTTCACGGCACTGGAACAAAAGCTTACAAGGTTTCGGAGAAATTATTTAATAATGTAATATTTAATCTACGACACACTAGGCAGTATGGAATGTGACTTAAATGATACGTATTTTGACGTTTTTAACATACGTTGACGACTATCCTACTAATATTATAAATGTGAAAGTTTGTGAGAATGGATGTGTGGATGTTTGTTACTCTTTCACGCATAAACGGCTGGACCGATTTGGTTGAAATTTGGTATGTAATAGGTTATACCCTGGATTAACATATAGGCTACTTTTTATCCCGGTCAACAGGGATGAAAGGTCACACCACGCGGGCGAAGCCGCGGGCGGAAGCTAGTCATAAATAAATCCATCCATACTAATATCATAAATGCGAAAGTAACTCTGTCTGTCTGTCTGTCTGTCTGTCTGTCTGTCTGTTACGCTTTCACGCCTTAACCACTGACCCGATTTTGATGAAATTTGGTATAGGGGTAGATTAGACCTTGAGAAAGGACATAGGCTATGTTTGGTCCGATAACCGACATCCACGCGGGCGGAGCCGCGGGCAAAAGCTAGTAATAAATAAATATTGTAGGACATTCTACACATCGCTATCTAGACTCAAAGTAAGCATAGCTTAACTAGCTTGTGTTATGCGTTCTAAAGTTTTTTTGTTAATAATTATCTCCAATGTACACACACACGCGGCCACTTTACAATTTTATAATAGTATAGATAGATAATTAATTCGTAACACGAGCATAACTTTTTAAAGTCAAACCCTTTTCAAAATTTAATCAAAGGGCTTTTAAACAAACTCACTTCTTTTCATGTAAAATGTGCCAATTATATCTCGAGCAAATAGTTCGTTCAACATCCACGACAAATTCAGAAAGGTTTCGTTGTTTTATTATTGTATTATTCAATTAACAGGGTAAGGTGGGAGGTCACAGAATACGTACGGGATTCGTCCGTCTGTTACCGCCCTAAAATTTATCCCTTTTTAACTTTTAATTGGACACTTTGACTTCCTTAAAATGACAAGGGTGTTTTGTACAAGCGCCACCTGATGATCTGCGAGATCTATAAGTAATTTTGTTCATAGGTGATAGAGGGTTTGCAATAGACTGGGTCGGTCGAAAAAACAGTAATATGGGGCCTTTAAAATTACGAACGGGAAAATGTTGAACAAAACAGCGTCTCCTGTACCTTCAAATTGTGGAATTGAATTGAATCTAAATCAACAAAATTTAAATGCAATTAATATTATATTCAAATCTACAGACCCAAACAATTTGTGGTTCTTGGACACAGTGCGGGATATGCAACTATTATTGGATGCAGCTCCTGGTTCTGTCTGTTTTCTGAGCGTAACACCTATCTACTCATTTCATCATCATTTCAGCCATAGGAAGTCCACTGCTGGACATAGGCCTCCCCTATAGATCTCCAATAGGACCGGTTGGAAGCGTCTCGCATCCAGCGCGTTCCCGCGGCCTTTATGAGGTCGTCTGTCCACCTTGTGGGTGGATGTCCTACGCTGCGCTTGCCGATACGTGGCCTCCACTCGAGGACTTTTCGACCCCATCGGTCATCAGTCCTCCGTGCTATGTGCCCTGCCCACTGCCATTTCAACTTGCTAATCCGCTGGGCTATGTCGGTAACCTTGGTTCTTCTACGGATCTCCTCATTTCTGATTCGATCTCGCAGAGAGACTCCGAGCATAGCCCTCTCCATAGCTCGTTGGGCTACTTTGAGCTTACTCATAAGGCCCATAGTGAGGGACCACGTTTCAGTGCCATATGTCATCACTGGTAACACACACTGGTCGAAAACCTTCGACTTGAGACACTGAGGTATGTCGGACGAGAAGACATTGCGTAATTTTCCGAACGCTGCCCAGCCGAGTTGGATTCGGCGATTGACCTCTTTCTTAAAGTTGGACCTACCTAACTGGACTACTTGTCCTAGGTAGACGTACGAGTCAACAACTTCAAGAACCGAGCTCTCAACAGATATCGGGGTAGGTACAACATGGGCATTGCACATCACCTTTGTCTTGTCCATGTTCACTTTAAGACCCACCTGTTGAGAAACTCGGTTGAGGCCTTCGAGCATCGTGTTGAGATCTTCCATCGATTCTGCCATGACTACAATATCGTCGGCAAACCGGAGGTGAGTGATGTATTCGCCATTAATATTGATGCCGAATCCTTTCCATTCCAGGAGCTTGAAGGCATTCTCCAAAGTGGCCGTAAACAGTTTCGGAGATATCACGTCTCCCTGTCTTACGCCTCTTTTCAAAGGGATCGCCCTCGAACTCCGTTCCTGTACTCGAACCGACATGGTGGCGTTATTATACAAACACTTCAACACTTCGATGTACCGATAGTCAATACGGCACCGCTGGAGAGACTCAAGCACAGCCCATGTCTCGACCGAATCAAAGGCTTTCTCATAGTCCACAAACGCTAAGCAAAGTGGTAAATTATACTCTTCGGTCTTCTGTATAACTTGCCGCAGCGTATGGATGTGGTCTATGGTACTGTAGCCTCTACGGAAACCGGCTTGTTCGGGAGGCTGGAAGTCATCAAGCCTGCGCTCGAGACGGTTCGTAATGACCCTTGAAAACAGCTTGTAAACATGGCTCAGAAGCGAGATGGGTCTGTAATTCTTCAGTAAGGTATTGTCACCTTTCTTAAAGAACAGCACCACCACGCCTCTGTTCCACGCTTCTGGCGTTATGCCCTCGAGGACGACGGTGTTAAAAAGCCTCTGAAGGACTTTAAGTACCGGTGTTCCACCCGCTTTCAGAAGCTCTGAAGTGATTCCGTCGTCACCCGGTGCCTTGTTGTTCTTAAGCTGATTCAGAGCCATTCTAATCTCGTACAGGCTGATGTCCGGGATATCCTCGGTGAAGTGTCGGGTCAACTTGGCTCTTGGGTCGGTCGCCATGTTGCCAGCAGGATTAGCGACCGAAGCGTATAGCTGTCCATAGAACCTTTCGATCTCCTCCAAAACCTCAGCCTTGGTCGACGCTATACTGCCATCTTCTCTCTTCAGCTTAGTCAACTGGCTTTGCCCAACAGACAGATTTCTTGCGAACACTTTGGAGCCTTTGTTCCGCTCGATTGTCTCTTTAATATGTTCAGTATTAAAGAGACGTATGTCGTGTCGCAGAGATTTGGAAATCTGTCTGTTGAGCTGCCTATATGACTCTGCATCATCGGAAGACTGCAGTCGAAGTGAGCGTCGTTTAGCCATGAGTTTTTGGGTGTGATCGGAGAGTTTTTGAGGTCTATTTGAACGGCGGGGTCTGAAGTGCTTAGAGCCCACCGTTTGGACAGTTTCTACGAGCCTGTTGTTTATCTCGTCCACCGACGCAAAGTTCTCTAGGCAATCAAAGCGGCTTGAAAGCTCAAGCTGAAAGTTCTCGGGGTTTTGGATTTGGACACGAGTAGGTCGGAGTGTAGACTTCATCAGGCGGGACCTTTCGAGTTTAACGTTAATACCCAATGTGCCTCTTACGATTCTGTGATCACTACCGGTTTTCACCCTGTGGATCACGGAGACATCACTGAATATTCGTTTCTCGTTGGTCATGATGAAGTCTATCTCATTCCTCGTGGAATCATCAGGGCTCATCCAGGTCCATTTCCTGTGCGGCGGCTTCTGAAAGAAAGAGTTCATCATGAAGAGTCCCTCTTTCTCCAGAAAGGCAGCCAGCCTCTGTCCCCGTGGGTTCCGTTGTCCATATCCAAATTGCCCTACTCTCAACTCATCATCGCTTTTCTTACCCAACTTTGCGTTGAAATCTCCCATAACAACAGTGAAGTGGGTCTTAGACGTATGTATGGCCCTACTTACGTCCTCATACATAGTCTCCACTTCATCATCTGGGCGTTTCGAGGTCGGTGCGTACACCTGAATGACCTTCAGCGAATACCTCTTGGATATTCTGAGTATTAGGTATACAACCCTGCTCGACACACTTTCGATGGTAATGATGTTGTTAATGAGGGATCTGTGAACGAGAAAACCGACACCACCTTGCGACTGCTGGTCGCCTTCCCGGTGGTAGAGCAGGTTGCCGGATCCCAGGGTTATCGTGTCCTCGCCCTCTCTACGGACTTCAGACAACCCTACAATATCCCAGCGCAACTTACTCAACTCTTCTTCCAGCTCAGCAAGCCTCTCGTCAGTCCTCATCGTGCGTACGTTGTGCGTTACCAGGGCCAGTCGTCGTTTGGGGTGGTAGCCGGATCTCTGCCGGGGATTCTTAACACCCCCTGCTCCGCTGTTTCCCTGGCCGCTACCGGAGCCAGGTCTAGCGGAGCTGCCGGGGACTAGGGGCCTGGTCCTATTTGTGCCTGTCATAGGGGGAGTTTGCCCATAATCGCCACGCTGGGCAGGCGTGTTGGCAATCGCAGGACGTAGCTTCGCGGCGAGGATGCTGCTGCCCATCCTCGCCCTGTGCCATTTTTAGCTACGCCGATTTGATATGGTTATACCGCCATTGGTCGGTTCCGCTGTACCTCAGTCGGCTCCTACGACACCTGGTACTAGAGGGGGGTACTATTCTTCTCTGCCGGTACCCCACGGCTATCTACTAATAGGCACCAATCAAACCCGAACTCATAACAGAACTGAAAACTGCATCAAAATCAAACAAGTAGTTTTGGAGAAAAATGGCAACATGGGTTTGGATAAACAAACATCCTCTCACCCCAAACATGTATCCGTCTCCGTTCCATCATGGGTCTCATCTCCATCTAGTTTGTCATACACCTTGCGACCCATCGAACCGGTAGGAATCGAATTATAGTGACCCCTTGCCACTAGTATAGTATACATTAATGAGTAAAATGTATATATTACCGACAATCTGTATAATGCAGACATTCTATACAATGCCTAGGCAATGTATGCTATTATATAGAATGCCTGCTGTTCCACCGGCCATGTGTGAAATAAATAGATCTTGGTCTAGGTATATTTGGGATGTCTTTACGGGAATTCTATTTCTGGATGGTTCTAAATGGTTATAAAAAAAAAATAACCACGAAGGCCTAATGCGGGAGCTTCGCTCCGCTCCCGCATTAGCCTTCTAACCTAATCTATCCAAGTCGGAATTAGCGGCTTTCTCAATAAATCTATCACTGTCTGTGACTTTAAATGGTCATCGGATGATAGGAGTTGAAAAGTTATGTAAGAGAATGCGCACCCATTTCATACATTATTGTATTGTATACATTGCCTAGACATTGTATAGAATACCGGAATATACACATTGCCGGTAACATAATATACCCAATATTATTATTTGTAGATAAATAATTTCGCCGGTGGACCATTCCACCGTCACGTAAGCAATGTCAACATTCCCAGTAAATACACAGACCGGCCCAGGGAGTCGATATGTGCTGTCATCCCAGAAGGCCTCCTAAAGTAAACTAATAAAAGGTAATGGCAAAACTATTAGCTGACATTAGCGGGAGGAAGGTCGGATATTAGTGGTCTTTCAATGAATGAAAGTGGCAAATGGACGGTTTGTTTTGATAGGCGAGGGACCATAATAAGATCAGTTCATGTTCCATCTAGGAATTATAATATGATCAGTGTACTCGTATGATTTCTTCATGAAATTTTATGTGTACCTGCCGCGGTTTTCCCAAGTGACTACAATATGGGTTATTCAAGCATGGCATTAGATGGTTTCTTCAGGGTTGGCAGCATGAGTGTGAACCAAACTCGAAGTCTAGATACTACTACTATGCCTACTTTCCTTCTCTTGATTTGGAGCATTTTGATCTTGATTTTTTAAAGCAATTACTATTTAAATCCATTAAATTTGGAAAAAGTGAAAGCTCCAAGATTGTATAGGTGAATTTCGAATGCTCAGGATGTGGCTCGGTAGCTCAGTGGTCCGATCATTCCCCCTGTAAGAGAATGGTCGCGTGTTCAAGTCCTGTATGAGCATTTCACTTTTTTAAGTCTTCGTCGATTGGAGCAGCCTGGCTTTTGCGGAGTGATCTTCAGAAGAAAGCCTGTGCCGGAGCCTCGCCGCTGAGGTTAGACTGGTCCCTTAGGTCTAGTTAGACTCCATTTACCCTGGTACATAGTTCATTGATTTACGGATAGTCGATAAAGACGTACCTACTTATTAGTAAAAAATGCAAGACTCTTTTTTAAAACTGTGGCCAATAATGAGGTTCTCAAAGGAATTAATTACAATATATTGGGCTTCAGGTCTTTGATGACTGCCTAGAATAGGTCTCCTTGTAATCCTAGGGAAGAATAATTTTGACGGCACCGCACCGAGGTTACGAATGAGTCACACTCGTAACCTCTGTACTATTAAAATTATTCCGTAACAGTCGCTGAGACCCGATTTTGGCAAAAAGTTTAGCGAAATTTGGTTGTTCATTCCCCTCTCCTTACACTTTTGTGAATTTGTATGTGATAAAGGGATATAATATGCGCTCTTTGGACGGCTTCGACAGATGCTTCTTTACGCCCCACTCAAAAAACCAGAGATTGTAAGAACAAGGTAGCAGTTACTCTGTAGTTTGGCAACATGGATATTAAACTGACTGGTTGGTTCCAATCTTTACCGAAGTACAACTATGAACTAACGTGTTAGAACATTGTAACATCATATTTGAAATTCCATGTTCCTTTCAACTACAATCTTGTTTAAAATTAGATCCCTAAATAGGCCGAAATTTCGGCTATTCGTCAACATAACATGACATAATGTACAAGTCCTTGAAACAAACACGAATGGTCCATAAAAATCCCATCAAAGTATGTTAAACATGTCGGTACACGACAGTCTGAGCGTTGAGTTCAATGCCAAGAAGACGCAGGCATGCGCGTTTACAGCAAAGGTATCTTCTTTCCTTCCCCTTCCAACTCTTCAGAGCACGCCACTGCCACTGCAGGACAATCTCAATATCCTAGGTATGGATGTTCGCTGCAAACTGAACAACAAAAACTACATCGAGAGTATCATCAAAACAGCATCGCGTAAACTCGGAGTCCTGAACAAAGTGAGACGTTTTTTCGCGCCGGAGCAGCGGTGTCTTCTCTACAAGACACAAATTCGCTCTTGCGTGGAATACTGCTCGCATCTCTGGGATGGCTCCGCAAAGTACTTACTAGATGCTCTCGACAGGTTGCAGCGACGTGCGGTCCGCATTATTGGGAATCCTGAGATCACTTACACCCTTGAGCCTTTGCAGTTGCGTAGAGATGTGGCATCTTTGGCGGTATTTTACCGTCTCTACCATGGTGAATGTTCTGATGAGCTCTTCCAAGTAATCCCACCCTCTCCTTTCCTATATAGGACAACACGTGCAGGACTCAGATGCCACCCGCATACGGTGCAAAATATTCCATCAAGAACCAAGCGATTCGGCGACTCCTTCTTCTGCCGCACTATTAAGACTTGGAATTCCTTACCAGCTCACGTGTTTCCCTCCTCCTATAGTCCCGGGTCCTTTAAGCGGGGCGTGAAAAAGCATCTGATGAGGCCGTCAAGCTGAGTGCCACCATTGTAACATGGTACATGTCTGTAATGGTGACCCTCTTTTCAGAGACTTTGCCTTCAGCTTACCATCAGGCGAGGCAAAGTCAAATTGACGTGTCCTATATAAAAAAAAAAAAAAAAAAAAACATAACTGTACTTGTCGGGCTATAACGAAAGAGTTTCATGCGAAACCTACAATTAAATTAAACGGAAAATCCAATAGAAACTTAAAATATAGGTAGGAGATGTCGCAATCAAATAGACATCAAAACACAACACCTTTATATCTAGATGAGTTCCAAACATGAAGGTCGTATGGGTACATATCTGGTAAGATGATCAACATATATTTGAACAATGTAATACATATTGTAACCGTATTTTTGGCCAACATGTTCATGATTGGATCCTCCTTATCATATTTTTGTACATTAGACAAGTCTCCCTAGCACTAAATAATCTTTCTATCTTTTCATATCTCTCTTGAAAACTACTGAAATAAAAGTCTTCAAGGGGCGTTTACCAAAAAAAATGACCACTCGAATAATGGCATGTCCTACGACTTGTAACTAAATTTTGTGAACTTTTGATATGAAAAGCTAGTTCCTTTAACATTGTACATTATAAAACGCATTCAAAGCTAATAATTTACATAAGTAAAAACCAAAAAATATAATAATTTCACATAAATTTTGATAAAATAAAATGAAAAAGTAGTGATTTTTATAGTGTCCCACCATACTTTTCCAATCTTCGGTACGTGATTTTTATAAGTTAACTGTCTCTAGGTTATGAACTATTGTGTTTTTCAGAAAGATTATATCAACCAAATGTCATTTTATAGCTTGTTGGCATAGATTTAGAGATCAAACTATAAAAAAATACGTGTTTTGACGTGGGTCAAAAAATGATGTCTGTGGAAAAATTCCGGAACGCTACGACTATAAAATGAGTTTTTACGACAAATTTCTACTAACTTTGTCAATTTTTATGAATGGCAACATTTAACACTATAAAACACGCGCCATTTTAATTTTTTTAGCGGCATAGCTTCAGAAAGTCTATGAAAAGTCATGTAGTGACTGGTTGTGCGTCACGCTGGGCTACTTTTATGTTCCACTACGAACCTTGTTTTTATTGGTAAGTATGGATATCTTTGCCTTACAGTTTAATAAAACTTATTGCGTTTGTTTTATAGAAAGCGATTCAATGCTCTTATTTATTAAATATGTATTAAAACAACAACTTTTTTTGGATTTGGTTATGTACCGGCATCAAACGTCACGTCCACCACGCGACGTAATGTACTAGATTTCTCTATGTATTTTTTTTCTCCTGGGTGGAATTCCATAACGCGACGGTCATTTTTTTTGGTAAACGCCCAGGAGTCATTTTATATCCCACTGGTGGTAGATATAGATAAGCATGCGGCTGATCTGTGCCTGGACATCATCCGATAGGTACACGAAGTAATCGGATCCTGTTCATCAGATACTTTCTATTGTCTTTATTCTAGAATTACAAGCTATTTCCCACTGTTGCCTTGCATATGAACCTTTTCCCGTTTCCCAACATAGACTACAGCCTATATTTATACCTAATTTCATTTAGATGGAACACTATGAAGGTTATTGTAATTAAGTATAGCTCAAAATTACTCCATTGCACGCAATCTCTCATCTACTATTAAGGTTAAGGCTGTTTTGGCCTGCTAAACTAGGACTACGTACCTAAATTTGTGTATTTAGGAGGCAAGTATTAATTTATAAGCATAGGCGTCTCCTAAGGGCCATAGCACCCGAGCCTCCGCTTTGCGCATCAAGTTTCCTTGACCTTTTCAGGTCGTCCATCCATCTTGCTGGATGGCACCATATGTTTATTGGTTTGTAATCTCCACTCTAGGACTCATTTGCTCCACCAGTCCTGCTGCATCAGTCCTTTGACAGATAATATCTATTAGTAATTTCCGTGTGGTGATGGAGAAAGAATATTATGGGTATCACCACCCCATCTCATCCGAAGGGTGTCATAAGAGTCACACAAGTCATACGAAACACACGAGAGTCAGACCAAAACCTGCGGGGAAAGGGGGGGGGGGGGGGGGGTGTATCCATGGAGATTTTGAGAAAAGATGCTGGAAAGCGAACCCTACCTCAGTCAGGGTAAGCTCAGAGCATGATCATTAGTTTCGGTTATAAAATAATATCCTTTAAATAAAAAATATCTTCAAGCTTTACATCATATAAACTCACACTAAAAAACAGTACGCCCACTCTACATCTCAACCATTTACAAATCAGACCGTGAATAAACGAATATACAGAGTGTTTCATAAACAGACAGATAAAACAACAGCCGACCGTTATTACAGGGTGCTGTCTGATAGAAGGTCGGTATTTGACGCGACAACCGGGCCGGGATTATCTTGGATATAGGAATTCCAATAATATTTCACTAGCTACCCCGCTTGGGTGATGTGTGGTGCAAGTTAAAAGAGAAACGCGTGTTTACCGACTCTTGTATTATAATGTAGGTATAACTTCTGATTTCTTGGTAAAGTGTAGCGAATATAGAACCTAGTATTAATTTACTTCTTGGCTGTATCCGAAATATTCAGCTCGGATCCTGGAGTCAGCTTACGCCTAAAAGGAGATCTTTTTGGTTAGGCTTGTGCTGTCTGACCTCCCAACCTCGAGGGTAAACCTATACCAGAACCACGTCCGTCACTCAGCAGGTAGTACATTTTGCTTGTAAGTGAGGTCAGCTTGGCACACTCTATTATATATTGATAACAATAAAATTGTACTAAAACTATCCTTAACCTTACTATTCCAGTTACAATACTGTCAGAAATTACCACCATCCTTACGTTAATTCCGGTTGCATCCGAGGCCTTCACATCGGAGTCCAGGGTTTGTCTTTTCCAGAATATTTACTGCTGGCTATCAGATGATTGCAGATTAAATAAATTCTGGCAACAAATTCACATGATTCGAAAATCGCTACCTCTTATGTATTAAGGCTTCGCATTAGAAGAGCGCAGACTATCAAACAGTGGACCTTTGCATTCGAAAATCTGGCTTGGTTTGACGTGCCATTAATTTATGCAACTTCCGCCTCCTGGCTTCCGAATCTGCGACAAATGTTGATCAAATGGATTTAAAGTTGGCACGATTTCCGGTAGGTAATTTTAATTTGACTTTGGAACATTGACCAACGTAATTTTTTAGTGTTTTTTTTTTTAATTTCATACTTACAAGTACTGTAATTATTCAGGGATGGTGAATTTGAATTAGACTTTACCAACAGTCGACAGTCACTTATTTACCAATGGTAAGTAAGTCACTTATTTTTTGTGGAAGGACAACAACACACGTTCTATTTCTACGGTTTTATATTTGGTACTACTTATACTGTTTTTTTTTGGTTACGTAGCAATATATCGAATTTCAGAATCCCGAATTTCAAAATTCCGAAGTTCATAATCCCGAATTTTTAAAAATTTCCTTCATGTATGAAATATCGAAGTAGGTAAATAATTCGGTATTATGAACTTCAGGATTTTAAATACAACCAATTTTTATACAAATACTAGTCATTAATCTGAAAAAATTAAGTATCAATGTAGAAGTGACAAAAAAAAACTTGGAAACAAAAAATCACAGAAGGAAATTTTATTTTACTTCTTACAAAAATTCCATAAGGAGCCCTAAATCCATTCGTTATCTGTAACAATGTGTCAATCTTAGTTCGATATAAATCAATGATCCCAGGCCCACACTAGTTTGGGCCATAGGCTCTTAGTGCCTTTACAGAATTGCGACTTTTCTATACGTGTTACGACCTTCTCGCTTACCTCTATTTCCTCACCAATTTCTCTAAATTTATATTATATGAACCACTACGACAGCGACCAGCGAAAGGTGGCTGGGACAGACTGGATGCGGAAGGCGGAGGATCGGCAAACGTGACGCATATTGGGAGAGGCCTATATCCAGCAGTGGAATGCAATAGGCTAATTGATTGATTAATTGATGAACCACTAGCTTTTGCCCACGGCTTCACTCACGTGGATGTCGGTTAACCCACTGATGTTGTACTGAACAGTGAGCGCATCTGGCCACGACCACTTGGTAAATTAAAAAAACTAGTACACTTAGGTCCGTATACCAGAACGGCACATCTCGTTTTATAACTAGATCTGATTTATAGTTCTAATGTCATTGTGAGAGTCGACTCAAAACTATGCATTGTGCTGTAGTACGGGCCTTAGTTATTAAAGAATCCGTACATATTTTAATTACAAGCATAAACAACCAATCACGCCCTCCTCTCAAATTAAACGATCCTGAACTTTCGTTTAAATACAACGAAAGTTCGTTTTACACTCAAAATTAAGACGCAAGAGATTGGCTCAATAAAGGAGTTCTCGATCTCAAATTGAGTGTTTTGTTCAGCCAACTGGCCGAATGGACCAACGAAATTCAATCTAAGGGAGCAACCTCTGTTATATAGCTTCTGATATCGTTTTAGACTTTATTGGTTTAGGATTTTATACGTACGGAACGTTCAGTGAATGCTAATTTATGAAAGGATTGTGAGGAAATACATACGTCTTGATTCTTTTGAGGGTTGGCCTTTTAGGGACTTGCTATGGAATATAATAGATTTGATGTTGCTGATTTATTTGTCAAGGTCTTCGGGACCCAATAAATCTCCGCTGCAAGCCGGTAATTGGCGTGAAAATCATCTAATGAGGTTGTCGAGCTGAGGCCTGAAGGCCACCATTGTAACATTTGTTAGTATACTGAAGGCAGTCTCAATAAAGTGGGATAACAATGCAAGTGAAGTCATACTGATGTGTCTATATATTAAAAAAATACATTACTTTCGAACCTTGCAGGGAAATACAGGATTAGTAACAAAAGTAAACGTCATAGTAAATAAGAAACTTAGTCGAAACTGTAAGAAAAGTTTCAACACTTTACGAATTGTGTCGCCATTTTTACAGAATAAAATTTGTAGAACATAAGTTTGAACATAACACTAAACCTTCACAGCTATTGTGCCTGAATAATATATTG
The DNA here is from genome assembly GCA_914767945.1 of Eilema depressum. Lineage (NCBI taxonomy): Eukaryota > Metazoa > Arthropoda > Insecta > Lepidoptera > Erebidae > Eilema > Eilema depressum. The sequence goes on from OU612021.1 coordinate 4,045,602, forward strand.
TGTAACCTTGGTGAACTTTTATTATTTTCATACCGCTATTAATATTTGCGTGTAGACACAAAATTAATAACTACAGAGTAGGCTGACTTCATAAAATGAGAACGCACACACAAAAAGCCTTTTTTCATCTATACTAATACCAGTTGTTGCCCGCGGCTCCGCACGCGTGGCTGTCGGTTATTGCGACCAAAACTAGCCTATGTCCTTTCTCAAGGTCTAATCTATCTCTGTACCAAATTTCATCAAACTCAGTTCAGTGGTTTAGGCGTGAACGCGTTATTTCCAGGAACACAGAACAGGAAAACTCACAACCCAGCAAGGTGATCAAAAGGACATTACCGGTAGTGCACTCTAGATAAAGGAAAACCTAATATTCAGGTAACCGTATAAGTGGTACAGTCACCATCAGATCGATCTTGAGTAGCAAAGTCTCAAAATGATCATAATACCAAGATAATAAAAGCAAAATGAAACAGTTTTATTTATTGTCCGAACTAAATGTGTGTAACAAATATCAGAACAATTAGTCAACAGGAAGTGGGAAGACCAAGGCATTAAGATCATTTTGTGTTCTTTTTTCATCAAGATCAATCTGATACAGTTGACTGTATCTATTGTCGTGATGATGTTAGTTTCTTTTACTATAATTATATACTTATTATAAGTATGAATAAGTATACGTATTACATCTTCAAATAATTTATCCACTTGACTTGGTTGGACTTGGGTGTTACCATAAGTGATGACTTGAAGTGGGAAATGCACATCACAAGCATTGTCAAGAGAGCAAATTCAATGATTTATTTAATAAGGAAAGCATTTAAATGTCTTACAACAAAAACATTCATCACGCTCTACAAAACCTACATTCGACCACTGCTGGAACATGGTTACGTGGTGTGGGACCCATACTTCAAGAAAGACATAGCACTGCTGGAGAATGTCCAAAGAAGGGCAACTAAGATGGTTGGAATACTGAGGAATAAACCCTATGATCAACGCTTGAAAGAACTTGGTCTCACTTCTCTTGAACGACGCCAGGCAGCGGGGTAGTCTCATAGAAACATATAAAATACTCACCAACCACTACAATGTCACAGGAATGGACAATATGTTTCAGAAAAATGAGAATAAACATCTACGTGGTCACTCATTAAAGCTGTGTAGAATGCAGTGTAAAGGAAACCCCTTAAAATATTTTCTGCCGAACCGAGTGGTTGCTGAGTGGAACAGTTTGCCTGAACATGTCATAGAGGCGCCCACTGTAAATGCGTTCAAAAACCGACTTGACAGTATCTTCAGATCCAAAGATACACACGCATCAGCTTTATGAGCTGCTAGTGTGGTTTATATAAATAATAATAATAAAAAATATCCATCCATCCATACTTCCATACTAATATTATAAATGAGAAAGTAATTCTGTCTGTCTATCTGTCTGTCTGTTACGCTTTCACGCCTAAACCACCGAACCGATTTTGATGAAATTTGGTATAGGGGTAGATTAGACCTTGAGAAAGGACATCCATATCCATACTAATATTATAAATGCGAAAGTAACTTTGTCTGTCTATCTGTCTGTCTGTCTGTCTGTCTGTCTGTCTGTTTGTCTGTCTGTCTGTCTGTTACGCTTTCACGCCTAAACCACTGAACCGATTTTGATGAAATTTGGTATAGGGGTATATTAGACCTTGAGAAAGGACATAGGCTATATTCGGTCGCGATAACCGACATCCACGCGGGCGGAGCCGCGGGCAAAACCTAGTTTTTAATAATTTAGATGCCTGGAAGCGATAGCAAAAATAATAGAAAAAATATTCAAGCAAGTAAAAAACCTGTGAATAGAGACTACAACTCAAAAGCCTCACACCAAACAGAACATTCACGTCCGCAGCAATTCTTTGAACAAAAATAAAACTCGCTCAACAAAGCCCAAGACAGTATTTGCTCCAAGAGCTCAGGATTAACGGACAATATTAATTTCTCCTCTGAACAATCTACAAGTCTTGGAAATTGAATCGGTAAAGATAGGATCAGTTTTTTCCATTACAAAATGGAGGGACTCACCTCGATCGAGTAAGATTAGAATTTAATAGGGTATATTAATTTTTTGTGAGGGTAGAAGCGTTTAAGTCTGCGTTGGAGACCGACAGTTTAGTAGGTTTTAAAATTTGAGTGGATTTTGTAAAAGCGAATCGGGAATTTGATTTACGATATTAATGAACGCTGGGGATATTTTTTTGGGAAGTATAAAACGATGTAAAAGTATACTCTTAATTGAATTATTAACAAAAGGTTGTACCCAAGATTACTGACAGTGTTGAAAATAATGATATGTAAGGTAATTAAATTGTCGAAAATGCTGAAGATCGTGCAAAGCGGAGAAATCCACGGGTTCAAAACGGGCACGGTTTGTTTGCATCTATTAGTATTATGACACCTAGAGGTCATGAAAAACTAGTGTAAGCAATTTTCGACGTTATTGACTTTAAATGTAACCCGTTCATTTCCCACATTCGGCTGAACCAACATTATAATGACTAGAGACTACAACTGAAAAGCCTCACACGACCAATACAGAACATTCACGCCCGCTGCAGTTCTTTGAATAAAAATAAAACTCGTCCAACAAAGCTCATGACAATACTTACCATAAGAGCTCGATTAACGGAAAATATTTTCTAATACATGTACAACTCACGCCTGTAAATCTCCGAAGGGGTAGGCAGACGTGTATTAACACCCACAAAACAAATATTTAAACAAATGAAGAGAACATTAATTATCTACATTTTGAAGAGCTTAAATTCATAGCATATTATATAAATTAATGTCTTATTTCCACGCTTCTCTCTGAGAGAAGAAGCCTCTTGTGCATTTCAAGTTGCACTCATGTTTGCTTTGCACAGAAACGTCGCTTAGTAAATACGTACATTAGCTATTCGGTGCTACATGGATAGTACCGGGATCTAATTCAGTAACGCCACTTTTTCAGAACCCGTAATTTTAATTTTATATGAAGGAAATGTCGCTTAGCAAACGTATTTAGATATTCCGTGCTATAAAGAATGTGCTGGGGCTCCATTCAGTATTTCCACGTTTTCAAAACGCATGATTTCAATTCGATTAAAAATAAAAACGTTATAAAACCTTTAATATGCAGTACCAGTCAGATCTGTTCAGCTGTTGGAGCGTAATGAGTAACAAACATTCAGACATTTTTAGAAACTTTCTCATTTATAATTATTATTATTGTAGGATAAGTACGATAGTAGGATTATGAAATCAGATTCGTTTACCTCCAAAATAAAAAAAAATCCATTGGACTTCAGACTTTTTAAGACCTAACCTTTTATCTCTTTTTTTATAACCTGTCCGTTTATTACCTGTTCCAATTTTTCATTATTGCGAAACTTGGAACAAATTGACGATTTTAGCTGAAAACTTTGAATAAGTACTTTATTTGTGGTCCAAATATAATAAATTACTTTTGACATATTACTTCTATTGGAACACTTTTTTTTATTAAGTTTTTCGAAACATAATTATATACTTTGACCATATACTGTATAGACACAGTAAATACAGTGCATTATGTTAGCAACAAAATGCACCGCAAGAAACAACTTGAAATACATGGTACGTGTGAGTAAGCTAATGTCAATATCTATAACTGTTAATGTGTGCATGTTATGGGATGTATGTACGAGTATATACAGACATACGCGACGTACTTTTGTACAAGTTGAATATTCAACTTGTACAAAAGTACGCCGCGTTTTAGTTCCAATTACTATGTTTATAGTTTGTATATAGACAAAGCATTATCCTACCTCTATAGAGATAAAGGTTTTGTCTGACAGTAAATATTGCAAGCAGAAACACGTCGTGGAAAAGGAATCAGTGCTCCTCACGGGCGGAGCCTTGGGTATAGGCTAGTATTATAATAAGATTGTTCAAATTTTGCTAATAACCTTATTATCTTCTTCTTCTGACATATTTTGTTTGCCCAGTGTGCCACCACTCCGACAGCGATAGCGTAAAATAGTTATGGCAATACAACCTTGTTATAAATTACTCATATTATAATATTCAGTCTTACTTTATGAGAATGTTTTTTTTTTATTGAATAAATTGACAACCAGAATAGAACGGGACTGGTTCTGTTCAGGATATTGGCATTTTCTAATTTATTAGCATACTAATTGGTTCTCAATACACATATATCTCTCTATACAAATATTTTTTAATTAATATGAAAATGTCTAAAAATAAGATTGAAGACAGCACTTACATAGCACAAATCTTTAAATACTGATTCCTAAAAAACACCGTTATCTAAATAATTTGGAAAAAATAATTAAATACAAGTAATGTGCCTATTTTATTTAAAAAAAAAGTTAAAAATGTTAAATCGTACTCACCGAGAAGAAAACACCGTACGAACAAAACAACTTAGTTCGCGAGGCGAGCGAGCAGCGGACACGCGCGCTCCGGCTCGGCTACGGTCTACGACTGCCACCCGCCCCGCTACGCGCTACGCCGTAGCACTCTCAAACCTACAGTGAATTAATTACCTTTTTTCTATCACCTTTCAAGATATTGAGTGTTAATATTCAATGATTACATTCAAAGAAAATAAATTACATTTTGAAACCTTTCAAGAAATTAATTTACTGTAACTATTTGACTTGAAAGAGGGATAGGGGTAAGATCTCAAACTTACGCCAACGTTACCTGTAAGTCAGTACCCTGCGTAGACTTTGCTCTCGGAATTGGGAGGTCAGTCAGCAGTCTCTAAGTAAATGGAATCTGTCAAAAGCTTCCGGTTAATTGTAAAAGTTAAGTTACTGTTAAAGGTTAACTAACTACGACCAAAAACATGTGTAGCAAAGTCTTCATCAGAGAGTCAGTCTCAGTTGTATCCAAGCTTCCGTTTTGTAGTCCAATCTCTCAATAAATTGAGTCCTGATAATTCTATACTTTTCTTGACTCAGTTGGGGACAGCTTTTTCCCAACTCAGTTAGGGTCAACTTTCAGTCTCACTAGAACAGACTTCGAGATTTTCCATGAAGCGAATACCATCCGATCTCTATAACCTATTGGTGATATCAAAGTCCTGTAGTTAGATCAGATTGTCGGACTTTTTAGGGCTCCTGTAACGATAGCCTTAAATGTTTATATATCAACCGGGACCAACAGCTTAACATACTCTCTGAGACACGGATAGAACTCACTATATCAAGAATGGTCACCTATCCTAAGACCAATCTGTCTGGAATTGCTTAACCTTGCAATATATTAACCCCCTGTTTATCAGTAAGCCACGAGCACATCGTTCAGTGCCGGGAGCTTGGATGCAGCTCCGAAGAGGGCCAGCGAAAGAGAAGGCGTTGGATCAGCCAGGGTGCGAGAGATCGTCTCGGCTCATCTCACCTCCGGCAACCTACAACCCACAGACGGCATGTAATTTAGCCGGTTCAAGTCCGACAGAACCTTCCCTGCCGGCTCCGGCGGCGGCTTGCTTACTTTCGTCTACTCTGTAAATCTTCTTCTTCCTCCTAGCGTTAATTCCCAGTCGCATCCGAAGCTTTCACCTGGGAGTCTGGGGTCCGCTTTACCAGTCTTAACTACGGATTTGGCTAGACCTCGATATTTTCCGCGAAGCGATTGCCATCTGACCTCCACAACCCAATGTTAACATTAGGCGATATCGAAGCTTTGCAGCTAGACCGTTATTTTTGGTAATTTTTAGGGCTCCAACTACCCGTAACGACTGCCATAGATGTTCTTATGGCAACCGGGACCGACGGCTTAACGTGCTCTCCGAGGCACGACCAGATCAATGAAAATACCCATATTTCATGCACACAAATATTTGCACTGTGCGGGGATCGAACCCGCGCCTCCTGTGTAGCGGCCGCGTTCACTACCGCTACGCCACGGAGGCTGTAAAACCCGTCTACTCTGTAAATGAGCTATAATAATATTATTCTATAATTGAATAATCTAAGTTATATTATTCACAATCTTCTCTTGCTACTTAAGTATAAAGTCTTAGTAGCAGTACAAAGTAGCAAAGCCTTTTAAAAGTTTTAATTACCTACTTGAGAAAATTGTGAATAAAACCAAGTACGAAATTATTTTGTTTTTAATTATATTATTCATAAAATTGCGCTCCAATTTTGTATATTTCTGTAATTGCCCTATTATAGTACTGAATTGCTTTTATGAAACGCTCACGGGTAGGAATGAAAATAGGTATGCCTTAAGGTGCGTACAAATTATATAGCATAACATGTTATAAAACAATGTTGTATAACATGTTTCAGTAATGTAGACACTGAAGTTATAAAACATGTTAGTGAGTTACTTAGCACGTTATTTTAATTTTAAAAGCACTGCAACGTCCAACGAAATTGTTATACAACATTGTTATAATTATGACATTGTTAGGTAAATCTAATGTGTACAGTATTGTTAAATGTTGCAAAGTTATAAAACAATGTTAGATAATGTGGACGTGTTATAAAACACAAGTTATACAACATGTTACATAATCTGTACGCACCTTTAGGACACATTATCTTGGACCTAAGTCGCGATACAAACGAGGACTTAGCGCGCGCGAATGGTTATGGCGCAAATAGCCATATTCATACATACTAATGTTTGCACTAAGTGGAAATCGAACCCGCGCCCCCTATGAATCAGGCGTGTTCACTACCACCACGCCACAGAGGCTGACAATAACATACATTTATCAATAAAAATCTATCACCAATACCTTACCTTGATCACCTTTCCGTCCCTCATAATTTTAACCCTCCCGTGCATGCATCCCGCTAATGAATGCATGGTCACGCTTCAGCATGACCGCTATTTGGCAGTCAACCACCTCCTGCCAAACGGGACATTTAGGCCTTGTTAACTGATGGACATAAAGATACCGCTTTACCTTCCTCAAAATTACTGTAAACATATTAGTAAGGTAAAGAAAGTGGGTTAATCTCGGCTGTTTATTCCAGTCTCCTTAGACAAGTGTCAAGTCGTTGGTCGGCGTATTGTAGAATAGAGTGACGAATGTATGGAATATGACATGCGTTGACGATTGCTATATACATCAAGGTAAGCAGAGATGTATTAATATAATATTCGCACTGTTTTAAATGTTTTTTTCTATAATAAACTTACTGAATCTGGTGGTCTTACATGGTGACAGCTTCCCAAAAGGTGGTAGGTAGATACATATACTTGTCTGTGTGTGGTATAAAGTCCTTTAGTTGACTGGTAGAGAATACCTACACCATTAAGTATGCCTATGTGCCAGCTTATTACTTCAGTAGTCAATTATAATTAATGAACCATCGAAATTGATTAACAAAACTGGCGACAACAATTTAAGTAACCATTAAATCAACGGGCAATCAATATCACGTATCAACGTACAAAAACTGAGAATTGAGAAACTCCTCTTTCTACGAAATCGGTTAAAAATCGTAAATCTATAAATAGTTTTATTGCCACGTGAATTGTCCACGTAGACCTCCACAAGAAATATTAGAGAAAATATTTGAAATTTTCCTCGAAAAAAAAAATCTTTAGAATTTTTCTTCCTTATCATCACAATCAAGAGAAAATATTATAAAGCGTAGTATAAATGGCGGTTTCATGACGCTTCGAAAGGCACCTTTATTCGTTCTTCATTCACTGGCCGTCGTTACGCGGAAGGTGAGACAAAATTATATATTTTTATCTCCCCCTATTGAAATGTTGTGAGAATTTTTTTGGACGGCAATATTTTTGTACTGACCAAAAATTTTTTCGGATAGGCAGTTACGTTAGATTAAATAAATGATAGTGGCTTAGAAAAATGCACATAGGCAATCAGAAGTATAGGTATGAATGTATTTACAAAAGTAAATGTAAACTGACCTAGGTCAGGAGGTAAAAATGTTCAGCTTCCGGCACTATTAACAAACTATAGAAAATTCGACATTCTGCTTTTTTAGTGAATAATAATAATTATGCTATATACACACAGTAGCCAGTGATAGACTATGTTCTGTAATGCGCAACTGTTGGCCTTCATTACGAAGGTGTTCACACTATGGTAAACAACTCATTACTTCGCCATAGTTCCTTTGAAGTGTGGAAAAAATCCGACAACATCCCGATTGCGCGACACATGACATCGAATCGTAGGCCACTTAATACTTTTGCCCCCAGGCTTACCGTGGCCTATCTATTTCATTATCGATGTGTTATAAAGGCCTTCGAGATTTGCAATACTCTTGATAAAAAAAAGCCTATCCCTAATATTTGCTCGCAAAAACAATTTGGCAAATAAACGCTCCGAAGAAAAATAGCACAAAGCTTAAATCTTACTCTGTCTGTCAATTAGACACTAAAGTAAAACGCGAACTAAGGAAAAAGAAATTATTTAGCTAGGTTTTTACTTTTTTGCAGAACGCGTGTAACTTAAGCTTAAGGTGAGGTATGAGCGTGAGCGGCAGCGATCTATAATAATTTTGAGAGGGCATGATCGCGTCTGTCACTCAAACTGGTGTTTGAGAGGACTTCGAGGAGACTTTGGAAGTTCGAGAGAACTCGAACTTCTCGGATAATTTTATGAAAAGCGCGAAAATCATACTTCAACTACCTACTTGTGTAGGGGGTTCACAAATTAAGGTTAGACGGTAATTATATTAATTAATTAATTAATTTAATTACCCCATAACCGAATAAAAACCCTAAAAGTACCTACATAAACATCTTAATTCGGGCTTGCCTTTTTCAACTATAAACATTTTGGTTTCAACTATAACCATCATAATCTTTTATTCGAACAAAAAATATCTAGAAAAATAAACAATCGCTGTATTTGAAACCCCACGCCCTTCAACCTTCATGCATTTAAGTTAATCCCTACAAATAACGAACTCGAACGGCCAACGCACTGCGAATCCCTTTAGTATCCCCAAAAACGTCCAGGGATTAACAAAAGAAAAGGACAATAAATATTGTAAATCCCCAGATTATTGCCGAGTACTTTTGTATTGTAATCTTCGCGATTTGTACTGTTTATGCTCGCGGCTCCGCCCGCGTGGATGTTGGTTATCGCGACCGACCATAGCCTATGTCCGTTCCCATGCTCTAATCTACCCCTGTACCAAATTTAATCAAAATCGGTTTAGTGGTTTGAGCATGGAAGCGTAGCAGAGATACAGCCAGAGTTACTGCATATCCATTTATAATATTAGCATGGATATGGATATATTGGATATGGATTTACATTGCCAGCTTAAAAATTATATAATTAAATAGCTTATACCTACAGCTCCGCCCTCGTGGAAAGTTGATCCCGTTCCAATCACTCCTGCAGTGGAGTGGGGTGAAAATTTGCAATAGAGAAGCTGGTGGATAAAATTCTACCTCTGATAGTATATCTACCACGGCTTCCCTTTGCAGAGTAAGCCAGTAGGAATCGGATTACAGGGACCCTTCGCGACTGCACCCCTGTGTACATGGAGGACTGACTCGAGAGCCGACACGGCAGCCTCTCGTACAGGCTGACGTCGTATCCGTAAAAGAATGTTTCGATGACCACCTGTTTCGTAACCTTGAAATCCGCTTCCTCACACGCGTCACTGAACAATCATCACGATCCTCCTCACAAATCTCTGGCGCATTTTCATCAGGCATACATTTATTAAATGAGGCCAATTGCGCCTATACCGAACCCGAAATTTAGTTTTAACAATTATATGTACCTACTAGCTGTTGCCCGCGGCTCCGCCCGCGTGGAATTCTGATCCCGTTCATCGCTGATATGTAGCCTATATGTTAATCCAGGGTATAACCTATATACATACCAAATTTCAACCAAATCGGTCCAGCCGTTTATGCGTGAAAGAGTAACAAACATCCACACATCCACACATCCATTCTCACAAACTTTCACATTTATAATATTAGTAGGATGAACGAGGAGTGTTTGCATGACCGACCACTGTGGCCCTTGGAAGGAGCCAACGTCTAAGTGTCATCACTGACACGGGAGTGAGGACTCAAGGCTATAAATGCTAATGGCACCGCGTCAACGTGTTCAGTGGGGTGAGCACGAACAACTATCGTAATCGTATCATGAACGTAACGATAGCACGGAGCATTGCGATGCGATTGGCCGCCGGCCAGAAGCCTGCCAATCGCAATGCTCCGTGCTATCGTTACGTTCACGATACGATTACGATAGTAGTTCGTGCTCACCCCACAGGCAGAGTGGGAGTCCTCTCGCTCGGCAGTATAGACGCAGCCTTATCTGTTTATAAATAACATTAGTTAATCTAATTTACAAAACGTCAATCAAAACTGTTGTACAACAATAAATTCTCAGCCTCATTTGTTAGATATTAACAGTAAACACCTACATTGAAAGCCAGCGTCGAGATTTCTACGAATATCAAATTAGAAACAGGTTTGACTTCATTTCATTTGCCTTCCAAATTCATAATAAGTTCAAAATTGACTTTCAGTACCTAGAAGTGTAGACAAAATTCAAATTATAGTTATTTCGTACTTAGTCACATAACAGGGGACCGATTCTGCAAAGCCACGTTTTCAAAACTTATGATTTCATTCGTGGAATCGGGGGGATCTTATGGTGCAGCAAAGAAAAGAATCACCAAACGTTTTAGTAGACGAACGAAGAGTTTTAATTTAATCGAACCCGGGACTATAACTACTATTACTGTTACTATTATTTTCTTCTTTTTCTTCTTCTTCCATTGCAATAGCCAATAATACTTTTCGTCAATTTCAACCATTTTCAAAATGTCTGCACTCAACACTCAAAATAATTGAAATGACTGGCGCGAAAGGGTTGGGTTCTCAAGCAAAGCGGCTAGCCGGTAGTATGCGGCGACATCCGGCCGGACGCGTTCGGATGTGGCCGCGTCCGTTCGTATGCGTTGCGAAGCGGACCGGGCGGTTGATGCGACGACTTCCGGCCGGACGCGTTCGGATGTGGCCGCGTCCGTTCGTATACGATGCGATGCGGGCCGGTGCCGTCCGTTTGGTGGGGTTGGACCCTAAGAAGAAGGAAATACATGGGCTGGCAAAGACCAGCACCCGTATTTCCTTCTTCCTACAGTCCCGGGTTCTTTACCTAGCTTACTATCAGACGGGGCATAGTCATTTGATGACCCAAATATTTAAAAAAAATGTATTTACTTATGGCGTTAGTTCAGTGCTAGCACCTCTGCCTACCCCTTCGGGGATATATAGGCGTAAGTTTATGTTATGTTATATGTTAGTTGTGAAGGCGTTCAGCTAATTGACATAAACTACACGCATTTGCATAAAGTTCTAAAAAATTAAAACCGGCTATCATGATAATTTATTCCGCTTGTATCTTCAATAGCACAAGCATAATAAACCATTCAGTTTATGAACATGAGGAATTACTTTTGTACATAACTGTACCTATCTGGTGTTGACAGAAAAAAAATGCCACTTACAATGTGACAGTTTTAGTGTAAACTTCGTTGGTGATAGTCGTTTGTAGTTTTGGTTTAAAAAATTACAACCGCGAGACTGATTACCTTTACCTATATTTTATTCGAAATGTGGTTTTCCACCGCGCCGGTATCTAAGTGTTGTTCTAAGTGTAAGTAGGCAAGGCCCACGAACCCTGAACAACGTACTGTGCAGCATAATAATATATCGAATATGAAAAATTACATTATAATTCAGTAGAAGGATACCTGAGTCAAGATCTTAGGATATCAAGTAAGCTTCATCTACAAGCTTATACCTACAGGTGTTACCCGTTACAGGTGCTGATTCACCAACGAGGCTGTAACGCAATGTTTTGTGTCGGGTTTGATCTTGGTTAGACAGACTTCTTCCCGCAAAAAAAAAGTTATCTATGGAAGAAGACTCGTCTGTTAGTCCCCGGAGTGAGAGCGTGAGAACCTGGGCACGAAAGCTTCAAATAGATAGGCATTGCCATTCATAATCATACTCCTAGCAATTTTCCCGGTTGCTGTTAAAGTTTCCACCTCTACCTATATTATTCTATTTAAAATCTATTGTCTTCTAACTCCGACGTATTTCACGTGACGAATAGTATTGACCTCGTTACGCAAATTAATTTTAACTCGGCGTTTGTTGATAATGAAGCGCTATGATATTTCTAATGTTTTTTTCTTTGTATTTTTTTTAACAATGACAGCCTCCGTGGCGTAGCGGTAGTGAACGGGGCCGCTACGCAGGAGGCGCGGGTTCGATCCCCGCTCAGTGCAAATATTTGTGCGAATGAAATATGGGTATTTGCATTGGTCTGGCCGTGCCTCGGAGAGCACGTTAAGCCGTCGGTCCCGGTTGCCATAAAAACATCTATGGCAGTCGTTACGGGTAGTTGAAGCCCTGAAAAGTCCAAAAACATCGGTCTAGCATCTAGCTGCAAAAACTTCGATATCGCCTAATGTTAACATTGGGTTGTGGAGGTCAGATGGCAATCGCTTCACCGAAAATATCGAGGTCTGGCCAAATCTGTAGTTAAGACTGGTAAAGCGGACCCCAGACTTCGAGCTGAAAGCTTCGGATGCGACTGGGAATAACGCTAGGAGGAACAATTACCTAGATTAAATTTATACAAGTTCCTACTAAAATTACGTTCAAATTATGTTACCTACTCGTGGTATTGCTCGGGACATTATATATTATGTTGGACCTGAATATGCTCTATTCGCGCAGTACACGTTTCATGGGTATCTTTTGAGGATATCACAGCGGAGTGGTATACCTACTGCGGTAAACGGCCTCAAATTCATCAAGCATAGATTATTACGAAAAAAACCGCGCACACCAGGACCATCCAGGGCCCAGTTTGCTCCGCGATTTAAGTCCAAAATACGAGGTATAAAAACCTAAGTACCTATTTTTAAAAAAATATTATCAGTTCTCTAATTGTTTATACTGTTGATCGACGGCATTTGGCGGAACTTGCTACATATTGAACAAACCACTTGTACTTTTCCACTTTATTTTATTTATCAACCTGGCCGGTTTCGCCTTACGGCATTCTCAAAGGTTCTAAAATTATTCGTGATCTATTAGTACCTAAGTAGAGTTTAAAAACATTACTTTGAAGTGACTTATCATCATTAACCTTACATTAGTCCCGGGTGCGTTCACCTCTAAGGTTCATTTTCTAGCTTTTACTTCTCTATTTCGTACGGCCTTGGGCATCCATGGTTAATAGAATACACCATCCGTTATTTATTGAGATGGGATAAACCATTGAATTCGCGACATCATGACCGACACCTCTTTTGACAAATTGTTTTTTTTTTTTTTATTGAAGCACCCTTTTCACTGCTATAGTCAACTTAATCTTTCAGTATTTCTTGACGCATCTTTGTCTTGCCCCCTCTGTGCAAATCTCGATCATAACTACTCCGTCATAGTAGGAACCGACCATAACAATCGCGTGTGTACCTACCTGAACATTTTCGAAATATTGTTATTATGTTCTTAATGGACTTATCCACCTTTCCTTATTGCATCGTAACCATCTTAGTATAGGTATGTACGATAATACCCTACCAATAAAAATCTGCGCAGAGATTAAGGAAATGGTAGTACTGTAGGTACCTAGTTAAGGCATGGACACGTAGGTAGCTAATTTGCAGTTGTACCTATCTTATGGGTGAAAATAACCATGCTTTTTTACCTTAGGTACCTAAGTAAAGGCAATACTGGAAGATACTTATGTAGGTAGGTACTTCACCAACAGACACCAATTAATGCAAATCACTTCATCGTGAGATATTTTTAAATAAGTAGATAGCGTATAGTAAATTATGTATGGTACTTAGGTAGGTAACGATAAATCACGCTTTGAAAGCTCTTCACCAATGATAAATAATAGTAGGACCTACACCCTGCTTACTAAATTTTTTAACGATTTCATCTTGATTGCATCGAACTGAAATAGAAGAATGATGAAACCTTTTTATAAACAACTCTTTCAATCGCGTACCAAACGTCAATAAAAATTGCAAGATGCCGAATGTTCCGCTGGAGAACGCTGGAGGAAAATAAACCGAGATTAAAAATAGAACATGAAGTTTTAAAATCAAATAAACGTCAATCCGTGATATGCCTACGTAGTCAAGTTCTGCCGCATACTACGTATCTTTCTAAATAAACAATATTTTTTTATCAGTGAATAATCTAAATTCCTGTTCATTAGTACGATAGGTACCTACTCCACTGAAGTTATTATTATAATACTTTGTGCAACTTGGAGGTATTGTTTCTCTACACTTGTGCAATGGACAGCAGTGACTTACTGATAGTGTTTAATTTACTATACGTGCAAACCAGAAACGCAGTAATTCGTTCCTGGGACCTTCCAGACGGTGTACTGTACAGTCTTCGTAAGCCATTCAGTAAGTGTTTAGGTAACAACTTGAGTTCTTAATTTTATTTTATGCTATGTAATTTAACTACTACCTATTGGAAATGATAAGGAAATTAGTTTCAAGTTCAATGTAATAGCAACTCCGTTTTACAGAATCTTGCGCAGCACAATGATGGTTGACTTGGAGTTACCTGTTGCTGAAATAATTTTACCTTTAGACGAATCGGCAATATATGGTAATTTTTATGATTATTGCTCCTACTAGTAGACTTTTTGGACATTGTTTTTAATACAAAAACCGTACAAGTCCGAATGTAAAACTACGAACGCATTTTTTTATCATTGCCAGACTTGCCAGTGACATGACACTTTTTGAATTTAGAATGTTTTGGTAACATTTCGACTGTCATTTTGATGATGACATAAGTAGAAAAATGGCGGCGACTGTGATTGGAATGTGTGAAACACCCGGCTGCAAATCTATTGCTCAGTTACAATGTCCAACGTGTATTAAACTCGGCATACAGGGTTCTTTTTTCTGTAACCAAGACTGTTTTAAGAAATCGTGGAAGACACATAAAATTATTCACTCCTTGGCGAGTAAGTGCGTTTGAGGTTATGTTACGGTGTTAGGTTACAAGACATTTTAAATACGATGTGAATTTTGTTTTAGAGGGTGAAACCACAGATGCGTCGAACGTGGAATATAATCCTTGGCCGTCTTACAATTTCACTGGGAAGTTGAGGCCTTACCCGGCGGGGCCAAAGCGTACGGTGCCGCCTCATATTGGTCGCCCTGATTATGCTGATCATCCGACTGGATTTCCCGCTTCGGAGAACGCCGCAAAAGGTTCTGGACAGATCAAAATACTCGATGATGAAGAAATTGAAGGGATGCGTGTAGCCTGTCGGCTTGGAAGGGAAGTTTTGGATGAGGCGGCCAAGTAAGTAAATCATATATCTGTAAAAAGTATACAAAGAATAAATATTGTTATTGGTTTGAAGTTAGTTTTGGTTATATACTGGTATAATTCAGTGGGTATTCCATTTTTGTAAAATGTTCAAAATACCCATTTACTCTCTTTTTCATTCTGTTCTGATGTGAGAAGTCAATGACCGCTGTTAACTGTATCAATGCTACATGTTGACTTGTTTTGTTGCGTTATCTTTGTATTTATCTGTATGTCATTGACGTCTTCCTAAACAGCTGAATCAATTTCCAAGATTGTTTGTGATTGAGTAGGTCCTTGGATGGTTTAGATATTGACTTGGATGGATGTAGCTTGTCATTGTGCAGAGATTATTAGTGCTGAATTGGTTTTTAGGACTGCTGTCATAATCTAACTCCTGATCATATACCTAATGTCCCCCTTTTTTTTGTTGGTATGTTGGCTTTACCAAGGGTAACTGCCACCTGACCTCTCAACCCTAAAAATAAAGTTGTTTAGCAGGTGCACCTATTGACTGGTGAGGTTGCTTGGGCCTTAAGGAGATTGGTTGAGCACACCATATCTGTCTATCCTATCTTTAATTTCTATAAAGATATTGTGTTACAAAAAAGATTGTTAAAAGTAAAAAGTACCTACACAACCTAAAATTTTCCAATTTCAGAGTTTGTGGTGTGGGAATAACTACTGAAGAAATTGATCGTGTTGTCCATGAAGCTTGTATTGAGCGGGAATGTTACCCGAGCCCACTGAACTATCACAATTTCCCTAACAGCTGCTGTACTTCGGTTAACGAAGTTATCTGTCACGGAATACCTGATTTGCGCCCTCTACAGGTATGTTCTATGTTCATCATCCTTATCATTGCATACTCATTTTTTTTAGACTAGACTGCTGATACTATCTTACACAAATTTTGCATAGACATCCATACTGATATTATAAATATGAAAGGAACTCTGTTTGTCTGTCTGTCCTTGTGACAGTCTGACAATGTTATGTTTTCATGCCTGTACTACTGAACAGATTTTGCTGAACTTTGGTATGAAGGTAGACTAGAATTTGGAAAAGGATATTGGCCATATTATGTGAGCGGAGCGGCTAGGAACAGCTAGCAAAGATACTCCTGAGAAACCAATTATCCACAATAAAGGGTCACAGGCAGTAATGTTAAAATTCGTAAACAACAAAGGCTATTGTTGAAATGCCTATTAGTAAACATTAACATCAATCAGTAACATAATTCCATTATGACAGATAATGTATTATTTACACTGATAACCACTTCTATTGATATCGGAACTCATTTAACACAAAATTACAAGATATCATTGTTTAATGCCCTGTAACTTTAAAAATATTTTGGTTTTGTACTCTTTTTTACAATGCTTTAGTTATTTAGGTACATGATCTACCCTTCATGTGTGTACCATTTCAACCATTTCCCCTGATCCTCCCATTTTTTGGGGTGGATGTCCAGCATTTGTAGTTTGTTTTGTGTAAAAAACCTATTTCCTTGCAAAAAAATTGTTCTTAATTCCTTGATATCCAGCCTGTCTGAACCCAAAGAACCCATAAAATAATAATGTTAATTATTCAATGAAATTTCAAATTGAAAACGAATTATTCGGGAATTTTAATGTTAACAATATTTTTTGTATTATTCAAGGATGGAGACATATGCAATGTGGATGTCACAGTATACCACAGAGAGTTCCACGGTGACTTGAACGAGACATTCTTTGTCGGCAACGTCCCAGAAAGTACCCGGAAGCTAGTGCAAGTTACTCACGAGTGCTTACAGAAGGCTATAGATATAGTGAAACCTGGCGAGAAGTACAGAGAAATAGGCAATGTGATACAGAAGCATGCGCAGGCTAACGGATTCAGTGTGGTGCGGTCTTATTGTGGTCACGGAATACACAGGCTGTTCCATACTACGCCTAATGTGCCGCATTATGCAAGTAAGTTTATATTTGTTTGTAGATTTTATCTGTTAGGGCTACTTCGCTTGTGGGCACTGGACCGGACCATAGGGGTGATCAGCCTTCTTTGTGTGCCATTTCACCCATTTTCCCTATATAGCGACTACTATAGATGTTCGTATAGCAATTGAGACCAACGGCTTAACATACTCTCTGATGCACAACCAGAGAAATGCAAATACCCATATTCACACCAAGTGGGGATCGAATCTGCGCCTCCTGTGTATAGCGACCGCGTTCACTACCACCACACCCACAGAAGCTGTCATAAATTAGGTTAAACTTTGGAGTTAGTTAGGCTTTGGAGTGCCTATTAAGAAATACAAAGCAATACATGCTTTGAGGGTCAACACATACTTCATGTGCAAGCCGGTATAGCTGCCAAAATGCAAAAGGGGAACCAGGAGATCTGATCCTGGGCTTCAAAGTGTAGCCCTTTTCTTTTAAATTCAAATTCAAATTAAATATTATTTATACCCCCCTTTCTAAGACCTGGTACCGTTTCATAATGGGATATTTTGTTAATGAGATATTTTGCAAATTAGATATTTTGCGAATATAATAAATTCACGATGATATATAAATAGGACTTTTCGGGAATATAACTAATTTTATTCCATGCGCAATTTTTGCAAATACGATGTTTCACGAGTAGAACTACCTTTATCACAGTGACATTTTGCAAACAACATCACGATTAATTCATGATTAAACTCTTTCAGAAAACAAAGCAGTGGGTGTGATGAAGCCAGGCCATTGCTTCACGATCGAGCCGATGATAAACGAGGGAGGCTGGCGTGACGAACAGTGGCCGGACCACTGGACAGCCGTCACGGCTGATGGGCTTAGATCTGCGCAGGTAATACACACATACTGTCATGTTTCATGCTCAATGGGTTAGCCAGAATCATAGTGTTTCTACTTGCTATGATCCTGGCATAGATTGCTTGTCTCTACTGGAAATGTATTGGTGTACAATTACGGCCATTACATTCCAACATATCTACTGCCAGTTTTGACATTCTAAAGAACAAGAACGTCATCAATCTCTATGGGATAGCCAGATAGATCTACCTTTAACTGCAGATAAGTTGTTGGGTACGGCCGTTATCTTTCGCTTCTTTTACTATTATTAAAACCATGAGGACATTGAGCAAAATGGTTAAGTGTTACATTTGGCGGCATATTTACCATTTTGAGTATTTGAGACATCGAGTTGAGGCCACCATTGTAACATGGTATGTGTGTCTTCTCTTATCTGAGTCTTTGCCTTCAGCTTACTAACAGGCGGGGTGAAGTCAAGTTGACGTGAGAACCAAAAAAAATTAAAATTATATTTACTGACAAAAGTAATAACTCCCATTTTGAAATGAAACAATTTACTTCATTACAGTTTGAACAAACTCTGCTGGTAACGGAGACTGGTTGTGACATCCTCACAAAGCGGGGAACGGGTCGGCCCTGGTTCATGGACCAATTGGAGAAACTCAACGCTACATCCTAGTGTACCGACTGTTGAATATCCACTGAGATGAACCGCTAAGCTCAAACACATGCAACGGTTGAAGAAATAGAATATACAGGTTGATACTTTTTATACAATTGCCACATTATTATCGTAGCTTTGTGGTTAAGGAGTCCAGCTTCTATTCAAGAGGTCTAATGTGTAACCACGTCTAATGAAAGCAATTTGGCTTAGCTGGAGAGGTTAAGGAGAATACTAGTAATTTTGGTTACAAGTATTTTTTTTTAATACTAGCTGACTGTTGACCTACTACCAAAAGTTGTGTGTTTGAGCTATAGTATGAAATCGCCTTGTGACATGAAAAATAAAATTTAGAAATTAGTGAAGTTTTTTATTGTGGTATTGTAATATCGAGAGACTAAAATGTAATTAGGTCATCATGTACTGCCAATAGATTTCTTAGTATTACGGAAAGGATAGATAAATATTAATGGACTAAAAAAAATTGTAGGGCAATAATTATTAAATAATGAAATGTTTTATTTCATCTCAGTGGGTCAATTAATTTACTAGTAACTCACTAATATTTTACTAGTAATTCATTAAAGTATTACTAGTTATTGACTTGTCATAACAATTGAATTACTAGTGATAACTATTGAATTACTAGTAATAACTCATGAATTACTAGTAAATAGCTAAATAAAATAAAAACATTGGGTAGGTTAAATAGGTTTTTCGAACAAGTTTTAATATTTGAGACATTTATTCAATAACAAGCGTCTTATACAGGGTGAATTGCCCAAAGTCAGTGACTACTTTGTGCTTCAACTAGGTACGAATTTCTTCAATGATAGTAACTGCGATCAAGTTGAGCTAAACTGCGTTATCACGTTTTGCTCGACGATCTGCGTTTAGTAAAACGTGAGAATTGAGTTTAACCTACACATTTCTGTAGTTATATCTTTATGAAACACCCTGTATAACAATTGCTAGATGAGTAAAATGAATAGTGATATATTTTAAAATCTGACAATGGATTCAATCTCAGACTTATGTCTCAAATTTTAAGCTAAAACAATTATGCAGTTATTATTTTAGTATTTTTATAAGTGATCTGTACAGACAACAATGCATGATTTAATTTTGTTTATTTGTAAGTAACTTACATTTAGAATTATTTCATTTAAAATATATTATTATGAATACAAACCGGTTTTAGATAAAATCCGTAATATTCTTTCTGGGTATTTATTATAATTATGATAAAAATACTAATAATTTGTGTTAAAACCTCAAGGAACCTTAAGCTTTGTTGCTATAGTACTGCCGTTATCTTAAGCGTGAATTATACAGAAAAGAGCCTGTTTAATTCACGCAGGAGTCGCCTCTTTTCTGTCTATCTCGCTCACTCTCATTATTTTTAGAGAGTGCCGTAATGTACGTGTGTAGTGACATTCCTTTCATCCATATTCGTAACTGAAATCTCGTAACCAGTTACAAAAAAATAATTACTTTTCGCAGTTTGGTAACTAGTTGTGACAGAATAATTATTATTCTACTTTGGTAACTAAAACAACCTAAGCAGTTACAAGAGAAGACTTTTCCATCGCAGTTTAGTAACTAGTTGCGAGAAAAGAATTATAACTAGTTAGCGGTGACATTCTTGGCTGGGTGACTCAGTTGCTTACGGCCGTACTATAGTTTACTGTACGAACCAAAAATGACGAAACAAAAAATTATAAGTACTTGAATTACGAGCTCAGTTATGCCGATTATATTTTTAAAAAGATATTTTCGGAAATTGGCGCGAATATGTGATTGATGATTCTGATGCTGACTGCATACGACAACTGCAGATGCATGCAGCAGATAACAGCGTACCCATTACTTGAATGAAATCTTGAAGCATTTATTATGCTGACTCAAATCGATTTAGAAAGAGAAAGAGAATCGACCGAGCGGGACTCGAACCCACGATCGTTCCCTTATAGTACCCATTACTTGTTAAACTCGGCTACGTATAGATGGGACCATTGAGAAACCGCAATGAATTACGCGTATCTGCGTGCGTCTGCAAAGGAAAGTCGTATGCGGTCACTTTCGGAATATTTGGTGTTATTTTAATCTTATCCCGACGTTTCAGTTGCTTTTCATCCGTGGTCACGGGGAGACTAAGAATAAATAGCACCAAATAACGATTTATTTATTATATTATGCCTCATTATTGAAAAATCCTCGATACTGAAAAATCCATCTATCGACTTTACTCTGCTGTGGAGTGAGCACGAACAACTATCGTAATCGTATCGTAAATGTAACGAGAGCACGGAGCCATTGTCCACCTGGCTGAAACCTGCCAATGCGTATCACAATGCTCCGTGCTATCGTTACGTTTACGATACGATTACGATAGTTATTCGTGCTCACCCCGCTGGTTATTAAGAAGTTAGAGTAAGAGTGCTTTCACATTATCCGATCGGATATCGGTGTCGGATGATGATAGTCGACAGCCGATAGCTGACAACACAGCGGTGTCGACTCCGATATCTGATATCGGACCATTTTACTTCCTCCGATATCGGATCGGTGTCGGACACCGATATCGGATCGGATAATGTGAAACCACTAAAACTACTTTTGATATTCTATAGCGATCGCGATTTAAATTACGTTTTATTTCTTGTAAGTGGTCTTTTTCAATTTCGGGGCATAATATTATTATTATATTAAATAATATACTTTGATACTCTCTAAGCATTTGTCGAAATAATTTAAACTTTCATTCGCTAATTATTCAAATCGATTAAGATAGAATTGAGTCCCGCCTCAGCTGTATTCGATATTTTCTATCTTAATCAATATTGTGAAACGTTTCTATAGTGCAATATTTGCATAATCAATTCTAAATTTTAGTGCTTGAGGTTATCCTAAAGTGTCATTATGTCCGTTTAGGCTAAAATTGTGAATGGATTGGAAATTTTGTAAATTGTATTAGTAGTAAAAAATAAAAAACGATTGTAAAATTAATGTTTCTCTTTTATTTGATTAACAATTTGGCATTTATATAAATAAATAACAACTAAACTAAATGCACTTACTTAACTCTTAAGATAAATGCGCCGTTTGTTAAGATGGGGTACACACAGCTTTGAGTGGGCGCGTCTCGTCTATGCGTTTTTAATGGTGGTTACTACACTCCGTTAATGTGTTATTTGATATTCGGCCACATACGACGAAATAAGAAGGGCTTATTCGCCTATATTTGCTTTATTTACACGCATAAGCGCGAATAGAAAATACGCGTATCTGTCCACATACCTACTGTTGTTTGCTCATGACAAATATTTCGGCGAATACATCCAGTCCGCATAGCAAATAAAAGAGCGAAGTGTTGTTCCAGCATAAAAAGTGTCGTTTTTCAGTGGTAACGTACAGTCGATAAAGGAGATACGGTTGGACTTAAGTATAGGTGAATCTTTGTCGACTGTACACTGTTTGTAAACTTGTTCCGGGAATTGTTCATAAAATATTTTAAGACCTGCCATGAAACATGCATTTGAAGTTACGGACCAAATTTTCGTTATCCTGACATTTCGTTCGGCATAAAACTAGCCCGAAGCTTACGAATACCTATACAATTATGGTAGCAGTCCTTCAGAATCACTATTTTAACACATGCACTATTCACTTTTGGCTCAGGTATGTTCAACAATCTTAATTTTCTCTTGTAACCTGTTTTCTTTTCTTCCCAGGAATTCCTTATTTTATAATAATAAATTAATATATTTATTTCTCTGCATACAATAGCGGATCTCATACATTTTTCACATAAACTGATATAGATTTACCGTTACTAGTTATAGATACAATAAAAAACGAAGTAGCGCTTAAAACACATAAACTTCATAGATTGCTATTTCCCAAACTAGACCGATATTTTGTATCTTGTGAGACAGTGGGTATGTAATTTTGGCGGTAAACTTTTACAAGTAAATACAAACGTAACGTATGCAAATATTATTTTAACTTTGTCATGAGATTAGATAAAGTAGTGAAACTGCACATAATTAAGTCTTAAAACACTCGTGTGATACTATATAAAAACTCGCCTGCGGCTCGTTTTTTTAACTCACAGTCGTGTTAAGAACCTTTATTATGCAACAGTTTCATAAACCACTATTAATTAACTTATTTTGCGTTTATTTTATGGGAATATTCACACTAAATATTAGTGTCCCTTAAGGTTGATAAATATTATATTATAAAATTTTGTAACTATGTACCTACTTATTACGCTGTAAACTACTGATGGTTATGGTTTTAAATTTCTGTTTTTACGCGATCATAAAAATTGCAGTTTCCACAATCGTACAATTTGCTCAAATGTTGCAATATGAAATTGCACAAATGTGAAAATTGTCTGAATTGTCTGATTGCACCGGAATTTGTTTTGTATTTTACTCTGTATTATAAAATAATTTAGATAAGATTTACACTTTAACATGGACGTAAAAGCGTATGGGTTAGAGAGAATAATAAATGAAAGGAGCTTTAACCCAACAGTGATACATAATGGGCAACTAAAGGCTGGCTGGCTAAAGGGCTAGACACAACTAGAAGATACATCGTACATCAAAATAGCGTAAAACGAGTTGAATAGGGACCAAAGGGTGAATAGAAATAAAATGTAATGTAACTGTAGTTATTTTGTTTCAAGTGAAACTGGACTAGTTTAATGTAATAACAGAATCATCCGATACCTGGTAATGTCTGTGTATCTTAAAATTTTGTTAAAGATATTATTGAATAAATAATAATAACCATTTTAGCTCTATTCACCCCTTGATCCATATTCACCCTGTTTTACTCGGCACATCTTTAAGTGTCTTTAAAATATCCTTAATGATTTTTCGGTGGAATTTACCCTTATTCTTCGATAACATAACCTGTTAGGAAATGAATAATACGTTTTTAACAACCTTTTGTAAATAGAGGTTACTTAATCCTATAAGGGTACTTCAGTCTTCGTACTCTTGAAACAGCGGTATGTAGTCATCACTCCTATGTTTTATTTTGAGTCCAAATTGCGTCACTTGGTTCGCGTCGAATCCTTGGCTTTTGTCTGCTGTTTTTACTGTAGTCCCCTTCCAGCTTTCCGCTAAGTCTCTTTTGAACACGCTGTCTTTGGCCGGCTTGAGAGTTGCCAATTTGGTTAATACAGCATCTTTCTGTAAATTTGAAACAATGTGTTATTTTATAAGGTTCACAACACAATCACAATGCTCATGTCATTTATGTACCTAACTATTGAAAATCGAACAACTCTGTACTTAAATACTTCTTGCCAATTCTTGCTTATTACTTACAAGTACGCAGGTCTTAGAATCAATTTTGTTATTTTGATTGATACTTAATGTTAAATTAAATTCAGTTTATTTAGAGCCCTCCTAAGACAATGTAAAGATTTCATCGAGTTTTAGTAAAAAGCTAGTGAAATCAAAATCCTTACCTGCGCAGTAGAGTCGCTGTAACTGGCGTATATCCTTATAATTGGTTCCCCAGTTTTATGATCAAATGTCAATTTACTCTTCGCTGGAAGTTTCGCTTTAACTACCTCTATTTCTGGTGCCGGTGTAGATTTTGTAGCACTAGCGATATTTTTTGAGTCTTTTATAGCGAACAGTCTAATGGGAGCTCTTCTGGATACAAGATTAGCTTTTTCTTCGTTAAAGTCTTGGTCTTCACTAATAGTTGCTTCGACAATTTGTCCAGCATATACGGCGCCTTCATGCGTTAGTTTAGGTTGCTCATCATCTGCTCTTACCAAAGTGTAAGCTACATTCACAGACTCTGTTGCTTTTTTAAATGGGGCTCCGGGTAACGGTTTCAACTCAACTGTCGTTTCGTTTACAGGTTTATCTTCGCTTGGTACAAAATATGATTTCACATCTGGTACTGAAGTCGTCGTCGCTGTTGTATGTTCTATTGGTTTTTCTGGTTCAGTTTCTGGTGCCTTTTCCATTTGAGCCACGGTGGCTGCAGCTCTAACATCGTTGATAGCTGAGTAAAACCCATTTGCTATAACATTGCCAACACTTTGTCCAACCTGTGCGTAGTAAATTGGAGTTGTGTTTCCTACTTCAGTATTCGTTTCTACTATATACTTTACTGTGGAAGAGGCCGATAGGGGTTCTATACCAACTAGTTCTACAGTAATGTTCTGCGGCTGCTGGGGTGGTTTTACTTCAATTTTCTTCTCGGTTGTATTTTGAGCAGCGAAGGCTTTAGGAATTATGGTCACAACAGAACCTTCTTGTGTCTCTCTTTGCACAACGTTTTTATTTCCACTTTGTTCTGTGATGTGTACCGTTAGTGGTCTATCTAACTGTTCATTTTGGAGTAAGACTATGTGTGGGTTATATTCTGAAGCTTGTTGTTGTTGTTGTTGTTGTTGTTGTTGGGATTGAAAATTGATATGATTTGGCATGTCTGCATCGTAAGGAATGAATTCTACCGCAGGAAAACGCTGCAACAGTTGGGTTTGGATTTTTTGCAGATACATTGGATCTGACTGGAATAGTGCATTGGGTGCGATGAAAATGCCCTCTGCACCAGTGTTAAGGAAGTCTTGGTGGGATGGGAGACTGCTTAAACTCTGAAACCATAAAACGTATATTAG
This sequence comes from Eilema depressum, assembly GCA_914767945.1. Taxonomy (NCBI): domain Eukaryota; kingdom Metazoa; phylum Arthropoda; class Insecta; order Lepidoptera; family Erebidae; genus Eilema; species Eilema depressum. The sequence goes on from OU612021.1 coordinate 4,071,112, forward strand.
AGCTAATTATCAGTTAAGAAAGGAGCAATTTCTTCCAGATGTGTTAAGTACCTGCATTTGAAACTGCTGTGGCATTAGCGGATGAGGTCGGTTGGCTGCTAGCATCGAATATTCTGGAGCCATTTGTAGTGTTGCTCCATTTCTTATCATAGTTTGTAGCTCTGGCGTTGAAAAGGACTGTAAATAATATAAAAGTACCTAGTACCTAGTCGTCGTCATTGAAGTCTGGTGCTAAGTAACTTGTGATACTTACATTTTGTTTTGTAAATCCTATGGGTGGTTCTATTTTGGCCACATTATATTCTTCAGGGTACTTCTCGGTGACCTCGTATGTTGGCTTGGCCTACAATACAATGATTATTTTTATGCATACATATACTGACGCCTTATTCCTTTTGGGGTAGGCAGAGAGCAGCATACCATCTGCACTTTTCGAGCTTCCTCAACATGCAACTGGTTTCGAGTGACTTTTGATTCACCATATTTTCAAAACATTAATTTTGTCACTATATTATGTTCTGCGAACTCGACCTCCTTGCATGTCCCTTAAATGTTTATATGTAGGTACTATTATTTTAAAATATCGTAGTCCAACATTGACTGCCCGACTGTCAAAACTTGTCCCCATTTAACAATGTACCTAATTAGTCAAGTTTATAAGTATGTGCGAGTAAATATATAATGGGCCAAAGTCGCCTCGGTTGGTCGGAAGTTTCAAGTCCTGTCCTGACCTGGGTTTACCTACCCATGGTCCCGGTAGTTTGATCAAATAACGAGTTCTTTACCCAATGTAAAGTTACCCATATTTTCGTGATATTAAGGATGCGTTGTTTTTTTATTGTAATTTTGTTTTAGACTGACCTGTTCTGAAGCTGGTTTCTCTGACGTGTCCAGAACGACGATAGGCTTTTCTGACAGACTGAGGTTGGGTGCTGGTATCGTGTGGATCGCACCTGACGGTCATACAGGACTAAACCAAATGCCTCAGCGAAAACTATGTCAAAATCACACTTTCTCTCAATTTTTTTAATAGTATTATAATTATTTATTTATTATAATACTTTCTTGACATAGTTTCGCTGTGGCCGTTATATTATTTAGTGCATGTGGTGCACGGAATACTAGATTAGAAGACATATCAAGCCGACCGTCACCAAAAACATTAACTTAATATGAATAGGCATATATAATACCCATTATAAAAAAATTAAACATTAAAAAAAACTACTAAAAGTGAGCTTGTTGTTGGCAACATTAATTTTCTTTCGGTTTATGATTTTATGATTTGTAAATGGGTAGCGCCTGTAAACAAAATAGTTATGGTCTTATTTTTATTAATTAACTTTTGTTTTTTAATAAGTGTGTCCATAGTTTTTGAAAACTAACTGTCCCTGTATCCTGCCTACGTATTAATTACCTATACAGCGTGCATTTTTGCAATGCAAAAGGCATCTGTAAATTTAGTATACCTATGTATACTTATGACACAGTGGAACAGCTTTGACCCACCACCAGTGGTGATCCTACCCACACTATGGTTTCATGAATTACAGCTGTGCCTTAAGCATAAACATGCTCTTAATCAAAAGCAAGTAGGTAGTAAAGACGAGTGCTGTGCACTTAGGTAGTCAACCTGTACCACCATCATTGTGATCCACTGCCTGCGCAGACGCAGCCTTCAGGAAATCGAACTCTGAAGAGGCGGGCGCCATCAGCGGCAGCCGGGCTGTCGTCTTCCATGGACTGTGGGTGAACATATTCCGGGTCGCAGGGGCATAGTGCTTCACGGCGTAACTGAAAAATGGTGACATAACATTAGATACTGAACACATTTTGTCATTCTTCCCTCCTGACAAGAGGCAATTCGCTGCTCGGCGTATGATGGAATAGAATGACAAATGTATAGGATTTGACGTTTTTGACATTCGTTGACGCCTGTCATATACGTCAAATCCCATACATTTGGCATTCTATTCCATCATACGCCGAGCAACGAATTGGCCACTTGTCTAGAGGGGCTTGTCTGTTTATTCGCGATGGACGAGACTGAACGGCTTTTGATTCGGTTCTTATAGGTACATGTTTGATCGCAATCGGATGAGTAGAACCAAAGATAGACAAAGTCAAACGTGGAAAACGACTTCGACGCGGGCAGATTCGCGGGCATAGGCCAGCCCTCTAGACAAGTGGCAATTCTTTGGCCGGCGTTTTGTAGAATAGAATGAGAAATGTATGGTATTTGACGTACCTATATGACAGCCGTCAACATAATTATGTCATTAACGTCAAAATACGTGTCATATACGTCAAATTCCATACATTCTTCATTCTGTTCACAAAACGCCGCCGACCAACAAATTGCTACTTGTCTAGGGCGGCAGGCTTAATAATAATATATCTATGAAGATAATTATATATTTTCAAAATACTTGAACATAATTTTGGAACAAAAAAAATCTAACCTTTTATCCGAATTTATCCGAATCGAACTTTAGTGTGCCACCCAAATAGTCTATTATCATAAATTCCCCAGTATACGATCAAAGCACGAAGCTAGGTATGTAGAGAGTAGAAAATCAAACCCATTTACCTCATATTTGAAGCGACTAGATGGAAAGTCTGACTTGGTATAGTCTAATATGGCTTAGACACCTACACACTAAGTACTTAAGTAGGTATAAATGTTTAGAATTAACACCTCTCCGTAAACGGTAGGTACATAGTAATGAATACCACATAACTTAAACGTATGAATGAATTCAACCTATTTTATCCCAGATTCGGAAATTAAAATAAAAACAAAATCCTAAAATTGAATAATTAACACAAAGAACTCAATACATAGTAATTGATTAGTCGAAAATAATAATAATAGGAAATATAAAAATAACAATTAATTTAAATACATTGTAGCTATGTAACTAATAATTCATTTTAATTTATCTATCTTTAGTTATTTTATGGCGGGAAAATGAGATACTTGGTAATTTGAATGAATAGGATTCCTGAATTGATTAAATTACGTCATATAATTTAAAAAAAAAAAAATATGCACCTACATAATAATAATATGTCATACAAAATAAAATGCGGATGTGATGTAATGTTTAAAGTTTAACTCATTTTTAAAACATCACATTCATTCACAAAAGTCCAGTAGTAGACTACTGGATTTTTTTCGTGTGGAAACCCTCAGTGATACCGGTTATGTCGGACTAGAACCCAGGGTAAAGTACCCTACTCTGGTCTGCGCATTCAGTTTTTTTTCCATTTTTTTTCTTTATCACTTATGTTTTGTCTCTGAGAAAAAAGTTTGTCTACCGGATCTGTTATTATTTATCTCACTGATCCCGTCATACTCACACCCTCTCCCCAAAAAAAAAATACTAAAAAAAGAAAAAAAGATAAAAGATCTTTTTTTTTCAAATTCCTTACCGTTGAGGTTGACTTCTGTACAAATAATAGGGCGCTCGCTGAGACGCTGATTGTGCTAGCCTCATCGATCCGAAGGTCCAAGGCCTCTGCATACTCTGCAGATTTTGAAAGCCTTGCAGACCTTGGAAGCTCTGCATACTCTGCATGCTGACACCAGGCCTGAACACTGTGGGGGACCGTAGTCTGTTCATAGACGACATGCGGTTGATTGGAGACATACGGTTGACGTAGACTGCGTGTGTCAGGGTGCATAATGCTAAGCACAATATGAGAACCTGTGGAAAGAAATCAAGTGTCAGTATGAAGCAAGCTTTGACTATACCTACCTACTGTATAGACAGTGCTAACAGAATGCGTCGCAAAAAACGGGGTACTTCCAGTTTGCCCCACTAAGCGTCCCTACTGGTGGGGCAAAGTGGAATGTTAAAAAAAATTACGTAGGTTTATCAAGTTTTCCCCACTAAACCTATTCTGGTGTGGGAAATTAGTTATAGACTCCCTTTTTCTAGTGCAATCGCCCCTACTCATCTATATCTATACTATTATATAATTGTAAAGTGGTCGTGTCTGTACATTGGAGATATTTAAAAAAAATACTTGGGTTATGTTATGTTAACGATACTGAACACGAAAATATTTTTTTTGAATTTCCTGTCTGTTTGTCTGTTTGTCCGCGATGGACGCAAAAACTACTGGACGGATTTTGATGCGGTTTTTTTTGTTAGAAAGGGCTTACTCAGACTTAAAATCTTACGTTTGTTTGATCGCAATCGGTTGAGTAGAACCGGAGTTGTGAACAATATTGATATTATACGGAATATGAGCGGAAATATAGATGGCGCTTTTTTATTCTTATGGATGAAATTTTATATCTTATTACATCCGAGCAAGTATGTAAATAAATAGACTTTAATTTACATTTACAGTTGTGTAAACAAATGCGATTTTAATCATGAAATTATTATTTTTTTGTCAATGAATTTATTTCCACCTGCGTAACTAGATGGCGTTAACGCGGTTTTGAACTTACTATGGTTTCGTTCCAACTGGACGTATAGCATTTTTAATCGTTTTTTTTTTTCAATTTTCTAATTTTGTCAAGTATGAAATAGATGTCGGTACTGTCTTAAGATCAGTTACAAAATCGTTTTCCACACAAAGATAGCAGACAGATTACTTAGAGCTTGGTGAACAGGTGAAGGATATAGTGGAGTAGACAAGAGATACAACGGGGAAGCGAAGGAGTAGAGGAGAGGGTGGGGGAAGGGCAAAGGTATTGGGAGTAGAGAGTCGAGTAGATATTATGCAGGTAGAACATTTTTTTATATCACTTAGGTGGCAGACAAGCACACGGCCCACGGCACGTGGCCTATGGGTGAGTGCAACACCAGGGGAGTCACACTCGTGCTGCCTACCCTGTAAGAACTTAGAGAATCTGTGCCGTCAGCGCAAAAGATAAGTCGGACAAAGCCTTTGGTTTTCCCACTGATAGCACAAAGCACAATAAGCTACTCTCCAGTGAGCTTTGGCTACCCTACTCACCGTCGGAAACACAACACGAGGTTATAAGCCGCGGCCTTCTGTAGGGCGGAGATACTTCCCCAGTCGGACTACTCCATTAGGACGAATATACCGTGGTGTACCTACCTCCTCGAGTCGAATAGAGAGGCGAGTACAATGTCTAATCAGCGTTCAACGCTCAACTTTCAGCACTATTTACAACACCACGCGTTAAACGACATACACGCGGGCGGAGCCGCGGGCAACAGCTAGTTGATTTATATTGTTACTAAAGTATCTAGAGTTGGTAACATTGAATGGGAGAGATATCCATATCCATACTAATATTATAAATGTGAAAGTAGCTCTGTCTGTCTGTCTGTCTGTCTGTTACGCTATCACGCTTAAACCACTGAACCGGGCAAAAGCTAGTTTTTAAATAAATTAAAAAAAATACGCGTTAATTGTGTGAGTAGGTAGGTGAGATAATGTCAAATTTTGTCTTCAAACTGCCAATGTGTGCATAGGTAAGGGATGGAACTCTGGTTTCCCTTCTTAACGCATAAAAAATAGAGGCTGCGCCAGCTAATACCTAAGTCCCGCGGTAATACTAGGAACTATATGACATCGCCGCTATACTGTGTGTTGATTGGTTCAGGCCAAACTTGGACCATAGTGTAGTATTAGCAGTTGTAGTGGGCATGCTGTGTCTATAGAGGTTGTACATAGTTTATGGGAGCTAGTCATGAATGGCAATAATTATGAATGAATTTATGGCCTGTAGATAAGTAAGCCATGTTTTGTTTCTGCTCATTGCAAATATTTATATCTTTTTTCGTGTGCGTTGCAGTCGCTTCTAGAAAATCTGACATGCCAATAAAAATCGATGATCGGATTTGGGCTCCAAAGAATAAACTTATACCTAAGTACATGGTTATCGCTACGCTACGAAGATGATGATGATAGGTAGATAACTATGTACCTATGTAATGTACCTATGTATTTATGTAGGAGCAGTAACCTCCCGAGTGAAACCCCGCGGCAAAGCTCCTATAAGTAGGTATAAATATCCACAATTACTCAGTTACAAGTCGAGATTCCGTATTTGTAAGCCACCGGGGAAAGATGTCGGCCGACCGGTCCGGTTGCGGGAAAATCGTTCTCGGTAAACGTTGCAGTGTTCTAAATGAATTGTCATTAGGCCTCTGCATACTCTACCAGTGGCGAGGGGTCCCTATAACCCAATTCCTGTCGGTTTACCAATGGTCGCATGGTGCATGACAAACTACAGAGGTTTTTTAATTTAATATTGGGTCTTTTTTTTTTAAATTTAGTATCTAATTGTTTAATATGTGTTAGTAAGTATAAAAAAATGTCAACTCATCTCTCTCTCTCTCTCTATTCTATTTTATTTTATAAACGTATTGCCACTTGTAGGTACAGGGAGGCTGGATTGTTTACTTTTATTTAAGTACCTACCTAACTAAATTGAATAAAGAATATTTACTTCTTTATATTTATATAATTTCTAGATCACGCTAATTATATTCAAGTCCGAGCGTGACAAACCAATGGTCAACTGTGTCGTCCGGAAATAAATTATAATAGTAAAAAATCTTTCAACCTGATTGCAACGCCCCCTACCGGGTCCAACTGTGAATGTAAACTATGAGAGATTTTAGAATTATTTAAAATTGAATTGCAGCTTTTCAATTTAAAAGAAAATAACTTGCCATGTAATTTCTCCTAATCCTAATTTAGGGGGGTATGTACCTACCTAACATTTAAAAAAAATTCACGATACATAAGTACATACAGACTACAGTTCTTTCTAACGGGAACATTGCATACTTTCAAAATGATGAACTTCCTTACACCCGTTCATTCCTTATTTCACCCCCTTACTTATGGGAAAGAAGGAAAGAGTATGCATGCGTAGGCATTAATTGTAATTTGGCATTTTTCTTTTGACACGCAATTCACGTAAGTATCTACCTTTAAACATAATATTTATCTAGGTATTTACTACTGCGTAATTTTTACCAGTCATATTGTTACCCAGCCTTCCACCCGCAGCTTCGCCCGCGTGCATCTCGGTTAACGCGACCTTTGCTCAATCTCCGATTCAACTCAACTGATTGCGATCAAAAACAAACGTAAAATTTTAAGACTGACCAAGCCCTTTCTAACAAAAAAAAATTGCGGCTAAGTATAAATATTATTGATTGGTTGATTTTTAGCTCGTATCGGTAAATTTCAGTACAATTTACATAAATAAATAGATATGAAATGGCACAAAACATATCGTGCTTAATCCGTTAGAATTAGTTCAATGCTTCGGCATGTATCATGCTAGAATTAAAATTCACAGCTATGTGCACGACTTAAAGCGGAATGTCACGGATGGATGCGGGCGAAATCGAACGACAATCCTTACTTACGTCTTGACCATAATGAATCTACAGACAATACTTTTCTATGTATCATACATAAGCATAACACAACACAACGATATGGTTTTGACAATTTGACATGACATTATGTTTACGACTATCTTAAAGATACGTCAAAATATTAATAGATACATTGTAGGACATTCTACACAACACTATCTTGAAATCTAGACCCAAAGTAAGCATAACCTAACTAGCTTGTGTCATGGATTCTAGATTGCGGATAAACATACTTGAATACATTTTTTTTTGTAAATACATATATATTATTAAGGTATAGCTACATAGAAACACCCATAATAGGTAGATACTTGTAATAACAGTACCTGAAATAAAAATAATAAGTACACGGAAAAAACCTGTTAATCGCATAAATTAATTAATCTATTTTATTCTACAACGATTGTGCCACTTGTCTAAGATCTAGGGGGGCTGGTCCCATAGAGAAGTGCCACATAGGTACCTACCCAATGATTATTGTTCGTTAGTTACTTTACATAAGTACCTACTTACCTGTTATTGAAAATCGATTTGATATAAAGACAAATCAAACAAATATTTTTTGCACCTATCTATCACGTTCACGTTCTAAAACTTGCAGATATTTACTGCAAAAAATGTCAGTTCAATAATAAAAAAATAAACTGACCTCATAAACTAAAAACGCACTGAAAAGTAAAGTATAAAATGAAAGTTTCTAATTATAGTTTTTAAATTCTTATAAAAATAATAAATGAAATTATCTATTACATAATAATGTTATAGGAACTCGTGCATATTAAGTATTATGTTCTAGTTCAGACGTTGAGTTATTGGCCCCCCTAGACAAGTGGCAATTTGAATTAGAATAGACCAGTCAATGTGTAGGATTGACATTTTTTTATTACACTTAGGTAGCAGACAAGAACACGGCCCACCTGATAGAAAGTGGTTACAGTGACCTACGGACGTGTGCAACACCAAAGGAGTTACATTCGTACTGTCGACTCTGTTAGTTCTGTGCCGTCAGTGCAGAAGACAAAGCAGGACACCTTTGATCTTCCCACTGACAGGACAATAACTCTCCAGTGGCCCCTGGCCACCCTTATCACCTTACATTTCCATACCATAATCCCTTTATCCCTGATGGGTTAAAGGCAGCATCAATCATTGTATTCGGTCCCACGTAAAAGGGGGTAACTATTTAGTAATCTGTGGCCTCATTCAGTATTCCGGATACTCTTAGCCAACCGCAACTGTATTGGGAAAAGGCTCGGAGAATGATGGGAATGAGGTAGGCTATATCATCATCATTATCATACTCTTTGCGTTGGTCCCGGTCGCATCCGAGGACTTCACCTCGACGTCAAGGGTCTGCTTAAATAGTCTATTATTGACACGAGCCTTGCATCTGAGGCTGAGTTAAGGCTGTATATACCTGTCTGATGTTAACAGCCCCTTAGTCGTCTTGTACGAAACCGTATTGGAAGAGATGGGGTGGCCCAAATTTCTACTCTGCCGGGAACCACGCTGCTAAATAAGCAAACTGCAAAAAGCTTGGGAGTGTAGCAAACAGCTACACTCCCAAGCTGCACTTACCAATCTAGTTGCTTGGTCAGGTGAATAATTGTAGCTTGAAGTGTAGCGGTTTATTTGATAGTGATTATCGATAGCTACGATCGACAAGGAAACGATTCTGTTCCTATCATTATCGAGCGGTATAAAGGTTTATTACGGCAATCCTTTCCGAAGACAAATTGTTTATCGTTACTTTCTCGATGGTATAAAACCTTCAGGCAACACGCAACTAGTTATTGGCAGTTAATTTCTTCCTGGAGTACTATATACCTTTGTTTTCGTGCGGAATACCCCTCGGATATTCCCTTCCACCCGGTGGGGCAGTTATTTTTTTAATATAGGACACCTCAATAAAATTTGACTTGACCTCGCCTGTAAGCTGAAGACAAAGTCTCGGAAAAGTGGATCATTATAGACACGTACCATGTTACAATGGTGGCACTCAGCTTGACGGCTTCATCAGATGCTTTTTCATACCCGCTAAGGTATAGGAGCCGGGACTGTATGTTGGACTCAAATCGGCTAATATCACACGTCATCGCGGATCTTCAGAGGTGTAGGATTGCCTGAAACATTCTTCGCACCCCGCCTGACTTAGGGCCATCTCCAGTTTCGAGATGGTCCCCCGGGTGTGGGAAGCACGGTGTCCCCATTTTGCCCCAGGACGGGGGGCTCCGCCGCGCCGCCCCAGTCTGCTTCAGACGGCTCTATAATACTTATGCCTTTTACTTTATTTTTGAAAATACACATGTTTTTTTCCGAGTATGTCGATTTCCCTTAATATCGGCCTCTAACACCCTAATTTCTGCCGCCTGTGACCCTAATATCGTCATACCTTTTCCAACGTGAATTTAGGTCAATAAAACTAATATAGGTACCTACCTCGTCAATTCAATCCAAAATTCGTGAAATGACTGCCATCTAACCTCCACTACCTTCTATCGATACCGAAGTTCTACTATTATCCTATCTAAGTAATTGAAAGCACTATTATCGTAGAATTACATAAACAATAATTCACTTTCGACGTCAAACACTTTACACAATGACACATATACCTACATGCACTATAATAATAAATTATTATTATTACTATTATTTTCTTACACGTGCATTATTATCAATATAGTAAGTGCAGTAAATAAAGCAGAACGCTAACGGTTTGCCGCAGTCCAATTGCCGCAGGTCCGTTAGCACATTAGCAGCGTATTATGTGCGTTTATGTAAAATGTGTACTAGAATTAGCCAGGAGAAATTTGTTTTAGAAAAGTGAACAATAATTATGCACGTTTATTTGCAGACTAAATGAACCGCCCCGGTTTCGCCCATCACATCACCTCTTTAAGTCATCAATCAGCCTATTGCAGTCCACTGCTGGACAATAGGCCTCTCTTACTATGCGCCTCCGCCTTCAGCAATCCGCATCAAGCCCCTCTAGACAAGTGGCAATTCGTTGCTCGGCGTATGATGGAATAGAATGACAAATGTATAGGATTTGACGTTTTTGACATTCGTTGACGCCTGTCATATATACGTCAAATCGCATACATTTGGCATTCTATTCCATCATACGCCGAGCAACGAATTGCTACTTGTCTAGAGGGCAAGTTCGTCCCAGCCTCGCTTCGCAGGTCGTCAGTCCACCTGGCTAGAGGTGTCCCACCTTTCGTTTTCCTTCTCGCGGTCATAGTTTACTGTGTCGCGGTCTCCACTCTAGGACTCGGGGCCGTTGGAGCAGTCCAACGGCCATCTTTGGGTGCTAAGAGTCCCTACCAACGGCTCTGGGGCCCAAGACATTCTGACCTGTACGGACGAGGCTCTGGCAAATATACTCAGTCCCCAGAAACGGCAATAGGCTCGCCTTCCATTACGTGCGGTAAACGAAATATGGGCGTAATAACTGCCTTTATTTATCCCTCTGGGGATAACGTCACAGAAGCTGTACAACACGTATTTACAAAAAAAATAGATCTTAGTATGTTTCTCCGCATTCTAGATCCCATAACACAAGCTATTTAGGCTCTGTTTATTTTGGGCCTAAATAGCGCTGTGTAGAATCATGTAGAATGTCGTAGAAAATTTAAAAATGGTGTTCACCGTGGGTAGCCTTCATTTACAGCTTCTTAATCTCTAACAGGATGAAGTCCTATTAATGTGCCCTCCATTAAAAAATGTAATGACTCGTTACACTTTCTTCGTAAACATACAATCAAAGAAAAACTGTAATAATACTAGTGGTATTCGATGTGTAGATGATGGTGTACGTATTGACAACTATCATTAACAGCCTGCGTTGTGAAATCTAGACTGGTTCAACTGGCTAGGTGGCCTATCCGGTTCTTTCTTGTACATTATCTCAAGAAAAATCTGCCTATTGCTGCCATTTTATTAGGGGCTAGCCCACACGCCCCGGCTTTGCCCGTGGCATACTTCGAATCCCCGTAAACATTTTCAAATAATGTATAGGAATCTGCCGGCTTTGTTGACATTTTTGGTTACTGCTCCACTCTCTTGAGTAGTAGCGTGATGATATTTAGCCTATAATAGCACAGACGATATTGACAGCCTCTGTGATGTGGCGATAGTGAACGTGGCCGCTATGCAGGAGGCGCGGGTTCGATCCCCACTCAGTGCAAATATTTGTGTACATAAATACGGGTATTTGCATTGGACTAGTCGAGCCTCAGGGAGCCGTCGGTCCCGGCTGCCATGTGAACATCTACGACAGTCGTTACGCGGGTAGTTGTAACAACATATTTTGTATATGCTCATACAAAAAAACCTGTATTTAGCGCAAGAGGTTATACGAATTCGTACTTGTAGCACAATGTTAATGAGACAAAACTTAATCCTTGAGCAATTACTGTATTCTACAGCTTACGTTCAAGGGCGCAAACCTTGGCAATAAAGCTGCCAGTTCACTATCCGATATGCTAATACATTTTCTCCTGTAAACTAAAACATTTAATATTTATGTAAGTAATCGATTCTGTAAACGAGTTCTGTAATTTAAAAGCTCATTAATATACTAAGTTTTAAACTTTCGCGTCCATTCATCATTATGATGAAGGGACGCCATAAGTTGAAGATGATTTTCACAGCTGGTTGCATCCAAAGATTGCACTTTGGAGCTATATTTTGGATATAGAAGTTAATGCCGCCTTAAAATGCCCAAGAACTCCTTTTTTTAATCTGCAAGAGCTTCTTGTTCTTCATGTCAGTGGTAACGATTTAAAATTGCTAGTTGCGTCTAGTCCAAAACCCGGCGACATCGACCGCAACTTTCGTCGCTTTATTCAGGTCGGCATAGAGGCACAGCAGGCATGACAGGAGGTGGTCCATCGACTGCAGGGGTGTACTACAGTCCCACATCCTTGTAACTCCTATTTACCAGGTTCATCCTACAGCAGCAACGTGCTGATTAGAATAGAAATAAGTACGGTAAATAAGTACTCGTATCTTTTAAAGGCGTAGAGCGCCTTCAGCCTGTGTACGAAGGAAATGCCTTATTGAGCCCCCTTGTATCCATAATTTGAGACCCATGAGGGCGAATGGTTTTAAGCGGTTCAAATCCGCTATTTATCTGCTCCACCGACCCCATCTGGCACAGTGAGGGAATTTGCATAAAAACGCAAGACATACAGCGCCTTTTGTAATAATATCATCTTTATGACAACTATAAAAGTGGTACAGGCCTAGTAGGTGATCTATCACGACACGATGCTATTCCTTTCCTGCAGTAATCACTGCAACCAGAGCAAGCTGGTAGAAACACCGGAATATCCGCTCTGAATACTCGGAGTCGGAACTATAGTGGCGCGGACGCATATGCTATTATTATATAATAAACAATTTTAAATATTATTTTTATAAGCATTTATGAACCATATACATATTAATTAATTTAATTAGCTCGTTATTAGAAAGTGTTATACTGAATACTGTAAAAATGAGAATATAGCTGGAGTTACATTGATGTGAGGAAGAAGATGCGTGAGAACCATGATATACAAAGGGATGCTTGCTTAGTTGGTTCTTATGCGTTGAATGGAGGATGAATTGACGAAATAGGTTTAATGGTTTAATGGCAAGGGTGAATTGGAAACCAGATAAAGGTTAAGAGTAACCGAATAACCTTAGGTAGGTTATTCGGTTACTCTTAACCTTCCTCTAATGTATGATAATCAGATCTACGACGTTTTAAGGAAACATGTCAATTTAACAACGGTTTTAACCTATGTGTGTATGGAAACAATTATGAAAATAGGCGAGTGCTAGGATCGTAGTTTTAGTCGGTTCGAGTCCGACATAACCTCCTCCTCCGGCTACGGTGGGGGAGGTATCCGTGGGGATTTTGCGCACGATAAAAAAAAAAAAAAGGTACCTATACATAATGTGCTCTATATGCGCCAGTACACGTTTCATAGGTGTCTTTTGAGGATAGCAAGCTACGGCGGTGGACGGGCTAATGGAAAAGAGTCGAAACCAATGTATAATTTATATAGTTTTTGACATTATTTTTTGTTATTTAGGTACGTATGTTTATCGTTTTTGTGTTTTAAATTATTGTTTAACACAATATTGCGACCAGTTCCATAGTAGTGTCATTTAGTCAGCTGTTAGTTAGCCTCGAAAATATTCAACAGCTACGCTACGAGTTTAAATAAAAGTAACTGCTATTAACACTATTAATTTTACTCTCAATTGTGAACACAAAATCTAACAGGCGTAAAGTTTTCTTTTATTTTAATCTCGGTCACATAAATTAACCTGAAAAAATTAATGACTAGTGAAATCGTAGGGCGCAACTACTAAATAAATGTAACAAACTAGCTTACCCCGGCTTTGCCCATGGTATACCTACTTTGAAACCCAGTATAACCTACTTAAAACATAATTATATGCCCGCAATTTATTAATTTAATTTAGTATTATTTTTAACGTGTTTGTTATATTATTACTACAATAAAATTGGTATTTCCATATGTTATTACAAAAAAAAAGAAATTCAAATAATGTATGGGAATGTACCGAATTTGATGACTTTTATGGTTACTGCTCCATTCCCTTGAGTAATAGCGTAATGATATTTAGCCTATAACCTTTCTCGATAAACGGGCCATTCAACACAAAAAGAAATTTTCAATTCGAACTAGTAGTTGCTGAGATTAGCGCGTTTAACCAAACAAATAAACAAACTCTTGAGCTTTTATATTAAAGTATGTAGGTAGGTACTTATAGATTTAGAGTACATAAACTAAGATGAATGTAATTCTAGTGTAGTTTACGAACCATAGCGAATTTTTATTTACGGGTGTATGTTGAATGTTACCGAAAATTCGTTTTCGGTGACAAGCGAGTTTTTCGGTTTCTTCGGGACTTAAGCCAACCTAACCTGCAAGCAGGCCTGTTGATTAAGGACAAGATTCTGGCACAGGCTTTCCTTTTGGGACTGGAATGTCAAATGGCAGTCGCACTGGTATTTGTTTGTTCATACGTAGGTGACAGACAAGTACACGGCCCACAAGTGATTATCATGTCCCTACTCGTGCTGCCGACCCCGTAATAACAGAGTTTTCGTGCCATCATCAGTGCAGAAGACAAATCAGGACAAGCCTTTGGTCTTCCCACTGACAGCACAAAAACTCTGGCTACCCTACTCACCGTCGAGGTTATTATGGCCACAGTATTCTGTAAAGCGGAGGTATTTCCCTAATAAGACTGCTCAATTGGAACCGCGAATACCGTCGTTTTCCACCTCCGGTATTTGGTAAAAGCCAAATAAGTCAATCAAATTAATATAAACTGTTGAAGGTCCGTCTCCTGCTCCAAAGTAGATGCAACCGGGACTAACGCATACTAGTAGATAGAAACCTGCCCCCCTAGACAAGTGGCAATTCGTAGGCGTATAGAATAGAAGGACGAATGTATGGGATAATTTTAAAGCATTTAGTATGCAAAGGGAAAGATCGCGGGTTCGAGTCCTGCCCGAGTATTGATTTCGCTTTTTCCAATTAAAAATAAAATAGAATGTATGGGATTTTACGTTTATGACATACGTTGACGACTGTCATATACATCAAACCCCATACATTCGTCATTCTATTCAACAACATCAACAATACGCTAGCCATCGAATTACCACTAGTCTACATAGGTTTGTAGAAGAGGCTCATAGTCAATGGTTTGGTCAAAGGCTTGATGTCGAAGGCTGTACTCCTAGGACCCTAATCCCTTTTGACTCCTGAGGACCACTTCCCCAAAAGGACAATTCCTAAATCGCCCACTTTCCAAAACGACCATTCCCAAATCGCCCACTTCCCAAAACGATCATTCTCAAATCGCCCACTTCCCAAAACGTCAATTCCCAAAAAGGACCATTCCTAAAACGTCCACTTCCAACGATACACACCTACAAGGTGCAACCCTTTCGGAGCAAAATGTACAAAACGCAATCATTGGCAGTTTAGTATTTATACTTGATACTTACCAGTATCACAGTACTTGCTACCGATGTTTAAATTTTGTTTAGGTAATAAGAAAAGAATATGAATTCAAGGAATATATTCTACACAGCGCTATTTAGATCTAAGCTAAGTATAATTAAATTATATTTAACTAAGCTAAGTATGATTTAAATTATACTTAGCTATGTATTAAGCAGAATATTATTCCGCATTCTAGAACTCAAATGACTAATTTTGAAATTTGAGTTCTAGAATGCGGAATTATTTACGTAATTTACGGAACGGAATTCAGAAAGCAATTTTGCACAGCATAATTATAATTATTATGATGTCCTAATGAGAAAAATGTATTGTAAAATAAAATAGTATCTGAATCTTCTTTTTTTATATAATATCTTTGATCTGAATGATCAAAATCTAAAATATTAAATTTTTTTCAAGAATATTAGTAACGGAAATTACTAATATTACCTCTAACCCTTCTACATTTCTAAGTAAGAAGTGGGTTCGTGTCGGTAGTGTAATGGTCAGGATTCAAACCGGGACCTCTCGATTGTAAGGCCTTTTTAATTCCATAACAACTAAGCTACCGACGCAGATTGAATGGTGACTATAGACTTTTATATTGTAGGTAGGTCGCTCTAGTTTTAACTATAAGATACAAGTTTAATAGAGCTATGTAAGAATAGATTCAAACGGCGGGATTTAGTCTCTGCTTACCCCGAAGGGGAGTAGGCGTGACTGTATGTATGTATGTATGTATATATTTTTATACCTAAAACACCCAGAGCATTAGGTAGCTTTGCATTGATGCCAATATTATCACACATGTACAATTATTTGTACTGTACAAAATTCGAACCCGCTACCTTCTAACAGTAGTACTGTAACTAACCGCTACACTACACACGTCATCAAAAATAAATAATCAGAATCAAAAATAAATAATCAGAAAAATTATTACATCGAATATTATTTATTAAAAAAAAAGGAAACACAATCACTAACCTTCATAATTTTGATGTCAGTCACATACACAGCAAAACACAAAATCAGTACGAATTCACAATAGTTTTCCACCTTCAATACACAGTTTCCGACGTCCGCACTAGAGATACTATACGACAGCACTGGACAGCTGTCTGTGTGATGTGGGGGACGAAATAGGTCATCACTTCATTATATACCATCCCCCACTTGGCATAGGCTAGGCCGCCTGTGTTCACAGCGCTGCGAGCGCTCATAGCGCACGGGTACATAATCTAGAATAAAAAAAATATTACTTGTTACAACAAATTAAAATAAGTAATTAAAAAACGAATTCAAAAAGAAACTGTCAATTATAATTTAATAATTGACAGTTTTCTTTATGAAACCGATTCACAATCCAAATTGAAAACTGCCAAAAATATTGTTGTGCTTTTGAAAATCTTTTTATACTTGAAATTAACTAAGTAACAAGAAAAATTAAGTTATAAATAGATACGAAAGTAATTAGCGGCCTACGATTGTTTTTTTAGGTCGGTAACAACTAGTTTTGTCTTATTTCACGGTATTTTAAATGCAAAAAGGTCTTTTATATTATAAGACGCGTCAATTTGACTTCACCTCGCCTGACGTTGGCTATTGACAGCAATACAGGGAAGCTAGCGGCCAACCTTCAGGACTGAAGGGCCACCATAAACGAGAAGAAGAATAAGTTTTTCTAAGTCTGGGAGAAAAGGATTGTTATTGAATGCGGATGGAGCTGAAGATGAAGTCTAGTTTTATCAAAATCTGGAATTTATAAAAGGATCGTCAATTTATACGTACCTAGTTGGAAAAAACGTGTTAGGTTTTTAATTACAGAGCAATAAATAACAACAAAATAGGAATTTCATTTTCACGGTCTCATCTCTGCTCCCATCTCTGAGATGGCTCCGCTCTTTTTAGATGCTCTCGACAGGTTGCAGCGGCGTGCGTTTCGCATTATTGGGAATAGAGATATTGCATTTTTGGCACTTTTTTTATTTGGTGCAAACAATTCCACCAAGAACCAAGCGGTTCTTCCAAGTCTTGGAATTCTTTACCAGCACACGTGTTTCCTCCTTTCTACAGTGCTGGGTCGATGAGTCCGTTAAGGTACGATTCTGAAGCCGGCCGCATAAGACAACTGCCAACGCATGCAGCACATACAGCATACCCACCTACTTCTTAAACTCTGATACGGATAAAAAGTACCATTGAGATGCCGCAATGAATTACGCGTACAGCTGTCGTAAGCGGTCACCTTCGGAGTAATACCTTTAAGCTTAGGGCCATAATTGTAACATTGTTGAATTCAAATTCCTTTTTTTTTCAAAATAGTGCAACACTGTTACTAAAAAAAGCTATTTGAGGTCAAATTCTGCTTAAAAATAAGTTTACCACCGCTTCCTGGGTCCATATTGGCTTACATAAAATTTTAAATCCTATTCTTTGTCTTACTACCGATTTTTGCTCATAATAATCACTCTTCATAATTTTCTTTTTCATATATTTTTTATTCATACATTTCTATTTCTAACAACGGAGTTCATAACCGTTAGTGATCATATTTTTTTTATTCATAACTTTTTTCTTCATAACATTCAATTATCATAATTTTTGTATTAATAAGGGGTATTACCAAGAAAATATTATCATTTTTCTAGAGTGACAAATTTTGTTTTAAATTTGTTTTTGGATTAAATATAGTTCTGCATGGTTATAAAAAAAAATAACCACGTAGGCTAATGCGGGAGCTTCGCTCCGCTCCACTCCCGCATTAGCCTTCTGACCTAATCTATCCAAGTCGGAATGAGCAACTTTCTCAATGAATCTATTACTAACTGTCTGTTTGCCAAATAAAATGTTTAAAAATAATTAATTTGTGAAATGAAGCTATATATAAACAATACTTTGTACAATGATATATTTATCAAGTTATTCAATATTTTTCCAATTTTATTTCAATTTTCAATATTTTAATTCAATAGCTATTCAATATTAGAATAAAACACCTTTATGAACATAAAAGTTATTTATTGAAATGATTATGAGTTTCGATTATTAGTATAAACACATAATATATTAAAACAAATATTAGTAACAACAAATTTATGAATTTCAATGATTATATATTTCAATATTTATTTGTTAAATTTTTATGAAGAATGATCATTATGACTTTAAATGGTATGAGAAAAATTTTCGGAAATCCGATGATAGGAGTTGAAAAGTTATGTAAGAAAATGCGCACCCAAAAAAGTTGATATCTGTAATAGTGACCCTCTTTTCTGAGACTTGACCTTCAGCTTGCTATCAGGCAAGGTGAATATAACTTCACCTCATTGGCGTGTCTATATAAAAAAGTGATATTTTACGAATGGGACATTCTGTGTCAGAATCAGAGATATTTTGTCATTCACAAATTATTTTGTTCTGCGTGTTGGAATAATTTGTGTCATCTTGTATCGTATAAACATGTCAACAGCGCGAATTGTTATTATAACGAAATACTATTGATGACTCTTCTCGTTTTCAAAGTACAATATGGATTGTAAATAATAATATTATTATTACAATCCATATTGTACGCGGACGGGATTTATCACCTTATTCCACCTAGTTATGGTGGTATAACCCGCGCCACGTACCTATCTTGGACCTAAATCGTAAGACATACGAGGCTCTGGCACCCGCGGATTGCTTTGTAATAGTCTATGCTTGGTGAATTTGAGTTCGTCTACCGCAGTAGCATCCCATGCTATTCTCAAAAGACACCCAAGAAATATGTACGGCGCGTATAGGGCACATTTTGAGCACATTTTAGGTCCAAGATACGTGTACGGTAGCTACATATGTACGGTTTTCAAACTTTTTCCTTTTTGTGTGTGTGCTATTAGACCTTGCTTCTGCTCAAATTTCATGATTTTAGCTCAACGGGAAATACCCTGAAATCAAACTTCTAATTTAAAGCAATCAAAGTACAAGTATTGCCGTTTACGTTTACAAGTTTACGTATAAGTATAAGTTAGTATAAGTTCTCGCCTCAATTCAGTTTTGTACGGAACCGTTAATGAGCGAGGCCGACTCGCACTTGACCAGGTTTTATAGATAATTGATGATGATGATCTTTTTATGATAGAAAAAGCGAATAAAGCTTAGGCGGGACTCGAACCCAAGATCTTTCCCTTACAGGGGGAATTCTCTGACCACTGAGCCACAGCCTCGCGCAAAGCTGATGAGTTGTAATCGTTTCATATTTTGTTGTAAACTTGTAAAAAATTACACACTTCTCAATTGTTTTTCTTCCAACCGAACAGTGTCCAATCAAAGTTCATTAGCTCGTTCACAACTCTATCAGACGTGTATTAGAGAGCGAATTTTTCCAACGAGTCACCGACTCGTGCGCACGCACTGGAAAACGTCGCCAATGGCCAGCGGCTAATTCATTCGCACACTTGATTTATTGTTGATAGCTGATGTAACTGTGTATATGATGTCCGCGGCTCCACTCGCGTTGGTTGGTCCCGTTCCCATAGGTTAAAAATTAGGGATAAAAATTAGTCTATGTGTACCAAAAAAAAGGGACGAAAAATAACGATAAGCTGTATGGGCTTTATCGTTTATAGATTTATTATAGTTCCAACGTGGAACAATAATTTTCGTTCATTTTTACTCATTTGTACCTATCATTAAAAACTAAATTTTGAACTAAAATAAAATCTAGCGCAGTGGTCCCTCGATTTTGACGCAGTTATACAAAATACTAGTGAGGACGAGCTCTAACGGAATATCTATCTTATTTTTGTTCAGTGGCCGGCACTTTCAATTTTGGACCAAAAATGTATGAAGCGTGAAGCCTTTGGTACAGGGATAGATTATAATAATCTGGAATCACATATTGGCTATTTTCATCGCGATATTGGATTCCCCTGGGGTGCTGGAAAGGGATCAAAATTCCACGCGGGGCAGAGCCGCGGGCATCAGCTAGTTGTATATAATATGAATATATGTAGGTACTGGAAGGAGAGTAGTTGAGGCTGGAAAACTGGCATGAGGCGCGATATGAAGGGACAACCGGTTCGTCTTCCGACCGCTTAGTTACATTGTTGCTGCTTGCTTTAGCATTAGAGCCATTACGCACGGTCAAAAAAATAGGCGAGCGATCAGCGACTAAGTGTGTAGAAACCTATTTGAAGTTGACACTTGACAGTGTGTAATGGGCCTTACTGTGTGCCAATATTGACTTCTATATATACTCTTACTCCAAGTTTCCACGGTACGAGGCTTCACGGACGTGGACACAGATACATAGGTACATACATAATCAATAATCACACCTATAAAGGTGGCCCTGGAGGGTTAGGCAGAAGTGAAACGTGGGTACGTTTCACCATTCGGTACAGTAAAGTCGGGATAGATGCCCCACTTTTTGAAAAAGGCTCGTAATTCTAAAACTATTAATTGTATATGACTAATTTCTATGAATTTTACTAGTTCAATCATTCCTCATGAATTATTAATTGTTTTCTTTTACCTATCAATTACAGATTTTGAAAAATTTGAACTTTATGGATAGTTGCCCCACCGTGGAAATACTAAGAAGGATAGATGCCCTTTACATTGCTTAAACGAAAAATAACACCAAATTTTAGTACCATTTCATATTTTACCTTTATAGAGTTCTGTAAAAAGGGAATAAATAACGAGAATACTGTTATTAAGAAGTAATCAACTAAAATATTAATTTATTGTTTACTTTTAAATCATAAAAAATAAACATATAAAAATGAAGGCCTCCAAACTGTAAGTGTTAAATTATTTTTAATCTTTTGTCCAACTTATGCGGCGGGATAGTTGGCCTTTCCCATAGAGCGCACTAAGGGCAACTATCCGCAAAAGTAATTGGGGCAACTATCCTTTTTGATACGGATAGTTGCCTTTTTTAATTTCTAAATAAATAAAAACTATTCGAGAACAAAACGTATTAAATAGTGTAATATAAACTCTAATGCATGCAAAGAAACAAAAATTTTTCTGATTCCTCAATCAGTTATAAAAATATTCAATAGAAAAGACTTAGCAATATAAATGTTTCGACCATCGAGGTATGGCCGCGGGACATTTTCGCTCACACAGAAAAAACGTATACATCTGCACTGATAATTTTTATGACACTACAGTCTACATGAGGTGCTCTTACATTTATAGTAAAGTATTAACGTCACTAACGACCCTAACATATAGAATTTAAAACTGGGGCAACTATCCAACTTTACCCTATATCTGAGACTGAGCCTGAGCTGTATATGTCTGATGTTAAACAGCCCTATCTCTTAGTCGCTTTGTACGATACCGCATGGGAAGAGATGGGGTGAACCAAATTCTACTCTGCCGGGAACCACGCGGCAACATACGCGGCGGGCACAGATACGGACGCCTTTAATATGAATTATAGCAATTGTGTCTGCAGTATCACAGATGAGCCTCTTTCCACAGTACCTAGTCCGCGAAATCGCACACGCGTCTATTAAATCGCGGATCGTGGAAAGCGATCTCAAGGTGCAACGCAAATGATTCACTTTTTGTGCAATCATATCTGCGCCGGACAAATGGGCGTAATAAGTACCTCTGTCTATCTACCCCTTCGGGGATAAAGACGTGATGTGTATCGGTGTCAGATTTTTCACAACGCATTCTTCAAACATCCTGTCGGCCGAACTGTATCGATATGAAAATACAGGGATTGTCACAGTCACATTATCATTTAACACAGACTCAAATGTGCACGCGCGCGTTGAAGCCAACATTTTATAATACACACGCATTTTTTAAGGAGACATAGCGAATTTTGACACCTATATGCATTTTAGGCATAGCGCGCCCTTTGTACCGACTTTTTGGTTGATACTAGATTTTGTCGAAGCAGTAAAACAAAGTAACAATTATTATCGTCAAGAAGATAATAATTGTTACTTTGTGTATTACTCGTACATGAGTACATGAATGTATAGAAAATACAAAAGCAATAAGTGGTGTAGGTAGTCAATAGTCATGGTACTTAAATAAAAGTTAGTTGCGGAAAGTGCTTCATTCCGCGCATGTTCAGGTATGGAATACCTACCTAATCTCCATGGTGTGGTTTTTCCAAGCGACTACAATATTGAGATATTCAAGATTTCTTAAAGATTCTTAAAGGATTGGCAGCACGAGTGCGACTCCCATGGTGTTGCGCACGTCCATAGGCCGTAACCACTTCCCAACAGTAGGGCCACAGGCCACAGGTGGGCCGTTTGATAGTCTGCTAAGTGGTTAAAAAAATTAAGAACGTACCTTGCAATTAAATGTGTTTTCTTTCTTCTTTCTTCTTTCCTATATATGTAATTGACGAAGAAAGGCTTAATAATCTGAAGATAACATTGCCCTAATACCTAACGATGTCAAGTATCGTACACTATCGTACACTACTATAAGAGGGTCATCCACTATTAAAAAAAGCCTCAGTACCTTCTAATGAACTGTCAATTAAGGTCACTGAACTTCAAGTGACGCTGCACCCATCAATCAGTCTGAAAGCGAGCGTTGAAGCCAAACGTTCTCCACCAGGAAGTCTTATGTACCTACACTTATGCTGTGACTTAAGCCTTTTATTTCCTTGGTTTCCGCTTCCGTATTTCTTGATTAGTTTAAGATGGACATGTATTGTAACTACTAGTTTCTTATGTAGTGTTGCAAAATTAGGGCAAGTGCTCAAAATTTGCTCAGCATTCACAAATATAATGTGTGTGAATACGGCGTTACAAAATTTTAATCTCTTTTATAAACACGTTGTAGCTATATTCTTTTTTCAATTTGCGCTCCACTAGATCATACTTACCCTTACGCAAAGGCTATTATCTGTTCTGTGGCAAAGGTGTGAGGTGAAGAGATGTAAATAATAAATATGGTTGAACCAACAATTGTGTGAACTGAAGAATGGTGCCACCGTCCCTTCAATATTGTCATATTATGCTAAATTGAGTTTGATGTGCAATACATAAGTATGTATTTGACTGTGACAATCCGATTTTAGCAATTTCATGCAATCGTTGGTACGTCTTTACTTGAATTACCTACTACACTATTTGCACTAAAATTTTACCATCTATATTTTTAGCAGGCTATCACTAACAGTAGGCAAGTCTACTGGTTTCAACAAAAACATTTAACTAAGTATGTACTTACAGAGTTTTTTTTTTTCATAAAATAATCATACCTACTTAGACAGACATTCTGCACAGTGCTATCTAGGCTCAAAGTAAGCAATGCTTAACTAGCTTGTGTTATAGAATGCGGATAAACATACTAAGTTGATATACCGACTTAGATCAATGCAAATATACAAAAATATAAAAATATTTGCACTGACTTCGTCAGTAAAAGTAAAAACCAATTATACTTTATTCAAATTGGTATCTTTGAAGCAGGGTCCTTTAAGCAGAGATTAAAAAGCATCTGTCGAGGCTGTCTCGTTATGGGCCACAATTTTGGGATCAACCGCATCTAGAATATTGATCTGTATCTTCTGCACTGCATCTCAGCTTTTTACCAACAATCATGATGCCCACAGCTATATTCTATCATCGCACCTCTGGCCATGGGCAGGGAATTCATCCTCACAAATTGCGACCGGCAGGCTTATTAGCTAACTTTTCGCGACCAGCGAGCGAGCGATGAGCAGTAAGAACCAGATAACTGCGCGATGGATCGCGATACGTCAAAAAAATTGGTATTACGTAAGGATTTGCGATCAGATCGCCATAACAATTATATGCTGCGGAACTGAAAAATAGCGATAGTTTTGTTTCTAAGACTAATTTATATGTGTTTCTTGATTTACCACTGGTTTTTTACAATGAAAATTTCTGTATTTATTATTTTCACAATGGCGGCCATTAAAAAAGGACCTTTTGAGTGATCGCGATGATATTTCTTATCGCGCCTTTTTCGCTGATCGCTTTTTGTCAAATGTGATACGTAATACCAATTTGTCGTTTTTGTGCGATTACCGCGCAAATTTTGCTATCGCTTTGCTATCGCGAGTTAGCTAATAAGCCTGCGGAAGCGGTGCGCACTGCGCGGTATGAAAGGAACTTCATCCCATGCACACTCAAGCAATTGGATAAGAATGAACTCTCTGCTGCGGTTTTCACGACTACAATATGGGGTTCTGTAAGAAGAACATTAGAAGGTTTCTTCAGGGTCGGAAGCATGAGTGTAACGCTCCTGGAGTTTCATACGTCCATAGGCCACGGTAACCGCTTTCCCTCTGGTGGGCTGTGTGCTTCTCTGCCACCTAAGTGAAAAAATAAAGCGGGGAGCCAAATTGATAGACTAACTATAAAAAATGCAATAACTATTAGTTTTGGTTACTGTTATGTTATCCAGGCAGTAGGTAAATTATACTGAGAGCTAATAAGCACCAAGTCGTGGATTAAAAGTCGTGAGATCATTTAGATAGGAGCAAGTCGGCGTTCACTGCCGGTGTTCTCGAAGGAAATTGTTTTCTCCTATGGTTTCAGACTTATGATCTAACTTCCTATTATGTACCACTTCCTATTCTATAGGTATCAAACGGTCTTAGAGGTATGTGGCGTACAGTGATCCGGGATGTTGGCTATTGGTGACGTTTTTCTTGTTACCTACAAGAAGTTCGTTATACGAGCTGGATAGGACTTAAAGGTAAGTATACCTAAGTAATATTAGTATTCCTAAGTCGGCCGGGGTGCAAGGGATATGTCTACGACTACCGGCAACCAACGGCCCACAGATGGCGTGCGTTTTAGTCGGTTCAAGTCCGACATAACCGCCTCCACCGGTTCTGGCGGAGGGATGTTCGTGGGGATATTTCGCACGACAAAAAAAAGGTAAGTATTCTTATCTTTCTTGCGTTGATAGAAGAAAAGATAGGTATATGTATTAACATTATAATGTAGTTATGTATAGAAAACAATATTTTATTTATTCCTTAGAATATGGTACAGTCTACAAAAGAGATAGGTCTCAATTTTCCATACAACTTTATAAGAAAATGTGCAACCGTATTTCCTTTGTCGATTGTACCTACATACAAGTTAAGTTTTTTTAGATAAGGAACACTCTACTCTTAGTTATTGTGTTACAAGAAAATAGCACTATTAACTATTTGCCTCATAAGTTGAAGAACATAATATGGATCAAAATAATAAAAAAACGGGCAAGTGCGAGTCGTTCTGCGCACAAATGGATTGCGAGACATATCTACTTAGTAATGTTGTGTAAAAAAATTGGAGTTACTTATCGCTCACAGCTTCAATGATCACCCTGCTGTGGTTTTCCAAGCAACTATGGACTTCTTCAAGAAGGACATCAGAAATTTCCCACAGAGACAGCAGCACGTGTGGGTCTCTCCTGCCCCCCTAGACAAGTGGCAATTCGTTTCTCGGCGTATGATGGAATAGAATGACAAATGTATAGGATTTGATGTTTTTGATATTCGTTGACGCCTGTCATATACGTCAAATCCCATACATTTGGCATTCTATTCCATCATACACCGAGCAACGAATTGCCGCTTGTCTAGTCTAGAGGGGCTGGTGTTGCATTGCACATTTCAATAGGCCATGGTAACAGTGGGGCATGTGCTTGTCTGCCACCTAAGTGTTATAAAAATACACTGGAGTGCCAAGAGCTTTATTTTAGTACACTGGGAATCTTGCAGCATATGAAAAGTCATTTGCAAATAAAATATCTATCATTGAATGAATCCACACTGGTTGCCAGTAGTTTTCTGTGAGGCGTTTCATTGTGAGGCTGAGATGCAGATTTTACCCCCCTTAGTCACGTCGATAGACTCGCAAATAATTACGTGGAAACGAATACAAAAATTGGTAATATGTGGTAGCTTCTTTACCTTTGCCACCTTTAACTTTAACAATAAGTGTATGTATGTACCTATGTTATGTACCTAACCAAATGTGAGTAATATTGCCGCCTTATGTTATACTTTTGCAGCGCACATGAACCTATAGCATAATGTGTAGCAATTACAATGCTCAACCGTATTTACAGGCGTTTTTATTTAATTTATTTTAGTCAAACAATAATGTACCTTAAGTATATGGTTTCTGAGTACAATTTGCATTCTCAAATCTTTCAATGCTGAAAACTGAATTAATAATAAAAGTAGGTAAATATTCAGCGTGAGACGGAACGGAAGCTACGTGCGCTTATCTAACATACTATTGTAATTACTTAATAATTAATAAAGTATAAATTACATTAATAAAGGAGTTAATTATTAATGTAGAACTTCCTTGTTTTATAATCGGCTGACTTGAGTTAGTAAGTCAGTAAAGGAGCACACATCCACAGTAGGTATATAATAAATTATACATATAATACATACATATAATATGATATCTGATATGATACCTTTATCCCCGGAGGGTTAGGCAGAGGTGAATTAACAAACACATCATCAATCATTTGATTGTATTCTGGAGGTGAGCCTATTGCCGTATTTCGGGCACTATTGATAACTCGAGCCATGCATTAAGCTTATTATAGTTATTTGTATACTATGATACAGCCCACCTAGTAATGGTATCAGCACTAGAGGTTCCATTTTCTTGGGTGTAATGGTCTCACCCTGTTTGTCACTGGATGAGCTTTTTTTTCGTGTGGAAATCGCCATTAGCATTAGCAAAATTATAGGCCTCCATAAATTCTACACAACCCTAATCAAGACCCAAAATATAACTCCGGACACGTATCTTGGAACTAAAATATAAGGTATACTCAAAATGTGTTTGTATGCATGAATATGGGTATTTGTATTGGTCTGGTCGTGCCTCGGTGAGCACGTTTATCCGTCGGTCCCGGTTCCCATACGAACATCTATGGCAGTCGTTACGGGTGGTGGGACCCTAAAAAGTTTAACAACAACGGTCTAGCTGCAATGCTTCGATATCGCCTAATGTTACCATTGGGTTGTGGAGTTCAGATGGCAGTCACTTCACGGAAAATATCGAGGTTCAGCCAATCCGCAGTTAAGACTAGTAAAGTGGACCTCAGACTCCGAGGTGAAAGCTTCGGATGCGACTGGGAATTAAGGCTAGGATGAAGAAGAAGATTATTACAAAGCAATCCGCGGGCGCCAGAGCCTCGTTTGTCTTGCGATTTAGGTCCAAGATATGTGTCTGGAGTTATAGCATAGCTTCACTAGCTTGTGTTATACATACAGACCTTCCTTCCTCCTAGCGTTATTCCCAGTCGCATCCGAAGCTTTCAGCTCGGAGTCTGGGGTCCGCTTTACCAGTCGTAACTACGGATTTGGCTAGACCTCGATATTTTCCGTGAAGCGATTGCCATCTGACCTCCACAACCATGTTGTACATACGGACTAACGGATAAAAATGCGGATAAACATATTTACTGAAACAACTATTTCTTTTAAAAATAAACAGATGAAACACATGCAAACACTCAGATCAATGCAAAATTTACAATGTACATGCAAGTACTTACACTGAGCGGGAATCGAACCCGCGATCTCCAACGTAGCAGTCGAATGCTCTACATCACCAAGTGCATGAAAGGAGTAGCATGAAAGGAATATTATCCTTTGATGCAAGAGGGTAACGTTCCTAATAACAGGGTGGTTGCTCTTTAGATATTTTATGTAGGTCTGTAAGGTGTCCTACATTTACGCAGTAACATGCTTCTTGACATCTCTTGTCAAAACCATTTTGTTGACGATTTGCTGTTTGCGAAGCAAATGCTTTCATGTGTTGCCCACAGTTCCACCTAGTGTGAAGCCGACGTCGCCGTCCGTCGTAAAGAACTTTCGAATCATGTTAATGTTGTATAAGCTATGTTGTGTAGTAGTTCGGTTTATATCCAATAGATGGCACTACTTGGTACTACTAATTCACATTAGTTATGACCACTGTGTACTTAATACAATTTTCACTGTTGAGCATGGGCCCTACCTTTCTTTCAACCTCACATTACATGCTTGAGGGAGGTCAGCAGCCGTCGCTCTCATAAACGGTGAAGTATTTCGGCGTCATTCTCACAAACATATTAGGTACAAAATGTAGGAAAACTGCTGCAAAATGAGGGAGCGGTACATTCCGACAAGGCAGGTAAATAAAATAATTATTTTAAACATCCTTCATCCTTTATTTACAAAACAGTAATTTCATTTTATGTAAAAAATATAAATAAAATTATTTGAGCATTATTTACACGATATTACTAAATCACTATCCATGTAATATATAACACCAATTATTAACAATCTTAATAAATAATAGTAGTGTACTTTACATTTTTTATTCTAATTTATCTCCTTTCCATAATTAATACTGGGAAATTATTGCTCAATAAAATAATATATTACACCATTAAAATAAATTGTTAATAAAGCAATTCAGTTAATAGTTAATACTTAGAGCGGATTTCACCAATGATAGGAACCGAGATTAATTAAAACTTAACTGCGTTTTCACGAACTCAGTGAATTTCATCGAGTTATACATGCAAACCCAGTTAAGTTGCATGGATTTTCACTGGTAATCAACCAAAAATCAGCAGGTAGGGAGAACCTTAACAAGTTTACTGATATTTTAGTAATGTATTCAATAAAATAATAACTCCATATACCTATATTGTATAGTATTCAAAATAGGTCCTACTTTTGTAAAATTAAGAACTTCTGAATTTAGTTTTCACGTATTGCACAGGGTAAGATTCACTTTGACATTTTGGCCTGTTCATTGAATATTTACACTTCTGCAAAATCTCTACTTTATGAACCTTTTCGAGAATTCTCTCGATCTATTAGAGAAATGGTTTTCATATGAACAATTAAAGCATTATTAAGTTAAGTAATAAAAGCGACAAAAAATTATGGGAGTTGATAATCACATGGAACTTCATTCAATGTACAGATCAATCTACTCGATTACTATTTTTACATTATTCGAGTAACTTAAACTCAGCGCTGTCTTATTTTAACTTTGAAAACTTATTTCTCTTTTTCGTAGATTAAAATAGATTTCTTTGTCATTCGTTTTGTTATCGTTTCTTATAACAACTTTGATGATGTTGATTATCGTTTCTCATATGCTTATTATGTAAGTAATGAGTTGTCAAACTGACAAGAATTAATTTTCAAATTTGATTAAAGATTATATTTTGAATATCTGTAAATGATTTCGTAATAATCTTTGAATACAAGAAAAAGCCGTCTTTAAACAAGCAACATAGATGATACCACCAACCAACCCACATATTAACACTAGAGTAGATGAAATTGTTTTTGAGATGCCTTTGCATTATTTAACAAATCTGTGTGCGATGTATCCTTGATATGTTCCTAACATGTTTATATCCTGTATGTGTTCCTAACAAAAAGTTATAATTAAGATCAAATCAAATGAAAAAATATTGATCTTAATATTATTAAAAAGAAGTAGAAATCGTACACTTCATCTTAACAGTGAGTGCGAACGAATGCAAACTATCATAAATATGACATAAGTCATAAAATGCGGTACAATTTTAACATCCCACTATTAAGATAACATTATCTAGTTACTTCATTTTAATAGAATATCATTGATTAGAACATATAAAAATACTGAGGTGACTATTTATGACCTTATTTGATACAAGTTCTTGTAGTTCAATATTCAGTCAATAGTATGAGATTGAAAATGGACACAGAAATTACTGACAACTAAGTATTATATACTTTATAATTTCTTAAGGATACATCTCCTTTACCATGTTTTCAAAGCTATTGATCAAATCATAGTGAAAAATAACTGTGTTAGTTTTGGCCACAACATAGGTACAATACTCTGTCTCCAAATTGGATTTTCCATGCCTAATTATATAACAATTACTATATTTATTTGGTATATTTTATAATTAATCCTTAATCACTTCAGATTTTATATGAACGGTACAGAACTGAACAGTCTTCAAGACCAATTGCAACATATTTCAATTCAGTTTTAGTTTACAAAATATTTAAACTATTAAGAAAAATTAGCGAATTAAGGAATTTTTACCGATTAATAAATAAATAAATTATTGGTGGTTGTAATGTTGCAACTCCTCGGCGTTGAACAAATTATGTTCGACTGGAATATCTGAAAAAAGAAATATGATATGATTAGATTCTGCTATAATTATGAGAGAGTTTTAAGCTACGGTAGATATAATATTATATTATTAAAAGTCCATATTTATCTTCAGTGGCCTAAACTAAGTTGTTATGGCATTTAGGAATCAAAGCTAAATATTACATATTGTAAGTTATTCCTATTAAAAAAAATTTATTACCTACGAATTAGTATTTTTGTTTCTTGTCTGTTAGTTAGTTGTTTTAGGTGAATAGTACACACAGTACAGTAGTTAAAAAAATGTAATAAATAAATAATGTTGATGCAAAAAAGAAAAGTCTAAAATGAAGATTTAGAAGGTGAAGTGAGGCAGATAAATAATAATACAGAAAAATTATAAAAACTATATACATATTATTAACAAATAATGCAAAGAATAAATAAATAAATTGTTGATACGATGTAAGTTTGAACAAAGATATCACGTGAACACATCATTAAGCAATAATATGCAAAATCAACAAATTTTACTCAAACAAAGCAAAAACTGAAAACTTACAAATGTATATTTCTATCTTTACTGATTGAGGAATTTCTTAATACATAACATGTATTTACAGTGTGTATTATTTCAATACTTTGTGCACATCATTAACTTTCTAACAGATATTATGTTTATCAATGTCTGTCAAAAACTCCTACTAATTCGTCTGGCTTTCTCAAATGACTAGGCTTTATTATCTAGATGCGCTTTGAATTAAGATTGATTAACACTGTAATACTTGAAATTTTCTTTCAAGAATTAGTGTAATTATTTGGGGATGTAATACGTAGGGAAAAGTGAAGGTAAAATCAATATTTTGACGGACAGTGATAACAAATTATAGTGTGCTATTATAGGAGTGAAATTATGTATAATGAAAGGGAAAATGCGATGAGTAAAAGTTTAGTCTTGTAGTCTTTACAGTCATGTTAATATTCTATAGAAGACTTCTAACACCCACTGAGTAAAAGAGTATTTGAAGAGTTCCATAAAATAGTCACAGTAGAATTGGTGACATAGTCGTCAGTCATAGTCACATACCTTTAGTCAGTCATGTCATAAATCAGACTTGAATGATCTTGTTGCCTCGGAGATAGTATTTGATGTCTTTTCTTCTGTTCTGTTCGCTTTCTGTGGTTGTCTTTGGTTTTTCAGTCGTAGTTGTAGTAGTGGAGGTGGTGGTACTTGTGGTTGTTGTTAGGAAATCAAGGACTTCGGCGGGAAGTACGCCAATTTCATTGTCAGAAACTACAGGAGTGGGTAGAAAAGGAATTTGGCCATTTCCTAGCATTTTTTTGTAAGTCTCCATATCCGTGAGCTTATATCGCTCTTCAGATGATCTTTGAATTTGTTTTAAATAAGCATTAACTTTATTAACGTTTGCCTGGATTTTTTGAATTTTTTCAGACGTCAGGCCCTGCTTATGAATTGTAGGAGCGGTTGCGCGTTTTGATGTCGCGTAATTATGAGATGGGGCAGGTATTGATGGATTTCGGGGTTCAAACTCTATATAGGTATCTGTTGCAGCTGGTTGACCATAGGAATCTACGGCATCCCAACTCATGGGCTTAAAATTAGGGATAGCAGGTGGGGGCGATAGTTGATATGAATCGTCAACTGCTGGAGCAGTATATGCTGGGCCAGGAACGCCGTATGACGTAGAAGGTATGCCATACATAGAAGCAGGGGCACTGTATGAAGAAACAGGAGCAGGATGTGGAGGAGAAGAAGCGGTAAATGAAGCGGCTGTAGATGAAAATACGTTCTTGATGGCACTATAGACTGTTTTGAGGATTGATGGAGGAGGTTCTAAGGGTGTGTGGCCAGAGTGTGCTGTGTCCAGGGTCTCCTGTTCGCCCAGGGGCGTCAATATGACTAGGCCTGCGTGTACGCCGTTCAGTTTACCCCGTCCTGTCTCAAAAATTGTCTTCGTCTTAGGTGGAGTCTATGTTAGTAGTGAAGTTACAGTTATCATGTGCTGGTCTAAACATATTTAGTTATTGTTTTTAATTTTATTGTTCAACTGATCTTTTATCACTTTCATCTTAGAAAAATTGTATCTTTTTTATTTTTTCCTCTTTTATCCCGTTTTTACATTTAAGGCAAAAAGATAGGGAATAGTTCAGTATTTAGAATATTGCAAAGAAGCGACAAGTGTTCTGGCAAAACGAAAGTTAAATATCCACTTAACCTTTTACGTTTTGGTTGTGAACATAAGTGTTGTTTTATTAACTATCCAAAGACATTCATTTTTTAAGATCAAAGTGATAAAAACACTCTCTTAATGATCTACATTGTATGTTATCTACTTAAAGTTACATTTATCTAAGTTAACCATCGTATGCAGCTATGCTACTCTAACTACTCTGACGTTATTCACGTCTATTACTTTTAGTACCTAGATGGTTGAACAAATGTGGATCTGCTGGAGAAGGTTTGAACCCGTAGTGGCCTAAAATAAACGGTTATTAATGATTTTTGTAGAGATATTATTGGTTGCTCATGCTGCTAGTGCCTGGCAGATAGACTCTATAATGCCTCTCTGAACCGAAGGAAGGCACGAGCTGTGATCGCCAAATGTTTTGTAGGTTACTGTCGTTTGTAGAAGTTTTTAGGAATTTCCTGCCTTTCGAAAATCATTCAGTGGTATTAGACTTATTAATGCCATATGAGGTCATTTCATTTAGTTCAAACATGTTCAAAAATAGGCAAAGCAGTTGACTAGTGTATGTTCGTTTCTATGAACAAAAATAAATAAATAATCGTTGTTGGGTAAAGAATAATATTGAATTGGGAATGAAAGAAGTAATTTGAACAGTAAAACTTTTTAGTAATATAAAGAGAATAATAAGATCTGATCTTGGTGGATCAGTGTGTATGTTTGTTTCTCCTTCGAGTTATAACAATCCAGTGGATTTGAGTGAAGTTTGGAATTCAAATAACCTTAATATTAGACAAAAAAACCCCAGACAAAATTAAAGAAAAGCAGTAGTTTGGGAGCCATAGATTTTAGATATGTAATGTTTTTAAAAGCTAAATTCATCTCAATTACTCAGTATCTTATATTATGCATGCCAATGTTCGTAGTTTATAGTTACGTGATAGCATGCTTGCTTCAATTTGAATTGATTCGATACGGTAGCGTGAGATAAAGTTGTAATTGTTTTACAAGTAATTTTGTTGATAATATTATTGTCTTGTTTCGGGTGTTTTATTTAAATAATGTCATAAGTAAGCTTCCAAATAGTTTCTATAATATAACACACGGTACCGCTCGCCTTTTGTACCAAGGATTGGCCTATGCGTAGTAATTATATTACTTAAGTGCGTGGATTCCTCTTAGTGCTAATATTATGCATGGATTTGACTATTTGCAATGCTTAGGGTGCAGCTACTATGTATTGCAAATGCATCTTAAGTATGTTTTTATGCATTATAGAATCAATATTACACGTTTGAAAACTATGCTTTCTTTGGATCTATATAGCGCTATGTAATGTATCGTAGAATATAATTCTTTATATCCATAGTTTACTTAGGCACTTTCACATCGAGACAGGTTTCGCTATTGGTCGTTAGCTATCCCTCTATGTCAGTCAATCATTTATTTCCTGATAGACAGTATTGCCCATATAAGACAGTGTGTATGTCGATAGAAGTTGTATCCGTCTCACCTTTAGCTTAATTCATATTCCTTTACCTACTAATTTTTTAAATGAACAATAAGAATTACAGCCAGAATTACCTACAACTAACGGTATTGATAAAGTTGATTAATTAACCCATTATTATACCTATGTGTTACCGCTTCTAGCTTTATTTTATTTTCTAATAGGTATAAACTAAATAATTGTATTCGGTCCCACGTAATAGGGTGTGAGCCTATTGCCGCATTTCGGGCACTATCGTTGACTCGAGTCACGCATCTGAGGCTGAGTCTGGACTGTATATTATATCTGTCTGATGTTAAACACCAATACCGTACCAAAGTTTAGGTACTTTAGGATTTATAAATATTATAGTGTTAAGCAACTTTTGTCGTTGTATGTACGTTACGCAGCTGAGAGATTCACAAGAAACGATCATACAGCTATAGAAGTCGTCGTTCGAATATGACGAGTTGTAATAATTACTAGTGAAGACACTCATTTGAAAGATGAAGCATTTGAAAAGCTACTTGTAATGTAAAATATGTTTACTGCAGTGTAAATAATTTTCAATGAATTTCTGTTTTGTTTGTAAATAGAATTGTTCATACCATGCTATTAAATAACTATTTCAAGAAAGTGAAATTGGTTATAATTTGTCCCACAATATTTAATTTTAAGAAGGCAAAAGCAGCAAAATGTTCCGGAATCGCAGTAAGTTTAAAAAGGTTGTTTTTGCCAAACCCAAAGGGAAAGAATAACTATTTGAATGTATGTATGCAATATTAGACCAGCATTTCAAAAAGTGCAATCTGGATTTTACGCCATTTATAATGGAAAGTCAAATTGATCTGGAATCCATAATCAAAGATCATAATTTATGTCCTCCAAAAGGCAAGTTTGTTTGTTGACTTTGTAAAGAAAGATTCTGAGAATAGTGACGATTATGACTATCTGAAAGTTAATATTGTAGAAATATAAGTAAGCTAATCCACAGTATATTACACAAATATGATTGACGAGCTAGACTAGCTGTTACATTATATTATTATAATAGCTTAGCAAAAAAAATTAGGCCATACGAGATGTATTTCTAGAGTGCAATCATTTGATGTTGACCTATGATGAATTTGCTCGATCAAATTCCTCTACATCAACCTCTACATCAATCAAGCAAAAAACTAAATATGATCCGTGGCATGTTATGATATAATTTTATGTATGACCAATATTAGTATGGTAAGGTTGTGAAAGACTTAGTAAGTAGTGCTAAGAAGCATAATATTTACGTAATGATTCATAAGTGGGATTTCTTTATTAGTCACTTCTTCACAATTCACTCTCGGTGAATAGTTTAACTTTTAATTTTTCTTTGCGAAGTATACCTACGTAGTTTTGTTATGAAGACGAAGTTATTAATAGAATGGCATTACTTGAATGTCTTACATAATACATAAATTTAATATTTTTATTAACTACGGTTGATAATTCCTTTTGCTTTTTTTTAGTTTATTTCGTTAATTTGACTCTCACTGAATTAATAGAGCTGTTTTACATAAAATAAAACAGTTATTATGGCCGAAAGAAAGACGGTATTAGTTTGAAGAAGCTGTCTGTGATTTTTCCCTTTTTTAAGCGTTAACATTGTTAAAATCTTACCTCTAGTCCTCTTTCGACTATAGTTACCCGTTTAAATCACCGCTAGGGGCGCCACTGTTTCCAGTCGCACATCTTTATGTCAATCATAGATCATAGTGTCTTCTCGCCAGCAAGGACCTTGCTCTAATACCGTCTTTCTTTCGGCCATAATAACTGTTTTATTTTATGTAAAACAGCTCTATTATGACCTCCGAAAGACGGTATTAGTTTGAAGACCTGTTTGGTTTCTGCTGGTGATGGTAACTATAACAACGCTATGTGATAATATAGATAACAGTATTATTTAGCATATGAGTTAAAATAATGCATTATTATAATTATTAATCATAATAGAATGTTTATACAAAACATGCAACCAAGATGTATATCATATCATATTTATTTATAACATCAAACATTAATTAAAATGTATTACCAAATTGAGACTTCCAATTTCCTCAACATAAAACCTATGCCATGGGCATAATTACAAGTCAACCTTTGAAGGCAACTGCGGATCTGAAGCTACCTTGAGCCGCATCAATATGTACTGCATAAAAATAGATCTTATCCATTCTCCTAGGAGTGTTGTGGTAGCTGCTTTAATTGAGATAAAACAACTAGTTACATCAGTAACATAGACCGCAAGGTTGAGTGTACTGAAGTACCTAACTAGGCATTTTGGTGTTCGACAATTAGCACCGATTGCCTATGCTAGCTACAATCAGTTTTAGAATATATAATGAATTCTGGCTTTCACTTAATTCTCTCTTCGACTTCTGCGAAGATACTGCGAAATTTATCTAATACTTGAAGTCATGTACTCACCTGTCTGAAGCTAGAGACAGAATAATGGCAACTCTTCTAGAAATGTCTAAAATGAACTGTTATATGGTACTGAAAATAGTCAGTTAGATATTATTTGGGTATCCCATCACTTCTCGTGGTATGGGTTACCAAGGAATAGGGCTATTCCCCATCCAACAGTAGACATTAGTGATTAGTCATGACTCATGACAAAGCGTTTATCTGACCGCAATAGGTCTGGCCCCCGTCATGTGAAATCATAACTATCTGGCCAAATGTGGGTGTCAAATATTACACCTCTGCCCCATGGGGGGTTCACAGGCGTGAATGTATGTATCGCATTCAGGATAATTAATGGCCTGGGCTTTCCTTAGAAAAACTGTCTACATTTGTAGCACAGTACGGAAACACTGCAGATCCTATAGATTTGCAGGCCCTGCAGATGTTAATTATTAAATCAATTGAAATGTAAGCCCAAAATTAAAATTATGTTTAACATGGGGATATGCAAAATACATCCTTGCCGTATGACATAAAATATTGCCATTGAATATGCAATATGTAACCCATAGTTGTATGGGTAGATATCCCGTACACTTAGACTATACACAATCTATACAGACCCAGTAAATGGCCATTACCTTCACGACGTAAAAAATAGTTACTACTTTGGAACAAGTTTGAGATATACTATAATCTCATAATATGCAAATTTGACATGCAACTGATACTTTGTCAATACAGTGTATAGTCAAAGCATTGATCAAGAGTGGTTGTCCGTTAACTACAACTTGATAACTCCAGTTTTCCTCTTTTTCAATTCTTTATTTCTACCCCCCCCCCCCCCCCTTTTTAAGGAGGATAGCAACTCCCTGCTGAGGAGTCTATTAGGATCTCCCGGAGACCTTTTATCGGCAAGGGGTCGATTAGGGCTCTCAATCTGAGATCAATCAGCCCAAAGTACTGACCCCACTACGGGGCTATGTTTAGAATTTGTGTTCCCTTGGCAATATATAGAAGGGCCAGCCACTGAAGTATTAAAATAGATGGGAGAAAACCTCCATCCCAACTGATTTATTAGGATCTTCCGCAGATCCTTTATTTGTCAGGGGCCGTTAGGGCTGTCAATCTGAGATTAATCAGCCCAAAGTACTGATCCCACTATGGGGCTATATTTAGAATGATTAAAATGGGTGGGGGGAAAACCTCCATCCTAACTGATCTATTAGAATCTTCCGCAGATCCTTTATTAGTCAGGGCCGTTAGGACTGTCAATCTGAGATCAATCAGCCTAAAGTACTGATAGGTATGATGTAGTTCCAGTTTAACTGAAAGGCTTTCATGTGGGCACTGAACCACCTTTGAGTCCCGCGTCATGCACTGGGGAAAGACGGGAGAGTCCCTTTGATGTAAAAGGTTGATATTGCATATGTCCTGATCTTTGATCGAGGCCATTGCGACTCCTAGCAGAAGTTCACGTTCATGAACGAATCAGCCTCTTGAGACGAGGTCAAAGAATCCGTGTAACTTCTCAGGGAGATAACCGTCAGTATTATATTGAACTGCTCGGTTGATTGGTCAGCTCTAGAGGGGTTAAGGGGCAAGTGCGCCCATCATTTCAGTTGGCTGTCCGACTGAACCAGTACTGCATTTTGTACATAAGCAATAATGCTGCATGCACTGCAAACAACTCCCTCATATTGGAATGCCGTTTTTTGTAGGCTCAACTCCATTTGCTTGACAACATAAAGTTGTTCAACTTCAGTCCCCAGCCCGCGTCCGCCGCGTTCTGTAGTGAGAAAGTGAGTCACATTTTGTTTGTGTATCACTTGTGCACTGTGGTTCCCATTCCTGAGCCACCACTGCAATTTGCACCTCACTAAGGGATCCAGAGTCCAGAGCCCATCTTTCTCTTAGCCTACCTTGTTTGAAGCAAGCAAAAATAAAATTGCATCCTGAGACAATGTTATTGATCATCCTAGTCGTCAGGTTAACTTCAAATGTCTTGCAACTATAGTACAGTCAACGACAAAAGTAGATTGATTAGTAGTACTATGTAGTTACTTGTTTTCTAAATATTATACAACTACTTATACATCAACTTAATTGACACATTATTAAGCAATGTAATGTTTTTTTTTTTTTTTTTTTTTTTATTTAAAAATTGATTTTATGGACTTTTGATGTTGACTGTATCGCTTGGAGGCAAGTCATAGTTTTTCAATTTTTTGGTAAATATACCAATTACCTAGTTTAGTTACTTTGTGGGCAAAGGCATCAAGTTGAAATCTGTGTTTCAAGTGACTCTAGGTGAATTGATTGGATTACCTACCGATCCAACTTTAACAATGTGACTATATGTTATACTTTAGATATGTTCACGGATAAAAACATTATTATGGCATCATTAAGTGGGTATTAACCAAATGCCCAAAACAAAAATTGTGAAGGAATTGATTAGCAAATGAACCATGACCATGACTTGTTTCCAAAGGATTTCCGCAATCCAATTAGTCGCAGTTACAATGGTATAAGGTGAAGATGAGGCTGAAAGAGTGGGCTCTTAGAGAGACAATTTCTTTTCCATATTAGGTATTACTCGCAAGAGCCTCCTGTGAAATTACTTTATGCATAGATGAAGAAATGCCTGGTGCAAGTCTTGTCATCCAATCTACCTGTTGTAAGAACTGAATCCCAAATAATTGGAATTTCAACTGACATGTTAAGTTCAAACATGTTAATTTAGGCTTTTAAGTTTAAAAAGGGGTATAATGTCCCATCTGAACTTTTATTAAAGATGTTTATGAACAAGAAAGAGCTGTTCCTCAACATTTGATTTAATTATTTTTTAACTACTTATGTGGGTATGTGTAAATTAGTAGTTATAAAAAAATGTTAAATTCTTTGCATCCTAAGATGACATGCATTTATGCCTACTACTTTCTTACAATATAGATTAGTATTTTTATAAATATTCTTGTTTTAACGTATGAATATCACGCCAACTAGGACACCCTCATGAATTCAACTTGGAATAAACTTGGAATAAGACTTAAAATGCAGTCATTGGGCACTGGGTTGTTACAAGTCATTGGGCCTATTGTTTAATGGTATAAAAAGACTTGGAATGTTATAATACTGCCATTTTGTAAGCCAGATTTTAGAAGTTCCTGATCCTGCAATACTATGTATATAAGTACGCCATTGACTGTTCAGTGCTGGGAACATAATCGTACCTTTTATTAAGGTGATACATCATATAACTTTTTTATTTTTATTGGGCCGGTAAATCCAAGTGACACTACACTCATTATAATAGTCCATAAATAAAGTACCTCTCCAGGTTTCCAAGGAACGATCTTATTGTTTTCGTAACAAATATAATAATTTTATATTTTCCAATAAAAAAATTAAAGTACCTACATCAGTAACTAACGAATGTAAATGATTATTAATATAATTTTAACAGGTTGATTTTTCGTAAAAAACCTTACCATATTGCGGAATGAGTTCCGAGCGTGAGACCGAACTCTCAAACACATTTCGAAATGACTTGGTTAAACCGCTTATTTATTCGAGGATGGCGAGGCAAAGTCGTTCTGATCTTCCGAAGATGAGAACTATTTTTGGACTTATTAGTGCTTCGCTCTTCGCTCTCCCTCGGGAGCAACGATTCCTCAGCGGTATTCATTAATTAGTATGGTACAATCTACTTAGCGAAGCTCACGGAAAGAAACTTCACTAAATAAGATACCTTGTACTTATTTATGTTGCACTGTACACATACATACGGTAAAAACAATGTAATTACTATTTAATTAGTTATTTAATAACTTTTTTCTTGACTTGAAAATTTTTTCACCTTTACGCGGTAAAATCACAAAACGCTATGATCTATGATTGACATAAAGATGTGCGACTGGAAACAGTGGCGCCCCTAGCGGTGATTTAAACGGGTAACTATAGTCGAAAGAGGACTAGAGGTAAGATTTTAACAATGTTAACGCTTAAAAAAGGGAAAAATCACAGACAGCTTCTTCAAACTAATACCGTCTTTCGGAGGTCATAATGGTTATATGTAATTTAACATTAATAAAAAATACAGAAACTTGTAATAGTCTTAGAGCAAAACAATTGAAAGATTAGCATTGTTTTCACTTGCATACAGTAGTACGAAGACGTAAGTAGGTACTATGAATAAACATGAGCGTAGTGTGCATATTACTACATCATTTTCTTTTACTATATAATTTATTTGAAAGATGATGAATTGCTTTAATAGTTGTATTGCAACTGAGTTACTCGATCGTTAAGAAAAGTAATAAGTACGTGGACTAGTATACAATTTATGTGATCTAATAATTATCCTATAATTCCTTTCTTTGTACAATGAAGCATTTCATTTGTAAAAGTAGGTAATAATAATAGAATACTAAAAAGTATTCAAGAAATGTTCTCATTTTTTCGTTGGATCTATTTTACACACTTATGAAATATTATTATGATTTTAAAACTACCTAAATTCCATGTTACTATAGCAGTTCTTTTATGCATATGAATATGGGTTGGTGAAACAATATTTTGATGTTCCAAATAAAATTATCACCAGTATCTACGAGTATGTAACTTACGCTTACGCTTCTATTAGAGTTAAATTATTAATTTTTAATTATTGTCTAAGCTAAATAATTGTATTAGTCATATCAGCAACAATTTAATTTATACTATTATAAATTATAATAATTCGAATATTATCTGATTCGTTACTGTTTTTAAAGTATAACTTTCTTGAGTTGCATGAGAAAGTGAAGAATTATTTGTTTCCATAATTTACTGTAAATGTCAAACCCTTCATGGTATGGCTTGAAAGTAAGCCGCAGATTGTTGCAGTTCTAGTTTTGCGGTCTTGGTCATGATATCAAGTAACTTGAGGTCAATGACTTGAGGAAGCTGAGGTGCGTGCGAAGAGGTAAAATGTTAATCCGAGCTCTACTACACTTCCGACCGCTTAGATTATTTATTCGATTACTACTAATTATTAACAGTACTTAATTGGGTATGTTAGAAATTAGTTATTTCTTGCTTAATATTAAAAGAAAATAATATACATCTAGATGGGTTTCTTTTCTAGTTTTCAAAATTGCGCTGTAAAAGCAAAAGGCTTTTGAAGGATCGTCAGGTTTGACAATTTGCACCATTGAGATTATCGGTATTATAATAATTATCAATGATTTGTACAATGTTAGACTAACCTATTTCTTTTTCTACTAAGAGGAGACCAATATCCTGTAGTGGGATAGTTAATCAAAAGGGAATTGCAACCTAGTAGATAATAATTATTATCATTTTCAATTTAGTTGTTTTTTTATCACTGTGTTGGTCATCGATTTAAGTCAATCGCAACGTTTCAAAGAATCGAAGGTAATAAATAGGCCTTATTCACACAAACATATTATGTGTTAACTTCACTTAATTAAACACCTTTGTAACACAAAGTATGAATATTAAATTTCATATTTGTACTCGTAAGCTATTCAAGCATCACAACGAGTTTTGTTGCTAACCGATTAATTATTTTCTTTACACATTACTGTGACCTCTTTTTTAATTCCTCCTTCATAATATCAAGTTTATAACGCGATGAAAATGCATAATATGACAAAAATAATGTTCTATTTTTATATCACTGCCCGACGTCCAATTTTCGTATTCCGTGAGAGAAAAGAGCTATCTGTAAATTTTGCAACATTGAACTGTACACTATTTTATTCAAAAAAAGACGTCTGGTCTTGCTTGCAAGTGTATGTGAGAGATACTATAAAGTAGTAACAGTTTGTAAAGATTATAGATAGCTTTAATTTTTTGTCTATTGTTTTGTTTTAGTTAGACGCCCCCTTTCCTAACACCGGTAGTATTGCATAAGGCTTGTTGAGTACAAATTAAGTTTTTAGACGTTCAAATTGATGCAGTTTGAAAGGCGTTATGCAATATAGTGAGAACTGGAATGATGTTATTAGTTAATTTAGTTTTTATTGAAGACATTTTTAGGACAAGAGTTCATTTATTCATTATGATCATTTATCAATTTTAATGATTTATAGTTACTTTATGATGCGAAATACGTAACGATATTGATCACAAAAACGATTTAACGTCAAAATTAATGATACGTTTGATGTAAAAAAAGATTAAGATGATGATTAAGTACTTTCAGTAATAAATCATTATCTTGGTTAGTAACAGGGATAAACAATCAACACACAACGATGACATAAGGCGAAACAGCATTACAAAATGTAATTTATCAGTGTCCTGAATTAGAACAACGCACTGACGAAGTTAAACTAGGTCTAATAACTTGAGATGAATATATGTATCATATGACAACATAATATCATTCACAACCGGACTAGCTGGAATTGTGACATAATAGGTATACTTTCACTTGAAGGCTCAAAGACGCGGTTTACTAAATTTCAACGACTGTTACCGTAATACACCTTCCTTAATTGTTAAGAAACATTGCACATAATTGCAACTTGCACTTCCCTGATCATTGTAAGGATATATTTTAATAGGTGTTATGTTACCATTTAAACTAAATTTTCTCGGTTACAAGATTTGTTACAAAAGATTAATTCATCAATATAATATTTTAGTAGTATTTCAATTATTACACGGTAAAATACCAATGGTGTCAATTTTCATCACAGGAGTGAGTTCAATAAAAGGAGAACGGGCACTTTTGTATGAGCTGCGTCCCAACCCTTGTAACAAGTTGCGACTAGTGTAAACATGTTCATTTAGTCTATTTATGTGTAAAAATGAAAGATTTTTATCAGAAATTCGTGCAGGTCCAAAGTTATAAGGGTGTAAGTAAAAAATATTTTTTGTGCAATTAGGCTTTGCAGTATAGTTCTACGGTTTTGTATCATTTCGCCGACGGTCATTACAACTACGGTTGACTCAACTAGGGTTAATTCACCTACTGGTTGACATGGTTCATGGTTGTACCGATCACATATTTTTAACAAAAAAAGAGGGGTGTTATAAGTTTGACGTGTGAGTGTGTGTGTGTGTGTGTGTATGTGTGTGCGTGTGTGTCAGTCTGTCTGTAGCATCGTAGCTCCCAAACGGCTGAACCGAATTCAATTCTGTTTCTTTTGATCGAAAGATGGTTTAGTCGAGAGTATTCTTAGCTATGTTTCATAAAAATCGGTTCAATCATTTGAAATATATTATGAGGAATGAAAATCAATCCAAAATCTAATCTATTTTCAAATATACCCGTATTGGGTATCAAATGAAAGGTCATAATTTATACATCACGATACAGCAGGTTTTATGGAAATCGGTTCAGCGGTTACCACCGCTGAACCGATTTCCATAAAACCTGCTATTATTATAGGTATATAAAAAGCATGAAACAAAAAAAATTAAAAGCAGAAACCAATATTTTAATTTTCTCTTTCTAAATCGATTTGAATAGTTAGCATAATAAATGCTTCAAAAGAACATTATTCACGCTGCATACATTTTTGGTCCAAAATTGAAAGTGCTGGCCAAATACGATATTTCGTTAGAACTTGTTCTTATTGGGGCGTCAAAGTTGAGGGACCACTTCCTTCGGTTTTATTTGAGTTCGAAAATCTTGAAAACATACATTTTTTATGACACAAACTATTGAAAATGGATAAAAAATGTCGTGCTACATTGGAAGAATAGTTAATAAAACTAATAAAAAATAAACCCCATACTGCACACCGTTGTTTTTCGTCTATTTATTTAGGTGCTAAATTGAAAATAAGTAGCGGCCAAAGAATACAAATATGACATTCCGTTAGTCGGGCAGTGGACCCTCAGCTTTGACGCCTTAATAAAAAATGCTAATGAGGACAAGCTCTAACAGAATATCATACTCGTATTCTTTGGCCGGCACTTTCAATTTTGGACCTAAATAAATGGGTGAAAAACAACGGTGTGCAGAATGGGGTTTATTTATTATTGATTT
Organism: Eilema depressum; assembly: GCA_914767945.1. Classification (NCBI taxonomy): domain Eukaryota; kingdom Metazoa; phylum Arthropoda; class Insecta; order Lepidoptera; family Erebidae; genus Eilema; species Eilema depressum. Next base: position 4,115,831 of record OU612021.1, read on the forward strand.
TATTGACTATTCTTCCAATATAGAACAATGATTTTTATTCGTTTTTAATCATTCATATCATAAAAATGTATGGTTCCAAGATATTTGAACTCAAATAAAACTGAGAGCAGTGGTCCCTCAGCTTTGACGCCATAGTAAAAAATGCTAACGAGGACAAGCTCTAACGGAATTTCATATTTGTATAGGTACTTTGGCCAGCACTTTCCATTATGGACCTAAATAAATGGACGAAATACAACGATGTGCAATATGGGGTTATTTTTTATTGCTTTTATTAACTATTGTTCCAATATAGAATAAAGTTTTTCATTTATTTTTAATAATTCGTATCATAAAAAATGTATGTTTCCAAGATTTTTAAATTCAAATAAAACCAAGCGCAGTGGTCCCTCAACTTTGACGTGGTAATAGAAAATGCTAACGAGGACAAGTTCTAACGGAATATCGTATTTATTTTCTTTGGCCGGCACTTTCAATTTTGGACTAAAATGGGTGATATCCTTTCATTCAAAAATCCCAATAATTTATACATATTTGAAATGTACTAATTAAGGCCTTTAATTTGATATCAAACACGGTATATTTACCTCAATTTTATTTTTTAACGCAGTACTTTATGACCGCTAGAGGGCGCCACATTAAATTCAGTGACACATTATATAGCCTATAATAAGTGGACGATCAAGACACTTCTAACAATACCTTACTTGTCCAGTTCTAATTAGTAGTTGAAGAGCTATGAGGGAATTAGTGAATATACATACATAGTTCATACATACATACATAGCCTGTCAAAATCATAATCCTCCTTTGGCTTTAACATAGTCGGGTAAAAATAGCATAAATAAATAAGTATTTTGTCATAAAAACACTAATTATTTAAAATAAATTAAATACTTTCTTAGTAACTGAAACCCCCACAACTTTTACCCTGCACGAAATACAGATTTATGTCCATACAAAAAAATAATACACTCATTGAGACCTTTCATTTGATATAGGTCAAAAAGTGTTACACCATATGGGACGAAACGCCCATTCGCCTTTATTGAAAATTCTTGTACATGCTTCTTCAAAACAAATCATATATACTTAATACCTGTTATGGTCATAATGCGGATGTTCAAATTGATATGTTGCTTGTTGCAATATTTTACAATATTGTTCCTTGAATCGTAAATGCAATTCTTAGCTAGACATCCGCTGACGAACTAAAATTATTGGGCGTATTACAAAATGCCACACCAGCTTCACTGTCAATTGTTTTGAGTTATTTCAACACGTCAAACGTCTATTTCCGTTAAAAGGGAAAGTATTATGTAAATGAAGTGAGGACTTCGCTGCGGTCTTTAGGCATGAAAAAAACGGAGCCAAAAATTTGGTAATGGTCGAAAAACCAAATGTGATTGACACACTTTTGTTATGACCAACATTGAAGATGGCAACAGTTCAACTACATCAATCAAACATGTCATTGTAGTCAAGAACATTATACCGAAAATATTCTTAAATACAATCAAATAAACAATTGCACAAAAGAGGTTTTGTATCGCAGAACACTTTGTAAATAGGAAATCTGTTCTGCATAAGAAAAGTGCGAATAGGGAAAATATGTGCGAAAAGACGTTATAAGGAATTGGGAAATTGCTATAGTACATAGCTCTTATGATCAAAATAATTATTGATATTAACATTATGTAACGAACGTTAATTGAGGACTAGTGCCAGGTATAAATACTTTTGTGCCTGGTTTAGCTAAAAAAAACTTAGAAATGATTTTTCGAGAATCGAGAAATAAACTTTCTAACTTTACGAAAAAAAAGAGTGATTCTATAAAATGTGAAAATAAAACTATTCCAAGTCAGATTTGATCAAAAGATGAAGTGTAGTGAAGTTATCGAGGTAAAAGGTACAGAACGCCATAAGGCGAGAAGACAGCAACATAAATTCTTACCATTACAATTCACTGACTAGATCAAAATAGCGATACATTAGTTCCGCTGATGGAAAAGGTATCGGCTCCTCATTAATTTCATCTATAACAGACGATACCGCTAACAATTCTGAAAAATAAAATGCACATTTTAAAGTGAATGTGAATCATAACACGCCCTTTAATTTTGAAAGATATATTTTGTAAAAATTGTAGAATGAAGATCTGCAATTTGCTCGTAAGTATAAAGATGATAAAGTAAGTCAAAGAACGGATAGATACAACAATGGTGTCTACTTATAGCAGTACAGAACTATTACTATGGATACCTCTACAGTGTTTTGAAATACATTGTCAGTTGTTAGCTCTACTTACTGCCTAACACTATTACATAAACTGCCTAACACTATTATAAGCCATATTGTTCATTGAATTAGCAATTAGATAAAAACAGTATTTTTTTATCTTGCTTTAAGTTCGAATCGATTCGAGTCCCGTCCGAGGTCGATTCTTTTTCCCTTTCTTAATCGATTTGAACAGTTAGCATAGTAAATGCTTCAAAATTAAATGCTTTAAGTTTATTACAAGTCATGTTACTATCAGCTTTGTCATAGTTTTATCATTTCAAAATTTAGTATGCAGATAGTTGTTAACCGCTTACTTTTATTATAGTATAAATCTATAACCCACATTGATGTCCATTATAATCATAACTTTAATTACACAATTGCTATTTACTATGTCACTTATTTATGCTAAAATGATGTTACGTTGGCACAACATGAATTTGTCCAATTTGTGCTGCACGTATTACTTGCTGAACCTGACCTGAATATAAATGCCGATGATGAATACAAAATCACCGTTATTGAAAGACATACTTACAATCATGCCAAAAGTAGTTTTGGTGCCAAAAATTCGAAGGTCCGTCCTAGTTTTTTTAAAGGAATTGTGAAACCTGTACCTACTTGGAATAAATTATTCGAACTTTTAATAATACAGTATTCAAAACAGATAAGATGAGAATGATTAGAAGAAACCCTTAGAATTGAATACCACAGATGAATATTAGATATTATGATAAACCAGCTAATGCCTTTGACACCCATGGAAACGAATGCCCTAGGTTTGTTATTTAAGACTATAATCTATCCCGGTACGAAATTTCAGCCAGATCAGTTTAGCTGTTGGAGCGTGATTGAATCACAAACATCTTCACTTCACATTAACAATATTAGTATAGCAGAATATATCAATTTAATTATGACTCACTAGCATAAAAGCATCCATGTTTTTTTCTTAATAGGTAAATTAAAAAACGGTTTAGTCTTGGTGGAGATAAATGCCACAATTTACAAAGAAGCAGTAATCACAACTTTATCTGGGTAAATTTCTTCGTTTCCAACTAAATACTTTAATTGACACAGCTGTTCCTATTATCAGCTATCGTTGGGCCTTTCACCAACGGTGGTAATTGGAGGCAGAAAAGCACTTTAACATAATTTACAGCATTCTCTTGACCACTTATTTTATATCACTATTGTAATACCAAGTCCGCCATAAGGTATTTAGTTTTAGGAAATAGTGGTTTACTCTATGCTAAAGGACGTAAGTTATTAATAAAATACGTTATTGTGTAGTGAATATTAATTCAGTTGTTTTTGATCCCCTGGGGGATTGAATATAGGGGATCTAAGTGGAATTAATACCCCAGTTTTGAAAATTGCGATTGATGAATGAATACAATATAATATATTGTATGTTAATTGTATTCTAATTAATTGTTTTTAAATTTATTAAAATGTTACTTAAGATATTAGAGCAGTAGTTCTCAACAAGAATTTATAATATACAACTTTTACATAGTAATGTTCTTAATTTATGGCTCGTGAAAATGCTTAACATTCATTAAGGCAGTTAATCATTTAATAATTAGGAATTTACGGACGCTGATTCAGCATAATAAATAAATAATAAATTAGTTATAGGAATACAATTAAAGCTTTAGTATAACTTCAATAATTTGATCTTTGACGTTGATGTTCAACAGTTCTTCCTATTCTAAAGTATCTTCTACTTTACTTTCTGCAGATGTGTTTCTTCGGTTTTTTTTACTTGCTTTTTATCCAATTGTCCTACATAACTCTATTTGAGTATTTCATGAAAGGAACAACACACGTCGAAAGCTTGTGTTTTTTGTAGCTTGAGATTGTTACAGCAATTGCTTAATATGATAAAATAAGACGTAGCTTATTTTGAATTCAATGAGGCATCTTAACTCATGATAAAATCTAGAATGTTAGTCGACCTACTTGTTAAGTTGGTATTGCGCAAGAAATAATCGTGGATCCAAAATTTGGTTTTACATAATGCGTTGCTATTGTTGTCGATATAAAAAATATGTGGGTAATTCATTTCTCTTTGTATTCTATTTGTAAATATTAATGACTTGTGGGAAGTCCGTTGTTAATAGTTGGAAGGAGGAAGTGCTCTACTATAATATATTCTAAGTCAAGTATGCATTTATCTTTAGAATCAATACTGCGACATCTTTCCTACACATGTCATCCATCAGTCGATATTAACCTCAAACTTAATGGTTCAGATATCAGTTTAAAGGTTACGAATATTTAAATTTTCCTACTATTGTACTAGAATGGTTCTAAATAATTTCATTTCGTAACTATCCAAAATATTACTGGTTCAAAGAAAATCGAAAGACGTCATCTAAATGTGCTAATTAACTATGCACATTTTGAAGACGTTTTTTGATTTTCTAGTCCAATTATGGAATAATATTTAATGAAGCTGTCATAAACAATAAACAAGACTCAATAACAAATGCTTATTGTCATTCAAATAATCATTTCTATAAATATTCATAAGCGTGTCTTAAAATGTAATAACATTTTAGTATCTATTTTATCACATACAAGACACGTATTTCGTGATCTTCAATAAGATTTGACTATAATTTCTGTTACAGTATTGTTGTGTTAATTCAACAATGACATTTTCGTGGACACATAACCACCAGCACCGTCTTTATCGTCTTCATGACTATTTTTCACTACATATTTATCAAGTGTTTATTGTTAAACATGACAACCCTGACATGATTTGTTTTAGTTTACTGCTGCATATAAATAGCGTAATCAATATTTTATTATGATACTGCAATTTAGGTAAAGTCATGCTAAGCTCGACAGAACGGCAAACTGAGAATGATTTTAAGATAAGCTTAAGTCAAAGGATAGGTAATAATAGTTTAGTCACAATAATCAAACGGTCAAAATCAAATTGAAGTTATTTGACTATGGTGGTAAACAAAGTCAAGAAAACAAGAATTTCGAAATAAATATTAAAGAGAAGTGATCATTACATTACAACGCATGGAATAGAATAACCAAAGACATCAATCATTAGTTTACACTTCAAGCATTACCGCTTGAAGTCTTTAAGATTAAAAAGATGCTATTACAAAATTTAATCTAAAATAAAATTGATAGTAATTAAAAAATAATTAAATCTCAACAGCTATTAATCAACAAAGTGCAATGTCCCACTAACCTAAACACGATATGAGTAGTTACATCTATATTAACAAGCTTAATAAAAAAATAATTGCGTTGTGTAAGTGCGAATACAAAACCAACAATTATTTAACAGGATCAGTTCCGGTGTTGTGAACTTCTGACCCAGCATTATGCAATCGGTTGAATGCAAGTGTTCGACTTTATGCTTTTTATGAATATGTTTTTTAGGTATGGTGATTACGTATTAGATAATATTTTAACACATTAATTTCAGAAATGACTTTGCAATATTTTTTGTATATATCTTACGTACCAACATATTTTTTATTGTGTGTAATGAGTATCCGGAGAATGATTTTATATAAAAGGTAACACCAAGCAATGTTGTAGATTACACCTATCGCGATTGGTAAGTTCACTTCTTATCGGATTGAGTTTTACCGTAGTCTGGAGATAAATTACATAGAATAAGATATACACATATTTTGCTATTAACTTACTTTTCCAAAAAAGTAATGGCGATTTAGGCAGATACACTGTATTTACTTTTGTATCATTAATTCTGTATAACGATTAATAACGCACCTACTTGTAAAGGAACTTTTTTTACTTGTAAAATAAATTTTTACATTGCAATTTCAAGCAAATCAAAAATTAAAATGCTACGAACACAGGAGGTATCAATAATTATACAATTTTATAATTTCAGGACTATCCAAGAAGTATTTTACTTAATTAGTCTTATGGCATCCCTTTGCAGCAGAAGGACAGATACGCAAAATCCCGGAATAGCAAAATCCCAGATTAGCAGAAGGACAGGTTAGCATAAAGGCAGAAGTACAGACACACACAGAAACGAACACGACAGTACATTATCTGCCTTTATGCTAATCTGTCCTTCTGCTGCAGAGGGCATGGCATAAATTGGTGCATATTTTTCGCATGGGCTTAAGTGCTCATCTATTTTTACCAATGACTAAGATAATTTTCTTGCATTATAGGTATCAACCTATAATGCAAGAAAATGATACTTTGGAATAACGCTAACATATTTTCAGTTACAAATGTAGTATCAATTTGTATAGCGACTTTCAATAAAAGATCTTTCATTCCCATTTCAATAGACGCATTAGTGCCTAATGTATTAATTTCTGCATAATCTTTTAGAATAATCTCTTAATTTTTTGTTAAAACTTTTCGTGTTTGCATAACACTTTTGACAGTAGTAGCTACTTCTTTATACGTAATTGTGTTGTGTAATACATAGATATATTAACACTACTTGTTATGACTAATAGCTTTCAAGAATGATATTACTAATTACTAAAAATATACGGATGTACAAACTCGCTGAGAAACTTCAAATAAGATGCGTGAATATGTATAATCGTTTATCTTTAATAATAGATTTTTATTGTTGAATTTCTGGTTTTAAGTGGTCTCTAGGTTAAACAAAGTACGGTTCTTTGCAGGTTTTTTTGTTTATAATTTCAATGAACTGTACATTTTATTGATGAGTTTTATTGTTACCAGCATATTTTTCCTTGATAAATTAAATTGATTAAAATTAACTGCTTTTATTTCAAATTCCATGATCTTTATCTAAGTATACCCTATCTATGAGCATGAAGTTTGTATTTAAACATTGTTACGAATAATACCTACCTAATTTGAAATAAAATAAAAATTTACCGACTATGACCTGAAGACTTAGCATCTGAATCAGAAATATTTCAAGATTTTTAGAAAAATATGAAACGAAAATAGTACAAATTTATAGAAATAGTACTGAATAGAATTTAGGTAGCTCACCATCTAGTTGTGCGGGGTATTTATGTGCAGCGTATCCTGTAGGCAAGGAAGGTCCTGTGAAGTGTGCTCCACCAGTTGGGGGTCCGTATGCTGTAGGAGGACCGTACTCCACGTGGGTGCTGGGGGGTGGTGGTCCATATACTGGTGTTGCTGAAAAGTGTGGTTTGAATTGAGTATGATGATTGGTGATGATGACAGATATGGGAATCATTGGATATATTAAGATTCCGCCTGTTTTGTGATTCAGTTTAGAAACTGGTATCGCGATTGTAAGTATAAATATAGGTATAGATATTATGTCAGTTATTTTCATGTATGTTAGCAATAATGTTCTGATAGATGCGGTAATACCGAGTCAGAATTAGTAGACATCTGAAAAATATACATACTAATAGAGAGATCTATTAACGACAACACTGAATAAGATATTACTATCTTACACAAAATGAGTATGCTGACTGATTTCTTGAAATATACCAGAACTTTATCATTTCTTACAACATAGGAAACTTTATTTCCATAAGTTATCTGGGTCAACAAATAGTCAGCAAACTGATATGAAAAAAGTTATGAACAAGGAAAAGGGAGGTTGCCAAAAGAGATAACAAACAGTGAAAATAATTATATATTTTACCTACTTAGTTGTAATAATTATCTTATTAAACAATCCTTACAAATAATATACAAATATCAATAAAGTATATAATAATAAACATATTAGTATTTTTATTCCATAAATTGTTAGATGTTACAGTCCACCTCATAGCTAGTAATTTGTGAATTATCTAAACATCATAATTAGAAAAAGTTGTACAAGAGTTTTGAAATATAGAGCTAAGAACTCTAACTAAGAAGACACTAAGAACAATGTTAATAAATCTAACTACTTCAGTCTTCATCTTAAAGAAGCAGCTGATGTAGTTAGCGAACGTGATAATCCTTTGAATGTAACAAAATCTAGTGATGATTAACTCTAACTCTAATAAGGGAATAATAAAGGGATTTGGATTTAAAATTTCACTTGTCAAAGACTCGATGATTGAAGGAAAAAAAACTCATTATGAATTTTACCAGGAAACGTTAATCCATACGTAAGCTTGGGTATTAAGAACAAGGATGTGCGCAGGAGTGTTACTGTGAACTGCTTTAAGAATTTAATTGAAGTCTTAGCTCATTATAGTCATTATCCTCATAGGTCATTACGGACGTAATGGGATTTGCTTTCGTAATTCAAGCACATTAAACTTCACAAGTAGGATATTAACTTATTTATTTATCTGTCCTACTTGTGAAACAATTGTTGAAAGCAATCAAATTTCTTTAGATAACTTCAAGTCTATCACTTCCCATAAGGTTAGATTTTTTATAATATCATAGTGATATTAGCCTCCGTGGCGTAGCGGTAGTGAACGCAGCCGCTACGCAGGAGGCGTGGGTTCAATCACCGCTCAGTGCATATATTTGTGTTCATGAAATATGGGTATTTGCATTGGTCTGGTCGTGCCTCGGAGAGCACGTTAAGCCGTCGGTCCCGGTTGCCATAAGAACATCTATGGCAGTCGTTACGGGTAGTTGGAGCCCTCAAAAATCCAAAAACAACAGTCTAGCTGCAAAGCTTCGATATCGCCTAATGTTACCATTGGGATGTGGAGGTCAGATGGCAATCGCTTCACAGAAAATATCGAGGTCTAGTCAAATCCGTAGTTAAAACTGGCAATAAGCGGACCCCAGACTCCGAGCTGAAAGCTTCGGATGCGACTGGGAATTAACGCTAAGAGGAAGAGAGTGATATTAGCCGATCCCCATTGATATTTAAACTTGATTAATGGTTTTATACATCTAGTGATGATACTTGCTTGTGTGACTGTGATTATATTTAAGACAAATATCTTGATGGAATAGCTTTGTAGATTACTAGAGACATCATTTTTTTTAGTTTACGATGTTATAATGTTCGGTTGTGAATCGACTTTTACAAAGACGTTAGAACTGAGAATATAATATGTCTTCAGATCGAGGTTTAGAACTGAGTTTCGTTCTGGAATATGAACCTAAGTAGTATGAGAGAAAAATAGATTTTCAGTAATATTAATATTAAAGTATGCACTCTAATTTACAATTTATTACCATAAAATTGCATAAGTAGCACATATTTCAATAATGTTGCAACCAATATACGTCACCACTGTGCGTTACTTCTTTACGTAAAATTACATCGGGTTGTATCTACTTAGTAATACTGTTTACATTTATCACGTGAAGAACAATAATTAGTTGAGTACGTAATATTTACGTTGCAAACAAGATGCTTCACAGAATGACGAATTAATACCTATCCTTGTCCTAAGTTTTTCTTCAGAAAATGGGGTTGTGGTTATATGAAAAATACTGTGACGTTAAACTTTTACCCACAGTTTCTTTATATGAATATAGTTAAAGAAGGAAAAATAGATTTTGAAAAGATGAGCATTTTTTAAGATAACTAAAGTAAGCAATTAAGCTAACAGAAGTTTTTGGAAGAAAAGAATTAGTACGTAAGTATAATGCACTTATAAGTATTATTTATTCGACGTTTACGTCAGGTTAATTTATTAAAGAAAATATTCGAAGTGAGATTGACAAAAAGCATTAATATTTATTACAAAGACGCATAATATTTTAATTATTTAACACATTATACATTAATTACTTAATAATTTAACAAAAATAAACATTGTTGTACTACATTAAACGAAAATGGCAGAATTTTCACATAAATTTCCTCTAATTTACCATATAAAATAAAAACTCGTTATTAATAATTCATAATTTATTATATGTATCCAGGTTCTAGATTACTAAAGGTGAGCATGAGGTTGTTCTAAATATAGGAGGGGTTATGGCACAAAGCAAATTCAGGAACATATTAGCATTATTGCTCTCTATCGACTTCTTCGTTTTAGAGTTAACATTTCGTCGCACTTGAACTCGGTTATCTAAAGCTTCTGATATAAGAGGGATGGCAGATGAATTGGTACCTATTGTTCCATTAATGGTAGTCGTTTCATTGTCCTCAACGGTAGTTGACATCACTGTGGTGGATATAATTTCACTGTCGTTGAGCCCACTCCCTAAATCACCTAAGTTGAAGAAAATGTCTGGTACCTCTGTCGTAGTAGAATCCCCAACATCATTATTATCAAATGTAGTTGTCGTTACGATTACGGTTGTAGGTTCATTGTTGCCATCTAAATTAAATGTTGTAGTAGATAGCGACTCAGTAACAGTCTCGGTTAGTCCATTTCCTCCTTCTCGTCCAAGTCGATTGCCAGCTATAGTATTTCCATCAACTTCGTTGTCTTCAGGTGAAGGGGTAGAAGGAGGAGGGGTAACGAACACGATGTCATTGGCTTGCTGATTATTAACATCAAGGGATTTTCCCATTCTAGGATTAATCATAATTTGTCTATCTGTCGTTGTTAGATTATTATCAATTTCGAGAGATTTTCCCATTCTAGGATTTATCATAATTTGTCGATCCGTCATTGTCAGATTATTATCACCTTCGAGGGATTTTCCCATTCTAGGATTTATAGTTATTTGTTCTTCTGTCACTGCCAAATTACGAACTTGTAGACTAAGGGCTTTCGCACCTCGTTCGGCCATGGGTTGCTCAGGAGGAAACTGGGCTGTGCTATTGGACATATCGAAAGGATTCCCTAAAGAGACAGGAAAATATTTTGATTGCGTGGTAAAGTTCGCAGGGGAAGAAGTAACAGAATAATCCATCACATAATAAAAATGTCACAATGAAAAATTACGAAATATTATGAATTTTTTCCCTTTTACCGATAACCCTGATAACCTAATGTGGTAAAACGGCATAAAAATCAGAGGTATATTCCACAAATAATTTGAATTCATTTTTAAATGTGGAATTTATTTCATTGGATTAACTAATATTTTTACAACTTCTGTTACTTCTATTTGATATTTAAATAAATATGAAACTAAATAAATAGATACAACAGCAACGACTTGTGCTTAATAATCACAAGATCAAAGTAGTCTGAAGTATATTTATCTACATTCTAAAATCAGTTAAGTCAAATGTACTTAGTTTGGATTGACAGCCTGTATAATATTGTACAGCCTGTATCATTTAAAATTTCAGTAACTAGCACATTGGTATAGTGCAGTAAGTTTGCTCTTTTTAACATCAACTCATGAGACAAGTTGATTTATTGGGATGGATATAGTTCGGTTAGATTTAAATGTTAAGAGATTTTCAATAGGAGCACATATTCTGAAAATATTCTCAGTAATAAATTCATCCCATGCATGTGGAACCAAAATATTACTGGTGGAAACGTAAAGTCTGTGTGTTTTGCATTATTAAAAGATTTAAGTTACTTACAATGTGGTTTTTTATTGCTGAGTGCAGCAGAGCTGACGATTTTCTTTCCAAGATTGCTAACAGCGTCACCTTTGCTTGACACGACTTTGCCTAAAGTCGCAGCAAGCGCACCACCTCCCTTGATCAGCTGGCCTTTGAGGATTGTCACACCTCCAGTGATAGCTTTAACAGCTTGGAACAGAGTGAACAGAATAGATTTCTTCAGACCCCAGTAGTCGTATTTTTCATCATGCTATAAAAGAAAAAGAAAAATGTATAAAATACCGCAAAATGGACAACTTTAAAGAAAATTGTATACCTACTTAATGTTTTAAAGATGTTTTGTATTCTTGTCATAGTCTGTTTATGAAGAATGACGATGAAGACGGAGTCTGTCTCTATAATGCAGTATTATTAGACGTAACTGCAGTGCATTGAGGTTATTGGTGTGATTACTTGATTTTGTGAAGTTGTATTCCTTTCTAGATTTTTTTTTGTGGCAACACGATCTTTATAAAATACGTTCTGTAGATGGTAAGAAATTCATTCAGTCCAAAATATTGTGTGAATATAATAATACGAGTAACACTACTCTTCTGTATATATCTTCGGGACGTTTCCTCGTTAACACTGTAGTTATAAGCGGGGTCTGAATCCGCAACCTCTCCATAGCCAGACTTTTTTTTTTTTATCGTGCGAAAAATCCCCACGGATACCTCCCCGCCGGATCTGGAGGAGGAGGTTATGTCGGACTCGAACCGACTAAAACGCACGCCGTCTGTGGACCGTCAGTTGCCGGAGGTGAGATTGTCGTAGCCATATCCCTCGCACCCCGGCCACTCCATAGCCACTTACTACCACACTAACGCCTTGCCATTAAGTTATCGTCACTTCGAAATGGAGTTGTTATATTATTATCCAAATTCAGGAATTTTAAGATACGTACCGGTTCATAAGAGTATCCTGTGTGTTCATCGCCATGTCCGCTTGACTTCCCCCCAGAGGCTGAGGCTATGAAGGAGGATGCCTGGCCGAGAAAACCAACCTTACTTTGCAGACCCGATGACGCTTTAGATACTACTGATGTTAGTGCTTGTGCGGATGACCGTTTTGTCCTGTAGAATATAATTTGATATTATGGTCAGTATATGCTGAATTTCGTCATATTCATGACTGTGCTGGACGTTTTGCCTCCCTTTTCTTGTTCTCGTTCTCATCTCCTCCTACCCTTTTATCTACGTGCAAGTAACAACTTGAGTATTGTGAGAATTCCTAATAGGTAGTAGGTTTAGTTAACCCCTTCAGACCCGAATTAAAAATACGCGTCGGAAAAAACATATCTGTGATAATTAAGATGTTCTCTTAGTGGCATATAGATAACTAATTCAATTAGAAGAAATAGAAAATTTGGAAGGCAGTGATATAACACACATTTAAATCGATGTGCATAATTTTTTTTCTCGTTTTCAAGTCTTTCTCGGGGTTAAAGGGCTTTAGTATGTATTTATTTGTAAGTGCTAATATCAATAATGCATGTAATTAAATGGTTGACAGTTGCTATGACTCTATTATGAGGGTAATACTGTCAATCTGTTTTTCTTCATGTGGCATTTAAGATGAACACAGATGAACATTAATTCCTGAGCTATATAAAGTATAATAATTATACAAGAAGTTTGTATCGCCAAATTGTTAAAAATATGAACTAACCTCATAATCTCCTCAGCCGCCAATCCTTCTGCAAGTGTCTCTAGCTGTTGTGGTGTCATTCTGCTGATTGCCGCCATGTCTATAATATCAAGATATAGCTGAGGATTTGATGATGGCACTGGGACTGCCAGCGAAGACGCCAGGCACGCCACGCATATCCAAAGCTGTGGAAGAAAATGGTAAAATTATTACTAAATTCAATTCAAACCATAACGAAAAAAAGAACGTTGGTAAAATTTGATACCAGAAATCTGAATGGCAACTTAAAGGAGATGCATTGTAAATATTTAGTGGATATAGAAATAACAGTAAAACTCCTAAATTTTGTAAGCTTATATGAATAAGGTGACTGGGATAGATTTGATGTGGAGGATGGAGGATCGCGAGCAATTGGGACAGGCCAGTAGTGGACTGCAATAGGCTAATTTATTGATTGATATGAATGATAGAATACCCTATGTAAGCAAAGTTATATTTTCTCTTACAAATATAATTTCTTTGTATAAACCAATGACGCGAAGAATTATGGTAATCGTTCCGTTTTTAGAACTCCAAGTTTCTAATAATCAACAGAAAAACAAACTGTCGGTTGAAAGCATTACAATCGTCATAGAAACAGAATAACAATTCAAATTATTACCTAACAAAACAATGACGCGTCTATTAGCAATCCAGTGAAAAACCGCAAACGATACAGTATCATCATACAATTTATTGGACATAACAATGTCACACTACTTTAAATTAGATTATAGTATTACAACATTTCCTATAATTTGATTGATACTAAACAATAGGAATATTGTTGCGAACATAATGATAATATGATTATGACGATGGCAACGCAACGACGCGGCCGCGGCTCGAGCCTTGGCAGTGAAAAGCGAAAGTTTTTTATGCGTGCGCGCTGCTTCGACGTCATTGTACATGGTTCCGCCTGTTGTGGCCACGAAACACTAATTCGTCAACAATAAATGCATAAAATTATTTAAATACTCGTACTTTGTTAAAAATTGTCAATGAGTTTATTATTGTATTCAAATTCTGTATCAAACTAAATAATTTTAGTACTTGTTATAATATCGCCGTGGAGATACGTTTGGATTCCAGTTATTCTATTATTATTATTTAAAACTGTTGCTAGTGGTTCTATACTATTTATTATAAAGTAAAGTTTGTGAGTTTGTGACATTGTAGGGGATATTAATCTCTGTATCTATTGAACCGATTTTGAAAATTTTTTTAACAATGGAAAGCCGCATTATTTTTCAGCATCATAGACTATTATTACCACGCTATTGAGGAGGGTCAGTGGCGGGAACAGGGTCAGAAGTCCGTGCGAGTGAAGCCGCGGGCAATCGCTAGTTACTTATATTATCGATAAAGTCAGATAACTTTACATACGCAACTTCAATGCCGTAACAATCTGCATATTACGTGCTCTACAGTTGAATTCTCGCATCTCCACGCTATATGACTTGTTATTGGATGATGATCTTGGTAGATTACATTACATTCATGTTTATGCAATACGCTGTGTATAAAATTTGTTATATTACTGTTATGATCAAAATACATTTCGTAAGACAGGATATCGCTAACTTAATGTCATCGTATATTAATCGCCATTTTAGTTGCTTCAGCACTTTAACCGAATACCAATGCCGTTAAACTGGTGAGTCAAGGTGAGGCGAAAATTTCCAGAATCATCCATTATTGGTAAGATTTCACTTTCTCACTTATCAAATTCCCATTTTTACAAAAGGAATTTCTTCAAAATTTAACAGGCGTTCGTTAGTGCCAACTTTGGAACTAGTAATTAAATAAATTATGCTTTATTACATTCAGATTCGTAACTTTCTTAGAAATTTATAGATAGTATGAATCTGTGTTTCATATCATTGTTCTCATAAATATAAATATGGAAATTGAGTACAGTTTTCTGTAACAGGAAAGTATCACAACATTATGTAATATCTCTAAAACTGTGATTACTAACTTCTTTATATTTATGGAAATCTATGTCCGGATATGGTACGGCATTAGGTTGTTGCATAAAATAATGCCTATCTTACATCCTCTTTAGGTAATCTACTGTATAAAAGAAACATCTCAAATCATCATTATCATTACCATCATCTGCCGGCTTTTGTTACAATTTTATTTGGAGTTAGTATAACAAGATTAACAAGCCATTCTATCAAAGAATCTTGAGTAACTTAATTTTTCTAAATATAGTACTGTGATGTTGGTTTAAACCATTGCCTGGTCATTATACTTCTGACGCCCCACTCATAAGACAAATACTTTAGCTTAGCTGAATGAGATAAGGGGAGTATTAGTAACTTCGGTTGCTAAAAATTCTTTAAAAAAAAAAGTCCCGTAGATCTTCATAGAATATATGGGACCTCATAAAAATCTACGTCAGTAAGTACTCTTTTTATTTATGTATAGTTCAAGTTGCAGGTATCCTTAGCCAATCACAAGTTTTAAACCTCTCTGTTATACCTATATTAAGAACCTATTAATGAGTCACGCAGTTCCAATTTCAAACTTTGTGACCTACTTTTAAAAGCAAACCGCATTAGAACGCGTGTAGGAATTCCAAATATCATAAGACAATAAAGTTACATAAATTATTATGAGTAAGTATGTGCATTAAAATAATCATTATCCTCAATTTTGTTGTTATGTTAGGTACGTAAGGCACGCAAGTGTTGTTGTAACATAAGGTCAATGTTTTCAGTAATTTTGCTGACAGATGTGCTAAATATATTTAATCGATGGAACAAAATTCTCAGCTGCAATATATTTCATTTCATTTAAATATTATGGTTAAACAAAATGCTTTTAAACAAAGTTTAGAGATACATATTGAAAGAAACAAGTCCGAATGCACAATTCTATTTTTATTTTATTCCATGTATAAATATTCCCGCGCCTCACGGCAGAATGTGCTGCTCCATAACAATATCACAACACCTGTAATGTAACCATGTTCTATGGAAATAAAGTTTGAGTTTGAGAGTTTGAGTTGAGGATCGACACAAATATCAATGAATCATTCAGTGAATTATTGTATTGAATTCATATTGTAGTCCACTACATAAGCAATCTTCCACACATTACAAACTAAGAATTATTTTCGTAACAAATTAACATAACATAACATAACATAAACTCACGCCTATATCCCCGAAGGGGTAGGCAGAGGTGCTAGCACCCACATTTCGCCGTTTATCAAACTATCTTGCATGTTCAATTATTACTTTATACTTATATTTTTAGTATATGCCTATTACAGGGTGATTATTTTAATAATACTCAACCTCTTGTAGCTGTATTTATAGTTAAAAATCTTAATACGTAGGTAAGGTAAGTAGGACATGACTTAGACAGCCAAGTTCAAATAATAATAAAAGATAAACATGTTTAATTAAACTTCGAAATGCTAAGTCAATCCAATCAAATCATTACTAGATACTGCCTACGTCGATTCATTAAATACAGTACGAAGGAAAGCTGCCATGGATACCACAAGAATTACTTATTAAGTCGAAAAGGCCAGTGGGAGACATAATATTTATCTCTATTATTATTGGCAAGAAAGCAAGCGGAAGGTGGGACGCCCCGTAGCCGGATGGAATGACAACCATAAGAAGGTAGAAAAAGGTGGTTGGGACAGACTGGATGCGAAAGGGGGAGAGCCGGTAGCAATGGTTTACATGGAGAGGCCTATGTCCAGCAGTGGACTGTAATAGAGTAATTGAATGATTGACTATTAATATTGTAAAACTTTAAAGAGGCCATCGAAGAACGTAAATTGTAAACCAGATCCATCTGATTATGTAGTACTTACATAATTATCGTCAGTTAAACGCGAGACTACTTTCAAATGAAGTTCTCAAAGCGACAATTTAAGAACTTTATAGATGGGTTAACATTACCATGAGCTTGAATACGCCTACGACGATGTGACATAGTTTGAAGCAAATACCGAAAGTATGTCAATTGAACGTGGATGAAATGAACACTTGATGTTAACTTTACTTTTTGTACGGAGTGTAAATGGATATAACTAGGATGGCAATCCCATTATTCTTCTCTTTGAATTTTCCTGAGTCGGTCGTTATAATAATGTTCTTTAAAGAATTAATCCACTAGCATTGCATTAACTGTCACCCATACGCCTAGTATGAGTTCATCTACTATAGATTTTTAGAATTCTTTTAGAATTGGACATGGTCTGACACTCGAAAGTCTAATCGTCTACGAAGTTAGATACCCCTTTTAAAGATCATCATCAATATTTGACTATTATCGCCATAAATCTTTTTACATTTATAAATCAATATTAGATGTTATTATTACTTGGCTTAAGTCAAAACAAGCAGAAATAATGACATTGATGATATATCTTCCTTTAATTTGTATGATTTTTGAACAAAACACTTAAGTAAACCTATTGTACACTTATAGAATGAATTTAACGGAAACAATTATATCCCTAATAATAGCACAGGTTTCTTATAAAAGTGTCATGCAGCTATTTGTGGTCAGTAGAGCGGCATAATAACATCGCTAAAGCGGTTTCCTTCAAAGGCATTTTTTATGTCAAATATTGGATGTTGAACGTTTTGCAATTCTTACGTAAAGCATTTACTGTTTCTGAAGAAGGTTATGATTGTTAAACGTTACATTTTTCGGGTACAAAAATACTGTGAAGAATACTAAAAGTGTGATTATTGTACTGCCCCCAATAGTATAAAGGTTGTATCTAAATCGTCAAAAGAAACAGAAGAAGAAACATAGACATTCACAGACTTTTGATAAACGCAATAACTAAATCACAGTATAAGTTTTCCCATTGTTCAATTTCAATATGTTTTTCTCTGTTTTTACTTCTTGTTAGATACGTCTCTTTTATTATCAGGAGCACGTAATAGTTATCTAAACGATTCAAATTAATAGCCAGGTAATTAAAAAAATAAAACTTCTTATTACTTTTTTAGCGATGTGAAGAATGTACAATTATTCACACTGCGTTCGATCTAAAAGAGGATATTGGGTAAAGAGGGTCACCATCATCCGGGTTGACTTAACAGTGGCTAGCATAATTACGTAACTAGCGAATCTATGCTATACATAGATCATTTTGACATTTTGAATCCATGTCTATGTAATTTTGTATTATCAAATTATTATTATACATCGTTTACGGAATTTCTTCATCAATTTTTTTTTACGGAAATTCTAAGGTGAGGTTTAAAATGAGCCTTATATGTTTTTTTTTATTATGATTGAACTCCATCGTAGTAGCTGTCTAGACGTTATTGCATATTAAAAGTGATTCATTGTGACCATCGATATTGTGACGTGATTTTACGGATGTCAGATAAAGATTGATTCTTCACTTTAAAGGACAGATACTCTGGGTTTACTTTTGTCATACCTTAAGGTGTTTTGCGTCTTTAATTTATTTTTTGCTTATCATCTGTAGGATGTTAATGTGTGAGGATTTTATATTTTTTTAACTATCGGACCCAAGGTTTAACGGAATAGGATACCATATAGCTGCTGCCTGCTGATAGCAAAATAATTTTCTGTTAAATATAACAAGGTGTAAGCAGAACGCTCCAGAAAATTGACAATTATTCGTTTACATGTTTTTAATACTACCACAGATTACCTAATATGCTATTGCTATCTACATAATTCTTTTAAATAGAAAATATTTATTGCAACAAAATTATCTATGACAAGTTTCATTTTGATTGCATTTTTTTATTTATCTTAAATTGTTATATTAGTTTCTTCTTCTTCTGACGTCTCTTCTTCAACCTTGTAATAAGTTAACTAATTTAGAAGGTAGGAGTATAATTCTGTTTGTTAACGTTTCTTAATCTCAAATCAAACTGATTTTCTTTCTTCCATTTTTCACTGCCTAGGTACAATTAATTATAGCAATCAAAAAGAAAGTGTCGACGATAATTTTCAACAAAAATCTATAATACGATATAGATGCAAAATTACCTTTAATTATAACATACAAGTGAGCCTTCAATTATTACAACGTAACAAGCGTCAAACGGGTGGGAACAGAACCGGATCAATCTGAGTAATAAATGGTTGGTGAACCACTTTCTTTCCTTTACCTCCGAATGTATTTCAGTAATATTGATATGCTTTTTCCAGTTGATTGAGAGTTGGACTGTGCTTATATACAAAATATAGATATTCTACAGACGTCTTCCAGTCTTGACGGTCAGGCACCCGGAAGGTAAACAAGTATGGAGAGAGAGTTTATTTACCTACGTAAATGCAAACATCTATGTACAACATAACAACTTTAATACTTGAAGCCAGTAAAAGACTGGTTCGAATACGTTTAGTAGTGTTAATGTAGTGTGTAGTGAATCTACATAATGTATGAATGTGCCAACTGAAAAACTCCAGAACAGCTCGACAGATTCGGCTATTATTTCTTTGATTTATTATGTTCCTTAAGTCCCACAGCATGTTTTTATGTAAAAAATACACAAAAGCACACAGGAACAGAAATAGAATTCCACGAATGGGAACGGGAACCAAAACAGAATCCCACGTGGGCATTACCGCAACTTTCAGCTAGTAAGCTATGAATGATGAAATGATTAGGTATGAAGATGTTATTTAAAAAAAAATTACGTTCTATTAGAGGGTTCATTTGAAGTGAAAATGTATAAATTAACAGATGATTCAACTCTTAGAGCAACGACTCTTTGAAAGACACTTGATACAATCACTATGAATCATCATTTACAAAACTGTCAAATTTACGTACAGAAGCACAAACGGAAGTGAATGCACTCACTACACTTGAGTTTACTAACAACTTAAGCACTCAACTTTTAAATCCGTGTTTAGAATAATAAAGCAAAATATGAAGAGAAAAAAAAGACTATCGAACTAAATAAGTTTCAATCGGTTAAGCCTTTGACATTACAGAAGTTTAAGGAACGTATTCCAGAAAGATACTTAGTTCTGAATCTCTATTTTCATTGACAGATTCGACAGATTATCAATGACCTGTCAATCATACTAGTTTTATATTGAGTTTCAGGACCAAATAAATCGTCCTTGAATATGGGCCTAAAACTCGTTCTTAAAGTATTTCACATAATATCCAACTGCGAAAGAAGAAAGCAAAATCTGTGACTCTAAGTTGCCATAATACTTATACTTGCCAATGATAAGGGAGATTTAAGAGAAGCCGTAATGAATAAATAAATAAATTATTTTGTATAACAAGACGATTTCATTCGCGGACGATGTCAAATTTTCCTCAGTTCAAACAATTTCTTCTTTGCCATGTCATAACTGATGTATTAACATGTCATTAGACCGTGTGTTTATTTTGACTATTAGAATATACGATATGACACTGCGCAGCTTTCGTCCATTGTCCTACATCTACCGGTCGTTACTTCTATTGCATGACAATATATGCTTATATGTATGCGTGCTTGGAAACACCCATATTAGTAAGCATGATTAATAAGAGAATGTTTTGATGGAACGCCTGACCCAGAAAAAAATAATTGCCTTCGTTTATTAATTGGTGAGACCAATTTGGAATTTGCCAAATCAATAACTTATTATTGGTTCTAAGTTTCGCCAGTTTATGTTTCACTATTTCTTTTATATCATTAAGTTTATAAATGTTGTGATATGACATTGGTCTATCTACGGTAGGTAGATTTATTAAGTAATCAATAATTATTTGATTGGTGCGCTTAAAAATGTTTAATAAAATTAAATTTAACTAACTTATGCGAATGAAATAAAAAAATTCGAGGTAGTATTGTGTATTATTTCTTATTGGATTAGGTTAGCCTCATAAAAATATGAAATCGATCGATTTATGGCTATTAATATCCTAGCTTATGAAATATCTCTTTTGATGGATAGAAAGCCATGTGTGTGAGAATACATAACGAATAGACGCAGTTGCCGATATTATTTTAGAATCATAACCAATGCTAGTTTTGTGTTTCAAATACAGATCAGTAATTTTCTTCGGAGAAAATATTTAAATATTTTTTGCTTATCCAAAAAACTTCTCTACGAGGGCTTTCATTTGCAGAGCAAGACCGTAGGTAATCGACCTCTCATCACTGGATTTGTATTTGTTCATTTTTAAATAATTCAAATTATTTAAAAAAATGTATTCGACTCATGTGTAACATTATCTACATGTAAATAAGATAGAAGCAACGTGTATTCACTTCCGTAGTGCATTTCCTATACAGTACCAGGCGCGAGCGCATCAGCCGGTGTCAGAATTTGAGCCTAGCGGTGAAAGTTAAATTACAGTGCCAATATACATACACCGCGTGTTAGTAGACCTACGTATTTGTATGTTGGGCTCTCTGTGGTGTCCATTATTTAATAGTTGACGCCGCATGCCGTCATAACAAATTTAAATTATGTTACTGATGTTGATATCTCACATGAAGTCACAGTACATCGTTCTGTCTTCTGTCTTCAAAGTCTTTTATCAACGAAATAATAATAATAAAATTAAATATCAAATTTTAAAATTAATAATATTATCTTCTTCTATTACTCGTACATTACTTTTACTTTAAGTAGTATCTACATACGGATCTAGGATTCTAGAATACGGATCATAAAATTAACTAAGAAATGAAGTAAAATGTTATAAACTATCTTATTTTTGTTTATATGTTATTATGAGGTAGCTTAGAGCAAGCTTAGCATTTTTAAATGACCTATTATAATTACAACAGAAGTATGAACTACAAAAATGTTCATAATACATACTCACTGCTGTAATAATGATCTTTTAAATATTCAAGTAGCCTAAAATTAGTCTTACATAGGACAATAGTATTATCTCCCAAATATACCCATTATTAGCTAGGCCATTAGCTACTGTTACATAGAAAATCTATGCGAACTGTTCAAAATACAATACCGTTGCATAAGTATTTTACATGTTATATTGCATGATGTCCACACGTAATATGCATCTTTTGGACTTTGCTTATCTGCTGGCAACTTGTTTGTCTTGCTTTTGTGGTTTTGACCTGAATAACTACTCTAACATTCTCTTTCACACGTGTTATTACTTACACTGCGTTTGATTACGACTTTAGATTTATTATTGGTATCTCTTTTAATGATTTTTATTTGACCTACAAATTACAATATATGCACGATTACGTAAATAAGTAATGAGACTTAAAAATAGTTATCGATCTAATGTGAAAAAGCTTTAGGCAATAAAAACACTGCATTGCGTATTACTTTGGTAATTTCGTTAGTATTTTAATTACAATATTTGAATTAAGTATCATGTTCAAATTAGTAAACTGTATAGTTTTAAATTATGATAACTATGAAATATTTAGTTTTTATCTGCAGTTGAAAAATACATCGTCCATTAGCTAATTTAAGAGATTAAGTAACCTTTAGATACGAGTATAATATGCAAGTAATAATTAAGAATCAATGATGCAACAAATTAGTTTAAATAATATTATTGCTGATATATATTTGACTAGATATTTAACTAGACCACATTAATTGAGGACACAAGTTCAAACTAAAGACATTACTATCGAAATTCTGTATTTCCTTCTGAATTTAGGTCTGCCAGGCCTGGCTCCTGTATCTGTAAAACTAATATTACTTTTTACGTCATATTCTTTTGTCTGTCTAGATTTTCTATTTTCGTCTTTTCATTACATAACAGTTTCATTACTAGGCTTTACGAGTTTTGCAGGTTTTCTTTTACAGTCAATAGATATTTTACTACCTGCAGAAGTAATTTCATTAGATTTGCACTTATCGTAAATCATAGAGTGACAATGTTTGTAGTTGAAATCAAATTGCATAACTTGTATGAATGTTTTATCTGCATAGACATGATAATTTCAAGAATGCTAATGCTGTGGACAAGGTATTGATTTTGTTATTGATATAGGTACCTCTTTTAGCAATAATAGATATTTCTGTGCCTCGGAAAGTACGCTAAGCCGTCGGTCCCGGTTGCCATAATATACATCTATGGCAGTCGTTACTAGATACGTAAGAGCTCTCCGAAAATCCGACCAGCCTAACTACAGTACTTCGATATCGCCAATTATTGGTTGTGAAGATCAGGTGGCAGTCGCTTCATAGAAAATATCGATGTTAGACGCATCACAGTTATATTGGAAAGGCGACCCCAACTGATTTGGAAAAGAATCATGATTAGTTGAACATTGGAACAACCAAATGTTGGCCTAATACATTTGACTTGAATCACAATGGTACCAATATAACCAGCAGAGTACACCTGTCCTCTTTCTTTTATATATATTCAGTCTTCCAACGATCAGTATCTACTGTCATGTTGGTAACAATACTATTATCCAATCTAACCAAACATGATGGTAGACACTTTCTATCAATAAGTTGAACGTAACTTAATGTAGTAATGTTTATAATTTGACCGACACCGGACGGTAGTATTCAGAAAGCAAAACGACATCACTTTCGATGTTCGCAGTTATGTTGCGGCCTGCGGGCCGTTGTCCGATGTGACCGGTATTATACGTGGATGACGTTGTCGATCTTTGTAACCTTTGGGTGCAAGCTTTGGTGGTATCAATTGTATGGTTTTTGCCATTTCGTAACCGATATTTGTTTAGTTTTTTTTATATGTATTTTTGTATTCAATCTTGGGTCGTTCATTTTTTATAAAATTACTTTCTTTAAATTCTTGCAGAATAATTTTTTTCATTTTCTTTTTTGGCACTTTATTTTCAAAATTGGTGACCTATTATAAAGTGTACTTAATTCATCATCTTCATAGAGATGTATTTTCCTGGTTGCATACGGGGGCCGATAAAACTTTATATATATAGTAGGTAATAACAGCAAAAAGACACCACAATAATAGAGTGATGTCAGTTTCTAATCAAATCGATCTTACAAAAAACATGTTTTTATGTGAAGTTAATGATGTAACGTACATAAACATTACGAAACAGTTACATTTTTGTAAACATTATTTGAAGCCAGAGGTCATACCTTTCTTTTAACCCTTTGATAGAAGCTGAGATTTGATGATGCAGCAACAATCTATACTAGCAAATGTAGCTAGTTACATAATATAGGTAATTTATTAAATTATCATTTGGAACATTGAACGTAATAATACGGGTTTAGAGTTGTAAGACCGTGTAATGTAATACAAAAAGTTCGAAACTAGTTCAACGACCTTTTTTTCTCAATAATTTATTTTTTGTAGACATACACTAGCCGGTCCTTTCAGGTTTCACCCGTGGCATACTTTAAAACATACTTAAGCAAGACTTAAGCATACCTTTTAGACATATGCTCTCAATTTATTAATTTTCGAATAATGTTCAGGAATCTGCTGTCTTTTTTATTACTGCTCCGGTCCCTTGTGTAGCGTGATGATATGTAGCCTATAACTTTCCTCAATAAACGGATTTATTCAATTCGAATTAGTAGTTGCTGAGATTAACATGTAGCAAACAAAAAGCTCTTCACCTTTATAATATTGGGTAGGTAAATAAAAACAATAATAACAAGATATGCGCGAAAAACATAACCCCTTTTGGCAGTCGGGTAAAAAATAACAAGAACTAACTACAACTAACACTGTTTTAAGTAAAGACAATGTTGTCACGATATTATAGACTAAGGAAACGTAGTCTTTTGTTTAATTTGGCTGACGACAAGAACTGACTTCCGTCAACGTTTGTGCTGAGAAATTTTATGCGAATGTAGGTGGCTCTATTATAAGTATATTATAAAGTGACAACTTCACACATTATGAAAAGTTTCACATTGCAGTTAAACTGTATGTTCTAGTCATCTGACGAATAGATACTCTTAATGTGGGACTTACTTCCTTCCTGGAGAGTATTGGTAATGTACAGTCCACAACGGACATACGTATACACCTACACCTACACGTACAACTTTATATGAAAGAATGTACCTACCTGGAGTCAACGTCATAATTTCGAAATAATCTGGCCGACCGTCAAAATTCCGAACGTTCATTTCGCTGATGATGAATTAAACGAATGGTTGTATGGTCGACTGTTAAAACTCCGAATGGTCATTTCGCCGATGATCAGTTGTACTTGTACATAACATTAATTCAATGAATTTACTACATTTGAAAACATTAAAATATAAGTACATTCAAATCTGCGTTTCTTTTACTTTCCCGTCATTTTGAATACTACAGTTAACTAACTTACAAGCATTTTCAAGGACTCGTTAGTTATGTTTTTTATAAATGTTACTTGACATAATATGTAGGTACTAATATGTATTATTATATTATATTCATTTGCGTTTCTATTCAAGAAATCATCACTGTTTTAGCGTTGGTTCCGGTTGCATTTATATTGACCTAGTGTAGTTTTCATAATAGGGCAAATTGATATTGACATTAAAATGTCAGCCATTCTTAATCAACGAAGTAATTTTACACTATATTCTCTAATGATTGGCATTGAGTTGGAGAGAAGTGGTTCTTTCCTATTCCTCTTAAAGTAATCGTTACGAGTCACAATGTGATACTTTGAATTGAAAATACAGATTATTATCGAGTAACATCGAATAACTAAAACATAAAAGAACTCCGCTCAATAAATAACAAATTGAAAAAGGAATTTTAGTTTTAAAAACGCACTAGGGTGTTTTCAGCATAACACAGTATTTATCTGCGTCACCAAGGGATTTTACAAACATGCAACTAATGGATCCAAAGTGCATTCAGAGTGAGACAGAAACAACTATCTATGAATCATATTAATGATTTACTATGTGGAAATCGAAACCACAACACTTACACGTAACAAACACAGTGACAATTGGAGAGCTGAGCTCTTAGGTTATTGCAACATCCATGCTGTCATTATGGCTAGGCTGGTATACATTTGCCATCATCATCCCTATGTTTGTCCCGGTTACATCCAAAACTTTTGTTTTGAAGTCCGCGGAACACACACAGTGACAATTGGAGAGCTGAGCTCTTATGCTGATATACATTTACCATCATCATCTCAATGTTTGTCCCGGTTGCATCCAGAACTTGTGGTTGGAAGTCCAGGGTCGCTATTCTACTATTCCCTTTGATTTAGCTAATCTTGTGATTACCGTCTGACTCCCTAACCCTGAGAGGAATACCTGTGCCAAAGCCCCGTTGTTGTCATCCCGAAGGTTGGACCTTCCAGGCCCCGAAGATCCAAGGCCCAAGAAACCCACACATTTAGTTTGTATATTTTTTTATATTGTAACTTTATCTATACCTACATGGAAAATATAAATCTAAGAACCAGATTACAGTGGCGAAGAGTGAAATTTGTCACAAAGGAAGCTATGTTTAAACAGGTTCGCATCTCGATCTAATTTGTCAAATTTAAATAGCTCTACCATCTCTGCAAAGGGAAGCCGATAGGTATCGGGTTATAGAGACCCCTTGCCACTGCTGGATTAGGTAAAGAAACACCTAAAATATCAACTTCAGAATCTGACATTTGAGCAGTTCGAATATGACTTTCTAATTCGCAAGCTGTATGAACTATTGAAGTAAATAAAGATACAGTAGATGTCATTCGAATAAACCTCAAGAAAGCAAGTCTCAAAACAGATAAATAAGATAATAGTAACCTAATTAATTAAAGAAGATGTAAACAAAATATCCATGATTGCGAAAGTTACGAAAGATGGTTTAAGAAAATGTTAGTATACATTCAC
The DNA here is from genome assembly GCA_914767945.1 of Eilema depressum. Taxonomy (NCBI): domain Eukaryota; kingdom Metazoa; phylum Arthropoda; class Insecta; order Lepidoptera; family Erebidae; genus Eilema; species Eilema depressum. Next base: position 4,142,991 of record OU612021.1, read on the forward strand.
TACTTGTTATATAAGTGCGATTGGTCAGGAAGTAAAAAAGGTTGAAGTAGAATTTTTTGTTCCAGTTACTTTTGGTGCTTATCTAACTGACTTAGAGAGGTTAGACATAACGATAGCACAGTTTAAAAGGCTTACTAAGATTGATCTAACAAATAGTAGCAACTTGACACCAATCACCACTGCCTTTAATTTATTCATTATAATAGGTTGCCTGGCAGAAATTGTGCAAAGCAATAAGGCTGCCCTTTGTACTTCTCCTGTTTTCTTAATTTCTGTATCAAAACATTGTAATTTGGCGTACAATAGAGTTTATAATAAATAAAAAGTATAAAAAAGGTTCAAAGTATGAATATAGAAAGCTTTAGAAGCAGAGGTAAGCCCAAGAAAAGATAGATGCATTGAGTGAAAGAGGATATGGCAAAGAAAGGAGTGGCTGAGGAAATGGCATTTGACTGGAATGTATGGAGGAGAATGACATTTTGCGCAAATCTAAGATAATTGGACTAAGGACAAGTAATGATGACTTTTCTTAACAAGCATAAAGATAATAAATAAACACCGAGCTCTTAAGTTACTGTTTGCCAGGGGAATTTCCCCTATGGAGTGGATATCCGAGGAAAATGGCATCTCCGCGATACGGAAGTCTCCTCGAAGTAAATTGATAAAGTTGAAAAAATGGATCTACAACCAACTATCCACCTATCCATTCATTCCTCTAGTTATCCATCCAAACAACCGTATGAAAAATTTAATCCAAGTTTATGATACTATGCCTAGATTTTATTTTCCTCCGTAAAATATTTACATAGACCATAATTGTAAAAAATCGCATGTCTGATACTTCATTGTCTTGTTCACCAAATTACTGTATATTATAGGCAATTCCCACTTGTAATGCTTATCTTTTATGACTGCAATCTATCCTAAATTAAGAAGTAAAAATTACATACTGCTTGAGTACATGACCTGCGACTGATCTTACAGTCTTGACATAAAAACTGACAGAATAGTTAATTTTTACAATGGTTTTATAATTTCAAATCTTTCATGTATACATGTCATTATAGGTAATTTTTTCACATTAATATTTTCTTTTGAATGATAGAATCAACGTTATTTAGATGCATATTAAACAAAGTCATTGTAATAACTGACGATTAGAGATGCGAGTGTGAGTTTTTATTGTTGGGTTGTTTTCTCACAGAATTTATATAATATTGCTGTCCATGAAAAAGTACTGCTTTTTTATTGTTGATAGGTTCGTGTTTGACTACTATTTCACCTGTTGGTAAGTATCGATGTGGTCGACGGAGGAGCGCTTGCCTAGAAGTAACCTATTCATTCTGGTTTCGAACGGTTGCACGGTTGATGCCAATAGGATCACCTCCAGATGGGACTGAAAATTATATTTGGTGAAATGTAGGTGTCAATACATCTCTACCTAATCTTTCCAGGATTGACAGGCGTGAACATAATCTATGTATACATGTATTGCATTGTAATCGGGTTGTAAATGTAGATTAAAGATGAATTGGCTTGAAAATATAGATCTGATTGAAATGATTAATTGCAAATATAGCATCGTGACACCTGACGAGACTGGCTATATTTTTTTTTGTATATTTATCTAAATACTAGCTGACCCCACGAACCGCCTTTTTTTAATTTTTCTCGCCGTAAGAACCATCCTCGTACTTCAGGGAATATTCTAAAAAAAGAATTAGCGAAATCGGTTCAGTCGTTCTCGAGATTTGCGCTTACCAACACATTTAGGGATTCATTTTTATATAATAGAGAAGATAATTTTTCTATGGATTAAAATATGACATAATAACTAAGATACGATTTTAGTAAAGAACACATGGCATATCACTAAAGTAGCCACTTGTTCAATTTATAGAAAAATCGTGAATGCACTAGGTAACTGAGCATGGCGGTCATGCTTCAATCAAATCGTCCGCAATAAAATTTTCCTTAAGTATACGTATACGTAGCTGTTTTATTATCTACTAGCTGTCCCGGCGAACTTCGTACCGCCATATTTTTCCCGTTCCTGCTGCACCTATTTTCTCATCCTTTAAACCTTCCCTGGACACCCACGAATATTTCAAGACTAAAATTAGACAAATCGGTTCAGCCGTTCTTGAGTTATAAGCTAACAACGAAAAGTGGCATTGATTTTTATATAATAGAAGATTAGTGATTCAACATCGTTATGCTTTAGTGTAGTCTATAATTTATATAGGTACATAGATCAATCCTCATTTATTTTCACCATGATTCGAAAATCCTAATCATAAATAAGAATATAGGGACCGATGTTCCTATATTATGTTTGACTAATGAATTTTGTCAAATGCTGATTTTGAGTAAGCTGTTGCTGAGTAAGAAAATATTATGCCATTTATGAGACAATGTTTTTTTCACCCGACAAAGATAAACTAATTAAAAAAACTTTTCTAAGACTAAGATCGAAGTTGCCCTTAAAAATTCATTTTCACATTATATTGTTGTTTATACCACTTTGGTGATAGACGAGCACACGGCACCTGATGGAAAGAGGTCACCGTGGTCTATGGACGAGTGCAACACCAGGAGAGTCACACTCGTGCTGCTTTAGGTTCAAACCAGGCTACAAAACAAGGGGTCTATTGAATGATCTTTAACAGAAAGACACGACGCACAGGTAAAAAGCGTAGGACACAGACACGACTCACCCGTATGCGCCTTACCCTGTTTGAGTTTAACGTACGCTGTCTGGCCTGTTGGCTTGCACCTTAGAGACCTCTATGCGTAATACGTTCACTTTCTATTTGTTGTATAAGGACGTTAGCGACATCACATTAGGTTTTAATATTGTCTTGTTTGATTATAGGCCTTTCGATCCCTCTTTTGCTTTACATTTTTTTAAGTTACGGTCATGATAATATGACTTCAGCTCGCCCCAAGTTGAGCTAAACGTGAAGCCTCAGGAATGAGGGTAATTAAAGATATCATAATGTTACAATGGCGGACCTCAGCTTGACGGCCTCATCAAATGCTTTCACGCCCCGCTTATTGGACCTGGGACTGTAGGAAGACAGAAACACTGGTGTTAACAAAGAATTGGCTTCGTCCCGGATGGAAATGCTTGAACCGGATGAGATTGACGCCTCCGACCCGATTTTCCTTGTTTGATGAGCCTTGTTTGCTCCCTAGTAGTGAGTAAATTGACAGATAGTGGATTATGTTTCAAAAAAATAAAAAGGTCACAAAAATAAAATTTAATTATGTGCTAAAATAATCATAACGAACCGGACGAATTAGCTAATAACGATAATAATTGCGTCTCTAAAACAAAATGTAATTCTTATTCTACATAATACGTTGCGAAATAAAATACTTTTGAATTTTTTAGTTAATTATACCTAGTTAGGCTTTCAGAATTTGGTGATTTCACTGCTCTTCACAATCCAGTGCATTCTTTTTATGATTAAAGGTATGATTCTGAAGTCGACCGCATGCGACAAGTGCAGACGCATGCAGCAGATACAGTTTAGGTACCTATTACTTGTCAAACTCCGATATGGATAAAGAGGATCATTGAGAAGTCGTAATAAAATACGCGTATATGCTGCGTGTGTCTGCACTTGTCGTATGCAGTCACCTTCAGAATCATACCTTTAAGGTATAAGATGGTAGCCGACCGCAGACTGCAGTAGCAGATCCAGCGTACCATGAAGTATACTAGAATGTGATAATATTATTGTTGTTTTAATTCATTGCGGCTTCTCAATGGTGCCGTTTTCCCGTATCAAATTTTAACAAGTAATGTATGTGAAGTGATAACACGTCATTCTATCATGCTGCTGCTGTATGCGGTCAGTTATGAACTCGAACCTTTACGGTGCCGTAGACACTGACAGTGGGGTTAGTCCAAGATCTAAAATTCGCGCAGTGGGCTATGGAGCGAAGCGAAGCGTGAAGCGGAAAAATACATATGAGCGTTTTATTGTCAAACTAACACGTTTTCTTGACTACATGTTTTTTTGCAAGGACTGACGGACAGACTGGTCCCTACAGTAAATAAAACGGCTGGTATTCTTCCTAATCCCTATAACTAAACCAAATTTCTAGTGTTAGAAGCTGGTACACGTCAGTGGTAAAATCGAACCTATGATCTTTCAATCGCAACTCCGTCGCCTTAACCACTAGGCTACCGGCGCTTTTCTCGACCTGGGGTTTGGTTTGGAGCTAGCATGAAAATAACTGATATGCAGATGCCGGTATTCTCAAGAAACAATGCCGGCATTTTTATTTTCAAACAACTATGAACCGGCATTATTATGAATCGGCATCATTATTAAAAATGCCGGTTAATTTGTGTGTCACTATTGTTTAATAACTGATAACTTTATGAGTTTGTAGTGCACGTAGCTTTAGTGTTATGTACATTTATATCCGATATAATATACCTTTAATATATGGATATAATATATGTAGTTACTAACTAATGCAAGTGACTTCGTCCACGTGAAATTTTTAGCCCCTTCCCGCAAAACATCGGAAGCTATTCCCGGAATAAAATGTATTGCCTATTTGTTATTCCAAACTATACCTAATCTATCCTTGTTCCAAAATTCGGCTAGAGCCGCTCAGGTGATACTCACATTTATGATATTAGACGGATAGGATGGAAACAGCCATACGATCGAAAGGTCCCGGGTTCGAATGTTCGATATTACACTATCGACGTGTACCCACTCCTAGCACAAGCAATTTAGCTTAGCTAGAAAGATTAGGGGGAATACTATTTCGGATTAACTCATTTTGGATACTAAATTGAATGAAAAGTGTTTTGGTCAATATTAGGTTCATTTTAGGAAATTTTTTTTCAGCCTGGCGTTAATCCCAGTCGCATTCAAAGCTTTAACCTCGGAGTCTGGGGTCCGCTTTACCAGTCTAACTGCAGATTTGGCTGGACCTCGATATTTTACGTGAAGCGACTGCCATCAGACCTCCACAACCCAATAGCGATATCGAAGCATTGTAGCTAGACCAGTTGTTAGACTTTTTAGGGTTCCAGCTTTTTTTCATTTTAGGAAATCACAACGGTAAATTAGTTATTTAAATAACCATTTCACGACTTTAAGTTCTTTCTTTAAAACAACTTGCAAGACTTTTTTTCTTTTATGTTGTCACAATAGGAATCTCTCACCTTTTTATGAAGCGCTATTGTGCTAGAGAAACTTCATTATGTTTCAAATATTTTCTATTTGATAATACATAATACATACTACCTATAGTTGGTTTTGCAAAAATACTTCTAATTAAGTTATTCTACTGCATAATTTATATTTATTGGACAGCCTAAACTGAGTCATAGACAATAACTTCTATATTTCTTTTTAATACTCAATAGAAAATAAATGAATCTACGACATTCTTACAGCGCTATCTAGGCCCCAAAGGAAGCACAACTTAATTAGCTTGTGTCATGGGATCTAGAATGTGGATAAACCTATTTAGGTACTTGTTTACTGCTACGGAATAAAAAAAATATATTGCGAAATTGTTTGTAGTTTAACGGAAGATGGCTAAAGGAAAGGATTTAGTAGAAAGTAAATAGAATCAGTCAATACTAGAGTTCAAACTTTGATCTATAGTTATGTATGACCAAAGTTTTAGTTCTATTAAATCATAATTTTAACTTTGACAATATTTTAATTTTTAACTGTTTATCCCAAAAATAAATTACTGAAAAAATCACGCGTACCAGTAGTATTTAGGGTCTATGCTTTAAGAAAAATCGTCTCGTATTAATTCTGCAACTATCATTTTAGCCATCTAAATGTATTTCTAGTGTAGATATATTTTTGTTAATAGCTTACCTTAATATTCCGCATGATCATCATCCTACACAAATAGACGGCGAAAGTCACTTATTAGCACTTGCACTGTCACCCCACAAACACTAAATCCTCAAAAAAATCCTCTTGAAATCTACTAACACGTATTAATAATCTGTTCCAGGAAAAAAAATGGCGGATGGGATGTAATGGTGTTGAAATTGGCGCAATATTTAAAATTCGAACGCAACTTTCGCGCGCGTTCGCTTAGACGGCTCACTCTCACTGTCTACGGCAACGTGTTTTCTTTTTATTTAAAGTTACAATCCCCCCTAGTTGCTCGTGAATTATCACATAATCTTATTTATCAATTCTACATTCGGGAAGGATGTTTCTTTGATAAGTAGGTGATCAACAGTTTAAAAAACTGTCGGTCATCTAATAATGATTTGACCTGTACATATGTATACTTTTTATACGTGAACGTAACAATAAATATAAAAAATGGCAATACTGGGTCAATACATAACGTGCACTAGACTTGCAACATTTTCGTTTTAAACTGTCTTCCGGCGGAAGAAAGGAATACAGGAAAATGGGAAAAATGGAGGAAGGATAAGACCCCTGGGATCATCTATTATACCGTTGCTTAGTATTAATATTAGGGAGACCCTCTCCCGGAGACTTACCCGGTTAAGGATCTATTGTACTGGAAAAAGCATGGTTCAATTATTATAGAAACATCGTTGAAACAGCCTTTTAGCAGACGAGTCCTAGAGTGTAGATCGCGAGAAGGTAAACGGAAGGTAGGCAACCCCTAGTCAAATGGACTGACGACCTGAAAAAGGTGGCTGGGACGGTTTGGATGCGGAAGGTGGAGGTTCGGCAGAAATGGAGCACATTGGAAGAGGCCTATGTCCAGCAGTGGACTACAATAGGCTAATTGATTGATTTGAAACATTATTACTTACGTAGATAATAATTATGTACCTACGCACCTTCATAAATTAACAAAACAAAAGTCAGACCATTTCAGTTGCATCCGGTAGCAAGAGCCATCGGACCTAACCTCAACTGTACATAGGCCTCTCTCAATGTTGTTAATAAATTACAGTGACGGCTTTATAAGAAAAGTGTAGGAGGACGCTATTACACTAGCGTCCGCAAGAAAAGTCAAGAAAACTCATTTTACCTGTGAGTTACAATAAAAAATACTACAATAAGAGATCAAGAACGTTAAAAAATATTCTATTATAAGCTTTGGCCTAAACTTCCCAACATTGAGAGAGGCTTATGTACAGCAATGGACTACGATAAGCTAAATTGATTGATTGATCAAGTCGCGGGAAATATAAGAACCTGGCGCGCGCGTATTGCTTGGATATAATCTATGATTGGTGGATTTGAGCTCTTCCACTGCCGTAGCAACCCATGCTATCCTCAGACACCCAAATAACGCTTACTGCGCAAGAGTTCATTGTGATGTGTCTGGAGTCAAGATAAAGGTACCTATAGTGGAAACTGTACCTAGCTTTATTATAAAAAAGAAAACTATTATATTCAATTAACCGCGGGGTAAAGCGAACCCCAGACTCTGCGGTGAAAGCTTCGGAGGATGAAGAAGAAGTCGCGTGGTTCCCGGCAGAGTAGAATTTGGGCCACCCCATCTCCTCCCATGCGGTGTCGCACAAGGCGACTAAGGGAAGGTCTGTTTAACATCAGACAAATATATACAGCCCAGACTCAGCTTCAGATACATGGCTCCAGTCAACAATAATAGTGCCCGGAATACAGCAACAGGCTCATATTACGTCGGATGATACAACGATTGGTGAAATGTGGGTGATAATTCACCTCTGCCTAACCCTTCGGGGATAAAGGCGTGATTATAATTATGTTTGTATGTGTAGGTATGTATGTTTGTTTTAATTAACATCTAATTTAATTATGTCCATTGCATTCCGCTCTACTAAATTTCACTTCATTCTTATCAATCCCATTCTCTTCTACTATCTGTGACATATCTATGGTTTACCCAAACAATTTTTTAATTTATCTGTATTACTGCGGAACATCTCTTGCAGGTACTTATATCTACATACTATTGTTGTAAAATAGTTTTGTCTGTACATTGAATACTTATAATCTTGGGCTATACGATTCTGAATTCTAAAATATTTTTTTGATATTTTTATCTGTTTGTTCGCGTTCGACGCAAAAATTACTGAGCGCATTTTTTTAAGAGTAATATTTCTTTATTGGGAGCAACTATGGCTCATATTGTGAAGTGCTTTTTTAAATTATAAAGCTCTTAGACTTAAAAACTATTGTATATTTAATTACATTTTTTTTAAAAGAATATTAGCAACCGAAATTACTAATATTCGCTTTAAGCTAAGCTAAATTGCTTGTGCTAGAAGTGGGTTCACGTCGGTAGTGTAATGGCCAGGATTCGAACCCCGGACCTCTCGATCGTAAGGTCGACTCCTTAACCACTAAGCTACCGACGACGGTGGAGTAGAACCAGAAGTATGAGTAACAATACACATTAAGGTTGAAATTTTAATCAACATACGCGCAGGCAGAGCCACCGGCCTCAGCTAGTATAACAAATAATCTATGGCGGAACCAATCTCATCTCATCTATATCTCACTCATACATCACCATTTTTGGTACAGTTGCAAAACTCACTAAGTAATAATAATGATGATGAACGATTTGAATGCACTTAGATTTAATGATATTTATGTTATATAGTTTTACACTAATCAGGGCGTATGATTGGTAACGACCACAGATTGCAACATTCAGTGAAGGGATGTGTGTATGAAGATTGTGCTGAGCGCGACTGTTGCAACGGAATCTGATATATTTTGTTATATAATATTTGATTTTATTACGTAGTTCCTGTTATCTGTTCAAGTATCTATTAGATCTAATTCTTATAGCTACTACTAGTTACTATCATTGCTCGGGACATAATATCTTGAACCTAAAATGTGCTCTATACGGTTGTGCTCCGTCCCCTATGGGGGTGACGGGTGGAGCCGCCTGTCACCCTAGCAGAAGCAGGCAGCGGCGGCGCGCATTGCGTGCCTCCCCATACCCGGGGGCGAGTTGGGGACTCCGTGGTCCCCACACCGGATGAGGGCCGGATCGAAAGATGTGGCCCTGGGTCGGCCGGGGTGCGAGGGATATGGCTACAACAACCTCACCTCCGGCAACCGACGGCCCACAGACGGCGTGCGTTTTAGTCGGTTCGAGTCCGACATAACCTCCTTCTCCGGCTTCGGCGGGGGAGGTATCCGTGGGGATTTTTTAGCACGAAAAAAAAAGGTGTCTTTTGAGGATTACACGGGGTGCTACTGCGGTGGACGAACTCAAAGGACAACATTCACTCTCCATACAAATCTGGGCTAGTTTTGAAAGTGCCAGCCAAAGGAAAAAAATACGATATTCCGTTAGAACTCGTTCTTACTAACATTTTTTATTATGGCGTCAAAGTTGAGAGACCACTTCCAACGGTTTTATTAGAGTTTAAAAATCTTAAAATTTACACTTTTTATGATACGAACTATTGAAAATAAATGAAAAATATTGCTATACATTGGAAGAATAGTTAATAAAAGCAATAAAAATAAACCCTGTACTTTACATTGTTGTTTTTCGTCCATTTATTGAGATCCAAAGTTGAAAGTGCCGGTCAGAGAAAACAAATATGATATTCCGCTAGAGCTTGTCCTTATTAGCACTTTTTATTACTATGTCAAAGCTGAGAGACCACTGCCCTCAGTTTTATTGGTGTTCAAAAATCTTAGAAACATATAATTTTTATGATATTATATATTGAAAATGAATGAAAAATATTGTTCTATATTGGAAGAATAGTTGTTTAACGCAATAAAAAATAAATCCCATACTGCATATCGCTGTTTTTCGTTAGTTAGGTCCAAAAATTGAAAGTGAAGCCAAAGAAAAATAATATGATATTCCGTTAGAGCTTGTCTTCATTGACATTTTTACTATAGCATCATAGCTGAGGGAATACTGCTCTCGGTTTTATTTGAGTTCAAAAATCTCGGAAACGTATATTTTAAATAAAATAAATAATTGAAAAGGAATAATAAATTATGTTGTATTATATTGGAAGAATAGTTGATAAAAGCAATAAAGCAATAAAAATAAGCAATTAAAAATAAAATACACGAGCAATAACACTGTTTCATTGCACTCAACCCTGTTTGTTTTATCTATGATAATGTATATATAATGTTGACGAACCTGGACATGACGTGATTGCTATCGTCCACGAATCTACCTTATGGCATTGCCATTAGTGCCTTGTAACTGTGGAATATGATCAACACATTTACTAAGTTCAATAATTGGAAATGCACCTTTAACCAATATAAATCAATATTTCTCATTCATTTTCAATAATACGTTTAAAAAAATGTATTATATCCAAGATTTTTGAACTCAAAAAAAAAAACCAAGGGAAGTTGTCCTTCAGCTTTGACACCATAATAAAAATGCAAACGCGTACAAGCTCTAGCGGAATATCACATTTGTTTTCTTTGACTGGCACTTTCAATTTTTAACCTAGATAAATGGATGAAAAACAACGATATGTAATATGCGGTTTATTTTTTATTACTTATATGAACTACTCTTCCAATATAGAACAATATTTTTAATTCATTTTCAATAGTTCGTATCATAAAAAATGTATGTTTTCAAGATTTTCGAATATAAATAAAACTGAGGGAAGTGGTCCCTCAGCTTTGACGCCATAATAAAAAATGCTAATAAGGAAAAATTCTAGCGGATTTTATTTTCTTTAATCGACACTTTTAATTTTAGCCGTAAATAAATGGACGAAAAACAACAATATGCAGTATGGGGTTTATTTTTTATTGCTTTTATTAACTATTCTTCCAATGTATAACAATATTTTTCATTTATTTTGAATAGTTCGTATCATAAAAAGTGTATATTTTTAAGATTTTTAAACTCTAATAAAACCATTGGAAGTGGTCCCTCAACTTCGACGCACTAATAAAAAATGTTAGTAACAACAAGCTCTAACCGAATATTGTATTTTTTTTCTTTGGCCGGCAAAATAAAAATTAGCCCAATCTGAATGATGTCCTTTACCAAGCATAGATTCTTCTTCTTCATCCTAGCGTTAATCTCAGTCACATCCGAAGCCGAACCTCGGAGTCTGGGGTCCGCTTTTACCAGTCTGCGAGTTTGACTGAACTTTGATATTTTTAGTGAAGCAACGCCCATCTGAACTCTACAACCCAATCGCGATATCAAAGCGGCTAGGCCATTTGTTGGACTTTTAGGGCTCCAACTACCCGTAACTACTACCATAGATGTTCGTATGGCAACCGGAACCAACAGCTCAGCGTGCCCTCCTAGGCACGACCAGACCAATGCAAATACATATTCATGCATACAAATATTGGCACTGAGCAGGGACCGAACCGAGATGAAGAAGGAGAATATAAATAATGGCTGATGGCTGGGACAAATCACATTGCGACGTGGTAATCTATGACATCTAAGGTATAGTGTTTCAAGACCACTTGACCAGCAACAGGGTTAGTTTTTTGTTGCTATCATACAGATAACAAAGAAACATTTTAAAAATCACTTTTCGGTTATACACATAAGTTTCAAAACCATTCAATATTTAAATGAATGAATTCTTAATGAATGGCTCTGTGCTTTTAGCATCAATTCCGCCAATGTTCCGTCGTAGTGCTATTAACGAAGGAGATAGAGTGGACCAGAATTTGAATTTACTTATTTATCTAGCTAGTGCGTTCTGTCCCACATTCGAAATTTAAAATTCATTCCCGTCTCACTCAGGAATCGTGACACAGTTTTTAATCTTGTATAGTCATATTCATTTTATTCTATGAACACTGGAATTAAAATAGACCTGCCATTTAAAACTCTTTCAAAATATTTCCCGCAGTAATTTCAGTGGCAGCTTAATTAAGAAATAAAAAGCCAATTCTAGACTTACTAAAAACTTCTAAACAAACGGTTCCACTATTATAAGGAAATTCTATTCTATTTGAATCTGGAACACTGCAAATGAGTGCTGTAATATTCTCTATTCCATTTTTAAACGTGTGCATTGTTTTTTTTTATTATTTTAATGACATTTATTATTCGCTAATGAAAGTAAAAAAGTGTCAGTTCTCACCACTGAATGAATGTCACTGAAGCTTCTCCTTGGGGAGTCTCAAGTAGGTGCGATTTCTTAAGTCAGATTTCACCAGTGAAAATAATTAAACTTTAACTAAACTGCGTTTTTATTTGTTCGTTCATTTGCTAAAAGCTTGTAAAGGAAGTTATTTATAATTAATTGCAGTATGAAACAAGTATAACTCGAGGTACATAATATCTTGGACCAGATTGTTTTGTAATAGTCTATGCTTGGTAAATTTCTTTCACCGCCGTTCAACCCAAGAAACGTGTACATTTTGAATAATTTTTAAGACCAAGATATCTGTCTCGAAGTATACCTATTTACAATCTCGATATCTCAGGCAGTTACGACAGTACCTACACGTATCAGTCCTAATCATACACCTCTGACCTATGTGCATTTTTATTAGAAACTAATTACTAGTTGTTTTAATAATATAAGAAAATATGATGAGAAAACCTAGGTACGTTTTCTCACAATTCATCTGGGGAAGGTTGCTGAGAATTTGTAATAATGTTCTCACAACTTTGTGAACCCCGCACCCCGCATAGGTCAGAGAGGCAAGGCTACCTCTCAAAAATGAAAAGGAAACCAGCAATAAAGGAAAAATTTATAAAAACTGTATCAGCGCTATCCATACCAAAGCTAAGCATAGCTTATAATATTGGTACTAGAATGTGGATTAATATCCATACTAATATTATAAATGCGAAAGTAACTCTGTCTGTCTGTTACACTTTCACGTCTAAACCACTGAACCGATTTTGATGAAATTTGGTACCGGGTTAGACCTTGAGAAAGGACATAGGCTATGTTAAGGTGGCGGGGCCGCGGGCGCAAACTAGTAGTATCTACTTAAATGCGTATTTCCATTTTTTTCTTTGTTTTTTTTAACAAGGCCTGGGCCCATACCATGAACTCTTAAAACAGGTCAATAATTGAACTGCTGTCATTCTAGCAACTGCAAATGTCACTTGGTAATCCTTTATATTTATATGACATTACAAAGTGACATTTGCAGTTGGCAAAATGACAGCAGTTCAATTATTGACCTGTTTTAAGGTTTATGGTAAGGCCGCTGAACTTAAAGGTGCGATACTGGCCATCACTTTTTACAAAAGTCTTCCTATTCATACAAAAGCAGTAGGTTAACACTTGCATATACATCGCAGTGACCAAATTAACAAGCTTTTTCCAAAATACATAACGCAAGTAGTTTGTAGGAGGTAGGACACGACGATATATCCGTTTGACTGCCTCTGTGGCGTAGCGGTAGTGAACGCGGCCGCTACGCAGGAGGCGCGGGTTCGATCCCCGCTCAGTGCAAATATTTGTGTGCATGAATATGAATATTTGCATTGGTCTGGGTGTTTCTATGTATGTATTTACAAAAAAAGTATATTTATCCGCATTCTAGAACCCATAACACAAGCTAGTTAAGCTATGCTTACTTTGGGTCTAGATAGCGTTGTGTAGAATGTCCTATAATATTTATTTATTTATTTATTATATCCGTTCTTCAAGCAGTCCGACTAGGGAAGTACCTCCGCCCTACAGAATACCGTGGCTAAATAACCTTGTGTTGTGTTCCCGTCGTTAAGTATGATAGCCAGAGCTCACTGGAGAGGTTTTGTGCCGTCAATGGGAAGACCAAAGGTGTCCTACTTATCTTCTGCGCTGACGGCACAGTATCTCTCTGTTCTTACAGGGTCGTCAGCGCGAGTGTGACTGCCCTGGGGCCCTAGACAAAGTGACATTCTATTGATGAAATCGCTTTGAACCATTTTTAAGGTTTTAAAAATGGATTTCGGGACATTGCGGTGATTATAGTAATAATGATAAGTTAAATAATGTATTTCGAGTTACAAAGACTCAAATTTCATTAAAAAAATATAGTTATATTAATGATTTATATCAATTTCATATTACAATTAGCGATTCCACTGGCGTTTTCGCCAATAGAATGTCACTTTGTCTAAGGCCCCTGTTGCAAACTCGTCTATACTCTATAGGTCTCGGTAACCACTTTCCATCCGGTGTTTTGAGTACCTAGCTGTTTTTTTTGGTGTGTCTGCGTTATTATTTTTCAAAAAGTGGTAAATACGTTTTAATGCATAATGAAAAATGTCCTCCTCAATGTCCTTCTGTATAGAATGTCCTGACGCGCTCTTATTTCTTCGTGTGATATCACTAGTAACTTAACACGACCATATTCTTCTAACCTAATCTATCTGTATCGGGGAGCGCGGTGTCCACAGACTCCTTTCGCTCGCTCACACAGAGTATAGTATGTCAATGAAACAAGTGATTTAGTCGATATACTCGTAGTTTAAAATTAGTACACGTGCGTCTACGTTACGAAGTATATTACAAGCAGTACCTACGCAAAATTGGTATATTATACTTTGTGACAGGTGCGGCGGCAACCTGGAATTTGGGAGGGAATAGGGGTTATTTTTTTTTAAGTGCGGGAAGTTCCTTCAGAAAATACCTTTTTAGAAAACTTTTCAATTAGACATGCACTATTGTCATGTCCCCTGTAACCCTCTTCCCCCCTCGGACCGCGCATGTTTTGTATGTAACAGCTGAGTGAGTACTTCATGACATATTGAAGCAGCACTGAGGATCCATTCATATTAAGAAGGTATAGTAAACGTCAAGTTGTTTTATCCAGAGCCTCACATAACGCGTTGCCGCTTCCCAGTCTAGCGCGGTATACAAATGAAGTAAGTATCTACCTACATTTTCCCTGCCAGATTAAAAAAGGACCCCGATAATCCTATGTATAGTAAAACCAACAAGCCGAGAACTGAAGGAGGTCGCCACTTTCCCTTCAAAAATGTAAATTCCTGCTAAACTTTCATTGATCTGCAATAAAATTTGACAGTGGTAATCGTAGTTCCTATTTTCCTTCCTGCCTCAGCAGTTGTGTAGAGGCGTTGCCTCTCTGACCATGTTCTACCGCCTCTGCCACATCGAGTGTTCTGAGGGTGGAATCAGATTTCAACTGATCCCACCTTCTCCCTTCCTGGCTAGAACTAATCGTGCTGTCCTGCGGTGTCACCCACATACGGTAGAATACATTTCGTCTCGCACCAAACGGTTTGAGGACTCCTTCCTCTGCCGCACGATAAAGAGCTGGTCCTCGATTCTGCTAAAGCAAAACCACTGTCATGCCACAGCCACTGCAAGAAATTTCCATTTAATTTTAGCCTTTGAAGTAATGCAGTTAAAGTTTAAAATTGAATGGCTTTTTGTAGAGCGAATGAGAGAGTATGATGAAATTATTTTCATTTAATTTTGGACTTTAAGTCTGTAGCAATAAAGGGGCTGTCCATTAATCACGTGATGTTTTTTAGCAATTTTTTAAACCCCCTCCCCCATGGTGATACGTGGTGAGGTTTTAGACTACTCCCCCCCCCCTCCCCCCTAGCCAAAATCATGTGTATTTTTTTATTCATTATTTAATGCTAAAAAACTAAGAATCGTGACAAAAATCGCGAGTTATAAGAAAAAATAAATACACGTGATATCTCAATATACCCCTCCCTCCCCCCTGGTGATGTTTCGTGATTTTTTCCGAACCCCCCCCTCCCCCCCTTTTGAGCCTCACGTGATTAATGGACAGCCCCAAAAACTAAAAATCTGTGTTATGTTATGACAATGGTTTTGCTTTAGTAAAATCGACGACCTGGAATGCTCTGCCCGCGCACGTGTTTCCGTCTTCCCACAGTCCCGGGCCATGAAAAAGCATCTATCAAGGCCATCAAGTTAGCAACCACCAATTTAAGGCCAGCATTTTAGCATCAGAAATGGAGGTCCGTATCTTCTGGACTGCACCTCAGCTTTTAAACATCTAGCGGGGTGCAATCAATAATTGAAGAACCAAATAAAAATAAATTTCGTCATAACATGGAATCAATGGTTTTACTAAAGAACGATTAACCGTCAAATGCTGACCAATTAATGTTAGACACATTAATAATGTTAATTTCTCAAAGTACCCTCATCATTAATAATCTCAATAGCGCAGTCAAGTGACATGCTATTGAAAGTATTGTGCATGTATATACATCAACGATGTCTTAACCTCACCAACTGCTGAGTCATTTAATTTGATCCGCAAAAAGTATATTGGAAATTGAACATAACTATCAGATTCAGATGCACGTGTGAAAGGGTACCTTGCGTAACGTACACGTTATCTAACGGACTAACGGCATCCTAGCTTACGTCCGTGAATCTGCGCAAGAGTTCTACTACCATGAATCTGTTTAAGTGGTTGCAATTGGGTTTTGTTTGTGTTGAGGAAAATGGGGGACCATTTAAAGTGGTAATGGCTTTAAAGTTCCGTAATGAAGTGTCAAAATGTTTTTTTGTTAACCGGCGGTACGGAAAGGGTTAATTTTTCGGGCGTAGGTATATTTTGTTTTTTATTTAGGGTGTTGAATTTGATTTCCGGGTACCTATACTATTTGTAGATACTTCTACTTTTTATTGATTAAGATAATAATAGATTCTACTTTTTAGTTTTCAGTTGATTATTATTAGAAGAAAAACAGTAGTGCCCGGTTTACTAAAAATATCAAATAGGTAATCATATTTTTCTGATTGCAACCGATGCTAGGTGAACTCAGAGCTCAGGTCCGCCTTCCGGTTCTTCTTCCTCCACTTCGCACGATGATTCGTAAGCGAGTACTTCTTGGGTCGAACCCTTCTACTTGTACCCGGCGGGGGCGCCATTGCCAGGCAAAAAAAAAAATGGTTGATCAAATTGCAACAGGAAAAGAAAAAATCGCAAATGTTGCACATGAACCTCAAATTAAATTATAGAAAAATAATTTCATAACAAAACCATAATGATGTAAAAAAAGTCAGTTTCAATAGCCTTACTGTCACACTAGTTCTACTCAACAAGACATATGTACACCAATCAAAATGTAATTATTTTGAAACCAAGCTGGTGTTGTTAGGTGAAAGATTCAGTATTTATGAAATCGGACTGTAAAGTTAGGTACTGCAAGTAATTAGGAGAATAATTATGAAATAACTGTAATTTTCTGGCATTTTATAGATTTTTTGAGATGTAAACACTAGTCAATAAACGATCTTAAACTTACAATCAGATTTTCGTAGAAATTTCGACGCGATTATAATATTTTTTAGTAGCTAGTTCATCCTACAGTAAACATAACTCATGACAATAAACCCGCTTGATGGCAATAGGCTCGGCCTGCGAGAAATACACAATAACGTGGAACCGAAAATCCTAGTTGAAATACATGTGAACATAAATAGGTATGCACTGGGTTTATGGAGCCCTACTAAGATTTTCGGGGCCTAAGTTAACCTCACCCTCAAAGCCGATACTCCTGCTAATTGACGGATTATGCTCTGCTGCAAGCTTTCATTTTTTCTTAGGGTTAGGATGCCTAAAAAGTCGTATAAGTCAAATCAATAGTAGGCGAACAACTAACGGTAGGTACTTACTAGATATACCCTTTTAAAAAATGCAGTCTAAGTGCCCGTCTTTTATTCGAAGATTTTAGTTTTTTTCTCTTTTATTTAAAAGACGCTACCCAGGACCAGAGGGCGGCTTTATACCTTGCACAAAGCATTGGTATTGCCATTCAACGTGGCATTTTCGCCGGCCTTCCGGTCACTTTCCCAGTTGACGTCGATGGGGATGAATTCGTTGACATCTGAACCAGCAGTTTTGTATATACCTAAGTATGTAAATAATTTAAAAAAAAAATGTAATTATACACCTCTGCCTACCTCTTTCACTGATCCATGAGCGTGAAGATAATTTCTGTAAGTATACAATATCCTTTTAAGTGGAAAGTCCAAAAACCTTTCGATCGATATGAGGACACCCGCCACAGGCATCCGGCAGTCCGGCACTTGCATTGGGCAACCTCTCAGCTGTTGTGTAAAAACGTATTTACCATGTCTCTTACTAGTAACACCATTTAATAAGCGGATACTATCTGTATCTTGGGAAATAAAAAGCTAGCGGCTATTTACTGTGAGCTCAATAAACTAAAGTAAATAAATTAATATTCCACAGCATCCCACACAACGCTATCTAGAACCATGGTAACTAGGCTGAACTAGCTTGTGTTATGGAATCTAGATTAGATTTTTTTTTTGTAAATACATACATATTATACATAAAAACACCCAGAAAAATGCAAATAGACATATTCATGCATACAAATATTTGCACTGAGCGGGGATCGAACCCGCGCCTCTTGCGTAGCGGCCGCGTTCACTACCTCCACACCACAGAGGCCGTCAAAAGTGCAAACAGAACTACCAAATACTACCAAGATTCTTTTTTTGAGGAGTTGTCTGCACCGTAACATGGTCTGATAGCATAACATTTACTACTCAAAATCTGCTACGTGCAACGGAAGGGATAAACACCACCTACACTTAACACTAGCATATTGCGGAAACGCACATCAAAGCACTATGTTGACCTGCTTAAGGCTTCGTAACGCATTTAGGTGGTAGATGCATTCTCTTCCTAATACCTACAAATAGACTGCTTTATCAAGTACCATCTTCTCAGACGCCATTGTAATTTAATGCCTAGTTCGCTACATTCTCGTTACGGATGTTGTGTATTTGAGTAATCCTACCTTAGAGTATACATTATAAATATATAGCGCGCCTATCACTTAGGTCGTTGGCGCCGAGTGTTAGCAGATACTTTGCGATTGTATAGAGCACCTATAGTAATAATGACCCAAAAATATCGCAAAATGACGCCATTTTTTGTAAAAAAAAAAAAAAGTATCTAAGTATGTATATCCGCATTCTAGATTCCATAACACAAGCTAATTAAGCTTACCATGGGTCTAGAAAGCGTTGTGTAGAATGTTGTGGAATATTTATTTATTTATTTATTTAATAACACTCGGCGCCAAAGACCTGAGTGATAGGCGCGCTCTATACAGGGCGTCCCACGGCGATGCCACATGGAGGGAAAGTACCTTAAATCCTTAAGTTAGCTCATTTTACTTAAAGGAGACATCATTTTATTTTTAAAAAGAAACAAAACTGCATTCAAAGATTTTTAAAAATTCGCTTACCACACCCGGTAATCGAACCGACTAAAATCCGAAAAAGTAACATCCTGTATTTTTATGGCATCAATCGATAGTGTCAATCATAAGGAACAAATCTCTCTAAGAAACATGGTAAATTAAATGAAAGGAAGTCCTTGAAATCTAATATTATCAATACAATTTGGTAAATTAAAACACTTTCTTATAAGGTACCTATCAACACTAGAGATTTATCTTTGATGAAATTTATTTAGTAAAATTAGTACTAAATTAATGAACTTTGTTACCTGTTTAGAATGTAACTTTATTGGGTAACTGCATGAGGTATGTAGGTAGGGTAGGTAGTTATTTTGGGTGCTTGAAGAAACCTGCACGCGGTGTACCGTGGGCAACGAAAATGGCGAGAGAATTGCCCTATGGATCAACTTATAACCTGTTAATTTAGACGGCGTGCGGTTTTAGTCGGTTTGAGTTCGACATACCTAAATACTACTGCTGACTAGCAGCAGTCTCGGCACGATAAAAAAAGAAAAGTAATTTAAATATGGAATTTTATTGTTAATATGGTATCAGATAGATGGATGAACTTTGAGTTAAAGTGTTTTATTTTGCCAAATTGAATTTATAATTTTAGGTTTCAAGGACTTCCTTTCGTTTAATTTACCATGTTTCTTAGAGAGATTTGATCCTTATGATTGACACTATCGATTGATGCCATAAAAATACAGGATTTTACTTTTACGGATTTTAGTCGGTTCGATTACCGGGTGTGGCAGGCAAATTTTTAAAAATCTTTGAATGCAGTTTTGTTTCTTTTTAAAAATAAAATGATGTCTCCTTTAAACAAAATGAGCTAACTTATGAATTTTACTTTTTCGGATTTTAGTCGGTTCGATTACCGGGTGTGGCAGGCGAATTTTTAAAAGACTTTGAATGCAGTTTTGTTTCTTTTTAAAAATAAAATGATGTCTCCTTTAAACAAAATGAGCTAACTTAAGGATTTAAGGTACTTTCCCTCCATGTGGCATCGCCGTGGGACGCCCTGTATATAAATGTATAGGTACTTTAAGTTCGCCCCCAATTACGTGCGACTGAAAATCATAGTTAGCGAAATGTGGATGTTAACACAACTCTGCCTACCCCTTCGGGAATTTACAGGCGTAAGTATATGTAGGTATTGTACGTTGTACGTATGTATACAATTTTAATTTAAGTCAATTGACTATAATGAAACGTGATGCTTGAGTTAAGCAATATTATAATCCAATAAATAACTAATCCTTCTAATCTATCTATCTATCTATCTATCTATCTATCTATCTATCTATCTATCTATCTATCTATCTATCTATCTATCTATCTATCTATCTATCTATCTATCTATCTATCTATCTATCTATCTATCTATCTATCTATCTATCTATCTATCTATCTATCTATCTATCTATCTATCTATCTATCTATATCTATACTCTATACTATTATATAATTGTAAAGTGGTCGTGTCTGTACATTGGAGATATTAAAAAAAAAAAAATCTTGGGTTATGTTATGTTAACGATACTGAACACGAAAATATTTTTATTGAATTTCCTGTCTGTTTGGCCGCGATGGACGCAAAAACTACTGGACGGATTTTGATGCGGTTTTTTTCGTTAGAAAGGGCTTACTCAGACTTAAAATCTTCCGTTTGTTTGATCGCAATCGGTTGAGGAGAACCGAAGATATGAGCAAAGGTCGCGTTAACCGAGACGCACGCGGGCGGAGCCGCGGGCGGAAGGCTAGTTACCTCATATAAGTATCTTTAAGTAATATAATTAATTGGCTATGGTTAATCCCATTGCGTAATAAATATGAACCATTATCAATATTATCAGTATTATTTTCCTGTGTGTTAATAATTACAAATCAATACGGGGATTATAATTCAGGGGAATATAATATAATCATAACATGATAATTAAATTGTACCCATGATGATTTGTATTATAGCTTATGCTAATTAATATAAAATATTATAATTTTCACGTACGTTCAGCGGTGTGAGTGTGAATGAGGAACGAGTAACAAGCATTCAAACATCTTCACAAACTTTGATATTTATACAGTGCAACCTTGATATAACGACCCTCGATATAGCAAATTTCTCGATTTAACGAATTTTTCTTAATCCCCTTGAATTCTCCATAAGAGTCAATGTAAAATATACCTCTACATTGCGAACATTTTTTTGCGCACTACCTCATTACCCTTTTGAGCGAAGTTAAAACAGGAATGCATCCCCCTAGATACCTACTTTTACAGATTTTACTACATTTAATTTTGATATTTAAACCTAAGGAAAAAAAAGTTGTTATCTACCTATTTTTTTACCTCTATAATATAACGAATTTTAGACCTACCGAACCTTAATATAACAAACCTTAGATTAACAAAGTACTTGATATAACGAATATTACCCTTTTCCCGTCCGATTCGTTATACTGAGGTTGCACTGTAGTATTGATAAGATAGTAGAATTATTATTAGAGCCAAGCGAGCGAAGCGGTCGAGAATCTCCGTTTTGACAAGTTTTTCCTTTTGTCTGTATCTATGTCTGTTTGTCAGTTCCGGTCTAGAGGGTGCATTTCTTAATCGATTTTCATCAAACTTGGGCACACATGTTCTTTAGTCCAGAGCTTTTTTTGATAAGTGGGAAAGGGGAAAGATTGCTGTCGCGTTTTTATGAACGAATCTTGATGACTTTTGGCTGAAGCATCAAGAACATGATTCCTCATAGGTTATTGTGAAATAAATTATGCCTCGTAAAGTTGAACTTCGTTATAAAAACAACAGATAAGATTTTTTTAACGATGAGAGATTTGATTTAGGTGACTAGAAAAATGTGATAAAAGGTGCTCGCGAGTTTACAGAACTTATAGTTAATATTTGAACAGCTGAATTTCATATTTACTCAGCTGCAATTTTTTATATGACGGGGATCTCCCCTGTTACGGGGATTCCCTAACCATAACCAATACACGCGGCACTCCGTCGTCGTCAAGCGCCTATGACGAAATAACACCACGTGCTTGTTTCATTCTATTACGACATAAGTACTTCACTGCATTCCAGTGACGTAATACAAGGGGGTTTCCTCAAACAATAGGAGATAACTGATGCATATATTAATGAAGCCAGATACGTCATTGCTCTGACGGCATTTAACGCTATACGCCCGATTCTGAGTACTTATGGCAATACTATGTAAATCAGAATTTGGACCAGTCTATTTCCTCCCATGCGGTGTCGTACAAGAGGGATAGGGCTGTTTAACATCAGGCAGATCTCGAGTCAACAATAACTATGGCATATGGCAATAGGCTTACCCCCTATTACGTAGGACGGAATACAATGATTGGTGAAATGTGGGTGTTAATTCACCTCTGCCTAACCCTTCGTGAATAAAGGCGTGATTATATATTATATATATTTGTTACCGGTATAATTAAATCTTGATTATCTTGACCCCAAGTCGTGAGAGAAACGATAGACCCTGGCGCGCGCAAATAGGTTTGATTTAATATTAATTTTGTGAGTGAATTTAAGCTCTATCGCTGTCGTAGCACCCCATGCTGTCTCCAAAAGATACCCAAAAAACGCGTACTGCGCATACTCTTTATCACCCGCACGCTTAAACTGTGGAAGGAGCTCCCTGCCGTGGTTTTTCCAAGCAACTACAGTATGGGGTTCTTCAAGAAGGTTCTTACAGGGTCGGCAGCGCGACCTCGTAACCCCATGGGCCACGCTAACCACTTTCCATCAGCAATGCAATTCTATAAGCGCACAACGACGAGCACAACGTTGCGACAACCTTGATAGAGACTGTCATTGGTCGGACTGGGTGACGTCACTGGAGATCGACCAATGAGAATCTCGATGAAGGTTGTCGCAACGTTGTGCTCGACGCTGAACGCTTAGAGAAATGTACGGCAGCCCCTCTAGACAAGTGGCATTTCGTTGCTCGGTGTATGATGGAATATAATGACAAATGTATAGGATTTGACGTTTTTGACATTCGTTGACAACTGTCATATACGTCAAATCCTATCGCCATCTGTCCCACCAACCGCCACTTGTCTAGGGGGGCAGGTCATGTGCTTGTCTGCGACCTATGTTGCTTAAAAAAATACCACTTGAACAATACTATGCAACAGCTATTTATCATTTCCTTACTCAACGAAATAAACACAAGGAAAACAATGTATCCCAAAATATTACAAAATATTACTAAGAGTCAACAGTTTGAGTTACATTGCTACATTATTGTATAACTCACAGCTTATAATGTCGCATACGTTTATTACCAGCAAAAGAATGTGTAAAACATCACATATCCAATTGTTATACGATGACAATTTTGACAGGAAACAGGGCGAAACAGTTATATGGTAAAACTCGAGCTATTAAATCAGAGAAAAACATACCTTAGGTGTATATAATAAGGTTTGTATTTAAGTGATTGTGTGCCTGGATTGTTGCAGAAATGTTTTGCCAAGACGCATTTTTAGTTCACCTTCTATTTTTACATTTTAATGACATAACCTGACAGGTTTACATGCAATAAGTAAGATTAGATATAATTATAGTAGTGAATTTCGTCATAATTGTAGTACATGTGAACAGTATTGCGATTTATTACATACAATTGTTTGTACTTAAGATTTTTCACTATAATATTATGTAGTTCACTATGCAATTGTGTCCTAGTATGACTATTCATTGTAGAAATTGTATTGTTATGGTATTGCATCCAAAGCTCATTGATTAGTAGGGCTTCGGAGAGCAACCCTCAATCTGGGTAATTTTTTGGAGGTAGTTGTAATAAATAATAGCCGAGTCGCATTTTTTAAAAACAATAAATATAATATCCTTCCTACTTTCTAAAATAATATCTATTACTAGCCTTCCGCCCGCGGCTCCGTCCGCGTGCATCTCGGTTAACGCGACCTTTGCTCATATCTTCGGTTCCACTCAACCGATTGCGATCAAACAAACGTAAGATTTTAAGTCTGAGTTAGCCCTTTCTAACAAAAAAACCGCATCAAAATGCGTCCAGTAGTTTTTGCGTCCATCGCGGACAAACAGACAAACAGACAGGAAATTAAAAAAAAATATTTCCGTGTTCAGTATCGTTAACATAACATAACCCAAGTATTTTTTTTTTAATATCTCCAATGTACAGACACGACCACTTTACAATTACATAATAGTATAGATAGATAATAAAAGCGAAATACCTACCACTCACTGATTAATCGCGAAATCTCAAAAACTATAACACTTACAAAATTTAAATTTGGTAGGTAGGTTCCTTATAGGGTGTAGACATCCGCTAAGAACGGATTTTGCGAAACTCCAGGAGGTGAAACGAAAGTTAACTAACTCCACGCAAACGAAGTCGCGGGCGGCCGCTAGTCATCATTATTACTACATATTATAAAACAAAGTCGCTGACGCTTTCTGTCCGTCCCTATGTATGCTTAAATCTTCAAAACTACGCAACGGATTTTGAAGTGGTTTTTTTTAATAGATAGAGTGATTCAAGAGGAAGGTTTATATGTATAATACATGCATAATATTGTAGAGAAACACTGATAAATTTAGAGATAATACCACGCGGGCGGAAAATATGGCAGTACGAAGTTCGCCGGGTCAGCTAGTAATATTATAAATGAGAAAGTTTGTGATGATGTTTGTATGTTTGTCATTCAATTACGCTCTAACGGCTTAACAGATCTGGCTGAAATGTTGTACAGGGATAGACTATGGTCTGGAATAACTTAAAGGGAAGGTACTTTTTATCCCGGGTCCCATGGTTAGCGGGAACGGTATCACCCCGGCGGAGTAGCGGGCAGCTAGTTTCAAATACAACGCAACAAAAAAAATATATTATTAGTAATGTAAATTCCCAGAACTGATAAACAACAAATAAATACTTCTATAATTAGCATATTGTTGTACACCCTGTATAAATATGACGTAATAATATTAACAAGTGTAAAAAACATACCGCGCTCATCATCTCTGAGAGTTCCCTTATTTTTTTAAAGAATAATATTAGCAACCGTAATCCATATCCATCCATACTAATATTATAAAGGCGAAAGTAACTCTGTCTGTCAGTCTGTCTGTCTGTTACGCTTTCACGCCTAAACCACTGAACCGATTTTGATGAAATTTGGTATAGGGGTAGATTAGAGCTTGAGAAAGGACATAGGCTATGTTTGGTCGCGATAACCGACATCCACGCGGGCGGAGCCGCGGGCAAAATCTATTACTAATATTCCCTCTAACTAACCCCTCTAGCTAAGCTAAATTGTTAGTGTTAGGAGTGGGTTCACGTCAGTAATGTGATGGGAAAGATTCGAACCCGGGACCTTTTGATCGTAAGGCTTAAATCCTAGCCACTATACTACCGATATGAACCCACTCCTAAAAGAAACAATTGAACTTAGAGAGGGAATATTAATAACTTCAGTTACTATTTTTTTATACCACTTAGTTGGCAGACAAGTACACGGCCCACCTGATGGGAAGCGGTCACCGTGGCCTATGGACGTATGCAAATATTCCTTTAATAAAAATTACTTCACGCACTATTTGCTTTGAACTAGTGCCTTTTCAATCGACATTCCGGAGACTTAGCCACTGAGCTTACTCATTTTCCATGAGAAAAGAGAAGAGACGGTGTACGTTAGATTACTCAGATAGGATGTCGATTATCAAACATGGCCTAAGTATGTCCTTTTCCAAGGTCTAATCTAATCCTGTATCAAATTTTATCGAAATCGGTTAAGTGGTTCAGGCGTGAAAGCGTAACAAACAGACAGAGTTGCTTTAACATTTATGATTAGATATAGATATTAATCTTCTACGAGAGACGGGAAGAGTCGGTGTTCCGTATATTCTAGTTAACCACGTGGTGGCTATAATAATTGCCACTGGTTTTTCCGTTTCATGGCATTCGTCTGGGGTTCCCGTCTTCAGAAACCGCAACTGACCTGAAGTAAAAATACCTACTGACTTTAGACAACCGATCAATCCGAGTTATTAGGTTGGCAGCACGAGTGTGACGCCCCTGGTGCCGCACGCGTCAATAGGCTACGGTCATTACTGCGTGCGTGGGTGCGCGCGCGCGTTAGTGTGTGTGTGTGCGTGTGTGTGTGTGTGTGTATGTTGTATCTTCTTGTAAAAAATGTTTAAACATCATGTAAAAATTGTTCATGAATAAATTATACTGAAAATACTGAAAAAACCTATCACTAACTTTGTGTCTTATTTCGGAGTGGTGCCCTACCGTGCGAATGGCTTATGCAATAGTCAGCCAGTTTGTTAAATGTTGTAATAAGCGTTACGGCTGAATATCATTCAGGCCGTTAATTGAACGGCGCCATTTAGATAACAGCCTATTAACTAAACGGAACCGTTAAGCTAGTTAGTATGAAACTAGCTAGCTAGTAATTAATATGAAAATTGCTATAAAAATGGGGGTGTGGTAGGAGGATGAATACCTACTATACGAAAATATAAATTAAAATCGGTCGAACCATTGTACAAATATTATCCCTACTTAATATTATAAATGCGAAAGTAACTCTGTCTGTCTGTCTGTCTGCCTGTCTGTCTGTCTGTCTCGCTTTTACGACTAAACCGCTGAACCGATTTTGATGAAATTTGGTATAGGGGTAGATTAGACCTTAAGAAAGGACATAGGCTATGTTTGGTCGCGATAACCGACATCCACGCGGGCGGAGCCGCGGGCAAAAGCTAGTTTACAAATAAAGCTGGTAGGTGAATCAATATAATACAATATTGCAATATTTCTTGTAATTCATACAATGGTATAAGTGTTGCATCATTGAATATAATATTACCATATACAGGGTGATCAATCCAAGTGGGAGAAGTCAGAAACTATGAGAGATAGCGATATCTGTTCTTAGGAACCATGCCTTCGATTTTAGATTTAATAATAATGACATTCAAACTTTTCTTTATACTCTCATCAGTCACAGTACATAGCACATAACACAGTAATAATGCGAAAGTTATCTAAAATTAAGACAAAGTGGTTTTAGACACTAAATTCTACAAATATTATATATATAAAAGTATGTGAATATGTTTGAATGCTTATTCCTCAGTCGCGCTCAAATAGAGGACATAATATTATGTACAACACATAATTATACCTTTTTTTATACCTGAAATAGGTTTCCATGAGTTGGGGGCACGGAATCAAAATTCCACGCAAGCAGACATTTAACTACGAAGATGAAGTACCTACCTACCTAACTTTGTGATTTTATAATCGTTTTAGAGTGAAAGATTTTGGGCACAGTTTCGTCAAAAAAACTTTTTTTTTATAACCCCCATACTATATGCCTTTCACCTGTACCTACATTATTCCCATACATTAAAAAAAATGTTTTTTTTTTCGCCAAATTAATACTTCCAGATGCTTTCGCTATCGAAACTGTGCATACAATCTTTCGCTCCGAAACGACTATAAAATCACCTTGTATAAGCTATATTTAACCTAACGAAATATGCGCGAGTGTGACGACAATATGGGGTTCTTCAAGAAGGGCATTAGAAGGTTTCTTCAGGGTCGGCAGCGCGAGTGTGACGCCCCTGGTGTTGCATACGTCCATAGGCCACGGTGACCGCTTTCCATCAGTTGGGCCGTGTGCTTATCTGCCAACTAGGTGGTGTAAAAAAAATCAATGGATATAAAATATTATGTGTAATACATATACCCTTTTTATCCCTGAAATAAGGTCACATGATTTGCGGGCACGAGTTCAAAATTCCTAGAACATTTGTATCATTATACCTGACATTTGTATCACCACGTTTGTATCACCACTATACATGACCTAACCAAATGGGTAATTTCACGATGTCTAATTTTTTGCTAATTTCGGTGGTATTTTTCAATCATAGGTTTTCCGATGAAAAATTTTTTTAATGTTCTTCTAGAACACTATATACTGGGTGGCGCAAAAGTACTGGCACTAAAGAAAATACCTTTATTTTTTTTATATGACATATTCTGTCATTCTGTTGTTGAAAATTGTGTAGTGAACAAATGTAAAATACACTGAAAATAAACATGGACCGTTTTACTCCCCAAGAACGTGGAATAATTGTGTCAATGTTCTTACGGAATAATTCATCAGTGATAAGAACACAACGTGAATTTCGTCGACGATTTCCCCACCGTCCGGCACCGATTGGTCGCACAATTCGACGCTTTGCCACACGCCTTGAAGCAACTGGCTCAACATTGGATAGACCTAAGTCTGGGAGACCAAGAACAGGCCGTTCAGCTGAAAATATCGATGCTGTGCGCGAAGATGTGGAAGAGTGTCCAGAAACATCAACGAGGCGACGTGCCACGCAATTGGGCATTTCCAGACGGACCCTGCAGCGTATTTTGGTGAAAGACTTAAAGATGTTCCCGTATAAAACTCAAATGACTCATCAGCTGCTGCCTGCTGACCACCGAGCTCGTCTAGATTACTGCCAGCGCGTCATAAACCTCAACCTTGAAGAGGATGATTTTCCTTCAAAATTGGTTATGAGTGACGAAGCGCATTTCCATCTCTCAGGGCATGTCAATAAGCAGAATACTCGGTTCTGGGGCACTGATAATCCGCGCATTATTCAAGAAACATCTCTACACCCACTAAAAGTTACTGTATGGTGTGGCATCTGTGTTGACAGAGTGATCGGACCCTATTTTTTCGAAGACGCTGGAGGCAATGCGATAACTGTCACTGGAGAACGCTACAGAACCATGTTACGTGAGTTTTTGATACCCAGTTTGGACGAATTGGGGCTGGAGCACATCTGGTTTCAACAAGACGGCGCTACGGCACACACAGCGCGCGACACTATGGACTTAGTGAGGGACGCTTTTCCAGGCCGAGTTATCTCTCGTTTTGGCGATTTGCCTTGGCCTGCAAGATCACCCGATCTGACCAGTCCAGACTTCTTTCTTTGGGGTTTTTTGAAATCTCGGGTGTATGTGAACAAGCCACAGACTCTCGCAGCTCTAAAAGAAAACATTCGTCAAGAAATAACGAACATATCGCAGGAAGTGTTACGGCAAGTTATGCAAAATGTCATAAATAGGGCTCAAATGTGTATCAACTCTGGAGGTCACCATTTAAAAGACATCATCTTTAAATCCTAATGGTACGAAATTTAATGGTACAAATATACATTTAAAAAAACCTAAATCTAGTTTTCTAATTTAGAAAAAATGTTATAGCCGAACCAAATAGGGTCTTTACTTTTGCGCCACCCAGTACTACTAGATATTCTAAATGAAACTCCATTAATTTTTTTCATCGGAAAACCTATGATTGAAAAATACTACCGAAATTACTTAGCAAAAAATTAGACATCGTGAAATTACCCAAATATTTCATAGATTATATTAAAGATATTAGGCCTAACCAAAAGTTTCTTAACATTAATGAAGCCACAAAGACATACCTAACTAAATACGTAATGTGGTTTGTCTTTTATAGCCATTTAGATTTACCTGCCTCGCATAAAGGATTATTATTTCTTATTAAACGTGTAGCAAGCCTGATATCGAGAAAACTGTACATATAAACTAAATTAAAATGTCTGTCTGTAATATTAAAATAACAGCTTTTCAATATAAAACGCGGTTCTTAGAACAAAAATAGAAAAACATAACCTTCTTGGCTGGCGGGTAAAAATATTGGTGACTAGAGGGACCTGGGACTTTACCTTCAGCGTATCATCACGGGAGATAAAGCCATGTACTTAGACGTTATAATATTGAAAAAAAAAAAAAAAAAATGTTCTGGGTAATATCCGAAGTGGCTAATCCGATTTTGATGGGATTTTTAATCTAGATAACTTTTGTAGGCATAATTTAGGTGACTTTTTTAGGGTTCTGAGCAAAAAACTAAAACTAGAACCCAAATCCACGCAGATAAAATCGCCGGCACAGCTAGTCTGAAATATAAAACCACTAGGTACTTAGCAATGATTAGGCAGTATACAGCGAACGATAACGATGATGTTGCCTCGTAACTCTTTGATCATAATTTCATCATATCGTTCAGTAGTCCCGGTTGCATTCACACCTCACATTTTACAGTTTCGGGAATTCCTTTTCTTTCTCTCCATTTGACTTTGGCCCAATTATGGAGCCAGCTATCCTTAGTTTCTTTGAAGGATAGAATTCGGAACGAGGTCATCTGACATAGAACTAAAGTAACTGACATAGCTCGCAGAATAAGCAAGCTGAAGTGGCAGTGGGCTGGCCACTTCTGTCGAAGCGTCGAAGGACAGCACTGCAATTCTTATAAATCAGTGACGTCCAGTGACGTGATACAATCCGACCAATGACAATCTCTATCAAGCACAACGTTGCGACTCGCATCGATGTGCTTGCTTAGTGAATTGCACAGCTGATAGCCGTTGGAGCAGACGAGTCCCAGCATGGAGACCGTGAGAAAGCAAACGGACGATGGGAGGCCTCCCAGATAGATGGACTGCCGACGTGATAAAGTTGGCGCACATTTGGAGAGGCCTATATCCAGCAGTGGACTGCGAATACTGCGATATGCTAAGTAATTGGCCCTATCTCCGAGACCAAAACCGCCGTCATAGCCTGGTCCGTCAATTATCAGGTGTACCGGTGAGCAGGTGATGGGGTTTTGAACCCCGAAGAATTGATATCCTGCATATTTCTTATCTTACCTCAGAGTCTGCTGCGATGGGTGTAGCTGGATATTTTGGAAAGAGAAATATATTTTTATCAGCAAAGTTTATTATATTTTGTCATCAAAAGTTGGAACTACTTATAATGGTAAATCTGTCACCAATTATGGTAGATCTGTTGCCAAATATGGGAAATCTGCTGTCAAATTTGGTAGATTTTCCACCAAATAATAATATAGTAAGTAGATTTGCCGCCAAATATATCGACTATTGTCAGCTGGATACGATACTAATGAAAAAAATTCTTGTAATACTCTAGGTATGTGTTCTTTGCTTGATTACAACCTAATATTGCTTTATTGGCGTAATATTAATGCACATTAAGTAATGGGTATGTCAAATATTGACTAACTAGATTTATAAAAAAGTGTTAAAAATTGCACGATGTGTCTAAAAGCTTTTGAAATTGCAATGATTTTTTCGTAATATCGTATTTCGTGTGTTAAGTATGAATAATGAATATAAAGTTTTATAAAAATCAATGCCACTTTGCGTTGAATTTCTATAACTTAAGAACGGGCTCACCTATCCAAACCAAATGTTTAGGCTATATTCGGACTATTTAGTAGATGGTTTATGTGAAGCTTGCAAAAAATTGGGCGAGCGTTCTTCATTTAGGCGGTAGGTACGAAGTTCGTGGGGTCAGCTAGTAAAGTATAAAACTAAGCTTCCCATACTTCGTCGTTAATGACCGAATGTTGTGAAGTATCGGATTTCACATCCACTAAGGGTAGCACCCACAGTTCGCCAACTATGATCTTCGGTGCCATGTAATAAAGGGCTTGCCTATTGCCATCAAGCGGGCACTTTAACATTGATTGTATGTTTACTGTCGGATGGAGAACATCCCTATTCCAATTCAAATTCTTCATTTCTCAAAATAGTGCAACACTGATACAGCTTTTTGACGTCAAATTCTGCTTAAAACTAAGTTTACCACCACTTCTATGACAGCCACGGGAACATTAAGGCATGCTCCCATTGATATAAATAATTGTTATCATTACGTGCTCCTATTTTACCCCACCGGGATCCAACCGGCAAACAACGTTGCATAACAACGACAAATAACGTAGTTTCCCAAAAATGCACATGACCATGACGTCACTAATTAGAATCGTTTCAGGATGCAGCTCTGCTGAATAAACGGGACTCTACGTCACAATAAGGAAAATAGATCAAATCGTTTATAAGTCCGTGTTTCCCAATACTGACATCAGTGTTGAATAGTAACTCCAATTAGTGACATATCGTGGTGACGGCATCGAGACAAACTGATCAATATAAAATTGCATTTCTACTATCCCTGTTCCAGTTGTGATATCTTGTGAAAAAAATGGCGTCGTCAAAATTATTTTTCTTTGTGGTAAGTGCCGATCCTATTTTAGCGTTAAGTGTAAATAAAATAATAAATAAATATACTGAACTGAGCGGGGATCGAACCCGCACCTAATGCGTAGCGGCCGCGTTCACTACCGCTACGCCTGAGAGGCAATCTATTTTTTTTTTAATTGCTACCATAATTTTGCGTTAATTGTAGTTATTTATTGTAATTACCTGAAAGATAATAATTTTTTTAAAGAGATTTTTTTGGTTCTTTGCCCGATGTCCACTTGGGTGTACATTTACTCTAGGGTGACCCTGGTAACCGTTTTCTAATGTTCAATCTCCTTTATTTACATTACATTTATTTCATTTCATCTTACAATAATCAGTGAGGTATTTGAGCAAAAAAATAACAAAACATTTCTAGGGACAGCATCAATAATTACGGCCACTATTCTTTGGACCGCACTCCAGCTTACCATCGCATACGCCGGATGCGGTCAATTTCATGACCTAAATATAAAAAAATCCATTTCATATTACAGATTGCTCTCTTCGTGGCGATTGGCAGCGCTGCGCCGACTAAAGGTAAAACCTATATTTAATAATACATAGTTACTTCCTCATCCTAGCGTTCCCTTCCCAGTCACATTCGAAGCTTTCACCTCGGGTACGTTTTACGAGTCTAACTGCGGATTTGACTAGACTTCGATATTTTACATGAAAAGACTGCCATCTGACTTCCATAATCCAATAGCGATATTGGGCGATATCGAAGCATTGCAGCTAAACTTGTTGGATTTTATTTTTTGGGGCTCAAACTACCCGTAACGACTGCCATAGATGTTCGTATGGCAACCGGGACCGATGGCTTAACGTGCTCTCGAAGGCACGATCAGACCAATGCAAATATCCATATTCATGCACACAAATATTTGCAATGAGCGGGGATCGATTCCACGCCTTCTGCGTTGCCGCCGCGGGCACTGTTGCTACGCCACAGAGGCTGTCAACTAGGTATATTTAATAATACTATTATATTACATCGACATTGCGTCACATAAAATCCAATGAGTAACGATTTCATTGAAATAATCCTTAATCTATACTTTATAATCCCTATTCCCTACTAATATTATAAATGCGAAAGTAACTCTGTCTGTCTGTCTGTCTGTCTGTCTGTCTGTCTGTCTGTCTGTCTGTCTGTCTGTCTGTCTGTCTCACTTTTACGACTAAACCGCTGAACCGATTTTGATGAAATTTGGTATAGAGGTAGATTAGACCTTGGGAAAGGATAGGCTATGTTTGGTCGCGATAACCGACATCCACGCGGGCGGAGCCGCGGGCAAAAGCTAGTAATATTATAAAGAGGAAAGATTTGTATTTTTGTATGTAACCAATAAACTCAAAAACTACTGAATCGATTTCAAAGGGAATATGTCGTATTTATGATTACTGCTCCGCTTGCTTGAGGAGCAGCATGATGATACGAGTATAATGATACATGACCTTCCTCGATAAATGGACTATTCAACACAAAAATAATTTTTCAATTCGAACTAGTAGTTCCAAACCCCAACAACACAGAACCAAATAAACAAACAAACTCTTCAACTTTATAATATTACTAGCTGACCCGGCGAACTTCGTACCGCCATATTTTCCACCCGCGTGGTATTATCTCTAAATTTATCAGTGTTTCTCTACAATATTATGCATGTATTATACATATAAACCTTCCTCTTGAATCACTCTATCTATTAAAAAAACCGCTCCAAAATCCGTTGCGTAGTTTTGAAGATTTAAGCATACATAGGGACGGACAGACAGCGACAGCAACTTTGTTTTATAATATGTAGTGATAGTGATGAAGTACCTATGTGATATAGATGTGGACTGTCTCAAGACATGTTTTAATAATCTTTTATTTCCATCAGATGAAGGAGAAGTGCTCGAGATTCCTTCGGAGTGCGTCGGTCAGCGATTCTGTTCCGTCAAACCTAAAGGATATGAAGAGTATGAAAAGAAGATGAACAGTATCTTACCGGAGTTCCTTAAAAAGGTTTGTTATTATGTTAATACTAAGTACCTACTCTCAGCTCACTGGAGAGGTTGTGTGCTGTCAGTGGGAAAACCAAAGGCTTATCCTACTTATCTTTTGCGCTGACGGCACAGAATCTCTCTATTCGTACAGGGTCGGCAGCACGAGTGTAACTGGTGTTGCACTCGCCCATAGGCCACCACTTACCATCAGGTGGCCCGTGTGTTTGTCTGCGACCTAAGTAGCTTAAAAAACTCATAATATGCGTATTGTCAATGAATTAGATATAGATAGAGACCATCATCTTTTGCCTACTGCTGGTAACCCGGCTCTCTTTCATCAGTTGCTATAAGTTGATTATAATTCAAAATTTTGTTTGTTTTTTAGGAATATGCTGACCGAAGTGGAACACCTCTATCACCGCCAGTACTGTCTCCCAAGGATGACTGGCATAACTGTCCTTATATTACTAAGGTAATTACATCTTACTACTATTATAAATGTGAAGAGAATGAGTGGTTTGTAATGTAGGGATGACTGTTACTCAAACACGTCAGAAAGGCTTAAAGGAATTTGCAGAAATTTTAATAAGTCTATCGCAGTTCACCGCTGGACAGTGGACATAAGCCTCACCTAATGTGCGCCATTTCGCCCGATTCTACGCCTTCCGCATCCATTCTATCCCAGCCTTTCTCGTTTTTTTTAGTTGTTGTTATATTTGCATATATTAATATTATTATTTTTGCAGACGGAAACCTGGTATGCGGCGTATTCCAATGACACGCAAAACACCGAGATTATTGTCCAAACTGAACTGTTTGCACAACACATCGAGAGCGTCAGTTGCGCGTAAGTATATTTTTAAATTATTTTTGCACTAGCCCTGGTAAAATATGGGCGAATTTACCATTCTCCCTTAACAGCAGTGTGATGATTGACGATAGCGAAGAAAATCCTTTATAGAATTTATCATTTGATCACCAATCCCAGTTGCATCCAAATCTTGCACTATGGAATACGGAGTCTGCTTTTCTATTCCTTGATTAGATTTATTATAATATTTACGGGAGTGACTACTGCATGACCTCCCAATCTGTAGGCGTCAGAGCCTTACCTATTAATCAATACATAGGTATATTCCAATCGAGTTTGGACAAAGCTCCAAAAATCGTGCTTACGCTCGATTAGACACACCCCCATTATTTTTTTGCTTTTGCACTTTATTAGGTTGGTTCTCCTCTACAATTCGTTGACGGTTATCCTAATTGCTGTGACAATTTGGTGTTACAAATTGAAGATATACTTTTAATTCAATATCCTACTTTTCATTGTTTCAAAATATTTAATGAAATTTTCAAGCAATCAGTAACTAACAGTATCAGTAACAGTAACTAACAGTAACTAACCGTCCAGTTCCGTCTGAAATTAATAATCGATCGATCTGAAACAAACTATTTTAAAACATGTTTTAAAATCTTTTTCTTCTATCCCAACAGAGGCGAATACGTCAAGACTGAGAGCCAGGTTCAGTGCTTTGAAGACTT
The DNA here is from genome assembly GCA_914767945.1 of Eilema depressum. Taxonomy (NCBI): domain Eukaryota; kingdom Metazoa; phylum Arthropoda; class Insecta; order Lepidoptera; family Erebidae; genus Eilema; species Eilema depressum. The sequence continues at coordinate 4,178,850 of OU612021.1, forward strand.
GGGCGTGAGTGCCGCGTTCAACATGCAATCTACCTGCGAGACCAGCTATGCCAGGCGTACATTATATGTGTTCGATATCAAGAGGAACGTAGTCGTGCAGAAGCCTTTCGATGTACCAGCCTGCTGCAAATGCAGTGTTAGATATATCACTGGTAGTAAATGAATAAACTATATTTCATGGGATTAGGTGGGATGTGTGAAAGATTATACGGTAACGTAGGGAGTGAAAAGATGAAAGGAATGTATAGAGGAGAATTGCTGCCTTAATCCCAATTATTTGGCATGGATGACTATATTCCAAAAAATCTATGTGTGTGTTTCTGTGAAACTAGCATCCTGTATTATTTTGTAAACAAAAATGTTTACCTAGAAGTAAGGGATACATGTAAATAAAATTTAATTGTATTATTTATTTATTTTATTATTATTTATTTGAACTAATTATTGTAATAAATAACATAAGTGCCATTGTTAAATAAGATACGTTGTTGGTATACAGATTCCTAATTAAAAAGTAAATAAGTACTGTATTAGTTTTCTTCTCACTTACCTAAACACTTTCGTATTACATTTAAAAATAATTATTGCAAAAAAAAAATTAAGAAACAGAGTGCCACTGACATAGTGGACAGGCCGGAACCTGACAATCAGTGGTCTCGGCTACCAAAACAGGAACAAATCGAGGAGCACAGCTTTCTGCGCCAAGCACTTGTCCCTACCGTCTAATGCGAGACTCTCAGGTGCCAGCCAAGGTAGATATTTGTTCATTATTCCACTACCTGATATATCCTTCGGAATCGTTACCGGCCAGTACCTTACATTAAGACGAAAGAGACATGAGTCCTTTTTTTTTATCGTGCGAAAAATCCCCACGGATACCTCCCCCACCGGAGCCGGAGGAGGAGGTTATGTCGGACTCGAACCGACTAAAACGCACGCCGTCTGTGGGCCGTCGGTTACCGAAGGTGAGGTTGTCGTAGCCACATCCCTCGCACCCCGGCCGACGCAGGGCCATCTGGCCCTCATCCGGTGTGGGGACCACAGAGTCCCCAACTCGCCCCCGGGTATGGGGAGGCACGCAATGCGCTGCTTCTGCTAGGGTGATAGGCGGCTCCACCCTTCACCCCCACGAGACATGAGTCCTTGGCGCACAGATTACTTGGTGGCTTTGAGCTCCTCTGCCGCCGTAACAACCCCTCAAGACTCCCAAAAAACGCGTATAACATCTTTTTCAAGCACACTCTAAGCACACAACGTCAAGCACAACGTTGCGGCAACCTTCATAAAGATTGTCATTGGTGGGACTGATCACCATCACCTGAGATCGACCAATGACTATCTATATCAAGGCTGTCGCGACGGTGTGCTCGTCGTTGTACGCTTACAGAATTGCATTGCTGGACGTATGCCAGTAACAATGATCGTTGAGTCATCGTTCCACAACTATCACTGTGAGCCAAATCCAAATATTTCATTTCTTTTTGGGAATTTATGATATTACGAGTAACAAACAGAATATTCTCCGAATGTATCGTTATTATTATTGAACTGTAATAACCTCGGACGGGTAAATAGAAGTGTAATACACCTCTACTTACGGAAGGACAAGAATGCTCATTCTGAATATTGGCATTTTCCAATTTTTTATTACAATTAACATGAGGAAAATATACATCAGTATTTAGTGTATTATATGGAAATTAGACTGATGTCTAAAACATTAAATACTGATGTATTTAATGTATTATACGGCAATATATAAGTAAGCTTATCGCGCGATAACATCTAAATAAATTACTCTCGTAAAAGTTTTGTTTTCTGTGTTCTAAGGAAGTGAATGCAGTGTTTTTTAAGTAACTATATTGTATTGTATCATTGGTTATGCAACTGTGAACAAAGTGAATAAAAATACAATGTAAATTGAATAATATTTAAAGTTTTCAATCAACTTTAAATAATAAGATAAATCAATATACCGTCAACAAGTGTAGATGCAACGAGTTCATTTAGTTTAGCTAACATTTTGCAGTAATTGCAGATTTGTTGGTTGTGCGTAAATTCATTTTTGTTGTGTGTACACAACTTTAGTTTTGTTATTTATATTTTTAAATAATAGTTCTCTTGCTTCATTCATTGAGTAATTAAAGGGAAATTATTTGTATGTAATGTTCTGTTTAGATAACCTTTTCTTGACACTTACATTTATTTGTCTTTATCGTGCATAATATTATTATAAATAACATTTTTCCTAACAAATATATTCTGGTATTTCCCAGCGTTCAATCAGTATTATATTGAATGAAATCTGTGTACCTATATCATCCGTCAATGCATGTTGGTATATCATGTTCTAAAAGTAGGCACATTGAGTATCGACATGCCTACTGCAAATCTGATGTACATAACATTTGCAGAAGACATGTCGGATTTATTCTACTTTGTGTACACACCTGCGCGACATTTTTTTTTCACAATTTATTTACTTCACCTTGGAGCCATATCACATAGATGAAATCATACATACATACATATATTTTCACACCTGTAAATTCTTGAACACCCACCCCTTCAAGAATTTTGTAGTAGGTGGCAGTAGTGTACGAACTGCAACATTTCGCAACTGTGAGTTTCGGTCCCACGTAATAGGGGCTAGCCTATTGCCGATGGGATTATATCATGGCCTGTATGTTTACTGTTGGATGTGGATCAGCCCTATCCCTTAGTCGCCTTCTACGACACTGACGGGAAGAGACAAGGTGGCTTTATTCTACTCCACCAGGAACCAACACAACAAAATTACCAAAATGATTGGACATTAGTCATTGCTTCCTGTAACACCGCCGTCGCTGCGTCGCTCTACTAATCTCGAGAGTGACGCATTTGAAAACAGATAAGTTTGTCGAAATTCCCATTTCTGCGTTTCATATCATTATGCGTATTTACTTTATGACCAACATATTATCTTATATTTTCCCTGAGCACGCGTATGCGTATATAACTTCGATACACACTTTGAGTTGAACATAAAGCTTCAACGTTTCACGAAACAACATCGGTTATATATTTTTTTATATATTAAATAATAATAATATAAAATTAAAATAAATATCAAGTGGTCGTATCTTGGTACCGAAGAATTTTATAAAAAGAATTTAGAAACAAAACCATCGACAAAATGAAGACTTTGCATTTGATTTTCTTCACAGTGAGTCAATCTTTCTATCTACTTCAATCATCTTAAGATCATTTTTCATCATCATCATCATCATTTCAGCCATAGGAAGTCCACTGCTGGACATAGGCCTCCCCTATAGATCTCCATTTTTACTACCATGTTTAAATTAAATAAAAAAATTTTTATTCTAATTAAGTTTTTTATTGCTGTCGATAATTATTTTCTTACAGTAGGTACTTTTACTTACTATTTTTGGTTAGGACTTTATTAATATATTTTAAGGGTTTCTTATATTATCATTATTTTTACTTATCATTAATTTTTTACAGGTATTGATTACACTGATGTTCTTGGCAACAAGCTTTTCAGCACCAACCGCGGGTAAGTCTTTGCTAGACTGTTTTAACAATTCTAGTCAAATTAAAAATTAAACGAGATCAATGCGTTACGCGCGGGCCAGAGAGAAGAGACGTCCAGAAACGGTGCTCTGCGCACTGTGCGGTATGAAAGGAACTTCATCCCACGCACACTCAAGCTGTGGAATGAACTCCCTGCTGTTTCCCAAGCGCCTACAATTTGGGGTTCTTCAAGAAGGGCATTAGAAGTTTTCTTCAGCGTCGGCAGCATGAGTTTAACACTCCTGGTGTTGCACACGTCCACAGGCCATGGTAACCACTTTCCATCAAATGGGCCGTGTGTGTCTGCCACTTAAGTGGTAACAAAAATAATTTAAATTTGGACATTAATCCAGATAAGACTAGAATAGGTATAGTATGAAGTTTAAATATCTTAACCTAAATAATCCATATTTTTTCAGATGCAATAATAATTCCTAATGAATGTAAGGGTAAACGTTTCTGTGCAATTAAACCGGAAAACTATGAACTATTGGTACCAAAGATGGACGCTATAATGAAGCAGTTTATGTCAGGGGTGAGTAAAAATATCTAGGCATATCAAGTTAAATAAAACTTTATTTATATGTGACCTATGAACGTTAATATGGAAACGTAGTAAGTAGTGCGCCATTGAAAAAAAAAAACATAACTAATTATTGATCTGAAACCTGTCTCTTTGTAACTGGAAATAAGCTAGTCGATAACATTAAAAGCATGGCTCCATTTTCACTTTATTATCTATAATTTAAATAAAGAAGTATACCTACTTCAATAGAAAAATTAAACAATTAAAAAGTTATTATACTTTTAAGTGTAGTGAAGAGTATGCAACGCTACCGCATTCATGTTGGTTTTCCTTAGAAGCATGGAACTCCACGCTCACCACATTACTTATCATGTCTCTAGCTAGATACGCTTTTTTAAATCGTGCTAGACCCTGTCAAAGGCCTCTGAGATGTCGAGGGAGACCCCTAGCGCTCAATACAGTTATAATATTAAATATAACATTATATATGTTTTGTTTTGTGCAGGATACCAGTGAGAGACTTAGATGATCCATACCGTTGAAACTTGGAACACCATCACTGATTCTAACCAGTTAGCAAGAAGTAAGAATGGAGGAGGTAGGACACGACGGTATTTCCGCCCCAATTAACCAGTCCGATTGGGGAATTTATTATTATTATTATTAATTAAGAATGGAATGTTAACTGACAAACTTGCTGAAACGACTTTGAATGATACTTTGATGTGTAATGATCATCCTTATGAATAAAATAAATGAGTTATGAATTATGAGTTATGAAGTACCTTATCTTATTCATTATAGGCTTTTTAATTATTTTTCACATAGGTATAAACCTTTATTATTAAAAAAGGAAAATTCATGGGAAATTTCCACTACCAAGGTAACACGAACGAATTCATTGTATGAATTTATCACTAACCAATAGCGGTGATATTATTGTTTTAAGTTTAGGTAGTTCTATTACAACCGTAATAAGTATTAAAATAATTGATGAGCCAATTTATTGTTAATAATTTATTTATTGTATATGTTAATTTTTTTTTTTTGTATTGTATCCTTAAATTGATTTATTAATAATTAAATAATTTTACTTAACAGTGTACTTATATAAATTTAATGTGATCTACAATGTGATACACATAATATTCCTAATTATCAATAAAGTAATTATTTTAAGTAGTAGTTATTATTTTTGTTAATTAGGAATATGGATAAATAATAAATTATATTTTTATTTAAAATGTATTTGGTTTTACTTGTGCGAATAACTGGAAATGTACCTGTTGACCTCGAAGCTTGAACTTCATCTATAAAGGGGTCTTAAATTGAGGTCTTAAGGATGTTTTTAACCCCCGACAAATAAATGGGTGTTATAAGTTTTTTATACTACTTACCTCTTAGGGCACAGACAAGCATATGGCACACCTGATGGAAAGTGGTTACCGTGGCCTATGAATGAGTGCTACACCAGGGAAGCCACACTCGTGCTGCCGACCTTCAACATCGATATCAATAAAAATAGTTAGCGCCTATCAGATTAGGATAGCAGTAACACATGGCTCCGTAACACAGCAAGCGTTAACAGGGCCTCATACATTCGTGTTGATTTACATAAAAATATTGAGTTAAACTTTACCTCAAACGCTACAGAATCAATTTAGATTGGAAAAAGTGAATGCTCAGACGGGATTTGAACCCGTGACCAGTCCCTTACAGGGGAAATGCTCTGACCACTTAGCTACTGAGACACGCCAGTATTCGAAATTCTACTATAGGTACAACCATCTTAGGGCGACAACGGTGGGAACCATCTACTGATAATCATACAGAATAAGTTATTGATAAATAAATTTATAGATATATTTTAAAAAAAATGTACTTTTTATTTTGTTCGTATGTTTTTTTTTTATAGTTTTGTAAGGAACTGGTTGACGATACAAGTTCCGTCTGAACATTTCACTTATTCCAATATTAATCGATATGAAAATAAGTAATTTAGCTTCTTTTACCTAGTGCCCAATTTCATTAATTCTCGATCAGATTCAGTCTCCATTATGCAAAAAAACTTCTCGGGAGTAAAAACAGACGGAGATACAACTGCGTCATTAATACACATGTGAATGCAATAGTTACAAAACACTACACTTCTATGACGTCAGAATAAACCAGATAAAGTTTTAAGGGTAAAATTAATGACGTTGCCAGTTGCCATACACCGTCATACCATGGTTTTCCTGTAAAACATATTATCTGTACCATAATATGAACCCGCCTATTATTTGTCGTTAAGGAAATTAGTTGTACACTGAAAATAGGACGTAAGTACACACTATGACCTATACACACAATAGTTAAACTATTCGAACCATTAAGAAATTTTATCCTCAAAATTCTTAACTAGTTCAAAAGTAGTAGTCAAAAAGATTCTGCGTATATACAACTGCTAATATGACCTAAGCGGACCGGTGGGATCCCAGGTCACAACACCCTTCTCACCAGCGCCATCCTCGTGCTACACCAACAACAAAAACTAACCCTCAACCTACCACCATAAAAAAGAAAAAGTTGAACAATCGCTTATTGGACCAATCGCGTATTGGACCAATCGCGTATTGGACTAATCGCGAATTGGACATATCGCTAATTGGACTAACCGCGAATTGGACTAACCGCGAATTAGACTAACCGCGAATTAGGTAGGTGGATTGGACCAAACGCGACTAAACGCCGTCAGAGGCACGACAAAATCATTAACCCGAAATGAATTAAAATTAATTTAAAGGGATTCTATCATGATTTTGTCGGATTGTGTAGAATTCGTAAAAATATGCTTAAAATTTTTATTTCCCGCGCCGGATCGTAGGTGCAGAGGTTGGCCACCGCCATCCAAAGAGGCAACGCATCCAGTATGATGGGCACCTTTATCCGGGTACCTACAGGTTTGGCACTCCTTCTTATTAAGGACGAGCGCGTATGCGTGTAATTGGTAGTACCTATTTTGACCTGTTGACTTTCAATGAGTTGACTTTCATAAAGGATTTTATTTCAATGTGTTATGCATTGAAACAAAACTTTTAAGGATATTTAAGGATTTTATTTAAATGTGTTCCTCATTGATATACCTACCTAAGACTATTAGGAATAATTTTTCGCCTAAACTTTCGACAATACTATTTTGTAGTATTGTTGGATAATCTCTCCTTCACAAGACCTTGCCTTCAGCTTACCATCAGGCGAGGTGAAGTCATATTAAGATGTCCTATATAAAAAATGTACACTATTTCCCAAGGCTTCGGTTGCTTTTTAAAAGCCATGGTGGCGACAGAAGCAATAGTAGGTATATTACATAATAGCTTTTGCCCGCGGCTCCGCCCGCGTGGATGTCGGTTATCGCGACCAAACATAGCCTATGTCCTTTCTCTAGGTCTACTCTACCCCCATACCAAATTTCATCAAAATCAGTTGAATGGCTTAGGCGTGAAAGCGTAACAGACAGACAGACAGACAGACAGACAGACAGAGTTACTTTCGCATTTATAATATTAGTATGGAAGTTTGGATTATACAAATATAACAATTGTGATAAATCTATTGAAACTATTTTTTTTCTTTGAGTAATATTCGCTTGAAATTTTTACTGTATTAGCTATAAGCTGATTTCCAATATTCGATTTGACAATGGCCAAGTCAACCTTGTTGTTATTTTAGTAACCACGAGTTAACTTTGTTGTTATTTTAATAATAAATAAATCCTAATTTTTTTATACCACTTAAGTCGAAGACAAGCATACGGCCCACCTGATGACAGTGGTTACCTTGGCCTATCAACGAGTGCAAAACCAGAGGAGACTCACTCGTGCTGCCGATCAGAGAGATTCTGTACCGTCAGCGAAGAAGACTTATAAGAAACGAATAAGACTTATAAGAAACGAATAAGAATATAATAAATGCTGGATTTAAAAGAATACAGTATAATAATGAAAGAGAAAATAGAATGAATAAAAATTACTGGATTATTTTGTCTATTCAATCATTATCCATACTAATATTAAAAATGTGAAAGTAACTCTGTCTGTCTGTCTGTCTATTACGCTTTCACGCCTAAACCACTGAACCGATTTGATGAAATTTGGTATAGGGGTAGATTAGACCTTGAGAAAGGACATAGGCTATGTTTGGTCGCGATAACCGACATCCACGCGAGCGGAGCCGCGGGCAAAAGCTAGTATTATATATACCCATCCCGGCTTCGCCCATTCACTTCGAAATCTTCTTCCTTTTAGCGTTAATTCCCAGTCGCATCCGAAGCTTTCACCTCGGAGTCTGGGGTCCACTTTCCACTTTACCAGTCTTAACTACAGATTTGGCTAGACCTCGATGTTATCCTTGAAGCGATTACCATCTGACCTCCACAACCCAATGGTAACATTAGGCGATATCGAAGCTTTGCAGCTAGACCGTTATTTTTTACTAACTACCCGTAACGACTGCCATAGATGCTCTTATGGCAACCGGGACCGACGGCTTAACGTACTCTCCGAGGCACGACCAGACCAATGCAAATACTTATATTTCATGCACACAAATATTTGAACCCGCGCCTCCTGCGTAGCGGCCGCGTTCACTACCGCCACGCCACTGAGGCTGTTGAAGTATTTGCCCCTATTTTATTTAGTTTTCAAGTACTTTATAGGAATCTGCCGGATTTGTTGACATTTATGATCACTGCTCCACTCTCTGGAGCAGTAGCATTCCTATAACCTTTACCGATAAACGGATTATTCAGCACAAAAAGAATTATTCAATTCAAACCAGTAGTTCCTGAGGATTTTTTTTAAACATAGGACACGTCATGTAAGCTGAAGGCAAAGTCTCTGAAAAGAGTGTCACCATTACAGACACGTACCATGTTACAATGGTGGCATTCAGCTTGACTGCCTCAACGGTTCCATTCGGTTTCAGTTCGCGCATTCAATCAAAAACAAACAAACTCTTCAGCTTCATAATATTAGTATAGAGCATAGATGGAGATTTGTGAGGAATCCGTGTGGTGACGAAGAAAGAATACAAGTATCACCACCCCATTTCATCCGAAGGGTGTCGTAAGAGGCGACTAATGGAAAAATACGCAGACGATATCACTGCGAGAGAATGAAAACTCGAAATAAAACCCTGTACCAACCCGTCAGGCCAGCGTGAAAACAGTAGGCCAAAGCCTCCCAACATAGACAGAACAAGTCTAAGAACAATTATAGGGACAATAACAGGTCACTGTCCACTAAACAAGCACCTTCACACCATCGGGATAACGGATAGCCCCCTATGTAGGGGGTGCTTGGTCGCCGAAGAAACGGTTGCCCACGTAGTACTGGAATGCGAGGCAGTAGCCCCCCAACGTTTCCAAATCCTTGGCACAGCGAGGTCGCTCCGCGAAGCCTGTGAAGCCCCCAGTAAGCTTCTGCGCTTCTGGGCGGAGCTAGGCTGGCTGTTATAGCCAGCACTCTCCACGCACAATAGCCCAAGAAGGAGGCTAAGTGCGGATAAAAGAGTCCCCTTTCCATTCCATTCCATTCCAGCCTCCCAACATTAGGAAAGGCCTATGTCCAGCAGTAGACTGCGATGGGTTAATTGATTTGATAGATGGGGAATTTATCAGAATTTTGTGTTTTATCAAATTATTTATTACGTAAATTACATAGTTTAATAAGGGTTTTAACAGGTAACAATTATTATCTAATTTACGTTGAATTAAGTGTATATTATTATTTAATAATTAATTGGTTACACAATACGTCAGGCTTAAGGACAATTGTAGAGATCATTTCATCCTATAAATGCAACATGGTCTCCTCTCTGAATCAGTCCCTACCTGTAACGCCACCAGAGTAGCACGTGTCATAGCTTGATCTGTTGTGAATAAAATATAAAATAAATAAATTTACATTCAGTTAGTTTCGTAATTCAACTACATCAATATGAATATATATTTTATTTTAATGTCACTGGTAAGTTTATATTTGTTTATTTATGTTAAACACAATATATACACACATAAAACTGTACACATGACGGTGTTCCCATCAAAATTGAGTAATACGACTGGGTAAGTACCGCCTCCGCCCTACAAAATATCGCGGCTTTAATAACCTCGTGTTGTTTGTGGTGAGTAGGATAGCCAGAGCTTACTGGAGAGTTTTTATGCCGTCAGTGGAAAGACCGAAAGCTTGACGCTCTGCACTGACGGCACAGAGTCGGCAGCACGAGTGTGACTTCCCTTGGTGCACACGTCCATAGGCCACGGTAACCACTTTCTTTCAGGTGGGCCGTGTTATTCTGCCACTTAAGTGGTATAAATATTGTGAATATAAGACAAGTTAATTGGTAACGTTAATAAATGTTAATAGAGTACATTACCGATTCTGGGTAATCTAATATCCGGTATTTAATTTTCAAGAAGAAAACGCTTCTCGCGTTCAAGATTGATTCCAATCTTTTTCTTCTTCTTAATTCTTTATTGCACACACAAAGTACAGAGGTCATACATAATATTTTTAAAAACATGTGAGCTCTCAAATCTCTCCATTTAATATAATTTATTGCATATGGAGATGATTATGTACCTTAAACACCGAACGAATTTATAATTTTATTTATTTTCAGGTAACCCTTTCCGGATTTGTAGCTGGAAGACGCAACAGACAATCAAGGGTCCGATCAGTATTTGAAATTAGAACTTGTAAGTATTCAAAACTGTAACATTTTTAACCGTGTAAGTTATAAAAATAAAAAAGGGAAGGAGGGAAGGGAAAAAAGGGACTAAAAGGAAATCGTGAACATAACGATTTCTTTATTTGAACTTGCCGTAAAATGTTTTATAAATAAATATTTTATTGACATAACAATTTTTTTAAATGTGGGATACGCAATACGTTGGTGGTGCAATTCCAATATTTGATCCGTTGCTTAAAAGGTTTTCAAAGATCAGTTGGGGCGCCAACTGTGCTTTATAAAGAGTTTCAAATATTTTAGAATCTCATCACATCACCAATCAGCAATATATAATTTTAATTAATTTTATATAATTTTGAAAATTGTTTTGTATTTTCAGTTGAGATGCCAAAAGCCTGCAAGGACGAAGAAAAGGAGTTCTGTTTCGACAACGACAACTATCCCACAGATATTGTCGAAGATCTCTTGAAGGATGTAACTGGATTGGTGAGTTTGCGATTTTAATTAAATAATAATCAAATCAAATCAAATATAAACTTAATAAGGGGAAGTGCGGTTAATAATGACAGTTGCTTTACAGAAAATACCAATCGAAGTAGAGCAACTGCATTAATAAAAAGGCTCAGAGAAAAATGATACTAGATAAGACTAGGTAATAATGTTCTCCAGCAAAAATGTGGAACTAATATGATATTTTCCTTGTAATAAAAATATTGATAGCAGGCGGTACCCATTTTGAAAATCATAAACCGAATGAAAATGAATGGGTCCCGCCTGCTATCAAACTTGATTCGATCTTTTCAACAGCAGTGGGAGCTTTTATTTTACAATATTTATTTTTTACTTTTTATACAGGTGGTTGCCGCCAAAGATGCCGCAGTAGAAGTCTATGGATCATACGCAGATCGACAAGGCTCACCATTTGACTACGACTGTCGTGATAGACCTAACGTAAGTATTTTTAAAGAGATGGCTACTCCATCCCTTCCCATGCCGTGTCGTACAGGGCGACTAAGGGATAGGGCTGTTTAACATCAGACAGATATAGGTATACAGCCCAGACTTAGCCTCAGATACATGGCTCGAGTCAACAATAGTACCCGGAATACGGCAATAGGCTTACCCCCTATTCATCATCATCATCATTTCAGCCATAGGAAGTCCACTGCTGGACATAGGCCTCCCCTATAGATCTCCAATAGGACCGGTTGGAAGCGGCTCGCATCCAGCGCTTCCCGCGGCCTTAATGAGGTCGTCTGTCCACCTTGTGGGTGGACGTCCTACGCTGCGCTTGCCGATACGTGGCCTCCACTCGAGGACTTTTCGACCCCATCGGTCATCAGCCCTCCGTGCTATGTGCCCTGCCCACTGCGATTTCAACTTGCTAATCCGCTGGGCTATGTCGGTTACCTTGGTTCTTCTACCCCCTATTACGTGGGAACTAATACAATGTTATGATTGGTGAAATGTGGTGGTGGAAAGGTCAGCTCTGCCTAACCCTCCGGGAATAATGGCGTGACTATATGTAATATATCTATGTAGTAGTGGGTTCATGTCAATAGTAAACCCAGAACCTGTCGATCGCTAAACCGACTCCTGAAACACTAAGTAACCAACACTTTTGAACACTTTACCAGGCCTCATAGTGTTACATTTCTATATCTTTCTTCATCAATCACTTTATGTAAAATATCTTTCGGAGTATATCATTAATTCTCGTAAATAATCAAGATTAATTGTCTTTGCAGAATAACACCATTTATTATATTGTGGATGAGGCCGGCAGAGATCGCGTCGTTGTACAATTGGAAGGTAGATTTCGGCAGGATTTTAGCGTTAGGTCATGCGAGTAAGTATTGTCATGGAATAAATAAAGCTGATAAAGTACCTTAACTGGTCTAGCCAAATCCGTGGTTAAGACTGGTAAAAGCGGACCCCAGACTCCGAGCTGAAAGCTTCGGATGCGACTGGGAATTAACGCTAAGAGGAAGAAGAAGATAAAGTACCTTAACATCTTATAACCAACATAACAAATTATATAAAAAACTATGAAAAAATATGCTTATTTGGATTGCTGCTTAACAATCATACTGAATTTAACTGCACACAATTAATTTCATTTTTCTTTTACTTTCCCCTTCCCCATTTTCAAGTGTCAAATCATCTTAAACCATTCGGTACAACTTTATAAAATTTTAATTACTACTATCTTTTTCAGAAACGAAGGCCCAATAACAGGCAGGAGCGACCATTTCATGAGCCACGTGGTAAATAAGCACGAAATGTATTGCCAGAACAAATACATGCATTATGACTTCTTGGTTCTGAGTACAGAGCCTGGCTACGATGGCAAGTGGAAAATGGAGAAGGCAAGGACCCAGACTGGCATTCCCGTCTGCTGTATGTGCAGATATGACAAGAAGTTTTAAATCATCATTATTATTTACCTGCCCTTGTTTTAATTATTTAGAGTTCGGCGCTGTTGTACTGTTGTCAGTCTCCTACACATATTCCTGTAAAACATCTCCTCAGTTATTTCTTACCTTGTCATTATCCGCTTTTAAGCATTCATCCTTTCTTGTGCCTACTACGACTTCTAAAGACTAATTAACAACATTACTTTCATCTCTTCTCATCAAATCTATACCGTGATCCAATTTTTCTTTCACGGGAACTATTTTTAAACTTCCTCTAATATATTCATCTCACTCATTCCTTATCCTGTTTATACACATCACATAATTAAATTAAGTTGAAATGAATAATTTTGTAAATTTTGTTAGACATTTAAGAAAACTTTCAAAGATCTCGTGTGTTGTGAATGATTTTGAATCGATATTTTGAACTTCGGGTTTTGATAGCAAATAGTACTTGAGAAGTCCAAAAGAAGGCAAGTCAAAAGAAGGAGAAATAGTTAACGGACCTTGATGAGTCCAAGAATCGAAGACGAGAAAGCAAAGGCATATTATTTTCTCCTCAAGTGCTACAGGCAATTGAACCTCGTTGTCTTGTATTTGAACAAAGTCGACTTCGTTACTAAAAGTTTATAAAACTTTGAAGACTGTTACTTTTAATGAATATTTATTTCAAATAGACAAATAAACTGTTTCAAAATAACTTTTCCGTGCTTTTATTTTTATCTTTAACATGATAATTTATCATTAACTTTCTTGGAAAATAATTTAAAGAATTGCTGGAAATAAATAATCAATTTCATCGATGTATAACGATCAAATTGATTGAACATGATTTTGGGGAATGTATTAAAATTTTGTATTTAATCAAATTAATTAGGTATAGGTACGGAGTCAGGACACGACAGTATTTTCATCCCAATTGAGCAGTACGACTGGGGAAGTACCTCCGCGGTCCGCGGTCAAAATAACCTCGTGTTGTTTCTGGCGGTGATTAGGGTAGCCAGAGCTGCTGCTGAGCACTGGAGAGCTTTTGTGCTGTCAGTGGAAGGACTAAAGGCTTCTCCAGCTTTGTCTTCTGCACTGACGCCACAAAAACTCTCTGTTCTTACACCTCTACTCCAATATGTCCAACTATCTGTTCAACAGGTTGAACAAAATGTAGTTGAACTAGCTGGACTGAAAATTACAATAAGTTCCTCAGGGTCGGCAGCACGTGTGTGACTCTCCTAGTGTTGCACACGTCCGTGAACTACGGTAACGACTTTCCATCAAGAGTACCTACCTATCTAATTAGTATAATAAAAAAATGTAAATAACATTACGTATGATATTATTATCATTTAGGAAGATCCCTTATTAGGCTACTATGATGCATTATATTATTATTTATGTTCATATATAAGTACATACGAGTATCAACATTTATTAATGAATTACAATGAGTCAGTTTTAAGGAAAATTGCATAATCTAATTGAATACTATAAATACAAACATGGTGTCCTCTCTGAATCAATTCCTGCCTGAAATACAACCAGACAAACACGTTTTAAACCTTAATCTATTGTGAATAAAATAAATTTAAATTCAGTAAGTTTTGTAATTCAACTACATCAATATGAATATATATTTTCTTTTTATGTCACTGGTAAGTTTGTGTTTCATTTTTTTCTTTCTTCAACTGACCTATTGCATCCAAGGCTTGCTCCAAAAACCCATGGTTCATTTCTCCTAATAATCCTTTTCATGATATGGTTTGGTTGACTTTTAAGGGAGCCATTGGTTTCTGACCCCGGAATCTCCGAGGAGAAACCCTGCACCAAAGGCTCGTCTGTCAATAGGTGTTTTAGTCTGCAAGGTTGGCTTGCATCCTGAAGATTTTAATGAGGCTCCATAAGTTTAGGTGTTACTAGTATTATTTTATAGCCACAATAATATTTTACATATTTTACTACCTAATAGTCACTAAGAATAATTCAGTAATACGGGTAATTCCCTTTTCGGTCTCTGTTTCATATGAAACCGGTATAAAGAAATATATTTATAGAATAGATTTACGAATACTAGCTGACTTCGTACCGCCATATTTTCCGCTCATCCGCGCATAACTCTAAATTTATCAATGTTTCTGTAAAATATTAAGCATATATAATACATATAAACCTTCCTCTTGAATCACTCTATCTATTAAAAAAACCGCTTCAAAATCCGTTGCGTAGTTTAGAAGATTTAGGCATACATAGGGACGGACAGACAGCGACAGCAACTTTGTATTATAATGTAGTGATATAATAAATTAAATATCTGACTGAGTGCTTGAATAAGATACTATAACGGTAAAATTTTCGCTAAAGATATTAAGAAAATGTTTTTATTAATGTTTTTTAAATACAAAAAACACAAATATTTAACTGTAAAGATACAACCAGTTAATTTGTAACGATGATAACTTTTAATAGAGCGCGAATTACCAATTCTGAGTAATCTAATATCAGATAAATTGTCCTAGAAATTGTCAGACTTAAGTATTCACTTGTAAAGGTGGATTTCAACCGAGCGAACGAAGAATTAGAGCTAGAATTTTAGTATTAATGAAACCTTATTTTCAGCTTTTACAATAAGAAAGAACAACGAACGAATGTGCTGAAACTGTATACACTAATAGAATTTGACTTAGGGGATAGAATAGGGCATTCACTCGTCTGATGTAAATCAACCATAACAAAACATCGAGCATTCGCCAGTTTGTCGAACTGAAAAATGAACCGAGCCAAGCATGAATCAAACGAGTTTGAGTTTGACGCATACCATCCCATTCGCATTTCACCGACCCGACCACCATTTTCATAATCTTTCTAGAGTACGCTCTAGCCGATGCAAATTTACTGTTCTTTCGTGAGAATGCTCGACAGAACACGTGATAGACTGCTCACTAAAACGCTTTGGTTTATTTTTTTGTAATGGCCAATATACATCAGACGAGCGAATGCTCAATCAGTCCCCTCTCCTTCAAATTATATTACCCCGCGTTTACATACTGCCGCTCGCATTGCTCATCGTGTTGCCAGAAATATTCGCGCGATTAATGCCCTAGCATTCACACACTCCCATCATCGCGTTGGTCCGCATTACAGTATTCGCCCTGCAACGGAGACGGACGTAAACGTATGGAGGACAACGCTGTAGCAGTGTACGCAATAAGCTTTTACAGCATAGCGAATTAATTAAATAGATTATTAATAAAAACTATCACTTTCAACTACTATACACTTTCCGTAGATCGATATAAATATTTTTAAAAGTAAATATTCGAGGAGCAATAACGAAAGTCGTATTTTATTTAGCTTAGCGCCATCTAGCGGTCTCGTATAGTTCATCGCGCTAGTATTTGCGCAACATACGCAGCAGTACTCGCGGCATGACGAATATACCATTCACACCACGTCTCTGCCCACTTCTCTTGCCACTTCCCTCGCTCTGCCGCGAGTATGTAAACGTAGCATACGTGTAAACAGAGACAGAGCATTTCATCGTTGTTCTTTCTTAGTGTGTTGTTGTGCTCTAACGAGTTCTTGGTTCTAATAATTCTTGCTCGTTGATAGGTATTTTGGTGTAAACGAAGTTTCGTTTACATTATAAAGAAGAAAGAATGTTCTTATTCTACCTCTAGCTCTAAGTTCGTTTGATCTAAATCCACCTATTTGTAACATTCGCAAGACTGCTCATTACAAGTGAATCAGTTCAGTGCTCAAGTTTACTAGCACCTATAAGATCTGCGACGTATAAGATTAACTGTAATCTCTCCATCTATGTTATTACCGGACTGCTCATTACAAGTGAATCAGTTCAGTGCTCAAGTTTACCAGCACCTTTAAGATCTGTGACGTATAAGATTCACTGTAATCTCTCCATCTATGTTATTACCGGACTGCTCATTACAAGTGAATCAGTTCAGTGCTCAAGTTTACTAGATCCTTTAAGATCTGTGACGTATGAGATTCACTGTAATCTCTCCATCTATGTTATTTCCTATGGAGAAAATTCACATTCCAAAGGTGTTGTACGTAATAATACCAATTTACTACCTAGTTAGTTTCTATTAAAGGGAAATACTATTTAACGAATAACGAATTATGTTTTCAGGAGGTCCTTTCCGGAGTTGTGCGTGGAGCAGTAAGGCACAAAGGAACATCAAAAGTCAGAGATATATTTGACCCTTTAAAAATTATGAGAACTTGTAAGTTATAATATTTTTTGCCACGTATGTCATAAAAAATGTAGAAATTATTAAAAACTAGCGAATGCCGTCGACTCTGACCGCGTTAAGTTTTATTTTTCCCACTATCGGTATGAGAAGTAGCCTATTTATTATGATAATGCGCATGAGCCAAATATATGTCTGTAATTTTAAGAATGGTTTTGTATTTTCAGTTGTAATGCCAAAGTCCTGCAAAGACGAAGGTAGGAAGTTCTGTTTCGACAACGATAATTATCCCACAGATATTGTTGAAGACCTTTTTCAGAATGTAACTGGATTGGTGAGCTTGCAATTTTGTTAATATATAATAACTAACTGGTGCCCTCAGCTCCACAGTGTGGATCGAATAATTGCACCCTCACGCAAAAACCGCGTCCTGACGTGGAGTTGCGGATACCAGCCCGTGATACCATACCATACTTCAGCTCCACTTGCGTGAAATTTCCCGTTTGTGCCCGTTTCTGCCACCCATATGCACCTATTCCCGATCCATCATCCCTATTCCAAATTTCAGCCAGATCGGTTCAGTCTTTAGACCGTGATGGAATGACAGATATTCAATCTTCACATTCTAAAAATATCGAAGTCCAGGCAAATTCGCGGTTAGACTAATAAAGCGGAAAGCGGACCTCAGACTCCGAGGTGAAAGCTTTGGATGCGACTGGGATTAACGTTACGATGAAGAAGAAGAAGAATAGGATGGACATAATATATTTAATATGCCCTAAACTTATTGTACATAACATATACACACATTCATGCCTGAAAATTCTTCGATAACTTATGCAACATTCTTATCTACCGTGACTTATTTTAGGTGGTTGCCCCTAAAAATGACTTTCCAGATGACTATGAATCATACGAGGTACGGGGAGGGTCACCGTTCGCCTACGATTGCCATGCCACATCTCAAGTGAGTATTATCTATAGTATAGATACACCTTAATTATAATTATCTATACAGATTCTATACTATAATTAAGGTGAAGAGTTTGATTGTACGCGTTAATCTTTGGAAAGACAGGACAGTCGCCGTGGCGTGAGGGTAGTGCATTCGACTATTACACAGAGAGAGTGGGTTCCATCCGCTAAATCCATTTGCATTGATCTCCGGTCCGGGTTCCGGTTAAGCAAGGACATACGTTAGGGGTGGTCCCCTAAACTATGGCTTTGCTTAACCTATGCCTTCTTGGTGGATCAAAAAATGGCTCTGGGTCGGCCGGGGTGCGAGATATATATATCTCCAGTAATCTCACCTCAGACAACCCACGATGCACAAACGGCGGGCGCTTTAGTCGGTTCGAGTCCGAAGTTAATGTTTTTATAGCTAGTAATCGATGACACAAAACTAACTATATATTTGTCACTTGCACACAGTGGAAATTCCCATAAGTATGGGAATTTGCACTGTGTGAAAGTGACTAACTATATATGAAACTATGCAACCCGCCCCATGAGACAGACATAGATTATTGCGCCCGCACGGAAGGACAGTAATGCATCAGGTACTTACGACCCGATACCGCACTGAACATGATAACAACCCCTGGCGTATCCGTGGGGATTTTGCGCACGACAAAAAGAAAAGTATCATTCATTCTCGTAAATATTGAGCTGTATTTTTTCACAGAATAATATTATTTATTATATCGTGGATGAGGCTGGCACAGACCGCGTCGTTGTGCAATTAGAAGGCAGATTCCAGCAGGATTTCAGTGTCAAGATGTGCGAGTAAGTATTCATAATCTCATGGCATACTAATATCAATAAAATGGTTAAAGTTTACTTTAGCATGCTCTTGACACCTCTGGGTCATTCACTGTAATCAAAGTCAGGCACATGAGGTCCTACCAAGATTTTATGGGCTCATATCAACTGTAACTACCAGCTTGTACACCTACTGAGCAATGGAAGAAACTCCGGTGAAATTTTTTCTCTGAGGCTGTCTTTAATAGTCACGCTGATTGCAAGCTGAGACATCCTTCGAGCTCCTATTAGCAACAAGCCGAGGTGGCGGTGCATTACGCGCCTCCCCATAACCGGAAATTAGATGGGGACTTCGTGGTCCCCACATCCGAAGAGGGCCAGCTCAAGAGAGATGGCCGAGGTGCGAGAAATATGTCTCAGCCAATCTCGCCTCCGTCAACCTATGACCCATAGACGGTGTGCGTTTTAGTAGGTTCGAGTCCGATATAACGACCCCCACTGGCTCCGATAGGGGGTAGAGGGTTGGGAAAAAACCAGCCTAAGGTTTTAGGGGCATTGCGGTAGTCGCTCCCATAGAATTCTAGATAGTAGCAAAGTTTTTCGGATGCAACAATGTCATTTTTGCATCCGAAAAACTTTGTGCGTGATAAAGGTGATGATAATGTAAAATAATCAAACCGTTCATTAATAAATAATTTCTAATTTACAGACAAGAAGGCCCGATATCAGGCAGGACTGATCATTTCATGAAACATGTAGTTAAACAACACAAAATTTATTGCCAGAACAAATACCTACATTATGAGTTCATGGTTCTGAGTACGGAGCCTGGCGTGGATGGCAAGTGGAAGATAGAGAAGGCAAGGACTGGTATCCCCGTCTGCTGTATGTGCAGATATGACAAGAAGTTTTAAATCATCATTATCATTTACCTGCCCTTGTCTCAAAGAGTTCGGCGCTGTTGTACTGTTGTTAGTCACATATTATAATTCTATCAGATGTCATTTCCTCAGTTATTTCCTACCTTGTCATTATCCTCTTTCACGCATCCATCCTTTCTTAGGCCTACTACGACTTCTAAAGCCTAATTAACAACTTTCATCTGTCCTCTTAAGTCTATACTGTGAACCAATTCTTCATTCACTGGTATAACTTTTAAACTTCCTCTAATATATTCAATATTATAGGAAATTGTGCCAGTCCTTCCTCTAATATTGAGTATATAAAAGACAGTTTATAAGTTGTACCAGTGAGTGAAAAATTGTATCATGGTATGGACTCATTCATTATCCTTTTTAAACTGAACAATTAAATTAAGTAGATATAAATAATTTTGTAAATTTTGTTAGATATCTAGGAAAAGATCATTATCATCTATGGGGTGCGCGGTAGAGAAAGAGAAAGAAAGAGCATGAGACGATAGCGAGCGAGATACTGTCGCCAACAATGCAATGAGCAGTTTTCCAGTAGGTATAATAATCAGTTGGTTTTTAAGTCATCAGGAGATGGCGCTAGCATAGCTTTTGGTAATTTTAATGTACTCTGTGGTTTGTTTGTGGTATTTTTTCATGAATTTGCGATGTTGCCAAAGTTTAATTTCATTTACCCATATTATAATAGATAAAATATAATAAAACGCTTAATTCTTTTCGCGTCACTGTCTGTAATTTAAAATAATAATATTATATTTAAAATAATTATATCAGAAAAAATGACAGATTATTTAAGTAAAGTAAATCATTACAAAACCGAAGAACATTTTTCCATAAATTGGGGAACACTAGATGTGACACCACACTCTTCTTACCAAAAGTGCCGGCTGCGCCATCTAGCGCGTCTTTAGGAACCCTATAAATACCTACTGGAAAACTGCTCATTCTGTAAGCGCACAACGTTGCGGCAGCCTCGATAGAGATTGTCATTGGTCGATCTCCAGTGACGTCACCCAGTCCGACCAATGACAATCTCTATCAAGGTTGTCGCAACGTTGTGCTCGTCGTTGTGCGCCTACAGAATTGCATTGCAGCACTTACGGCGGTATATCCTGTGGTAGGGTGCGCCAAAGTTCACCTAAATTTTCGACTCCGAAAATTGGAACTCCGAAAATGTTCTTCCTAACATTTTTCATCCTAACAATCACAATTCCTAACTACTCTGTCTCTAATGTTTTAATTCCGAATCATTCAACTTCATAATGTCGGTAGCAATAAACATCTATTATACTATTATTTCTTTTCCTATATTTTGTCAACATAACCATCTTTTACACTATTATTGAAAGTCATACCTTTTTTGTAAGTAAAGGCCTCTCCCATAGACTTCCAGAATGACCGATCTAAAGCAGCCCGCATCCAGCGCTTTAAAAAAAGGGACACTGCCACCCCGACTCGGATAGGTTAGGTTAGAAGGCTAAGGCGGGAGCGGAGCGGAGCGGAGCTCCCGCATTAGCCTTCGTGGTTATTTTTTTTATAACCACACATACAAGGATTTGGAACTTCAGGATTGGAGCAGACAATCCTTGTATGAGTGGTTATAAATAAATTTGTTATTAAAGCATACCCCAAAATAAAAATCATACCCTCGAATTAAAACTATAAATAAAATATAATTCTACCGAGATATATTTTTATTACATTTGGTAGATAAATGTTTCTTTCTAAGTATGAGTGACAATATTATGGTAGTTATGTTTAGGGATAAAAACGTTAGGATAAAAAACAGTAGGAGCTTTAATATTGTATGTTAACGATTTTATTGATAACAATTTTCGGAAACATGAGTGTTATGAACTTCGACGGTAGCACTACAAATAGTATGAATAAAAACTTTAGGATGAAAAATTTTAGGAGGAGTGATCATTCGGATTACAAATCGTTAGGAAGAACAATTTCGGATAAAGAACTTTAGGTGAGTCAATATGGACCCCCTGTGGTATATCGCTCGCTCTCTTCTGTCTCGGCACACTACGAGTATACCTGCCCTTGTCGTAGGGTTGACAGCTAATTGTTTTTTATTTGAATAAATCGACTTCGTTAGCAAAAGTTTATAAAGAAGACTGTAGTACTCTTGATTAATAAACATTTATTTTAAATAGACAAATGTTTTTTTTTTAAATTTACTTTTCAGTATGGTTTTACCTTTAATCGGTTCACCACCCCTGCTATACGTCACTCATACTCCATTCTAATAATATAAATGCGAAAGTAACTCTGCCTGTCTGTCTGTTACGCTTTCACGCCTAAACCACTGAACTGATTTTGATAAAATTTGGTACAGAGATAGCTTAGACTTTGGGGAAGGATATAGGCCATGGAAACCGACATATATGCGGGCGGGGCCGCGGGCAACAACCAGTGGTTATATATTTTCGTCTTGTAGCGGGCTGGTTTATTTATAAACAAACGCAAAACAATCAGCATCAGTATGATAACAGTTTATGTATGACAGTCTTATCAGTCACGGTGATCTACTCGAGGAAGCCTTTTGTACGAATAATGTAAGTAGTTTAAGTTCAAAGCAGTTTTACTTAGTGTATAAAGTTATTTTAATACTCAAGTTTTCAATCCCATTGATTGATTATTCTGTTCTCTTTTACCAACATTTTTTAAGAATATTAGTAATAGAAATTACTAATATTCTCTCTAACTAACCCCTCCAGTTGGACACCCATTAGGTACACAAGTAATTTAGATTAGCTTCTTCTTCCTCTTAGCGTTATTTCCCAGTCGCATCCGAAGCTTTCAGCTCGAAGTCTGGGGTCCACTTTTACCAGTCTTAACCACGGATTTGACTAGACCTCGATATTTTCCGTGAAGCGATTGTCATCTGACCTCCACAACCCAATGTTAACATTAGGCGATATCGAAGTTTTGCAGTTAGACCGTTGTTTTTGGATTTTTGAGGGCTCCAACTACCCGTAACGACTGCCATAGATGTTCTCATGGCAACCGGGACCGACGGCTTAACGTGCTCTCCGAGGCACGACCAGACCAATGCAAATACTCATATTTCATTCACACAAATATTTGCACTGAGCGGGGATCGAACCTGCGCCTCCTACGTAGCGGCCGCGTTCACTACCGCTACGCCACGGAGGCTGTCGAATTAGTCGAATTTAGATTAGCTATTCTATTCTAAATTGTTTGTATTAGAAGTGGGTTCAAATCGGTAGTGTAATGGCCAGGATTCAATCCCAGGACCTCTCTGTCGTAAGGCCGACTCCTTTACCACTTGTCGCTATCCATTTTGCAGATTTCATTGATAAAATTATAAAATATATGTAATTCCTAGCTAAAGTGAACGCCTGAAGATTTTGCCTCAGTTATGCGCTCACATTATAATAATAAACTCTCACACCAGATTCTCACAAGCGTAGGCAGACATATTAAAGCGACACTTCGTACCATGCTAATGTGGGTAAATGATAGAATTAAGTATTAAGTACTAGATGTTGCTCGCGGCTCCGCCCGCGTGGATGTCGTTTATGTGTTCTCACAGCAACGAGCCACTCAATCTCTATGACCATGGGTGCTGGAAAATAAAATGTCAGGAACAATAGGTAGATATACAGGGTGTCCCAAAATTCAAGGATAAGCCGGCAACAGGGGGTGGCCCTACTTATGGCTGCTCAGGAAAAATTAAGAAAAAAAAAAAATCTCTATTTTTTTTTTAATTACTCGAACTTTTTTAAAATCCCTCTAAATTCGGTACCCTTAATGATATTTTCAACTACCAGGTCCTCAATTTTGCAAATATTTTTGAACTCTTTTCTGTATTAGCAAGCTAAGAAGCATGGCTATCCATCACCACCCTGAAAAATTATAGGATATTTTGTAGTTATTTTACAAAAATAAGTCAAAATATTGACAAAAAAATAGAGATATTTTTTTTTCTTATTTTTTCCTGAGCAGCCATAAGTAGTACCACCCCCTGTTGCCGGCTTATCCTTGAATTTTGGGACACCCTGTATAATAACAACAGTGTCAGTCATGCCCGTCCTAATTGAGCAGTCCGACTGGAGAAGTACCTACCTCCACCCTACAGAATACCACGGGTATAATAACCTCGTGTTGTGTTCCCGGCGGTGAGTAGGGTAGCCAGAGCTCACTGGAGAGGTTTTGTGCTACCAGTGGAAAGAATAAAGACTTGTCCTACTTTGTCTTCTGCACTGACAACACAGAAACTCTTTGTACTTACAGGGTCGGCAGCCCGAGTGTGATTTCTCTGGCATTGCACACGTTTGTAGGCCCCTCCATCAGGTAGGTCATCTGCAGGCTTGTTTGCCACCTAAGTGGTATAAAAAAATCAATTTTGTAAACAAGCTAGCACAAAATAAAATGCGATAGAATATTTTACATAGATACATACATACATACATACATACAATCACGCCTTTATCCCCGGAGGGTTAGGCAGAGGTGAATTACGTAATAGGGGGTGAGCCTATTGCCGCAATATTTTAAGAATTGTTCTATTTTAATTACCTACATACTATTCAACACAAGTTTATTGAAGTACAGTGTCAACAATAAATAATATGAAACGTCACTTTCGTAGAAATTAGTCATAGTAGGTCAATATTAAAAAAATAGCTTTATCTGTGACAGGAATATGACAGTGTTATTGTTGCTATTGAAGTTTAAACTGCGTAAATTTTATGTAAATAAACTACATGTTATGACGTTGTATAACGTAATAGAGATAAATATGCTCGTACTTATATTGATACTAGGTTTTGCCCGCGGCTCCGCCCGCGTGGATGTCGGTTATCGCGACCAAATATAGCCTATGTCCTTTCTCAAGGTCTAATCTACCCCT
Organism: Eilema depressum; assembly: GCA_914767945.1. NCBI lineage: Eukaryota > Metazoa > Arthropoda > Insecta > Lepidoptera > Erebidae > Eilema > Eilema depressum. Next base: position 4,203,878 of record OU612021.1, read on the forward strand.
ATACCAAATTTCATCAAAATCGGTTCAGTGGTTTGGGCGTGAAAGCGAGACAGACAGACAGACAGACAGAGTTACTTTCACATTTATAATATTAGTAGGGATAGTAGGGATTACCCACTTCTACCTATAATATATACCTAGGTACATAGTATTATTATGAAGAGGTAAAGTTTGTGAATTTGTGACGTTTATCTCTGGAACTACTGAACCGATTTTGAAAACTCTTTTTCCAATAGAAAGCCAGATTAGCTGTGAGTGTCATATGCTTTATATCATCAAGCTATTGAGAAGTGTTAGTAGCGAGAACGGGATCAATAGTCCACGCGGGTAACAGCTAGTTCTATATGAAGTGCCTATTTACGAGTACTAGTTGGTCCATCAACCGGGATTTCCACGCACCATTAAGGAAAATAGTCTATTTAAAAGGCCGTGTTTCGCAATAGCGACCATCAGTGTTGTATTGTAACATATAGAGAAGTAACTTCTCATGTTAAATACAACTAAAACCAACCTGATCATTATAAAATCTATTTTCCACTGTAATTATTTTAATTGAATTGTGAATAAATCAGTGAGTGAAAATGGCGGTCTTCAAATGTGTTTTCGTTGTGGTAAGTAATCTAATATATAAAATTCTCGTGTCACAGTTTTCGTTGCCATACTCCTCCGAAACGGCTTGACCGATTCTCATGAAATTTTGTGAGCATATTGAGTAGGTCTGAGAATCGGCCATCATCTATTTTTCATACCCCAGTGATAAGGGTGCAGCGGGAACGGGATTTGAATACCACGCGGGCCGAAAACATGGCGGTACGAAGTTCGCCGGGGCAGCTAGTTATTTTATATAATTTGGAATAAACTATTATTTGTTTCAATATTAAGTTTCATTATATCTGATTATACGTACCTAACTAGTAGCACGGGAGCCTGTTTCGAATTCGAATATATTTACATAATTCACTGTCATAACTTTAAATTTGCATAAATATAAAACTTAAGCTTCAAATTTAATTAAAATAAATGTTATTCACACAATAATAAATTTAATTCATTGTTATAATTGTGTGTAATACATGTTTTGAATGATACTGTTGCATGCACGCTGCATGTAATGATACCAAATGTAGTGATACTTTGTAATGAACAACTTTGTACCAACACCTGCATTTGCAATATATAACGAAATAAACAATAACAATAGTTATTTGTTATACAAGAGTGCAAAGTTGCTTTTTAACCGCGTGCTCATTTTTGATGACCGAGCAAGCGAAAGATTCTAAATTTGAATCACGAGCGTAGCGAGTGATTCACAAATTAGAATCTTGAGCGTTAGCGAGGGAATCAAAAGAGCACAAGGTGAAAAATCTTTGCACTCGAGTGCAACACGTAACTTTTCATCCCACCTCAGCGAGGAAATAATGAAATGCTTCTCCTTCCTAGCGTTAATTCCCAGTCAGCATCCGAAGCTTTCACCTCGGAGTCCGGGGTCCGCTTTACCAGTCTTAACTGCGGATTTGGCTGGACCTCGATATTTGCCGTGAAGCGACTGCCATCTGACCTCCACAACCCAATGATGACATTAGGCGATATCGAAGCATTGCAGCCAGACCGTTGTTGTTGAACTTTTTAGGGCTCCAACTACCCGTAACGACTGCCATAGATGTTCGTATGGCATCCGTGACCGACGGCTTAACGTGCTCTCCAAGGCACGACCAGACCAATGCAAATACCCATTTTCATGCATAAAAAATATTTGCACTGAGCGGGGATCGAACCCGTGCCTCCTGCGTAGCGGCCGCGTTCAATACCACTACGCCATGGAGGCTGTATAATATGTGTATTAATACTAGTAATAAAATACAACAAAATAAAAATTCAACAACAATGTCAACAATATGACGTGAAAAAAATTGATGCGCGCAAAGCAAATTAAAAAAAAAGTACACCAAGGAGGTTACGAGTCTGAGTTTTTCATGAATTAAAAAAAAGTTGTATGATAAATTCGGCACCATAGAGGTAGAAGTAAATAGGTTTAATGATGTTTTGAGTCCACAAACCTAGTACACACGATGTTCTAAATTCAAATTTACTTTACCTCTCTAGAGGATAAAAACGACTTTTACGCTCAGTTATCGAAGAGCAAAAATAGTCTTTCCGAGATGGTGGGATGAAAAGACTATATTTTAATTTAATTATAACTTACTTACTTAGTCTTCTGGGAACGTTACCACAAGAGGCATGCGATGCGTAGGAATTTCACGACGCATTCTGATTTTAGTCTTTAATTTGTTCCTTTATATTTATTTTTAGTTTTATTGTTAATTTTGTACATAATCAAATTGTATTATTATAAAATTGTATCCTAGCACTAGTAATTATAATTTTTATTATACAAAGCTTAATATTAATCTTAACTTCATTTTTAATTACAGGCTGCTCTCGTCGTAGCTGTTAGCTTTGCTGCTCCTTCTGAAGGTAAGAATCCATGTTCATATTATTATGCTGATAGAACAACACATTGCTCGACACAGAAATCGAACCTAGTAAGGTTCAGTGCTTTTACTAAAATTTTGTGTTCGGAGCAATCTGCTAAGAATTGCTACACAGAAATAAGTTGATATTTAATTACCTACCACTCGAAAACTACTAAAGCATTTTCCTGCCTGATTCGTATTGACCCTAAACGTTCAATCCTAAAAATTCAATAATACATTTCATTTAGTAACACATTTAATAATAACATTTATTCTTCTCAGATGGCGGAGAGGTGCTCGAAATCCCTGCGGAATGCGTCGGTCAGCGTTTCTGCTCCGTCAAACCTAAAGGATATGAAGAGTATGAAAAGAAAATGATCAGTATTTTACCGGAGTTTCTTAAAAAGGTTTGTTACTTCGATCAGTCTTAGCGCAGTCCACTCTTGGACCCCATCCTCCGCCTTCCGCATTCAGTCTATCCCAGCCAAATTTTTCAGGTTGTCCGTCTATCTTGCTAGGAGGCATCTCACCTTCCGTATGGCGATTCGTAGTCTCCATTCTAGGGCTCGTTTGCTCCAGCAATTGTCTTGATGTTTAATAATACTAAAAGTTAATTTCGCCACCAAAATAATTATAAACTTGGATATCTATCTATCGAGCGCTTGTGTTCTCCTGCTTCTCTGTTCATTGGATTGTTTTCACTCATAATGAGAGCGAATGCCAACCTCATAACGCTGAGAGCATAGCCAGCACCACTGCCTCGTTCATCAATTAGTTTGAGTACTGACTTGCAAATGAAATTGGTTTGTACCTGCAGTACCAGCTAGAGATGCATAATACAATCTTGCTACCACGGCTGCTGAACACCCTGCAAAGTATAAAAGCAAAAACTGGTAAGACGTCCCTGGACTCCGAGTCCTGAGACGAACGCCAATGCAATGCAACATGGACTAAACACTACGGCGAAGATTCTTTAACAGTATTCAATAAATTTACTTCTTTTTCTCAGAAATATGCTGACCGAAGTGGAACACCTCTATCACCGCCAGTAGTATCTCCCAAGGATGACTGGCACAACTGTCCTTCCGTAAATAAGGTAATTACATGTTATTACTGTTTTAAAATGGTTTGTATCCTCAAGTTAAACCAGGCAAAAAACAAAAATTCTCTGAAGTAGTTATTACGATTAAAACAACTAACTACTTTAGTGGAGTATTCAATTCAATAATAACGTGACAGTAATAAAAAAAATAGTTAATTAAAACTAAAACTAACCGAACTTATAAATATACAAATTATTGCTGAAACTTAAAATGCGTCGTGAAATTCCTACGCATCGCATGCCTCTTGTGGTAACAGAAGACTGGTAGCATTAAGCAAGAAAGATTAATTTTTTTGCTTTGTTTCTCAAGGAACATTTTCATGTTCCTTTTTTTTGTTTTTTGTTTAATTTTGTTGTTAATGGAGTAGAATAGGGTCGACCCACCTCTTGCCGTGGGTGTTGTTGACGCTTCGGCCGTCTAGGAAAAAGGCATAGAGTTGTTCTCTATCTAACAGAACATACAGGCGTTAACAAAATGCCCGTTTAACAGCATCAGGCTCGCCCCTTTTTTGCTGGGATCGAAAATCATAATTGGCGAAATGCGGGTGTGGATTTATAGGCATGAATTTATGATGAAATATTGTTCTTTTTGCAGACAGAAGTATGGTACACGGGGTATTCCAATGGGATAACGAGTGGAGAACCTGAGATTCTTGTGCAATCTGAACTGTTTGTACAACACATCGAGACCGTCTCTTGCGCGTAAGTATATTTGAATAATTTATCATCCCTCCCCCTCCCCCTCCTCACCGGAGCCAGTTATGTCGTACTGAAACCGACTAAAACGCACGCCGTCTGTGGGCTATCTATTGCCGGAGTAAACATATTCCTCGCACCCCAGCCGTGTATTTCTTAATACTTAGTAATATACTATACGAAAATGATTTCTTTAAAAGTATGTTTTAAAATTACTTCATTTTCTTGCAACAGGACTGAATATATTGAAGCTGGGGACTCGGTACAGTGCTTCAAGGACTTGGGCGTGAGTTCCGACTTTGGGATGAAATCGCAGTGTGTGACTAGCTACGCAATACGCACATTATACGTGTTCGATATCAAGAGAAACGTAGTTGTGCAGAAGCCTTTCCAAGTGCCAGCCTGCTGTAAATGCAAAGTTGAATATATGTAGCAGAGATTAGAAAGCGCAATCTTAAATTATACCTCAGGACACGGATCCTGGACCTAATCGCGAAACAAACGAAGCCCTGGCACCCGCGGATTGTCTTGTAATAACTTATGCTTGGTGGATTTGAGCTTGTCCACCGCAGTAGCATCCCGTGCTATCCTCAAAAGACGCCCAGACGTGTAAGAAACGTGACTGTTTAGTATAAGATATTAATCTATTGAAACCAAAATATACTGAAAACTTTTTGTGTTCTCACCCCAATGGTAGCCTGCAAGAGATTTCACCAATATTATTGTACTTAAAAGCTGCAATCCTGCAATATTGTTCAAACAAAATGTTTTGTATGCGTTTGCTTGTGTACCTACATACAATAAATTTATATATTATACTCATGGAGCTACATCATGAGTCTCTTAGAGATGGGGAGAAGAGGTAACATAACCTCAGTCAGGTCGGCAATAGTCGGCTAGGGCAATTGGTAGAAGAAGAAGCATTGGGCTAAACGAGCATGGTCAAGGAAGACCGCCATCAACTTCCTACTAAACTCGAGTCTCTCAATATGGACTGAGAAACTCTATTGACTGATATGAGAACTGTGACTATTTCTGGGAACTGCACCATTCGTATGTCAGAAACCTTATGTACCAGATCTAGATATTTAGTTTTTGTTTCCAACGAAAAAAGTTAAGATGCACCTATATATTTAGGTCAATGACCTACTAAACGAATCAATGTTGTCAACCTACTTTTACAAATTATTTGGTTAAGAATAAAACGTAATCAATCATTTGTAATTTATTATTTAACCCAAACACGTTTTTATTTATATAGCGATACCTTCTTCTTGGCGTATAAACCGAACTAAGGTACAGTTTGAACTCCGAGATTCACTCTCCTGCTACTCCTTTTTAACTGTCAAATATTCCCCGCCTGCAGTTTGATGAAACTTCTTCATAAAAAGAGACATCTTTCCGATGTATTAAGTACTTTACATCATGGAGACATCACGTGTGAAAGAACAAACATCATAATGAATGACGGGACCAACTCTTGTAGTTGAAAGCTGTTGAAAGATTCTCCCAAGGTGCAAATTCCATACAAAATTGACATTGAAATATCGAGATGTCAAATATTTTTTTTTGTTTGGAGTATGTTGCGAGTTGACCAGTAAATTAGATTGTAGCATTTTGATACCTTTAATATGGATATTCATTCTTTGCCATACAAAACTTTTTTATTGCTGATGATATAGCTGTAGCGATTACAGATTAACATACAAGCATTTTATTTTTTGTTATAAATATTGTAGGTACCTAGTTACCTATATTTATTTCAACTTAGGCATGCGGTAAATTCCATGACACATTTTAGGTTTAGTTTAATTTAATTCGTAAATAAGTACCTAGTCCTAGATAAATACGAAATTCTCTTGCACTCCATATATTTGCACTACGAGCTACAAGCGCGTGTGATGTCGTGACACATCGTGATAAGGGACGCTGATGCATCTTACTAGTAAGTATAATGATGGCTGTAAATAATGATTATTTGACTACGGTTCGGTGAACTTTTCGGAGAAACTGAGGGTTTTGTCTTGTAATTACGGACGAAGTTATTATGATGAACAACTATCGGAGGTATATTCTGAAGATACAGTGGTCATCTATTGGGCATGCCACCGCCCCGGAGCATTACTAAGACACATTATTTCCGGTTGACAACAACCACAAGTATTTGCACAGGCATGACAGGAAGACAGGTACATTCGCAACTTACCCATATACAATTTTATGTATTCAGAGATGCCATACTATAGGTATGCGCCCAACAGTTCTCGAAAATTGTGGTATCACATCATCACCATCACACACAGGTCCTTTGTCACCAATACCTACAGATATAGTGGTAGTAGATCGATTGGAGCACCTTGCGGTAGGTACATCATACTCCTTGATAGGGCACATATTGTGAGGAGATTTCTCTGTCTGGAACCCTAACCAGGGTTTGGTCCCTGTACCCGATGCCGGAGGCCACTATTATTTATATTTTAAAATAATTATACTTAATTAGGTATTAATTTGTACAAGGTATTAATTTGTACAAGCACACGGCCCACCTGATGGAAAGTGGTTACCGTGGCCTAATGGACGTATGCAACACCAGGGGCGTCACACTCGTGCTGCCGACCCTGAAGAAACCTTCTAATGCCCTTCTTGTAGAACCCCATATTGTAGTCGCTTGGGAAAACCATCGCGGGGAGTTCATTCCACAGCTTGAGTGTGCGAGGGATGAAGTTCGTATTTGATTTTTATGTGAATTTGATGAAATTTGGTATAGGGGTAGATTAGACCTTGAGAAAGGCCTGGCCGTGTAATTATACTAAATTGTACCGTATTGCACAAGCAGTACGGTTGATACTCCCACAACAACACTTAATGTAGCAAATATAATAATTCATTACTTTCCCTAGCAGCACAGTGCAACGACACAGAATCAATAGGAAAACGCCACCAGCACACAATCTTACTACGGTTCTCAAACTTTTCTGCTTCAAACTTGGAAAACAATAATTTAACTATGGATTATATTTTAATATTTTTACACAATATTACACGCAGATATTCTAATTGTCGGTTCTGACCATCACAATCGGCGAAGTGTCGCCTTATCTTGCATATATCTTTGCATTCTTGACCCAAACGTATCGAAAATTCATTTCGGCAGCAATTGTCTTTGTTTTGGACAGCAACAATTTGTTTTTTATCGTGAGGTGGTCATTGATAAATAGTTTATTATTGCCACTCAATCCAATTTTAGCAGGTGTGAGGTCTTCTGTTCGTGCCTGGCGGCTGCTAAAAAATCCTCCTTTACGTAGCGCTGACGTAAAACTGATTATAATAGCCTTTGTACGATCTTTTTCGCTGGTCGGTACTCAAGTGGTAATGTTAGTAGGTGCGATAGCCAACCGGAGTGGTATCTGAGGGGACTGCCGAAAAAAGTTGGAACGGGATCATAATTCGACTTGCGTGGAGTCGCGGGTAGCAACTATGTATAATATAATACCATTTTGTACACAAAACTGTAGATAAAGGCAAACCGCGAAAAAATAATTAAAGTAAAACTTTTTTACTGGCCTGATTAATCGGAATTTGAAAGATCCCTAATGCGGCCCTGCAATTTACTTGTTACGTAGACGTTGGCACGTGTCGTGTCCAACTCATGGTAGAGCTACTGTAAAGTAAATCTCATATGAATATATAGGAAGGATTACAATGTTAATCCTGTATATTCATATGAGATTACAAAGTTCTTATACTGTGGTTATATTATGTAGTTGGTAGTATGACAGTCGTCCAAAATTATTGACCCGTTTTGAGAGTTCACGATAGGCCTACTGTTCTTAGTCTACAGTGACGTAACTAAGGGACTGCGTGTGTGTGCGTTTTCATTTATTGTATGAGACTGCCTCTCTGTACCTATTTATTCATATTCGAAGTAAAGCAAAGCGTCGTGGTGAGCGTCGTTGGCTTAGTGGTTAAGAAATACGATCCTTACGATCGAAAGGCACCGGGTTCGAAACCTGGCCTTTACACAACGTGAACCTAGCACAAGCCATTTATTTAGCTTAGTTGGAGAGTTTAAAGGCAATATTATAATATTGGTTGCTAATATTCTTTTTAGAGAAAAAAAAACATACCTTTAGAGGGGACAGCACAGCTTGTCGTTAATAAAACAGCCACCTGTAAATACAATAATAATAGATAATGTAATTGATTCTTAATGAACATTATGAATAAGAAATACGAATTACATAGGTAAATATTAGTAAATATTATTTAATACAGGGTGTTAACTTGTAATATTTAAAATTTATGTACATTCAGTAAAATATAAGTACCTATACAATTTTATATGAGAAGGTAAGTATGTGTATGCTTATATCTTTTGTCAACTGTATAGTACTTGACTTTTCACCTGATACCTACTGTTATTGTAAATGTTAGCAGAATATATATGATATTCTAGTTAATTTGAACCAATTACTTCATTAAAGATATATATATATATATATATATATATATAATTAAAAAGATATTTACCATGCACAAAACCGATTGACACAAAAACATTTTGTAAAATTTTAAGCTAGCAATTTACCACTTTTTTCAATTACAATTTTTTTAAATATATTTTCTATTTGCTCTTTATTGTTGTTCTTGTCTTCTTCGTTAGTCCAGACGTACTTGCAGCTGCTCGACTTGTGCCCTTCTCAATATGGACTATACGCTGTTCCATGGCCTTGATCTTACCAGTCACTTCTTTCATGACGCCATTGTACTGATCAGTCAGGGAGGTTTTCAGATCTGCGAACTCACTCGTCAAAGCAATGATTTCTTCCCTCATATTCTCAAAGGCAGCAAACCGCAAAGAAAGCGCACGGATCTCCTGTAGGACCGCGGAGTCAGATCCTGTCATAGGTGATCTGGGTGATACTGACATGGTATTACCTGCCTGTTTGCATTTGACGCAGCGCCATGTTTGTTTTCGGCCACCTAGCCTCCTGTTACCGGACTCGTTAACGCCACCACAGTGAAAATGCATCACCAGGTCACATGAAGTGCAGTGCGCCCCTTCCGTTAACATTTCACTACAGATACTACACTTGCCCATATCCATAATCTGTTAATGTAGGTATGCGTAAGAAACTTTAGGGGTCTAGGAAAACTTTGAGAATTATTGGAATTCTTATAAAACCGGTTATTAAGCGCCACTGGCGCCACTAACACGGCCGTATATCAAAAGAGATGCGACCGAATGATATCGATTATCACGACCAAGCAGGTCGTGATAATCGATATCCACGAAGATGAAACTGTAGGCAACAGCTAGTATAATATAATATTATGCATTATTTAACCTTAATTACTACACACTACTAAATACAGTATTACATTAATTGTGTAATCGATTTACCTACTATAAACGTCATTCATGAATGACAGCATTATGTGTATATGGAATTCACGTCACATTTAATTAACATAGTATTGTACCTCATTAGCTATCTTATACCACAGATTAAATAACAGTTACTACGTAAAATACCTACTACAAGGAGGAAATTTGAATCATATAAAACTGCCGGATAGGGTATAAAATTTTCAGTATATTATAGAGAATTGACATCTGATGTATGTGTAACAATTGTTAAACATTTTGTAATAAATAGTAAATATATTTAAAGAAATTGTAATTGAAAAAAGTGGTAAATTGCTAGCTTAAAATTTTACAAAATGTTTTTGTGTCAATCGGTTTTGTGCATGGTAAATATCTTTTTAATTATATATATCTTTAATGAAGTAATTGGTTCAAATTAACTAGAATATCATTATATTCTGCTAACATTTACAATAACAGTAGGTATCAGGTGAAAAGTCAAGTACTACACACTACTAAATATATATATTATAAGCATACACATACTTACCCTCTCATATAAAATTGTATACTTATATATTTTACTGAATGTACATAAATTCAAAATATTACAAGTTAACACCCTGTATTAAATAATATTTACTAATATTTACTTATGTAATTCGTATTTCTTATTCATAATGTTCGTTAAGAATCAATTACATTATCTATTATTATTGTATTTACAGGTGGCTGTTTTATTAACGACAAGCTGTGCTGTCCCCTCTAAAGGTATGTTTTTTTTTTTCTCTAAAAAGAATATTAGCAACCAATATTATAATATTGCCTTTAAACCCTCCAACTAAGCTAAATGGCTTGTGCTAGGTTCACGTTGTGTAAAGGCCAGGTTTCGAACTCGGTGCCTTTCAATCGTAAGGATCGTATTTCTTAACCACTAAGCCACCGACGACGCTCACGACGACGACGCTTTGCTTTACTTCGAATATGAATAAATAGGTACAGAGAGGCAGTCTCATACAATAATTGAAAACGCACACACACGCAGTCCGTTAGTTACGTCACTGTAGACTAAGAACAGTAGGCCTATCGTGAACTCTCAAAACGGGTCAATAATTTTGGACGACTGTCATACTACCAACTACATAATATAACCACAGTATAAGAACTTTGTAATCTCATATGAATATACAGGATTAACATTGTAATCCTTCCTATATTTACAGTATCTACTTTAAAGTACGTCACGTTGTCGAGCACATAGACCATACAACACTGTCGACTTGTGCTCACGTCACCAAATTTACAGCATGCGAAATTGAAATCTCACCGTGGATTCAGCTGTCGAGTTCTTTCGAACTTTCGAAACGTTCTTACTAGGGATGTTAGGGAGCTCCATAACCGTAACCGAAACTATCGGATATCCGATAGGAAAAATATCCGTAACCGTAACCGAATCTGAAATAAAAGTTTCGGATAGGGGCGGAGCCTAATTGAAATTGATAAATTAATTGAAATTGATAAATTAGTGGCTGAATTGATTGCGTTACAAAACTGCCATTTTAATCTTGTAGAAGGTGTGGGATTTCAAAGTTTGCAGCACGTTATAATCTTAGAGGTCAGCAGTACTTTACTAATTTACAGTGCAATGATATCTACAATAAAATGAAGTTAAAGATTCTGGACTAATAAGTCCAGAATCTTTAACTTTCGGTTCTTGTTTCTATTGAAACAATTTAAAAAGTTATCATTTACTTCACAATCTTAATATCCGTAACCGAAAGTATCCGAAGCTAACGGATAATCCGAATTAATTCCACATCCGTACCCGTATACGTATCCGGTATAATAAATCATTCCTATATCCGTATCCAATCCGTATCCGAAATTTCATATCCATAACATCCCTGGTTCTTACAGCATGTGCAGCAATGCAATTCTGTAAGCGCACAACGTGTCGCAACGCTGTGCTCGTCGTTGTGCTCGTCATGGGGGTCCAAAATAATACAATAATTGTATATTTTCTCAGGTACAGAGGTGATCATCAAGGTCCCAGACGAATGTAAGGGCCAGCGTTTCTGTGACATCAAGCCCGAGGGCTACGACCAACTGGCAGCGAGGATTGACAGTTTGGTGCCGGATTATCTGATGAAGGTGATTAACTAATTATATTACCTTTAACTCATATATATCACTACATATATCATATTATTTTTATATTATTGCTATTTTAGCTTTATTAACTAAATATGTGATATATAGTTAGATAACCTTTTTAATGTATGTACCACGAAAACACAGCATATCTAAATATATAATATAACTCAAAGGTGACTGACTGACTGACATAGTGACCTATCAACGCATAACCCAAACCACTAGACGGATCGGATTAAAATTTGGCATGCAGGTAGATGTTATGACGTAGGCATCCGCTAAGAAAGGATTTTGATTAATTCTACCCCCAAGAGGAGAAAATAGGGGATGAAAGTTTGTATGAAACTTTGTCAATAGCGTTGACTCAACACAGGCGATAACCGACATCCACGCGGGCGAAGCCGCGGGCAAAAGCTAGTACAGAATAAGTCGGTCTCCGAGGGGATAATATCATATCTCACATAGCCAATATCTCATATATATCTTACTAGCTGTTGCCCGCGGCTCCGCCCGCGTGGAATTCTGATCCCGTTCATCGCTGATATATAGCCTATATGTTAATCCAGGGTATAACCTATATACATACCAAATTTCAACCAAATCGGTCCAGCCGTTTATGCGTGAAAGAGTAACAAACATCCACACATCCACACATCCATTCTCACAAACTTTCACATTTATAATATTAGTAGGAAGTAGGATATCTCAAATCACAGATCACATATCACATATCTCATATCTCATATCGCATCCGAAGCTTTCACCCCGGAGTTGAACTTCGATATTTACTTATAAATATAGGTATATGAAAAAATTATCTTTTGCGCTGACGGCACAGAATCTCTCAGTTCTTACAGGGTCGGCAGCACGAGTGTGACTCCCCTGGTGTTGCACTCACCCATAGGCCACGGTAACCACTTGCCATCAGTGGAGGGCCGTGTGCTTGTCTGCGACCTAAGTAGTATAAAAAATATATCTATATATAAAAAATAAATAAAAATATATTGTATATTAATATAATATTATATAAATTTTCAGTATCATGCTGAGAAGGCAGCAGCTTTCGATTTGGAGCAAAGAACAGCGATAGTCGAGACTGAGCGTCATAACTGCTTAGAAATTAAAAAGGTATATTATTTATTACTAGTGTATTATGCTACAAGTGTGTAAAGTGAGTGATTACCGCTGAGGCACTATTGAGGTGCTTAAGAGACCCGAGAGCGGTAATCACCAATACACACGTATCATACGAGGTTTTTAACACACTTGTGAATAAAATAATACTAAAATACAAAATAATACTAAAAATTAATTCGTTGTCCTATGCGCGCGCACGATGGCGATCGGCCATAGATAGATTTAAAAAATGAAGTTTTAATTTACCTTTTTCTTTTACTTTTTTTCTCTGTAAATACTCATAGAGAACTTAGCTTAAGGTCTCTGCATACGTAACGGGTTTTTTCACGGACGGGACGGGACGTGAAGTAAAATGTATGCGGCCCATCCCGTCCCGTCCCGTCCGTGGCCCCGTGACATATGCATTGCCGCATACATTTTGTATGAAACGATATTTCCAAAACTTCACGTCCCCGTCCCGTCCGCGAAAAAACCCGTTAGGTATGCAGAGACCTTTAACCGCGGTATTCTGCAGGGCGGAGGTACTTCCTCAGTCAGACTGCTCTATTGGGACGGAAATACCTTCGTTTCGTGTCCCACCTCCTAAAGCGCTAGTGTATACAATGGTTATAATTAGAAATGGATATTTTTTACAGACTCGTTTCGCATACTTATACTTCAGTGATGGTTATCATGTAGTGGTCCAAGGCGAGAAGTTTACTCAACCATATGAGGAAGTTCTATGCGGGTAAGTGCTTTATACATTATTTTCAGGCTTGTAAATACCAGAAGGGGTAAGCACAGGTGTAGTTGCACCCAAAGGAGACGGGGACTTCTGGGCCAAAATTGTAATGAGTTGAGATATGACTTAAAAAAAGCGGTATTTTTTTCTATTTCAAAATATTAAAAAACCAGCTCAATTGAAAATCTTGAAGACGAGAAATCTTAAAACTAAATTTATTTCACTAGCAAAATAAAATATCGATTACTAAAAATTATTTAAACAATATTGCGTATTATAACACTTGCATCACAATTTGATATTAAATCAATCAGAGTGAACAAAACTTAATCATAATAATAATAATAACCATTTAAAATACCAAATAATAGTGTAATAAAAATAAATTCTGAATCGATTTCCGTTAATCGATTAATTATTTCTTGTGTTTATCAACTGTATTTTTAAGCTGTGACAGCTGACAGCTCCATTTTCTGTCAATCAGGCCCATGAATGTATGGAAGAGTATCCATCTCCTTTCGCCAACTAAAATTTTCGGCTATAATTAAAGCCCGTCACTTTGTTAAAATCTATGTTTACTATCGGTTGGAGAACGTTGAAGGTAACTAAGGGACCCGCCTTAGCAGTGGCGAAGTGTGACAATTAAAAAAAAATGGAAATGGAAAAATATCTTAAATACCTCTTAATTATAAAAAACCACAGCAATTGTGTATTAACTTCTGGGCGTTTTGATTTCAAATACTGCATTTTATTGTACTAACTGACCCGGCGATCTTTTCGTACTGCCATATTTTCTGATCCCGTTCCCGCTGCATATCTCTAAATTTATCAGTATTTCTCTACAATATTATGCATGTATTATACATATTAACCTTCCTCTTGAATCACTCTGTCTATTAAAAAAAACCGCTTCGAAATCCGTTGCTTAGTTTTGAAGATTTAAGCATACATAGGGACGGACAGACAGCGACAGTGACTTTGTTTTATAATATGTAGTGATGTAGGTACTGAATTTCAGCTATTTAAAAATCTACTACAGCTTCCCTTTGCAGAGTAATCGAGGTATCGGGTTATAGGGACAGGGACCCCTTGCCACCGCCCTCCCACGAAACTGATGGGAAGACAATATTGTGGCCCTATTTCTTCCTATGAATCCCTATAAATATTAACAAGATTTTTTTTTAACAGGGAGCCAGTGGAGGAATGCTTCCAGGACCTGAAATTCGGTGTTCGTAACTTTAATACCATATGCGAGCCCATTTATTCTAATCGTACTCTTTATGTTTTTAATGAGAATAAAACAGCCATTACTGGAAAGAGAATAATGACATCAGTCGCTTGCAGTTGCACGGTTATTCCCGGAGCTCTTTGATAATATAATCATATTAAAAACTAGCGGCTGCCCGTGACTTCTTACACGTGGAGTTCGTTTTACCCCGTTAGAGGCTGTCCATTAAATTAGCCTCACGTGATGTGAGGCTCAACAGAGGGGGGAGAAGGGGGGGGGGGGGGGGGGGGTGTTCGGAAAAATTCACGAAATATCACCAAGGGGAGGGAGGGGTATATTGAGATGTCACGTGTATTTTTTTTATCTTAAAACTCGCGATTTTTGTCACGATTCTCAGTATTCTAGCATTAAATAATAAATAAAAAAATACGCGTGATTTTGGCTAGGGGTGGCTGTACCTAGTCTAAAACCTCAACACTTATCACCATGGGGGAGGGGGAGTTAGAAGGTTGCTAAAAAAACATTACGTTATTAATGAACTCCCCCCTGGTTGAGCCTCAGGTGACTAATGGACAGCACCTAAGGACCTACATGCTAAATTTCAAGTTTGTAGGTGTTATAGTTTCTGAGATTTTGTTTCACTTGCTATACATGGAGTAAAATTATCACTAGCGTATTTTTCTAGTCACGTAAACGTGCATGTCTCCAATGCACAGACTCCATTGTCACAGGTTGTCTGTAAAAATCGCGCCAAGCGATAAGACCGCCGTTTGTACTAAATTCAACCTCGATAGAGCGGCTCAGTGGACACCGGGATCACGGTGATACTATAGATTCTGATGGTATACCGCATAACTTGTAAATTGTAACTTTTTGTAAATATTGTTTATGGTGTACAATGAAGAATATTGTAATATAGACACAATTTGTTTTATACATCTACATTTTTGCTGGCTCTCATTTTTTATATTTTGTAATTATTTTTTTGCAATTTTTGTTAGAAATATAAGTAAATTGATTTATTGATATTAAACTGTATTATAGGAGTAAGACTGACTATTATCTGTTCTGTGGGCTTGGTATTATAATTGACATCTAAGTGCAGTCACTATTGTTCAAAGATTGCGTTTTTCCCAATGGCGTATTATGTAACATAATTCTAAATTAAATAAATTATTATTAGTCAAGTAACATGTGTTTTAATTTACCCTTAACATACATACATACATACATACATACATACAATCAGGCCTTTATCACATGGCACCAATTACCTATCGTATTACGTCCCACTTAATAGGAGGTGAGCCTAGGTATTTCGGGCACTATTGTTGAGTGAGATTGAGTCTGGACTGTAATACAGAATGGAAAAATAAGTCGGGCCCTGAAGAAAACTACCTACCTTAAACTCTTAAGTAAACTCATTTTACTTAAAAGGTAACATTCCTTTATATTTAAAAAGAAACAACTGCATTCAAAGATGTGTAAAAATTCGCTTGCCACACCCGGTAGGTAATCGAACCGACTAAAATCCGAAAAAGTAACATTCTGTATTTTAAGGCATCAATCGATAGTGTCAATCATAAGGATCAAATCTCTCTAAGAAACATGGTAAATTAAATGTACTACAGCCTTATCTAACTTAAAAGTACCTACCTCTGAATTGTTGTTGTTGTGATTTCACCGTTAATACTGGAAATTTCAAAGCGACTAATCGACGCTTCCCGTGACCATAGGACTGGCCTTTACCTCGCTCAGAGGATTGGCATCGCCATTCAGCGAGGTAATGCCGCCAGCCTTCTGGGCACGGTCCCAGTAGAGATCGATGGGGAGGAATTTTTCGATGCCTAAAGTTACGGTCACTTTTTTGTATATATAGCATAGTTTTGTATAGTTATGTATATTTTGTAAGTAATTGTATATTTTTTTTTTCTCCATATTTTTATACTTAATAACCATGTAAAATTGTACCGTTAATTAACTAGTGTAATAAACTAATAACATAAGATCAGCGTAAAAATTCACAAAATTGATCAAGTTGAACCAAATACACGACTTCTAAATCCAAAAATCCTATATCTACAGCAATGCAATTTTGTAAGCGCACAATGACAAGCACAACGTTGCGACAATCCTTGATATCATTGGTCGATCTCCAGTGACGTCACTCAGTCCAGTGAGAAGAGCTATCCAACGATGACGAACACAGTCATATGTGTACCGATGTACGGTGAACAGTGATTTCTGTGTACGGTTATATCGTTCAACGGTATAACCCGCGCCACGTATCTTGGACCTAAATCGTTAGACATACGAGGCTCTGGTACCTGCGGATTGCTTTGTAATAGTCTATGCTTGGTGAATTTGAGTTCGTCTACCGCAGTAGCATCCCATGCTATCCTCAAAAGACACCCAAGAAATGTGTACGGCGCGTATAGGGCATATTTTGAGCACATTTTAGGTCCAAGATACGTGGCGCGGGTTATAATTCGGTAAACAGTTCGGAGCTCCATCTTGATTGGCAGGAATTCCCAAATTGCTCATCCTGCTTTACTTTATCTGTAGCAAATGGCGCAATATAAAATTTACAAAAATCATGTTGCAACAACTTGTAATATTGCATAACAATGATGCACATGCGAGGTTACCTTGTGAATAGAAAAATAGTAACCGTCAGTCTTAAACAGGAATTTGAGAGGCAACATCTTGCCACGAGATTTAGCTGCGATTAAAATATTACATTAAATTATTTTATTATCATTCATTTATTTTGGAGTGGGAAAATAAGTTGCAGCATTTTACCAAGAGATTTTTGATTACATTTGTGAAAATCAAATCAGAAGTGAAAATGGCTGAGTTTAAAACTGTTTTAGTTACGGTAAGATTTTTTCAATTACTTATTAAATAATTTAGTATTCAATTTAGTTTTTTAGATAATGTGTATGTGAATGGTATGGGTTCCATACCATCGGATAGGGGCTGAATATTTATTGTAATATAATGTCAAAATTTTGTAGTGACTCAATGTATATTTATTGTAATAAATCATAATACCTTTATGACTATATAATACTAGCTGCCCCGGCGAACTTCGTACCGCCATATTTTCGGCCCGCGTGGTATTCAAATCCCGTTCCCGCTGCACCCTTATCACTTAGGGGGATGAAAAATAGATGTTGGCCGATGCTCATAGATACCGGATAAGCACAAAAAAGTTCATCAAAATCGGTCAAGCCGTTTCGGAGGAGTTCGATTACGCACCCCGTGACAGAAGAATTTTATATATTAGAAGATATATCGCGGGTTCAAATTGAACCAGGGCAAGCAACCTTTCAGGGCAAGACAGCGCTATTTTTATTTTTATTTATTAGACCTACCTATTATTTTTTTTTTTTATTTGCAGGTCACCCTTTTATTGGCAACCAGCAACAGTGCTGCCCCAAGCAAAGGTAAGCAATCTATATTTATATAAAAATCAATGCCACTTTTCGTTGTTAGTATAACTCAAGAACGGCTGAACCGATTTGGCTAATTTTAGTCTTGAAATATTCGTGGATGTCCAGGGAAGGTTTAAAGAGTGAGAAAATAGGTGTAGTGGGAACGGGATCAACAAAATATAGGGCGGTATGAAGTTTGCTAGCCAGACAGCTAGTCATTTATAAATTTTAACGACAGTTTTTTTTTATGAATTTGTATTATTGTAGTCGATTTCTTTTATTTTTTACTTTGATCTCATTAAATTGTACTAAGTATCCTAGTATTTAAATTAGATAAGCAATTTTGTATACCGTACTATTTTCGTATACTTACTCTTGTTTTCTCAGATGGATCGGTGGTGATTGAGACACCAGCAGAGTGTAAAGGACAGGGGTTTTGTTCCATTAAACCTAAGGGCTACGAGGAGCTGGAAGCAAAAATGAACAGTGTATTGCCTCCAATGATCGTGAAGGTACGTTCGATGGTATTTCGACTGGTGGAAGGGATAGTCAATATATTTACTTGAACACTTTCCTCTCGGGGTTGGTGGGTCAGACGGTAGATTCCCGTTATAGCCAAGTAGGTACACCATTAATGGTGGAGTGCACCCAGGGCACCAAATTAAAAGTTTTAGTTGCAACCGGCATTGACACTCAGACGATGGCACAGTTGACAAAGGATATAAGTACCTATACACATTTTCATGTAAAGTGAGGTTAAGAAAAGACACTTGAATTAAATTAAATTATAATTTAATTAAAGTATCTTTAGTCAGTTTTCTTTTCCAAAAAAATGTAAAATAAATGTAAAAAAATAGATTATTTAAGGACAGTCGTAAACAAATAATAATTTTTTGAAAAATCGTTTGACACCTGAGACGAAAGCCCGTGGCCGAGTTTTGTCAATCAATCAGCAGGGTTACCGGCTTGCAGGTGAAGTATGACTTGCAAGTGAAGTATGGCTTGCAGGCTTGCAGGTGAAGTGTGCGCTGTATTTTCCTGTATTTTCCTTTTTAATAATTTGTCTTCCACTCGCCAGGATTACGTCGATCGATTTGGGGAAGAGATGCGAATTCAGCCACCAAAATTATCACCCAAAGAGGATTGGCATAACTGTCCTTACGAAGTGAAGGTAATATTTGCAATTTTGATTATTATAGTTTCCAATACTTTACCAATAATACGGTCTACTTAAGTACTGTCTTATTCTTTTGAAAAGTGGTATTCGTTCGGAAAATAAAATAAATAATGTGATATTCGATTGGGATCCATTCTAAATACAGAAATTATTATCATTAATAAAAATTACAAATTTTAAATAATTTATACTACCTATGTATGTCAAGTTTCATTATTTTCAGTATATTTCTTTAGTTATAATTTACATTGTGTTTAAACTTTGCGCCATTAAGTAAAAATAAAAGAAAATTTGTGTTGAAATTACATGTTGTAATTAACGTTATTATTGTAAGTAGGTACCTACCTAATATATTTTTTATTGTTTTTCCAGACAGAGCAGATCTACTTGTTCAACTATGGCCGAAACAACAATGAGACAGCGCTCATTGTACAAACTAATCTACTCAAACAATTCGTGGAAATCGTCAGTTGCGCGTAAGTACTATCTATAAAACCTATGAAAAATTCCCACATAAGATAGGTTTTTCCAAGCCACTAGTACGGGGTTCTTCAAGATGGCCATTAGAAGGTTTTTACGGGGTTGGCAGTACGAATGTTACGCCCCTGAGGTGTTGCATACATCCATAGGTCAAATTAACCACTTTCCATCAGGTGGGCCGTGTGCTCGTCTGCCACCTAAGTCGTTAAAAATGATAGCTCAATTGCAAAACGTCGACTTCACACCAGCCCCCTTAGACAAGTAGTGGCAATTCTTTGGCCGGCGTATTGTTGAATAGAATGACGAATGTATGGGCTTTGACGAATTTACGAGATAAGACGTTTAAATGTAGAAACGTCTTATCTCGTAAATTCGTCATTATGTTCTACAATATTCCGGCCAAAAAATTGTCATATTTCAAGGGGGGAAGAGTCTCAAGCCATTCGTCCGGAGGAGGTGCACCACCGGCTTGCAAATTAGGTTGACTAGGGTCCGGCCCCTATAGAGCCGGCCCTGTATGTTTTACAAATCACATTAAAGTTGTTTAGCCGTTAGAATACATTGTTATCTTTGTTACAGAATGCAATATATTGATACTGACAGTGAGGAACAGTGCTTCGGCAATTTGGGCTTGAGCCCATTTGACATGACGTCATCCTGTCAAACCATTTCATCACAGCGAACTCTCTACGTCTACGATGACTTAGGAAACCAAATCATCCAAAAGGCTTTTGAAGTACCAGTCTGCTGCAGCTGTATTGTTTCTTATAAGCAG
Organism: Eilema depressum; assembly: GCA_914767945.1. Taxonomy (NCBI): domain Eukaryota; kingdom Metazoa; phylum Arthropoda; class Insecta; order Lepidoptera; family Erebidae; genus Eilema; species Eilema depressum. Next base: position 4,224,627 of record OU612021.1, read on the forward strand.
TGAAAACTTAATTTATCGAAATTGTCGAGAGAATTAATACTGTCACCTTCAGAAATAGCTGAACATCAAAGTTAATGATTTTTACATCAATAAATAAATAATAATTGAGATTTAGGTAAATGTTCAGAGGCTAAATTTAACATTTTACAATTTGTGTTGAGTATAGTGTAATCTGTGTAGTTTAAAGTTTTAGAGTCAAGGGGCCCTATGTTCCTCAACAATATTTTTAATTTGTATGTAATATGAACTACAGCTATAGTGTATATTTTGTAAAATTTGAATGAAAACTGCAGCGTATACAATAAGTTACTATGTATACTACTCCTCACATATTAATTCAGTCGCAATATACCATCTGTACAAGGACGTCGTTGTTTCACTTCCCAAACCCGGTGTTAAGAGCAACACTGGTTTCACTGGTACGTCCATGAGACATAATTATGTGCCTCATGGCCAGTGATGCTTGATACGAAACTTCATGAGCGTTAGCTGTCATTATTTACTACGAGGACGTGTACAAAGGAGGTCGCAACTTGCTTCGGGACAGCGAACCTGTTAATAGTTACTGCAGGCTATTAAGACTCGGGAGAGTCTGCTTGACTACACATTTATTACCCACGCAGCGGCGCACCCCCAAGGCGATTGCCGTAAAACATAGCCAGCCCAATTAAGGTGAGTTTCTGTTTCCCTTTTCCCCACTGCTCAATTGGACTGCACTGTGGCTCAACTCACTTTTTTAATAGATAGTGATTCAAGAGGAAGGTTTATATCCTACTAGTCCTACTTCCTACTAATATTATAAATGTGAAAGTTTGTGAGAATGGATGTGTGGATGTGTGGATGTTTGTTACTCTTTCACGCATAAACGGCAGGACCGATTTGGTTGAAATTTGGTATGTATATAGGTTATACCCTGGATTAATATATAGGCTATATATATCAGCGATGAACGGGATCAGAATTCCACGCGGGCGGAGCCGCGGGCAACAGCTAGTGTGTAATACATGCATAATATTGTAGGTAAACACTGATAAATTTAGATATATGCAGCAGAAACGGGATCAGAAAATATGGCGGTACGAAGGTCGCCGGGTCAGCTAGTCTTAAATAAATAAATATTGTAGGACATTCTACACAACGCTATCTAGACCCAAAGTAAGAATAGCTTAACTAGCTTGTGTTATAGGTTCTAGAATGCGGAATAAATAAATAAGGGAAATTCCCCAAGCAATAGCTATTGCCAGGGATTTCCCCGGCCAGTGGTAGTTATAGAGAAAGACAACTTTATTTTGGGGAAATCCTCTACATGAAGTGACCACTAAATTCACTACATCGAATTTCACAGAATTGTAGATAACCCACAATTCTGTGCAATTCTTGCGCAACAATTCAACCGATAGAGACCAAAAAATTGCATTTTAATTTCTTTTCTCGGCAATTGCTGTATCATTGGTTTTTTATGTATGTATGTAAAATACATTAAATTTTAAACCAGCAGTTACCAAAAGCAGGTGGCATGTTTTTTTGCGTTAGATACCGCCGAGTACTTACCACCAAATTTTACGAGTAGGTACCTAAGTAAACAAATGAAAGTAGAAGAAGTGAAAGATGTATTTCAGGATCGATAAGTGTTTAAAGTCTGTTCCTTTGGGAAAATTGGATCATAGACAGTAGGCAGAACGACAGAAAAGTATTTCTTCGACTGTGATGTATTTATAAAAAATGTGATGTGATTTAACAATGTTGAACAATGCAAATGCAAATGCATGTCAGATTGTACAAAAGTTGTGCAATGCTGTCATTGCTATATAATATACCGAGAGTCATTCTCGCTGAACAGTCTGTGTGATTCCACTGAAGTAGGACGTTCGAAGCTGACGCTTTTGTGAAAAAGTTAAAAATTGTGAATTTAAAATAAATAAATTTAAATTTTGTTTCAAATTGGACTTCAACTAAATTAACATGGATAAAGTTTTGCTACTAGTGTCACTGGTAAGTTAACGTTAATACATTGTTTTTTCTACGACTTTTTTTGCCAAGATTAGCTCTCGGCTGTATCCAAAGCTTGCACTTTGGATCCCGGGTCCTCTCTCAAATTCATATTTTCTTTATGGATTGGTTTATCTTGGTTATCTATTGCTGTCTGACTTTCCAACCGCGACTGGTCAGTCTGCGCGTACGTTTCATTTGTCAATTAGTAGTTGTGTTGTACCAGCTTACAGAAGACGCTTGACTCAGATGCTTGGACCCAAAGATCTACAGACAGATATACAAATAGCATAAATTAAAATGCATGAAGTGCATAAAAATGCACAAAATTATATGATTTATCAGAAATCGAATTTCAACGTTATGACGTAATATAATTTGTCAGAAATGGAATTTCTTATTTTTTTATATACCTAGGACACATTATTTAAACATCATAACGTAATATTATCTACAATATAATACAATCATACACATCATAAAGTGAACTAATTTCAATATAATATTATATCATATTGTCCTACTAATATTATAAACGCGAAAGTCTGTAAGTATGGATATTTGTTACTCTTTCACGTAAAAGCTACTGAATAGATTTTAATGAAACTTTATAATAATGTCAATAATATAGCTTATAGGTAAATCAGAATAACACATAGGCAATATGTCAGCGATGACCGGGATCAGAATTCCACGTGGGTGGAGCCGCCGGCAATAGCTAGTATAAAATAACGCAATGGGGTAGGTATATATGTGACCCCAACAAGATCTTCGTCAGTGGTCCAAACCAATTTCAGTAGGTGTATCGGCTTGCAAATGACGTTGTCTTGAGCCCTATATACATTCCAAATTCCAACGTAGAAAAGTGACGTTATCTTATACCAACATAGTTATGAATAATACAAACTGTGCCGGAACAATCTTAGGAAATTGCTGTGTCATGGGTTTTACTGTTGTGTAAATTAAATGTAAAAAAATTAAGAAAAATACTTACCGCTGAGCATGTGCAAACAATTATGAAAGTAGAAGTGAAAGATATATTTCAGGATCGTTAGGTATACTTTTTGAGTTCTGTCCATCCCTTTGGGAAAGAAGCATGATCTTGATCATACACAGTGAAATGACAGAGAAAATGTCATACTACTGTGTTGTATGTATAAAAATGTATGTGACATAACAATGTTGAACAATGCGTCAGATTGTAGAAATGTTGTGCAATGCTGTCATTGCTATAAATTATACCGAGATTCATTCTCGCTGAACGGCTGAACAGTCTGTGTGATTCCACTGAAGTAGAACGTTCGAAGCGGACGCTTTTGTGAAAAAGTTAAAAATTGTGAATTTAAAATAAATAATAAAAATTTTGTTTCAAATTGAACTTCAACTAAATTAATATGGATAAAGTTTTGCTACTAGTGTCACTGGTAAGTTTATATACTTAATACCTAACTACATTGTTTCTTCTTAGACTTTTTTTTTTGCCGAGATTAGCTCTCGGCTGTATCCGAAGCTTGCAGTTTGGGTTCCGGGTCCTCTCTCAAACTCATTTTTTTTATCCGCCCGCGTGGTATTCTGATCCCGAATGAATCAGTGTTTCTCTACAATAGTATGCATGTATTATACATATTATAAACTTTCCTCTTGAATCACTGTACCTATCTATTAAAAAAAAACGCATCAAAATCCGCTGCGTAGTTTTGAAGATTTAAGCATACATAGGGACGGACAGACAGCGACTTTGTTTTTTATACACCGTGAGTTTGTAGTCGTTTCGGAGCGAAAGATTTTGGGCACAGTTTCGATAACATAATCCACTGGAGGCACTAATTTGAAAATCAAAAAATGAAATCAAATGTGGAGTACTTGGCAATGGTGCAGCTGTATGCCATTGCCAACTTCAATTTAGAAGAGGCTAGGCGGTTATACGCCCAGCCGGACCCGGATCCCGGACTTAACACCGTTAGATTTTTATTTGTGGTCGGAAATAAAACGACTGGTTTACACCCGGGAATATGAATCTCGTGATGACTTACGTAGTGCGATCAAAGACATTTCATAACATAGACATGTCATATGTTTACAAATCAACGTAGAAAAATGTGCCGAACTCACACACACACATTTTTAATTCATCTACACTTCCCTACATAACCAATGGATTGAAAAGAGAGGACATGAAAAATACAATATAAAAGAAGAAGACAGCTATTGTTTGTCACTTGGACTTTAATGATAACAATGTACCAATCACAGTGCGGTTGCTAGTCGGTGACATAGGCTAACAAAATTATTGAAAAAGAAGGTACAGAGCTCTCTGAATTGAGGTTATTGCCTAATTTTGTTTAGACAAAGATGTTTGTTTAACTTTGTTAATGTATTATGAAAAAGCTAGGTATAATTTTTAAATTTCATTATTTTGTTGCTGTCAGTAGTACAATTTTAACAAGTACCTAAGTAGGTACTTGCCAGTAAAGTGAAGTTTGAGATAATTGCGTAATTTTGTTTAGACAAAGATGTTTGTTTGTCATTGTTATTGTATCTTCTAATATATAAAATTCTTCTGTCACGGGGTGCGTAATCGAACTCCTCCGAAACGGCTCGACCGATTTTGATGAAATTTTTTGTGCTTATCCGGTATCTATGAGAATCGGCCAACATCTATTTTTCATCCCCCTAAGTGATAAGGGTGCAGCGGGAACGGGATTTGAATACCATGCGGGCCGAAAATATGGCGGTACGAAGTTCGCCGGGGCAGCTAGTTAAGTATAAAAAAGCTAGGTATGTTTATTCTATTTCATTATTTTGTTGCTGCCAATAGTACCTACAAATTTTAACAAGTAGGTACTTACCTAAGTAGATACTTGCCAGTGAAGTGAAGTTCGCACTTATTAACTTACTTGAACCACATAGTATTAGTAGGCAATAAAAAACAACAAATTAAAATTGGGAGGTAGTATGTAGTGAGTTTAATGCCTACGATATTCTCATCTGTACTTTAATCTATGTTCGGATCACACACGTCCTTGTCGCTCACGCACCAAATTATATCATACTGTCTCTTTTTAACAATTTTAACTTGAATATTATGAAAGTCAGAAATTTGGTCTTTATCAGTCGAAATATGTATTATTTCCATGTGATATGAAATCCCTTTTGATGTATTAACTTTAGAGTAATAGTTCGTGCAGTGTCTATAAACATACGATGGCATTTTCGTTATTTTTATAAGTCACTGATGCTTCCGCTCAACGTCCGGCCGGCGCCGCTCGGCACGCGGTACTAGAGGCAAACGTTCCAATTGACTCGTTTTCGAATCTTCACGATTTTCGCGCAATAACGAATCTACTTCTTTTTATATATAATATCTTTGAGTGCGATAGTGGACGCTTTCGAAACAGTGAAAAGTGACAGAGACACATTAAATAAACTGAAAGACAATAGCATTAAACGTGCTCGTTTGTGTATCGAACGCAATGGACTCCATATCGAGCAAGTGCTTCGACCCAGGGATATGTAAATAAACTGTAAATAGGTATGTAAGTTGATTATTTTGTAAATAGCTCCAATCTTTTAAATACGCCTGAAATACCTACCTACTCGCAGTCCGTTGTTTAAGTATTTTTATTATTACTTCACACCTAGACCATAAAGTTTAATCATCAAGTAATATTCTAATAAAGTATTTCCGACGGTCCTAAGCCCGTATAAAGTATGAAGGAAAAATTGGAGTACTTTATTTCAAAGTAAGTAGACGAGTTTCATAGTTTAATTGTGTGCGGTCAGTGCTCCCTTATAAAGTCACCTGTTTCGCGAAGTTCGCCCGGCGCCGCCGCGCGCCGGCGCGACGGCCGGCGCGTCGGCAATGGGGCGGGGCGGGCGGCGGCGGCTCACGCGTTGTTACAAAACAAATACGGGCGCTACTAACTGTTCAACTCGAACAAGTGAAAAAGATCACAGAAACGTCAACTTTTTTATCATAACCAGTACAGTAATTTGGACCTCACAAATAGCTACCATACATTATGCCGAACAACCCCCTTTCGGGTCCAAAACGACTACAAACTCACGGTGTATATTTATATTTAAATCGTTTATTTCATTTTAAATAGTACATGTTTCGCAAAAACATATCCCACAAAACCGTGTGACTGGTTTGTCTGTGGGTCACAGTCTCTTTTATATTAATGACAACTTACAAAAATTACAATTAGATACAATATATCATTCACATACGCCAATATAGTGTTTTTTCAAATTTGCTTTGAACTTGTGTATGTTTGTTTCCACTCTGATGTCCTCAGGTAAGCTATTCAAAAGGTATGGAAGACGTTTTTTTTATAGTCCTGTCACCATAATTATTGTATACTCTGGGTACATTGAATTTACTGGTGGTCATTGAGCGAGTATGGGTAGTGTTATCGACACGAGTTAGACCGTGCTCCCGACTGTTATGGTTGTTGACAGCTAGCAAATATTTATACTGTAGTCTAAGTGGTAGAATATTACATATTTTGAATAATCGATTGTAGTTGCTTTTACATTTATCTTTGGTTTTTTTACTTACTAATAATTTTAAGAAACGTATTTGTAGAGATTCTAGTTTTAGCAAATTTGTTTTACAAGTGGATCCATAACTGTCAAGAGCATAGTTCAGAATCGAGTCCACTAATGACATATATATACATTTTAAAATATCTTTAGGTACTTTATAACTTAATTGGTAAAATTTTGCCAGTAGTATTCTCAACTTATCACAAATATAATCTACATGCGGAGTCCATGAGAGGTTATTATCAATTTTCACACCAAGGTAAGTAATACAATTGTCTTGTTGTATTGGTTTACATTTACAATTTAGTGTATTATTATGTATGCATAGGTATTCATGTGCAAATAAGGACCTGACAACCGCGTCTACGTCTTGTTGAACTAATTTGCAAGTCTCCGCCATATCAGTACCAGCTCGTAAGGTACACAGGTCGTCAGCGTACATGTACGCTGAACAATGACGTGTACGGAGCAGACCGCATAGGCTGTTCACGTGCATGAGGTAGCAGATTGGCGAACAGCACGAACCTTGAGGGACTCCTCGTGTCACCTGTATCCTATCACTAAGTGTGTCGCTCACTTTTACTTGGTAGGAGCGCGCCGCCAGATAATCACGGAACCATCGGTTTAGAGGCCCTCCTACCCCACACTCCCCCATTGCTTTAAGTAGCGTGTCTGTCTGCAAAGTGTCAAATGCTTTTTTGTAATCGTAAAAAACTGCAATTACAAACTTTTTATTAGCTAAACTATTGTTGATCTCATCCGAGAATCTTGATAATAATGTAATTGTACTTTTGCCTTTTAAAAATCCGTGTTGACAATCGTTTAGTACATTTTGTTTCTGTACATAGTTACTTATTTGTTTTTCAATGCATTATACCATTATTTTGTCTATACTTGATAAAATAGCTATAGGTCTAAAGTTTGATTCATTTTTGTAATCACCTTTTTTATGTATAGGCCTAATTATCGTCTCTTTCAGTTTAGTAGGAAATATAGAATGTGTAACAGACAGGTTCGTAAGTCTGGCCAGCACTGGACTTATTTTGTCTATGGTTAACTTAAGATCCGACATGCGAACCAAATCGGTTCCAGGTGATTTATTACTATTCATGTTTCTGATTACTTTTTTAACTTGTTCGGAGTTCACTGGCTGCCACCTCATGCACCTGTCAGTTGGTTCCACGTATGCCTCTCTATTTAACCATATGTCCCCACATGTATGTGTAATGTTATCTATATCCTCCTTAAATCTAATAGCAAATTTATTACATTTATCTATAGTTTTCTCTTTTTTATCCATATTTGACAATATCAAAGAGTCTACAGATCGTTTACATTTACCTAGCATATTATTGATTAATTCCCATATCTTTTTTATGTTTTTATTACAGTCTATTATTCTTTTCTTATCGTATTCATTTTTACTCTTATTTATCCTTTTTTGACATTTATTTCTAAATTTAGTATAGTTTAGACGTTTCAACATATTATTTGGATCGTTAGACCAAATCTCAAATAACCTGTCCCTTTCCTTCATTAAAGTCTTTAAACCATTTGTAATCCAGGCTTTATTGTTTCTAGAATTAGGTTTAGAATTATGATTATAACACACTTTATTTTCGGAACACTCCATATAAATGTTTTCAAATATTTGACAGAATTTATTGTATAAAGTATTTGGACAATCTATCAACAATAAACTATCAAAATCAATCAACAACAATTTATCCCTAACCTTTTTATTATTAAGTATATTTTGTTTACTAGTAGGTACCTCGAGTGGCATCGTCGCTCGCTCCTGCTTTCTCGGTAAAGAGAGTGCGTGTCTCCACTCCACCACGGCCGAGACAAAATAATGATCCGATATTTTTTGTTTTATTACTGCTGAACCTATACTTGAATTATGAATTCGTATATAAATAAGATCCAGGCAAGATTGTACAGGTTTCCCCAATACATTTTCGTTTCGTGTTATATCGTTAATACATCTAATAAATCCATATTCGGCCATCAGGCTTTCATAGCTCATAACTATATTATCTTGGTAGTTCAATAAGTTTATATTTATATCTCCACAGACAATAACTTCAGAGTTTCGGGGTAGCTTGTCTAGTAAGTTCCGTAATTCTATAAGAAAAAGGTTAAGTTTGTCCTGTTTATTATTTCTGGGTGGTCTGTAAATCGATATTAAATATATTTGTTTGTTGTTACAGTGGTCTAGTGTAATGGAAACGCACTCCGCCGACTTCATTTCATACACCTGCGCGGACTCGCACACCCGTGCGCCGAGCCCCTCCCTAGTGTATACTAATACCCCACCCCCGCTGCGGCCTATCCGCAAGTGTGTGTTTATGTTAAATCCTATAATATTGAATAATGGCAACAATGAATAATTTATATTAGGTTCAGTAACAATCATAATATCTAGCTTTTTTAGGCTCGTATCTATGGCAACCATCAGTTCATTAAAATGTTTTTTTAGTGAACGAATATTTACATGCAATAAACTTGGACTAGGTTTGTTTATGTATTTGTTAAGCCAATTATAAATATCATCAGTGCATACATAATCGACTGTATTGTCAATTATACAGTCAAAGTAATTTAGTTGATCGAATTTTATATAACAAGTTTAACAAATTCTTCAATGCAGGTAGGTAGGTAGGTACATTCCTATTTATTTGCGTATGAAGAGTTACCGTTATGACTTATGACGCTGTGCGGTACATACATTTAACAGGTCACCTATTTCACTTTCATAATTAAGCATTGTAGTTTTTTCTCCTTCTGACCTCTTTATTAAAATCTTGCCATTTGATACCCAAATATATTTATAAGTTCCTTGAAGTTGTTTTTTCGCATTCCATAGTAAGGTTTTCATGTACTTTGTTAAGTCCTCATTTACAAAAATTTTGTTGTTCAATGATCCTCCAGTTATGTCTCTGCTATTCACATCTATCAGCTGTTTACGTTTTTCTAGCCAACTGTCGCGTGACCTCTTAGCGGATGCCTTGAAACCCACTAAAATTGAAGGTGTCTTCATTCCTTGCTTTGGCTGACGGCTTCTCGTGGCCCACTCGATTTCTTTAGTGCTGGCTCCAATTTTATCTCCAATTTTTGTTACTATATCCTTGACATTCTCATCAGGTATATATTCTATTCCAACGGTAGGACTTCGGATTGCCCGCATTCGATTTAAGCGCTGGGAGTTGGTGGGGGGGAGGGGGGGGAGGTGTAGGACCCCCCCTGTGAAGGAAAAGTTGCGGACGCCCCCCCTTTTTGAGATACGAATTTTTTAAAATTCTAACCTAACTTTCGCATTTTCTTGTATTGACATCGATTTACATGTTGAAAGGGGGTGCAGAATGAAAGAAAGGGAAAAATACCAGTCCCCATCCCTCCGCCTTGCATCTGCTGATGGATTTTGAAGTTTTTTTTATCATATATGTACCTCGTTCATGGAATGACAGATGAGGTAAGAGTAAAAATCCCCCGCGATGTATCGACTTCTGAGTGGTCTAATATGATAAAACAAGTAAGCGTGTAGCAGACATGGCTTCTGTCACGGCTCCGGCGCTGCACGGCTCCGGCGGTCCCACGCGAGCTTATCGTCGCAGATGTGTTTCACACTCACCACCGCAGCTTCGGCTTGCTGGCCGGCTCCGCCGGCCAGCCTCAGCCGCTGTGGCGAGTGTTTGAAACCACCTGCTCCTCAGCTCGCGGGCCGCCTCGCCCCTCCGCGCCTACGCGTTTTTAAATAGCACTCTAGGGGTAGGGCAGACAAGACTACGTGGAGTCGGTTTTGCAGCGATTTGTCTCTGTTACACAGGTATTTATTATCGAATATTACTATAGTTCAAATAAAACAATGCAATATAAACATTAATTACATACATAGATATAGACATTAATATAGACATTAATAATACCGCGCTTCGACGACGTTTTACGTTTAGTTTCACATGTCGGCATAGTCGGTAAATAATTTTATTGTATGTATAAATTTAATAGCATTCATTTTAATCAGCACAATTCACGTAATATAATAAAATATGCTTAAAACACTAAATATAGGCATTTATTTAATTATTAAATGGAATAAAAAAATTTAGTGCGTTAACATTACGTGAAATAAAACGTTTACTACCAAAACGAAATGTCAAAAGCGTTATTAGTATGTGTTCTGTGGTAAAAAGTGACAAAATATTGCTAAATTTATATGATTTTGATTATTTTTTTTCTCGTTAACCATTGAACTCCGCAACTTGAAACTTTGCGCGGAGGCTTCTAATAATATTAGCTCTGTGTAAAAAAAATATGGACGCGAAACTCGAGTGCGGGCAATCTAAAGTTAAGCCATTCCAACTATTTCTATGTTGTTTTTAAGGGTGGATTGTTCGAAGTTTTGTACTTTTTGTTCAAGCGCAAGGTTGCATTTTTCTAGATATACACATTTCTGGTTCACATGGGTCATTGACTTTTCCAATTTCGTAATTTTATCTTTACATTGTTCATTTTCATGTAATAATGTATCATACTTGTCTGATAATAAACTTATGCTCTCCTGTATAGTATCCAAATGTTTTCTTAGGCCAGGGATAGCGCTGACCTTTTTTTGTATGTCTTTTAAAATCTTATCAATTCCTTGTACTTCTTCGTCTATCTCTTCTTCTTCTGAGTCTTCGTCTTCACAGTTGTTGCAACAGATTCGGTTTTTACCAGCTTTCATATCAGCGGCCAGGCCCTTTACACATCCTTTGTGGAAAGTTCCTTTACACGGTCCTTGGCACAAAAAGTGGGATCCTTTTTTTGAAAGAACTTTCTTACACTTTTGGCACTCCATTATTAAAACACTGATTAACTTTTACGCAAACACAACTAACTTCTAAAGCGATGTTATGTAGGTAGAAGTTATTATTATTAACGAACGCTCGCGCACGACACAGATGTGCACGGCACGCGCGCATTGACGAGACTTTTAATAATAAGACGAGAGTTTTTTTAATATGTAGTGATAGTGAAGTGATAATGCTGTCTGACACTGTCCAACCGCGAAAGTCTGCGCATGAATATTATTTGTCAATCAGTAGGCGCACCAGTTTAAAGGTGATGCTTGACTTACAAGCTTAGATCCATACATACATACAATCACGCCTTTATTCCCAGAGGGTTAGGCAGAGGTGAATTAACACCCACATTTCACCAGTCATTGTGTAAGTCCCAAGTTATAGGGGGTGAGCCTATTGCTGTATTCCGGGCACTATTGTTGACTCGAGCCATGCATCCGAGGCTGAGTCTGGGCTGTATAATATCTGTCTGATGTTAAACAGCCCTATCCCTTAGTCGCCTTGTACGACACCGCATGGGAAGAGATCGGGTGGCCCAAATTCAACTCTGCCGGGAACCACGCGGTTTGGCAGCTTGTATCCAAAGATCAAAAGATTTTTATATAGGCCAGGTAAAAGATTAATGTGCATGCAAGAAAATAGTCTTTCGCAGTGAAAACGGCATAGCTCCATATTATTACTCATGTAGTTATGCCTACACCATGTTAGGCACGTGGCAATGCGCCAAGAACCAGATGAATATTTTAATGTGACAAAACCAGATGAATATTCTATTGACACAAATATACCTAAAATTAACACAAATAACATGTTTGTAGAATAGTATTTCTTAAAAGATGATACATCCCTGGAATTCTTTTACCTACCTACCTACTTATTGAATCTACATATTATGACGTACCTATATTTATTTAGTTCAAACAATGTCGTGAACTTCGATATCGCCAGTGGGTTTTGGAGGTCAAATGGCAGTCGGTTCACAGAAAATATTGAAATTCGATTTAATGTACGGGATGCTATTCTTACACATCGACTTTTTTATATAGGACACGTCAATTTGACTTCACCTGGCCTGATGGTGAGCTGAAAGCGAAGTCTCGGCAAAGAGGGTCGCCATTATAGACACGTACCATGTTACACTTTTGTAGTGGAGTACGTTGTAGTCATCGTAGTTGTGAAGAGAAAGGAAAGATAGCCGAAAAGATGTAAAAGACGTATACAGAGTGTATTTTTGAAACGGGGCAGTAAGGGCAAATACTTAACCGTTGTAGTTAGAGCAAAACGTTCTTAGGAGACCTTCCCTAACTTTTTGAGATATTTTGAACTGCATTCACAGATTTTGCAAAAATCTTACAGTTAGCAAAAAAAAATGCAAAAATTCCAAAATTTGTTTTTCTCTGGCAATAAATTCTATTTCATGTGGAGATCAAAAGACTCTATGGGACCATTTTAGCTTTGAGTACTAGGAAAGACAGAAATCGCCTAAAACTTTTTCCATGGTATAGCTAACAATAAAGTAGATAAATAGGTGGAAAATACTTCCTTGATAATGTATACTTGGTAAAAGGTGGTTTTGTCGACCAATTCGTAGTTAGACTGGAAACTGACCAAGACAAAGTTGAGAAAAGATTCAGAGGAACATACCTACACTTAATTAAATAATATTTTCAGGCTGTCCTCCCAGGATTGGAAGCTCGCTATCGAGGAGGTGAATCAAAGAGCAGAACGGTATTTGACCCTTCACAAATGAGAACTTGTAAGTATTTTTAACTATTTGCTATGATAAAAAACTAAAAGTTGACTGAAAATGGACCGAATATAGACTGAAAGTTGACTGAAAGTTGACTGAAAGTAGACTAAAAGCTGACTATAACAGATACGGATTGCCATGTACACAATAACGATGATTTGTCGTAACTAAGCAATGCCACTTTGCTTAGCGTTTGTGGACTATGAGAAAGCCTTTGATTCGGTCGAGACATGGGCTGTGCTTGAGTCTCTCCAGCGGTGCCGTATTGACTATCGGTACATCGAAGTGTTGAAGTGTTTGTATAATAACGCCACCATGTCGGTTCGAGTACAGGAACAGAGTTCGAGGGCGATCCCTTTGAAAAGAGGCGTAAGACAGGGAGACGTGATATCTCCGAAACTGTTTACGGCCACTTTGGAGAATACCTTCAAGCTCCTGGAATGGAAAGGATTCGGCATCAATATTAATGGCGAATACATCACTCACCTCCGGTTTGCCGACGATATTGTAGTCATGGCAGAATCGATGGAAGATCTCAACACGATGCTCGAAGGCCTCAACCGAGTTTCTCAACAGGTGGGTCTTAAAATGAACATGGACAAGACAAAGGTGATGTGCAATGCCCATGTTGTACCTACCCCAATATCTGTTGAGAGCTCGGTTCTTGAAGTTGTTGACTCGTACGTCTACCTAGGACAAGTAGTCCAGTTAGGTAGGTCCGACTTCAAGAAAGAGGTCAATCGCCGAATCCAACTCGGCTGGGCAGCGTTCGGAAAATTGCGCAATGTCTTCTCGTCCGACATACCTCAGTGTCTCAAGTCGAAGGTTTTCGACCAGTGTGTGTTACCAGTGATGACTTATGGCACTGAAACGTGGTCCCTCACTATGGGCCTTATGAGTAAGCTCAAAGTAGCCCAACGAGCTATGGAGAGGGCTATGCTCGGAGTCTCTCTGCGAGATCGAATCAGAAATGAGGAGATCCGTAGAAGAACCAAGGTTACCGACATAGCCCAGCGGATTAGCAAGTTGAAATGGCAGTGGGCAGGGCACATAGCACGGAGGACTGATGACCGATGGGGTCGAAAAGTCCTCGAGTGGAGGCCACGTATCGGCAAGCGCAGCGTAGGACGTCCACCCACAAGGTGGACAGACGACCTCATTAAGGCCGCGGGAACGCGCTGGATGCGAGCCGCTTCCAACCGGTCCTATTGGAGATCTATAGGGGAGGCCTATGTCCAGCAGTGGACTTCCTATGGCTGAAATGATGATGATGATGATGAAACATAGCCCATTAAATAAAAAATATGAGCCATTGAGTCGATGAAGAAGAAGATCACATCAGTTATTATATTATTGAATGTAAGAATGTGATTTATTTTCAGTTGAAATGCCCCAATCCTGCAAAAACGAGAACAAGGAATTCTGTTTTGACAATGACAATTATCCGACAGATATCATTGAGGATATCTTCAACGAGCATAACGAAGGCCTTAATAGATTGGTGAGTGTTTGTTACATGTTACCTCTATTGATATTTTAGAAATTTTAATACTGAGAAAAGTTTTGGTAAGGTCCTACATTAATTTTTCGGGGCCAAGCTTACCTTACTCGCAAGACATACTTCTTCAGGTTTTGTGTCAATGATTAATTATGTGGTTGTAGAGTTTGGGCATAAAACTCTGCTATTTCGATCGCAATTACAAGACAGTAACTTGTACTACAGTTGAGAGATAAGGCTCCGGCTCAGGCTTCCCTCTCAAGTTTACGAGGCTAGATGGCCATCGGTCTTATAAAACCAAAATGAACCCTAAGGAAAGGAGAAGTATATTGACAGCCTCTGTGGCGTGGCATTAGTTAGATAACAGGACCGCTACGCAAGAAACGCGGGTTCGATCCCAACTCAGTGCAAATATTCGTATGCGCTGGTCTGGTCGTGCCTTTCATTCAACTGTATGTACCTATTGTATGTATAAAAAATGTATGTGATATAACAATGTTGAACAATGCGTCAGATTGAAAAGTTGTGCAATCATGGCTGTCATTGCTACATATTATACCGAGAGTCATTCTCGCTGAATAGTCTCTGTGATTCCACTGAAGGACCGCTACGCAGGAGGCGCGGGTTTGATCTCAACTCAGTGCAAATATTCGTATGCGTTGGTCTGGTCGTGCCTCGGAAAGCACGTTAAGCCTGCAGTCTCGGTTAGCATACGAAAATCTAATACAGTCGTTACGGGTAGTTGGTGCTTTATAGTCCAACAACTGGTCTAACTGCGTTGCTTTGATATCGCCAATGGGTTGTGGAGATCAGATGAAGATGATAAGTTAATTTCGAGGTTCAGTGAAACTCACAGACTCGAAAAATCCGAAGTGAAAGTAATCCTTTCACTTCGGATTTTCGCTAGAATGCAGAAGATGGAAAGGTGAAGTAAGAAGGGTTCCAAAGTGCTGGCTTTGGATGGAACCGGGATTGGCATTCGAATGATATCGCGGTTAAAGAACATTGTTGGTGGCAAGGTCCACATATAGTACATGAGCGCGGGCCTGGGGGTGACGGGTGGAGCCGCCTGTTACCCTAGCAGAAGCAGGCCGCGATGGCGGCGCGCATTGCGTGCCTCCCCATACCCGGGGGCGAGTTAGGGACTCTGTGGTCCCCACACCGGAAGAGGGCCAGATCGAGAGATATGGCCCTGGGTCGGCCGGGGTGCGAGGGATATGGCTACGCTACGACAATCTCACCTCCGGCAACTGTCGGCCCACAGACGGCGTGCGTTTTAGTCGGTTCGAGTCCGACATAACCTCCTCCTCCGGCTCCGGCCGGGGAGGTATCCGTGGGGTTTTTTTCGCTCGATAAAAAAAAAGGTCCACAGTACGTACTACCACAGATTAATAAATAGTTACTACGTAAGTACTACATGGTTCGGCGATACGTTCATCATGCGTACTGCCAATATGTGGAATGCCCTGCCCGAACCTGTGTTTCCGGATAGCTACAACTTTGATGTCTTCAAGACTAGAGTGAATAGGCTACTTCTAGGCAAGTGTGCTCCACCGTCGACCACATCGTCACTTACCAACAGGCCTTTGATTCCGCTAAAGCAAAACTATTGTCATAACATTGCCACAACCATGGCAAAAAATGGTATTAAATTTTAGGCTTTATCGCTATAGAATTAAAGACTAAAATTGAATGACAATATTTACATTACACGCTTTCGTTCAATCTATAAAAAGCCATTTAATTTTAGACTTAAACGACATTGCTTTAAAGTCTTCCTAAAATTTTTTTTGCAGTGTCCGTGTTTGGCGGTAGTTTTGCTTTAGTAGCCTATCAACCGTAAAAAAGGTGACGTTGCTGCTGTTAGTTATTCATAGTTTCTACCGTTTCAGGTGGTAGCCGCCGACGATGATTACATTTCACGTAGTGGGTACTCACCATACGAGAGCGAATGTCCTGCGTCGTCTACAGTAAGTATATTTTAACACTAAGTTAGGAAAATTAAAAGAAAAAAAAGGGAAAGGTTAGGCAGCCGTGTGGTACCCAGCAGAGTAGAATTTTGGACCACCCCATCTCCTCCCATGCGGTGTTGTACAAGGCGACTAAAAGATGAAGCTGTTTAACATCAGACAGATATATACAGCCCAGACTCAACCGTAGATATATGGCTCGCGGCAACATAGTGTCCGGAATACGGCAATAGGCTCACCCCCTATTACGTGGGAGCGAATACAATGATTGGTGAAATGTGTGTGTGTTAATTCACCTCTGCCTAACCCTCCGGGGATAAAGGCGTGATTGTATGTATTTAGGTATGTAAAGTTAGGGAAATATTCAATAATCTGCGCAAGTATACAAGATAACGTTATATTTTGTGGTTAATTTCATAAGTAGATAAGTACCTACGTTAGAAAATTAAATGTTTATAAAATATTGTTCCACAAAATAATAAACTTATAACATAACATAAACTCACGCCTGCATCCCCGAAGGGGTAGGCAGAGGTGCTAGCACCCACATTTCGCCGTTTATGTTTAGGTCCCAATGTAATAGGTGGCGAGCCTATTGCCATTAACCGGGCACTTATAAACCTGCGATAAATACACACATAACTTCGAAAAGCATCGAAAAGTCATTGGTGTGTGCCATGGTAAAACCTGGGATCGAACCCGAGACCTCGTCTCAGCAATCCATTACCCATACCACTAGGCTACCGCGTTGATTACTGGCACTTAATGGAACTTGGTGATGCTTAAGGCGAAACTGGTTAGGTTCAACGATAAATATCGTGGAAAAGTACAAGTTTGTTATCAATTGTTATAATAATAACAATATCGATCCCATAAAATATTCAGTTATCTTTTTTACAGGTTCAGTTTATCAATTGCATAACGGTCCTGGAACCACGATGTAGATTTTGCTTTCTAAATTAATTATTATCCTTCTTGCAAATAACAAAATATAAAAAAAATTTTTTTACTAATATGGAAATTAACAAAAGCTGTTTCTAATCAAGATTAATTTTGATTGCAGAATGACATCATTTACTTCATCGTGGACGAGTTTGGCCAGGACCGGGTAGTTGTGCAAAAGAAAGGCAGATTTCAGCAGCGCCTCACCGTTAAATGGTGCCAGTAAGTATTTTCATTTTTAACCCCCGACAAAAAAGAGGGGTGTTATAAGTTTGTTTGTGTGTGCGTGTGTGTGTGTGTGTGTGTGTGTGTGTGTGTCAGTCTGTCTGTGGCATCGTACCTCCCAAAAACGGCTGAACCGATTTCGATTTTGTTTCTTTTGTTTGAAAGATGGTTTAGTCGAAAGTGTTCTTAGCTATGTTTCATAAAAATCGGTTCAGCCATTTGAAAGATGTGAGGAGTGAAAGTGGCAATCTATTATTTTCAAATATACCTGTGTTGGGTATCAAATGAAAGGTCATAATTTAAACATCACGATACAGCAGGTTTTATGGAAATCGGTTAAGCGGTTACCTATAAAAAGCATGAAGTAAAAAAAAAAAAACCTCCGACTCAAAAAGAACCTATAAAAAGTAAAATAATAACTATAACATTTAGTGTTGAACCTTTTGTCTATTTGTCTCGTCGGGGGACCGCCGTCTGACCGTCGGGGGAAAAGGGCATACCAAGGTGCTTAGCAGTCTCCCGAAGAGACAAATAGACAAAAGGGTCAATACTTAGTATTCATCATATCATATTGGTCATAATGTAATAGTTATTATTTTACTTTTTATAGGTTCTTTTTGAGTCAGGGGTTTTTAATTTTTTTAGAAGCCGAGTCACGTCAGGTATTTTAATAGAAGAAAGAAAGAAAGAAAGAAAGAATATTTTATTCAAAATCCTCACAATGTGTATGCTACCTATAAATAATAATAATTTGTGACAGTATTTAAGTACAAATTTCACATTGTGCGAACCCAAATAGGGCTCCATCTCAGCATTGTATGCTACACACACTAGGTATCCAGTATGTGCAACGCTGGTTTTCAGATGGAGCCACTAGGTAACGCTAACGCCACACACGTATCGCATACATACATAACTATTTATATATTTACAAAGATATATCCCAAAATCCAAAATTAAGAAATACTTGGGCATCACCTCGCCAGAGCTAACGATGAGGCTCTAGATTAGAAAACAGTCAATCCCGGACAATTTCCGTGCCTCGGAAAGCACGTTAAGACGTCGTTCCCGGTTGCCATACGAATATCTATGGCAGTCGTTACGGGTAGTTGGAGCCGTAAAAAGTCTAATAGCTGGTCTTGCTGCTTTTAAATCGCCCAATATCGCCCAGTATTGGTTGTCAAATGGCAGTTGCTTCACGGAAAATAAAGTTCAGTCAAATCTGCAATTAGACTGATAAAGCGGACCCCAGATTCCGAGGTAACAGCTTCGGATCCGACTGGAATTAAGGCTAGCATGAAGAAGAATACCCAAAATAGCAATACATAAGAAAGGTTGAGTAAGAGTGTAGACCCCTGGTTTCGAATGCAACCGTAGAGCCATTTCTCGTAAAAAAATCTGTACAATCCAGTCTCGATCAATAAATCTTCCAAAAGCCAATTTTCAATCTAACTAGTTCAATGTAACGAGAATATTTTACAATGTTTTATTATAATAGAGAATTCTGATCCCGTTCATCGCTGATATATAGCCTATATGTTAATCCAGGGTATAACCTATATACATACCAAATTTCAACCAAATCGGTCCAGCCGTTTATGCGTGAAAGAGTAACAAACATCCACACATCCACACATCCATTCTCACAAACTTTCACATTTATAATATTAGTAGGAAGTAGGATAGTAGGAAGTAGGATAATATAATAATTATTTTTGATATTTTGAGACATTCAGATTAGATAGAGAGAGGTTGAGATTATATCAAGACTTATTTCCGAACAGATTTTTATAGCGAGAATTGGTCCTTAAAATAATGATAAGGAAATTATAATTTTTTAAAACAATATAATCGAAAATAAATGATTAAGCATATTGAATGTCTGGGCCAGCCGGGGTGCGAGGGATATGTCTACCATCTACGATAATCTCACCTCCGGCAACTGACGGCCCACAGACGGCGTGCGTTTTAGTCGGTTCGAGTCCGAAATAACCCTCTCCACCGGCTCCGGCGGGGAAGGTATAAGTGAGGATTTTTCGCAAGATAAAAAAGGTATATCGACTCTTCTAAAATCCAGTCCCACAATTTTAGTTTTCATGAAATTCTGGAGACTCCTTTGAACACTTTTTGTTATTTCTACAGTTTCGACCATCTACGCCCACTTGAAAAAAATCACTCTGCATATAATTATTTCAGCTTTCAATACTATTATTACTTTGTCAATTCCTAATCCTCTTATTATAACTTACAGGCAGGAAGGTCCATTGTCAAGTAGGACAAAGCATTTCACGAAAAGAAAAGTACTTGAATTCGGACTGTATTGCCGAACCGAGTATGTGCACTATGATTTCTTCGTTCTAAGTACAGAGCCTGGCTACGATGGCAAGTGGCGAATGGAGAAAGCGAGGACTAACACAGGCATTCCCGTCTACTGTACGTGCAGATATGACAAGAAAAATAATTATTAATAAATAAATTATTAATAATTAATTATTATTAGTAATAATTATTATTAATAATAAATAAACAAGTACACAGAACTAAAAGAAGAAATAATTAAATTTTGGAAAATTAATAAAGTCTACATAGTGCTCTGTGAGTGATACCCAAAGCTTGAATTAAATGTTTGGGTGTCAGTGATACCCAAACATTTAATTCAAGCCCTCAAAACAATAGATATAGCTGAAAGTACATATATGACGATGCCAAATGCTGCCATTTTATATACATGCCGCATAGTTCGCAAATGTCTCCAAGAAGATTTAAACAACCAACCTTTACTACCAGAAATTGATATGAAATTTACTTGGTTTAGGCCCGTGATTTTAAATTAACCGAATTTTCTTAAACACATCGAGAACAAAAACAGCACTTAATAATAAAAATAATAAATGAACATATTATCATTTTGTGATTAATACGACTCATTAAATGTTTCGTTTGTGAACTCTTGAAGACTGCAGCTGCTAGTTATGTAATTATTTATTTGAATAGACAAGTATTACGTATTTACGTATTTTATTTTACCTTATACCTAGCTGTGTGTTTCACTGTATGCCTTAACTGTGTATAGTGAGCCTATATTATTTCCTTTCGGTCCAAACGGCGGCGATGGGCAGTCATGGACACTTATTGTACCTTGAGACACCTCTTTTTTCATACTACTTAGGTCGCAAACAAGCACACGGCCCTCCTGGTGGTAAGTAGTTGTTGGGTAATCGACTACTCCTTTTAATCCCATATCCCAATTAATATTGACACTCGCAACACCGGGCGGAAGAAAGTGCTTCCGCCCACGGCGAAATAAAAAACTCTCTCTCTTTCGAAACGCAACACACGCGACACATCGCTCCGCGGACTTAAATATCAAAATTGTGTAAAAGGCCTGTGTGAAGTGAATCCGGAGTGGGCACACCCCCGGGGGGAAGAATGGCCTATGGGCGAGTGCAACACCAGGGAGTCACACTCGTGCTGCCGACCCTGTAAGAACAGAAAAAATCTGTGCCGTCAGCGCAATAGATAAGTAGGACAAAGCCTTTGGTTTTCCCACTGTGACAGCACAAAACCTAAAATTTACTTCACAACCCCGTAACACCTTTTTTCACCCGTTGCACACTGTAACCCTAGAAGGTCACAGAGACCGGGGAATTAAAATAAAAGAAGATAAGGTTCTTACAAACTATTTATTCCCCGGCCCTCAGTTAGAGTTTAAGGGTGAATCCTACTAGTAGAAGTCGTCAGTGCTCAGTGCTGTTGCCGAGAGATCAGGCTAACCACTCAACTGGGGGACGACCGGCTAAGTCAGGCGTTCCCGGAACAGACCCCGGACCGCTTGCTGGCTCGGAGATTCGTATCCCGGCGTGGAAAAGGTGGTGGTCCCCGGAGGAGTAGAAGCTCAGCTCTCAGTGGCCAAGTGGGACAGCAGCTGGTCTTGTCCCGAAGCGTGATGGTCTTTAGCTGATATATAGGACCCTGTAACGCGTCATAAGAGTGCCTGTAGTGCGGGTTCCATACAACACATTCATTACACATACACACAGAGAAACACACGTTACTTAGAGAATAACACAGTAATAGTACAGTGTAGGTAGTCAGATAGTGGAATGTAATTTTTAGTCTATAAATGGAAATCTGCCGGATTTTTGACAATATTATCACAGAATGAATGTGATATTATGACCACTGCTGTGACTGCTGTGATGATATATAGGTAGGTAGCCTAGCCTTTAAGCTTCGTCAATAAACGGACTATTCAAGCCAGTAGTGCCTGAGATTAAATCTAACAAACTCTTCAGCTTTATAATATTAGTATAGATAAATATACGTACGTGGAGCGTCGTCAAAGTCTTCCGGCCTAAGCCAATTTCATCTGCAAGCAGGTGCCTAAACCTGCCCATAGCCTAGCTTTCCTCTCGTTCTTGGGAGGTCAGATGATAGTCGCTTCCATGACAGCCAAAACGAACCAATATAAGGAGGAACAGTATAGCGGAAAAGATAAGATAAGATAAGATGTTCTTTATTGTACACCATAAAAGTAATATAAGATAACAATCAAACCATATTTACAATTTACATCTATACTATTATATAATTGTAAAGTGGTCGTGTCTGTACATTGGAGATATTTAAAAAAAATACTTGGGTTATGTTATGTTAACGATACTGAACACGAAAATATTTTTTTTGAATTTCCTGTCTGTTTGTCTGTTTGTCTGTTTGTCCGCGATGGACGCAAAAACTACTGGACGGATTTTGATGCGGTTTTTTTTGTTGGAAAGGGCTTACTCAGACTTAAAATCTTACGTTTGTTTGATCACAATCGGTTGAGTAGAACCGAAGATATGAGCAAAGGTTGCGTTAACCGAGATGCACGCGGGCGGAGCCGCGGGCGGAAGGCTAGTAATATATAAATGCACAATAATGGGCGGCCTTATCGTTAACAGCGATTTCTTCCAGGCAACCTTTGCATAGATAGAAGCAATGAAATATACTATGTAGCGTGTCAATATAATTTATACCTACCTATACAATACCTAATATTAACAATATACCTACTCCTCAGTTATCAAAGCTTTAGATGCTTGCAAAGAAGATCGTAACTACAAAATAATGTTGAATTGTTTGTCTTGGGTAGTCCCGTCCCCACTACGTTGTAATGCACTGAAATTGTTTAACAATTACCCATAATATTACGTATTAATTGAAACCCCAACAGTCTTACCTACTGCACTAATAATGCACGGGGAAAATATCAATGATGACGCGTGAAAGTTCTTCTTTACCTCATATTTCAATTAATTGTTTAATTCCTATACAATATTGTCCTTCGGGAATATAATGTTTACTATTTTTTCTTCCTCTTCAATCAGTACATACATACATATACTCACGCCTGTAAAATTCCGAAGGGAAGTGTATTAACACCATGTTTCGCCAACTCTTATTTTCGGTCCCACGTAGGAGGGGGCGAAATATAGATAAAGGGGAGGTATTCCACGAAGCACACCCAATTAAAGCGCACCCAGACGAAGCACACCTAAAGTATTCCACGAAGCACACCCATAGGTGCGCTTCAAATAAAAATGTAAAATAATTAATGTTCTATTCCACGAAGCACACCTAAAGTATTCCACGAAGCACACCCATAGGTGGGCTACAAATAAAAATGAAAAATAATTAATTTTCTATTCCACGAAGCACACCTACGAATATCACTCGCATAAATCGCATAGTGCGGAGACTAAGAAATAAAGATTTCGATAGAAGAAAATATTTATTATTTAAAAGACGAACTTAAATGTCCTATCTAACATCTTTCAGTTGGAGCCATCTTAAAATCGAAGATGGCCCATGGTCAGCAGGGGTGTAACAGAAATGTTTTATTGGGCTACCTTAGACCCCGGCCTAGCGTGCGGTTTTAGTCGATTCAAGTTCGAAATAACCACGCTGTCAGCCGGATCTTATTTCTTTGTGCACTATCACACTACCCTATCACACACAATAACCTAACCTAACACGAATCGAACTATATCCATCCGTGTCGGGAAGCCCGGCGGCCTCGTGTTCTGCGGAAAAAAGTTTAGTGTTTACAGCAGATCTACTATATTTGGCAATGGATTTACTATATTTGACGTCAGATTTAGCAGATTTGGCGGCACATTTACCGTATTTGACCGCAGATTGGCAGCACAACATTTGATAACAAAATACTGGGTGGCGCAAAAGTAAAGACCCTATTTGGTTCGGCTATAACATTTTTTCTAAATTAGAAAACTAGATTTAGGTTTTTTTAAATGTATATTTGTACCATTAAATTTCGTACCATTAGGATTTAAAGATGATGTCTTTTAAATGGTGACCTCCAGAGTTGATACACATTTGAGCCCTATTTATGACATTTTGCATAACTTGCCGTAACACTTCCTGCGATATGTTCGTTATTTCTTGACGAATGTTTTCTTTTAGAGCTGCGAGAGTCTGTGGCTTGTTCACATACACCCGAGATTTCAAAAAACCCCAAAGAAAGAAGTCTGGACTGGTCAGATCGGGTGATCTTGCAGGCCAAGGCAAATCGCCAAAACGAGAGATAACTCGGCCTGGAAAAGCGTTTGACACAATTATTCCACGTTCTTGGGGAGTAAAACGGTCCATGTTTATTTTCAGTGTATTTTACATTTGTTCACTACACAATTTTCAACAACAGAATGACAGAAAATTTCATATAAAAAAAATAAAGGTATTTTCTTTAGTGCCACTACTTTTGCGCCACCCAGTATAAACTTTACTGACAAAAACTCGATACTATGCCATGTCATTAAGGTCAAAAATTGCTTGCGCTAGGTTTTTTCATCCCTAGTATCCCAAACTAGTCTGTGCTATCGAGCAAATGGCCGAATCGGAACGATTTTATCGGATACTAGTTATTTACCCGCGGCTCCGCGGATATCGGTTATCGCGATCAAATATAACCTATGTCCTTTCCCATCGTCTAATCTATCTCTGTACTAAATTTTATCAAAATCGGTTCAGTGGTTTAGGCGTGAAAGCGTAACAGACAGACAGAGTTACTTTCGCATGTATAATTTATGTAATATGGATTAGTATGGATATTTATGTGAAAACATATGGTGTCGCATATCGTCGTACGACACCGATATATTTCTCAAATGAAATTATTGAGCTTTCGAGTTACAGGTGTTGATTATAGCATTTTATTTAAGGTATTATGTTATAGTTGTTTTAAATGAGATTTAAAACCCATGTTACCATTAATTACCTTGTATATTATGACAACTTCCTATGGTATGTTACTTAGATGCGTCATATTTTAAGGAAAATTTAGTGTTATAAATATGTAAGAGAGTACTATGATCCAGTAAGTGTTCGTTACATTGGCAACCGAGGACGACAACTTTGAGTTGGAAGCACACCTTCCTTGTATTTTAAGACTTTGGTTTGGTACGCGTTTATTCAAAATTCATACAAAATGGATAAATACATCGTGGCTATATCACTGGTGAGTTTTTTTATAGACTTATTTAAATGACTAGATATATTTTCTAACAAAATATACATTATCTTAGGCCATTGACTGCGTTGTCCGTAAACTGACCTAACTACAGAACTTTGATTTCGTCTGTATACCAGTGGAGGCCAAAAGGCAGTTACTTTACGAAAGCTGTCAAAAGTACCCAGTTAGATCGAAAGCTCGGGGATAATGATGATTATAACACTAATGAAAGTATAGATAGTTACGTCACATTGAATTAAAGTTGACGTAAAGTGACACAACAGAATAAAAAAAATGATTCATCAACGCAATAGCTCTAAGTCGAATAACAACTAACCCATGTTACAAGAAGTAAGTAGTAATTAACTTGTAAAGTGTAACCAATGAAATGAAAAAAAAAAAGAATTTGTATTACCTGAATCCTACAGCCTTACAACAATCATTGATATCTGAGTCCACGGTAATTTTTTTGTCAAATTGAACACAAAATAACTTAGAATTAACAAAAAAAAAATGCTAAAAATGCCTCACAGCCGATTACTATAGAATTTGTAAAAAAAATTGTATTTATTGTATTTATTTTCTATTTATATTTTTTTTTTTTTTTATTAAATTTAGTTAATTCTAGCTTTAATCTTTAATTTGTATTGTTTATTCATCTATATTGCCATTTAAGCATTGTTAAATATATTTATAGATTCTTCTTCCCCTTAGCGTTAATTCCCAGTTGCATCCGAAGCTATTCAGCTCGAAGTCTCGGGTCCGCTTTACCAACCTTAACTACAGATTTGCTTAGACCTTGATATTTTCCGTGAAGCGATTGTCATCTGACCTCCACAACCTTGACATTAGGCGATATCGAAGCTTTGCAGTTAGACCGTTGTTTTTGGATTTTTTAGGGCAATGTTCTTATGGCAACCGGGACCGACGACGGCTTAACGTGCTCTCCTACCACTGCTGGGATCATTGCAAGAGTCACCGATCATATTCTTTGGTACCGATCAAACTCCTTCGTTTATTACTCTAACCACGGACATTGGCGGAAGTCTGGGTGACTGTCTGGGTTCGCCAATAAATCAAAATTCAATTCAATTCAACGTGCTCTCCGAGGCACGACCAGACCAATGCAAATACTCATATTTCATTCACACAAATATTTCGGGGATCGAACCCGTGCCCCCTGCGTAGCGGCCGCGTTCACTACCGCTACGCCTCAGAGGCTGTCATTTATAGATTAAGTAGGTACACAAAATTATAAATCATTATTTTACATTTATAGGTTGCCCTTTCTGCAGGCGCAGCAGCTCTCGATGGTAAGTGATCAAATAATGCAATTATATAATAATCGTACTTATATTATACTAGCTGTTGCCTGCGGCTCCGCCCGCGTGGATGTCGGTTATCGCGACCAAACAGTTATGCCTTCCTCAAGGTCTAATATACCCCTATACCAAAATTCATCGATATCGGTTCAGTGGTTTAGGCGTGAAAGCGCGACAGACGGACAGATAGAGATACTTTCGCATTTATAATATTAGTATGGATTTCATAAAAGTAGTAATTTATAATCGAGAATCGATAGTTACAATTTTTTTGAAAAAATTGTACCTACCTGTCCAACCCACGTGTACCTACCATGATATTAATAGTACCTACTCACAAGTGTTGCCCAATTATTAACATTTTTGCACAGATATTGTTGATTATTAATATTATTACTGCAATGCCCTATTGATTGTATCATTTGTATCTACGGCACGAAATTTTATCATTGAAGAAGCGTCGGTAGCTTAATGGTTAAGGAGTCAACCTTACGATCGAAAGGTCCCGGGTTCGAATCCTGGTCATTACACTACCGACGTGAACCCACTCCTAATACAAGCAATTTAACTTAGCTGGAGGGGTTATTAGTAATTTCAGTTGCTAATAATATTCTTATAAAAAAAAATCACTTAAATATTAAAGAACACTAATACCTTCTTTACAGTCGCAATGCCGGAATCCTGCAAGAGTAAAGGCATGGAGTACTGTTTCAGCAATGAGAACTACCCAACTGTAGTCGTTGGGGAGCTATTATCGGACGTGAAGAACTTTGTGAGTATGACAAACCTTTTTAAAAAGACAAAACTGTACTACTGGTACTGAGTCAACGAGTCGAAGACGTTTGGGACACAAATTCTACGGACACTGTGTCCCTAAGTGTACTTTCAAATTTATTTATTTTTTCGAAGACGTTACGGACACCAATATAAAACGATAGTTTTGTACACTGTACATTCGAGTCGGATGGAAAACTTATTCAATATTGGATAGGTTGTACAAAAGAAAGTGTTAATATGTTGTTGGAGGACTCATCAGTGGGGTGAGCACGAACAACTATCGTAATCGTATCGTAATCGTAACGAGAGCTCGGAGCATTGCGATTGGCCGCCTGCCTACTGGATGGATTAGTGTATAATAATTCAGTTGAAAGACCAAACTTCCATAGGGGAGACTACCTATCTATAAATAATCATTTAAGAGAAGTAAACTGGGATGAATTATTTTCTGGATGCAGTGATGTTAACGGAATGCTCAGGGTCTTTTATGGTACTCTTGAAGGTCTGATGAAGAAATTCATACCCAAGCACGTTCCAAAAAATCGCAAATATCCACCCTGGTTTAATCGCAACTTAATTAAACAGTTAAACTACAAAAATAGATTAAGAATTCGCTATAAAAAATACGGTAACCCGCTTGATGGTATAGAACTAAAATATATTAGTAAAATTTGTGAACAGATGTCATCTGAGTGTTATAAACATTATATAAATATCACAGAAGTAGGAATTAAAAATAACCCTAAAATTTTTTGGACTTTTGTGAAAGCCAAAAGAGGAGGATCTAGTGCGTACCCTAGCTCAATGACGGATGGATCGATTGTGTCATCAGATGGCACGGAAATTTGTCATTTATTTGCTGATTACTTTTCCTCAGTATACAGTTCAGACCAGGACACCGACGATAATTATCAAACGGAGTATATACGGTCGTTACAGAAACATAGTGTGTCCTTAAGTAGTCCTACTATTACGTATGATACTCTTGTAAATTTTTTGAAAAACCTAGATATCACAAAAGTAGCTGGTCCTGATGGGATTTCACCCATCTTAATAGTAGCGTGTGCCGAAAAGTTAGCTCATCCACTTTTGACTATTTATAACACCTCCTTGCGGAGTGGTGTGTTCCCCTCAGACTGGAAGGTGGCAAAAGTGGTCCCGATACATAAATCAAGTTATGTTGACCAAATATCTAATTACAGACCCATTTCCATCTTATCTTCGTTTGCTAAAATATTTGAAAGTCTAATATGCCCTTACTTGCAGAATCATCTGAAGACATATTTGAGTGTCAATCAGCATGGATTTGTTGAAAAACGATCGTCAGGTACGAATTTAATACCTTTCACGGAGACCTTGATAAATGCTATCGACTCAGGCCACCAAGCTGATGTCATTTACACTGAATTCAGTAAAGCTTTCGATATGGTCCCCCACCAAATATTAATAGCAAAATTACAAGCCTATGGTGTGTGTGGCTCTTTGCTTGGATGGCTGACATCGTACTTGTCTGACAGAGAATTCTTCGTGGTAGTTAATGGTTATAGTTCTGTGTTGAAACACATCACATCTGGGGTTCCCCAAGGATCCCATTTGGGGCCAACCTTGTTCAATTTTTTCATCAACGATGTTCCCATGTGTTTTCAATTTTCTCAGGTGTATTTGTATGCAGACGACTTAAAGTTTTCAAATACTATCAGGTCTGTAGATGATGCAAGACACCTACAGACTGACATAAACAGACTTGTCGATTGGTGTGAATTTAACAAAATGCAATTAAACACAGATAAATGTAAACACATAAAGTACACTAGAAATCACAACATTGTCAGCTTTGATTATTATATAAATAATACCAAAATTAACGAAGTGGATACTATTAGAGACCTTGGAGTGATATTTGACACGAAATTAACATTCATGCCGCATATAGATAACATTATAAAAAAAGCCTCTAAAATGCTTGGTTTCGTTTTAAGAACTTGCAAGAGTTTTCACAACAACTCGACCAAAATTCTACTGTACAACACTCTCATTAGGAGCATCCTTGAATACTGCAGTGTGGTGTGGCGGCCACACTATGCGACACAGTCACTGAAACTGGAACGTGTACAGAAGCGTTTTCTTTGTCATCTAGCATTCTCTAATGGCGTGGCAAAGA
This sequence comes from Eilema depressum, assembly GCA_914767945.1. Taxonomy (NCBI): domain Eukaryota; kingdom Metazoa; phylum Arthropoda; class Insecta; order Lepidoptera; family Erebidae; genus Eilema; species Eilema depressum. The sequence goes on from OU612021.1 coordinate 4,254,169, forward strand.
GAATCCGCTCTTATGACCGCAGATTGAAACATTTTAATATTAAACCTCTTTCTAATAGACTAAAATTGAACGACGCAATGTTTGCCTCTAAAGTACTTAATAACAGAATTGACTGCTCCCCATTACTGGGCCTTTTCAAATTTCGCGTACCATCAAGGATTCCACGCAAACCGATCACACCACTGTGTCCACCTTTGAGAAGAACTGTTCTCGGTGCTAATTCTCCTTATGCAAGGCTTTGTAGGGTGATAAATTGTTGCAGCCATTTGATTGATATCCACTTCCAATCGTGTAACAAACAAAAGGCAATTTACAGCTCCTTACCAGAACTGGCTTAGTTTCCATTTGTTACCTCTATATGTTTTTTTTTTTTAGTTGTTAATCTTTTTTTTTACCTATATCACATAAAACATAAATAACCACCCATGTTGGGTGTCATTTAATATATTTAAGACTATCCTGCTATCTAACTACTTTATTTAAGTAACCTTGTTACTGTGATGGTACGGTAGCTCCTTTTTAAATGTTACCTTTTGCATGTTGTGTCTACCTATAAGTAATTGTTACATTATGAACTGTACCTAGATATATTGCTATATGAACTTGTATTAATGTAAACAGTTGTTGGAGGACCTAAATAAATAAATAAAAATACTGTGAGCGTATGTGCGGGTGAAGCCTGTCAATTGCAATACTACGTGCTCTCGTTATCGGATGTGAAAAACTTTGTGAGTATGAAAAATGGTACAGTCAGCATCAGATCTATCTTGACTAGCATCTTTGCATCGATCTGATACATGCCCGGTTGTGTTGATGTGCGAGAAAAAATCCGAAAGAAGATAGTCAAAGTTTTTACTTTGACTCTATCTTCTTTCGGATTTTTTCCGGATCGGATCGATTTGATGCTGACTGTTTAAAAATATCGGAGAAAACAATGATGTATTATATTCATAGATACCTACGTCATATATGAAGATGGCGGCTTTCGAAAATGGCGCAAACACTAAGTATAACAACAGTTTAGTTACTTATTAAAAATATGTCAATGTTATTACTTTATATGAATTATATTAGTATTTATATTATTATATTTTATTATTATGAATTTATTATTCAATTCAATTCAATTCAATTCAATTTATTTCAGACTTAGTCCATATTTATTGTTAGTTACATAATATCTTAAAACGATGTTAGGTAAAATTACAAAAATAACACACCAAATACAAAACAATAATAATATGATCACACCAGTCCCGGGTTAAAACTTTTTTATTATAATAGTTTTTTTTGTTCGTGATTCTGATTGGTGCATAAAATGATGACCGAAAGTCATCATTTTTTTGTCGCCATTTTAGAGTGTGGACAACATATCTATAGTTTATAATATATCATTGGGAGAAAAAGGATTGATGTGCATTACAGACCTATGAAACTATACTCCATTCGGTTAGGTACCTACTTAAAGTTATGATTCCGAAGCCGATCGCATACGACAACTGCCAACGCATGCAGCAGATACAGCGTAACCATTACTTGTCAAACTCTGAAACGGATAATGGCGATCGAATCGACGATTATATTAAAGACAAAAATGTATGGCTTGAGCATGGTGCAGGCCCCTCTTGAAGTTGTCTTATTTTTATTTTATGTAAGGTTTTATTTTTATTTTTTATATACCTACCTACTTGACGCGAGACAAATGTACATACGTTCGTATTTAGTCTTAAGAAACCCTTTTATTTTTTGTAAACTGACGTCCTTAAAATGCCGCAGTGGAGTTTGTTGACTTTGTTGCGCCGTTTCTTCTCCATTAGCGCTTAGGAAGCGGTGGTAAACTTAGTTTTAAGTTTTTGACGTCAAAAAGCTGTAACTGTGTTGCACTATTTTGAGAAATAAAGACTTTGACTTTGACTTTGGCGACCATTGAGAAACCGCAATGCATTACGCGCATGTGCTGCGCGCGTCGGCAGTTGTCGTATGCGGTCGGCTACGGAATCATATCTTAACTGAAAGAAAGAAAGAAAGACTATAAGTAAACAATCTTGATGTGTCTTTTTATTATTAAGTTTTATTTAAAAACTCGCTTTATTAATAATTTCATGTTTAGAAACTCATTGTTAGGAACCACTACTTAATCAGTTAGCTAGCCTGGTTTATTTGTTTAATATGTACATCTATACTATTATATAATTTGGTCGTGTCTGTACATTGGAGATATTTAAAAAAAAATACCTGGGTTATGTTATATTAACGCTACTGAACACGAAAATATTTTTTTTGAATTTCCTGTCTGTTTGTCTGTTTGTCCGCGATGGACGCAAAAACTACTGGACGGATTTTGATGCGGTTTTTTTGTTAGAAAGGGCTTACTCAGACTTAAAATCTTACGTTTGTTTGATCGCAATCGGTTGAGTAGAACCGAAGATATGAGCAAAGGTCGCGTTAACCGAGATGCACGGCTGGATGGCGGCAGGCTAGTATTTTTATAAAAAGCGCTACAAGATTGTTAACTACCTACCTAACCGAATGGAGTATAGGTACATACCTTGTAAGACTTACTGTATTGTGGGTATTGCAATTTACATTTTATCAGGCGCATTCTTTGAACCTCAAATTGGCATTGACTTAATATTATTGTGATTTACACTTTAGATCAACGTTAAACTAGGGGTCACGCAGGTTTATCTTTAGACCAGAGATAATCCTTGGTTCAGTACTAAACGCTTTTTGTAATACAATTTTCTTAAGACCATGATGGTCTAAAGACGAAGAAGTTAGTCCGTGTTTTGTTATGTATAAGACCGTTTTATAGTTGTAACTTTGCACAAGTATTTGGATATTTTATTTGCAACAACTTATTTATTTATTTTGACAAAAAAAAAAAACATTGAAATTTTTTTTTCGACTTATATTTGGGTCGACAAGTCAATGTTTATTATTTTTTTAATATCTATTGTCTATTTGTGCATTATGCTGCGTTTACATACTCGCGGAAGAGCGAGGGAAGTGGCAAGAGAAGTGGGCAGAGACGTGGTGTGAATGGTATAATATATTCGTCATGCCGCGAGTACTGCCGCGTTTGTTGCAGCGAATGTCGGCTTGGCGGCGCGAGCGGCGAGTCAAAGGAGCGGCAATACTAGCGCGGTGAACTATTCACACACTGCGATGTGCTCGCGATGAACACACTTTGCATCGAGCAGAGTGCAAACGCGGGGTTACAAAAGTATCACTACAATTGACCTTGGGACTGGGACTCACTATTTATAACACGCTTGCTCTAGACTTCCACCAATTTTCAGCTCTATGGAAATTGTTACAAGTCTGCCTCTATTTTTTAATCTGTTTTACATACATACAATCACGCCTTTATCCCCAGAAGGTTAGGCAGAGGTGAATTAACACCCATATTTCACCAATCATTGAATCAGGTCCCATCCCACGTAATAGGGGGTGAGCCTATTGCCGTTTATCGGGCACTATTTTTGACTCGAGTCATGTATAGGCTGAATCTGACGGAACTGAAAACCGAAATTTTATTGTACAAACGGTTTCAACTGCTCTTTATAATATCAAACTGTCAATCAAGTGGGTATACGATACCCATATATTGTATGAATATTGCAGAGACCTCATCACACAATTCTGACTCTAAACCTTCCATTTTCCAGGTGGTAGCTAATCAAGATGATGTGGGTGTAATTGGGTCGTACGCAGACCGGCAAGGCGGCCCTTCCTTCGAATCTGATGAATGTCATACCACATCTAAAGTAAGTAGGTATTCAGTTGTACCACGGGTCGGGAGGGGTTGGGGTATTTACAATATAATGCTGTTGCCTGTGGTGTAAAATACTGATTAGTAACCGTTAACCCTTCCAGCTAAGCTAAATTGCTCATGTTACCAGTGGGTTCACATCGGTAGTGTAATGGCCCGGATTCGAATCCAGGGTCTCTCGATCGTAAAGGCGGCCACCCACAAACAGTTTATCGAACGACAACCGGATGATATCGGTCTGTCAGTTCATCGCAATAGCCCACACACTTACAGTTTCGTATACGATTTTGGACTGACGGATAATATGTGTGTAGCCGCTTGACGATTGCGGTCAGCAAAGACAGTCTATGTCCGTCGGCATTTTATACATAATAACATCAGACTAAAAGAATAAAATAATGTTATTATTTTAGTCTGAGGTAATAAAGTTATGATGACATAAGGACTGCAGGTCACCGGACAGACCAAAAACTACAGGTGGACTGTAAGTGGGTGGCCGCCTTAAGGCTTGAACCACTTCGCTACCGACCGACGCAACAAACATCCTTTCATCATGTTCTTAATTTGGTTTTATTTAGTTGTTTAGTAATGATAGTCCTTCTTCTGCCGCACCATTAAGTAGGTAAGTCTTGGAATTCCTTACCAGCTCACGTGTTTCCCTCCTCCTACAGTCCCGGGTCCTTTAAGCGGGGCGTGAAAAATCATCTGATGAGGCCGTCAAGCTGAGTGCCACCATTGTAACATGGTACGTGTCTGTAATGGTGACCCTCTTTTCAGAGACTTTGCCTTCAGCTTACCATCAGCCGAGGCGAAGTCAAATTGACGTGTCTATATATAAAAAAATAAAAAATGAATAATGCAATGTTACCTCATTTCTAGAACGATACTATTTACTACATTGTGGATGAGTCTGGTCAAGACCGAGTCGTTGTTCAGATGGCAGGAAGATTTCAACAGTGGTTTAGCGTCTTATATTGCGAGTAAGTGTAAAAGTACCTATCCATAGCCGTGTTGGTTCCCAGTGGAGTAAAATAGTGTCAGCCTTAGAGTATATATTGCTCTAGCTAGAGCGCGCCTTACAAGTATGAACTGCTATCACGGGTATGAACAGTACCGAGGCTCCTGGCTCAATCTCAATAAGTAGCAAAACAATATCCATCAAAATGACTTCGCAAATAACAGTTAATTCGATATGTTAAATCAAAATTTTATACAACATCGTATATTTGTAGTAATAATGACGCAAAAATAACGCAAAATGACGACATTTTTTTTGTATTTTGGCTTTAATTTTATCAATATATATCAAATCGAACAAAATACTTCATAAAAACAAACTACATTAATAAGTGCATCTATTGATATTTTCGGTAATGCATGAAACGTCACTATAGGTGCGCTATACCATCGCAAAGTATCTGCTAACACTCGGCGCCAAAGACCTGAGTGATACGCGCGCTCTAATAATGTATACTCTAAAGGTGTCAGCCCATCTCTTCCTGTGGCTGTTCTCCATCTGACAGTAAACATGACGGCAATTAATAGGCTGGCCCCCTGTAACGTGGGATCTAAAATCATAGTTGGCGAAATATGGTTGTTAATACACCTCTGCTTACCCCTTTGGGGATTTACGGGCGTGAGTATTTGTATGATATTCACACCAATGTTTCTTTCCATGTCCGTTATAGACTTTGAATCCACCCATTTTTCATTAAACAGTCAGTGCTAAAACAAAGGATTTTACTGAGAAATTAAACATCGCGCATTTACAAAAGGACGATGAAGTAATAATGCGAAGATGGTTTTAGACCACTTAAATGATCAACTTAAGTATGCTTGTCCTGGAGTGACTGCCGTCTGCCCTCCCAAACGAGAGGAAAGCCTACATCAGAGCCTTGTTTTGGTGGGTAAGTTTGGGTTGTGCCTCAAAGGTATATTAGTTACCTAACCTGTAAACCCAAATAATAAAAGATAGTTACTACTTACCTTAATTTTGAAAATATTTGAAAATAACACGTATAGGCCACGGTAACCACTTTCCATCAGGTGGACCGTGTGCTTCTCTACCACAAAAGTTGCATAAAAAAGAGGTTGTGATTATTATTCGTCTGATGACGGAGAAAGTATACAACTATCCGAAGGGTATAGTAAGACCACAGGAAAATAAGCAGACGATATCACTGCGAGAGTAGGAAATCCCGAAATAAAATCCTGTACGAACCCGCCTGGCCAGCATGGGAACATGTAGGCCAAAGCCTCCCAACATTGGGAGAGGCCGAAGTCCAGCAGTGGACTGTGATAGTGGAATAGTGGTGCAAGCGTCGGTAGCTTAGTGGTTAAGGAGTCGGCCTTACGATCGAGAGGTCCCGGGTTCGAGCCCTGTCCATTACACTACCGACGTGAACCCACTCCTAGCACAAGCAATTTAGCTTAGCTGGAGGGGTTAACGGGAATATTAGTAATTTCGGTTGCTAATATTCTTTAAAAAAAAAAATGATTGATTTAAATAATCAATGACCATATTTTCAATTTACAGGGAAGAGGGCGCCATTTCAACAAGGACTGCTCACTTTATGAAACACACAGTGCAGAAGTATAAGCTGTCTTGCAAAAATACGTACGCACACTATGATTTCCTTGTCCTGAGCACAAAGCCTGATAGCCAAGGCAAATGGTTTATGGAGAGAGCAAGGACTAAGACTGGCATTCCTGTTTGCTGCGCGTGCACATATCAAAAAGAAGAATACTGAGATTTTGAAATAAGAACAAGGACCTTTTTAATTCAATAAACAACAATATGTACAATTTTTCTTGTTTTGGGTCACAATTTCGTGGGAGTGGAAGGATGTATAGCTCCAGCTTTCTTCCTCCGGATCGTGGCGTTGTATAATAAAGCTAGAATACTTTAGTATTATGTTATCTGTGACTAGAATATTTAACTATTTTTTTATTTATTTCACTTTATTCATTTTCTAAACATTCCTATAAATTATATTATTCTAAATATACTTAAAAAACAAATACATTTAACAATAGCGACCAAGCTACCGGTGGTTAGGGCTCCAAGGAGACAAACCTCCTCATAATACGCGCCGATTCGAAGGCGGTACTGCATCAGGTCCTTGACCCAACTCTCTAACGCGAGCCACTTGAAATGTTGGTCGAGGCTCTCGGCAATCAGTCCGCTAATCGACGACGCGATTATCAGAACAATATGATCGCCGAATCTGTATTCCACATGTCGACAACCTCGAGAAACAAATCCAAATAATATTTTTTTTTATTTTTACGTATACTATTTTACACACTGTGCGGTATGAAAGGAACTTCATCCCACGCACACTCAACCTGTGGAATGAACTCCCCGCGGTGGTTTTCCCAAGCGACTACAATATGGGCACTTCAAGAAGGGCATTAGAAGGTTTCTTCAGGGTCGGCACTCGGCAGCACGAGTGTGACGCCGTAAAAAAAACTGTTTGTTATTTTTATATATTTTCTATTAATTTTATTTATCACTTAAATTTGTACGATATCTTACAATGGCAACCGACTGGAAACATAAAATATTTGACACCAATTTTCTCTTGTTCGACGTTAAAGACGTACACACTGTGCTTAGAATAGATCGTTTCGCATGTAGACTTCATTCCAAATACTTCCAAGTTAAGATCTTGAAAGCACTGTATCTCACTATCCGGGATATGTTTATACCTGTGGCAAGAAAGATGACCATTAAAATATATAGTTCTATTACTTATACTAGAATGAGAAAATAATTATTTCGAAAGCCTCAAACGGAGTAAATACTCTTATCTCTGCTACTACACCCCAGCGCCAATCCCAGTGACTTTGGAGATCAGGAAGGGTACACAATTTCATCATTTTATTTGGATAGAATTTTACGAGAGCGTACGCCGTACCATGCCGTTTGGTCCCCGACCCCGTAAAGAAAGCCTCCTTTGTCAATCAGGTCGCTGGTGTATTAGCTTGAAGTGCCTCTTAAGTGATCACCATGAATTATGTCTATTTCCCTATTTGTATTTAAGTATTTGAAATCATTGGGAATTGAACCCATAACCTGAGACGCAACAGTAGAACAGTTATTTGACAGATACTCACGCGCAAGTTACAATGTCAAAGATTTGACGATTTTCTGGTGTTTGCACAAAGACAGCTGTATCCACTTTGTCTTTATTGAGGTAGTTAACTGCATATACCTGCGTCCTCTGAAAAAGCAGAATCATCACTGTTTAAATCTTAATAATTGCTTAAGTTGAATGGTATATGAGGCTATCAAGAGTTATAGGGCCCTACCTACACCTGCAAGCCGGGATATCTGCCCCCCTAGACAAGTGGCAATTCGTTGCTCGGCGTTTGATGGAATAGAATGACGAATGTATGGGATCTGACGTTTTTGACATTCGTTGACGCCTGTCATATACGTCAAATCCCATACATTTGGCATTCTATTCCATCATACGCCGAGCAACGAATTGCCACTTGTCTAGAGGGCTGGTGCTGTTGATTTATAGATGTGTCTCTGGCGCAGGATTTCTTCTGGAAATTTGGGGGGTCAGATGGTAGTGCTTCCATTCCGGTGGTGTGTTCCCATCCATTACTGGTTGGGAAAAAAATTCCAACGTGTTACAGGTGTTACTGGATGCTACACTTTTTGTCTCAACGAACAATACTGCAAAATATTGGTACTACTGGTTGGGAAAAAAATTGCTCCAATAGTAGTCCTCAGCTTGACGGCCTCATCAGATGTTTTTACTTGGTAATAAGTAAAATGAAAAGGGATACTTACCTTCGTTTCGTAAGGACAGTTGTGCCAATCACTTTCCGGTGATAGGATTGGTTTAGTACTCTCCGTTACTGCTAGTTGAGCACCAATAGGAAGGTGAACTTCATCTGGTATTGATCTTTTCACCTTCATGGTGATGTTCTGTAAACAGTACATAATATGGATAATTAAACATTTGCCAATCAAAATAATGGTATTCTGGAACATACTACACAGATTTTTTTTTCTCTTGTTTACATAAGGTGCACGTGTGATCCACTATAAAAAATATTTTCTTTTTTTCTTTTCTTTCTAGATGTTATTATCACTTTTTCGAAAGAGAAAAGAATATCTATAATTCTTTCTGCATTTATTGAAGATAAAAATATAATGCTGTATGAGTTACCTTAAGCAATTTACTTCTATCTCTAGATCATTAGAAAATAGTAAATATTGATAAAAAAAACACCATCCGGAGACATAGGAGCAACAGGAGAAAATAAAACATTAAGTTTTTTACTGCTCATTCAAAGCAAGTAATACAAGGTCTAAGCTGTGCTCAGGGAATCCCTGAATTAGTAACTGGGAAATACGTCCACTCAGGAAAGATCAAATGAAGCTTTTTAGCTTTATTTGATAGTTTAATATAAATTTTAGTACCAAAATAAAAAACTTGCTAAGTTTTGAAACTACAGTATAACGACAGAACGGATAATAACTTTTGCTGAATTAGAAATATTATTTTTGCTTTTGATAACCTAGTTCTTGAGAAACGTTAGGTACTAGGTACCTTAGGTTAATTAACACCACGACACGACTTTTAGGAGCTGAGCGAAAATATATAAGATGCGGTGAGGCGATGCAAAAATAGATACATAGTACATACAATCACGCCTTTATCCCCGGAGGGTTAGGCAGAGGTGAATTAACACCTACATTTCACCAATATTGTATTAGGTCCCACGTAATAGGGAGTGAGCCTATTACCGTATTTCGGGCACTATTGTTGACTCGAGCCACGTAAGTATCTGAGAACGAGTCTGGGCTGTATATATCTGTCTGATGTTAAACAGCCTTAGTCGCCTTGTACGACACCACATGGGAAGAGATGGAATGGCCCAAATTTCTACTCTGCCGGGAACAACGCGGCAATTTTTTTTTTTTTGAAAAGGTACGTACCGTGTTTAAGAATTGCTTCATTATAGTATTCATCCTTTCTTCGTATAGTTCATATCCCTTGGGTTTCACGGTACAGTACTGCAGGCCCTTACACTCATCAGGGATGGTGATCTGGCCGATAATTTCTAAAAAGATGGAAAACGATTTTTAGATTTTAACTACTTACTGATCAACTAAAATTGCATTATTTGTATTGGTATCAAAAGTCAAAAATCATTTATTCTGTATAGGCCATTTAAACGGAACTTACAAAACGTCAAAGTTATCAAAAAAAAATATTGTAAAGACTAGTTTAGCCAATGGACCACCGCACCGGTTCGAAACGCGGCCCCGGCCTGAGAAGACTCCGGCAAAAAACTCAGCGGCCATTTTTTTTGGCCTATTTACAAGGAATGCTTGGTGACACACTATTTCACTTAGGTACTATATTTTGGCCTATTTACAAGAAATGCTTGGTGATACTATTTCACTTACTATAATTTGGCCTATTTACAAGAAATGCTTAGTCTACTTAGTCTAAATACAATCGTTTGGAAAATAATGGAAATACAAAGAAAACTTACCCGATGGTTTAGAATGACATGTTGTTAGGAACATCAGCATCTGAAAAAAGTAATTGGTAGAAAATTAACAATACTTATTAAAAAAAAAAGTTTTATCATAATTTTACATATTACTAGCTGCCCCGGCGAACTTCGCACCGCCATTTTCGATTTCCGGCCCGCGTGGTATTCAAATCCTCTTCCCGCTGCACCCTTATCACTTCACTTAGGGGTTTGAAAAATAAATGTTGGCCGATTCTCAGACCTACTCAATATGCTCACAAAATTTCATGAGAATCGGTCAAGCTGTTTCGGAGGAGTACGTTTTGCATAAGATAATTTCGAAAGTTTCTGTCAAGATCTTAAGATACATGTACTCACACCTGTGAATTCCCGTAGGCTAACCCTGTAGGTGTATTATCGTGCACATTTCGCCATCTGTGATTTTCGGTCCCACGTAATAGGGGGCGAGCCTATTGCCGTCAAGCGGACTCTTAGTCATGGGCTATGTTTACTGTCAGCTGTAGAACGCCCTATCCCTTAGTCGCCTTCTACGACACCCACAGGAAGAGCTGGGATGGCCCTATTCTTCTCCACCGGGAAGGTCAGCCTCTAATTTGTTGAATTGTGATTTTTAGATAGGTACTAAGAATATTCTAGTTGGTCTATGTTATCAAAAATCATTTGTTTTCGTTATTTTTATAATTTTATTTAGAAGAAAACGGTAAAAATCTATTATCTATTGTGTTCTTATTTGTGTTTAAAAAACACAAATATACGGTCAGAACTAGAACCTAAATGATTTATATTTTTATGGCCTTATAAAACTGAGAAAAGTTTAGGACATTGAATTAACCAATGTCCAAAATCTCTCTCACTATTATACCAAAAAAAAACAGATAATATAATTAAACTAATAGATAATAATAAATTACAAGGACTCAACATTGTTAAATGTAATTAAATATCTAAACATGCAAATCATGTTCACAATCAACTCACAGCAAATAAATTGGTATTCCACATTTTGAACACTATTTAAATAATTATTATATTTCAGTTAAGGATTTCTTGCAACACATGCAAAAATATTTTAAAAAATAGTGTGTTCTAATATTTTAATGTTTCTCCTACAAGTTCGTTAGTCTGACTAACATACGAACATTTCAATTGAGGTCTTTATACTGTCGGCAAGAGGAAAAGAGGCACGTTTGTTAATGGAGATAAGTAGAACTACCTAACTATAACTGATTTCTAACACAACACATCCATATTTTTCACAGGAATGATATAGGTACAGTCAAATCAGATCGATGTTGACGAATAAAGTATCTAAAGTGATTTTAATACCTTGGTATTCCCCGCTTCCTGTTGACTGTTTGTTCTGATATATTATTTGGTTCGCAATCTTCACACCTTTAGTTCGGACGATAATATAATTTAAATCAATAAAACATTTTGACTTGCTCTTAAATTTAAGATCATTTTGAGACTTTGTAGTCAAGATAGATCTGATGCTGACTGTAAAAGGGGAAAATCGGTAGGTACCTACTATGGTCGTCACTGTCAAATGCATATCGCTTTATTGCACATCAAAGTTAATTTTGCAATGAGGATTCTGAATCTCGTGTGGGGTGGACACACGGACACAAAGTTACTGTCGTGGCTAACGTGGCTCTGGTAGAATATCTTGAAATACTTGACATTGGCGGTTCGCGATTAATAATTTTATAAAAAATTACAATTTACTTGACATTGGCATAATTGCGGCGATTTGCAGCAGAAGCCATTAAGAAGAAGTTGAAGTTGAAGCAAGATTTGAGTACCTATATTCAAGAGACGGTGGCGCCGTTTTGTTCGTGGAATTACCAACTTTACTACCCATAGGATAATAATAATACATAATTCAAACTGATCCTAATATGAATAGATTGAACTGGAACCGACTCTTTCTTTAGTCGACTCATTCATTTCGATAATTCTCATCCTCAGAGCCTTTTATCCAATTCAGTTTGGGTAAATTTTCAACTTCGATAATAATTAACCACAAAGCGACCGCCATAATCTGACGTCAATGTGATATAATACGAGTATCTAGCACCTAGGCAATTCTATGTAATATTAAAAATTATCTCGAAGTTTTGAGTAAAGAGAAGAGATAGCAAGTTTCGAAATTGGAATGGGAAAAAGATACTAGATAACATAACATACATACATACATTATCGCCTATAATACCCAAAGAGAAGGGTAGGGATGTATTAACACCCTTATTTAGCCAACATGATTTTCTTTCCCACGTCATAGGGGGTGAACCTATTGCCGTCAAGTAGATAGTCACTTTTTCATAGGCTGTATGCTTACTTACTGTCGGATAGAGAATAGCCCTATCCTTTAGGAGCTTTCTACGACACCCACAAGAATAAATATCTCTCTTCTACTCCACCGAGGACCAACGTGTAGATGAATATTATTATTATATTTTTCACCTACTGTTCTTAAACGTAGGTACTCATATTATTTACCTACGTGTAGGTAAATTTGAAATTTTGATATTATGTTTTTCCTGAAATTTGCATTCAGGAATTCCTTTTATAAATTGGTTAATTATTTATTGCGTAGGTAGGTACTAGGTCAATTAGGTGCTTCATGAGGCTCCGCCCGCGTATTGTTTATAACCCGTGCTCGCACCTCATGGGCACTTATTTCAAGATTAAAAGTGTGCCTATGCCTACTACTTGTAGACTATGAATATATCCACAGAAATCATAGGTATATTAGAATAAAACGGTTATAAGTATTATTTACCTGCAAATCGCGCGTGGCGACTTTTTCACCACTAAATAAATACTCACGTGGGATAAGAAATGCCTCTATTTTTCAAAGGAGGATGGGCGTTTTGGGCCCACTTACAATATTGTCCAATCGAAATGAATTTACCATCGTTGGATAGCTCTTATCAAGAGTATAAAAAACGACTATGGCAGCTAACCTGTATCTATTGTCCGTTTTGTAATATACTCCTCATAACTTCGAAATAGAATTTTAAAAAAAAATATATCTGGCTTGACCGATTTTGATGATGATACTATTCTTATTAACTCTAAGTGTACGTAATTAGATAAGCATTAAGTTGGCAGCGGTTTTGTGAAATTATGTGCTTGATTTTTTTTATACCACTTAAGTGACAGACAAGCGATTTTCACTTGGCATTACTACATACTATGCATTTATAATATTAGTGTGAATAATAATAAGAAGAAGAAGGGCTTTAGAAGGTTTCTTCAGGGTTGTGTGACGCCCCTGGTGCTGCATACGTCCATAGGCCACGGTAATCACTTTCCATCTGGTGGGCCGTGTGCTTGTCTGCCACCTAAGTGGTATAAAATAAAACAAGAAATAAAGTGTATTATTCACTTATTTCTCGAAAATCTTACATATTGTAATTATTATTATTATATTTATAACATGCCATAATCGAGACCAATAATAATAGAAGTGTATGCAGGATGCTACAAAAAAACAAAAAATACTGCTTTCGGACAGCAAATCGGGACTAGCGCCATAGTTATTCGTAATCCACACAAAAATACCTTTCCAATGGTGTATCATTTATTCCGATTGGAGGGTGGGACCAAGTTCCATACATTTGTGCCCATCATCCTTTACTTCTCCATTCTAATTCCATAGTTGGTATAGCACAATATGACATATACACGGTATTTTTAACTATGTTATTTCAACTACATAGTCTTAACAGTACTGAGTAAGCGTTTGAAAGTACCTGCCTCACAGGGCAGGCATTTTAAGGCAGAATCGGGTGCTGCACCTATAATATTTTTTCCCTCCTAATGCGGTGCACATTAGGAGGGAAAGAGGTAGCAGTGGACTGCTAAAATCTTGTTCCTTATATTGAACGTGCACTGGTCTTATCCGGTATTGTATCTATAATAGAATGATGGATGTGTGGGATTTGACGTAGGTACCTATATGAAAGTCAATTCAATTCAATTTTTTGGTGTGGCAAGTTATGCCGATGTTGTCGACAAATTTTGCCATTAACAGACGTGCGAAGGAGTTGAGTCACTTAAAAGGCCGCAGTAAAAGTACGTATTTTGAATTTGGCAATTTTGTCATTTGGGTCAAATTTGGCTGATTGTGAGCAAGTTGAAACACCTAAGACAATATTTTAATAATGATATTTAACCAAGCAAAAATAGAAATAACACACACATACAAACATTATAGAGAAATGAGCAAATACTAAATAAGGTACCATACTAAATAAGGTAACGAGGGAGAAGGCTGCATCAGAGTTTGATATCGTTTCGTCTAATGAAGTAAATCAACAACTTAAGAACATCTCTTGACGAATCAGTTACCAGTGAAGAGAAATTGCTATATGAAAGTCGTCAACGTAAAAGGGGTAGGCCTAAGAAGTCCTGGCTTGACGTCGTGGAGGGTGACATGCGTGCAAATGGCCTCACTACTATGGATGCCCAAGATCGTGCGAAGTGGAGGAGGAAGAGCCGGAAGGCGGACCCTGAGCTCCGAGGTCATCTTAGCCACGGATGCAATCAGGATAATGCGTCTACATGAGGATGATGATGATGATGATGATGATGATGATGATGATGATGATGATGATGATGATGATGATGATGATGATGATGATGATGATGATGATCGTCAACGTAGGTATGTAAACGGCAAAATACGTGTCATAAACGTCAAATCTCATACATTCATCATTCCATTCTACAACCCAAACGAATTGCCACTTGCATATTGACCAAGATCTTAATCATCATCATCTTTACGTTAATGCTGGTAGTATTCAACACTCATACTTCGGTCGTTGAGCTATTTTCCGCCCGATCTGGCTCTCGATTCTGCTAAAGCAAAAACCACTGTGACACCACGAACACTGTAGAAAAAATCCATTTTATTTTAGCCTTTATTACTGAAGATTCAAAGTCCAAATTTAAATGAAATAAGTTTCATTACACTCTTTTCATACTACAATAAGTCATTTAGTTTTAGACTCTAACATCATTAGTTTAAAGACTAAAATTAAATGGATTTTTTGCAGTGTTCGTAGTATGACAGTGGTTCTGAAGTGTTTTCGTGCTCCAAGACATTACTCCGCAAAAAGTAGCCGCAGTGTAACGACACCTGCTTAGTGTACTTATGAGTAATGCATCTGTACAATTTGATGAATGGGCATTCCCATACACGTGTTAGTCATGATTTTCCGAGATATTGATACAATGCGCTCAATTGATGAAGTGTTCTTGATAAGGTGAGTGGTGCCATTGAAAAACTTTTTCAATTAAAATATGAATCATACGTTTGTTGTTGTGTTAGATGTGTCCTTGTCCAAATTATTACATTACTAGCTTTTGCCTGCGGCTTCGCCCGCGTGGATGTCGGTTATCGCGACCAAATAGCCTATGTCCTTTCTCAAGGTCTATTCTACCCCTTTACCAAATTTCATCAAAATCGGTTCAGTGGTTTAGGTGTGAAAGCGTAACAGACAGACAGACAAACAGAGTTTGTTTATACTGGAGATTGATGGCACTTGGTGGAACTTGCTACACATCATATTGAATAAATCACTTGTACTTTTCCACAATTATTTATTTATTTGAACCTTTTATTTATTTGATTTATTTAATCAAAGGTTTACAATGGCATACCATTGTAAACCTTTGATAATGCCGTAATGTGAAACCGGTAAGGTTCAAATAAATAAATAATCGTGGAAAAGTACAAGTGATTTATTCAAAATGACAAACAGAGTTACTTTCACATTAAATAATATTAGTATGGATTCAAAAAATCTATTAGCATGACTTTATAGTAAATGTAGTAATAGTAAATATACAGCATCTTACCATTTTTTTTGCAATACCTAGAGCCAACCAATAACATTAGCCTATCGCAGTCCACTGCTGGACATAGGCCTCTTCCGATGTTGGGAGGTTTTAGCCTAACTGTTTCCACGCTGACCAGACGGGCTGCTACAAGGATTTCTAGTTTTCATTCTATCGCAGCGATATCGTCTGCTTATTTTCCCGTTAAGTTAATCGCTTCTTGCGGCAACCTTAATAATGAGATGCATTGGTGTAGGTACCTAGAGTACCTAGATACGGTGATAGTGGTGCAGAGGATAGCCTTCGCAATCCAACGTGGAAATGCGGCACCTTTGCACCGGGCGCGATCAGGGGCGGGTTATTTGATTGATCTATTTTATTTTAGTATTAAGGTGACATATTTATTTTGTTAATATATTGTAAATTTGACATTGAATTATGACTTAATAAATGATATAGGAACCTAGATACTAGTAATCCATTTTTTTTTTGTTTTATCTATAACATAATAATATGGTGTCAAAACTAAATGCAGGTTTTAACGTTAAATAAATAAACAAGTTTTAATCCTATTTGTGGTTTCTGTTTAAATCTGGGTTTTAACTCATCCTTTGTTTGAAAAATACAAATAAATGCATAATTATATACGTCTAATCACTGTATTATTGTTCTATTGTTTCCTATTCTAAACGCATTAATTCCCGGCATATACCTTTTTTTTTATCGTGCGAAAATTCCCCACGGATACCTCCCCCGCCGGAGCCGGAGGAGGAGGTTATGTTGGACTCGAACCGACTAAAACGCACGCCTTCTGTGGGCCGTCAGTTGCCGGAGGTGAGATTGTCATAGCCATTACCCTCGCACCCCGGCCAGGGCCAATCTCGATCTGGCCCTCTTCGGGTGTAGGTACATACCTAAGTTTCATCGTCTCCGTCCGTCCCACTCGAGAAAAAATCGTAAAAAGATCCTACAACCAGCCTCCTTGGTAGCCACACACGTTTAGTATACTTGCGCAAGTTTAGACTTGCGCAAGTATAATATGAACGTGTGTGGCTACCATTTTAGACAAGTGGCAGTTCGTTGGCATTTTCTAGAATATAATGACGAATAGGTACCTATATAAGATTTGACGTAATGACAGTCGTCAACGTATGTCAAAAACATCAAATCCCACGTTCATTATCCGATGATACCTACAATGCCGGCCAAAAAATTGCCACTTGTCTCAACAATCGGCCAGTAAAGACCCCCTGTCTTTACTGGCCGATTCTGCTAAAGCAAAACCACTGTCGTGCCACAGTCTCTGCAAAAATTGGCATTAAATTTTAGATTTTACTGTTATAGAATTAAAGTCCAAAATTAAATGACAATATTTTCATTACACGCTTTCGTTCACTCTACAAAAAGCCATTTAATTTTAAACTTTAAATGTACTGTTTTAAAGGCTAAACTCAAATGGAATTTTCTCGCAGTCACTGTGGTGTGACAGTGGTTGTGCTTTAGCAGAATCGAGGCCTTGTTCGAATACCATTCGAACAAGGCCTCGATTCTGCTAAAGCACAACAATGGCGTAAAGAAAGAAACAAACATTGATTTCTGGGTAATAGATTTTATTTGGAATTATTTAATTTGGAACCGTAAAATATTAATATTATAACGCCCAGCGGGTGAGTGTTAAGGCTGATATTACACCAAACGAACGAATGCTCATTCCATCCGCTCTACGTCAAATTCTAGTAGTGACAGAGGTATCCTATCGTTAGACAAAAAAACAAAATGACAAATTTTCACTTGAAAAACCGCGTTCGACAGAATTATACTTGATAAAATGTATCATTCGACAAACTATTGACACCTTGACACTATTGTTTAATTAACTACTCATTGGACAAAATATTCATTTAGAAAAAAAACATTATACAAGGCATCATTACACAAATTATTTTTGAAGTAATATGTTTGTGAAATTAAAGTTTATCAAATGATTAGTTTTTCAAACGTTGTTTGTAAAATGATGTTTTGTCATACGTTTTTTGTCAAACAAGGGTGAACCAGTGACATAACATTCGTTTGTTGTTCTTTCTTATGGAAACGCTGAAAATAAGGTTTCATTCACACTAAAATATTAACAACTTAACTGTCCAATGAGTCACACATGACTCATGGTGAACTTTTGGAATAAGTTCCTGAATCACAGGTGACTCAAATTTAGATAAGAATTCGGGGTATATTTTTGTTATGAACGTGACATAAAGAAGTAATAAAAATTACGTGAACGTGTGGCAAAAACCCTAACCTTTAAGAAATTGAAATAAATTTTCCCAAAAGTTTGTACATATTCTAAAGATATTATGAAAAGTAAAACCATAAATTTCTAGAATTAGGCTTAGTATTTGTACGAAATAACACAAAAATAGAAGAATGAAACGTTTTATTGCGGAAAATATGAAACTAATGTTTTTCATTGTAACATGCCAAACAAAGTGTATGCACTTGTTTGGCTTTATGAGCCAACACTGCCCTGTAACTTTCAGTTTGGCAAAGCAGCCGCTGCATCTTTTTCTCACTAATTTATTATTTGTGATATTACGTGGAATCTCTTGAAGACTGTGATTAGAAGATGAAATAGAAGATCTTGGAGTCAGAGAGTAGGAAGGTTTTTGGGGCACGTTGGGTTCGGTAGTCGTCGCTGCTGGCCCAAGAAAATGTCGAACCAATTGTTCTTGTGCGTAATTGTAACAATTTCATTGTATGGGGACAGTTAAGTTGTTAAGAAAGAATGTTCTTAAACTCTTGTTCTAGGTCTAACTCTATATTCGTTTGGTACAAATCAACCTTTCAAATACTAATGTTAATCTACTAAATAATTGCAAAAACAGCAAATAGGCAATTTGTGCGCTAATTTTTCAGTGCCTCCTTTTTCATCGTCCACGAGAAACGTATAATGGTTGTACCCTTGCACGCATTGTACATCAAAATCTTTTGAATCCGGAACCTTGAATGGAACGAAACATCGCCCTCCGGTATTGCTAAAAAAAATAGAAACAAATCCATATACATATCCATACTTCCATACTAATGTTATAAATGCGAAAGTAACTCTATCTGTCTGTCTGTTACGCTTTCACGCCTAAACCACTGAACCGATTTTGATGAAATTTGGTATAAGGGTAGAATAGACCTTGAGAAAGGAAATAGGCTATGTTTGGTCACGATTACCGACATCCACGGGCGGAGCCGCAAGCGAAAGTTATTTATTATATAAAGTGTACACATAAAATTAAGTCTCGGAACTTTAGGGAGTTGATAAGTATCGTTAACTATGCCCGAAAAACCTTTAAATAAATAATAAGTATGTTAATTTTACACTTATGATATTACGATCATGTTTGTATATATTATGCTAACACTACCACGGGCCGCAATTCGGAATCTGAGTCGTGATTTTGAAAAATTACCACGTGACAATAATATAAGAAGCTGTTACCTGCGGCAACCCAACCCGCGTGGATGTCAGTTATTGCGACCAAACATAGCCTATGTCCTTTATCAAGGTCTAATCTACCCCTATACTAAATTTTATTAAAATCGGTTGAGTGGTTTAGGCGTGAAAGCGTAAATCGTCTCTGTGGTACTTTCTTGAAGTCGGTGTTAAATCATGTTTTAAAAATATGCCTTACGCTTTTTTTGTGACTTATATAATAAAACGCCGCCATGCCACGCTGAACGGCCGCGTGGTTCCTGGCAGAGTAGAATTTGGGCCACTCCATCTCTTCCCATGCGGTTTAGTACAAGGCGACTAAGGGATAGGGCTGTTTAACATCAGACAAATATATATAGCCCAGACTCAGCCTCAGATGCACGGCTCCAGTCAACAATTGTGCCCGGAATACGGCAATAGGCTTACCCCCTATTACGTGGGACCTAATAAAACGACTGGTGAAATGTGGGTGTTAATTCACCTCAGCCTAACCCTCCGGGGATAAAGGCGTGATTGTATGTATGCATGTATGTATGTATCTAATGAAAAATGAATTTTCTTACTCGCAAATTTCGAGTCGAACCACCTGGAGAAAGTTCGACTTTTCAGATTGAATTACCTTCCGCCACTTGTCGTTTGGAGTTTTGCGCACAGAATAGACTGGCGTATACTGAAATGATAAGTAATCTTCTATATAAATAAAAATTAAACCCCCCAAATATCTGTACGCGCATAACTTTCCAATGCTGCACTAAATTGGATAATTCTTTTTGTTTTCTGTTCGTTATTGTGTGGCCAAGGTTTGAATAAGAAAAGCTAGTAATACTCGTATATAAAAAGAATATCCATGCATTTTTCAACTTACAAAGTATCCTAAATGGCTTAAAATTTAGATTTAATCATAGTCAATCCGACTGGAGAAGATAACTTCGTGTTGTCTTACCGGCAGTGAGTAGCCAGAGCTCACTGAAGAGGTTTGCTATCAGCGGGAAAACCAAAGGCTTGTCCTACTTATCGTTTGCACTGACGGCAGAATCTCTCTATTCCGGGTCGGCAGCATGAGTGTGACTCCCCTGGTTTTGCACTCTCGCAATACGCCACGGTAACCACTTACCATCAAGTGGGCCGTGTGCTTGTGTGCGACTTAAGTAAGATAAAAAAGACACAATATTCCGCCCTGATTATACGTCTTTTTTATATAGGACACGTCAATTTGACTTCGCCTCGCCTGATGGTAAGCTGAAGGCAAAGTCTTAGGTACTTACTTGCTCTACCCCGGCTATGTTATTTAGGAAAATTTCCGTGCAAACACCGGGGTGTGTGTGTTTGTTAGGGCGGATGTCTGTAGTCTGTAAAAGCATCTGATGAGGCCGTCAAGCGAATGATTGTAGCACGTGTCTATAATGGTGACCCTCTTTTCCGAGATTTTGCCTTTGCTTGCAGGCGAGGTGAAGTCAAATTGACGTGACCTTTAAAAAAAAATTGTAGCCCTTAACAGCATAATAGTTGATTCAAAAATTTAATGGTAGGTATTTTATAGTGTCTGCGGTATAACAGTGATTGACAAAATTAGAAGAATTAGGGTCCAAAATATTTACATAGGCAGTTGGGGTCCATATTGGCTTACATAAACTTTTAAATCCTATTCTTTGTCTTACTACCGATTTGTGCTCATAATAATCACTCTTCATAATTTTCTTTTTCATATATTTTTTATTCATACATTTCTATTCCTAACAACGGAGTTCATAACCGTTAGTGATCATATTTTTTTTATTCATAACTTTTTTCTTCATAACATTCAATTATCATAATTTTTGTATTAATAAAGGGTATTACCAAGAAAATATTTTAACTCATATTATCATTTTTCTAGAGTGACAAATTTTGTTTAAAATTTGTTTTTGGATTAAATATAGTTCTGCATGGTTATAAAAAAAATAACCACGAAGGCTAATGCGGGAGCTTCGCTCCGCTCCGCTCCAGCATTAGCCTTCTAACCTAATCTATCCAAGTCGGATACGGAAAATACGGATAAAAACACTTATGATTAAGAAATATTAAAACGAATATTAGAATAAAACACCTTCCTTTATGAACTGTGGAAAGAACTCCCCGCGGTGGTTTTCCCAAGCGACTACAATATGGGGTTCTTCAAGAAGGGCATTAGAAGGTTTCTTCAGGGTCGGCAGCACGAGTGTGACGCCCCTGGTGTTGCATACGTCCATAGGCCACGGTAACCACTTTCCATCAGGCGGGCCGTGTGCTTGTCTGCCACCTAAGTGGTATAAAAATTAAAAAAAAGTTATTTATTGAAATGATTATGAGTTTCGATTATTAGTATAAACAAATATATGAAAACAAATATTAGTAACAACATGGGGGTTGGGTAATGTTGGCGTCGTGTCGGAATTGAGCGGCCATCAATGAAATTGGTATAATATGAAAGTACAGTATAAAGTGATCAAAAGTTACTATGGACAAACTTCTCTAAACTATATCGGGACTTAGCTATACAGGGTGGTATTTTTCAACTTTACTTAGATGGAAGTACTCTAAATACTGAAGATAGCGAATTCCACTGAAAAGAAACATTCCCTTATTTTTAAAAAGAATCAAAACTGCATTCATAGTTTTCTGAAAATGCCACACCCGGTAGTCGAACCGACTAAAATCTTCCTATAACCTTCCATTTCATAGATTTCCTTTTACTTAATTTACCAAGTTTGTTAGAGAGATTTGAACCTTATGATCGACCCTATAGATTGATGTAATAAAAATACAGGGTGTTATTTTTTCGAATTGTAGTCGGTTCGATTATAAGGCGTGGTAAACGAGTTTTCAGCATTTCTTAAATGCAGTTCTGTTTCTTTTTTAAAAACATACTAAACTGTATGCAAAGTTTTCTGAAAATGCCACACCCGGTAGTCGAACCGACTAAAATCTTCCTAAATCTTCTTAAATCTTCTATTTCATGGATTTCCTTTTATTTAATTTACCAAGTTTGTTAGAGAGATTTGATCCTTATGATCGACCCTATCGATTGATGCAATAAAAATATAGGGTGTTATTTTTTCGAATTGTTCGATTATAGGGCGGGGCAAACGATTTTTCAGCATTCCTTAAATGCAGTTCTATTTCTTTTTTAAAAACATACTAAACTGTATTCAAAGTTTTCCGAAAATGCCACACCCGTTAGTCGAACCGACTAAAATCTTTCTAAATCTTCTATTTCATGGATTTCCTTTTATTTAATTTACCAAGTTTGTTAAAGAGATTTGATCCTTATAATTGACCCTATCGATTGATGCAATAAAAATACAGGGTGTTATTTTTTCAAATTGTAGTCGGTTCGATTATGAGGCGTGGCAAATGATTTTTCAGCATTCCTTCAATGCAGGGCTGTTTCTTTTTCAAAAACACACTAAACTGTATTCAAAGTTTTCTGAAAATGCCACACCTAGTAGTCGAAGCGAATAAAATCTTTCTAAATCTTCTATTTCATGAATTTCCTTTCATTTAATTTTCCAAGTTTGTTAGAGAGATTAGATCCTTATGATCAACCCTATCGATTGATGCAATAAAAATATAGGGTGTTATTTTTTAGAATTTTAGTCGGTTCGATTACAGGGCGTGGCAAGCGATCTTTCGAAATTCCTTAAATGCAGCTTGTATTCTTTTATAAATAAGAGAGTGTTTCCTTTGAATGAAATTAACTATCTCCGGTAGTAAGAGTAGGTACTCGTACCCGGTTCGACTACCGTGTGTGGCATTTTCAGAAAACTTTGAATACAGTTTAGTGTGTTTTTAAAAAAGAAACAGCACTGCATTTAAGGAATGCTGAAAAATCGTTTGCCACGCCTTATAATCGAACCGACTACAATTCGAAAAAATAACACCCTGTATTTTTATTACATCAATCGATAGGGTCAATCATAGGGATCAAATCTCTCTAACAAACTTGGTAAATTAAATAAAAGGAAGTCCATGAAAAAGAAGGTTTTGTAAAATATTAGTCGGTTCGACTACCGGGTGTGGCATTTTCAAAAGTCTTTGAATGTAGTTTTGTTTCTTTTAAAAAATAAGGTAAAGTTTCCTTTAAGTAAAATTCGCTATCTTTAGTATGAGGGTACTTTCCTTCAAGGTAAAGTCGAAATGTTCCACCCTGTATATCGCAGCTCCGATATTACTTACAATGAAAATAATGACATTTGTACGTGTTTTTAACACAGTACAATGAAGTGGTATCAAAATTAATTATGGCCGCTGAAAAAATTAAGAACGCCACTGTCCATACTAGATTACCTACCCAATCCCCTTTATGATAAGTGATATTATGAATTTCAATGATTATATATTTCAATATTTATTTGTAAATTTTTTATGAAGAATGATCATTATGACTTTAAATGGTATGAGAAAATTTTTCGGAAATCCGATGATAGGAGTTGAAAAGTTATGTAAGAAAATGCGCACCCAGGCAGTTGATTCACAGTCGTTCATTTGGTCAGGGTCGATTCCAAACCTACCGATAGGTTCATTATGAGTTTCTGGTATAGGCCGGAAAATAGGCTCCTGGAATCAAGCCAAAAAATCATTCAAATACAATTAATAATAATTTCATCATCATCATCATCATTTCAGCCATAGGAAGTCCACTGCTGGACATAGGCCTCCCCTATAGATCTCCAATAGGACCGGTTGGAAGCGTCTCGCATCCAGCGCGTTCCCGCAGCCTTTATGAGGTCGTCTGTCCACCTTGTGGGTGGATGTCCTACGCTGCGCTTGCCGATACGTGGCCTCCACTCGAGGACTTTTCGACCCCATCGGTCATCAGTCCTCCGTGCTATGTGCCCTGCCCACTGCCATTTCAACTTGCTAATCCGCTGGGCTATGTCGGTAACCTTGGTTCTTCTACGGATCTCCTCATTTCTGATTCGATCTCGCAGAGAGACTCCGAGCATAGCCCTCTCCATAGCTCGTTGGGCTACTTTGAGCTTACTCATAAGGCCCATAGTGAGGGACCACGTTTCAGTGCCATAAGTCATCACTGGTAACACACACTGGTCGAAAACCTTCGACTTGAGACACTGAGGTATGTCGGACGAGAAGACATTGCGTAATTTTCCGAACGCTGCCCAGCCGAGTTGGATTCGGCGATTGACCTCTTTCTTAAAGTTGGACCTACCTAACTGGACTACTTGTCCTAGGTAGACGTACGAGTCAACAACTTCAAGAACCGAGCTCTCAACAGATATCGGGGTAGGTACAACATGGGCATTGCACATCACCTTTGTCTTGTCCATGTTCACTTTAAGACCCACCTGTTGAGAAACTCGGTTGAGGCCTTCGAGCATCGTGTTGAGATCTTCCATCGATTCTGCCATGACTACAATATCGTCGGCAAACCGGAGGTGAGTGATGTATTCGCCATTAATATTGATGCCGAATCCTTTCCATTCCAGGAGCTTGAAGGCATTCTCCAAAGTGGCCGTAAACAGTTTCGGAGATATCACGTCTCCCTGTCTTACGCCTCTTTTCAAAGGGATCGCCCTCGAACTCCGTTCCTGTACTCGAACCGACATGGTGGCGTTATTATACAAACAGTTCAACACTTCGATGTACCGATAGTCAATACGGCACCGCTGGAGAGACTCAAACACAGCCCATGTCTCGACCGAATCAAAGGCTTTCTCATAGTCCACAAACGCTAAGCAAATAATAAAAATAATAATTTACTATAATATAATGTACCTACTTTGTAATATACAGCAATAAACACTTTGGTAGGTATAATATACTGTCAGTAAGGGTGCTTATATAAAGAAATAGGCTATCGGTATCGGTTGAATTAAATTTTGAAGCATTTATTATGCTAACTTTTCAAATCGATTTGGAAAGGAAAAAGAATTGACTTCGGGCGGGACTTAAGCCCGCGATCTTTCCCTTACAGGGGGAATGCTCTGACCGCTAAGCCACCGAAGTCCGCACGAAGCCGACTCAAATCCCTCTATACTACCGTCTTTGAGGCGACACGACACGAAGTCGGTTCTTTTTCCTTTCTAAATCGATATAACGGTATCGGCTAACTAACCCGACAAGTTTCCATAGCAACAAAAATAATGACAGTTCGTCGTTTACGTTCTAACACCACATAAGTATAGTAAAAAACAATCGCAACGCATTCGCGCCCATATTCGCCCGTTTACATGGCCATGGCCGCGAAAACTTTGTGATTTTTTTTGACAAACGACGAATAGGCTATTTGACTAATTTTCAAAAACCAACCAATCACGAGCGTTTTTGTCATAGACAATAAATCAACAAAATATAAAAAATTTATATTTGAAATTCTCATAAAATACACATATTTGAGAGTAAATTGTAGTCTCGTAGGTCTTTTAACGTTATTTTATAATAGGATGGCCATAATTTGTAGTATATTTTTAATGTTGTCAAATAGCCTATTGACATGATAGCAACCGTTAGCCGAAACCGGTAACCTGCAATGCGATTCTGTAAGCGCACAACGACGAGCACAACGTTGCGACAACCTTGATAGAGATTGTCTGACGTCACTGGAGATCGACCAATGACAATCTATATCAACGCTGTCGCAACGTAGTGCTCGTCGTTGTGCCGGTTGTGCGCTTACAGAATTGCACTGCTATTTCTTCATATAAGCACCCTAATGGTAGCCACACACTTTCATGTATACTTGCGTAAGTATAGACTTGCGCAAGTTCGCGTTTTTTCCACGTGGCCACAAACGCTCAAGTATACTAGTGCAAGTGTCATTATTGTCAAAGCGAGCACCCAGCTATGTCGTGCTGCGATGGATGACGCTTTTTCAGTAGTGTGTTATTTATGTAGAAAAAAAATAAAAAGTAAGAAAAAATGAACTTTGTGGATTAAAGAATGGTTAAAAAGAAAGTTAATACACCTTTGCCTACCCCTTCGGGGATTTACAGGCGAGACTTGAACGCAACGCTGACACACGTTCATATATACTTGTGCGCAAGTCGGGGATCGAAAATTGGAACTTTTTTGAGACTTGTGCAAGTCTGAAACTTGCCCAAATATTTTCCAACACATGTGTTCAAGTATACTTGTGCAAGTCTAGACTTGCGTTAGTAGGTATACATGAACGTGTGTGGCTACCATAAGATTGATATTGCCATTAATTAAAGAATAAAGTTATAATTCCGACCGCATACGACAACAGCGTACCCATTCCTTGTTAAATTCCGATACGGATAAAAGGGACTATTGAGAAGCTGCAGTTGTCGTATGCGGTCGGCTACGGAATCATACCTTATAAGTATGAATCTTCTAATGGAATTCTCTTCACTGCAGAACATGTTTTTATATTCCCTTTTTTTGTTGTTTTTAATATTCTTCAAAAGAAAACATACTTTCATTCTATATAAAAAATGTATGGTGCTTACCGTGATCTTCCCTTTGAACATTTCGTCATAATATTCCTGTGGATAGTCACCAGGCTTTAGTGTACAGTATGTTTGGCCTGCACATGGATCGTGGTCACTCAACATCATGGTCCCATTTAGGATATCTGAAATTAGTTTTTACTGTTTTAGAATTCTAAATTTAAGTCCTGTCCTGTCTGTACATTGGAGCGAGTTATTTTTAAAAAAAAATTGGGTTTGTTAAATGAACGATTCTGGACACAACAATGTTTTTTGGAAATTTTATATGACGTCCGTTTTTTACACTGGATAACGGATCGTGTTTCTTGTCCATTGTCCGGTGCATGTACACACATCCATTACAAATCATACACCACCGCGAATCCGACAAGAAACACGGCCCGTTATCCGGTAAAAAAAACGGACGTCTCCAAGCGCTCTCAGGGTGATCAATCCAAATGGGTCAGTAGGGAGAAGTCAGAAACCATGAGATAGCGACAACTGTTCTTATGAACCATGGCTTCGATTTTACATTTAGGTAATAATAATGACATTCAAACTTTTCTTCAAACTCTTATACATAACCAGGAATCGAACCTGGTCGAAGTCTCTGTGAACAAATTCAGGAGAATTCTCAACACTCACTCATTTGGATTGATCACCCTGTATAATATAAAAATGAAACGCTGCATGTGTTTCTAAGCGCAAATCTTGAGAACAACTGAACCGATTTTGCTTATTGAAGTACGAGGATGGTTCTTACGCAGAGAAAAGTTCACCATCGCTTCATAAATCTGTTTCATCAGTTCAGTTTTCTTACATACAAAACTAACTGATGCCCGCGACTCTACCATCATGGATTTCAGGGCCTCGATTCTGCTAAAGCACAACCACTGCCACACCACAGAGACTGTGAGAAAATTCCATTCGATTTTAGCCTTTAAAGTAGTGTAGTAAAAGTTTAAAATTAAATGGCTTTTTGTAGAGTGAACGAAAGCGTGTAATGAAAATATTGTCATTTAATTTTGGACTTTAATGTTATAGAAATAAAGTCTAAAATTTAATGCCAATTTTTGCAGAGACTGTGGCACGACAGTGGTTTAGCTTTAGCAGAATCGAGGGCCAGTTATCGTGTCTCATATCTCCGGTGCTACTTTATCATTTTTGATCAATCTTACTGCTGATTTTAAGTCATCAATATCGATTAAGATAGAAAAAAGTCAATCCAGCTCAGACGGGAATCGTGCTCGTGATCTTTCCCTTACAGATGGAAATGCTCTGAGCACTGAGCCACCGAGCCAGTCTGAAGTCCAAAATTAAATGAAAAAGAGTTCATTATAATATTTTCATTTACTTTACAAGATGCTATTTAATTTTAGACTTAAAACCATAGCAATAAAGTCAATTGCATTCCACCAGAAATGTGCTATACAGCTATGCTGCGAAGATGTGAAATCTACGCTACGAATATATGTGACCGTTTCCACCAATACTACGCTAGGTAGCTATGCGAGCAAGATGCGCTACGAAAATGCGCCGCCGCAAAGTAGCTGTGCGAGAAAGATGCGCATCTCGAGCTATGCTATGTTTGATAGTAGGGAAACGTCTGCAATCGTTCATAGTCACCATTCATTTCATAGCACGCATTCACAGTACACATCCACAGCACACATCCATAGCCACATCTTCACTATCATCACTACATATTATAAAACAAAGTCGCTGTCGCTGTCTGTCCTTCCCTATGTATGCTTATATCTTCAAAACTACGCAACGGATTTTGAAGCGGTTTTTTTTAATAGACAGAGTGATTCAAGAGGAAGGTTTATATGTATAAAACATGCATAATATTGTAGAGAAACACTGATTTTAGAGATAATACCACGCGGGTGGAAAATATGGCGGTACGAAGTTCGCCGGGTCAGCTAATTATATATAAAAACATATCTTAGCTGAATCCGTTTCCGAATCTGAATCCGAATGAATATGATTGGTGGATATCAAATGCATCCATAGCAATGTAGCATAGCACATCTCTTTTGGAAAGGCAGCCTTAGTGGTATACAAGTGGTTTTGCTATGACATAAAATTAGCAGAATTCGGGCCTAGGATTTCCGCGAGCGGTTTTGGCGTGTAGACAGCTATTACTTACCCTGCGGAGCTGCTTCACTTGTGAGCTGCAGACCGCAAAATACCATCTGTAATATAAAAGATGATAAGTCATTTTTATACCACCTAGGTGGGCAGACACGCACATGGCCCACCTGTTGGCAGTTCCAGACGAGAGTTCCAGTGTGCTTGTTTGCGAACTAAGTAGTATAAAAACTACAGTCCCGGGTCCTTTAAGCGGGGCGTGAAAAAGCATCTGATGAGGCCGTCAAGCTGAGTGCCACCATTGTAACATGGTACATGTCTGTAATGGTGACCCTCTTTTCAGAGACTTTGCCTTCAGCTTACCATCAGGCGAGGCGAAGTCAATTTGACGTGTCCTTTATAAAAAAAAAAATACCATAGCGTATGGAAGTGTGCTGTGCAACAATAAACGAAATAAGGTCGGAAAAGGTTTCAGTAGAAGGTTCCAGTGTCATCCTAAGACGTACCTATATGTGAAGAGTCTCAAATATTCTGTTACATAAAAAATTGAAAATATAATCATACCTACATACTAACCTAATAAAAGCATGTAAAAAACAGAATTATGTATCCTAGACTATTAGAAAAATACTTACAAACAAAGAAATAATTCTCAGGGACATTTTAATTAAGTACAAGTTCACGCTTGACGCAAGTTCTTCTAGGTACGGTCAGCACGAACGAGTGCTACCCGTCCTTTAAACAACTTAATATTCTTTACATTTATATGGCTCACTATTTGTAAGGTACGTTATACTACCTACTAATTTTTAATTGTTTTACTACAATTTACTAATAATCAAAGCGTAGAAAATTATTAGATTAATTTGTAATTTGATTAAGAATAATAATGTTCAGGTACATTTCACGTTAATTATAAGTAATTTTACGTTAATTAAAATTATTTATTTACCATAACAGCCATTTCTTGTACAAAATTATTATAATTACAAAAAATGTTCACACTTTGATTTTACATAGTAACAGAAATATCATTTAATAATGCACGGAAAAAAAATATCAACGAAGACGCCTGAAAATTCTTCACGTTCACCTCATACTCGTATTTCAATAAATTGACAGCCTCTGTGGCGTAGCGGTAGTGAATGCAGCCGCTACGCGGGAGGCACGGGTTCGATCCCCGCTCAGTGCAAATATTTGTACACATGAATATGGATATCTGCATTGGACTGCTCGTACCTCGGAGAGCACGTTAAACCGTCGGTTCCGGTTGCCATACTAATATTTAAGGCAGTTTACACCCGTAACGACTGCCTTATATGTTCGTATGGCAACTACCAAGTTGGAGCCCTAAAAAATCTAACAACTGGTCTAGCTGTAATACGATATCGCCCAATATCGTTATTGGGTTGTGGAGGTCAGATGGCAGGAGGAGCAGAAAATATCGAAGACCAGCCAAATCCGCAGTTAGACTGGTAAAACGGAACGCAGACTCCAAGTAGAAGCTTCGGATGCGACTGGGATCAACGCTAGGATGAAGAAGAAGAATAAAAATATTCGATTCACTACATATTTGTCGTCACTATCGAGAAATGTGTACACCAAGTATAAAGGTAGGTATGTATTTATCCTTTCCTAAAGTCTAATCTATCTATAAACCATTTTTACCGTCTCTACTATGGTGAATGTTCTGAGGAGCTCTTCCAATTAATCCCACCCTCCCCTTTCCTATACAGGGCAACACGTGCAGGTCTTAGATGCCACCCGCATACGGTGCAGAATATTCCATCAAGAACCAAGCGGTTCGGTGACTCCTTCTTGTGTCGCACCATTAAGACCTGGAATTCTTTACCAGCTCACGTGTTTCCCTCCTCCTACAGTCCCGGGTCCTTTAAGCGGGGCGTGAAAAAGCATCTGATGAGGCCGTCAAGCTGAGTGCCACCATTGTAGCATGGTACGTGTCTATAATGGTGACCCTCTTTCCAAGACTTTGCCCTCAGCTTACCATCAGGCAAGGCGAAGTCAAGTTGACGTGTCCTATATAAAATAAATTCATTTTTAACAAAAAAGTTTAACCGACTTCAAGAAACGAAAAAGAGGCACTGAAAAGCGAAAAATAACTTACTTTACAGACTTACTGATTTATTAGAAGTCGGTACCTAGCCCAAGAGAGGCCATATTTCAATTGATTGCATCATAGTAGTTCAGACACAACAAACAAAGTTGGCTGTCACCGACTTCTAATAAATCAGTAAGTCTGTAAAGTAAGTTATTTTTCGCTTTTCAGTGCCTCTTTTTCGTTTCTTGAAGTCGGTTAAACTTTTTTGTTAAAAATGAATTTATTTTTCTCTTTTTAGTGAGTTTGTACAGTCTCACGACTGTACATCGCATGTATAGTGACCTGACTGTACATGCGCTGCTGACGCTGCAATACAGACCAAACCGGCCACGCTACAAAAAAAAAAAATTAAATCATTATTCAAAAAGAATTTTTAAAATCAATGCATATACACCGGAAATATAGCTGAATATTCTAAACACTTCTGCGTACCCCTTCAAAGGACTCAGGCGTGATGTTATGATGTGTAATGGCAGAAACATTGCAATAATATGCCATTGCAGCAATCGCGGCTGATTTCCTGGTACTTTTTGAAGAATTCCTTGGTCTAATCTCGGAAACCCATCATCAGATCTTTACGAAATTAAAATGGGACCACTTCGGAATAATCTACTTACGAACACAAGAAGAATTTTCAAAATCCGTCTAGAATTGGCTTCACAATCGCGTAACAAACATACAAAAAAATAAAAAAAATAAAAAAAAATATAGGGTACGAATTGAGAACCTCCTTTTTTGAAGTCGGTTAAAAAAAATCGGTTCAGTGGTTTAGGTGTGAAAGCGAATAGACAGTTACTTTCGCATTCATAATTATTAGCATATAAAATAGATTTTTCCTTTGAAAACGAGTTCTAGTATAAATACTATAACTCAAATATACTGGCAGTAGGTACTGGTACTAATGGATATCTTTAGAATCATATGTGTGTATTGTCCTAGACCCGATTCTAATAAAATTGTCAACCACTATACCACTGACACTGCAAAAATGCTATTTATTGACATTTTATACTTGCTATACATATGACCTTCAGTTGTTACAAAATTCATGCGTATTCAATTTCCGGCATTATGAGATGCAGTCCTATTGATTAGCTAGACATTTTGGGATTAAGTTCTTATGGACCGGACGCGACTTAAAGTCGGAAAATTAAATGAAAATGAGATCTTCACATTTTTTCATTCACCCCACAAGATGCCATTTTATTTTAAACTTTCAACCTAAGACGTTATAGTAAAAAATAAATGACATTTTTGACCCCCAACTTTAATTAGCAGCTTGTGTTGCCGTCTTTAGGCGTTGACAGGATTTGGCAACTACTGAACAGCTGGCGTTGGATAGTAGGTAGGTAGTAGTACTTTGCCAAAAGAGTCGTTGGCTCCAATAAAAATGGGTTAAAACTCAGATTATGAACTTAGTTAAAAAATTGCGGTATGATTTTGCAGAAGTAAGCCTTACAACTATCGACAAAAACATTCGTTTCCTTCTACAGTCATTGGTTTCTTCCTACAGTTTTATGAAACTTCAATTTCAAACTCAGAGTATTGCAGTTTTATCAGACCTGATACGATTTAAAGATTGTTCCAGTCATTAGATAGTCGGGATTACTAGAAGTTAGAACAAATCTGTAGGGATATTCTTCTTTATGTAAGTTGATCGTAAATATTGTATTTGCTATGAAAGGTTTTTTGAATCAGCAACACGAGCGTGGCAGTTTTCATGTTGCAAACGTTTATAAACTGGCGTAACCGCTTGCCATTAGTTGGGTAAGGGGTATAAAAAATAAAAGAAACCACCGAGTACAGGACAACAACTGTTTTATTATGCTTATTCATTTCATATAAATTAGAGGGTTACTTATTACAAAAAACAAAAAAATCGAAAAATAATAGGACACCCTAACTTGCCAGTGAACGTTGAGTATTCAGCTCTGCAAGCCTACGACGACGCGTAAGTGATTTAATTGCAATTCATGCTCTCTAGATAAAGTGAAATTCTATTGGCCGGAAACATTACATATTCATTGACAGCCTCCGTGGCGTAGCGGTAGTGAACGCGGCCGCTACGCAGGAGGCGCGGGTTCGATCCCCGCTCAGTGCAAATATTTGTGTTCATGAAATATGGGTATTTGCATTGGTCTGGTCGAGCCTCGGAGAGCACGTTAAGCCGTCGGTCCCGGTTGCCATAAGAACATATATGGCAGTCGTTACGGGTAGTTGGAGCCCTAAAAAATCCAAAAACAACGGTCTAGCTGCAAAGCTTCGATATCGCCTAATGTTATCATTGGGCTGTGGAGGTCAGATGGCAATGGCTTCACGAAAAAATATCGAGGTCTAGCCAAATCTGTAGTTAAGACGGTAAAGCGGACCCCAGACTCCAAGCTGAAAAGCTTCGGATGCGACTGGGAATTAACGCTAGGATGAGAGGAAACATTAGTGGAATCGCTTAGTAATGGGATTAACATAATTATCATTAATGTGATTTTAAAAATTAAAACAAATTGAAGTATTTTTAACTCGAAATATATCATTTAAAATATACCTACTCCTATAATCACCGTAGTGTCACGTCTAACCCGCTAACTGACGATTCGCTGAATAGCCATTCTGCTATAAAGACCATCTGATAGTTGGACGTTTTGCTACATGGACTTGTGCTAGTTGGACTTAATGCTCCTTAGACGTTTTGCGATGTTGGTCATTCAGCTACTTAGTCCTTCTGATCAGGAGGGGAAAATAGTTCGCCACACTAATGAATGTCACTTTATCTACAGGCCCAGAGTCAGCACCCGTGTATAGCTCCAAATCTCTCATGAATCGCAATCGCAAAATTATTGTGCACGTCGTTTTTGTTCACTGAACGTAATTATTAGAGGAAGTTATTTTAGCTACCTAAAAATTATAATTTTAGAATGCTTATATGGCATGAAATATAGTAAAATATTTGTACTGCTACATCATTATAGATTGTAAAAAACATACAAAAATAAAAATATTTTTCTCCTTTTTTTTTCACCTCATCTGATTTGAGTATCTTATCTAATTAATCTATGTAAACTATTATGATTGCAGATCTTAAAAATATGTACAAAAATATAAATATTTGTTCATTTCTCATTAATCTCTTAATAATAACTAAAGTATGAAAATGCTTTACAAAGAAAAGCCTTGTCGCCTCGCAGCCGTTGTGAAACCAAATCATAATTTCAACTAGGTACTTATAGTTCAATTAAGATCAGAAAAATTAAAATGGTCAGACAGGACTTGACTGTCCCTCACAGCCACCGAGCCTCGCCCAAAGCTGATCCAAATTTTTTATTTTATTTTCTACTAGCTTTTGCCCGCGGCTCCGCCCGCGTGAATGTCGATTATCGCGACTAAACATAGACTATGTCCTTTCTCAAGGTCTAAACTAGCCCTATACCAAATTTCATCAAAATCGGTTCAGCGGTTTAAGCGTGAAAACGTAACAGACAGACAGACAGAGTTACTATCGCATTTATAATATTAGTAAGGAAAGTAAGGATACATCCGTTTTAGGGCATGGTGGGAGCCATCTACCGATACTCGTACGAACTATCAGAATTATCTTACTCGATTTGAACACTATATAAAGTCGCCTTAACCGGGTTTTCGTTTTTCCCGGTATGCTAATGTTTCACAAGTTTGCCACCAGATGGCGCTAATTCAATGTCATACTACTCATACTCCTACTATAAACCCGCGCCACGTATCTTGGACCTAAATAGTAAGACATACGAGGCTCTGGCGCCAGCGGATTGCTTTGTAATAGTCTATGCTTGGTGAATTTGAGTTCGTCTACCGCAGTAGCATCCCGTGCTATCCTCAAAAGACACCCAAGAAATGTGTACTGCGCGTATTATAGGGTACATTTTGAGCACATTTTAGGTCCAAGATACGTGGCGCGGATTATACCTACTACACTCTGAACGTTTCATTATCGCAGTATAGTAACAAAAAAAAATCATCCTATTTATCAACTATTTCGTACAACTTCACTGCAATGCAATTCTGTACTGCAATTCACTAAGCGAGTACAACGATGCGAGTCGCAACGTTGTTCTTGCTTAGTGAATTGCACAGCACTGCAATTCACTAAGCGAGCACAACGATGCGACAACGATGCGAGGCGCAACGTAGATTGTCATTGGTCAGATAGTATCACGTCATTGGAAATCGACCAATGACAGTGTCTATCGCGCACATCGTTGCGACTCGCATCGTTGTCGCATCGTTGTGCTTGCTTAGTGAATTACACAGCAGATGTGAGCGCACAACGACGAGCACAACGTTGCGACAGCCTTGATACAGATTGTCATTGGTCGATATCCAGTGACGTCACCCAGTCCGACCAATGAGAATCTCTATCAATGTTGTCGTAACGTTGTGCGCTTACAGAATTGCATTGCTGGTTCCTTTG
Organism: Eilema depressum; assembly: GCA_914767945.1. Taxonomy (NCBI): domain Eukaryota; kingdom Metazoa; phylum Arthropoda; class Insecta; order Lepidoptera; family Erebidae; genus Eilema; species Eilema depressum. The sequence continues at coordinate 4,289,884 of OU612021.1, forward strand.
AACTAAACAAGAACAGTCCACAGCATTGATCTAGTCCCACATAATTAACTCTTCTTTAAATGACAGGAGCAGCATATAGGTAGGTCCACTTGGATCGTCTCGGTGCCCCCATTGTCATCGTCGACTAGAAACTCCCAGGTGTTGTACCCTTGGTGGCAAAATGTTTGTAAATTGGGAGGTGCCTTGAACGAGGTGAAACAAGGTTCTTTGGGTTGGCTGAAAAAAAAAATACAGAATTAGCTATACATAACACATATTGTATTTTACATTCTATTTTGTAGGCGGCTTTATATTTGAATATAAAACTATTTGTTCCGAGTGACCGATTCATCAGTGCCTCACGTATCTAGATGGAGAGCTTAAACCGCTTGGCATCAACGTATGGAACAACCAACATTTTTGAAATAAGAATCATGAAAGGAGATGATTTCTTTTCGGCCCATCAATACAACGACTTTTAAGTTTTTGTTTCTTATGTAAAACATCAAAGAGAGAGTGAGAGAAGAGAGAGACAACAGAGAATAGGGCATGAACAGTCATTGTACAATATGCAAAAAATTCGAATCTATTTATTATGATAATTGGACGAAGAATGTTCCAAACTCTAACCGATTCACGATAACTTATTAAAGAGTGTTTTTTTTTATTTATTGTATTTGTGAAAATTCTTAATATTTCACATGACAACATGTTAGAATGTTGCCAGACATCTTCTTTACCATTACCATAGACTCAAAACGATTAAGAATACGATTGTATTCGATAAGAATTCAGGCACATAGGTATAGGTTTTCTCTTCAAATCTTCAATCTTACAATTCTCATTCCATAATATGACATTATCGAAAGTTTTTGCTAACAAAAGTATTTTGCTATAAACGAATCTTCATAGAATGCGTTGTAGATAGTTTTATTTCAATTACACATTGAAATAAAACTATCTACAACGCATTCTATGAAGATTCGTTTTCAGTTAAGTACTTCATTATATACCTACTGTCATCATCATATTACTCATTTATCCCCGGAGGATTAGGCAGAGTGATTAACACCCACATTTTACCAATCATTGTATTAGGTCCCACTTATAGGCTGTAATAGAATCCGTTTAAATATTTTTTTATTTCAATGATGTTATAATACAACAGTCCATTGATATAGCTTATAGCAGGTTATAGCTTTACGAATACAAAAATATGACGTTAGGTTGGGCATTGCACTCTTTACCTACTTGGTTGTCGTCATCATTATCTTGGCCTTACCTTGGAGTGCACCTCTTCCAGTCATCTGACCTCCACAACCCGCTAATGGAGATTATTTTAATTTAAAACTGATGTTTTATTTTTATTTTAAAGTATCAATCGAGGAATCGATTCCATGTGGTAAAAATTGTTAGCGATTACGATTTCATTATTTCGAATGGCAATACAATCCCAAAAGTGCCAAAAATTGTTTGACAGTTATTTTGTGATTATTTTGAGTGATTGATTAGTGAATTTTCTTGTTGTTCAATGCTCATTGTAAAAAAATAGTATTATATAATACAGATGTTACACAGGCAGCTGCTATATAAATCAATGGCTAGTATTGAATAATATGGACGAGTGGAGTATTACAGTGTCTATAAGTGATGTAGTCAAACAATTCTAATAAATATACCAGCCGTGCCGCCAACCATCTTATTTCAGATGCATTACTGCAAATCAGTACCTATCTAAACAAACAATTACTAACATAAACCAAGGTATTAGGAGAATGTATGTTATTTACATTAATTGAGTTTTCTTTCTGCTCATTTACTATACTCACTATGATTTGTATGCTTTTTGGACGACATACCTACCAACAATTTCCAAGAAACGTTTTATATACCTATACGCTAGTACTAGTTATCTGTTCTGTGCCTATACCTATGTAATAAATAATTATTAATATAATATGGTTTTGTTTGTTTTTATTTCATTGGATACCTACTTTCGTTTCATGGTGTAAGTATGAATCATCATCTTAGGAATTGTAGTTGTAACCGAGGCTTTTACCGGCCGCTTGCTCCTTCTCTTTTATTCGGTTTGGAAATATGCCTTTTATGGCAGCGGCTGCCGTCTGACCGCCCAACTAGTAAGGATAATCCTGCTTTTCTACATCCGAAAGACATATAGACTGTGAAAAACGGCTCATGCGGGTTTTGTCGGTTCGAGTCCGACATAACCACCTTCACTGGCTCCGGCGGATTTGAGTGGATTTCCACTTGTTAAAAAGAAGGTTATTGCCCTATCCATCTTCTATTTATTTAATACATTGCATAGGAGATGATTTTAATGACGTCTATTATGTCATACTAAATAATCAATAAAATTATAATTTTCTGAGATTGGCGCCATGACAGTTTCACCTAGTTTCACATTGATTTTAGTATCAGTTTTGATTTGGTTTATATCTATGTTCCGGTTAGACTAGCTAAGAAGCAATGTACCATTGTAATCCCGATAACATTACAAATAAATCAATACTCGTTTCATTATTGTTCTCCAAAATTTGTAGGTGGCCGAAAGCTCTAACATAAAAAATCGTCTCCTTTCTGCTCAAAAATTAATGTTACATAACACAAAATTTATTTATATTGTTATATAGACATACATTTATCGGTGTTTCAAAATTACAGATGGGATTCGGTAAGTACAGACGAATGGTGGTAAGGGCCCGGGCGAAGTCAGGACCGGGCCACTAGTAAAAAATATAATAAATAAAAGGGCAGAAGAAAAAAAAAGGATAGCAAGGGATGCTAAATACAAAATAAGTTAAATAAGATTACTTACTTGCAAATCTCGAGTCGAACCATCTGGAGATAGTTTTCTTTAGCAGCTTGAACCACCGTGCGCCACTTGCTACTTGCGTCTCGCACTTTGTAGAGAGGCTCGAACTGGAATGATAAATTAATATGATACATAAAATTTTCGTGGCAGAGTGCCTGCAAACTCTTTTAAAACGGCTTGACCAACTCTTTTGAAAATGTTTGTCCATATTTGGTAGGTCTAAGAATACGTTGTAAACTATTTTTTTACCCGACTACGGCATAGCCAAAGAAGGGTTATAAATCCCTATGTGGTTGGGATTAGATTTTCACCCCATCTCTTCCCATGCGGTGTCATAAAAGGCGACTTCTTCCACTTCCGCCGAATCATTGCTTATGGAATCAATAGAAAAATGTGAGGACACTTTCGTATTCTCAGCTGTTAATAGCAAGGACATCACCAAAGCGTTTAAATCTATTGATATTAAAAAGACCGCGGATCTATGGGGATTATCAGTCAAAACTGTGTCATGTATTATTGATGTCATTGCTCCCCATCTAGCAGCTGTGTTTAATGACTGTGTCAGCAACGGTATATTTCCGGATTTAATGAAACATAGCAAAGTCATACCTTTGTTCAAGGCTGGCAGCACCACAGATCCTTCTAATTTCCGACCCGTTTCTGTGTTGCCGACCTTGAGTAAGGTATTTGAGAAACTAATTCTGGGACAGTTGTTAACCCATTTTGGTGAAAACAAATTGTTTCATGATAAACAGTTTGGGTTTACTAAAGGACGTTCGACCACCGATGCTGGTGTAGAATTGTTAAATTGTATTTACGAAGCCTGGGAAGATAAGCATGATGCATTGGGTGTCTTCTGTGATCTATCCAAGGCTTTCGATTGCGTCCACCATGATACATTAATCAAGAAATTAGAACATTATGGAATAAGGAACAGGGCTCTCGATCTTCTGACTTCATATTTGAATAATAGAATTCAGAGGGTCGATGTTAACGGTACACGCTCAGTAGGATCCGTGGTTTCGATGGGCGTTCCACAGGGTTCGATACTAGGACCATTTTTATTCTTAATTTATATAAATGACCTCCCTTACTACGTAAGGGACAAACATAGTATTATTTTATTTGCTGACGATACTTCGTTAATATTTAAAATTAAGAGGCAACTAAACAATTATGACGAAGTGAATGGTGCAATAACAAGAGTGGTCCATTGGTTTAGTACAAACAATCTTTGCCTAAATGGGAATAAAACTAAATGTATTAAATTTACCCTACCTAATGTTGCACAGGTGGAAACCAATGTACAACTCAATGGTCAGGTGTTGAACCTTGTGGAATCAACAGTGTTCTTAGGTTTGAGTATTGATGCCAAACTGCAGTGGGGATCACATATTGAAAAAATAGCCAATAGATTAAGTTCAGCTTCCTACGCTGTAAAAAAGATTAGGACTCTGACAGATGTGGATACGGCTAGAATAGTTTATTTCAGTTATTTTCATAGTATTTTGAGCTACGGAATTCTCCTTTGGGGTAGTTCCGCGGATTTGAATACAATATTTATATTACAAAAGCGGGCTGTGCGAGCTATTTATAATTTGGGCCCAAGAGTCTCCCTCAGAGAAAAGTTTAAAGAAATAGACATTCTGACCGTAGTGTCACAATACATTTTCGAGAACCTAATGTATGTTAAGAAAAATATTTCCAAATTTCCCAAAATATGTGACAGGCATAACATAAACACGAGACATAAAAACAATCTTGTAGTCTGTGATACCAGACTCCAAAAAATTAGCAGTTCTTTCCAGGGTAACTGTATACGCTTTTTTAACAAGCTCCCTAAGGAAATTAGGGATTTACCTATAAATAAATTTAAAAATGTAGTTAAGAGGAAATTGTGCCAGAAGGGCTATTATAAAATACAAGAATATTTAGATGATAAACTAGCTTGGAAATGAGCTGTTCACTCATGCATGCTTCTCAAACAAATTATTGTATTTAGACTAAGTAGACTAAGCATTATTTGTAAATAGACCAAAAAAAAAAAAGCCCGCTGAGTTTCTTGCCGGAGTCTTCTCAGGCCAGGGCCGCGTTTGCTAAGCTAGTCTTTAGTACATAATTATATATTTTTGACGTTTTGTAAGTGCCGTTTTAATGGTCTATACAGAATAAATGATTTTTGACTTTGACTTTGACTTTGACTTTGACTAAGGAATAGGGCTGTTCAGACATATATAGGTACATACAGCCCAGACTCAGCCTCAGATACAGAATGACTCGTGTCAACAATAGTGCCCGGAATACGGCAATAGACTTAACCCCTATTACGTGGGATGGGACCTAATACAGTGAAATGTGGGTGTTAATTCACCTCGCCTTATCCTCCGGAGATTAATGCGTGACTATGTATGTATAAAAGAACATCTATGATTTTCTCATATTTGCACTTACAGGGTATTAAAAGCTACGCTGAATGGTTAAGAACGAATAGAAAATCTAATCAATGAAAAAATATCAGAATGAAAACAAATTGTTTCATAAAATACAACATTAAATGTATTTTAATTTAAAATAATAACATGTGACGTTATTTTTCCAGACAGAACAAAAACAGTGATACCTTGTAAAGCTTGTTTCAACGAAAAAGGAAAAAATTTCACGGTTTCTTGAAAAAAAAAAAAAATGTTTTCATTGCATCTACAAAAAAGAGGTGGAAGTTGTTTCGCAGTAGGATTTGAAAAACAGCCAGACTAGTGAAATATTTATAAAAACACGCAGCACAACATATAGAGATTTACACATCTATGATTTTTCAAAAATCCCATTTGTCACCAGTGGTGGCGCCGACAGTGGGGGCTACTGGGAATAACCCTTTTATTTGGCACTTTAGAAAAATAACAACAAGCACATTTCTCTAAGGTGCTAGTTGTTAAATATTTGGCAAAAACTTGAATTTGATGAAAACTCGAGCTCTGGACGCACCTTTACTCTATTTACACTTGTCGAAAACCACCAATTATATCGACTATTATTTACACTTGTATTATATCGACTATTTACACTTGTTAAAAACCACCAATCATATCAAACTATTTACACTTATTGTCGAAAACCATCAATTATAATTGACTATTTTCTCGCTCAAGAAGTAGTAACGGGACCCCGATTCTCATAATTTCCCATAGCTGTCATGGCACAGACACTACAACAAATGCCATCTTTAGAGGCATTCACTTCGTATCTAGTCCATGGTCCGATTGAATATGATTTAGCTTTATTTTTTCCGCTATACTAAGAGCAACTGCCGTCAGACCGCCCAGCCTGAATTGTGGTTAGAATACACTGACAGAGTTGTTCAGGTCTTGACCTAACGACTATTGATAGCCGAACCAATTTTTAACATGTCCTCCACCCTCCACTATCGGTTATCCATCCAAATCGCAACCACACCTTGATAGCTTAATCCATTGATCGTTTACTGAACAGTAAATGCACCTGGCTACGTGCGCTTCTATGCTAACATAATAAGTTTGTGGCGATACCACATGTACCCAGCGCCATCTAGCGACAGCAAGCCGAACTACTACGTCGCTACAGATCCTGCATCGCGAAAGCGAAGTTCCAGCGCTCGTACAAGACTTAAACAACATCCCAACGCATATTGTTGGGTCACCGCCTACCAGACGTAATCACCTTGTCTAGTCGGAGGATTCTCTCTTTGTGTTGGACGGACATCACACCTTTTTTTTTTTTTTTAATCGTGTGAAAAATCCCCACGGATACCTCCCCCGCCGGAACCGGAGGAGGAGGTTATGTCGGACTCGAACCGACTAAAACGCACGCCGTCTGTGGGCCGTCAGTTGCCGGAGGTGAGATTGTCGTAGCCATATCCCTCGCACCCCGGCCGACCCAGGACCATATCTCTCGATCTGGCCCTCTTCCGGTGTGGGGACCACAGAGTCCCCAACTCGCCCCCGGGTGTGGGGAAGCACGCAATGCGTGCTGCCGCCGCGGCCTGCTTCTGCTAGGGTGACAGGCGGCTCCACCCGTCACCCCCAGGCCCGGGACGGACATCACACCTCGTTCCTCCACAAGTTATTACAATAAGTTTAGAATATTTACCTTAACAGTTGATTCGCAGTTGTTCATTATATCAGGATCCCCTTGTCGTTCACCTAACAGGTCTGGTATGGGGTGGAAAATTGGTTCCTGGAATCAACAGTAATGCACTCATTAGAATTTTAAGTAGTCTTCGAAATTTGAAACTCTTTCCACTAAAGTGGAAAAGCCAGGTCCCCGATTCTGCTATTGGCAAAAGAGTTTTTCATCCCACCATCTCGGAAAGAGTACTTTTTTTCTTCGATATCTGAGTGTAAAAGTCGCTTTTATCCTCTAGAGTGGAAAGTAAATTTGAATTTAGAACATCGTGTGTACTAGGTTTGTGAACTCAAAACATCATTAAACCTATTTACTTCTACCTCTATGGTGCCGATTTATCATACAACTTTTTTTTAATTTATGAAAAACTCAACTCGGAACCTCCTTGGTGTACCTACTTTTTTTTTTTTAAATTTGCTTTGCGCGCATAATTTTTTTTTTCACGTCCTATGGTTGAACATTGTTGTTGAATTTTATTTGTTGATATTTTATTATTAGTATTATTACACATAATTATTATACAGCCTCCGTGGCGTAGTGGTAGTGAACGTGGCCGCAACGCAGGAGGCGCGGCGCGCGGGTCCGATCCCCGCTCAGTGCAAATATTTGTATGCATAAAAAGTTCAACAACAACGGTCTAGCTGCAATGCTTCGATATCGCCTAATGTCACCATTGGGTTGTGGAGGTCACATGGCAGTCGCTTTACGAAAAATATCGAGGTCCAGCCAAATCCGCAGTTAAGACTGGTAAAGCGGACCCCGAACTCCGAGGTGAGAGCTTCGGATGCGACTGGGAATTAACGCTAGGAAGAAGAAGCATTTCATTATTTCCTCGCTGAGGTGGGATGAAAAGTTACGTGTTGCACTCGAGTGCAAAGATTTTACACCTTGTGCTCTTTTGATTCCCTCGCTAACGCTCAAGATTCTAATTTATGAATCACTCGCTATGCTCGTGATTCAAATTTAGAATCTTTCGCTTGCTCGGTCATCAAAACTGAGCACGCGGTTAAAAAGCAACTTTGCACTCTTGTATAACAAATAACTATTACACTTTTCATTCACTATAAGATGACATTTAATTTTATACTTTAACGGTGTAAAAATAAAATCTAGAGTTAAATGACATTTTTTGTGCCAGTGTCTGTCTTTTAAATGTCACAATATGATAGAATGAATGAAAAAATGTAATGGACTCTTTTAATTTAATTTTAGACTAAGACTTGTATCTTTAAAGACTAAAATTTTAATGGCATTTTTTGCAATTTCAGTTGGTATGTGATAGCGGTATGACAGTGATGTGACAGTGGTATGAAAGTGGTATGACAGTGGTATGACAGTGGTATGACAGTGTTTGATAATTAGCAGAATCGGGGTATCTACTGCGGGATACTTGTGATCTTAATAATAATAACATTTTTGTTCTGTACGGTCAGTCTAGTAAGTCATTGGCTAAAGATGTACATTTTAACACTTACCGAGACCTTCCCTTTGTACATTTCATTGTAACGTTCCTGTGGGTAGTCCGGAGGCTTGATTGTGCAAAATGTGAGCTCCTCACACGGATCAGTCTCATTCGCAGTTCCGTACCGGTTTTCAATTTCTTGGATTGGACCAGGAAACACGATGTTGGGACTCATGGTACCTGAAATTAGTTGTATTATTAAATATTATATGTATGTTAAATAAATATTATATGCTACCGGGATATTACCTATGCTTTTTATATTTTTCGAGTATTAGATATTTCGGCGCTTAATGTAGCAGATCTTATTTACATTCAAAGGTGTCCGTTACACAGTAGGTTTTGCTGTCAGTTTAACCATGGTTTACCGACAATCACGCCGTGATTGACCAATAACATATAGTCTAATAGCCGATTGACCAATAACATTCATGATTGACGGCACGACAACACACACACACACACACATACTTACTTGGCGGAGCTGCTTCACTGGTCAGCTGCAGACCGCAAACTGTCACCTGTAATATAGAACAAGATAAATTCAGAAACGCGAACGTAAAGGCGGGTCCAGATATGTATCATTTGCCCGATCCGATCACCGTATTCGTATCGGGACGCGTATCATGATCACATATATATCAGTGATAAGCGTATTAGCGATTCAGCGTCACCCGTCCACATTGTGATCATGATACGCGTCGCCGATACGGATACGGTGGTGATCGGATCGGGCATTATATGATACATATTTGGACCCGGCTTAAAATGTTCCTGTGGACTGCTGGAACGAGGTCAATATATCAAGCTGGCGGAATCGCAGGTAACAGCTATTCATTCATCCTTACTAATAATACAAATGCCAAAGTAAAAGTAACTCTGTCTGTCTGTCTGGCAGTTACGATTTCATAGGTATCATTCCGATTTGATGAAATTAGGTACCTACAAAGATAGATTAGACCTCGGGAAAGGACATGGGCCATGTTCGGTAGCAATAACCGACAGCCACGCGGGCGGAGCCGTGGGCAACCACTAGTATATTATATTCTCAAGGTGGATTGCCTCTTGCTATTATGATTAAGACTCATTTTCGAAATACAAGACCGGTTTGCTCAATTGTATTTTGTCTGCAAGAAGTCAGATGGAAAGTGGCAAGGACATTTTACTCTAACTTTCCAATCGACTTCCGGGTATATACAATTGACATCGAAGTCGCCTGTCGATCGAGTATCCGTTCTAGCACCGATGACATGGTAACAAAACAACGTGCGGTTTTAGTCAGTTCGAGCCCGATACACGAAAAAAAGGAGCTTTTATAATTGAGAAGTTATAATGGTAATTTTTGAAATGTCAAGCAAGTTTATCAATCTATCGTTATTCTGACTTCATTATTCTAGTGTCATACATAACTTCATAACATAAATTAAATTTACTATATTATAATAATTATCAAAATAATTATGTTATTGTAATAACAATAGGAACATTGTTATAATAAATTGGAAAAAGCGAAATCAATTCTCGGGCGGGACTCGAACTCCGATAGTTCGTACGAGTATCGGTAGATTGCTCCCACCATCACCGTAGGATGGATGTATTGGAAAAATTGGATCACTCTCGGGCGAAGCTCGGTGGCTCAGTGGTCAGAGCATTCCCCCTGTAAGGGAAAGATCGCGGGTTCGAGTCCCGCCCGAGAATTGATTTCGCTTTTTCCAATTTATTATAATTTGTTTAGTTTAGCAGACTAATTGCTTTAAAATTATCTCAATAGGAACATTGATTCGTTACGTAGGTATTAAGTAAACTTATTAAAGTGTGAACGTTCTTTTGTAATTAGGTATGGTAAGTAAAACTACAATAGTTTTTATTATAAATTGGAAAAAGCGAAATCAAGCTCAATTTTCCAATTTAAAATAATTTGTTTAGTTTAGCATACTAAATGCTTTAAAATTATTACAATAGTTTTCTCATTTTTTGTAAGTAGGTAGGTAATTAAAGCGGTAATTATCGTAAATAATAATTATAATTTGTAATATTTGATTTTTACTTGTAATTAACGTAAAATTCACCTGAAAATATTGTTCTGAATCTAAATTTGTAGTTAATAATAATATTCTACACTAAAGTAGGTAATTATTAAAGTAGAAAATCCAATTTCATAAACATAATAATTTTCTACGCTAAGGTCATTAGCGTTATTTCCAGTATATTTATTTTAAATAACATAATTTTTCAATGCCACGTGTTTGATCTGCATTCTAATTACTTACCGACGAATATTAACATTTTCTGCTCTTAACTTTTAATATTATAATTTACAGTTTGCTCATAATCTAATTAAAAATAATATAACAACATGAAATATTAAGATTATTGAATACCTATTATTGAAATAATTGTACTTATTAATGTAATCAAAGGCTTGTACCTTTGTTTATATTAATAAACATTTAACGCACATTGCATTTGTAACGAGCTTGTAATTAACTGCTCGTGATCTGAATAAAAACTAATATTATAACAACAATAGAGAGAGAGAGTAGGTCCGTTAAGCCGTCAGCCACTGTTGCCATACAAATATCTGTGGCAGTCATTAGGGGTAGTTGGAGCCCTAAAAAGTCCGACTAGTCTAACTACAGAACTTCCATATCGCCTAATTGGTTGTCGAGATTATTATGGCAGTCACTTCACGGAAAATATCGGAAGTTCATCCGCATCTTAGATTAGAAAGGCGACCCAGTCCGTGCCCGTGGTCCACCTACATAGTTCACCTGGTTGTACCACGGGTAATTTTTTTTCCCCGTGGTCCACCGCAGTCTAACTGGGTGTACCATGGGAATAGTCGAGTTGGGAAAAGGATCAGAGAACGATGAATCTATATAAAAAAGTTAATTTGTGTATGTACAGTCAATAAATTAGATACGGTTGCACTTTTTCTATTAAAGTTTTATGTAAAGTAAAATTGTGACACTATCTCCTTTGTCGACTGTACCTTTCAAAAAGTCCTAAAACCCTGCATCGAAGTATGACTTCTAGTCACAGTCATAGATTTTTATTCAATACTAGCTTTCCCGGCGAACTTCGTACCGTCATATTTTTTTCAGCTCGCGTGAATTTTTGATCCTTCTGCACCAATTTTCTCACCGTTTAAACCTTCCCTGGACATCCACGAATGTTTCAAGACTAAAATTAGCCAAATGCGTTCAGCCGTTCTCGAGTTTTAGCGAGACTAACGAACAGCAATTGATTTTATAGGGATATTTTTAAATGCACATCTGTATATTTTTTCAGCAAACTACGTAACTCCACTAATTTACTGACTTGCACACTAATTAAATCAAATGATAGGTTTATTGAAAAAGGTGCGCAATCCGTTGAAAAAGGTGCGCAATCCGACTTGGATAGATTAGGTTAGAAGGCTAATGCGGGAGTGGAGCGAAGCGGAGCTCCCGCATTTGCCTTCGTGGTTTTTTTTTTTTTTTATTTAACCAAAGGAATAGTTCTGCAAATTTCATTAAACAGTATATTTAATTTGATTTAGTTAGTGTACATACATAATTAGTGTGCAAGTCAGTATTTTTGATATAACTTTGAAATATTTTGTTAGAAAAAAGCGAATATAATAAATATCGATTTAAATACATGCCATTTTTATATATGTATATAGATAGAACAATTTTTTTTTTCTTATTGACATCTATATAACTATTATATAATTGTAAAGTGGTCGTGTCTGTACATTGGAGATATTTAAAAAAAAATACTTGGGTTATGTTATGTTAACGATACTAAACACGAAAATATTTTTTTTGAATTTCCTGTCTGTTTGTCTGTTTGTCCGCGATGGACGCAAAAACTACTGGACAGATTTTGATGTGGTTTTTTCTGTTAGAAAGGGCTTACTCAGACTTAAAATCTTACGTTTGTTTGATCGCAATCGGTTGAGTAGAACCGAAGATATGAGTAAAGGTCGCGTTAACCGAGATGCAGGCGGGCGAAGCCGCGGGCGGAAGGCTAGTAAATACATATTTATATACAGCCACGCCTCTTTCCCAGTAGGGTAGGAAAAAGACCACAGTTTTCCACTTCCTACGTTCCTGGCATACATCTTTCACTTTTTCTACTTTCATAATGGTTTTCATGCTCGCCGGTTTCGGGTACTCTTGACGTGTCTTTTCTTTAAAATGCCTTTGATCTGAATGGCATACGTATGTCTAGGTCAGCCCCTCTATTTGACATACGTCTAGGTCGACCCGTACCGGGTTGCACATTCACCCTCGCTTCATAAATCTGTTTCTTCAGTCTCCTTTCATCCATCCTCTCCACATGTTTGAACCATCTAAGCGTCCCTTTCTCTACCTTAGTCATCACATCTTTAACACCACCACAACGTTCCCTAATCATACTGTTCCCAGACTTCTCGTTTACACAGCATTCAATTTAATTGCATACTTCTTCTTCAAAACCCAACATTCACTACCATACATAAGTGTAGAGACGTCAATAATAATAATTACACTTTCATGTCAGTCATGAGACGTGGTACACTTTCGACATTCTACGTGGTACACGTCTAGTCCTCAGAGTATACATTGCTATAGAGCGCGCCTTACAAGTATGAACTGCTATCCCGGGTACGAACAGTAGACTCCTGGCTCAACCTCAATCAGTAGCAAAACAATACCCGTCAAAATGACTTCGCAAATAATATTTAATTCGATATGTTAAATCAAAATTTTCTACAACATCGTATATTTGTAGTCTTCTTCTTCTGATATTTGTAGTAATAATTGTTTTTGTATTTTTTATTTTATTTTTTATATAGGACACGTCAATTTGACTTCGCCTCGCCTGATGGTAAGCTGAAGGCAAAGTCTCTGAAAAGAGGGTCACCATTACAGACACGTATCATGTTACAATGGTGGCACTCAGCTTGACGGCCTCATCAGATGCTTTTTCACGCCCCGCTTAAAGGACCCGGGACTGTAGGAAAATGACGCTATTTTTTTGTATTTTGGCTTTAATTTTATCCATGACTATCAAATCGAACAAAAAACTTCATGACAACAAACTACATTAATAAGTGCATCTATTGATATTTTCGGTAATGCATGAAATGTCACCTATATGTGCGCTATACCATCGCAAAGTATCTGATAACACTCGGCGCCAAAGACCTGAGTGATACGCGCGCTCTATATTTATTTTAATGTATACTCTAAGGGACTACCCTTAGAGTACTAACTAGTTACTAATTATTAGAGTACTAATTAGTACTAACTAACTACTGAGATAACAATTAATCAACCTCATTCTAATAGAAGATGATTGATATGAGCCATAATAATACGTAATACCTATATTAGAATTAGAAATGACTAAGATTATGTCAGTCCTAATAACAAATAGTGTTGCTGTTAGTTACTAACCAGTAACTACGCAGTAGGTATACTAATGTCATGTAAATACCTACTAGTTTTTATACATAGATCACAACACGATGTCACATGGATATCGATCACGATGGATATTACACACGATTCGTACACACCACGATGTCTAGAAATTAAAATATCCCTAGACAATGTTGTATTGCTTGAGACGTATATCTTGGACTATCTATGCGTGTATAGAGCACTTTTAAGCATATCTAGAATATGCTCAAAAGTGCTCTAAACACGCAGTATACGTTTCTTGGGTGTCTTTTGAGGATAGCACGGGGCGCTACTACAGTGTACTAGCCCAAATTCACCAAGCACAGATTATTACAAAACAATCGCGGGCACCAGGGCATCGTTTACTTTGTTTCACTAGATTGGTCCAAGATACGTGACCTGGGGTATACCTAGCTAGGTTTTAAAAATCTATGAATATAGAATAAAATTTCAAAAATGAATAGACTGTACAGCGGGAACGGGATCAAAAATTCATGCTCAGGAAAAGAAGGTGCAGCGGAAACGGGGTCTACTATTTGTGGACGCGCGGAAATTTGAAAAATTGTGAATATAAGCATTGATTTAAATTGTTACTTAATATTATTAATCTCATTGATTGTATGTAAGTAAGTACAAGGGAGCAAAATAATATTTTTACGGTGAGGGCGCTATTTTGAACCATGAGCTACGCGAAGGATTCTAACATGGAATCTTAAGCGCAGCGAGGGATTCAAAGTACATCGCCTGAGGGAAAAATAATTTGCTCTCTAGTCATATATTCTACTTTTCATTCCCTTTCTATGACAAAATAATGTACTGATTAAAAGAGCAGAGGTTTATTAGCATGGTTGCCGCGCCGTGCAGTCAGCATGTACCAATCAGTAATTCGAACAATTTGCTTTCGATTTCTATCGAAATAATATTTCGATTCCAAATTCAAATCTTTTTTCCACCCGCTAAAAAGTTCTTAATGGAAAAGAGCTATTCTGCTCTTTAAGCTCTTCTCTCTTAAGAACTTTTTATCGGGCGGAAAAAAGATATAGTTAACTTTAACATTCATAAACAGGCGTATTAAATTCCGTATTAAGAAATCCATCATTTTCGAAGTAAGACTTCGAAAATGATGCCAAGTTGGTGCCAATTTTACCTCCTTCATGGTACGAGGTTGTAAGATGAATATTAAAAAAATCCTGCGAATTCAAAATTCAAAAAGACCTTGCCACAATCTAGTTCACCTTGATGCATTCGCTCATCTCAAACGACAAAGTTAAAATTTCCTTCGTGGACTTCTTAATATTTGCTGGAAAAAGTGTGAGATTCGTTCAGTAGTTTTCTAAATGTCAGCTTGTCTGCCCGAAGCCCATCTGTTATCTATCAGTCCCTTAGAGTATTCATTGGTATAGAGCGCGCCTTACAAGTATGAACTGCTATCACGGGTATGAACAGTACCGAGGCTCCTGGCTCAACCTTAATCAGTAGCAAAACAATACCCATCAAAATAACTTCGCAAATAATATTTATTTCGATACGTGTCAATCGCATACATCATCATTATATTCTACAACCTAATGAATTGCCACTCGTCTAGGGGGATGCACCGACTAGCAGTTGAGGTCGGTTTGGTCCCCCAAAGGCGTCGGCCCTGTAGACCCGAGATTTTTAGAATTAATGAATTTTGTTATACTTAGTCGACTAGGCGTGACTGTATGTATATTAGTCGATTTGTCTCTTAGTTAGACCCATTGAACCATTTAAAACAACATATTCGTATGTTTATAATCTAATAAAATTATCTATTTATTTTACATAAAAACGAACTCGTCCGGGCCCGGACTCCAAAGTAAGAGTCTCGGATGGGACCAGAACTAACGCGAAGATGATAATGATGATGATTAAAATAAAAACCTTTTGAAATTTGCGTTCCGTAATTACATGTAGATACGATTGTTTACGTACGGGAATTTACCGTGATTACGGTATAGTGTCTTTGAACTGTTTAATGCTTTAAACGTCAGGTCCAAGGCATGTGTAGGTCATTCATGATATGACAATGCAGTCGGACATTATAATGACAATTTTAATTTATGACAGTGCAGTTGGACATTATAATAACAATTTAAACTTATGACAATTCTTATTTGATGGACATCGGCACTTATTTACAATTGCAATTAATAATATCAAATCGTTAATTATGTATACCTAGTAAGTGGTTAAATGACAACAGAATTTATGTATAAGATTCGTATGCCTAACGAAGGCGAGATAATATGCTGTATCAAAAACTAAAAATGTAACATCTCATCTTGACCGTGTCTCCTACGAATAAATTTCATTTCATTTCATTTCATTTCATTGTTGTTGTATGTATTACTAAACAAGCTATTTAAAACAAAAATTGTATTAGGTATAGTTCGGGTATGGGCGAGCAATGAATTAATGAACTTTGGCGTCTGTAAAGATGAAAGCTACAAAAAAATTCTGAATAGTTTATCGTAGTTGCCATCAAATATGTGACCAATTGATTGTTACATACAATACTGTCAATCTAGTGATATATTTTGTTAACAGAAACTAATACTAAGAGGTAATAGTAATCGTTCTGTGACTGTAGACAATAATGTTATCAAAACACTTTTCTATTAAAAATGCTTCTCCTAAAAACTTATTAACTATATTTCACGACCGATATTAAAAAGTGAAATCTGTGTCCTTGACCAAAAAAAGTAATATAAAGAAATACTTACAAAGACAAAGACAATTCCCACGGACATTTTCATTACAAGTTCACGGTTGACGCATTGCACACGACTCACCGCTACCCGTCCTTTAGACACACTAAGTATTCCGTATATTTATATGTACAAACAGCGGCCCACTGACAGTAAGGCACAGTATACACAGTCTACAACGCGAACTATTTGTCCCCCAAGAAATACAGTTTATTACAATGCTTATGACCTTTTTGCACTAGATACGTCATTTTACTAATTACGTGGTATTTCCGTAATAATGAAACATACGTCACTTTACGCTTGAAGGAGTAAGTACATGTCGAATGCAAATTTAAAATATTCCATTTTTTTTATAAAAAAAGAGGTAGACGTGTTTTATGATTCTACAATTTATTTTCGGGTTTTTAATTTTTTTAGATCTTTTTAGTTTTTTACCTGACTGCCAAAAAGGGTTATGTTTTTCGCGCTTATCTTGTATGTATGTATGTTTGTAATATTCTTTATTACCTCATATCTTCTGAACCACATTTTTAATTTATTTTTTCATTCTTGCATTTTTATGTTTCCTTATTAAATTGAGAAATGGCGATTTATGGAGATACATGACATCCCTACTTCCCTACTAATATTATAAATGCGAAAGTAACTCTGTCTGTCTGTCTGTCTGTCTGTCTGTCTGTCTGTCTGTCTATCTCGCTTTTACGACTAAACCGCTGAACCGATTTTGATGAAATTTGGTATAGGGGTAGATTAGACCTTGAGAAAGGACATAGGCTATGTTTGGTCGCGATAACCGACATCCACGGAGCCGCGGGCAAAAGCTAGTCAGTCAATAAATTAGTCTGTTGCTATCTACTAGATCTAGGCTTCTCCCAATGTGCACCATAGCACATCTTGTCTATCCTCACAATTCAATCATTACACAAGTTTACTACCCCTTAAAATAATTCGATTTACATTCTTCATTATTTCTAGAGTAACTTCCAGTTCAAATATTTCCAAATTGTGGTAAAGCCAAACAACAGTCAGAATGTATAATTTAATTTTAAACCCAAGATTTAGATATTACAGGGAAATCCTATGTTACATTACCTGGCGCACAGAATACCCCAAGGTAATTCCATAAGTGCTCGAAATCTGATCTTACATCATATCTCGCATCTGAGGGGCTGCCTGGGGCTCCACCTGCATTGAAACTTTTTATTTTTTTATACCGCTTTAGTGACAGACAAGCACGTGACCTACCTGATAGAAAGTGGTTACAGTGGCCCATGAACGTAGTATGCAGCACCATGGGCGTCACACTCGCGCTGTCGCACCTGACCCCGAAACTTCTAATACCCTTACTTAATAAAGAAACTAGGTATAACATCGAAAGGCATGTAGTTGCCATAAAGGGCGAAGACATAAAGAACCAAGCGGTTCGGTGACTCCTTCTTCTGCCGCACTGCTAAGACTTGAAATTCCTTCCCCAGTTCACGTGTTTCACTCCTCCTACAGTCCCGGGTCCTTTAAGCGCGGCGTGAAAAAGCATCTGATGAGGCCGTCAAGCTGAGTGCCACCATTTACAATGGTACGTGTCTGTAATGGTGACCCTCTTTTCAGAGACTTTGCCTTCAGCTTACCATCAGGCGAGGCGAAGTCAAATTAACGTGTCCTATATAAAAAAAAGTTTAAGAACAGATTTTACGAAACTTGTAAAACGGGGGTTTAAAGTTTGTATGAAAGTCCAATAACTAACTTCATGCGTACGAAGTCGCATGCAGCCGCTAGCAATAGGTATAATATATTCATGACTTTTATTATAAAGTTTTTTTTTAGGTATAGGTATGTTAATAATTTTGACACGAGACCAATGTAATTCGTCCACATTTAAATAATTTTCACATTTGCACATTTACATAATACCTTAAGACTAAGCAATTATTCATTTTAAACTTGACGTCTTGGCAAAAACGCGGCAGTGGAGTTTGTTGCACCCTTAAACTGGGATCCAACGAAAATAATTGTTAGAGTAGATATACACTCCATGGTTGCACCGTTTCTTCTCCACTAGTGAGTAGGCAGTGGTGGTAAACTTAAGTACCTAAAGTAGAATTGATGTTATACTGAATACAGTATAACGCACTCAATGGAGTATTGTGTTGAATTAATATTATATTAAGAAATCCACAAAAAAAATTATACCACTTAGGTGGCAGACAAGCACTCGGCCCACTTGATGAAGAGTGGTAACCGTGGCCTTTGGACGAGTGTTCCACCATAGGAGTCACAATTGTGCTGCCATCCCTGTAAGTACAGAGAGATCCTGTGCTGTCAGCGCAGAAGATAAGTAGGACAAGCCTTTGGTCTTCCCACTGACAGACAGTACAAAACCTCTCTAGTGAGCTCTGGCTACCCTACTCTCCGCGAGGAACACAACATTAGGTTATTACAGCCGTGGTTTTCTGTAAGGGGTAGAGTTACTTCCCCAGTCGGACTGCTCAGTTATTGTGACGGAAATACCGTCGTGACCTACCTTCATAAAAAAATTCTAGATCAAAAGTTCCAAAACATCTATATTCATGGATTCTCTTACAATGAAATTTCCTAATATTGAATCACACAAAATGTTTCATTTCGTTTTGAAACAAGATGTTTAACTTTACCTCAACAAAAATAAAAATTAATAAGTGTTCCGTTTTTTGCCCTTTGGCTACGGAACCCCAAAAAAATGACCACGGCTATCCTTGATAATCTTGATATTAATATTTTCTTGTTTAATGCGTGATTTTTCAGTAGTTGGGTTTTAGCTTTAAAACTTAATTTTTTAGTTATATTATCTTGGGGCGAGCAACAGTTAATAATTTATCTATATTTGATTTTTTTAAATATACTTAGGACACGGCAATTAAACTTCGCCTCACCTGATGGGAAGCTGAAGGCAAAGTCTCGGAAAGAGGGTCACCATTACAGACACGTACCTACCATGTTACAATGGTGGCACCCAGCTTGACGGCTTCATCAGATGTGCTAATTAAGTCCTTTCATTTGATACCAAACACGGTACCTCAAATATATTTTTAACACAGTAATTTATGATCGTTAGAGGGCGTTACTTTAGATTAACATATTTTTTATATATAGCATAATAACCAGCGGACGATAAAGCCGCTATTGAGCTACTTTGGTTCTAGATAACGAGTAGAATGTGGGCCACCCCATCTCCTCCCTTGCGGTGTCGTACAAGGAGACTAAGGGATAAGGTTTAACATTAGACAGATATATTATGCAGCCCAGGTTCAGCCTCAGATACATGACTCGATACAACAATGGTGCCCGGAATACGGCTATAGGCTCACGCCCTATTTCGTGGGACCTAATACAATGATTGGTGAAATGTGGGTGTTAATTTATCTCTGCCTAACCCTCCGGGGATAAAGGCGTGATTGTATGATGATGATGATGGTTCTAGATAGCGTTGTGTAGAATGAATATTTTATTAATTGTTTGTTATTTATTGAGTCAACTTGAATCATTTATCACTTCTCACAAGTTAACTATGAGTAACTTTCTACAAGGTTACTGTGGTCACTTAATCACGTTATTTTCTAGCTATACCACAGTTGAAGAAAATAAGGTGAAAATTGAAATTAAACGAACTCAAACATAAATACAGAAAATAATATTTTTCCCTAGCAATAATCGCACTACCATTAATGCCTTCTTCCAACGACTTCGTCTCCTTCCTCCAATTACTTCTTCTGCTGCCGCATCATTAAGACCTGGAATTCCTTACCAATACACGTGTTTCTATCTGGAAACACGTGTATTATTAAGGAATTAATATACTGGTAAGGAATCACGCCCCGCTTAAAGGACTATAGGAAGAATCCTACAGTCCTTTATGCGGGGCGTAAAAAGCATCTGAGAGTCAGCCGAATGGTGACCCTCTTTTCAAAGACCTTCAGCTTACCATAAAACGAGGAGAAGTCAAATTGACATGTGCTATATAAAAAAAGATCTTGCGAAGTGGAGAAGGAAATGCAGGACTCCGAGGTGAAGGCCTCAGATCCAACCGGAACCATTGCAAGGTAGATAATGATTGATTAGGTGCATTGCTACTTAATAAGAAACAACATAAGTAATAATAAGATAAGTTTTCCTTATTTAGTTTAAAAAAATCGATCTAAAGTTATTGACCTTATAATAAATAGACACGAAATTTGCATATTATCCTTAATACAAGGATAATGGTTATATAATATGTATTACAATACTGTGCTCTTGAGTCAGAGAGCTACAGTTATGAAGCGTGAGTAGTTCAGTGGTTAGAGAGCCGGTCTTACGGTCAAGAGGTCCCGGTTTCGAATTCTGACTGAAACTACCGACGTGATCCCACTCCTACCACAAGTTATTTAGCTTAGGTGGAAGGGTTAATGGTTATATTTCGTATACTATAAGTGGTATAAAGGATAGGGCTGTTCTCCATCCGGCAGCAGACATACATCCCATGACGAAGTGCCCGCTGACGGCAATAGGCTCGTCCCCTATTACGTGGGACCAAAAGTCATAGTTGACTAAATATGGGTGTTAATACACCTCTGCCTACCCCTTCGGAGATTTACAGGCGTGTGTATAATGTATGTATGTACGGGACAGTGTGCGGATCTCGGTTTTTGATGCGGTTTTAGAAAGGTTTTATTTTATACTACTTAGGTCGCAGACAAGCATACCTACAGTCCACCTGATGGTAAGTGGTTACCGTGGCCTATGGGCGAATGCAACACCATGGGAGTCACACACGTACTGTCGACCCTGTAAGAACAGAGAGATTCTGTGCCGTCAGCGCAAAAGATCTTAATGAAACATAAAATCTCATGTATTTTTGATCGCAATTGATTGAGTAGAACCGAAGATATGACCAATTAAACAATTAGCCTATCGCAGTCCACTGCTGGACATAGGCCTCTCCCAATGTTGGGATGCTTTGGCCTACAGTTTCCACGCTGGCCAGCCGGGTTGGTACCTACAGGGTTTTATTTCGAGTTTAAAGAAATTTATTTCTCATAAAAAACATTACATTTTACTTATAATGAGATATGATAATACATTTTTATTAATTATTATACTTATCAATAATAATAAATTAGAACATTTTCGCCTCTATGCCCTTACATTATTACTGACATTGTAATTCAATTCAATTTATATTAATTAATTGTGAATAATTGTAATTTATTAATTGAATCTTCTTCCTCTTGAATCACTCTATCTACTAAAAACACAGCTTCAAAATCCGTTGTATAGTTGTGAAGATTTAAGCATACATAGGGACGGAGAGACAGCGACAGCGACTTTGTTTTATAATATGTAGGTAGTGATTTATCTGTAGAACAACGTATATGTCAGTCTTTAATTGGACATTTTTCGTCCGAAACCTGAAAAAATAAATCATAATCATAATAAAAAATGTTCTCGTAAGGTCGTTCGCATATAATTAGTATTCTGCCACACTTATATGAGTCATAAGCTTCATAATACAATGTAGCGCCTTTGACACAACATAATATTATATAGTGACCTCATTCAATATATTAATAGTACCGGAATAGAATAGTAACGCGTGCCCAGCCCGTTCTTTAATGGAAATTTATATTATGTTATCATTAGTGGTGAAGGGTTTTGGAAATTAATAATTTTGCTAACACCTACGAAGTTTAAAAAGTAAATGTAAGATCATTTAAAAACCCCGACACAAAAATATCTCCAAAAATCTCCAAATCTTCACTTTGATATAGGTCCCTAGTAACATTTATATTCAAGCGTTGTAGTGTCGAAAAACCTCGGATCGTTATGATAACATGAAGGAGTGCTTTACCAGGTACTAGGTAGGGGTCCCCTGACACAACACGTCTTTGATTGGTAAATTCACTCACTACAAACGCATATACCGTCTCCGTTCCATCATGGGTTTACCACTAACTAGTTTGTTATGCTAGGGTAGCCGGCAGAAATCGAGTTATAGAGACCCCTCACTACTGCTAATAGCTATTTTTTGTTATAATTTTGTGAAGTCTTTTTATTATTGTGTCACACTAAACAGCTAAAAAACATTTGATGTACAGTCAAGAGATACGGTTCCTACTTTACCTACATTACAACTTTATATGAAAAAGTGCCTTTTCGTGAAAGAGGACCGTGGAAAAGATATTAACTTAATAAGAGTGACCGTGTACGGTTTCACTCTACTGGTGCTATGGTCTATAGCTAGATTCTTGCCGGCTTCCCAATGGATCGCATGATGCATTACAAACTATAACTTTCAAACAGCTTCCCTTTTGAAAAGGAACACCCTACACTACTGGTGAATAGAACCATAAGTTTACATGGCCTACCGATTTTCCTTATGCTAGAATTACGTAAGAATCATTTTGAAAACTGGTTTTTTGACATGACGGACAAGTATGCGTCACCTTTATTATGGTACTTGCGTAGGATTGCTTTGATAGTATCACTTTATTACGGACATGTTTCCTTAACGAACAAAATTGAGGTTGCGGAAAATGATCTGTATTCTGAATGTCCGTTATAAATATACATTCGTATGCATAATCAGGTGTTTTTTTTTTTTTTTTTTTTTATACCACTTAGGTGGCAGACAAGCACACGGCCCACCTGATGGAAAGTGGTTACCGTGGCCTATGGACGTATGCAACACCAGGGGCGTCACACTCGCGCTGCCGACCCTGAAGAAACCTTCTAATGCCCTTCTTGAAGAACCCCATATTGTAGTCGCTTGGGAAAACCATCGCGGGGAGTTCATTCCACAGCTTGAGTGTGCGAGGGATGAAGTTCCTTTCATACCGCACAGTGCGCACCGTTTCCGGTCGCAATGTGTGAGGATGAACTCCCCGCCTATGACGAGAAGTGCGATGATAGAATGTAGCTGTGGGCATCATGTCAAACAATTCATCTGAGCACAAACCATTGTATAGGCGGTAAAACACACACAGTGAAGCAAAGTCTCTCCTGAGACTGAGTGGTTCCACATCGCCTGTGAGTATGGGATTGCCGACAAGCCTCAACGCCCGTCTTTGTACCGAGTCGAAAGGGTCAAGCTGGCACGCAGGCGCTCCGGCGAAAAGGTGACAGCAGTACTCCATGTGGGGCCGAACCTGTGCCTTATAAAGGAGTAGTCGTTGCCCCGCAGTGAAGTACTGGTTCGCCCTGTTGAGCACCCCAAGTTTCTTTGATGCCAACTTGACCTTGTCTTCCAGATGACTTCGGTATTGGACGTCGCTGGAGATATCGACACCAAGAATCCCGATACTTGTGGAGATGGTGAGCGGTGTGCCCAGGAATTGCGGCGCTACAACAAATGGGGCCTTCTTAGCGGTGAATACACATACTTGTGTCTTGGTAGGGTTGAATTGGACTAAATTTAGTCGTCCCCAATCGGATACTCCAGAGAGAGTAGTCTCAATTTCGGACACAAGTTGTTCGCGACTCTCCTCCACTTCCGACCTAGGCATATTTGCACGGCCCGTGTAATACGTGTCACCGGTGCTGTCATCTGCATAGCAATGGATGGAGCCATCAGACAGCATGTCATTGATATGCAGCAGAAACAAGGTCGGGGACAACACGGAGCCTTGCGGAACACCGGCGTTTATGTCCATGCGGTCCGAGCAGCTGCCATCCACTTGAATCCCGTATTCCGATCCCTTAGGATAACGAAAAGATATTGCTTTTTACTACGATCCCTTAACCCTTGTTTAGGATGGCTATAAAGTTAATAGTCTAGGTATAGGTACGCTATAGAAGTAGATGCATACCAGTAAGTTCTGTACCGGAAAAAGTGTTAAAAGCTGCATTAGCAGGGTCGTTACAGATTTGGCTTTTTAGAGAGCGAAACACGTGTCTGTAATGGTGACCTCCTTTTCAGAGACTTTGCCTTCAGCTTACCATCAGGCGAGGCGAAGTCAAATTGACGTGTCCTATATAAAAAAAATTTAGAACTCGGGACACGTATCTTGGACCTAAATCGCAAGACAAACGAGGCTCTGGCGCCCGCGGATTGCTTTGAAAACTGGTTTTTTGTAAATAATCTTTGCTTGGCGAATTTGAGTTCGTCCACTGCAGTAACACCCCGTGCTATCCTCAAAAGACACCCAAGTAATGTGTACTACGCGTATAGGGTGCGCGTATCTTAGACCTAAATTGTACTCACAATGTGTTTTGAGCACATTTAGGTCCAAGATACGTGTCTGGAGTTATACATCGAAAAGGGGTCCCTAAAACGTACTCCTATGTCGCAAGTCTCGGGATCTGTTTAGGGTTTCTGTCTCTGCCACACGATGGACCCGATACCAACATGGTGAATCCATGGAAAGCTAAGAATTTCGTTGCTCTCCTTTTTAGGTCTTGGGGTGTACAATACCGAATCAATACCTATGAGGTTACAAACTTAAAATTGGCAGTTGATTTCTTATAAGTTAAAATAATAATTTTTAATTGTTCGAAACGTAAAGCGGCTCTATTCGGGTAATAGAACCAAGAAGTGCGATGAATAAAACCATGGTGTGCAACTAGTATTGTATATCAACCTCAACAGTTAGTCCGCGGTCTCCTAGCCTGATTAAAACCGCAGTGCTTGACGATGAACCACAAACATAGTGACTAATTTTATTATAATGAGCAGTTTTCCAGTAGGTATTTAAAGGGTTCCTAAAGACGCGCTAGATGGCGCAGCCGGCACTTTTGGTAAGAAGAGTATGGTGTCACATCTAGTGTAATTTATGGAAAAAATGTTCTTCGGTTTTGTAATGCTTTACTTTACTTAAATATTCTGTCATTTTTTCTGATACAATGAAAATATCACAAACAAACCACAGAGTACATTAAAATTACCAAAAGCTATGCTAGCGCCATCTCCTGATGGCTTAAAAACCAACTGATTATTATACCTACTGGAAAACTGCTCATTTGTACAATAAATACGTAACTTTCACAAGAATAACCTAGGTAAATTACCTCAATGGCTACACACGCACAGAAAGCTACTAACTAAGTGATGACCACAATAATCTGACGTCATTGTCAACAAAGTCTTCATCACCGCTGTGCACTGACTTAAGGCACTAGATGGGGGTGACGTCAATATGCCCTAGATTCTAGGGCATATTGACGTCACCCCCATAGAGGCAAACATACCGATAGCCGTCGCATAGATAGCGACGGCAAGTAGATACTGCAGGCCCTGGCCACCTGGCTACTAACGAAATGAACCCACTCCTAACACAAGCAATTTAGCATGAAAGGATAAAGGGTATACCTACCTTTTTTTTTTTTAACGTGCGAAAAATCCCCACGTATACCTCCCCCGCCGAAGCCGAAGGAGGAGGTTATGTCGGACTCGAACCAACTAAAACGCACGCCGTCTGTGGGCCGTCGGTTGCCGGAGGTGAGGTTGTCGTAGCCATATCCCTCGCACCCCGGCCGACCCAGGTCCAAATCTCTCGATCTGGCCCTCATCCGGTGTGGGGAAGGGTATACATACCAGTGATTTCCGTTACTAATACTTCTTAAAAAATAATCACGGACTAAAAAGTCCGCGGCGGACTGTCGCTCATGTATGCTATGCCTTATTTAGCCGCAGGCTGCAACCTATAAAATACTTTGCATGTATGTTCGAGGCCGGTATCGAGTCGAGCCCGTCAGTCGTTGTTTGTGAACGTAGTTGACGGCGCACGCGCATGTATGTGAGCGGACTTGTTACTTGGTAAAATAATGTTCGTACGAGTTTGCTTTGTTATTGTAAGTATTTACTTTTTAATTCATTTTAATTATAATAATATATATCTGAAATAAAATTGTCTGTATTTATGCAGAAAGGAATCATCCAATATGCAAGAACTGTGTGGTTCTTTTCTGCATAAATAAGTAAATATTTTGTGTTGAATATTTATTATGATTATTTATATATTTTGATAATTTTAATAGATAAATACCATAGTTAAATAAAATGTATTTTTTTTAAATTAGTTATTATATCTATTTGAGATAATTTTAGTTCGAAGAATGGGAAAAGGTTTAAGAAAACAAAACGATAAAATGTATGATATTTTTACATTGTATTCATCTGTAAGTTAGTCGATGCTCCTGCTAAATAATTAGACTCAGACACAGGTTTTCCTCTCGGTGTTGGGAGTTCAGATGACAGTCGCTTCCGAAAAACCGTCATTCGAATCAAAACGAATAAGTGGGCCCCTGCCCCCTGGTCAAGTGGCAATTCGTGGACCGACGTATTGCAGAAAAGGATGATGAATGTATGGGATGAGATCGATCTTATACTAACTTTACTATATTCCAAGGTGAACTTAAATTAAATTTTGAAAATTCCAAAACCGGACTTGTTCCAAAATAATTATTTAAGTAAGTACATCATTCAATAAAAAACTTGCAATGAAAGATTGCGGAAATAAAAATATAAAGTAATTATATAGTAGATATACCTAATTCAATGCAGTACCTACGTGGGTTTTAAATATAGAGATATAGAAATCAACTTTAAAATGCATAATAAGTGACGAAGTCCAACCAACATACACTAGACGCTTCGTAAAAAGGGCTTCTCAGAAGCTCCACGGATCCCCTCCAGCTGGAGCCGGTAGGGGGCGTTATGTCGGACTTAAACTGACCAAAACGCACGCCTTCTGCAACTAGATGGCGCCACTGTCCCTTCAATATTGTCAAATCGTGCTAAATTATCTTTGATATGCAATAAAACAGTATGCATTTGACGGTGACGACCACACTACCGATTTTAGCCTTTTCAGGGATTTTTTTTGGTAGGTTTGGATGAACACAAATTATTATTTTTATTATACAACAATAAAGTTGTATCATTTCACTTGGGTGATGTCACCAAGGTGAAATAGAGGTGTAATGGAGACTCGATAGAACTTTAAAATCCATTTTGTTACCTAAGAGGTATTCATTTTGTTATCCAGATGAACCAGGTTAAATAAAATTTTATTACTTTATTTCGACCGACTTTTTGAGAACTTTCCCTTGATTCTTATTGAAAGCTTTATTTAATATCATAACGCATAGGTACCAACCACCTACTTACCCACCTACATACTATAAGTTACTGTTTATTATAAGATGGTCATTATGATCACTTTCTAGATTTCTCTCCAGCTAGTTTAGATCTTGATGACTGGTTGAGAGAGACGGGTTTGCAGTTTGGTTGGTTTACTTTTGAATAATTATAATAATCTAATAATATAAATTCAATGTTCGTTTGTTCATGTTCGTCAGTGGAAACATAAGTGCACACATTTTTGGAGCCTAGTCATTCAAGACAAATTAATGAGAAAACGCATTTCGAAAAGTATTATTATTAAGTTGATGAACTTTAGACAATTTATGTATTGCAGACGATCTTATATTATACATACATACATAGAATCACGTCCTTTATCCTCATAGGGTTAGGCAGAGGTGAATTAATATCATTGTATAAGATCTCACGTAATAGGAGGTGAGCCTATAGCCGTATTTCGGGCACTATTGTTGATTCGAGCCATGCATCTGAGACTGTCTGGGCTGTATTGTATTATATCTGTATGATGTTAAACAGTTCTATCTGTATACTCTAAGGTTCTATCCCTTAGTCGCCTTGTACAACACCACATGGGAGGAGATGGGGTGACTCAAATTCTACTCGGCCTGGAACCACGCGGATTCCTATATAATAACATTTCTGTTACAGGTGGCAGCTTGCACATTGCAGCTGACCAAAACAGCAGTTCCTAAAAACAGTAAGTAGTTCCTATTTTTTCAAAACAATACCATAGAATAGAAAAGGTACTTCATAAATTTCGTTACAGCAGCTCCTCAGGTAAGAAGACGATTGTATCGATTCTAAAATAGATTCAGAAAGAAATGTAGATGGTGAAATGTTGATGCTAAAAGATCGATAATAATTCTATGTGGATAAATACCTAATATAAATGTTGATGCTAAAAGATCGATAATAATATTATCGACATAGATAAATAATATAGACCATTCGGAGGTTTAGGCGTTTCCCTACCACGAGTTTTCGTCACATGGTTCGAATCATACCTATGACTTTTTAAGTTCAGAGTTTCATACCAACGCCGCAATCCAAAAAGTTTTTGGGGCGGTTCATACTTACCATACGATGAGCTCGATAGAAGCGCTTAAACACTCCCTAAACACAAGGTTCTAGCCTCAATAGCTGTAACTATTGTAGCTAGAAATATATCTTTGGACGAAATCTACATAGTGATATATCATACAATATTATCACTATTATTGCATGCGTAGGTTATAAAATAAACCTTCTATCCTATATGACACGCATTTAGATGCTCGGATTAACTATGAATATTCCCTCATAATCTTAACAAGTTTGATCACGTTTCTTCCATTCGTTCTGCTTTGCAATTACCATCCATTTATCAACGTCATCATTTAAATAAATGATTTAGTAGTTTTATCATCATTATTATCAGATAAATCCTAGTTACATCCTTTTTGTTTAGGCTTTTCATTTAACGACGGCCGTTTGACCTCTGCTACTGAGAGAAAAGCCTACGCCAGAGCTTCGTCCGTTATTTAACAGGTGCAAGGATGTTGGTCAACCAAGGGTGACAGGTGACAGGTGTCCACGGTGGCACGCAGTTAAGAGTGGGGTCACTGTGACTCCCTCATTCGAAGAGGCCATCTCGATACTGTAGATGGCCCAGGGTCAGCCGGGGTGAGAGAAAAATGCCTTACGCCCCGGCATTTAAGACCCGAGACGGCGGCGAGTGCGTTTAGTCAAGTCCGACATAACCACCAGCCGGTAAGGGAGGGACGGGTAGAGGTTACTCGTGGGTTTTCCGCTCGAAAAAGGGTCCTGTACATCCGTAATTTAAGTAATGTTCAATATAATTCGTAAAATCACTTATGTAACTGCAATCAGAAGTTATCATTAATAATGAACTACTCGTGTAAATAAATCTTCACCCGGATGACCTAAGCGTACACGATTCAATTAAATTATTTATTGATCTACTGTAATAACTACTGCATCCTCCTTTTGCGGCAATCCTTGTTAACATGATATCATTGTACTAATTGCACACACACGTGTTTCCCTCTTCTTACAATCTCGAGTTCTTCAAGCGGGACATGAAAAAGCATCTGTACTTAAGTATCAATATAAATCAATAGTTGAGGCCGTCAAGGCACCATCATTTTATATAAGCACGCGTACACACTTTAATAATACATACATAATATACTCCCGCCAACTATGATTCGGTCCCACGTAATAAGGGGCTAACCGCGGTAGCCTAGTGGTATGGGTAATGGACTGCTGAGACGAGGTCTCGGGTTCGATCCCAGGTATTACCATGGCACACACCAATGACTTTTCGATGCTTTTCGAAGTTATGTGTGTATTTATCGCAGGTTCATAAGTGCCCGGTTAATGGCAATAGGCTCGCCACCTATTACATTGGGACCTAAACATAAACGGCGAAATGTGGGTGCTAGCACCTCTGCCTACCCCGTCGGGGAATATAGGCGTGAGTTTATGTTATGTATTGCCGTCTAGAGGGCAACTAAATAACATACCTATTATGCAGTATTGGGACGGACGACCTTGTCAGATAGCCTATTATTGTTATTCTCTTCTTCAAATAAAATAATCGTTCAACTTCAAAGATGTAGTTTAATGTTTCAGACGATGAATACCATAAAATCGTATTTCCTGGACCAACACAGGACGTCGGGAGTCGGTTCGGCCAAGTGAACGACACTGATCCTTGTGCGGGACAACTCTTCTGCACAATCAAACCCCACCATTATCCGCAAGAGCTCTTCAATAAGCACTTTAAAGGCAAGATCAAAGTAAGTAACCATTTTTTTAACCGACTTCGGAATGACTTATTCATTAGCTCGCCACTTGAAAACTCGCCACTCGGTGGCGAGTTGCCCCGAATTATTTTAATTTATTTTTCATTCGTCAACTCGGGACTGGCATAGAAGTACAGTCAATAACAAAATGTTTAATAAGAATATTAGTAACCCAAATTACTAATATTCCCTTTAACCCCTCCAACTAAGCTAAATTGCTTGTAGGAGTGTTCACGTCGTTAGTGTTATGGCCAGTAGGATTCGAACCCGGAACCTCACGATCGTAAAGCCTACTCCTTAACCACTAAGCTACCGACGCTTCGACGATTTTATTGAGGCCCAACAACTTACACCCGTATTCACAAACGATACTGTGAGGTCTCATAGTGTGCTCGAGCGCATAGGGCTGGTTAAATTAATTCACAAACATCACGGAGCAGTATCTAACGCAGAGCGTTCCCTCAACGAAGTATTACTTAGGTAAGTGTTATCAATGAATAAAAAGGCTTGCCTAAACGAACGCACTGAGAATTTGTCGTTCTTTGCACAGTTTTGGTGGTACGCATAGCGAAGTATTGTTTGTGAATACGGGTGTTATTCAACTTGAGTGTTACGCTAGCCCTTGTTAGATATACCTTGACACGTATCTTAGACTTAAATCTCGAGACATAGGAGGGCTTCGCATCCGCGAATTCTTTTGTTTGCCTAATGAATTTGAGCTCGTCCATCGCAGTGCCACCCCGCGCTATCCTCAAAAGACTCCCAAGCAATGTGCACTGCGCGTATAGAGCACATTTTGAGCACATTTTGAGCAAATTTTATGCTTATTTATATCCAGAGGTATATCGATAGATACTAAACTATAACAGAAATTTTTATTCGGTTTTTAACTTGGAAATAGCAGGAACCTAGCAAAGTTGTTTCGGTCTTTTGGTAAGTTCGTCTGACCGTCGCTCGGGGGGAATAGGGCATACCAAGGTACTTAGCGATCCCCCAAAGAGACAAATTTTTAATTTAACTTTTCTAAATATGGTTTTGTTTACAATGAATATTTTGCAAGCTAGCAAGAGATAAGGATCAAGTAGATAGTATTTGCAATCGGTTTTTTTATTTTTTTCACTCTTTTTAGTTAAGAGCACGTAAGCTTGTTTCTTTTCCTTTTCCAATCTGTTTTCATAATTATATTTTTATGTAAAGTTGTTTAGTTTTAAGTCTCTATTATATTATTTTAGCTCAGTAAACGTTTTTCTTGTCATTCTTTGTATGCGGTGTCTACCTTTAAGTGATGTTTGCATTGTAATAAGTTAGCTTCAATTACTGTTATTGTATGCTTTGATGTAAAACATTGTTGGTAGACCTAATAAATAAATAAATAAATTTTTATGGTTTAAATTTTTAGGCTTTCTCTTTCCAACTGCTAATTATTCAAATAAATTAATATCATGATTTCAGGAACCAATATTTGAACCGACCATTTCCTTGACGAGTAGCAGGGATGGGGAAATCGACCCGTCCCTAGATCGATGTCCTTCGAGAATTGTGGTAATTATTATCTTGACTTCGATTTTTTTCCTTTGTTCGCTATACATCAGATTCTGAAATTGGACAGATTCGTGGATTGGGCAGATTCTTGACTCGACAGATTCGTTACTCGGCAGAAGTATAGTTAAAAAGAAAATAGCAAGTGAAACAAAAGACTTAGGTTAGCAAGGTACAGGGTACACATCCTACTATATAATAAACACAAAATTTTGTAAGAATGAATGATTCGACGATTCTGCTACCTATCAACCACCGTCATACCACAAACATTGCGAAAAAGATAATTTTGGACTTTACTTTTATGCCATTAAAGTTCAAAATGAAATGGCATCTTGTAGAGCGAAAGAAAAAATATAATGAACTCTTTTTCATTTGGTCCTTCTGCACCATACCCTTCGTGTTAAATTATTTTGTATGGCCTAGTAGGAAGAAATAGGAGCCCCGCTTTACGGGGCTCCGTCGACATCACTCACTTTTTCGCAATTTCTATTCAAATATTTCGTAAAATATCACGCAAATCATCCCTTACGACATAGGTACATCGAGTCAGCATATTTCTGATGTAAGAGGCATGGTCAGATATTTGTTACCCATTACTAAGATCCCCCTCCCCCCGTATACTCACGCATGTAAATCCCCAAAGGGGTAAGCAGAGTTGTATTGACATCCACATTTCGTCAAATTTTGGTCTCAGCAAATTTGCCCTTTTGAGAAGTTACCGTTATGAGAAATTGCCATTCTGAGAAGTTGCCCTTATGCGAATAAGGGCACATAATAGGGGACGAGTCTATTCCTGTCAAGCGAGCACTAACATCAAGCGCCAAAAAAGAAATATAACAGTTATTTCTTACTGTATGTATCTAATAACATATCATTATGATTCACTATCCGTAGGTATTTATCTATGTAAACAATTCTGTCGAGAAACGGAATTTAGTAGCAAGGTCACCGCCATGTTTTCCTTGCTTAAATGAAACATTGCCGTATTGGTTCCCGGTGGACTATAATAGGGCCACACCATCTCTCCTTGTGGGTGTTGTAAAAGGTGACTAAGGGATAGGGCTGTTCTCCATCTGACAGTTAACATACAGAAACAGAAAGTGCCCGCTAGACGGCAATATGCTCGCCCCCTGTTACGTGGGACGGAAAATTAAAGTTGGCGAAATGTGGGTGTGAGTGTATGTATGTATGTAATTATGAAATACGTTGCCACGGTGTTGTACCATCAAATCAAACCATGCCTGATGCCTTTGTGGGGTGAGCACGAACTACTATCGTAATCGTATCGTGAACGTAACGATAGCACGGAGCATTGCGATTGGCAGGCTTCAGGCAGGCGGCCAATCGCAATGCTCCGTGCTCTCGTTACGTTCACGATACGATTACGATAGTTGTTCGTGCTCACCCCACAGGCTTTTACTGTCCTACTATGCTCATTCTCCATTCCCAACTCAGTTGGGGTCAACTTTTAAGTCTTTTCTTTATGTCACTTATGTGGCAGATAAGCACACGATCAGTCACCTGATGAAAAGTGGTTACCTTCACCTATGGACTTGTGCCTTCTTAAAAAAGCCCATGTTGTCATTTTTGTTTTGAATTTCGTTTTTAGTAATATTTTATCAAGACCATAAATAATAAGTTCTTGATTATTACACGTAGGCGTCTGACCAAATATAAATAAGTCAACGACCATGACTGTCCTACAACACTCAGTTACTAGGATTTTAGGCTCGTGGGATGGTACAACAAGATATATATAAGTACTTGTTGGCTGAATTTTGAGACATTAAGGATAGGAACATTAGGGGTATCTGGCAAGGACCTATCACAATGTTAAGTATCTAGCTATGAATGACGTGATTTCTAATAATAGTTTGAAGGTAATTCTACCCGAAAATCATTCTATTATTTGACGAAAATAGATTTATTTTTCTCAACTTTAATACAGTTTACCCGTCAAAGCTACTATGTCCCAAACTTCATAATGGGTCATCGTTCTTATCTGTGTAAGGAGCATGCGCTGACAAACCTTCAGCTCGTTTTAGAAAGGGAAAAAAGAATCGTCTTCGGGCTTCAAACCTTCAGCTTTTATGAAATGACGATAGGTCTGGCATTCACGGGCTCTTAGTCTATAACTATTAAATAAGTAAAATGTTTTGATTTCAGTACGAACCTCTGTACCAAGTCCGCGCCGATGCACGTTCTAATTGGGTCTATGTAGTCCAAGCACCAGAAGAGAATTACCAGCAGAAGGTTCGACTCGAGATCTGCCTGTAAGTTCCCGGATACTCATATTCTATTTTATTTTATGGTATACTAGCTGTCCCGGCGAACTTCGTACCGCCATATTTTTCCCGTTCCCACTGCACCTATTTTCTCACCGTTTAAACCTTCCCTGGACATCCATGAACATTTCAAGACTAAAATTAGCCAAATCGGATTAGCCGTTCTTAAGTTATAAACTAACAACGAAAAGTGGCATTGATTTTTATATATTAGAATAGAGAATAGATTACATGGCATGGCAAAGCTTGGCCGCTGCTGGAGCGACATAAGCAGGAGCCGCTTATCCCGGCGATGAAATTGCTGCAGTGGATGTGCGGAGTCACGCGTAAAGATCGCGTGAGGAACTACTAATCCGTGGTAGCCTTCATGTCCGTGGCATCGCAGATAAAACACAGAAGTGTCGTCTTCACTAGTGCGGCCACGTTTTGTTCAAAATCGTCAAACTACGTGGGTCGGACCCGTAGGGTCGTCTATCAGCAGATATACGATCTTACAGATGATGGCCTGCCTGGATGGCCTTCTTAGATGCTTGGGGCCATAACAAGGCCTATACAAGATTTTCACTAAAAAGTTATAATTAACATAAGTGCACATTCTTTCATGTCGACGCGACGCGGTCTTCAATATATTCTATCTATCTCGCTCTGATTACGAATGTTTCAATGAAAGCGATAGAATAAGACCCTTTTCCAACTTTCCTACCAAAGGACTCTGTCCACTACACCGCGCGCCGTATCAAACCATGACCGCGGTAGTAATCCAGTAAAAATAAAGATTTGAGCTATAGGTAGTGTCAGGCAAAATAATATTCTTGGTATTGAAAAGTATTTGACTACATATTGGGCATATATAGGGCGTCCCACGGCGATGCCACATGGAGGGAAGGTACCTTAAATCTTTAAGTTAGCTCTTTTTAAAAAGAAACAAAACTGCATTCAAAGATTTTTAAAAATTCGCTTGCCACACCCGGTAATCGAACCGACTAAAATCCGAAAAAGTAACATCCTGTATTTTTATGGCATTAATCGATAGTGTCAATCATAAGGATCAAATCTCTCTAAGGAACATGGTAAATTAAACGAAAAGAAGTCCTTGAAACCTAAAATTACACCCTTCCGTCACCGATCATTCCGTGCACATTTCAGTGGGCATAGCAAACCGTATTGTGTCGCTTTCCGTGTCCGCAGGCACATGCTGTGAGAACGTTCTGAACGATCGAACGCACTCGACAGCCAGCGGTGAGATTTCAATTTCGCATACAGTAAATCTGGTGACGTCACGTTGTCGACAGTGATGCAGGTATGTTTATGAGCTCGACAACGTGACGTCACCATATTTACAGCATACAAAATTGAAATCTCTCCGTGGATTCTGCTATCGAGTCCGTTCGAACGTTTCGAAACGTTTTTACTACCCGCATCCAACTACCCGTAAGGACTGCTATAAGTGTTCGGCGGCTAAACGTGCTCTCCGAGACACGACCAGACTAACGCAAATATCCATATTCATGCATACAAATATTTGCTTCATGCGTAGCGGCCGCGTTTGCTATCACCACGTCACAGAGGCTGTCGAGTAGTAGTTATTTTAATATATTTAATATTTTTTTATATTGCAGTGATTACGACACACCGTGTTTTACTCAGCTAAAAAATCGTGTCGACCTAGTAACAAGCTGCCAGCAGAAGCACAGTGCGTGGGAGTTGCTAGTTAAAGAAGAGGATTCAGATAAATTAAAAACAGTAAAGGTAGCTCTTCCAGCTTGCTGTTCCTGCTACTATGCCTATAAATTCACCGATCCTTAAACTTACATATACATACTGTAAATACTTGACATGTACTGTACTGTACTGTACATACTGTAAATAAAGTATTGACAGTAAATTGGATGAAAATGTTCATTTTATTTATTTACTAGCTGACCCGGAAAATTTTGTGCCACCATCCTTTTTTTCACCTACGTGGAATTCAAATTCCCGCTTGTATTGGGATCCCGTTTCCGTTACACCTTTTATTCATGTTATTAATTCCCACTTGTATTTCTGATTGCGTTCCCGCTGCACCTTTTATTCATTTTATAAATTCCCGCGTGTATTTTTGATCCCGTTTCCGCTGCACCGTTTATTCATTTTATTATTTCCCGTTATTAACTCACTAGAGAGTTTTTATGCTGTCAGTGGGAAGACCAAAGGCTTGTCCTGCTTTATCTTCCGCACTGATGGCACAGAAAATCTCTGTTCTTAGATGGTCGGCAGCACGAGTGTGACTCACTTGGTGTTGCACACGTCCATAGCCCACGGTAACTACTTTCCATCAGGTGGGCCGTGTGCTTGTCTGCGACTTAAGTAGATAGTAATAAAAAAAACAGTTTCAATTTTAATTAATTTATATTATAATTACAATAGAAGATAAAAACATTATACAGACTACAATTTTATTGCACTTCTCCCAGAGAAATAATTCTATACAACTAAATAAAATCTATGTATTGGTTCAAACAAAAACATAACAATATTGAGAATTTATTATTAAACTAAATGCGTAATGGTAGTACAATTATATTGACCTCAAGATCGAGGCAAAACAGTTAAATGATTTTTTTTTATTAAGAGAATTGAACCTGTTTTCATTGAAATCTGATGGCCGAACGAGACAACCTCTTTACCACATCTGAGTTTGTTTCCGATAGTGCAGGCTTCAAACCCACATCTGGCCTGTTTAGCCGGCGGGGGAAGATATGACATACCCGAAACCCTCCCCCCTCCCCCCTCCCCCACCCAATCGTGCCCATTAAATAGAAAAGTCTTCCATAAAGGTATTTTCTGAAGGACTTTCCGCACTTTAAAAAGATATAAAAATATCTTAGGCTGCGACCGCACCTGTGTTTAGCCGTGTCCTGTTGGGTACCGCCCTAGCCTTGATAACCAGGTTCCTTGATTATCTCAACATTCTTGAAAATTCAGTTCTGTCTTGTAAAATCACCATCAGCTTGTGAATCAGTGTTGCCAGCAGAAATATCAGCAGAGATCATACATGGATATCACACAATGGCATATTTGGACCACTGTCTTCAGGGTAACTGTGAAATAAAGAAACTAGTTAGGAACATAAAAATAACAAAATTCAATTCAATAAGCGCATCTCTGGATCTACTGAACCGATTTTGAAATTGCTTGAACCAATAGAGAGCCACTTCAGTTGTGAATATTATAGCTGTAATAAATCATCATGCTATCGGGGAGAGTCAGCAGCGGAAACGGAATCACAAGACCACGCGGGCGGAGCCAGTGCATCATAAATTACACAGATAATAATCACGCCTTTACAGAGGTGAATTAACACTCACATTTCACCAATCATTATATTCGGTCCTACGTATTAGGGGCTGAGCCTATTGCCGTATTGCAAGCACTTTGTTGACTCGAGCCATGTATCTCAAGCTGAATCTGGGCTGTATTGTATATATCAGTCTGATGAACAGCCTTTTTTTTTTTTTATACCACTTAGTTGGCAGACAAGCACACGGCCCACCTGATGGGAAGCGGTCACCGTGGCCTATGGACACATGCAACACCAGGGGCGTCACACTCGCGCTGCCGACCCTGAAGAAACCTTCTAATGCCCTTCTTGAGGAACCCCATATTGTAGTCGCTTGGGAAAACCACCGCAGGGAGTTCATTCCACAGCCTGAGTGTGCGTGGGATGAAATGCCTTTCAAACCGCACAGTGCGTACCGTTTTCAGACGCAATGTGTAAGGATGAATTCCCTGCCTGTGGCGAGAGGTGCGATGATAGAATGTAGCTGTTGGCATCATGTCAAACAGTTCTTCTGAGCACAAACCATTGTATAGACGGCCTTATTCCTTAGGCGCCTTGTACGACACCGCATGTGAAGACATAAAGTGGCACATATTCTACTCTGCCGGGAACCACAGAAATACTTATTATTTACTTACTTTGTACAAACTTCAGCAACGCAACCACAATTACTGGGCACCTTAACATCTATAGTGTATACAGTCTTCACATCATCTCCATTTTTAGTAAAAGCCATCGCTGGTCTATAGTAGTAGAACTGTTTGCAGCGCCCTCTGTACCCGTTTGGGAAAACTTCAACCATCTTGTGACATTTGCAGTCGGACTCCCTGTTAGAAAAAATATGTTATAAGTATTGTGCAAGCTTGGGTTATTTCTGAAACATTAGTAGTTTTGAGTGAAATTTTTAAAGCTCTATACACCGAGAGTATTAAAGCGGGACTAGTCTAAAGCGGATAGTAAGTTGAAATGGCAGTGGGCAGGGCACATAGCACAGAGGACTGATGACCGATGGGGTCGAAAAGTTCTCGAGTGGAGGTCACGTATCGGCAAGCGCAGCGTAGGACGTCCACCCACAAGGTGGACAGACGACCTCATTAAGGCCGCGGGAATGCGCTGGATGCGAGCCGCTTCCAACCGGTCTTATTGGAGATCTATAGGGGAGGCCTATGTCCAGCAGTGGACTTCCATGATGATGATGATGATGATGACACCGAGAGTTTGACATACGATTATTGCTTGAAGCGTCGTTTACACTAGGAGAGCTTCTCGCCCGCAAGTTATTTATGTCGATAATGGTATCATGCGGGCGAGTAACTCTCCTCGTGTAAAAGACGCATTAACGACCCCGTACATCTATATAATATTTGTTTTTAGTTCTATGTTACATCCTAGTTTTAATCTCAGTCACATCCGAAGCATTCACGTCGAAGTCTGGGGTTCGCTATTCCAGTCTGAATGCGAGTTTGACTGCTCTTCAATATTTGACGTGAAGCGACTGATTGATTGATCTGACCTTTACAACCCATTGGCGATATCGAAGTATTGCAGTTAGACTTTTTTTAAAGTTCTATATATTTATATCATGATCATTATAAACTCACTTGCAAGCTTGTACTCTGAAGCCTTGAAAGTCCGGATTCACCAAGAAGTGCCCAGTACCATTCCTATCCACACCATACCTTGGGTACACCACCTGAAAAATTATAAATCGGTCATTTAAAAAAATGTTTACAAACACTGAAAACAGGCCAAAATTATGTCTATTGAAACTATAAGATCTAACTTATTTAACAATGTATACAGCATGCAAAATTCAAGTTAAGAATCTACAAAATATTACAGGTAATAAATATTAATTGCATTTTATTGCATTCAATAAATCAATTTGCAGTCTCAATAAAAAAACTAAATATTACATACTGATAATTCCTATAAACTTATATTAAATAAACTTTAAGGCCTGTTCATTCTGAAAAAAAAATTGTAAGTAGGTACCTAATAAAAGAAATTGTGAAAAATTAACAATTTTTTTCATATTTTCCTATGTTTACTACCTACGTACATTTTTTTTTGTACGGAGGTATAAAAGTTCTGTATTAAGGTCTCTGCATACGTAACGGGTTTTTTCACGGACGGGACGGGACGTGAAGTTTTAGAAATATCGTGTCATACAAAATGTATGTGGCAATGCATATGTCACGGGGCCCCGGACGGGACGGGACGGGACGGGACGGGCCGCATACATTTTGCTTCACGTCCCGTCCCGTCCGTGAATAAACCCGTTACGTATGCAGAGACCTTAATACAGAAATTTTATACCTCCGTACAAAAAAAATGTACGTAGGTAGTAAACATAGGAAATTATGAAACCGAAATTACGCAGAGACCTTTAAAGAGAAAGCTATCTAACTCTTCTACTTGTATACCTCAGGACACGTATCTTGGACCTAAATCGCAAGACAAACGAGGCCATGGTGCGCGCTAATTGTATTGTTATAAATAATCTCTGTAGGCACATGCTGTAAGAACATTTCGAACGATCGAACGAACTCGATAGCTCAATCCGCGGCTAATTTCCATTCTGCTTGCTGTAAATTTTGTGTCGTCACGTTCTTGAGCATGAGGGTGATGTATGTTTACGTGTTCGACAACATGACATCACCAAAACAGCATGCGATATTGAAATATCACTGCAGATTCAGCTTTCGAGTTCGTTCGATCGTTCGAAATGTTCTTACAGCATGTGCCTACTGCTTGGTGAATTTGAGTTCGTCAACCGCAGTAGCACCTCGTGCTATCCTCAAAAGACACCAAAGAAACGTGTACTGCGTGATAGTAAAATATGTCCCGAAGTCGACCGCATACGACAACTACAGACGCATGCAGCACATACAGCGTACATTACTTGTTTTACTCCGATACAGGTAAAAGGGACCATTGCGTAGTCGCAATGAATTACGCGCATGTGCTGCGTGCGTCGGTAGTTGTATGCGTGCTACGGAACCATAC
Source organism: Eilema depressum (assembly GCA_914767945.1). Taxonomy (NCBI): domain Eukaryota; kingdom Metazoa; phylum Arthropoda; class Insecta; order Lepidoptera; family Erebidae; genus Eilema; species Eilema depressum. The sequence goes on from OU612021.1 coordinate 4,330,561, forward strand.
CTCCGTCGCCGCCGTAATGTTTTGTAATTAATTAATTTCATGCTTCGACACTAACCTGCTCGGGGGCGTCGCAAAGTTGAATGTAATGAGGACTAACATTAGTCCTTTGGAAGAAATCTGGCTCGTCCAAACTTTCGATCTGCTTCATACGCAAGATATCAACTTTTTCAAGCTGTTAATAAAATACGATAATTTAAAAAACTTAACTTAATAATTTATCACATTTTAGATGAATAAAGTTAAAACAATTTAGAAGGAAAGTCATAAAGGACGTTTAAAAATGCAAGTTGGTTATCCTTAACGTCAAACATGCACACTATTCAAACATACAAATAAATTATTTAAATTAATTTTGGTGTTAATAGCAGTAAAGGATAGGCAACTATTTTTATCAATAAAGTATAACATAATTATAATGAATATGAATTATTTTTATACATTTCATACAATTTCAACTCTTTGATCGTATTTTAGCACAATTATTTTGCCAACTTTCGATCAGATTTTTGTAGCTTACATAATTATTACAATGTTCTTTAGTAAATATACTAACCTTAGGGATAAGTTTGTCAATGGCTTCTTGGGGGTAATTGAGTGCTTCTTCACAATAGGTTGAAGATTCGCATGACTTCAATATTTTGGGTCTATTATCATCATTTCCAAGATCGGCTTGGTCGGCTGCTTTTTGGCTTGGTCCTTTGGTAAAATTAAACAAAAATTGTTCATTTTATTTTTATTTTAGTACATTGCACAATGATGAGAATAATCAGGTTCAGATTAGATTTTAATAAACTTGATTGCGAAGCCTCAAGACTAGATGATTTTAGCTTATTTAGCGCGGTACAATAATGTATTATCCATACTTCCATACTCAATATTACAAATGCGAAAGTAACTCTGTCTGTCTGTCTGTCTGTTACGCTTTCACGCCTAAACCACTATTGTAAACCGATTATGATGAAATTGGGTATAGGGGTAGATTAGACCTTGAGAAAGGGCATAGGCTATGTTTGGTCGCGATAACCAACATCGACGCGGGCGGAGCCGCGGGCAAAAGCTAGTAGTTTATAATATATCATTGGCGTGGTAAGTATTTCATGCACAGCTGTGCAATTCACTAAGCAAGCACAACGATGCGAGTCGCAATGTTGTGCTCGATAGAGATTGTCATTGGTCGATCTCCAGTGACGTGATACAATCCGACCAATGACAATCTTTATCGAGTACAACGTTGCGCCTCGCATCGTTGTGCTCGCTTAGTAAATTGCAGTGCAGCAGTACGCAATACATTAGTTTATAATATAACTAGCTTTCGCCCGCGGCTCCGCCCGCGTGGATGTCGGTTATCGCGACCAAACATAGCCTATGTCCTTTCTCAAGGTCTAATCTACCTCTATACCAAATTTCATCAAAATCGGTTCAGTGGTTTAGGCGTGACAGCGTGACAGACAGACAGACAGACAGACAGACAGACAGACAGAAAGACAGACAGAGTTACTTTCGCATTTTTATAAATGCAAAATATGACAAAAGGATTACTGCATGCATATTGGTTTGTGGATCGCTGGTGCCTGTGGTAGGGAATAAAAATCTGAATTACAGGTCACCCAGTACCCACAAACTGATATAACTCCGGACACGTATCTTGGACCTAAAATGTGCTCAAAATGTGCCCTATACGCGCAGTACACATTTCTTGGGTGTCTTTTGAGGATGGCACGGGGTGCTACTGCGGTGGACGAACTCAAATTCACCAAGCATAGATTATTACAAAGCAATCCGCGGGCGCCAGAGCTTCGTTTGTCTTGCGATTTAGGTCCAAGATACGTGTCTGGAGTTATACAATTCAAAACTTAAATACAGACATTTATACATTGCTTGTTATATCTACAAATAAAATAAGACAAACAGAAACTTTGTGGATTTACCTCTGCCCCCCTAGACAAGTGGCAATTCGTTGCTCGGCGTATGATGGAATAGAATGATAAATGTATAGGATTTGACGTTTTTGACATTCGTTGACGCCTGTCATATACGTCAAATCCCATACGTTTACGCCGAGCAACGAATTGCCACTTGTCTAGGGGGGGGCAGATTTATCTCTGAGTTTCGAAAGAGTTCAAGTTTTAACTAATAATTTTCGACGTAGGTACATACCTTGTCCAATTCTGACTTGATCTAAGAATTTTTTTCCTTGGTTCTGCATTGCAAAAGCATCTAGTGCCTCCATTGGAAACGACGTGTGTTCTGTATCCTTGATGTAGTATGGATTTACGTAAGGAGATACGATAACCTGAAAAGATGGGATACATTATTTTGCTGTTACGAAGAGAAGTAAAAACCAGACAGCTGACCTTGGAAGCCGAAATGCACATGAATGTTGTCTGTCTGTTTGTAACCGGTAAACTCTGAAGAGGCTGGACCGATTTTGCCATATTTTAGTGTAGGTAACTGACATTATAAGGCACACTAAAAATCAGTTAAGAGAAGTTAGATTGCATTTATTTTCAGAAAACTATCAGGGTTCCGTGAAAAAATATTAAACCCAAAACAAATTCCACAGCCATGAAAATGAAATGAGATAAAGACTTGCTTTATTTTAATATTCGCATAAACTTTCGACAATATTTCCCAACCAATTTCCAAACTTAAAATATAATTATATTATTTACTTACAATAGTTAGGCAAAGGGTTAAAAACGTCCTGGCCATTGCGAATATTTATATAAATGCAAACACTGACAAACTATTTACTACAAGCTGACAATACTGACAGACTTAATTAACTTAATTATTCCGATCACAGTGGATTTTAAACTCGGAATGATTAATATTTCCAACCAGGATTCCTATTTATTTCCCAGTGTGTGTAGGCATGGGGAAACACCAAGGAAAGGAAACATCGATGTCGATGACGTTCATAAGCTGAATTCAGGCAACAGGCTATCATAACTTAATACGTATGAATATATGACGACCGATCCGTAGTCACACTAAATTGCCACGCACTGGTGTGACTATGGATAAATTTATTTATCCGTAGTCACACTGTGTGACTATGGTTCATTTTTATTTATCCGTGGTCACACTAGTCACTAGTGTGACTAGGGATACTTTTTATTTAACCGTAGTCACACTGTGTGACTTATGAATTAGATAAAACAAAAATAAATTGGAATTTTAGGGTCAGCAGCACGAGTGTAACTCTCCTGTTGTTGCACACATGTACCACCACTTGCCATCTGTTTCAGAATTTCATGTCTCTCATTAAATTACTTACTTAACGTAGGGAATAATAAAAACAAAACTTTGAAAAATTTCGTATGCTGCTACCTAGCAGCAAGAAAAAATAATCCTTGAAGAAAGCTACTAATTACGTTTTTGACATGAAATTCTTTTATATTTCGAACGTTATTTAACATTGAAATACAAATTATTTTAAACGGATTTCCCTAAAGCCAGCAACAATTTTTAATAACTAGGATTCACCAGATGCAGCCGCACCTGATGAATTCCTGCTAACTAAAAATTATTTTGGACTTGGATATCAACTCAAATTTTAATGACGCTACACGTAACATACATCAAGCTTTTCTTCTTTTTTTTATTAATGGTTCTGGGATGAAATCGTTTCAACTAAAACCGCTTTGCTGACTTTTCTAATGCTCATGTCAATTATTTTTGAAATTCGAAATAGAATTTTACTAATAGGTATTAGGTATGACATTTATCGATATTACTACAAGAGTCGGTCCCTTCCTTATTTCAGGACAATTTTCCTTCATGGTAGAAGGATATATATGTATAACTGAAAATAGTGTTACATCAGTTGCTAAGTCCAATTATATTAATGGGAGTTACATTGACGTTATAGGACTTATAGGTAATTAGCTAAAATTTCTGACGTCACTCATTAAGCAATGTTCGTCATGATGGAGGAAAGGAAACAATAGTACCTAATACGAGTAGCTCCGTAGAGCAAAGTTAGGGTGGAATGAAGATCGGACCTTGATTCACTCAAAATACCCATTACTTTTTTTTATACCACTTAGTTGGCAGACAAGCACACGGCCCGTGTCAAGCAAGCGGTCACCGTGGCCTATGGACGTATGCAACACCACAGGCGTCACACTCACGCTGCCGACCCTGAAGAAACCTTCTAATGGCCTTTTTGAAGAACCCCATATTGTAGTCGCTTGGGAAAATCTTCAATAGAAGATTAATATGTATGTATTTATATCTCCGAAGGGGTAGGCAGAGGTGATACCATACTTACTAAATGCTTTTATTGTTTTCCACCTTATTTTCTCTTAATCTTATTTTGTGAATGTTTATAATGTGCGCTGTGCTTGCAGAAAAATGTATTTCCTTTCTTTCTTGGTTTGTTAACACCCGCAATTCGCTAACTATGTCCTTCGGTCCCACTAAATAGCGGAGATGTTTTCATGGTTTGTACGTTTACTGTCAGATGGAGAAAATCGCTTAAGAGGGGGTATAAAGCTAAATTGCCGATCGTAGATTTGATGTTTATACCCGAAAGTAAGCCACAAATGAGCTGGGTTTTTTTTAATAGAAAATACGTTATATTTGTAAGGGACTGGTCATGGTGAAAACATAAAATAATAATATTTTTTCGATAGAATAAAATCACAAAGTTATGCCTTATTTACTACTAAAATCAATTTATTTCCAATATTATGCACACAACTGAGTCAATATTTGAATACAAAGTGTAAAATTATGTAACCCAGTGACTCTATTTTCACTTTGAAAAAATTGTGTGGATTTTACGAGTAATTAAAAAAAAATGAATTTGGCGCTTACGACGGTCTTATTCCGCGCATAACGCTCTCTTTATATCGCACCTGACCCGAGGTGTCGGCCATCTGTTGTTTCATCATTTAGTCGGGCTCGCCCCGTTGAGACGGGAGGACTGTATTTCTGTTTTCCGTGTCAAGAAAGTTCGTTATAAATGAGCCAATTAAAAAAATATAAAAGAAACACTCTAAAAGAGAATATAAGAAACTAAGAATTCAACTCATGGCTAATTTTCGAAGGTAGGTAATGTATCTATATTATTTTACTTTCTTTAGTTTGTTACCAAATATCCACCGTTGCTAGGTAACTCTGGAGTAACGTCGGCTCGGGTATAGTATATGCAAATCAAATAGATGTTTTTGACTACTCGCGTGTTTATTGTATAATATTATTTATATAGCACTAATATAATTATTAAATATATTGCGAAAGTATTTATACATTGTATTATCAATTTTAATGCATTTCAGAGTTGCTTCAGCTCGTAATATCACACAAGCTGATGAATCCGATCCGGTCGAATCGCTTAGTAAAAAACTTTCGTCAACTTTGTAAGCTTATTGCAATTGTTTTTTCTCACATTCAGAAAACATTTCAGTAAAATATGTAAATTAATATGAACATGAACAAGTAGAATGATATGATTTAAGATTAACATGGTCATTCACATTAGTAGTACCGAATGTTCACACATTCAAACGGCATGGTAAATACGAGTATCCCGGTGATTTTAATTAAAAAAATTGACCACACGGAAAGCGGATGACTGCCCGTAGAAGGATAGCTCAGAGTAAGAGCGCTGGAACGCCAAGGTTCGCGACCCTGGCATTCAAGTCCTATTGTGGGTTTGATTTTTTCCATTATGTACTTATTTAGCATTTATATCAAATTATCTACAAGTAGATTAAAATAGCAATGCAATGCTTATGTGATTGATTTGTCATTAATTTGCAATTATTTTCACAAATCTCCCATTAAACATTTAGAGAAAGTTGAAGTTTTGAGAGAACTAGATCCAAATTGTGATGGAAATTTTGCACCAGAGTGGAATGAGCGGTATATTTGAGCCAGCCTTGATTCAATATGTCAGGGCCCTAGCTTCTTATACGTAATGATAAAATAGGGCAACCATATTATACACAATGTTCATCAGTAATATTGAACCACTATTTGGACTATTTGGATGACCCGACTCAGGATTAGTATTAAATTAATTGAATTACATAACATAACATAACATAACATAAACTCACGCCTATATCCCCGAAGGGGTAAGCAGAGGTGCTAGCACCCAAATTTCGCCGTTTATGTTTAGGTCCCAATGTAATAGGTGGCGAGCCTATTGCCATTATCCGGGCACTTATAAACCTGCGATAAATACACACATAACTTCGAAAAGCATCGAAAAGTCATTGGTGTGTGCCATGGTAAACCTGGGATCGAACCCGAGACATCGTCTCAGCAGTCCATTACCCATACCACTAGGCTACCGCGCAAAAAAAAAATATTTGGGTAATTTATCTTATCACATATAGTTAGACGAACATCGCTAGATGTTAAATTAAAGTAAAAGCATTGTTTTTCCCAAATCGTCAAATCGTCGGTGCGCCTGCCAAAGTCGTTATGTGCATTTTTTATATTTTTTTTTATTCGCTAGATGGCCTTAAAAAAATGCGCATCAACTGAAAAAACAACCAAGTGTTAATTCCTTCTAGAAATAGATTTGACAAAATATACATGTGCAATTCTGACACTGCAAAATTGGTTATGTGTTCACATCAAGAGTTTTTCATCCTCATGTTGCACATGTCAGAATTGGTTTGCACGTAGACAATTTGACAGCTTGTTTTTCTTCGGTTTGTTGGTTGTAAAATTGGTGTTCTACCTTTGTAACAACGTAAATAATCTTATAATAGTAAACAAAACGAGACAGATGATTAAATCAAAACAGCCTCACGTAAGGTCGAAGTCCTGAATAAAGTGAGACGTTTTTACACCATTTGTGTGAGAGTGAATTCACTGTCTATGGCAAGCGGAGCGGCGATATAAAGTAAAAATATTCTAGGCATTATATCAAACAATTCTTCTGAATACAAACCATCATACAGGCGGTAAAACAACCACAGCAAGTACCTTCTGAGGTTGATAGGGACTACTACCCCGCCTGTGAGTATGGGATGGTCGACGATCCTCAGCGCCCGTCTTTGCACCAAGTCGAAGAGGTCTAGCTAGCCCAGGCAAAACTGTGACAGCAGTACTCCATGTGGAGCAGAACGGGAGCGTTTTAAAGAAGGAGTATTTGCCCCGCAGTGATGTACTACCTTGTTTCTTTGATACCAGCTTGACTTAGTCTTCCAAGTGACTACGGCGGTGATCGTCGCTGACGATAGCGATAGCTCCCTATACTCGAAAAGATGTTAAACGGTGTGTCTAGAAACTTGCGGCGCTATGCTATGCAGACGATAGCACCTTACACGGAGGCTACATTTTTCCCTTATGGACCTTCTGATTCGGAGGGATCGACCCCGGACATCCTGCGGCCAAGCAGTCTGATATCGCGGAAAAAAGAAGACCGGACCCTGAGCCACGTTTCTCAATGGGGCTCGGAAAACCTGGTCGAGTTCAACGCCAGGAAGACGCAGGCATGCGCGTTCACAGCAAAGGTATCTTCTTTCCTTCCCCTTCCAACTCTTCAGAGCACGCCACTGCCACTACAGGACAATCTCAATATCCTAGGTATGGATGTTCGCTGCAAACTGAACAACAAAAACTACATTGAGAGTATCATCAAAACAGCCTCGCGTAAACTCGGTGTCCTGAACAGAGTGAGACGTTTTTTCACGCCGGAGCAGCGGTGCCTTCTCTATAAGACACAAATTCGCTCTTGCGTGGAATACTGCTCTCATCTCTGGGATGGCTCCGCAAAGTACTTACTAGATGCTCTCGACAGGCTACAGCGACGTGCGGTCCATATTATTGGGAATCCTGAGGTCACCAACACCCTCGAGCCTTTGCAGTTGCGTAGAGATATGGAATCTTTGGCGGTATTTTACCGTCTCTACCATGGTGAATGTTCTGATGAGCTCTTCCAACTAATCCCACCCTCTCCTTTCCTATATAGGACAACACGTGCAGGACTTAGACGCCTCCCGCATACGGTGCAGAATATTCCATCAAGAACCAAGCGGTTCGGCGACTCCTTCTTCTGCCGCACTATTAAGTCTTGGAATTCCTTACCAGTTCACGTGTTTCCCTCTTCCTACAGTCACGGGTCCTTCAAGCAGGGCGTGAAAAAGCATATTCTGATGAGGCCGTCAAGCTGAGTGCCATCATTGTAACATGGTACATGTCTGTAATGGTGACCCTCTTTGCAGAGACTTTGCTTACCATCAGGCGAGGCGAAGTCAATTTGACGTGTCCTATATTAAAAAAAAGACTGGAAAAGCGCACCCCGGACGCCGAGGGGAAGGGCTCAGATGCAACTAAAGTTTATAACTAATTGGCAGCATAATGTGCACCTCGGAACTCGGAGATTTGCTCTTCTTTTCTGATTATCGTATTATCGGCTATTCCAGGAACGATCAGCAATTAGTTCCCAACTCCGAGAGGAAAATCGGCACCAGAACCTCGTCCGTTGTTTAACATGTGCACCGACTAGCAAGTGAGGTTGGCTTGGGTCTCAAAGGTGTTAGTAGGACCCTGTACACGGAACAGTTGTACTACTTTTATTTTTTTTACTTGTATGCCTTAATAAAGTTTATAGTGGGTATTTATTTACTTTGTATGTTATGTACCTTGCCATCTGTCAGTATTTATCCCTTATATAAATCCTATTGAGGTCCATAACAAATCTGATATGTATATATTTTTCACTTGTAAGAAATGGCGCTAGGAAGATAATTCTGATATGTGTATCAAAATGGAAAAAAAAATTATTTTGGATGGATAGTACCGTTTATAATTTTCACTTATATCTCAGTTCATGCAAAATATTTTTTGGCATCATACTACATTTTTAGTTTTTTGATACGCTCATCAATTATGTAATAAAACAGTTTAATGTCTCTCCTGAAAACTTGACCAAAAACACATAGAGGTTTTGGCAAGCGCAACGACGACATATTCCTTTACTTACTTACTTACCTTTTCATTTTATCAGAAATATTTTTTTTACCAAAAATAAATTTATTGTGTTTCCAAAGTAGATAGTTAATGGTGCAACTCGTATTTTGACAATTTTATCTGAGTATTTTGGGTATACTGTGCGCCTTCAAACTATACATGGCGGGTCGCTGCCACACAAAATAGGTGGCGGACTTGCCGGAGCGACGACAGGCGAGAGCGGGACGTGCGAGGGGTGCGGGTGAAATCTGATTTTTTTCTGGCTTTATGCGCACTCTTAATCACCTTCTTTGACACTATCAGGAAAAGATGGAGTAGACCTATTCTACTCCACCAATACGGCTTCGTATCTTTTTAATCTTACGGTACCTTTTTTAATCTTTAATCGTCGGTAGTAGTTAGGGGTTGAACTTACGATCAAAATCACCCCGTTCAAATCCTGGCCATTAAACTCCTAAGACAAGCAATTTACCTTTTCTGTTTTCCTGTTAACCCCTTCAGCTATATTAAAAGGGTTAACAGTTACTAGAACTCTTTTTAAGATGATCTTCGTCACCAGCGCCACTGAGTCAGCTGCCAGAATACTACTATTAAATGCGGACTTTGAACGTTTATATGAATGGACTAATAAAAATTATAAATATGGGCTTCAGGTAAATACAGCGAAATGCAAGTCATTATTGTTGGGAGCCTTTAGATTACGTCACGCATTGACTACAGTCATTGAAACCTATTTTACAGCAAACTATTTTAACGTATTCTATTGCTATTTATTTGGTCTACCTTAGGAGTGGGACACATGACACAATACTTTGTAATAATCTATGCTTGGCGAATTTGAACTCGTCCACCGCTGTAGCACCCCGTGCTCTCTTCAAAAGACACCCAAAAAACGTGTACTGCACGTATAGAGTGCATTTTGATCACATTTTAGGTCCTAGAACTATGTCCCGATGTATATCATCATCATTTCAGTCATAGGAAGTCCACTGCTGGACATAGGCCTCCCCTATAGATCTCCAATAGGACCGGTTGGAAGCGGCTCGCATCCAGCGCGTTCCCGCGGCCTTAATGAGGTCGTCTGTCCACCTTGTGGGTGGACGTCCTACGCTGCGCTTGCCGATACGTGGCCTCCACTCGAGGACTTTTCGTCCCCATCGGTCATCAGTCCTCCGTGCTATGTGCCCTGCCCACTGCCATTTCAACTTGCTAATCCGCTGGGCTATGTCGGTAACCTTGGTTCTTCTACGGATCTCCTCATTTTTGATTCGATCCCGATGTATATTATCTTCTATAATATAAAAATGAATCCCTAAATGTGTTGCTAAGCGCAAATCTCGAGAACAGCTGAACCGATTTCACTAATTCCTTTTTTAGAATATTCCTTGAAGTACAAGGACTTACGGAGAGAAAAATAAAAAAAAAATAATGAATTGGCTGTCAGACGGTACGAAGTTCGCGGGGTCAGTTAGTTTTATTATAAAACAGCTCCCGATATGCTGACGGTGATGTTGCAATTACTTTCTGAAATTTTGGTTGCTTTTCAAAAGCCATGGTCTGCAAAAAAGCCCTTTAATTTTGAACTTTAACGGCATTACTTTGAAGTGTAAAATAAAATGGAATATTTTGCAGTGTCCGTGGTATAACAGTGGTTTTGTTTTAACAGTATCGAGGCCCCGGTCGCATGCGAAGTCTCGGAGTCTGGGGTCCGCTTAAATATGAAGTGGCTAGGGTTTGTCGTCTATATTGAGAGCGACTGCCGTCTGATCTTCCAACCTGAGTTCTGGTTAGTGACCAACCACTGACAGAGTTGATCAGGTCCCCTATATAGGCCGGCGTCTTGACCTAACGAGGGGATACCTTTCGTTGCCATAATATATTTACTCCTAAAATGTTTTGGCACAATGAATTTGGCATACTTTTTTTGGCATATTTATACTTGGGCATAATTGATTTTTAGCAGCATTGTAAATTAGCGTAGTCATATTTAAGCCCTAATCATATTTTAGCATAATCATTTTTAACATAAATGTTTTTCCTAAAATGTTTTGGAATAATAATGAATTTGTCATAATTTTTTTGGCATAATTATACTTGGCATAATTTTACTATGTATTTATGCCATAAGATCATTAGTCTAAATTACCATATGCCAAAATATTTTATGGTTAATATTTTTATGCAAATGGATAGTGAACCCCTAATGACTGCTGGGATCGACTGTTAACATCCTCCCTGCCTCTCCTGCCCTCCTGTCTCCCTGCCTCTATCATGCCCTCCAAAGCACAAAAGCGTTCAGATGAAATACAAGCGGTCACGCATCCGAATAGCAACCTCGCCTAGGCAGCTTAACCCACTGATAATTTACGGAACAATGAGCGCACCAGGCCACGAATGCTTTAATTTCAGATGATGACATAATACCTACAAAAGAAATGGATTAGTAGTAACTATAATTAATATTGGGTAAAACCATGTGCTGCGTCAAATATGTTTGTTTAGGAAAACCCATGCCGTCTGCACTACTATCAAATTAAATAATATCATGTAATTATGCTGCAAGTGACTTAACTGACGTCATAGTGCTCCAAATAATCAAATTAGTAATTTCTAATTTTTGTTCCAAGTTAAGACAATCAGAAATTAGTCATTTACAATAGCGTAAGTATTCCTTTTTCGTTTTTTGTGTTGAATACGCTTGGGTTGCACACAATGGTTGCTCGGGTGCCAGCTCAACAAAGCTGACAGTGAGGTGACTATAATATCGGTTTTCTTGTATGAAAATCTCTTCGGATACCACCTCAACAAGGTTGATAGTAAGGTGGTTATATGGGCATCGAACTGTCTTAAATTGAACTGTCAAAGTGTCTTGAATCGAACACTTTTGGATCACTAGCCTATTGCAATAGACCTAGGCAGAAAATAGTCGGCCGGTGGTTAGGAGCTCCGGCAAAAAAGATTCATATTCATTTATTTATTCACAGAATGCAGGTACATACAGCAAGTGTGGTCTTATAATTAAAATAATGTTTCCTTATACATTCTACCACTTTTGTGTGGTATGTAAATATTCATACAGTCAATAATCAATGAATTTGGGACACAGTAGATATAATATAATTATTAGAAGAATCATGTACAAACCAAAAATAAAAAACAATTATAATATCACTGTGGTCCAATAAATGTCAAATTTTAAAATTAATAATTGGGTGAATACCAACACGAACAATTTTTTTTAGTTTCGGTGGCGCATTTTTTTTTAGGTTTTATCAGAAATTACTAATTAAAATCTTCATTAGCACAACAAACTATAACATATTTTGTAAATTTGCCAACAATCACAACAGTAGTTACAGAGATATAACTAATTGAAGTTGTTCCAGCCACCAAAATTGAATTTTGGTCCACCGAAGCTGAAAATCATATGAAATGGTAAATATGTCCAAAATAAAACAAGTTAATATGCAAATATTTACTGGAAATATACTAAACAGTTATAATTTTACGATAACCACTATAGTAAGTCTCATATTAAAGATTTTTTTTGCATGACCTTTACGCACAGCTGAGGTCAACGACCCGGCGTAATTTTAATTTTCAATTATTTTTGTTTACTATATAATATCAATTAATGTTTAGAACTTAGCTGAACACAAATAATACAAAAATGTAGGCTAAATTAATAAAATTGTACAGAAAAAATGAATATTTAACATTATTCGCCACCAAAGCCACCAAGACTAAGTCACCAACACTGAAAATTTAGACAAAAAGGTCTACTGGAGTTGAATGAATTAGTTAAATCTTACAATAACAATATAGGTAAACAACAGAAAATATACCTCTTTAATGATCCATTATTCCAGTAAATAAAGCAAAAAGGAGGCAAGAAATTCCAAGAAATTCGATCCACCATTACTTAAAAAAAGTTGGACAAAACGCCACCCAACGTGTTTACTTAAATTTTGGCGGGAAATGCTGCACACTGTCAAACCAGCAGACTGCGTAAGCACTAGAGCGGGACTAAAGGTACCAGGTACAAACAAAACGATACGTCTCGCGGTATTCGGGAACGATGTAGGACATTTTGAAATTCGACCACCAAAACTTGCCTTTTTGCTGGGACAAAATGTAAGCCTAATTTTTTTATGTTCTAATGGATCAATTCACAAATATTCTACACATTAGGATGCTCCAACTTTTTAAGTTTTTAATGTCATAACTTTTATTCCTTCGAACTTTAAAACCTACTCTTGACGACCGTAAGTTTAACCTGAGGTAGACTCGGGACAGGCCACCAAGCGCTTAAATCGAGCATATATATATTTTTTTTAAATATAAATAAGAACATAAACTGAAATATAAGCATATAAACAAACGTGTGTTTTGCTGAAGTATAGGTACGCCAAAAAAAAATTGTAACGAAATATCAACGTTACACTACGATTCTCACCCTGGACACTCCAAAAATGGTGTCGGGATATTCACCCAATTGTCAAATTTATTTCTTGTCAACATAGCTAGGTCCATATTATCATGTCAAAAAAAAGTTTAAATTATTCCAATGTCAAATTTTAGCCATAATCAAATCACTGGTGCTGCAACAGAACTGAATGTATCACTTTTTATGTCTTATAAGCATTAATAATAATTACTTATTTATGAAATTTAAATCCGGGAGCAATGTAAACAAGGAAAGTGTTGCCAGTTATTTTTGATTCAATAGCGTGTTACAAAATCTGTTCTTCGTCTGACAGTGAACATAGCCCATAAAAAGTACCTACTCGCTCAACAGCAATAGCTCCTACTCACCGCCGCCGCCGGGAACACCAGTCGAGGTTATTTAGCCGCAGTATTCTGCACGCAATGACAAGAAACCTACGCCAGAGCCTCGTTTATCAACGACAGTTCACTAGCAGCATGAAAATCATCTTCAAAATTATTTTCAGCATTAACAGCCTGTTCTAACCTGACTAATGACTAATAAAAAACTAAAGTTAACTTAACAAAGATAGCTGTGCCAGTGTGTTTCTAAAAGCATGATTCCCAAGGTATACCCGCGCCACGTATCTTGTACCTAAATCGTAAGACATACGAGGCTCTGGCGCCCGCGGATTGCTTTGTAATAGTCTATGCTCGGTGAATTTGAGTTCGTCTACCGCAGTAGCATCCCGTGCTATCCTCAAAAGACACCCAAGAAATGAGCACTGCGCGTATAGGGCACATTTTAGGTCCAAGATACGTGGCGCGGGTTATAATCGCATACGACAATAATTTATATTACTGCAGACGCATGCAGCAGATACGCGTAATTCGTTACGACTTCTCTATGATCCACTTTATCCGTATCGGAGTTTAACAAGTAATGGGTACGCTGTATATGCTGCATGCGTCGGCAGTTGTCGCAAGCGGTCGGCTTTGGAATCATATTTTAAACTATAACCTGTCTCTGTACCAAATTTCAGCCAGATCTGTTTAGCCATGAGAGCGTGATTGAATAACAAATATTTTCACAAATTTTCACATATTTACAAAATTACTGTAATTTTAAAATATATAGGTATGCCATTGTATGACCTGCTTGCCTGAGTAGGTCACTGTCTCATGCAAATAGGTACAAATAAAGACCTATTGCGTAATAAAACTATTATTACTATTATAATTTTATACAATAACGCTTTAATTGGTTAGTTTCATGGATAGCAGGAAAAAAGAAACTATTATAACAGTACTAACCCATTTACGTCATAATTCTTACACTATGATCACATTACTCAACTATTTAACCTACATTTTGTTGACGTATATTGTGACTAGCTAACCCCCTTCATACGTCACCCATGGCATACTTTGAAAGTCCATTTATATATCTGTAATTTTTCAAATAACTGCCAGATTTCTTGACATTTATGATTACTGCTCCGCTCCCTTAAGTAGTAGCGTGATAATATATAGCCTACAACCTTCCTTGATAAATGGACTATTCAATACAAGCAGAAATTTTCAATTTGAACCAGTAGTTTCTGAGATTAGCGCGTTCAACCAAACAAAAATCTTTTTAACTTTATAATATTAAGTATGGTTTCTTTGTAAATGACTACACTTACACTTCATACCTACGTATATGAATGAGCTCCTCAAAGAAAACTCCAGGAAATATGTAGTACCTTTTATGACGTCTTGAAGTCATGGGGAAGAGCAAAGGGCTAATGAGACATAAAGGAATTAAAGTCAAAGTCCAAGTCAGATTATATTATCAATATTATTTGCATATGGAGTAGTGTTGTGTCCTATTTTGTTTTATTACAACTCAAAACTCAACTGCATCCGTGACCAAGATGGCCTCGGAGCTCAGGGTCCGCATATTAAAACGGCACTTCATAACAAATAAATAGCGATAGAAGCCTTACAAATTGTATTTCAATAGGTTTTTTTTATGTTTCGCTTTAAAACCACCGTGCTGGTTCCCAAAGTTTTACCGAAGTGGCCCTTCTAAGAAGACATCGGCAGGAAACCTTTATCACACCCGGTTTAAAGGACCCGGGACTGTAGAAAGGGTGACACACACTATTGTTTTTTCCCCCTTTCTACAGTCCCGGGTTCTCCTTACTAGCCCCCCAATTCCTCCAACTCCCAATTCCTTACTAGCACATACTTAATTTCAGGTCTTAATGGTGCAGCAAAACCTAGCTATAGATTTATGCACACCAATACTGTATCCGTATACTGATAAGAAGGCACAGTCGACAAAATAAATACGGTTACACATTCACATTTAACTTTATATCAAAAAGTTTAACCGTATCTCCTTTATCGACTGTACAGTCAGCTTCAGAGAAAACAGACCCCCTCATGCTTTCATATCATTAACAAGGGGGGTCCCTTTTCTCTGAAGCTTACTGTACATTGAATGGATTTAATTTAACAGCTTTATTAACATACACTTTCTTCATAAAAAAAATCTGTCACAAATTACTTGCATTCGTTGTCAAGAGAAAGTATTTTAAATTGCAATATGTAAATCAAACATAAAATTTCGCTTGCAATTTGAGCTATCGTGCTGTCATCAGATACTTATGTTGGGTGAAAGTTTTATAAACATAAAGCTAACCACACACTGCAGTTAGATGCGGCGATGAGTAGGGTAGCCAGAGCTCACTGGAGAGGTTTTGTGCTGTCAGTGGAAAAAACCAAAGGCTTTGTCCTACTTATCTTTAGCGCTGGCGGCACAGAATCTCTCTGTTCTTACAGGGTCGCCAGGACGAGTGTGACTCCCTTGGTGTTGCACTTGCCCATAGGCTACGGTAAACACCTACCATCAGGAAGGTCTTGTGCTTGTCTGCAAAAAAATAGTATTTGCAATTCAAACCTTCAATTTTGTGAGTCTAAAGATTTGCCATTAAATTTGTAGGCCTGTCAGGAAACATCCACAGTTCTGGATCAAAGTATCGAATAATCATTTCCATAAAACACACATAAAGCCCGAAATTGGATCCGATGGTATAACTATAGCTATACTATACTAGGGAACTATACTAGGGAATGAAAAAGCTTTGGATGAGGCCGTCAAAATTATTGGTATCTGTAATAGTTATCCAGGGCGAGGGTGGTTATATCGCATTCGAACCCACTGAAACCGCACGTCATCTCGGATCTTCAAATGCCGGAGTGTAAGATTGCCTAAAACAAAACCCACGCACTCCAGATAACCTAAGGTCACCTTCAGTTTCAAGATGGGGGGCTCCCTCGAGTGTGATAACCATGGTGTCCCCATCTTGCCCTCGGAAATGAGATGGTGACCTTCATAACTGAGACTTTACCTTATCAACAGGCGAAATGAGGTATTTATAGATGTGACCGTTATGAAATATATATGTATATACACCGATCTATTTTAAAATATACATACTATTATAATTGATTGAATGGGTAAGCCAGTCCATAAATTATTATCCTAATCGATAACGACGGAAAGTCCTTATTACATAATATTATGTAATAAATAACTCATATCAAAAAGCCCAAACCACATAAATATTACATTATATAATCACGCCTTTATCCCTGGAGGGTTAGGCAGAGGTGAATTAACCGACCGCTACTGAATCATACCTTTAGTCGCCTTGTACGACACCGCATGGGAAGAGATGGGATGGCCCAAATTCTATTCTGCCGGGAACCACATAAAAAATAATAGTACATTATGGTACAAGCGTGTAAAGTTGGTGATTACCGCTGAGGCGACATTGAGACCCGAGCCGTAAGGCGAGGGTCTTAAGAGGGCCGAGGACGGTAATCACCATACACGCGAGTGGCATACGACTATTTTCAACACACTTGCGAATAAAATTATACTAAAAATACTACATAACACAATCAAAACACAATAGTTAAAATCTATTTGTTTTCATAATGCGCGCGCAACTAACTTTTTTTTTATTTGTTCCTTTTGGAACAGGCTAAGGTGCTATCACCATTCTGCCTTGTCATCTACTTACTTATTTGAATTATGATTTGTTTTTCTCTGTAAATACTCACAGAGAAAAAAAAAAAACATTTTAGTGAAAGTTTTGTACGTATTACAAGTAGAAATTATCTTTTAAAATACAAAGTTGCATGAAATGAGCAAGCAATAGGTATATTAATACGTTTGTAATATTGGACACGATCTTTTTGTATCGAAACTTTTTTAAGAACAAACCAACTTAATCAATGAAATTTAAAAAAAAGAAGTCTACAACTCACATGTGAATAATAATAATGAAAAATTCACAGTTTTATAATAGGTGTCATTCCGTGCTTAATTGCGGTGAAATAAAAGCCTGTTTATAAGCAAGTGTGTTGAAAAAGTACATTATTAATATGGCTATCAGTAGAGAAATTAACATGAGCAGGCAAAGAATCACGTGTTGTGTGTGTGTCCTACTAATTGAATGACGAAGGAAGTTTCAATTAAAATTATTTCTAAATATGGGTATAAAATATGCGCAATGAATACTGATAGTCAGAAATGTTATTTAATTTCACTTAACCAATGATTTGTCATCTGACTGATGAATACGTACTTATTATGGTCTGAACGCACTAATCTAAGGAGCTACTGGTCCTAGGCTAGACTGGTGGTTAGACACCTAATTTTTCTCTTATCATTTTTATTGATAGCAGTGAAACCGTCATAATATTAAAATAACTGACGAGGATGAATTAAATTGACATTGTTTGTAATATTGATCATTTATTGTATATTCTATTGTATTTTCGACTTGTTATTATTATCAACTGTTGACTCAAAGAGCTACATTTGACATTTGAACTGATATTATAATATGTGGCATGTACCGGACATTAACCCGCCTGTGGAATTATTGTAAAATTGTCAATTTAATGTAATGTAAACTGACATTAATATTCTTACGAATAAATGAGTTATGTATGAGTTAAGTTATTTTAAACTTTTTAGTTTAAAACATAACATAACATAAACTCACGCCTGTATTCCCGAAGGGGGGTTTTTTTTTTTTTACTGACGCCTCCGACTCGAAGTTGGAGCCTATACTCGCTAGTTTTTTATCTAACTAGGCTTCTACTTTAAAAAAAACCCTCGCAGGGTTCAATTTTTTGATATTATTTATATTCGTAATAATATATACAATTTTGATCTCGCTTTCATTCTGGCCTCTTTGTCATTCCAGTTCTCGCATTTATTCCTCTCGCACTTTCTTTCCATACCTTTCATACTTTAAGGATAACAATGGGGATGGGGGGTTTCTCAGTTTTTGCGTCTTTTTATTTAATTCTTTAACAGGAATTACAAACAAAATCTTAATATCTAACTTCTGTGACAATTTATACATTACTATCCTATTTACATTTAATATCTATACTAGTTCTTATGGTTCTAAATTTATGCTTAGCCTATGTTATACAGTTCATAATATATCCTTTCCTGAATTAATATTTACATTATTTATGTCTCCCCTTAGGTATTTTTTACAAATAGCTGGGCGAGATATTTAAGTGCTATTCCTTTTATTAACAATTTTTATTATTGTCTCCCGAAGGGGTAGGCAGAGGTGCTAGCACCCACATTTCGCCGTTTATGTTTAGGTCCCAATGTAATAGGTAGCGAGCCTATTGCCATTAACCGGGCACTTATAAACAGTTAAAAAGTCGGTAAAAAACCTGCAATGCTTCGATATCGCCCAATACCGCCATTGGGTTGTGAAGATTAGATGGCAGTCGCTTCACCCAGACCCTAGACTCCGAGGTGAAAGCTTCGGATGCGACTGGGGTTAACGCTAGGATGAAGATGAAGAAAAAGTCGGTTTTTTTTTAAGTCTGCTAGACCCTGAAGTGCACAACTAGCTTAAAGTTTCAACCGCACCAAACGGACGGCATCGGAACGGATTTTACAACCTTTAAACAAAATAAATCTTATGTCACAGCATTTAAAGTTTATATTACCAGTCACGCAATTTTGTTTAAAGATTGTAAAATCCGGGCCGATGCCGTCCGTTTGGTGGGGTTGGACCTTAAGTCGAACAAAGGCATTTTATATGTGAAGGATTACCCTGTTATCACAATTCTTGTTGCTACCTACATAAAATAATGACAAAGAGATAATCAAACTCACGTCAACTTTATTACCTCCATATTGAGATGAGAAACGAATACAAGTCTACCATGAATAACAATTACAATATAGCCCCATTGTCGAGACGACCTCTGTGGCGAAGCGGTAGAGCGTTCGACTGCTAAAGTCAAAGGACGCAGGTTCGATGTTCAATATTTGCATTGATGATATAGGTATAGATAATTATACTCACCCCTGTAAATCTGGTATATTAGCACCCATATTTCACCCCATGTAATAGGGGGCGAGCCTATTGCCGTCAAGCGGGCACTAAGTCATGGGCAGTGGGCACCCCATCTCTTCCCATGCGGTGTAGTACAGGGCGACTGAGGGATAGGGCTAACATCAAACAGGTATATACAGCAGAGACTCAGCTTCAGATGCATGACTCGAGTCAACTAAGTGCCCGGAACCTCTATTACGTGGGACCTAATACAATGATTGGTGAAATGTGGGTGTTAATTCACCTCTGCCTGACCTTCCGGAGATTAAGGCGTGATTATATTATGTACTAGCCTTCCGCCCGCGGCTTCGCCCGCGTGTATCTCGGGTAACGCGACCTTTGCTCATATCTTCGGTTCTACTCAACCGCTTGCGATCAAACAAACGTAAGATTTTAAGTCTGACCAAGCCCTTTCTAACAAAAAAAACCGCATCAAAATCCATCCAGTAGTTTTTGCGTCCTTCGCGAACAAACAGACAAACAGACACAAAATTCAGAAAAAATATTTTCGTGTTCAGTATCGTTAACATAACATAACCCACGTATTTTTTTAAATATCTCCAATGTACAGACACGACCACTTTACAATTATATAATAGTATAGATGTAAGTATGTAAATTTAATACCTATCTCTTCAGAATATCACTTTACAATGATGATTTCGAACTACTTGACGCATAGGTAATTCAATTTATTGAGGATACATTGTTATAAAGAGATTATTAACTGGTTGTAATAACCGCAATTATCTTCAACTAGCCATTGAAATGTCCGATGGCGATGATATAGATGATTACTTACCTATTAGTAGGTCAGTTATGTTATTAAATTATAACAATGATATTGTAAGCTGTAGATTTTTTTTTTTAAGAGAGTACATTACCACAAGGGTACATTCTTCAACAAGGAGGACTTAAGAAGGTTCCAACAAGGCTGGCAGCACGATTTTCACGCCCCTAACTAGTACTGAGGACAGACCGATTGTCATTGACATTCTGTCATATCTCGATTTGCCTAGGAACATCGAGTTTCCTGAATCTATCTCCTGAATTCAGGAATCTCTCTCCTGAATTCAGGACTAAGTATCGTTCTGGGATACGCGCCAGCAGCAAAGAAACCGGGCGAAACTCCGATATCAAATGTGTAACAAAATGGAGCTGAACCGAAGTCTGAACCTGTAGCTCTTCCATAATTCTTTTATGGAAGAGCTACAGGTTCAGACTGCGGACCATAACAAGATATGTGCAACGGTATGACGATGACGCAGACAAACTTACTAATAATCCTATGTACTACATACTAAACTAACTATTTTGACCCTATTAACTATTAAACTAAAATGATACTTAAATATGAAAGTTTTTCATTAATGAGTACATGGGACACTCGACCAGCAGGTGGAAGCTGGTCTCCTCGCTCTTCATGCATTCCGGGTAGTTGAAGCCGGTCATCACTCCTATCACTATTACGTGTCTGTTTAGTCTGCTATCCTGTTATTATCTTTATGCGAACAACTTGGACCAGTCACAAGCGTCGTGCGACTGCGTGGCTCCATTTCAGCCCATGCTGCATTTGTGCCCTTCCACCTGTATTATCGAGGAGGACCTAAATAAGGCAACGGACAATGCAGTAGCCGTCACTAAATATTGGGCTGATAAAGTTTAATAAATTTTATGAACCAGCGACAGCCTCCGTGGCGTAGCGGTAGTGAACGCGACCGCTACGCAGGAGGCGCGGGTTCGATCCCCGCACAGTGCAAATATTTGTGTGCATAAAATATGGGTATTTGCGTTGGTCTGGTCGTGCCTCGGAGAGCACGTTAAGCCGTCGGTCTCGGTTGCCATAAGAACATCTATGGCAGTCGTTACGGGTACTTGGAGCCCTAAACAGTCCAAAAACAACGGTCTAGCTGCATAGCTTCGATATCACCTAATGTTACCTTTGGGTTGTGGAGGTCAGATGGCAATCGGTTCACGGAAAATAGCCAAATCCGTATAATCCTAATAACTACTTATGACTGGTAAAGCGAACCCCAGACTCCAAGCTGAAAGCTTCGGATGCGACTGTGAATTAACGCTAGGATAACGAAGATAAACCATTGACTCAATGATGATGAAAAAGAAGATCTCTATGACGAGCCTCATGTCTCCTCTTGAGAGGTTGATCAGCTGGTTCGTCTTTTGCTTCTCAAGCCTTTGATAAATCTTTGACTGTCTCATTCCAATCAAGGATCTCCATCATCGGTTGGTTTCCTCTGTGATGCTGCAGCTGGTTACTAAGTGATCTTGTGCAATATTGGAAGCCAGGGTTCCGACCCTACCAAGTTTTCCGTTGTAGCTTGTAGGACCGTGATCATTCATGCGGGCAGAGTCGCGGGCTACAGTTAATTATTACTTAGGTAGGTATTAACTAAGGTATTTAATGAGTTTTTCCGGTTCGTGCCATAAATGTCTAATTATGTTACATATTATCATGCACCAGATTTATTTGCTTACGTCCTAAAGTTCATCCGTGCGTCAATAAGAAGACAAAGGAAAGTATAGGTAACCAGGACCGGATTCTAGGGCAGGTATCTGAGGCAACTGACCCAATAGTTAAACCCCTTTACAACAGTCTTAGAGACTTCAAAAAAAATCAGGCAAGCAAACACTAGTATCTAAACAACTTTTGAAGCTTGAAGCGACTGCCATCTGACCTCCACAACCCATTGGCAACCCAACTACCAGTAGTGACTGCCAATAGTCGTTCGTATGGTAACCGGGACCGACGGCTTAACGTGCTCTCCGAGGCACGACCAGACTAATGCAAAATGTTTCCGAGGCTTACAGGATCTTTAATGCGGGTTGAGTCGCAAGCAACAGTTAGTTTCACAATAAGTGAACATATGAATATTCTTACTTAGGTAGGTATTTAATTAGTGTTTTCCCGTAATAATTGGTTTCGTGCCATAAATGTCCAATTATGTTATCATGCACCAGATTAGATACTTACGTGCAAAAGTTCGTCCGTGCGTCAATAGGAATATATAGGTATAGGAAACAAAGTATTGGTAACCAGGGCTGGATTCACGGGAAGGCATCAAGGGCAACAGCCTCGGGGCCTTCATAACGGGGCCTTCATAATTCTAGAAAAAAAAAACAAATTCCAATGAGTGAATACTAATTCTAATATCTTAACAACTTTTACTTACTTTGATAGTTTTTCCGCTTGGTTTTTTGTGCAGACAAGCACACGGCCCACCTGATGGAAAGTGGTTACCGTGGCCTGTGAACGCGTTCAACACTATGGGCGTCACACTCACGCTGCCGACCCTGTAAGAACCTTCTTATACCCTTCTTGAAGAACTCCATAGTGTAGTCGCTTGGAAAATCCACGGCTTCATTCCACAGTTTAAGCGTGCAGGGGATGAAGTTCCTTTCATAAATTATGTATACCCTAAGTTTGTGTAAACACTATATATAATATATATAGTGTATAATATAATTATGGTTGTTGGTGAGAAAATAAATTATATTTTATTTTATTTTATTTTTTTATACCTATGTAACTATACGTGCTGCTTCCTACAGTACTTTGTACATATTCTTCTTCTTATCTTATATCTACACTAATATTATAAAGAGGAAAGATTTGTACCTATTTTTGTATGTTTGTAATGAATAGGCTCCGGAACTACTGTACCGATTTCAATAATTCTTTCACCTATAGAAAGCTACACTATCTGGGAGTAACATAGGCTATATAACATCACGCTACTACTAAAGGGAGCGGAGCAGTGAGCATAAATGTCAATAAATCGGGCAGATTTCCATACATTAAAGTTGGACCGGAATCCGAATTCCACGCGGGCGGAGCCGCGGGCAACAGCTAGTCTCTTATATATAAAAATCAATTGCTGTTCGTTAGTCTCGTTAAAACTCGAGAACGGCTGGACCGATTTGGCTAATTTTAGTCTTGAAATATTCGTGGATGTCCAGGGAAGGTTTAACGGTTTAAACGGGCTAAAAAATACGGCGAAACGAAGTTCGCCGGGACAGCTAGTATATATATAGGTATATAAATCCATTGCTGTTCGTTAGTCTCGCTAAAACTCGAGAACGGCTGAACGGATTTATTTTACCTTGGTCTTGAAATGTTCGTGGATGTCCAGGAAAGGTTTAAACGGTGATAAAATAGGTGCAGCGGGAACGGGAAAAAAAATGGCGGTAGGTACGAAGTTCGCCGGGACAGCTAGTGATTAAATATTTTTCTCAAACTATTGTAGTCCTTGGTTTTTCTGATGGAAAACGATTATCGGGGACTACCGACGCTCTGATGAGATGGTCCTGGGTTAACCGGGGCGCGAGGAAAATGCTTTATGGGTACCGAGACGACGTGCGGATTTAGTCGGTTTGACTGCAACATAACCATCCGCACCGGACAGCAAGGGTATACGGGGGGATTTGTGCACCTTATGGAAAATAGTTACCTGGCCTATGGACGAGTGCAACGCTAGAGGAGTCACACTGCTGCTGACCCCACCTATGTCAAAATACTATTTATAGCTTTAAAATTATCTATACTCCAATTTAGCTTAGCTGCAGGGAATATTAATAATCTCAGTCAGGGGGAATGCTCTGACCCAGCTTCGCCCAGCCGAAGCTCGGTGGCTCAGTGGTCAGAGCATTCCCCCTGTAAGGGAAAGATCGCGGGTTCGAGTCCTGCCCGAGTATTGATTTCGCTTTTTCCAATTTAAAATAATTTGTTTAGTTTAGCAAACTAAATGCTTTAAAATTATCTCACTCAGTTACTAATATTCTTGATAACCAAAGAAAAAGAAAAAGGTATACTTACCTACGCCTTTCTTCCTGCAGCGTAGGCAGAGACCAGACCGTCATTTGCGTTTGTTTTTATTAGTTTCATGAGCTACTGCCTACTGTCTTTAAGTTATAAAGTTCGCTGATTTACTATACATTGCTAAGAAACCTTTTTTTTTAAATAATTTATTATGTTCTGCAAGGCCGACCTCGATTAACAATAAGAAATATTACATGCCGTTTAGCGCCATCTGGTGCCCGATAGAAGAACTATTAAATTTATTTATTTATTTTGTGAGTACAATAAATTAATAACAATAGACTTGAACCCGCAACCAGTCCCTTACAGGAAAAATGCTCTGACCAACTGAACCCCATGGGCACGTCTTAGATGTTCGAAATTCTCCTATACAGGGTGGAAGATTTTAACCTTACCTGGAGGGAAAGTTCTCTAAATACTGGAGATACCGAATTTCACTCCAAGAAAACATTCCTTTATTTTTAAAAAGAAATAAAACTGCATTCATAGATTTTTGAAAATTCGCTTGCCACACCCGGTAATCGAACCAACTAAAATCCGAAAAAATTACATCCTGTATTTTTATGACATCAATCAATAGTATAAATAATAAGGATCAAATCTGTCTAACAAACATGGTTAATTAAATGAAAGGAAATCCCTGAAAACTCAATTTTCAAATTCGATTTAACAAAATAGAGAACTAAACTCAAGGATCCATCACCTATCATATTAAGAATAAAATTCCATATTTAAATTACTTGTCCCTGTTTTTCATGGCTGGCCCTCACTGGCCAGCAGGGATATTTACTCTCTCGACTCAAACCGACTAAAACCGCATGCCGTCTCAGGTTAATTCAAAAGTCTCAATTAAAGTAGGTATTATAAGACGAACCAATAAGGCAATTCTCTCGCCATCTCCGTTGCCCAGGGTGCGATGCGGTGTACCACGAAGTGCTTTCCAAGCCCAACCAAATATATCTCGAGACACGTATCTTGGACCTAAATCGATATAATAGTAGCGTCGTCGTCGGTAGCTTAGTGGTTAAGGAGTCGGCCTTACGATCGAGAGGTCCCGGGTTCGAATCCTGACCATTACACTACAGACGTGAACCCACTCCTAGTACAAGCAATTTAGCTTACTTGGGGGGTTAACAGGAATATTAGTAATTTCGGTTACTAATATTCTTTATAAAAAAAAAATCGGGAGACTTGACTACCTCATGCAGTCACACAATAACGTTACATTCTAAATCGGAATCAAAGTTTAGTCATTTAGTACTCATTTTACTAAATAAATGGCGTTATTGTTGATAAGGTATGTGATGGCACGTTAAGCAAAAGTACTGTATCTGTTGGAATGGAATTTATAAGTTAAGATTTTATTGACTTCCTTTCATTTAATTTACTATGTTTATTAGAGAGTTTCGATCCTCATGATTGACACTATCGATTGATGCTATAAAAATACAGGATGTTATTTTTTTGGATTTTAGTCGGTTCGATTACCGGGCATGGCAAGGGAATTTTCAAAAAACTATGAATGCAGTTTTGTTTCTTTTAAAAAATAAAGGAATGTTTCCTTTGGGTGAAATTAGCTATCTCCAGTATTTAAACTACTTTCCCTCCAGGTAAGGTTAAAATCTTCCACCCTGTATATCTTGGAGCGACGGCAGAGCCATCTACCGATATTCTTACGAACTATCGGAAGTCTTATTTCTTTTGACGTTTCATCCATTGTTTAAACACAACAGTGTTTTATTATCAATCAATCAATAATCACAACATTGTGTTTGATTGCCAATTAGAGGCATTTATCAAATGAAAAAAAAGTTAATGAATGAACATTCATTAAATTTAATTAACTAGATAGGTTAACTAAATGAGTGTAGATAATTTTATAATATTTCAATGACCCTTCATTAAAGTAAAACTATATACAATATGTTAGATTAGATACATAATAATAATTTATGCCGAATGCAAACGTGGTGCATATTGGGAGAGGCCTATATCCAGCAGTGGACTGCAATAGGTTAATTAATTGATTTATTGATATACATTACAATATTATGCAGCGTATATTTCTGACTCAGAAATATACGCTGCACTGGGCTTAGAAATTCTGAGACCAGGCTGTAAAGTTATTTACGATCCGATCCGAACTACATAAAAATAAAAAGAAAATAAAAAAACATCGAATGGGGAATATTTTTTACCCTTGACACTACTGGTAGTGCCATGGGGCAAGAATTTTACCCTTGACACTACCAGTAGTGCCATTGGGTAGTGCCATGGGGCAGTTACCTCAGGAAGGTGAGCAGGGTTTACTCTCAGAGTTTTCCTTTGCCAGTTTATATATTTCTTTACCATTAGGTATGAATCATTGTATTCAGTCCCACG
Source organism: Eilema depressum (assembly GCA_914767945.1). Taxonomy (NCBI): domain Eukaryota; kingdom Metazoa; phylum Arthropoda; class Insecta; order Lepidoptera; family Erebidae; genus Eilema; species Eilema depressum. Next base: position 4,357,579 of record OU612021.1, read on the forward strand.
AAACTAATTTACTGAATTTGATGAAAATAGGTACATATTATCTACAATGACTCATGAGAGTCATGAGTTAAAGTGATAGGTAGGTACTTATCCTTCACGAATTTAAATATTTTTATAAATAAAATAAAATAAAGGAAATCAGTAATATACAATTTCGCTAAAATCCTGCTTATTTATTTACTAATCCTTATTTATTATTTTAAATAGTTTTAGTAACGAAGAAGTGTCGGGTACAAAATGTTTTTTGCTGTAATTGTACTCGTAATAAAACCGCAAGAACAGCTATATTTGCAATACAATTGTACCTATTCCCCACAAGATGAATAGTCTGGTCCAGGGTCTTTTTAGAAATCCAGGTCAGAAAAAAAATCTTTAAATTGAATTATATATAGTACTTACTTTCTTCTTCTTCTTCGAGTCAATGGCTGGATCTGGTATCTAATGACTACTTTCTTTAATTTTTGTCGGCCCAAAACTTGACCACAGCAACAGTACTTACCTAAGACTTACCTATGTAAAATAAAATGTAAAACCCAGATGTCGAATTTAGCCCACTTAAATTAACCCATCCACCTACACCTCGGTCTCAGCCAATAAATCAATCAGTAGCTACAAACAGAATGCCATATTGACAGAAGAAAAACCCGAGAATAGAAGCAGTTGATCAACTATTACCTAATTATAAACGAAACCTGTAATTTAAAATATTACGGCTAAAATACAAGGTTCTCCGTCTGAGATCATGCAACAACAAACATAATGTATGAATCATCAAAAAAAAACTAAATCGTTTAATTGTTCAAAGTTACGAATATATAAAAAATATGGCGCTCGGTATACCCGTATCTGTGTGGATTCTTGACATTCCTAATTTAAAAAAATATATTACGTAATGCGTATTTAAAAAAACAACAACATCAAACTTTGAACTTGGAAAGTGAATAGGTCGCAGAGTTTAAAAATCGAACAGTAGAACAGAAAACATCCAGTATTCATTGACCTCCATCGCTTCTCGTTGTTATTTAACTTTATACGTATGAAGAGGTTTTGTGTTAAATGCTACAGGTCTTGAGAAAATGGACTTGGTACATAAGACAGAGAAGGCTCGATTCGCTTTGCGCTTGTTCGGGTCAGTTGTCATCTGTCCGCGAAAACAGGTGTACGTGTGTATGACAAATTGGCCCACTATGCATGCCTACGTCATATCGACTAATAAAATAGTGTCGCGATTCGATATGTAACTTATTAACTGTTCAATGCGTGTTGTGGTTGGATATTATTAAAAAATATGTGTTTGAGTGTTAAATGAATAATAGTGATAATGAACAGGATACTGGGTTTACTAGTTTGGATAGCTGCTGTGAGTAAATAAATATTTATTGATTTATTGACAAACATTGGTTGAGGTTATAACAACAGTGGTGTTTTTAAAAACCAGTTTATTTAAACAAATTCATATTTGAACGTTAATGATAAGTACATAATGTTGTGTTTTTATTTTCAATTTATATTTTTTTTTTATTATAACTTTTAATGAATGAGGGTATACAGTTAGGTGCAGGCTTTTCTGTCTGGGTTGGGAGGTCATGTAGGAGTCGCTCCCGTAAAAGTCTAAAATAATAAACGGTCCCTGGGCTTCAAAGTCAAAACTGAACGCAACCGGCAATTGCTAGAAGGATAATGACACTACCAGTAGTGTCAGGTGTATTTGACACTACTGGTAGTGTCATGGGGATTTTTTTTACCCTTGACACTACCGGTAGTGCTATAGGGCAAGAATTTTACCCTTGACACTACTAACCAGTGGTGCCATTGGGTAGTGCCACGGGGCAGTCACCATCTAGATTCAATATTTACATTCTTATTTATTTGGTTTTTATTGGAGCGTGTCATCATCATCCTAGCGTAGTTCCAGTCGAAGCCTTCACCTCGAAGTCCTTCGTTTTTTGGCTATATTAGCAGTGACTGCCGGCTAATCTCTTGGCCTGAGTTGAAACTAGTGGCCAGCCACTGACAGAGTTGTTCAGGTCTCCCGTAATTAGGCCTCCGTCTTGACCTTACAAGTATTGACAGCCGTAATAACCTTTTTATGTGCTCTCCGAAGCACAGAAGCGCTCAGATGAAATACCACTGAGCGGTTACACATCCAAATGCCAAACAAGCCTAGGTAGCTTAACCCATAGACCGTTTATTGAACAATGAGTGAACCTTACCATGATTGTTTTTTACGGAGCGTTCATACACACATACATACATATACATACGTATAATCACGCCTTTATCCCCAGAGGGTTAGGTAGAGGTGAATGAACACCCACATTTCACTAATCATTCTATTGTGCGGTCCCACGTAAAAGGGGGTGAGCTAGGTGAACCTATTGCCGTACTACGGGCACTATTATTGTTGATTCGAGTCATGCATCTGAGGCTGAGTCTGGACTGTATAATATCTATCTGATGTTAGTCAAAGCGTATATATTTAATTAATCAGTTCTTACATTAGGTATATACCTAGTTATGCAAATATGCATGAATAAATTTTGCATTTTAAATCAATATTTCTCGACTCTTAGGTATTACATATGTAGTGTAGTAAAACGACATACACTTTTCAATAGTGGGTAGGTTATTACTGTTATTTATTACTTACTAAGGATAGATAGGTATAATGAGGTTTTTTTATTTGGTATTCTTTGACACTAAACATTGACATTAATTGACAGATAAATTTTTAATCTAATTTAAAATTAGAATAAAATTTCTTGACGAATAATTACAATTCTTAATTCTTAAATAAGTCACCATTTTAAACGAAACTGATAACTTTGCATGCAGAGAACCTGCGTAACATGTAGGACTTAATTGATTGTATTGAGCGTGTTCCGAGCAAAAAATGTTTTATTCATTTAAAAAAAAATAGATAACTATATATTCTATTGTATACTTATTAAAATGAATCTGTATCTTCACTTAATTGTTTACTAAACTTTTTTTATGGACTAAGGTTAGATTTCAAAATCAATGTAAACAAAACACGTTTGAATCTTCTTAAGCCCATTTTACTCTCAATATATGAGGCGCCAACAAGATAAATATTCAGGGGCAAAACCAAACAAGTACACGTAAGTAATCTGATCATAATAGTTAAGTGTACATTATTTTCCATTGAAAACAATGTAACAACACACAGGCAGTGTGAAACCGCTCAGCCTCAGAAGAGACTTTAAATCACTGTGCGTGTATTGCCGCCTGTACAATGGTGTGTGTTCAGATAAATTGGTCGACAATGAACTCCCTCCTGTGGTTTTTCCAAGCGACTACAATATGGGGTTCTACAAGAAGGGCATTAGAAGGTTCTTACAGGGTCGGCAGCACGAGTATGCCCCTGGTGTTGCACACGTCCATAGGCCACGGAAACCAGTTCCCATCAGCTGGGCCACGTCTGTCACCTAAGTGGTATAAAAAAATTAAACCAATACTGGAAGATGTTTGTAGTAAATAAACAAGTAAAACATGTAAATAAATAAGTAAAACATGTACCGTGCTTAATGGCATGCCAGACAAATCCCCAGTGGTGAGCATGTCAATGTGTAAGATTTTTTGTATTATATTTTGTAAATAAATAAATAAATAAATGGCATGTATTTAAATCGATATTTGTATAGTCCCTTTTTTCTAACAAAATATTTCAAAGCTATATCAAAAATACTGACTTGCACACTAATTATGCGCACTAACTAAATCAAATTAAATATACTGTTTAATGAAATTTGCAGAACAATTCCTTTGGTTAAATAAAAAAAATAACCACGAAGGCAAAAGCGTTAGCCTTCTAACCTAATCTATCCAAGTCGGATTTGCACACCTTTTTCAATAAATCTATCATTTGATTTAGTTAGTGTGCAAGTCAGTTTTTTTGCACAGCATTCATGTTTCTGGTATGCATTCAGTAAATTAGTGGAGTTACGTAGTTTTCTGAAAAATTATACAGATGTGCATTTAAAAATATCCCTAAATTCTTGCTCTTCTATAGCGCACTCTGTAGTTACTAGTATTTGATCTAGGTTTTTCTACACTATTTATTCATAAAAAGCTAACAGTTTTATTGGCAAGACGATTAGGCTGATCAGGGTTACACACTCGTAATATAGCCTGACTGAAAAAATTATGACTGTTCGTTTTTTTATCACTGATTAATAGTATTTCTTAACACGATAATTAGATACCTAGTAATAATTAAAGTAAGTACCAAACAGCTCGTAAATTTTTAATTTCCTAACATACACAGATTAAACATTGCTTAATAAATTAAATTAAAAATTGCGGCATGTTTTTTTTATGTAGGACACGTCAATTTGATTTCACCTCGATGATGGTAAGCTGAAGGCAAAGTCTGAAAGTCTCAGTCCCGCTTAAAGGACCCGGGACTGTAGGAGGAGGGAAACAGGTGAACTGGTAAGGTCCCAAAAATACCTACCTAATACGTAAGTCGATAGACCTGCTGACTGATGGAAGAGATTCTGGCTCCGCCTTTCCTCTCGGGGTGGGCGGCAAACGACTTTGGATGCAACGCTTTGATGATAATAAAGATGAATATTATAGTTAAGAATAAGAATTGTACTGACAAGCATTCCTCTAACACAACACTACCTCATACAATCCAGGGTTCTTTAAGCGGGGCGTGAAAAAGCATCTATCGAAGCCGTAAAGTTAGAAACCACCATTTTAAGATCAACACCGCTACTGTTATATTTTTACCATATTCTGAAAAATTGCTACGTTGTCGAGAGCAAACGTAATTTCTTTGCTGTGTCATAAATACTTGGAACTCTGTACCAACACACGAGTTTCCTTCTTTCTGCAGTCCCAGGTCCCTTTAGCGGGGCGTGAAAAAGGGTTTGATTATTTGTATCTGTGATGGTACTTTCCTTGTGAAGTCGTGTTGAGGTGCGCTATTTATAAAAAACTGATGCTGTAGTCCGGATGCCCGATATCTGATAGGTTGGGAAGTTTTCCCGTAACCATGGGTGCTAAAAAGTAAACGAAACGACAGAAATAGATGCAAATGTAAAATAAAATGTATAATTCGTACATTATTTTATTATCATATTTATTTTATTTATTTCCATTTGTTTCTATGAGCGCATTATTATTCACGTCTTTAATTATTTTGCATTCTGCAACGTTATTATTAAGTTAAGATTAATGATAATACAATACCTATGTGCATAATATATGAATAATGCTAATGAATATTAATTTGTTAAACATAAATATTACCTATTCATAAAGTGTCCTCTTGGATTTATATTCTGTCATCATCATCAGGGGTTAGATTTTTCCAATCTAACTACAACGCGACTGATCTTAATTATTTCCCGTGAAGCAATTGGTATCTGACCTCTAAAACCTATTGGTGAAATCAAAGAATTGCAGCTAGACCAGTTATCGGACTTTTCAGGGCTCCAACTACCGGTAACAACTGCTTAACTAGGCTAGGATTACCTTCCATAATCCCGACAAAACAGCCCTACAGGCCAGTGGTCATTGTGATCAACCTTTCTGTGTGTTCCATATAACGACTGCTATAGAAGTTCGTATGATGATCGGGACCGACGGTTTAACGTGCTCTCCGAGGCACTCCGACCCCCAACCACTAAATAACCTTCAATATAAGGAACCGTAACCGCATGAAAACCGAAATAGCCTAGTTATAATTATTTTGAACTAGCTGACCCCGCTAGTTCAAAATAATTATAACTTCGTACCGCCTAACAGTCAATTCTTTTTTTTTTTAATTTTTCTATCCATAAGAACCATCCCCGTACTTTAAGGAATGTTCTAAAAAGAATTAGCGAAATCGGTCCGGCCGTTCACGCGTGATGACGTGACCAAGGGAAATAGGGATTCATTTTTATATACTTATAGAGAAGATTAGCTGTTGCCCGTGGCTTCGCTCGTGTGGAATTCTGTTCCCGTTCCCATGGGTTTTTTTTAATAAAAACATACACACGCTCATATTTCCCCAACTATGATTTTCGGTCCCACGTAATAGGTGGCGAGCCTATCGCTCATATTTCCCCAACTATGATTTTCGGTCCCACGTAATAGGTGGCGAGCCTATTGCCGTCTAGCGGGTACTTTGTCATGGCCTGTATGTTTACTGTTGGATGGAAAATAGCCCTATCCCTTATTCGCCATTTACGACACTCACAGGAAGAGATGGGGTGGCCCTATTCTACTCCACCGGGAACCAACCCGGCCAGGCCAAGGAGCATAAGAAAAAAATCCATATTGGTCGAGCATTTCTTGAGTTTTGCGCGTAGCAACATTCATTTTTTATTTATACTCGCACATATACATAGATAGTGATGTGGCCGGCCTGTTATGAAAGTAAAAGTGGACTCGCTTTTACTTACTGGCTGGCGGCCGATGTCTACTAGTGATGTTATCGAATGCAATTTGAATTAATTACTTTTTGACAGCTGATATTTTTTTTATGCTGTCATTGCGTCTGGGTGACGTTTCGTGCCAGTAACATCTGTCATTTTGACAGATTTATTGTTGTTTATTGAAGATAGAATGAGATTTCAAGTATTGTACTGAGATATGAATTGATGAATGAAACTAAAGTCCACCTATCCGGCTGAGTTCAATTTTTTAAACATTATAATGACAATAAAACAACAGGCAGGATGAAGTGATAATGACATGATTATATTGGGTCATTGACCAGTCTAGTGTACCTATAGGTAGAATACCTATACACTAGCCTGGTTGTACAAAATAAAATATTTAGTAGGTATTGCGGAAGACGATTATCAGACCTGCAACAACGTGCAACTTATTGTAGCTGTCATTTAAATGACATTACAAAACAGGGCGCACAGATAGATGTCAAAATTCTCTCTTACTATTTTCTTGATTTTACTTATTTTGGTTATTATGGGCGAGTGCTATCTGACCCCCAACCCTAGAATGGCAGCACCAGTGCCATATCTACCTCTTAATCATAATATCAGCCCCTCTAGACAAGTGGCACCTCAGTGACATACTCGCAGGCGATGGGGAACCTCTCAGTCTCAGAAGAGACTTTGCCTCACTGTGTGTGTTTTACCGTCTTTACAATGGTTTGTGCTCAGAAGAACTGTTTGACACGATGCCAACAGCTACATTCTATCATCGCACCTCTCGCCACAGGCAGGGAATTCATCCTCACACATTGCGTCCGGAAACGGTGCGCACTGTGCGGTTTGAAAGGCACTTCATCCCACGCACACTCAAGCTGTGGAATGAACTCCCTGCGGTGGTTTGCCCAAGCGACTACAATATGGGGTTCTTCAAGAAGGGCATTAGAAAGTTTCTTCTAGGTCGGCAGCGCGTGTGTGACGCCCCTGGTGTTGCATACGTTCATAGGCCACGGTGACCACTTCCCATCAGGTGGGCCGTGTGCTTGTCTGCCAACTAAGTGGTATAAAAAAGTGGCAATTCGTGACCGGCGTATTGTTGAATAGAAAGATGAATGTATGGAATTTGACGTATATGGTAGTCGTCAACGTACGTCATAAACGTCAAAATACGTTTCAAGTTTCATCATCACGCTGTATAAGGTTAACACTCCTTATCTAAAAGTAACAACTGCTACTAACCTCACTTATTTAGATGCAATGGAAAGTCCAGTCTACCGTGCTCCATATACCTATCGAATTGTATGGTATTGGTGGTTAGCGATCGAGTTCAGTGTCACGAAACAGAAAAAACTTGAGTTAATTCTCACCGAAAAAGCAACAGCCCTAGCAGCTTCTCGTAACTATTTCTAGAAATTTATGGATATAAATAGGTGTAAGGAACTTCGTAGGTACAGCCTTGAGGCGTTTCACAGCGCCGCTGTTCCGGTGCCTTCAAATGAATGTAAAGTTTTTCTTCCATAGATAAAACGGATAATAATGTTGTAATATTTGTCTCAAAAAGCCACTGCAGGCCGTCGCTCTTTCACAGTGAATTAAACCTAAGTGCCTACTTGACCGCTACACCATGGTTCATGACGTCACAACTCTCAACTAAGAATTTTCTTCTCTATCCTAACGTTAATCCCAGTCGCATCCAAAGCTATCACCTCGGAGTTAACTGCGAGCTTGACTGTACTTCGATAGCTTCCGTGAAGCGAGAGCGACTACGGCGACCTCCACAACCCATTGGCGATATCGATGCATTGCAGTCAGCCCAGTCAGTAACGAGTGTCATAGTTATTCGTATGGCAACCGAGATCGACAGCTTAACGTGCTCTTCGAGGTATGACCAGACTTATGCCCATATTCATGTATAAAAAATATTTGCACTAAACCCGCGTCTCCTGCGTAGCTGTCGCACTCACTACCGCAACGCCACAGAGGCTGTTATGATAACTGAATATATTGCGCGGTTTGTTATCGAATTACAACGAGTCGACCTATACAGGCTTACCGGTTCTGCTTAACGGAACGGAACAGGTATAGGCTCTACTTTGTATGTATGCAAATCTGGTTTATCGTTGCGATTGCTGGAATGCATCTTGAGATCAACGCTGAGTCGTGAATTTTCTTGTAGTTTTTTTGTCATCAAAAATGCAGGTATATGTGATCCATCATTCCTCATCATCTTTTTCGTGGAGACGTATTTTCCTAATTGCATCCGAGGCAGCCATCTGTCGCATTCTTTACGGATAGTTAGATGCCAAAATGGTCTGTCAAACAAGTCCAACTACAGAACTTCGATATCGACAGTGGGTTGTGTATACCAAATGGCAGTTACTTCACAGACAAGCTTAGCCGCTCAGCAAGTTCAGCCGTTTTTTATGGTTAATAAGCTCTCTTGACCATTATCTCACCTGTTGGTAGGTGATGATGTGGTGCACAATTGCCTAGAAGTAACCTATTCACTCTGGTCTTGAAGACACCCAAGTTTTAGGTATCTGGAAACACTGATTCGGGCAGGGTATTCCAATCCTTAGCAGCAGGCACATGCTGTAACAAACATCTCGAATGATCGAAGTGAGCTCGATAGCTGAATCCGCGGTGAGATGTCAATTTGTATGCGAAATTGACATCTCACCGCGGATTCAGCTCACTTCGAGCTCACTTCGATCATTCGAGATGCAAGTTACAGCATGTGCCTACAGTACACAAGATGAACGTATCGACGTATCGTATGGATCTGAGCTTGTGTATGCGTGCTTCTGGTTGTTTGATATTGGAAGGATCAGCGCGCTGATCCAAGTTCAGCTGATAAACCGAGAGACATTCAACTCTTCGTCGTTGTTCTAGGCTCTGAAGTCTATTCTCAACTAGAGCATTGTTGTTGATGAGCCTCCTGGCTCGTTTCTCTATCGACTGAAGTGGCTCTAGCCGGTATTTGGCTAAACGGTCACAGAGGTGTAAGCAGTAATCTATGCACGAACGGACTTACGCTTGGTAGAGGATTAGCAGTTGTTCCGATATGAAGAACCGTCGCACCTTTGTTTGCTTGTTAGACTGACAGCTGACGCCAACGAAGTTGGGTGAAAGTTTGTAGGAATCATTGTAATTAATCATGATAAATGCTTTTGTCCACAGCTGAACATGGGCCTCTCATATAACCCGCCACTGCCTCCGTTCTGGGCATTAGGAAGACCATATTATGATACACACAACTATTGGAAGGTAGTGTACCTTTAAATAATTAAATACCTGCTGATCACCACTGCTAGTACCGAGCACTACTTGTTTTGTTTTTCTTTCTCTTTCTCACTCTCTATTTCTTTTTGCTTGCTGTTTTGGTGTGCGGTCTGCTTAATAGTTTTATATCGATGGAGTCCGTGCCACAAAACGCACTCTACGCGCAGTAAGCGTTTTTGGATACTACGGCGGCAGAGGAACAAATCCACCAATCATAATTTATATCAAAGCAATCCACGCGCGCCAGATCCTCGTTTCGCTCGCAACTTGGATTCAAGATACATATATGACGCGGACTGTGCCTTAAATTTACATTAGTGCAGCCGTCAAGTAGTGTACTTAGAAGGTATAGCTAGGTATATAGTTTCACTTTGGAATCGATGCGATGTACGGTTGACCCTGAACGCTAACGACCTTCGTGTTCATGGATTCCACTTACAGATAACAGTAATTACAGCAAAAATAAAAGCGATTTACATATAAGTACAGTCAGCTATATAACATGCGTAATAATGAATATTATTAGATCTCATTAGCATGAAATGTGACCTTGTATAACATTGTTAGTTCGTCATCTAAATATAACTTTTTTAACTTACATTGAACGTGATAAATAGGGAAAATCCATTTAGATATAAATCCATTTAAATATAGGTTTTATTTTTTAAACAAGTATCACTTAGGTGGTTTTTCAACTTTAGCTGACAGACAAGCACACGGCACACTTAAATAGGGAGTGGTTTCTGTGGTATATGAACGTATGCGACACGAAGGACGTCACACTCTTACTGTCAATCCTATAAGAGCCTTCCGATGCCCTTCTCGAAGAATCCCATATTGCAGTCGCTTAGAAAAACAACGGCAGGGAGAATCATTCCTTCCTCACTTTGCGCGCTGTTTCCGGTTGCAACGTATGAGAATGAATTCCCAGACTCTGGTGTGAAAATTCTGAGGACCAAAGGAAACTATACACTCTGCAATTATCAATTGTTCCGTTTACCTACTTATTCTATGTGTTACTTATATTGGAAGATACTTTCAATTCCTTGTTGGATAACCTCATTTCGAATTTTATCTTTCAAAGAAATTTCAATGATAGCTGCTCACTTAATAGCCTGCTGCGCGATTTCAAATTTCGCAATAATAATGAAAAATGAAATCAAACTATGAGTGATTAAAAGGAGATGGGGAGGCTTTCATACATTCTTGGGCCAAAAATGTAATAAGATGAGGGTGGTATCAATTAAGAGCATATAAATTATTAAACCATCCCTGAAAATTCTGCAGATTTTGGATATCTGAGAGCAGAGTTATAAGAGATTTAGTAAAAGTGAGGTTATGCAAGAAATTGACATTTTAGAACTGTGATTTCTGTGGTGTTTTAATAGAAAGTGGTCATTTTTTTATCTTAAAATACTTTTAAATTGTACTGTATTATATTTCACTCAGGGATAATGTACGAAAACTTACAAAGAGATTTTAAAGATATGGAGTACAAGGATGTTATGTTAAAAAAAACACTTTAAATAATAATTATCTTTTATTCTTCTTCAATAATAATTAAAGTATTGTCTAAGAAATGCGCAGGTGGAAATATATTACCTTATTTACTTCATTTTCTATGCCACAATTCACACAGAGATCCATGTGAAAATCCAAAATACCGAGCAAAACTCAAACAAGTAAACAAGTTTATCATTGTACTTTAAGGTAACCAGGAGCAAGCTGAGAAGTCCGTAAAGAGAAATCACTGTTAAGGGAATATAATCAAGAAATCAACTGGAAATACTCAAAACGCAGAAGTCAATTGATCATTGGATTTAAACCAATAAACTGATACAGTATACTGATATAGCATACTTTTGTACATATTTTATAAACAATTGTATATCCCATAAGCCGTGTAAATATACAATTTTTCGATAAAATAATTAATTTTGAAGATTGAATAAATAAACTGATTGACTGAAAACGGAGCTGTCAGCTGTCACAGCTTAAAAATACAGTTGATAAACACAAGAAATAATTAATCGATTAACGGAAATCGATTCAGAATTTATTTTTATTACACTATTATTTGGTATTTTAAATGGTTATTATTATTATGATGATTAAGTTTTGTTCACTCTGATTGATGATTTTAATATCAAATTGTGATGCAAGTGTTTTAATACGCAATATTGTTTAAATAATTTTTAGTAATCGATATTTTATTTTGCTAGTGGAATAAACTTAGTTTTAAGATTACTCGTCTTCCAGACTTTCAATTGAGCTGGTTTTTTAATATTTTGAAATAGAAAAAAATACCGCTTTTTTTAAGTCATATCTCAACTCATTACAATTTTGGCCCAGAAGTCCCCGTCTCCTTTAAGTTTAATAATATCACAAAAACGTAGATAAGTACTAGGTTTTATTTTGACAGATCACACTGAATATTTTTACGTTTTGAGGGTTTTTTTCTCACCGTACTGAAATAACGCGTTTAGATACTTGGTGTTATTGAATTGGCCCCTGATATATATATAGTATGACATATTCAAACATCCTCTCCTTCTAATTATAGACTGCAAATATATCACATCTTTTTCTGTGCAATAACACCTAATTACATTGATAAATATTGCGAGGTGTTACTTACAAAATATTTAACGAGGATAAACTTTACTTACTATTAATAGTCCTGTGTAATGTGTAATTAATTATTACATAAGGTTATAGCAGGTTGGACAAGTCAAGGTTTATTTCAGTATATTAGATACTAGCTGTTGCCCGCGGCTCCGCCCGCGTGGAATTCGGATTCCGGTCCAACTTTAATGTATGGAAATCTGCCCGATTTATTGACATTTATGCTCACTGCTCTGCTCCCTTTAGTAGTAGCGTGATGTTATATAGCCTATGTTACTCCCAGATAGTGTAGCTTTCTATAGGTGAAAGAATTATTGAAATCGGTACAGTAGTTCCGGAGCCTATTCATTACAAACATACAAAAATAGGTACAAATCTTTCCTCTTTATAATATTAAGTGTAGATTTTACAAATTAAATAACTTGAGATCACTTCTATCAATTAGTAAGGTCAGCATCAGATCGATCTTGATAGAAAAAGTACTCAAAATTATCTTAATGCCTTGGTTTTCCCCCCTTTCTGGTGACTGATTGTTATGATATTTAGTACACACCTTTAGTTCGGACAAGAATACAATTTAAATTAATAAAACAGTTTGATTTGCAGTTTGAAATTCTCAAAATGATCTTAATACCAGTGTCAAACTTAAGACCGTGAGACCTGTATACTTTTTTTTTTTTATCGTGCGAAAAAGTCCCACGGATACCTCCCTCGCCGGGGCCGGAGGAGGAGGTTATGTCGGACTCGAACCGACTAAAACGCACACCTTCTGTGGGCCGTCAGTTGCCGGAGGTGAGATTGTCATAGCCATATTCCTCGCACCCCGGCCGACCCAGGGCCATATCTCTCGATCTGGCCCTCTCCCGGTGTGGGGACCACGGAGTCCCCAAGAGACCTGTATACTCGTAATATGTAATAACTCCTAAATGATGGTAAATAGCTTATATTATGTGCATAAATGCTATTTCCCAATTTCGATATAATTCTGTGAAGCCTGCTGACCTCCACAACCCTACGCCGATATATCGAAGTTCTGTTGACCGATGTTAGATTTTGTTTAGAGTTCATGCATTTTGATTTTTAGCAATAATCTTTATATTAGTTCGGTTAGTTTTAGTTTCAATTTTTTTTTTTTGTACTGTAATGTTTAATTTAATTTTCTTTGAATTGTCCATTATCATGTTGCATAAACACTTGTAACGTTTAGAGTTCCAAGTACTCATTTATTATCGATTGCATTTTATATTCAATTTAAGTACCCTGGCTGGGATAAATCTGGCGACTCTCGCTCTGGCTCGTACCTGGTGCAAAGAATAGCCATCGCGATTCAGCGCGGTAATGCGGCCAGCGTGCTGGGCGCCTTTGCGCGAGATGCGACGCGGGGCGGGTTATTTGTTTGACAAAGGCATTGCTGGCTACCTGACATTTGATTGTGAATTAAAAAAAAAAAAAAAATTAAGTACCTAATCATGTAAAGTAAGGGATAGGGCTGTTCTCCAATAGACGCTTTTACGGCAATAGGCTCAGCCCCTTATGTGATCGAAAATCATAATTAGCGAAATATGGGTGTTAAAACACTTCTGCCTACCCCTTTAGAGATATACAGGCGTAATGTAATACCATATCATATCATAATTGCAGCCTGAAACAACTTTAGTGAACTTTATTGTATTTATCAGAAAAAAAAATAATAACCTTCAAAGAACTAGTCTGTCATGTTCACCACAACGTACAACCACTGTCATGCCACAGACACTGCAAAAAATGGCATTAAATTTTAGACCTTCAGCTTACCATCAGGCGAGGCGAAGTCAAATTGACGTGTCCTATATAAAAAAAAAAAAAAAAGACCTTAATTCTATAAACTTACAGTCAAAAATTAAATGAAAAGAGTTTCATTACACTCTTTCATTCACTCTACTTAATCTATTTAAATTTAAACTTAAATAGCATTACTATAAAGGCTAAATTTAAATGGAATTTTCTTGCAGTGACATGCATGATAGTGGTTTCAACAGAAGTGAGGCCCAGTTTGAAGCTGTGATGAATCAATAATGATAAACAGTCAGTTTGCTTTTAAAGCCTGGGATATTCCCATGAGGTGTTCCTGCCTACCGGAGACGACTAGTGATGACAATGTGGGTATCATAATAATTTGGAAAAGTACAGAGCTGGTCCATATATTTTGGACCAATCAAAGAGTATTACTCACATCTAAATTTATAGAACGAGTAACCATGTAGTTATGATGTCTTTATTATAGGAAAACCCAATAACCCGGCCTACATTATGTTCGTACTGCCTATGTAGGTAATATGACATTAAATTTGCATTTTTTTAATACCTATCACTTAGATGGCAGACAAGCACACGGCCCATCTGATGGAAAGTGGTTACCGTGGCCTATGGACGTATGTAACACCAGGCGCGCCACACTCGTGCTGCCGACCCTGAAGAAACCTTCTAATGCCCTTCTTGAAGAACCCCATATTGTAGTCGCTTGGGAAAATTTGCAAGAGTATCATAACAAACAGTGGCACTCCGAGAATACCTATGTATAGAAGTAAAAACTGGGCGGATATAATGAGTTAGTGCACTACTCGTCATTTTCCCTGATTCGCCATTTTAATATGTAGATTTACATGGGGTGTTAGCTCTAATTGACTTTTTGTGTACAAGCTCAAATATTGCATAGTACTCATGGTTTCAATTAACGCAAATACGGTGTATCAATACTGTATAGAGAGGTGTTACATGTGAATTATCAGAATCTGTCACAAGAGGTGTCGGTAACAGTTACGCTTTCTTGTATAATATGTACCTATGTATTTACAAAAAAAAGTATCTAAGTATGTATATCCGCATTCTAGATTCCATAACACAAGCTAATTAAGCTTACCATGGGTCTAGATAGCGTTGTGTAGAATGTTGTAGAATATTTATATATTTATATATATTATATTCAATGGTTTTTCCCAATGTAATTTTTTTTTACAAAAAAAATCCAACGCGCCTATTGAAGTTTTCCCTTCAAAATGAATTATCTAAATTGGACTACATAGTTAATTTTGCCAGATGACTTTAGACCTTATAACTAGCTCAATGTGGTGTTTATACATCTCTCCATTACTTTAAGTTAGTGAATACCACAGAAGGAATGATAACAGGTCGTCGCATCAGTGCTTATTTGTTCTATCTACCATTGGTTACATTTTACAGTAAAGACATTTTTTTATTCCATTTGTTTAATAATCTGTAGTTTGTAGATTTTAAGGATTTCCTTAATAAATGAGTTGTCTATGAATTTATCATTATAATTAAATGTATAAAATGGTGGTTAATTATACCTTATTTCACAGTTTATTTGTGGAGATAGAACAATTATGCACAAATATAATTTCGAATATGGACATAGAACAGTACCTTATTAAAGATAGAACACAATGACTGTGTTATTTTTCTGTGCTTAACTGTTCTATGTCTCAGATGTATATACATGGTGATGTATTTAGTACTTATGTTAGATGATAGGATTTTACTCACAAATAATAAACGGATTTTAATTAGACAAAATGTTTATTATTTAATATAAATGCGTTTACCAATTAGGAACATTGTACCTACAAATAAAAAATAAAAAAGACGTGTGGCACTCGGGGCTGCCGCGGTAAAGCTATTGCATAGCATTTTTACAACACACCTGCTCATAAAATTAAAATTCGAATCTGAATCTGATAGCGCGTTCAACCAAACATGCACACAAACAAACTCTTCAGCTTTATAATATTAGTACAGACAATTGAAAATAAAAAATAGGTGTAAATTATTTTGAATAGAAAAAAAGCTAAGCGTTCAAGCTAAGCGTTCAATTACTTTCAATATCGTTCTGTTAATAGTTTAGTACAAAAAGAATCAAGTAGTAATTGCTATCGAAGCGTTTAAGCACCACTCCCAAAGTTAGTTATATGTATAATAATTTAATAATTCTTAAACGCCTTTCCTATACATACCAAAGTGTTCTTTCCTGGGGTAGAAGTTTGAAACAAAAAAAAGCTTGGTTTGAAAATTAGAACATATTACATAATCATTAGTCATACTTATTATAACTATGTAAAAGAGTGACGGTGATTTAAAAAACAACACTCTGTATCAAATTCAGAATAGAATCGAATATGAATCAAAAAGTACTTACTGCTCTGTTTGTGGGTCCGTCTGGTTATATATTTTGCTTTGAGATCTTGTATTGGACATTATATGTTATTTATCCACGACAATTTTATCAAGAACAACTATTTAAGCACGATTTTTATTTATTTTAGTGGAGCGCCGATGTGGTTCTCTTGATGTCGCCAGCCACAATGACAATTCAAACAAAATGGCGGACATGGCGTCATGGGCTCTGATTGGTCGATTGGGTGGACATAGAACACACAAGCACTCAAAGTTTTGAACGATGTAAGCTTTATAACGAACAGTGGATATAGAGCAAACAAGCACAATATATTTATTACAGTGTTGTGTCACAGATAAAATAGAAATGGTTTTTTAAATATATTATAGCAAAAAAGTTTTAAATATTTCTTAACCAACGGATTTGAAATTTGATTCTTAACAATACTGCATTTAAAGTTAATTTTCAATAAAATTGGTAGATAGAACAAACCAGCACTGAGGCGACGAGGTATTGTTATTAATTCTGTGTTACGTGAATAGTATGATACCGATGTACTTATAAGGTAATTGCTACCTAAGTATTATCTTTATACGAATTTCTGTAAAAACTGGCAAGTATAGGTATGTATAAACAAAGTCTCGTTCTAATAGTAAAGTACAAAGTTTACTCGATGCAAATGTTCGTTGTTTTTATGTGTAAATACACAAAAACATGAATGAACATTAGTGAGAAGTGTGCCTAATCTAAAACAAATCGTGTTGCTTGGTGCTAAGTGTGTAAATAAGTGAGGCAAATTGAACAGTTATTTCTGAAGAATTTCTTAGTTACGTCGTTTTACTCTGTGAAGTATTTTTATCCGTTTTCGAAGAACACTATGTTTCCACGTGCTTCCCTCTTAATCTAGTTGTGAATCATATGTGTGTCAATAGCTTAGAGTATACATTGCTATAGAGCGCGCCTTACAAGTATGAACTGCTATCACGGGTATGACACACAACTGAGGCTCCTGGCTCAACCTCAATCAGTAGCAAAACAATACCCGTCAAAATAACTTCGCAAATAAAATTGAATTCGATATGTTAAATCAAAATTTTATACAACATCGTATATTATTTTTAGTACTAATTATGCAAAAATGCCGCAAAATGACGTCATTTTTTTGTATTTTGGCTTTAATTTTATCCATGCATATTAAATCGAACAAAAAACTTAATAACAAACAAACTAGGTACATTAGTAAGTGCATCTACTGATATTTTCGGTAATGCATGAAACGTCACTATAGGTGCGCTATCATCGCAAAGTATCTTCTAACACTCGGCGCCAAAGACCTGAGTGATAGGCGCGCTCTATATTTATAATGTATACTCTAAGGTCAATAGTCTTAATGTTCACAAAGGTTCACGTTAGTATGCAAAATTTTCCTATAGAGTTAGACAGGAAAAACACATAGGTACAGATACATACATACATATAATCACGCCTTTATTCCCGGCGGGTTAGGTTGAGATGAATTAACACCCACATTTCACCGATTCTTGTATTAGGACCCACGTATGGTGAGCCTATTGCCGTATTCCTGGCACTATTGTTGACGCTGAGTCTGGGCTGTATATTATTATCTGTCTGATGTTAAACAGCCCTATCCCTTAGTCGCCTTATATGACACAGGAGAAACTTGATGTGATAATTTACCACTCAATCCTGCAACTGTTCTGACCATCCAAAGGTTGCCTGGCAGAAATCGCTTGAAGCGATAAGGCCGCCCTTGTACTATTGCCATAGTGATTACTTTTATGTTTTTAATGTTTTATTTTAAATGGTGTAAGTACAAAAAGTGTATAATAAATAAATAAATAAATAAATAATATTACACTTGGTCACAGAACTTGGTAAACTTCGAACGGCACACAACAATAAACATTCAACTCTATTTCACGGTACGTTGCATCTGCTGCTGCGATCTGCGGTCGGCTACACTAATTCGTTCCTTTTTTATGTTGAACACATCAATTTGACTTCACCTCGCCCGATGGTAAAGCCTCAGAGTCCCATTACAGACACGTACCACGTTACAATGGTGGCACTCAGCTTGACGGCCTCGTCAGATACTTTTTCACGCTTCGCTTAAAGGACCTGGGACTATAGGAAGAAGGAAACATGAGCTGGTAAGGAGTTCCAATAGGCGGCAAAGGAAAGATGAATCTTTTCTCTGGAACTTGGATCAACTTCCATCAAGAACCAAGCGGTTACCCGAACCGCTTGGTTCTTGATGGAATATTCTGCACCGTACGCGGGTGACATCTAAGTCCAGAAACTATTGTCTTGTGTAGGAAATGAGAGGGATTCTATAGGCAAAGTTAGCATACTAATTGCTTTAAAGATAGCAAGAAACAGACACAGGAACTGACAGAAGAAAGTTAATTAAGCCATTCTCGCAATCAATCAGTAAATTATTCCTATTTGTGTCGGTGGCGGCGGATGGAGCCACGACAGCCGGTTTAGATGTTTAATCACGCATAATTATGTAAATTACATCACTATTAATAAAATTATGTGCGTTACCTCATAATCGAACTCAGGGACCCGGATTACGTTTGATGGTGTTAAAATCTATCGTGGATCCTGTTCTAAAACCTATTGATTTACTTACGAAACATAAATGCAGTTTCCGCTTTAAAGCATGGCCATTCGTTAGTAGAAAAGAATAGAATGATCAATGGAAATTACATGTGTTTACGACTTTCATAAATATGTCAATCCCATACATTGATTATCACGTTGGTTGCCATGAGCATCACTTGTGGGATTACGTAATCTTCTCCGTGTTGCCATGGGCATCACGGGTGGGATCACGTAATCTTCTCTGTGTTGCTATGGGCATCACGGGTGGGATCACGTAATCTTCTCTGTGTTGCTATGGGCATCACGGGTGGGATCACGTAATCTTCTCTGTGTTGCTATGGGCATCACGGGTGGGATCACGTAATCTTCTCTTTGTGTCCATGGGCATTACGGGTGGGATCACGTACTAATCTTCCCTGTGTGTCCATGGGCATCACGGGTGGAATCACGTAATCTTCTCTGCGTATCCATGGGCATCACGGGTGGGATCACGTAATCTTCTCTTTGTATCCATGGGCATCACGGGTGGGATCACGTAATCTTCTCTGAGTGTCCATGGGCATCACGGGTGGGATTACGTAATCTTCTCTGTGTGGCCATTGGCATTACGGGTGGGATCACGTACTAATCTTCCCTGTGTGTCCATGGGCATCACGGGTGGGATCACGTAATCTTCTCTGAGTGTCCATGGGCATCACGGGTGGGATTACGTAATCTTCTCTGTGTGGCCATTGGCATTACGGGTGGGATCACGTACTAATCTTCCCTGTGTGTCCATGGGCATCACGGGTGGGATCACGTAATCTTCTCTGAGTGTCCATGGGCATCACGGGTGGGATTACGTAATCTTCTCTGTGTGGCCATTGGCATTACGGGTGGGATCACGTACTAATCTTCCCTGTGTGTCCATGGGCATCACGGGTGGGATTACGTAATCTTCTCTGTGTGGCCATTGGCATTACGGGTGGGATCACGTACTAATCTTCCCTGTGTGTCCATGGGCATCACGGGTGGGATCACGTAATCTTCTCTGAGTGTCCATGGGCATCACGGGTGGGATTACGTAATCTTCTCTGTGTGGCCATTGGCATCACGGGTGGGATCACGTAATCTTCTCTGAGTGTCCATGGGCATCACGGGTGGGATTACGTAATCTTCTCTGTGTGTCCATGGGCATCACGGGTGGGATCACGTAATCTTCTCTGTGTGTCCATGGGCATCACGGGTGGGATCACGTAATCTTCTCTGTGTGTCCATGGGCATCACGGGTGGGATCACGTAATCTTCTCTGTGTATCCATGGGCATCACGGGTGGGATCACGTAATCTTCTCTGTGTGTCCATGGGCATCACGGGTGGGATCACGTAATCTTCTCTTTGTGTCCATGGGCATCACGGGTGGGATCACGTAATCTTCTCTTTGTGTCCATGGGCATCACGGGTGGGATCACGTAATCTTCTCTTTGTGTCCATGGGCATCACGGGTGGGATCACGTAATCTTCTCTTTGTGTCCATGGGCATCACGGGTGGGATCACGTAATCTTCTCTGTGTATCCATGGGCATCACGGGTGGGATCACGTAATCTTCTCTTTGTGTCCATGGGCATCACGGGTGGGATCACGTAATCTTCTCTGTGTGGCCATGAGCATCACTGGTGGGATTACGTAATCTTCTCTGTGTGTCCATGGGCATCACGGGTGGGATCATGTAATCTTCTCTGTGTATCCATGGTTCTCACGGGTCAATCACGTTTTTAATAAATAATATCTACACAGTGCTATTTAGACCCACAGTAGACATAGCTTAACTAGCTTGTGTTATGAAATCTAGAATGCGGATAAACATATTTAGATACTTTTTTGTAAATAGATACGTACTATACATAGAAATATTATTTATGAATACATAATATTTGCACAGATCGGACATCGAACCCGCGTTCCTTATGTTCATTCTACAACTACGCCACAGAGGCCCTCACAGGAATGCGAAAAGTCCACATTTCTTACACATTTGTTACAATTTAAATACTTCTACCAATTATTTAATAATAAACCGTTTAGCGCAGGAAAGTGTATAATATTTTTACTTAATTGTATTACGGACAATGGACACAATGGTGACACAGTTTGCGCTAATTATAAGTAGGTCTGAACATATTGAACATTGTGAATCCAATGTTGTTATTACAATAATACACATTAGCGTATAAAACTGTTACATTATTATTTTAATTAGATTATGAGTATTATGACGAACGCGTAGAATGAGGTAAAAGTAAAGTGTATGTAGTAGGTATAACGTAAGGAATCTTATGTGTTTTATTACCTACTAGCTGTTGCCCGCGACTTCGTTCGCGTTGAGTTCGGAATGGCTCGAATAAAATGTATTAAGTTAGTTCATCGTTATATTCTTAATTATTTATTATGAATAAAATCTTCTTCGAGTGACTGACTAATACATACAGGGCTAAACTACCGAAAACTAGGAAATTAGACAGACTTCTTCTATGGGCTAGGCAAACGCTGCGAAAGGGTTTTGAAAACTTCAACTTTTTGTTGCCCAAACTTTTTGTATCCACATTTGGCAATGTTCATCATTTACCTATTAATTTACAATTCAAATTATTTAGCGTACTTACCCTTTTTTATTGAATTATGAAAAATGCACACAGTAAATAAATATTTTTATGATTCCGGGGTCTTTTTTTTTGTTTGCTTCCCGCCATACTCGAAAAAGACTCAAAATATACTCGAAAAAGACTATGTGGTAGTACGTATTTTTTGAGTGTCTTTTGAAGACAGCATGAGGTGCTTGGTGCTCAACGAGCTCAAGTCTACCAATAATAGATTAATCAAAACATTCTGCGCGCGCCAAGGCCTCGTTTTTCTTAAGAATTGGGTCCAAGATATATGGCGAGAGGTATAATCTGACAATTCACACTTGGTTTGCTTTAAAAATAGGTACTTTTTTATGAAACCTCTATGTTTCATAAAAAAGTTATTAAGTAGGTATTAAGTATTAAGCTACTTTTGTCGTTGCCTCGTCTACCGTTTCCAAGTAAAGATTGATCAGTATCAGCACAGCCTTGAAGTGAACCTTGTTCGACTACAGTTTACTTAATAAATATTAAAAAACCGGTCAAGTGCGAGTAGGACTCGCACACCGAGGGTTCTGTACAATAATGAATAGAGTGACCAACTTATTTTATTTAAACGGCAATATCTTTTTAATGCATTGACCTTTGAGTTTCACAAGAGATTGCAGACTTGAGCACCTATTTGGTATCTGAGAAAAAGGTCTTAATAGACAGACAGACGGACTGACAGACGTCCGTCCATTGATTTAAATGGTTATTAATCTCATTGCGTCCGTCGTCTGAACCTTTTCCTTTCGATGTACCTACTACATACCTACATACAGTTTGCTTTTAAAGTAAATATTATAGAATACGAGTACCTGTCATAATACTCGTACATTAAAATTTGCATAAAGTTATTCTAAAAATAAAACGTGTGTAACAAATACATTTTTTTACATCATATTTACTTCAAATTATATATGTTACGGCTAATACCCGAAGTGCGGCTGCACCTAGTTTTAGCCGGTTAGAACTAGGTGTAGCCACTTTAGAAATTTACATTAAATTAGAAATTTCAATGTCGAAATTAATTATCGTTAACACCCCGACTCAGTGCAATCCAACTCGGATAGGTTAGGTTAGGTTAGGATTAAGGTTTTTTTCTTAAACCACCCAGATGTAGGAGCTCCGCGAAGCGGGGCTCCCGTCGAGCTTATTTATTTTGGATTACCCGAAAACAATCGGCTCGTACTAGGTTTAACCAAGAGTAAGTGGCTACACCTAGTTCTAACCGGCTAAAACTAGGTGCAGCCGCACTTCGGGTATTAGCCGTAACATATACATCATTCACAAAAATAAAAATAATATTGTAAGATATTTTTTTAAATTTCCAGGCTGGAGCGTCATCATACAAATTCCCACTGACTTCCCAAAGGCTGCAGTTTGCACCCTTATCAGACTATGATATCCAACACAACATCAGAGTTGTACCGGACTGCGATGGCCTGAACACCAGGCCAGCAGAAACTCACGACTCCAGAATGAACGAGAGATCCATTCCCAATAGCCAAGTACAGAAGCTACAAGACAGAACTGAAGAACCGGTGCAGAGACGGTCGGAAAACGGGTCTTCGAAGATATTGAATCACTTTTTGAAGCCTAGCAGAAGGAGAGGTGAGTTAGTTTTCTTTTATATCACTTAGGTGGCAGACACGGTAACGACTTTAAAGTGGTTAAAGTTGTTACCGTGGCCTATGTACGTATGCCACGCCAGAGGCGTCCACTCTCGCTGCCGACCCCGTAAGACCCTTCTAATGCCCTTCTAGAAGAACCTCATACTGTAGTTGCTTGGTGAAACCACGGCAGGGAGTTTATTCCAAAGTTTAAGCGAGCGGGGGATTTGAAATTAGCGCGTTCAAATAAACAAATAAACAAGCAAACTCTACACCCTTAACTCAACTCCACTCAACTTTTACCCGACTGCGCACGCGAGGGTAATGTGTTACGCTCGTATGTACTTATGTGTGTATGTAAAGTTTTCTTTGTTCCCGTCTATAGGCCTGGACGGATTTCGATTAATGAGGTCTCAAATGAAAGTGTCATAGGCTACATCAAATGTGAATAAAAATATACGGTGGATTTTTGTGGAGCACTTCGTTTTTCCCGAAAAATTCCACTATCTGATAGACAAATAATATTGTGTTAATAAATGGATAATCACAATAGTTAGAGTGTATTCGTAGATACTTGCGTGTTTATCTTGCAATATGGGTTTATTCTGCGACGTCTCGTAGGTGCATGCTCGTGAAAAATGCGAGTTAGCGTAATGTGAATTTGTTTAACATGAAAATCCGTTTAGCATTCATTGGGATTTCGGCTTAAGTATATAATAGTCTAACGAAGAAACGGCCAAACTCTGATATTTTCTGTGAAACGACTGCCTCTTACCTCCATAACCTATTGGCAATATCGAAATTCTATAGTTAGACCATTAGAGCGAAATTTTAGGACTCCAACCACCCAAAATGAATGCAACAGACAGATCTTCGTGTTACCCACCTGATGGAAAGTGGTTACCGTGGCCTATGGAGCTCTGACTACCCTACTCACCGCTTGGAACACAACACGAGGTTATTAGTGCCGCGGTATTCTGTAGGGCATAAATACTTCCTTAGTGGGACTGCTCAATTGGGACGCAAATACCATCGTATCATACCGATCCTACCTCCATAAAACACACAGTGTGTACGTAAATGAACGAAACTGCTACATCCACAGATAAAACCGTTATAAAGCGAACAGGTACAGTGATGAATCTCATTTAACCTTTGAATAAACATCAATTCTCACTAACTGCACTCGGCAAGGCCGGCCGTTTACTTCAACTGCGAGAAACAATGCATTATCTGCCACTTACGTCACTAATGGATACGAGTACATACGCTTCCTAGTTTTTTATAGTTTTAAGATATCGGTCAAATGTTGTGGGAATAATTTGGCCTTTTAGTAAACAGATCAGTTTATTTAATAGGTACTTAATTGAATGACCAAACTATCATTATGTTGTACTGAAATAACATTTAATAAAATTACCAACAACTAGTTTTATTTGGGTTCATCTTTACATCACGTTATGTATAACCAGAGGAACCCAAATAAAACTAAGTACCTATACCTTTTTGAACCATACATTTACCATACATCCCGTTTCGATTCTTTTTCCCAATGTTGCTGAAAAGAGCTTCGAGATGTGAAATCATTCCATTTTGCCAAAAACAATCCTATACATAAAAAGATTTGTATATAAAATAATACAATATTATATGTCCACCCAACCTGGGGGTTGAGATCGATCAACACTAAAGTAGGACCTTACTGATGATCCCGATTGCATTGGGGCCTGACTTATACTGACTGACTTATAGCTACTTATAACCCGCGCCACGTACCTATCTTGGACCTAAAATGTGCTCAAAATGTGCCCTATACGCTCCGTACACACACACACACATTTTGATCTTCCAAATATGAAATTTCGAGCGTTTATTCACCTACCGGTAGGAGCAGGAGTACCATTTGTCCTTATGCTCCTACCGGTAGGACCACATCGATAGCTCATATTCAAAATTCAAAATAATTCTCATAAACATTATCATAGCTGGGATTATTATGATCAACACTTTGCACCAACAGTGTTTTAAACGCGAATTTATTTTAAGCGTCGTGTCATTGATCATCGTATGCGTTTCCTCCTTTTACCAAGAACTTATACATATACTCAGAGAACTTTATTACGATAGGTACCTTCGCAATAATAGTATTGATAAATAAATGGCTGCCATATTTTACCGGACATGACGGCACTGAAGCTAAGAATACATACATAATTATATTCATACTCGTAGATCCAGGAAGGCGTATGCAGACGTGTATTATTAACGCCCACATTTCACTAACTTTTATTTTTGGTCCCGAGTAATAGGAGATGAGCCTATTGCCGTCAAACAAGCACTTTGTCATGGGATATTATGTTTACTGTTGGAAGAAGAACAGCCCTATCCCTTAGTCGCCTTCTATGAAACCCACAGGAAGAGATGGGGTAGCCCTATTCTAGTCCACTATGTTTGACCTAATCATTGTAATGGAACCTGGATACCTATACAGAATGATCAATCCAAATGGGTCAGTAGGGAGAAGTCAGAAAGTCATTTCAGTCTAATGTTAACACAAGATTTCATGACAAAATAGTAAATGTTCCTTATACTTTCAGTATTAATTATACAAACAAACACTACATTATACCTACATACAGCATATTGACCAGGTTCGATCCCCGGTTTTATACAAGAGTTCGAAGAAAAGTTTGAATTTCATTTTTTTTAGATAGATATAGATAGATAGATAGATAATTCTTTATTGTACACCAATAGATTTACAGACAGGTACAAGAAGGTAGCATGTTACAGTTCAATGTACAATGGGTGGCCTTATTGCTAGAAGAGATTTCTTCCAGGCAACCTTGAGATGGACTTTTATACCACTTAGTTGGCAGACAAGCTCACGGTCCACCTGATGGGAAGCGGTCACCGTGGCCTATGGACGTATGCAACACCAGGGGCGTCACACTCGCGACCTTGAAGAAACCTTCTAATGCCTTTCTTGAAGAATCCTATATTATAGTCGCTTGGGAAAACCAGTGGCAGAAAAGTACACGGCCCACCTGCAACACCAGGGGTGTCTCACTCGCGCTGCCGACCCTGAAGAGACTTTCTTATGCCTTATTATTAAATTCAAAGCCATGATTCCTAAAAACAGTCGTCGCTATCTCTCATAGTTTCTGATTTCTCCCTACAGACCCATTTGGATTGATCACCCTGTACCTATAAGTTCTCCATATTATTCTAGACTGTTTATAAGGCCTACAAAAGTACTAGGTCAGCGTGGCCCCTCATATAAAGAGAGACAATGTATACTCTGAGGAGACGAATGTCCAATAAGTAGGTCAGGTTTATTACCTTCCTTTCACCCATTACATTTTGCAATAATTGCAATATCGGAATACTGTACAGGATTTTCCTTATCGAATTTATGTTAGTCAAATATAACTGCATAATTGTTTATGTAATGCGTATTGAGGCTGTTGTACAAACAGATATGGTATGACCAGTTTAAAGAGGCATTGAATATATACCTAGTAACTGGTAACTGGTAAGGTGCAATTGAGCAATAGGTATTCCAATCTTTTTTGGTATCAGATTGGATTATATGGGTACGTAATCGTGATCATCATCATCTTCCTATCTTCATACATACATATATAACGGGTGGCGCAAAAGTAAAGACCCTATTTGGTTCGGCTATAACATTTTTTCTAAATTAGAAAACTAGATTTAGGTTTTTTTAAATGTATATTTCGATACCTCCCACGTAAGTTGTTGTAACCAACAAAATTGCTATTTTGTGTTTTTCATGTAAAAGTGTCTAATTTTATGTATAGTATCCTGTAACAATTAGATCAAGTCCAAAAATCTATTAATTTCGGTAGTTTTCAGAAGTATAACATCGTATGTTCCGAACTATCCCGGCGTATATTGTGGTATTTATTACTTGCAATAGTTTACGGCGGGCGGTGTGAGTCTGACGAGCGCGCTCACCCCGCGTATGTATGACATAAAACAGACTACGCTGGAACTCGCTGTAGGTTGCATGTCACGCGCGTATTTTTTGTGTTGATTTGATATTTATTACGTAATACTACTAGCACATATTTTTCGTATTTCAAATATTGCTTATATAAAATGTGGTATTGATTACATACAACAATATACGTTGCTGAATTTACACGTATTTTGTTGTAAGTAATACATACAACATTTTACTTCGGAATTAGTTATACTGAAGCACATGGCAAGATGACTTACAATGTTTTACGTGGTAAAATTAACAATTTTATGGTTACTAAGTAACACATACAACAATCTACTTCGCTTATCACTGACATTGTGTAAGTTGTAAGTAACATTTGCGGTTATCAAAAATCTATAGAAATAAATAAAATTAAAGTGTCTGTTTGTAACGTCAAAATAACAAGTGAATAAACATTTTAAACCTAAATAAAAACAAAAATAACAAGTTGAATGAAATTTTGAAGCATTTATTATGTTAACTTAATCATCTTATCATCTTGTCTTCTTCATCTTTTTCATCAATCTTCTTCTTCGATCATCAATCATCATCATCTTATTCAAAATAACAAGTTTTTACTAAATGGGTATTCATGTAAATCAGGTACCTCCTCTCGAAGGTGACGGAGCGTATCATTAATACATAGCTCCTGGGGTACTTTGAACTGTATGATCTACTGAGTAACCGACAGTACGGCTTCCGCCACCGTCGCTTAACAGGTGTATCTTATCTTAACCTTCTTGTGTATCTCACAAACCGTTGCGTGCAAGCTATCGAGACTTGAGGTGAAGCACTGGCAGTTAGTCTCGATATCGGAAAGGCCTTTGATCGGGTCTAGCACAGAGGTCTTCTTGCAAAGCTCTTATGGACCAAGGGATTATGGGAATGGATTGCCAGCTTTTTGTCCAACAGAAGTATCCAAGCCGTCGTTGATAGCAGTTGCTCGGACCGCATGGACATAAAACGCCGATGTCCCACAAAGTTCCGTGTTGTCTCGACCCTGTTACTGCTGCATATCAATGACATGCTGTCGGATGACTCCATTCATCACTATGCGGACGACAGTACCGGAGACGCTTGTTACACGGACCGTGCAAATATCCCTCAGTCCAAGATGGAGGAAAGCCGCGAACAACTTGTGTCTGAAATCGAGACTACGTTATCTAGAGTATCCGATTGGGACAGACTAAATTTAGTCCAATTCAACCCCTCTAAGACACAAGTATGTGTATTCACCGTTAACAAAATCCCATATATTGTAGCACCGCAATTCCTGGGCACACTGCTTACTATTTCCTTGCGTATTGGGATCCTTAATATCAATATCTCCAGCGACGTCCAATACCGTAGTCAATTGGAAGACAAGGTGAAGCTGGAATCAAAGAAGCTTGGAGTGCTCAACAGGGTGAATACTTAACTGTGGGGCAACGACTCCGCCTACATAAGGCACAGGTTCGACCCCACTTGGAGTACTGCAATCACCGTTTTGTCGGAGCGCCTACGTGCCAGCTTGAAGTGGTCAACCCCTTCGACTCGGTACAAAGACGAGCATTGAGGCTCGTTGACCATCCCATACTCGCAGGTCATGTGGAACCTTTCAGTCTCAGAAGAGACTTTGCCTCACTGTGTGTTCTACCGCCTATACAATGGTTTGTGCTCAAATGAACTATTTGACATGATACCAACAGCTACATTCTATCATCGCATCTCTCGCCACAAGCAGGGAATTCATCGTCACACATTGCGTCCGGAAACAGTGCGCACTGTGCGGTATGAAAGGAACTACATCCCTTGCACACTCAACCTGTGGAATGAACTCCCTGCGGTGGTTTTCCCAAGCGACTACAATTGATTGATAAATTGATAGCTGCCGTTGACTGGACAATACTTGTAGACTACACCTATGAGAAGCACTATTAAAGGAGGATGTCTGTACCTCGTCATCTAGACCCGACATATTCCTTTTTTCACGATCGCATAGGCGAGCATTGCTTGTAGAACTCACAGTACCGTGGAAAACTAACATACCTAAAGACCACGCTATACAGACGAACAAATACTTTAACCTGACTAACGAGTTAACCAAAAATGGCTACGTGATTAAACTCTACGCCGTAGAAGTAGGACCAAGACGAATTCAAGCTAAATCCCTGTACAACTTAAAGGCCTCGGATTGCCAAGAGCTTCAGTAAGCTCTTTACTAAATCGAATATCTAAAGCGGCATTGATAAGATCTTACCAAATTTGGATAGGTAGGGGGTACACTACTGACGGTGGAGGTGAGCGCTGATGCATCACAAAATGGCCACCTTAAACCTACATCTGGGTCGCAAGTCCCAATCGCCGTCACGGTTTGCTCTGTATCACGGGTCCATAAGGACACGGCGACCGCACGGTGAATCCATGGAGTACTGAGAATCGGATCTCTGGGTCTCTTCAAGAATGGGCATTAGAAGGTTTCTTCAGGGTCGGCAGTGCGAATGTGACGCCGCTGGTGTTGTATACGTCCATAGGCCACGGTAACCACTTCCCATCACGTGGGCCGTGTGCTTGTCTGCCACCTAAGTGGTAAAAATAAAACATACCACACTTTTTTTCTCTTGCATTTCGGCGTAAATTGTTGTATCTGGTACATACAACTAAATGTGACTCATGTGTTCCGGTGTACATTATTGTAAGTGACTGATACAACAATTTGTAAAGGTCATATACCGCGGTAAAATGTTGTAACAACAAAATCTCTAAAACTTTTGGTATTTTTGAATAATACCGTGAGGTAAACGCTAAAGTATTATTAACTGAAGTTACATGTTGAATTTTATAAAGATTAGTTGAAAACTGCGGTTTTTATTGCCAATAGTACCTTTGAAACGCTCTCCTGTAAAATCACAGTTTTGAAGTTACAACAGTTTACGTAGGAGGTATCGATTTGTACCATTAAATTTCGTACCATTAGGATTTAAAGATGATGTCTTTTAAATGGTGACCTCCAGAGTTGATACACATTTGAGCCCTATTTATGACATTTTGCATAACTTGCCGTAACACTTCCTGCGATATGTTCGTTATTTCTTGACGAATGTTTTCTTTTAGAGCTGCGAGAGTCTGTGGCTTGTTCACATACACCCGAGATTTCAAAAAACCCCAAAGAAAGAAGTCTGGACTGGTCAGATCGGGTGATCTTGCAGGCCAAGGCAAATCGCCAAAACGAGAGATAACTCGGCCTGGAAAAGCGTTTGACACAATTATTCCACGTTCTTGGGGAGTAAAACGGTCCATGTTTATTTTCAGTGTATTTTACATTTGTTCACTACACAATTTTCAACAACAGAATGACAGAAAATTTCATATAAAAAAAATAAAGGTATTTTCTTTAGTGCCACTACTTTTGCGCCACCCATTACATACATATAATGCCACGCCTGTATCCCCGGAGGGTTAAGCAGAAGTGAATTAACACCCACATTTCACCAGTCAGTGTATTAGGTCCCACGTAATAGGGGGTGAGCCTCTATTGTCGTATCTTTATCCCATAATTTATTTGGGATCGGCGCTACATGTATGGTTTTTCTAAACATAAGAGCCGTGTTGTTTCCTCTGCCAATCCCGTGAGCTCCTGATGTGTCCCAAGTTTATTTTTTCTTAATCACTTTCATGTAAGCACGAAATCCTCCAAAACCATTAGCCAATTAATTTGAGATTAGCCAATATATTATCTAGCTGTTGCCCGCGGCACCGCCCGCGTTGTTATCGGTTATCGCGACTAAACATAGTCTATGTCCTTTCCATTCCCAAGATCTAATCTATCCCTGTACCAAATTTCATCAAAATCGTTCAGCGGTGAGTGGTTTAGGCGTGAAAGCGTGACAGACAGACAGATAGGCAGACAGAGTTACTTTCGATATATTTAGTATGGATATCTAATTAATAAATTATTCAGTTTTCTTTCTTTTCTTCTTCTCTTTTGGTCGCTCAGTCCGTCGTTGAGTCCCGATTTCATTCTAAATGCTCACCTCGGACTATACGAAGATCAGTGCGCGGCGTCCGCTTTCCTGCTTCCTACCAGCTGTGCAATTCACTAAGCAAGCACAACGATGCGACAACGATGCGAGTCGCAACGATGTGCGCGATAGACACTGTCATTGGTCGATTTCCAATGACGTGATACAATCTGACCAATGACAATCTACGTTGCGCCTCGCATCGTTGTCGCATCGTTGTGCTCGCTTACGCGGTGTCCTGCGTGAGCGACGAATACGACGCGACGCGATGCAACACGATGCGACGTAACGCGACGCGATGCTACACGCGACAAATTTCCTACGTGATTTTGGTCATAACTTCGCGAATCATGGAGAAGTACAGTACAGTACAATTTTGTTCGAGAGTTCATATTTAAAGTACAGACTAATGTTTATGTTTTTTGTCCCACAACAATCTTTGTTCACGCACTGCGACGATCAACGCTTCTGAATCAACCATTTTACGAACGAAAACGAACTACAGTTCGCAGTGTCGCGTCTGGTCGCGCTCAAAACAAGTACGCGTCACGTCGCGTCTCGTCGCAAAGAGTGTCACATAGGTCGCAAGTAGGGTAGGCCGTTGATTTGTTTGATCGCGTTCGTCGCGTTCGCAGCGTCGCGTCGCGTCGTAGTCGTCGCTCACGCGGTGTCCTGCGTGAGCGACGAATACGACGCGACGCGACGCAACACGATGCGACGTAATGCGACGCGATGCTACACGCGACAAATGTCCTACGTGATTTTGGTCATAACTTCGCGAATCATGAAGAAGTACAGTACAATATTGCTCGAGTTCGCAGTGTCGCGTCTGGTCGCGCTCAAAACAAGTACGCGTTACGTCGCGTCTCGTCGCAGAGTGTCACATAGGTCGCAAGTAGGGTAGGCCGTTGATTTGATCGCGTTCGTCGCGTTCGCAGCGTCGCATCGTATTCGTCGCTCACGCAGGACACCGTGTCACGCAGGACACCGCGTTAGTCAATTGCAGTGCAGTATCGAGGGGTCTCTATAACCTAACCCTGCTGGCTTGCTCTGCAAAGGGAAGTCGTAGGGATGTTTAAATTTGTGCTGTAATAAAATAATAATACATAATACATTATCTAAGACTGAATGTAATTGAAATTCAGTTCCTAAGTACCTGAATTTTTTTTTTTTTTTTTTTTTTTTTTTTTTTTTTTTTTTTTTTTTTTTTTAAATAAATATTGTAGGACATTCTACACAACGCTATCTAGACCCAAAGTAAGCATAGCTTAACTAGCTTGTGTTATGGATTCTAGAATGCGGATAAACATACTTAGATACATTTTTTTTTTTTGTAAATACATACATATTATACATGGAAACACCCAGACCAATGCAAATATTCATATTTCATGCACACAAATATTTGCACTGAGCGGGGATCGAACCCGCGCCTCCTGCGTAGCGGCCGCGTTCACTACCGCTACGCCACGAAATTTATTAACTGAAATTCAGTATCTGAATACAGACCGCTCAGAATTCCATACAAATTTGTTATGGTCGTTATACCTATAAGAGGAAAGATTTCTTTCCTGCTTCCCTTTTGAAAATGTTTGCCCTTTGCCACTGCTTCCTACTCTAAAGTAAAGAGTGGTTTAAATACCGAAATGTTAATTAAATAAAAATATTCCGTTACATATAGTAAAACTACGTTGCTTCGTGTTTTTATTATTACTCGGAAGCGAATAATGTAAAAAATGTACTTACCTTTGACTGTAAGTAGGTACAACTAAGTATGTTATGATTGATGATAAAGGCAACAAAAAGCGGCGAAGTAGAATATTTTTTATGACCCATATTCTACATTATCGTTATTGTTAACTTAGTTTTATAAATACTTAATTCGGTCGGAATTCACCGTTGAAAATAATTTCGATGAAATTGAAGTACCTACTGTTGAACAATTTTTCTCAATTAATTTCACTGATTTTACTATAAGGATATCCCTACTAATATTATAAATGCGAAAGTAACTCTGTCTGTCTCACTTTTACGACTAAACCGCTGAACCGATTTTGATGAAATTTGGTATAGAGGTAGGTTAGACCTTGAGAAAGGACATAGCCTATGTTTGGTCGCGATAACCGAAATCCACGCGGGCGGAGCCGCGGGCAAAAGCTAGTAAGCATATAAAATGTAGCTGATTTTATGAAGATCAAGTTTTTTTATATACTTATGGTCCGTCAATTGACGGTACCCGCTAGATGTTAATAAGCTGAGGTGTAGTCTAAAAGATACGGATCACAAAATTTCTGATGTTATTGGCCTTAAAATGGAGGTCCATAACTTGACGGTCTTGATAGACGCTTTTTCACGCCCCACTTGAAGGACCCGAGACTGTATAGTCCGGTCATTTTAGACATAAAAATAGTGATCAAATAAAGAAAATTCCGACAGAGCCGAATCTTCGTAGAGACCTTAGGTTTACCACAAGGAATAAAGTGTCAAAAGTCCCCATCAGTCCCATGTGAGCTTAGGGACTTATTCGGGGCCCAAGGGCAAAATTTTAGGTTTTTTGGATTTTTCTCGAAAACGGTAAGTTTTATCGAAAAAGTACCTTAGAGCAAAGTTGTAGATCTTAAAATTCTCTATAAAAATGATCCCTATGATTTTTTCTCTAAGACCCACTATTTCCCAGATATTGCGCTTGTAAGAATCACGTTCTACATAATATGCACACATTTCCACACCACCTGTGAGGTAGTGTACTCGGCTTCTGAAAGCGGGTGGAACATCGGTACTTAAAGTCCTTCAGAGGCTTTTTAACACCGTCGTCCTCGAGGGCATAACGCCAGAAGCGTGGAACAGAGGCGTGGTGGTGCTGTTCTTTAAGAAAGGTGACAATACCTTACTGAAGAATTACAGACCCATCTCGCTTCTGAGCCATGTTGACAAGCTGTTTTCAAGGGTCATTACGAACCGTCTCGAGCGCAGGCTTGATGACTTCCAGCCTTCCGAACAAGCCGGTTTCCGAAGAGGCTACAGTACCATAGACCACATCCATACGCTGCGGCAAGTTATACAGAAGACTGAATAGTATAATTTGCCACTTTGCTTAGCGTTTGTGGACTATGAGAAAGCCTTTGATTCGGTCGAGACATGGGTTGTGCTTGAGTCTCTCCAGCGGTGCCGTATTGACTATCGGTACATCGAAGTGTTGAAGTGTTTGTATAATAACGCCACCATGTCGGTTCGTGTACAGGCACAGAGTTCGAGGGCGATCCCTTTGAAAAGAGGCGTAAGACAGGGAGACGTGATATCTCCGAAACTGTTTACGGCCACTTTGGAGAATGCCTTCAAGCTCCTGGAATGTAAAGGATTCGGCATCAATATTAATGGCGAATACATCACTCACCTCCGGTTTGCCGACGATATTGTAGTCATGGCAGAATCGATGGAAGATCTAAACACGATGCTCGAAGGCCTCAACCGAGTTTCTCAACAGGTGGGTCTTAAAATTAACATGGACAAGACAAAGGTGATGTGCAATGCCCATGTTGTACCCACCCCAAAATTTGTTGAGAGCTCGGTTCTTGAAGTTGTTGACTCGTACGTCTACCTAGGACAAGTAGTCCAGTTAGGTAGGTCCGACTTCAAGAAAGAGGTCAATCGCCGAATCCAACTCGGCTGGGCAGCGTTCGGAAAATTGCGCAATGTCTTCTCGTCCGACATACCTCAGTGTCTCAAGTCGAAGGTTTTCGACCAGTGATGACTTATGGCACTGAAACGTGGTCCCTCACTATGGGCCTTATGAGTAAGCTCAAAGTAGCCCAACGAGCTATGGAGAGGGCTATGCTCGGAGTCTCTCTGCGAACCAAGGTTACTGACATAGCCCAGCGGATTAGCAAGTTGAAATGGCAGTGGGCAGGGCACATAGCACGGAGGACTGATGACCGATGGGGTCGAAAAGTCCTCGAGTGGAGGCCACGTATCGGCAAGCGCAGCGTAGGACGTCCACCCACAAGGTGGACAGACGACCTCATTTAGGCCGCGGGAACGCGCTGGATGCGAGCCGCTTCCAACCGGTCCTATTGGAGATCTAT
This sequence comes from Eilema depressum, assembly GCA_914767945.1. Classification (NCBI taxonomy): domain Eukaryota; kingdom Metazoa; phylum Arthropoda; class Insecta; order Lepidoptera; family Erebidae; genus Eilema; species Eilema depressum. Next base: position 4,393,045 of record OU612021.1, read on the forward strand.
AGGGGAGGCCTATGTCCAGCAGTGTACTTTCTATGGCTGAAATGTGATGATGAATGATGAAAAGAGACACGAGTAGGCATTTTTGCTTGCTTGAGTACCTAAATATGTATATACGCGTGTGGCATATGTGAGCATACTATGTAGAACATGATTCTTACAAGCGCAATATCTGGGAAATAGTGGGTCTTAGAGAAAAAATCATAGGGACCATTTTTATAGAGAATTTTAAGATCTACAACTTTGCCCTAAGTCACTTTTTCGATAAAACTTACCGTTTTCGAGAAAAATCCAAAAAAACCTAAAATTTTGACCTTGGGCCCCGAATAAGTCCCTAAGCTCACATGGGACTGATGGGGACTTTTGACACTTTATTCCTTGTGGTAAACCTAAGGTCTCTACGAAGATTTGGCTCTGTCGGAATTTTCTTTATTTCAATTGTCTAAAATAACCGGACTAGTAGGAAGAGGGAACACAGTGTTATGATGTTTTACCAAAGAATTTCGGAATGGAGATTCACTGGTGCACTCAAGCTTAAAGCTTACTAGCATACGTGTTCCCTTCTTCCTACAGTCCCGGGTCCTTTAAGCAGGGTGACGGCATCTGATGAGGTCGTCAAGCTGAGGGCCACCATTGTAACATTTTTGGAGCCTGTAAGGGTGATCCAGCTGAGAAGCTGCCTTCAGCTTCCTATCAGGCGAGGTATAACTTCACCTCGCCTGATAGTAAGCTGATTGACGTGTCCTATAAAAACTTGACCGCAATTATTTTCAGACAGATTATCCGACGTAACTAGTAATTTGAGTATCGTTACGTCAGTACCTACTACCGTGCCTACGTCAATAGATAGGTACTATTATCACTGTTCTGTACTAGGTATACCTGGTAGGTGCTAGTCACTAATCACATTCGCAGTCGGATATGACAACAATGGAATTCCCTACTTTAATATTTATTCCAACTACCTAATTTATTGCCTAACTTCTTACTACGAGCGATTTACTGCTGGACGAATTCCTACCTTTGTTTCTTCAACTAATACACAAGGTGCTTATGATATCATAAAGGTGTCGGTTCACTCAAGTGTATCATAGCATTACAATGACCGTGTACGCATGGCTTCTTAAAATATTAAAGTCTTTTGGACCCTGTAAATTCAATTGTACATGCGAGTGCGAAACTTCATTCTACATACTTACAAGACTATTTAATTAAATGAGTTCATTATACTATCTACTTGCTCCCAGTTGCCTGACAACAAGCACAAACAATTACGTTTACCTAACTACAACCAAAGATAGTATGCTACAACATTTCACCTTGCTACACCATGAATAAATTTACGGAAGTACAGAATTTTCTAGAACTGAGCTAGAACTGAATTATATTAATGAAAGAGTGCATTCAAGTTAAGTAATTGTAAACTAATCTTGCATGCTAAATGTTACAATCTGGAAAAAGATAATTTATTGGAGTGGCATTAGGATCTTTGGCAGGCGCGGATCCACTAGGGTGGGCAATATGGGCATGCCCACCACCTTAATAGACCTGTGACGTCACTTTTTTTATGGTTTATTGAAAAAAAAACCAAACAAATGAATCATGAATCACGCGTGATTTGGAACACAGCGTATAGTGCAATAGACGATATACCAGCATTTGTTCATACTGTTACAATATCAGAAATTACACACTATTATTGCGGCTTTTTTGTACGCCTTTTTAAGGAGCATAGGTCTGAGGTGTAAGTACATTCAATCAATCAATCAATTAGTATATTGCAGTCCACCGCTGGATATAGGCCTCCCCGAATATGCGCCACGTCTGCCGATCCTCCGTCTTCCGCATCCAGTCTGTCCCAGCTACCTTTATCAGGTCGTCAGTCCATCTGCCTAAGGGGCATCGCACCTTTCTTTTTCCTTCTCGCGGTCTCCACCCTAGGGCTCGTCTGCTCCAACGGCCATCAGTCCTTCGACAGATGTGGCCAGCCCACTGCCACTTCAGCCTGCTTATTCTGCGGGCTATGTCGGTAACTTTGGTTCTATTTCGGATGACCTCGTTGCGAATTCTATCCTTCAAAGAGACTCCAAGCATAGCTCGCTCCATAGCCCGCTGTGCGACTTTTAGGTCACGGACTAACCTCACCGTCAGTGGCCACGTTTCGGCACCGTAGGTCATAACAGGCAGGTCGAAAACCTTTGTTTTGAGGCATTGCGGCAGGGGGGAGGAGAAGACCCGACGCAATTTGCCAAATGCTGCCCACCCCAGTTGGATCCATCTGGCTATTTCTTTCTCGAAGTTGTTTTTACCGAGCTGGATAACCTGCCTCAGGAGATATATTTTTGAACAACTCTCAGTGTCACCCCTTCGATTGCAATCGATTTGGTACAACATGTTCGTTGAACATAATCATGGTGTTGGCCAAGTTTACACCCAGGCTAACTTGTCGAGAAGCTCCATTCAAGCTGTGCAGCATTTCGCCCAGTTGTTCCAGCGACTAAGCAACTATGACGATGTCGTCGTCGAACCGAAGATGCGAGATGTACTCACCGTGGATGTTGGTACCCCGCCAAAGTCCAATCCAGAGTCTTGAAGACGTCCTCCAATACGTTGGTGAATAGTTTGGGAGATATAACATCTCCCTGTCTCACTCCACGCTGGAGGCTAATGGGTTTCGTCTTCTGGTCTTGGAGTAAGATGGACATTGTGGCAGTGCCATACAAACATCTCAGCATCTCGATGTATCGCCAATCTACACGACACTGCTGCTGGGCATCCAGCACTGCCCAGGTTTCGATTGAGTCGAAGGCTTTTTCGTTGTCCACAAACGCCATACACAGCGGCTGATTGTACTCCTGCGTCTTTTCTACAATCTGCCGAACAGTATAGATGTGGTCCACGGTACTATAGCCTTTTCGAAACCCGGCTTGCTCAGGTGGCTGGAACTCGTCGAGCTTATCCGCGAGGTGATTTGTTACGACTCTTGAGAACAACTTATAGACATGACTCGGGAGTGAGAGAGTCTTATCACCTTTTTTGAAGAACAGTACCACCGCACTCCCGCTCTGTGCCCTAGGTGTTAGCTCTTGCCGGATGATGGCATTAAAGAGACTCGCTAGCTCTTTCAGGATTGGTGCGCCACCTGCTTTCAGCACCTCAGTAGTAATTTCCGTCATCACCAGGGCATCTGTTGTTCTTCAGTTACCTGAGAGCCGCCTCTACCTCGCACTATTCGATATCTGGTATCTCCTCGGTGTAATGGCGCGTGAGTGGGGTCTGTCCAGGTGTGTCTCTGCACAGGTCTTCGTCGCTGTGTCCCGTCGGTTTACTCGTCCGTGCTGCATATAGCTCAGTTTTAAGTTTCGTCAGATGGGGCCTTCCCAACTGCTGAGCGAACACATTTGACCCCCCTTTATCGCTAGATTGCCTCCTGGATGGAGCGAGTGTTGGAGCGTTCAAGGTCGCGTCGTATCGGCTTTTTGATTCAAAGTTCGGAAGTCTCAGGAGAGAGCCTGGACTCTTGCTGTCTGCGTTTTCCGGGAAACAATTTTCGAGACACTTCCTGCAATGTTTTGACCACTATGCCGGCCTTCTCGTCAATGCCGCTAGGTTCCCAGCATTGCGAAACGATTTTGAAGTTCCAGTTGGAACTTTTTGGACCCTAGAGCTACTTGGAGCGGCGTAGGTAAGTTGACCTTATCATTCGGAATCTTTCAGCCTTTATGTTGATATTTAGAGAGCATCGGATAAGTTGGTGATCGCTTCCAGTTTGAAACTTGTTGATCACAAAGACATCTCTAAATATGTGCGTAACTACTGTCCATTATGAAAAAGTGTGATATGAAAAATGTGAGACCAACACCGCCAAAGACACCCCCCCCCCCCCCCTCCAGGCGTATTTAACATGCTTGACATGAGTTCGCACTACGACTCGCACTTGACCGATCTTCAGGTACCTGTGCCCACAACCTAGTTCCGCGTCTGGATCCGCGCCTGATCTTTGGAACCCAAATAATAATAAAATAATTTACAACATATCGTGATTATTTAAAACCTATAAGAGAAATAAGGTATTAGCATGTAAGTATTGCGCCGAGTATTGTATTAATGAGCATAGTATGATGATACACTATAGTGTGCGGAGACCATTCTTCAATTCCCAAGGCAAATTGCGTCAAATTACCCGAAAAACTATGTGCTCAGTAAGTTTGCTTAAAAAACGTCATTAAATTGTGAATATTATCGTCTTGTGATTACATTGTCTCAATTTTAACGTTAAATTATACAGAGTTATTAGACAGAAGGATGTTGGCACACGGATATGCTTCTTTTAGTTTTTATTTAGGCGATAATCATTTGGGTTTAAACTATGCGACATTTAAGTTTAAAGGATAGATTGCATAACGCCATCTATTGAAAATAAGGTGAACTAATTTATTTCATATACCGAAGACAATCATTGCCTACAAGATAGGGATACTGTGAGTGTGTTGCAATAAACCTATTTTGTAAGCAAATTCTCTGGTGTTTACCCAACTGCGCATAAAAGTGAGGGCATAATTATTATTAATACCTGGATTTCGTTGCAGATAATTCAAAATCTCCTGCCCGATTGAATTCACCAAACATGATTATTGTATACTACTTAATATTATAAAGCTGAACTTTGTTTGTTTAACTATTCTATTCTATTGTCCTATCCTAACGATCTGCCGTTTGGATAGGAGGCAGAACTATTGAACCAAGAAATGAACAGTCACTCACTACTGTATACCTATTTAAAGAACATCCTTACATATTTCCAGGTCAAGTGGACAGCAACCCCATTACGTTTCCTGGACCTACAGTCAGGATCAGGACACATTATGAGCCGGAGATACCCGCATCGTGTAGAAATTCCACTTTTTGTGAAGATGTACTCAACTACCCTCAAGATGAAATTGACCAACTAATTGTGAAGGTAAATAAACTTTTTTAAGCAAGCAAATGTCCCACCTGATGGATTTTTATACTGGTCATGGTCACGTCGATATGACGTCACCCCGCCTGATGATAAATTATATGTAGACTGTTGTAGATGAATACTGATGAGTTTTACAAAAAGGGTATTATGTACCTATATGTACCCTATTTGGTTTACCTAGCTAGGTAGGGTATTTAGGTATAGAGCTAAAGTGCTTGTATATATTATGTAAGCATTTTATGTAAAGGAGGAGGTATACAAAATTATATTCAACCCTTATGACAGGGTATTTAAGAGGAAAATGAAATATTTATGATAATAACATTTTATTAAAATTAATCCAAGAAAGTAACTGTTTAAAATCGCTCTCTAATTAAATTGAAGGTAATTCATACCATTGGTATTCCATACTATATTATGTACATATTTAATAAATAAAAGTATAAGTAAAATAGAATAAATTATTGAAAAATAAAAATCCCACTGCTGCTAAAAAAATCGAAATAAGTTTGATAGCAGGCAGTACCCATTTTATCAATCATAAACCCGCCTGCTATCAAACTTGTTTCGATCTTTTCAGCAGCAAAATTTTTGTTTTTTAATGATTTATTTTTAACTAGCTGACCCGGCGAACTTCGTACCGCCATATTTTCTGAGCCCGTTCCCGCTGCATATTCTAAATTTATCAGTGTTTCTCTACAATATTATGCATGTATTAAACATATAAACCTACCTCTTGAATCACATCTATTAAAAAAAACCACTTCGTAGTTCAAATCCGTTGCGTAGTTTTGAAGATTTATGCCTATATTATAGGGACGGACAGACGGGTTTGACGCATTTGGTGCACTTCTCAACTTGTACACCATGCTCAAATGGTGAACTTAGCAACTGGTGCAGACAGCGACAGCGACTTTGTTTTATAAATACCTATGTAGTGATGTAGATAGATAGTGATTAGTCTTTCTTGTCTCCGATGAGATTATGAACCGAAATTACTCAATAAATTGTGTTTTCCTTCCAGATAGCAAAAACGCGGCAATTCCACCTCGACAGATTAGATTATCCAGATACGCCAGACATCAACCAAAGGGTAGGCCCCATAGACGAGAATATAGAATTGTGCCATTTTGAGGAAAGGGTTAGTCAAAATATTATTACCTATTCTTCTTCTTTGTGTATGTGTGTGTGTGTGTGTGTGTTTGTGTGTGTGTGTGTGTGTGTGTGTGAGTGTGCGCGCGCGCGCGCGCGCGTGTGTGTGAGTGTGCGCGCGCGCGCGCGCGCTTGTGTGTGCGTGCGTGCGTGCGTGCTTGCGTGCGTGCGTGCGTGCGTGCTTGCGTGCGTGCGTGCGTGCGTGCGTGCGCGTGCACGTGCGCGGGCGTGTGCGCGCGTGCGCGCGTTTGCCACTAGAGATCGACCAATAACAATAACAAGGCTGTCGCAGCACTATGCTCGACGCTGTATGCTTTTTTAAAAATTGCACAGCAGTCTCGAAAGTAAAAGTTTTGAGGTTTTGGGGACCCCTTTTCAAAATTAACCTTCTATTAGTTTAATTTTGCAAGTAATGCACATTTTTGTAGATTAGTTTTTAAAACCCTCTTTTTCACATTTTTCAGGTGGTATACCCAAAATCTGCCGTAGGCGTTGACGGCAAATGGTATTCATTGGTGAACAATCGTGACCAACCTGTTCAAGGCTATAAAGTTGAAATTTGCAATACGTAAGTTTATCTTTTTCAAATTCAAACCTTTTAGACTTGCTAATAACATTCGAGTTGCCAGTCACTTTGATACGAGACCATGGACGTAGGACGTAGGTACCTCACCGTATGAGGAGGCCAGTCGAACGCTTGCCCCAACCTGATCTGCTCTACCCGAAGAAACACGACCACTCCCCCCCCCCCCTCCCCCCTCCCCAGACAGATCCAATATGACTTTTGCCCCATGCCAGAAAGCTGGGTACACGAGACCAATGGTATAGTCTAAGAAGTTTGAAATATTCATCCTTTAACTTCAAACTCTTCAAACTTCGGGGTCAAACTAACCTTAACTTCAAGCCCCCCGGAATTCGTCTCGCGTTTGGGAGGTCGGCAGAGGTCCTTCTCATAAAAATCATATAATCCAAAGAAAAAGAACCTCATCCTGGGGACCAACCCCGTAGGTAACCGGGAACCAAGTTAAGATGATGACCTGCGCCAGACCCTCATTTATTTTGTCCATCAAAAGGCATGCCAAGTCATGGCCTCGAAGGTAAACCCCAGAAAATATACCTACATATACCCTGTGTTCACTTTTCACAGATCTGGTGGTACCGGGTGCGCCGGCATCGCGATGTTCCAACAGGGATACGAAGCAAGATGCAAACAAAAATATGTAATTCGTACAGCGACGGCTTTTGAAAAAAATAACGACCAAATTAAAACGTTCGAAAAAGAAATCCGGCTACCCAGTTGCTGCTCCTGTGTTGCCAAATACACAATACCCTAAAGGCTCAAAAAATATATTTAAGTGTTTAGAATAAGAACTGAAAGATGTTGTAACAGAAAGCCAATTCTCGTAATAAAAAGATGTTAAAAATTCAAACTTCATCTAAACTCAATCTCCCAAATTTAAAAAATGAACTCGATTTCAATGAAAAGAAAAAATTATTAATTAATTTTGCCTCGATCTAATGTTTAGTTTAAAAACGATCCCGCCTGAGCCCGATATCCGATGTGTAATGTCAATTTTGACATTTACGTAATTGATTTTGACAGACTTGAGATTGACGTCACGCTATTAATAATTTTATAAAAACATTCACAATTTACTTGACATTGGAAAAATTAGCGATTTGCTGCAGAAGCCATAAGAAGAAGAAGAAGAACATCTTTTTATTATGATAACTTCTATGTTAGTAGATTGGCTGTAACAAAATATTTGGACGTTTAGTTGGGTTTAATTTTTAAAATCAACTAAAGATGCGGCTCATATTTTTCGCAACTCTCTTTATTATATTTGTAGTGTTGCGTGTTTATAGTGAAAATGTTGCGAAAGACATGAGCTCTGGACGCACCTTCACCCGCACGGCAAGTTATTGTAGCCGTCATCTGTAAGGCCAGCGCCAGACGCTCCAACCCGACCATCCGACCATCCAATCAACAACGAGTATTAATGTAATAATAATAATTAATACATCAATACTGGCTGCCGATTGGACGGTCGGATGGTCGGGTTGGAGCGTCTGGCGCTGGCCTAAACATGCATTTTTTATAACATTAAATTGTCAATTTTGACAGTTCACAGAAGTGATGAGACATTAAATCTATCGATATTCTTTTTATGGAACTCAAAATCGATAGTACCTATCGTTAATAAGCTGTTCACATAATTCTGTTTTCTATAGTATTTATAAATAATTTATGAATACTGCAATAATGTTTATTGTGCGTCGCACTTGACTAAGTGGGCGGTGACACCCAATTAATTGTCACATAATAATGTACCTAGGTAGTCGTGTTAAACATCAAATCAAACAGGCAGTTTACGTTACCTGGAAAAAATCGTTCTTATTGAAATGGTCACCACAGATTAGACTGGTAAAGCAAACCCCAGATTCCGAGCTGGAAGCTTCGGATGCGACTGGGATTAACGTTGATGAAGATGAACAAGAGGTCACCCATTGAACAATAAAATTAGATAAGTGTGATTTATTGATACTTCGTCTTTAACTTATGTTAGCATACAATCAATTTTTTTCTATTATTAACCACTTACGGCCGTTGCCAATAACATACCTACCTACAGTTAAAGGTAGGTAGATACTTAAAGGTAGAGGTAGTTCCTTTGTCAAATCCTATTGTTATTGTGCTACTATTAATTTTATTATTGCGTTACCATAAAGATTGATGACGTTTTTATCCTTTCTAATGTCAAAACTGGCAGTAGATAGGTTATTAGGAATGGCCGTAAGCCTAGTCGATCGATTTGGATATCATTTGTTTATTTTATTTATTTTATTTTTTTAAATGAATGTCTCTGTGCTTTTAGCATCAATTCCGACAATGACCCCAATTCTGACGTTACCATCTCTAAACTTAAATTTCTCTAAAATTTTCTTATTTTAGATAAGCGATTGACATTTCTAACCGTATTCTGTTGTTATGTCAAACTAAATTTAGTGTTTGCTAAGCACAAGACAGCACTAAATTTGAATATGACGTCGCTAAAACGAGTGTTACAACTATTAAAAAATTAAGAATGAACGATAAAGATTTTCATAAAATCTGTAAAAACTTATCTTAATAAGTCTTAAGAATGCCGACAAATGATAATTAGTGCATATTATATGCATATTATTGATCAAATAGTGAACAAACTGTGATATTTCTCAGTCTTAACCAAGGAAATACAGTTTTTCTCGGTCCACGTACCTGGCAAGTTCGCGGGGTCCGCTAGTTATTTATAAAATCCAAATTAATCGACGATTTATAGAGCTTTATAAAGGCTTTAAGCGTATATAGAACGACAATTGGCATTATTTTAGATGATGTCTAATTTTAGTTTGACATTTCTTATTTTAGTGCATATACGTACAACAGAATACCGTTTTACCAAAAATGACAGTTGAATACTTTCTCTAATTTTAGTTGTGTCAAGCTAATTTTAAGTTAGTTGTGTGTTCTCAGAATACGAAATTACATTTTGACAGGACTAAACTGACATTTAGAGATTTTTAGCTTATTTTAGTTAGCTTGTGACAAGACAGAATTGGGGTCAATGTATTATTTTAATTTAGAGGCTATTATGTAATTCCAATAATAGTGTTTTATTTCATTAGTATCTCTTTGACGTTTTCCAAAATAATGTCAAATCAATCTGAATCACTTCACTTTACTTTACTGTCAGAAGTGTGACGTCAGAATGCGTAAAAAGTACCTACCTATATTTGTAAATTAAGCCAAGTTGGTACGCATTAGACATCTAACGTCAACGGCCGTTCCCAATAACTCGTCTGCAGTTAGAGGTAAGATCTATTTGGCTATCCCATAGATTGATGACGTTTTTGTTCTTTACGAATGTCAAAATTGGCAGTAGATATTTTATAGGGAATGGCCGTTAATCTAAGTTCTACCTAGGTACAGTGGGTACCTACAACACTGAAGCCCGTATCTCAGAACGATACTCAGTCCTGAATCTCGAATTATGTACTGAGGACAGATTGTCTGTCACATTGATCTGTCAACGAAAGAGATTCTACTGAGTATCGTTCTATAATACGAGCCTGACAGTTTTTAACGATTTTATTGAAGATGTTTCAAAACATTAAATTAATTTAATTTATTTTCGGTTATGATTTTTGTACGATTTACCACTGATTTTAAAAACGATATACCTATGAGAAACTGTCTGAAATTTACGCGAATATCACTCATTGAAATAAAACCACGTCGTCACCCCGCGACCATGGCTACTGAGAAATAGCCGAAACATCAGACGAAAATTTAATAAGATAAGAAAACGTTATACCTAGGTAAAACAGGTAACACCATTATATTGCCTATAGTACTTTAGTATTAAGTTATCTGTGCCTATAGGTACATTACTTTGTCAATGACCTTACAATTTAATGGTTAAGCTAAAATTAAATTCTTCGAATTTGTAAAAAAAAACATCTTAACTAAGCGTGAAATTATAAACATGAGTGCAAAATTTAAATGTTTTTAATATCATTTCCTTGTGCATCCTAACACCAACCACCCCAGTTGCATTCAAAGCCTTGGAAACTGGAGTCCATTCCAATATTCCTTTTTTCCATGATTTTGAATAAAAAGATAGAAGAGAAGAAGTAATTGCTCAAAATGTAATATCTACAATGATCTATTCTATTCTACAAACGTATTGCAACTTGTCTAAATAAAAGGGCAGCCCCTCTTTTGCCCGCTCCCCAGCAACCCAAACCCTCCCTCCCTCCCCCCAAGACAAGTGGCATAATCATGAGAAGAATAGAATAAATCTTGTATGGGGTTGACACGTATTTTGAAGTTTATGACAGTCGTAAGCATAATATAAATCCCCTACTTACATTATTTTCTAGTGTTGTCGTCGTCGATAATATTCCTAAATAGTCTGTAGCCACTTGTCTTGGAGGGTCGTCGTAATGTATCCTAAAGTAATGGATACTCTAAGATCCTAAGTCTATGAGGAGGGCAGAGCCGCCACACTCGTGTTTCTGACTCAAAAGCCCTTTCATTGCAAGGACAGCATTTCCTCACTGATTTGTTCTAATTTATGAACGTACTCTAACTTCTTATGACAGCTTTGACATTGACTGTCAATCCTTGTTTCTGTCAACTCCATGTTTTGACATTGGCATATACTATTTACTTGCCATAAAGGAAAAAAAAAAAAAAAACTCCATGTCAACTGTCAGTACTGTCACACGCCATAATAGTATTTTTTGTTGCTTGTTCCGACTTGTTCGGTGAGTGAACCTGCCTTTGCCCTGACTGCCCTGAGTGAGCCGGTGATCAAATAAATAGCAAACAATCTTATAATTTCAGAATATTCGCAGTATAATGCAAATATTTCTGAAGCGTTCCTTTATAACTTTATATTTTGCTTTTATTAGACCCAGTTTCGTCTTAGCACAAAGCAATATGACTAGCGCGTGCCACTCAGCTGGTGAGTAAATGTTACTCCTATTTGTTCTGTTTACAATATTATATATTTAATGTATTCTATACGAGAGTATATATTATATGTATACCTCAGGACAGGTACCCTGGACCCATGGCGCGAGAGGAACGATGCCCAGACGCGCGCATTGTTTTGATAATAATCTGTTTGGTGGATTTGAGCTCGTCCACCGCAGTAGCACCCCATGCTATCCTCAAAAGACACCCAAGAAAATATGTACTGCACGTATAGTGCTCATTTGGGGCACATATTGTGTCCAAAATATATTTATGCTCTGTATTTCGGTTGCTATTCAGCATCTATAGTCGTGGGGAAATGGGATAAATGATATTCAGCAGCATAATTATTAATAAAAGCTTATTATTTTACATTATTTCAGACACATACTCCATAGCTTATGTGACCGTACCAAACATGGAAAACGCCAAAACCTTAGGAAGGGGCCTGGTTCAAAAGAAACTAGCTGCATGTGTAAACATTATACCGCAAGTCTTATCAATATATGAATGGAAAGGTGAACTGAATGAAGATAATGAGGTACTTAAACAATATTTTTGTAAACAATCTCTGCCACAATGGCTTTCCAAGAATATGCCTTAACAGTCAACAATGGAAATAATAACTTGCTGTTAGAAGTTACTGATGGCAAACAGAGTCATTTTAATGAAATTTTTACACAATAAGTATGCTATGTACCTATTCAAATCCATATACATTGGAAAAATAAATGCTCAATATGGGACTTAAATCTGCAACCTGTAAGAGAATAGTCACAGGTTCAAGACTCTTAACCTCTTGAGCATTCACTTTTTCCAACGGAAATGGAAATTGAGTCATTTTAATAACTACTCTGTCAAATAGATTACCTGCATATTTTTTAAAGTATCATCACATTGTTAGGCCTAGTTGCATCCAATGCTTGTACTGTGGAGCCTGAAGTTTGCCTTTCATTATCATCATCATTATCCTGCCCTTACCCCAAGTTTATTTAGGGTTGGCACAACATGTGTGCTTTCTCCATTCATCTCTAGTTCAAGTTCGCCTTCCAAATTGGGATTGGGGGGGTCAGATGTAAATCTGACCCCCCCCCCCAATCCCAAGAAGAAGCCTTGTCAGTCAAACAGCAAGTGGTTTGGAAGAGAGTTGGGAGTGGCTTGACCCGAGAGTTGATAGAGCCCCATAATGCCTCCTTGATTATTGTCTGCCCTTCATTTCTGGGCATTATCCCAAAAAAAAATATGCTATAAATAACCAAAGCAGTCTATCAGTTTACAAGAATTATAGTTTTATTGTTTTAATTTCCAGCTGCTGTTGATGATAAAAACACGGACATCTGAGGTGGACCGGCTGACCGAGTATGTCCGTAGTGTTCATCCCTACGAAGTCTGTGAAGTTATTTCTGTTCCCATTCAAAAGGGTAACCCGCCATACTTGAAATGGATTGGAGAGCAAGTCCCAGAATCTCTAGAATCTGAAAAAAAATCAGGAAAAGTTTTTAGTTTTTAGTTTTTTTTTAGTTTAGTTTATTTATTTCTCTCAATAAGGTACAAAATTAATCTTAAACTACAATAAATAGATACATTCATGCTTTAGCGTGGATCTCCAGGCCCCCCAATAGTTACCTATTAACATTCTGCGCATTAACATCAAAATAGTCAACCACTAAGTACCTAACCGATAAACCGAAAAAAGGATGCATGAGTTTAGCCTATTGAATAGCCGGGTATGCTCATTGTTTGGTAAACGGTCAGTGGGTTAAGCTACCTACGAGCGGATACCATTTGGATGGGTGAACCACTTAGTGCTTTGACAGCCTCCGTGGTGTAGCGGTAGTGAACGCGGCCGATACGCAGGAGGCGCGGGTTCGATCCCCGCTCAGTGCAAATATTTGTGTGAATGAAATATGAATATTTGCATTGGTCTGGTCGTGCCTCGGAGAGCACGTTAAGCCGTCGGTCCCGGTTGCCATGAGAACATCTATGGCAGTCGTTACGGGTAGTTGGAGCCCTCAAAAATCCAAAAAAAAAACAACGCTCTAACTGCAAAACTTCGATATCGCCTAATGTTAACATTGGGTTGTGGAGGTCAGATGACAATCGCTTCACGGAAAATATCGAGGTCTAGTCAAATCCGTGGTTAAGACTGGTAAAAAGCGGACCCCAGACTCCGAGCTGAAAGCTTCGGATGCGACTGGGAATTAACGCTAAGAGGACGAAGAACCACTTAGTGCTTTTTTATCTGAGCGCTGCCGTGTTTCAAGGGCACGTTAAAAATCAGTCCTGGCTGTCAATAACTAAGACTAGGCCTGTATGGGTGACCTGAACAACTCTGTAAAAGGTTGGCCACTAACCACAACTCAAAATGGGAGGTCAGGTCAGACGGCAGTCGCCGAAAACGCCAAACCATTATTTAAAGCGTAGCCTAGACTATTGTTAATGCAAAAGATTTTAAGGCGTCTGCAACAAATTTATTATTATTTCATAACCTATGGATCTGTTCGCATTTTAAATATGTATAAGAAAAACTTATGTTCAGAATTCTGTAGAATTTGGATATTGTATCAGAATAGTTATAGATTATGTTATTTAATTAGTAAGAGAATGTAGTCAATGTGATTTAATTTATAAGCCAAATAAATTTGTTTTCTTCTTCAATAAAGCTGTTTAATTTCCCACCATGACTGCAAACAAGCTTTGGGTGTAGACTTCATCAAAGTACTCCACATTGCAACCTGCTGATGAACGAGGCTTGCTGCAGGTATACCTCGGGACACTTAGGAATGAAATTTTAAAGCATCTATTATGCTAACTATTCAAAAAGATTTAGAAAAGAGAATCGACCTCGGGCGGGACTCGAACCCGCGATCTTTCCCTTACAGGGGGAATGCTCTGACCAATTAATAAGCCAACGAGGCTCGCCCGAAGTGTTCTAAATATATCCTTACAAAGTCTCCGCAAACTCCAGACTTTTTGATCTGCCGAGAGTTTGATCGGGTTGGGCTGAGTGTGCGCCACAGATATCCGTGGTATGCGCACTCAGTCAACTAAACTGTCGGGTTGGTTGTGTTTATTCGCTGATAGAGTATGATCCGGCCTGCCGTCCTGTATGAATCGAAAAGGTGACGGATGAAAGACGATTGCACGTTGAGATGGATGTGTGGTGTGATAAGAATGGATAAGATTAGGAATGAATATATCTGGGGACTCTGTAGTCCCCACACCGGATGAGGGCCAGGTCGAGAGATATGGCCCTGGGTCGGCCGGGGTGCGAGGGATATGGCTACGACAAACTCACCTCCGGCAACCGACGGCGTGCGTTTTAGTCGGTTCTAGTCCGACATAACCTCCGGCTCCGGCGGGGGAGGTATAACCCGCGCCACGTATCTTAGACCTAAAATTTGCTCAAAATGTGCCCTATACGCGCAGTACACGTTCCTTGGGTGTCTTTTGAGGATAGCACGGGGTGCTACTGCGGTAGACGAACTCAAATTCAACAAGCATAGACTATTACAAAGCAATCCGCGGGCGCCAGAGCCTCGTATATCTTAAGATTTAGTTCCAAGATACGTGGCGTGGGTTATATCCGTGGGGATTTTTCGCACGATAAAAAAAAAAGGAATGAATATATCAGAGGAAGGTTGAAAGTAGCACGGAGAAGCTACGAGGAAATCGATTGTCCTGGTTCGGTCCTAATAGGGATGAAAGTAATGTCGTAAGGAAGGCATTAGCTATGGAAGTGGATGGCTACAAGGGGACAGGAAGACCTAAAAGCAGGTGGATGGACTGTGTGAATGATGATATGGTTAAGAAAGGAGTGAATGCTGAGATGACTGCAAATAGAGATGAATGGAAAAAGCACACATGCTACGCCGACCCCAAGTAAACTTGGGATAAGGGTAGGAGGATGATGATGATGAGTTTGAAGGCAGTCATAACGCCCATACAACTTATTTCCAACCGAATCGGTGTGGTGTGCGCACTTTCATACATATCTATTTACACTTATTAACAACCCGCAGGCTTATTAGCTAACTCACGATAACAAAGCGATAGCAAAATTTGCGCGGTAATCGCACAAAAACGACAAATTGGTATTACGTATCACATTTGACAGACAGCGATCAGCGAAAAAGGCGCGATAAGAAATGTCATCGCGATCACTCAAAAGGTTCTTTTTTAATGGCCGCCATTGTGAAAATAATAAATACAGAAATTTTCATTGTAAAAAACCAGTGGTAAATCAAGAAACATAATATAAATTAGTCTTAGAAACAAAACTATCGCTATTTTTCAGTTCTGCAGCATATAGGTAATTGTTAAGGCGATCTGATCGCAAATCCTTACGTCCCTAATACCAATTTTTTTGACGTCCATCGCGCAGTGATCTCGTTCTTACTGCTCATCGCTCGCTCGCTGGTCGCGAAAAGTTAGCTAATAAGCCTGCCGATTAAACTATCGATCGATAGAAAGTCTGCAGTTTGCGGGTGCTCTAAGATTCCTCACCGGGTAATCCTGATGTTACCTTCTACCTTGTGTGTATTGGAAGCCAGCCAGCGAGTTGTTACTGTCACTTACCAGGGCCAGAACGAGAGGTTTGGTGGTAGATACTTGGAAGTACAGTCAGCGCCAAAAGTAGATTAACACTTTATAATTTATAGATTTCCTGAACTCCAAAACGTTACATGAAGTAACCATAATATACATCTATATTTCTATACATACTATAGGTACATTACATTGTATATGTAGTATTTCTATACTAGGATGTAACGTTTTGGAGTTCAGGAAATCTCTAAATTATAAAGTGTTAATCTACTTTTGGCGCTGACTGTACATAAGTACTTATAGGTTTTACAACTAGACCATTTTTCGTTGGTTAAATGCTAGTTGAAGCATAATGTCCGAGGCATTTCTTCCCACTAGTTTGATTATAAGTGTTAGTAACAAAAACTGTGTAATTCAGAAGTGAAAAGTGGTGGTTTCTTAATCTCCTAAGATTATAATTGAGGTGTTATATTTTGATTCGGAATGGCATGTAGATATTTTTTTAAGAATGGGCCGCTCACAAAAATTGCAAATGTTACAAATTGTGAAAAAAAACGAAAAAGTAGGTTTGGTTTTTCGCAAATATTCCGATTTATTTTTGAGATTCTAGCGGCAATTTTTTATATAGAACATATCAATTTCACTTCACCTCACCTGATGGTAAGCTAAAGACAAAGTCTAAGGAAAGAGAGTCACCATTACAGACACGTTTACAATACATCCATGTTACAATGGCCACCATTGTAATATGGTGTATTGTAACGTAAAAATCGATATCTAATATGATAAAATTACCAATTTTTTAAGGTTCTCCATTAAAGGCGCATCTCATCCAGGAATTCGATCAGGTTCTCGCACTAATACCACCACCCATTGATATAATTGTTAATTAAGTAACCCACCACCTTCTTACCTACTATTCACAAACATCTTATGTTAGGTACTTTATATAGTAACAATATAAATCAAAGATGTTTGTGGTAGGCGTTAGGTACTATTTTTGTACAACCTATTTGGCAACCGTACAACTACAGCCTCCCAAATAATACTACCTAGTGCTTTAGGCAACGCAAAGGTCGTTGACATTCAGAGACTTTTCAGAGATATTAATTTTTTGCCTATTTGGCTCTATGCCAGACACCCTTGCTTGCTTCCATGCGATAATGGATATTTAAATTAAACTGTCAGTTTTCCCGCCAATTTTCAATGGAGTTTGGTCTTCTTTTTGTGTCAGTCTTCACAATTTATTTCATTTAGCTTGTTTCCTGATACTTGACTTCTGTTTTATTTTTATACCTATCTACACCGTTTTTTTAATCGCAGACGTCACAAAAAGCGTTATTATTACCTATATATCTACTTACTATGTTGTTATGTTAATTATAGCCAACGCGTCCTGGTGGCTATTTGCACAAGCAGTTTTTGATAACAATAGTAATTTGTGTTATCTAGCATATTGTTAAAAAAAAATCCAGCTATTAGGAAGTACTTACCTACTGCAAAATTCCCCATATTTGGTAACGATGTCTTGTTAGTTCGATGGTTAAATAAAATCTCAGCACTCGTCCAGCGTATCTCACTTCGTGCGGCTGAGATTTTTTAACCTTGGACTTGTCGCGTGGGGTCTTTAGAAGCCCAGCTTTTACAGAAATGCAAAATAAGTAGTAGGTATTCAAATATTTCTATTATTTACCTTACAATAACATTTTATTACCTACTGCTTAATATAAAGGGTTATACTTGACACTGATTTCAGCAAAACAGTAACACCGTTAGATGTAGAAATACATTACAGTTAGATACGAGGCTCTGGGGGAGCTTTTTTGTTTTTCATGCACAAATGTCTACTGATATAGCCGAGACCATGGTGCCGAACAATAGGAACCCCATCCCGATGGCTGTCACAAGGCTACGCCTAGGCTCCTCCCACGCCGAGCACTCCGCAAGTGAGTGCAACCCCGTGTCCTCACTTACCGTGCTTGCGCTCGCTCCCGTATCACCTCTCGAGCCAGTCCTTCATGATGGGCCTTACTGCCGCTACTACAGCGTTCCCTGCGTTTGATTGCCCAGTTGTTCCTTCCACTCCACCAGGATTTCCAGGTGGAGCCGGGATTTCTGGGCCTCGATTCGAGACTCAAGATTCCATTCCAGCTCCTACGCCTCCTTTTGCTATAAAAAGCTAATTGCTGAAAGGGCTCTTGCTTCCAGATACGATGGTGGAGTTTCGGTAAGGAAACTCACAATCTCGAATGAGAACATACAGTACCTACCCCTTAGTGACTCTGTGGCCAGTACCTACCTATTGCGGTTCGCAGCAGCCACGCACTGCTGGTCTTCAAGGCGTGCGCCCAGATCAGCCACCGATATTGAGCCAGGGACCGCACAAAGGTAAGATGTAGGTATAATAAAAATGCGATTTCACTGTCGTTTATATTTGGTGTCTCTAACGACCCCATGCCACGACTTACCTCACAAAATAGACACCACGGGCTAAGCGTTAAACAGAGCCAAACAAGTTCAATAAATCGTCAGATGAGAACACGTTTTTACCTAATATGACTTAACTGGTTTTCAAGAGCGTGAAATGAAAAAAAATAGTAGGTAATGTTTATAGCGAAGCTGTTATATTGGACTCGTACCGAATAGAACCGTACGTCGTCTCGTGGTCTCAAATGACAGGGTGTAAGCGACCCAATAATGCAGACCTACCTCTCGCACGCACCTTGTTGACCGTGGGCCATAGGTACCTACTGTAAAATGTAATAATCAACCGTATAAACTTTTTAGTCAAACCACTAACTATTTATTAGTAAAACGTTTTTTAGTACCCTTTATGTTGTCATAAATGGTAGGTATGGAAAAAGTAGGATTGGAATTTTTAATTTAAATTTTGCTCATCTCAACCCCTGACATAAAAAACTAGCTGTTGCCCGCGGCTTCGCCCGCGTGGATGTCGGTTATTGCTTAGTGTTTATATAGCGTGCATCTCAAAATCCTTTCTTAGGGGATGCCTACGTCATAGTAGCTTTATGCATGCAAAGTCTCAGCCCGATCGGTTTAAAATTGACAAAGTTTCATACAAACTTTCATCCCTTATTTTATCCCCTTGGGGGTAGAACTAATCAAAATCCTTTCTTAGCGGATGCCTACGTCATAACATCTACCTGCATGCCAAATTTCAGCCCGATCCGTCCAGTGGTTTGGGCTGTGCGTTGATAGATCACTATGTCAGTCAGTCAGTCACCTTTGTGTTATTATATACCTATATAGATTTAAAAAAAAATGCTTTTAGACTATAATAGTTACAATCTCATACATAACGCGTTTTTACGCCGTTTTTTGCGATGCAGTTTGTGCTGTGTATAAGTAAAATATCTTCTATCTATCAATACTATTATATAATTTGTAAAGTGGTCGTGTCTGTACATTGGAGATATTTAAAAAAAATACTTGGGTTATGTTATGTTAACGATACTGAACACGAAAATATTTTTTTGAATTTCATGGCTGTTCGCGATGGATGCAAAAACTAATAAACGGATTTTGATGCGGTTTTTTTTTTGTTCAGACATAAAATCTTACGTTTGTTTGATCGCAATCGGTTGAGCAGAACCAGAGATGAGCAAAGGTCGCGTAAACCGAGATGCACGCGGGCGGAAGGCTAGTTATACTAAACTAGCTGTCCCGGTGAACTTTGTACCGCCATATTTTTCTCATTCCCGCTGCATCTATTTTCTCATCCTTTAAACCTTCCCTGGACACCCAAGAATATTTCAAGACAAAAATTAGCCAAATCTGTTCAGCCGTTCTTGAGTTATAAACTAACAACGAAAAGTGGCATTGATTTTTATATATTAGACTAGCTGTCCCGGCGAACTTCGTACCGCCATTTTTTCCCGTTCCCGCTGCACCTATTTTCTCATCCTTTAAAAGTTTAAACCTTTCCTGGACACCCACGAATATTTCAAGACTAAAATTAGCCAAATCTGTTCAGCCGTTCTTGAGTTATAAAATAACAACGAAAAGTGGCATTGATTTTTATATATTAGAATTAGATATAACTATTGCCTATAAGAAATCGCCTGTAACGATAAGGCCGCCATTTGTACATTATTTCTTATGCATTCCGTACATGTAACTATTTTATTAGAATACAATACAGATTTTTTCTAATCTAATCTAATCTGCTACTCTTGTAATGTTGCATGCAGAAAATCTATAAAACATGCTGTTTTTAATATCTTTAGGTATACCTAATCATCGTAGTCATCGTACATTAAATGAATGTATTATTCTTCTTCATTCGTGCAAATCTTATAAATTGTATTTTCAAATACACATATCCATACTAATATTAGGTATAAGGCCTAAAGTAACTCTGCCTATTTGTCTGTCTGTCTGTGTCACGCCTAAAAAACTGAACCGATTTTGATGAAATACGGTACAGAGATAAATTAGACCTTGAGAAAGCACACAGGCTATGTTTAGTCACGATTACCGACATCCACGCGGGTGGAGCCGTGGGTAACAGCTAGTAAATATAATGAAAACATACATACATATACTCACGCCTGTAAATCCCCAACGGGTATAAAAAAAGTATTAAAACTTACATTTAATAGTATAAATTAAGTTTAAAAACTAAAACCCAACTTACTAGTATAGTATAGTATCCAAGTATTAAACAAAAAAAAATTTAGGATAGCCGTGGTCGTATGCCTCTTACTCTAACAAAACAATACATTCTAGGGAAAAGTGGCATACGACCACCGACCACGGCTGTCATAGATATTTTCTTGTTGGAATCGAACCTACGCGCCTGTGCGAGTTCGATTCCCGCTCATTGCAAATATTTTTAGGCACGAATATCGGTACTTGCATTTAGTCTGTTCGTGCCTCGAAGAGCATGATACGTCATTTTTTTTATTTAGGACACTTCAATTTGACTTCGCCTCGCCTGATGGTAAGCTGAAGGCAAAGTCTCTGAAAAGAGGGTCACCATTACAGACACGTATCGTGTTACAATGGTGGCACTCAGCTTGACGGCCTCATCAGATGCTTTTTCACGCCCCGCTTAAAGGACCCGGGACTTTAGGAGGAGGGAAACACGAACATCGGTACTGGTTGTCAATATGAACATCTATAGCACTCATCACGATTAGTTAGGGCCCTAAAGAAGTCCAACATCTGGTCTGCCATACTCCGATATCGCCAATGGGTTTTGGAGGTCGGATGGCAGTCGCTTCACGGAAGATATCGACGATCAACCCGCAATTTAGACTGGAAAAGCGGACCCCAGGCTGCCTGAAAGTTACGGATACAGCTCTGATTAACGCTACGAGGAAGATTGTTAGTAATAAAAACAATATGTTAATGTATCCACGTACAAATGAAAGAAAATGCCCAATCGAATGTAGGTACTATTGCAATAATATTATCGAAATATTGCGTCACAGGAACAACTCGAGCTCACGTGACGGAACAGTTCCCTAACGCTGAATACTGTTAATAAAACGCAATATTTATTCAGACAGCTGTCTCCCATCTATATTTAGAACCAGACACCATTATAAATTATGTCCACAACAAAAATACCTGCGCACTTCAATGTCGTCAAAATAGTCTACATAAAAAAAATTCTTACGTAACATAAAATAGAACATAGTATCACAAAAACTACCATTATGTTCTAATTGCCTCATTTGTATTTACTAGAGACCTACATAAAACACCCGCCCGGTAACAAAGAAAAGACAAATGGGTACTTCTGGAATAAAACCGAACACATCTTCGGGCGCATTTCGCCCGACCAATCGTAGCACACGTAGACGTCTACGAGTTTCGTAGCGGACGCTGACGCAGTAGGGCGGCGTAGCACTACGCTTATCGGGATACAGGCTGAATACATTGACCTTTGTTAACAAAAATTCAGTATACGTAAATAATAATTAGTCTAGTGCAGAGTGTAGAAGTTTAAAGAAGGTAATGGCATCAATAATTTGTTTTAAAGAAACATCTGCAGTCATAAAAGCTGTCGTGTCGGTATCGACGCTGGCGATGGCGGGCCGCGCGGAGTAGCTCGAGCACTTCGAGCAGTCAGCGGTGAGCACCGGTGGCGAGAAGTTGGCGAGCGGGCGATGTCGGCGGCGGGTCGGTCTCGGCAGTGTCGGTAGTGCAGTGCTGTCGCGCCGGCGCGGATCGATCGCGGCGCATCGACCGGAGCGGGGCGAGGCGAGTCAGTCTCGCGCGGTCACGGCGTGCGGGCGCGCGCATCGCTGCACGTGCATGGCGCGCCTGACTGGATGCCTCGCGCCCTCGGGGAATGGCTTCGTCCGAGGAAGAGGCGACTACCGCGTCGGTTTTTGACGAGTTTAGTGACCATGAAAAATGCCTCAGTGTCCGAAAATGGTGGTGCTTTCTCCTATCGTCGATATTCACGTTCCTTATGGGGTTGTTGGTGGTGCTCATATGGCGCGCGTGCGCGTTCGTGTGCTGCCACAAGGAGCCGGAGCTGGCTCCCAACGACCCCAAGCAGAAGGAGCAAAAGGCGGCGCGCCAGGGCAAACAGGAGTTCGAGGGGACATTCATGACCGAAGCGAAAGACTGGGCCGGCGAACTTATATCCGGTCAGACCACCACCGGACGAATACTGGTAAGTAGACCACTGCTTACGAACTCTTCGAATTTCAGCGTAATGATCAGCAGCTCCTACATATTTGATAGGAGGTTTTCAGAATGTGTAATGACTTATTCACATGTTCTTGTCGCGTGAAACTACTTTAATATTTGTAGTAGTGGCCTTAGTATAGTCATATTATAGTATCGTATATTCAGATATGCTACAATATTAAAGGAATTCAACAGTAACAAGAACAATAGGTACTCGATAAGATATTGAAACAAATAAAAGTACACCTCCCCTCAAAAACATTTTCTTCAAAAATGAATGCCAACGATACCCCATTCGTTTGACAGATTCAAACGTATGGGGTATCGTATCATCATCGTTGTCATTTAGAAGCTATGGTGAATAAAGAAATTCACAAACATAACATGGACTCTGAAAAAGAAACAGACAAGTGGATAAGTGGAAATCTAAAGTATTTGAGAGGAAAAGTGAGTACAGGATCCCAGTACCCAGGGAGGGATTTTCAGGTAGCCAGTGGGTCTAAACCCTGAAAACTTTTTTTATATAGGACACATCAATTTGGCTTCACCTCGTCTGATGGTAAACTGAAGGCAAAATCTCGGAAAATAAATTCACCATTATAGACACGTACCATGTTACAATGGTGACACTCAGCTTGACGGCCTCATCAGATGTTTTTCACGCCCCGCTTAAAGGACCCGGGATTGTAGGAGAAGGGAAGCACGTGTACTGGTAAGGAATCCCAGATAACATTCTTTTCCATTCCAGATCCAAGAAAGAAATGTACCTTTCTTAGGCAATCGTATAAGAGGTATCGTTAGCATGCTTTCGTGTTGCAGTTAAACGAATTCCATATTATTTACTATTCACCACACTCAAAGCTCAAAAACCATCTGATGAGGCCATCAAACTGAGAAGCAGCATTGTAGCAATTGGTAAAAGCTATTGTAGACAATTACTCCCACCTCCACCACCACCAATTACGCCCGGCAAACGGCAATAGGCTCACCCCCTATTATGTGGGACCTGATACAATTATTGGTGAAATGTGGGTGTTAATTCACCTCTGCCTAACCCTCCGGGGATAAAGGCGCGATTGTATGTATGTATGTATGTACTTCCACCTTAGACGACACCTTTAGTTTTACTATCAGGCGAGATAAAGTCATAATAACATGACCTATATAAACAGAAAAAGAGTATATAAAAATTCTCGTTACTGTACAAAAAAAAAACATTAAAGTGTACTCATATTAGAAAAACACGTACCTACCACTGGTCTGTATTCAAATATATTTTCGAATAAATTCATTATTAAATTCGTTTTAATGTATAATGAAGATGTTATACCAACATTTTTCATATGTGGGTAGTTATAACTACGACGTAAGAAGTTGAATTGTCAGCGATGACAGTTAATGTTCCATATTCAAATTATTTTGAGCCATTCTTTGACAAGAATGTCCCCTAAATTGGATTGATAAGTTGCCATTCAAGAAAAAAGAAGAAGAGACGTTCTTTTTATGAAATCGTTTTTTTTTTTAAATTAATTAGACTCGGGTAGGCACAGCGATGCATTTGACGGTTGGTATTTTGAGGGTAGATACTACAAAATACTATCTACAACTTGATCTCGATGTTCATTTTAATTGACGGGAGACCTGCAGTATATCTGCAAAGAGGTAGCCAGATGTCTTTTAACACCCACTTTTCGTCAACAATATTTTAATCCCACATAAAACTGAGAGTCTATTACCATCAACATTATCAACAGATGATGATGATGATGACCAGCATTTTATCTTGACCGGAATCATGTCACAAAATGTACTCAGTACGCGTTTTTTTGTGTATTTTGAGAATAGCATGGGCTGCTACGGCAGCGGAGGAGCTCAAATCCATCAATCATAGATTATATGAGACCAGCCCAGGGACACGTTTCTCTCGCGACTTGGGGTCAAGATATATACCGGTAACTAGAATCCCGGCAATCGAACCCTTCCCCCTAGCTACCGTACCGCACCATAGCGACATAAACCCATCTAAAAATACTTACAACGAATCAATCAACAAAATGACCCACATAAAACCTTTTACCGATGTATCAGCGCCATGTTACCAACCCCCCCGGTAAAAAGGTGATATATAAATAACGGACGACATTAACCCAAGTCTGTTCGGTTTGGCTCCACACCCCTGTGAATAGATGCTTCGATGACGTCATTGGCCTGTACGAGTAGCTATGTTACCGTAGTACTTTAAAATATTACGGTTTTGTTATCTACCTAGTAGCCTTCCGCCCGCAGCTCCACCCGCGTTGATATCGGTTTTTGTAACTTTTCGTCATATCTCTGGTTTTACTCAACCAATTGCGATCAAAGAAACGTAAGATTTTGTATCTGACTAAGGCCTCTCAAACAAGAACCGTATCAAAATCCATTCAGTAATTTTTGCTTCCATTGCGAACTACCAAATAAACAGAAAAAAAGAATTCCAAACAAAAATTCTTGTTCAGTATCGTT
The DNA here is from genome assembly GCA_914767945.1 of Eilema depressum. NCBI lineage: Eukaryota > Metazoa > Arthropoda > Insecta > Lepidoptera > Erebidae > Eilema > Eilema depressum. The sequence continues at coordinate 4,418,397 of OU612021.1, forward strand.
ATTTTAACGTAACCTAAGTTTTTTTTAAATATCTCCAATGTACAGACACGATCAAGTTAAAATTTTATTTATTTATTAGCATAGATAGAAGATAGATAGCAGATGTTGCTGAAATTTGGTATAGGGGTAAATTATAGTCTAGAATAGTACGTAACATGGAGTTTTATCCCGGGAATTGGTTCCATGGGTATCGGGAACGCTATCTAGATGCGGGTGAAGCCGTGGGTATAACTCCGGACACGTATCTTGGACCTAAAATGTGCTCAAAATGTGCCATATACACGCAGTACACATTTCTTGGGTGTCTTTTGAGGATAGCACGGGGTGCTACAACTGTAGTGGATGAACTCAAATTCAACAAGCATAGATTATTACAAAGCAATCCGCGGGAGCCATAGCCTCGTTTGGCTTGCGATTTAGGTCCATGATACGTGTCCGGAATTATATCAGCTAATAGTTATTATAAAGTAAATGCACTTTTCAAATATAACAATATTAATTAACATATGACTTAAACATTTGAGAGAAAAGTAAGAAAACTAAACTAATATATTTTAAAACTAAAACTAATAATATACAAATTATAATAAAATAATAATAATAATAATAGTTTAATTTTAAATTTTTAAATATATGTTTTTGTATTTATATAATTATGTATTTAAAAATATAATTTATAAGAGTTTTAAAAGAATAAAGAGGAATAATAATAATTAAAATGCGTCGTGGAATTCCTCCGCATCGCATGCCTCTTGTGGTAACGTTCCCAGAAGACTGACAGCATTGCCACGTTGTATGGCAATGCTTATTCTCTGACCTAAAAAGAGGCCAGCCTTCTGGTCACGAGAAGCGTCGACCATACGTTTCGCAATCTCCCTGAAGAGATTGCGGGCGCTCGGACCCCATGACCCTAACGGTTCGACTCCAAACGGCACAAATTCATGATCTCCGATGAGATAGGAGTATTTGCGCCGTTTAAGAGCCTCTGCAGAAGCAGCAGCAGCACCGGCACAGCTAGCCGTGCCGGGTACATGGGTAGAGGCAATGGTATCGACGCATGTTGCGTCCCACACTAGAGCCCTACCCATTTTCCATGACATTAATGACATACCATCCGGTCTCTTGCCATCGTCGCGCGCCAGACCGTTAGGTTCAAGCACAGCTGGCACACCGGCGGTGACAAGAGCACGACGGATTATGTCATTGAGGCTGGCATGCCGTGGAATTCGCCCAGCGCTCCTGCAGCACGACAGGCCATGGTGCCCGAGTCTGTCGTCGGCTTCTCCACAACGGCATTGATGCGGAGAAACACACGGTGCACCTAAATGTAGGCGTGTAGCAATTGTTTGGGCGGAGTCATCAAAAATCAATGTTTAAAAATGATTGCAACATGATTCAATGATTCCGATAGTTCGTATGAATGTCGGCAGATGGCTTCACCGTCGCCCTTAGGACGGTTGTATAGAGGAATTTGGGTCGACTTCGTACGTGTCTCGGTGGCTTAGTGGTCAGAGCATTCCCGCCTGTAAGGGAAAGATCGCGGGTTCGAGTCTCGTCGAGGTCGACTCTTTCTTAATCGATTTGAACAGTTAGCATAATAAATGCTTCAAAATTTCATTCAATACTTGAAGGTATCCTACAATGTCAAAACGATTCCAAAAGCAAGGTTTTATCGAAATTCGATAGAAGTATTCCAATCAACAATGTGAGAACTAGCAGGTGATAAATTACCGTAGCTTGTAATTTAGTCCATCGTAACTTTTAATCAAGAACGTAGAACAGCCATCGTGACCGAGACACTTAAGGTCATAAGTATTATTTTATTCATCTAGGTCATAAAGTTAAACTTGTGTGTGCGGCCCACACAGAAGGTTAAGCCCAAGGCTTTGGTGCAGGTTTTTATCTCAGGTTTGGCAGGTTCGAAAGCAGTCTTTCTCATAAAAGCATCATACGGCTGCCTCTCCATCGAAGATGTGGAGAAACACTGCTGCCACTACGTTCACCAGTGCTTTCGAATTGCAGCAGTGGTTTTTCATATACATAATTTGATGATCTTTCAAATTAGCCAGGTTTTTCTGATAATCATAACATATTAGATACTGATTTTTTCGGTTTTTCAAAATGGATTTTTGGTATCACTAACAGGTTTTTAGCTTTGCAGCTTCGTGTTCTCCAATTAAAAGCGCGTCTAATGATGAACATCTCATTCAGGAATCTGATCAGACCAGAGTTAATGTCATCAGCTCTCACGTTACGAGTATAATTATGTCTTTTTTATTATATGAAAAGGTGCGTGCTAGGGATGGAAAATAGATTCGAATTTTGAATATTTGTAGGAAGCTTCATAATAGCACATCTTACTCGCTACGCTACATTGCATAGCACAGTGGAAACGGTCACATAGTTTCATATACCTGTAATGGTAGTTATTAAAGAAGAATAAATAAATAAATAAAAATAAATAAATATTATAGCTTAGCTTTCACATCTTCGTAGCATCGCTGCTCCCACTCCTAGCACAAGCAATTTAGCTCAGTTGGCGGGGTTAAACGAAACGGGAGCAGAGGACAATATATATTAAATAGCTTTTGCCCGCGGCTCCGCCCGCGTGGATGTCGGTTATCGCGACCAAACATAGCCTATGTCCTTTCTCAAGGTCTAATCTACCTCTATACCAAATTTCATCAAAATCGGTTCAGCGGTTTAGTCGTAAAAGTGAGACAGACAGACAGAGTTACTTTCGCATTTATAATATTAGTAGGGATAGGAATTTTCGACAGCTTTGGCAGGAAAGATCGCGGGTTCGAGTCCCGCCTGAGCTTGATTTCGCTTTTTCCTATCCTATCCTATCTGATTTGATGCTAAATGCTTTAAAATTTCATTCAAATCTTATCGACGTTTGAAAGGCTAAAAGGTGTAAGCGACAAATTACAGTTGACAAGAAAAATGATTTCCAGTAAAATGTTCATAATGTCGTTTGGCATATTTTCCCTTTGAACAATCGATCTTTAAATAACAATGACCATAGGATATAAAAAAATGAATGTCAAATAATGTCATAAAAATATTGAAAATTATGTAATAAAATAAACGTAAATATACTAATATTTGCACTTAAATATTCAATTTCCATAAAATATGTAAATTGGCAGATTACATTTAAACAGATTAACAGCATCATTTGGCATTTGAATTTATTCATTTTTTTTTTACTTTTGTGAACACTATTGCTATGGATTTAACATATATAAATAAATAATTATATATACACAATCGCTTGTCTGGTCTGACTGACTGTATAATCTAATCACCGCAAAGCCTAAACCACTGGGGCTAAAAACTTGATTTTTTGGACATAATATTCTTTTTTTCGTCGAGCCGTTGGCAATATTGAGGCAATATCTATACTACTCGTATTATATAATTATAAACTGGTCGTGTCTGTACATTGGAGATACTTAAAAAAATGGCTTATGGTATATTAATGGTACTGAACACGAAATTTTGTGGAGTTGCTGCACAGACTAAGGCCCAGTGGCGATGGGTGAAAATTTTCAAAAGGGAAACCGTGGAAAAAAAATCTTATCTCAATCTAGTTGGTCATGCCCCATACGATCTGCTGGGTAGATGGCAGGTATCGGATCATAGGACCACTCGTCACTGCTATAGCCCATTAACTGACGTGTGCTACCCATGTACATGTACACCGGAGGATCTCATGAGTGCCTCCGAGAACGCAATCCAGCCCCCCTATACATGTGGCAATTCGTCGGCCGGTGTATTGTAGAATAGGATGACGAATGTATAGAATTGACACGTATTTTGACACTTTTTTGACACCTATTTATACTATGTAAAAAGCCTATGTGTTATTCCACACTATAAGCTATCCCTGTACCAAAGTTCAGCCAGATCCGTTCAGCCGTTAAAGCGTGATTGAATAAAAAACATCTTCACAAACTTTCACACACATTTTAATATTAGTTGAAAGGATAGGATTTTTTTTACTTAATTTTAGTATGTTCTTCTATTAAAACCTGTTTTTAAAACTAATATTATTAAATCTTTTTAACCAATGGCTGCCCTTGACAAACTTATTAGTTATTAAAAGCATCAACACAGATATTCAATAAATATTGTATTTAATGTCATTCGTGTCATATTATAAATAATAAAAAATACTTCCAAATACCTGTTAGTAGACATGAACTGCCCTCTGACATTACCAATCTGGTTTCAGCACGTGTTATTATAGATTGACTTTATTACAAGAACTAGCTGACCCGGCGAACTTCGTACCGCCAGATTTTCCGCCCGCGTGGTATTCTGATCTCGATTTATCAGTATTTCTCTACAATATTATGCATGTATTATACATATAAACCTTCCTCTTGAATCACTATCTATTAAAAAAACGCTTCAAAATCCGTTGCGTAGTTTCAAAGATTTAAGCATACATAGGGACGGACAGACAGCGACAGCGACTTTGTTTTATAATATGTAGTGATGATAGTGATGATGATGCTGTTGCACGAGGCTTCACCAGTTGGATTTTTTATATCACTTAGGTGGCAGGCACACGGCCCACCTCATGGAAAGTGGTTACCGCGGCCTATGGACATATGTAACACCAGGCCCAGCGTATTGTAGGATAGAATGACTAATGTATGGCCTTGTCCTATGTGAGCCACAAGTGCTACAACGCGACGCGTTTCGACGCCACGCGTAAAAATCAAATGATCGTTGTTCTTATATTGTGTCCTACGTGGCGACGCGTGAAAACGTCATGTAACGTATGGAAAAATATGTCACGCATCGCGTCGCGTTGTCGCGCTTTCGGACTTTTCGCTCACCTAAGACAACGGGTGAGACCTAGGACAACGGGTAAGGAATTTGACGTTATGACATACATTGATGAATGTCATATACGTCAAATGCCAGTAGTTTTATTCTACAATACACTGGCCAATGAACTGCTACTTGTCTAGGGGGACAGGGGAGTCACATTCGCGCTGTCGATCCTGTACGAACAGACTCTCTGTTCGTACAGGATCTTCTTCTGTGCTGTAAGCGCAGAAAGCAAAGCATGTCAAGCCTATGGTCTTCCCACTGACAGTACAAAAACCCGCCATTGAGCTCTGGCTACACTACTCACCACCGGGAACACAAAATGAGGTTATTATGGTATTCTGTAGGGAGGTACTTCCCCAGTCGGACTGCTCATTTGGGACGGAAACTGTAACTCCGTTGGGTAACGTGTAACTGTAATTTCTTATGAACCTATTGCCGGGATAAAAAGTAGTAGGTATAAATGTCATTCTAGACTATATAATCTATCCCTGTACCAAATTTCAGCCGAATCCGTTACGCTGTTTGAGATTGAGTACCTAAAAACGTCTGCACAAACTTCCATATTTTTATTATTAGTAAAATTTATCTATAGATCAACATTTATGTTTCCTCTAAAAAGAAAAAAACTAACTTCAATCTAACAAAACTTTTCCACTACTTATACATGTAATACCTACTAGCTATTGCCCGCGGATCCGTCTACCTTGAATATGTACTAAACCTGTTCCTACGATATATTCATTTTATGTTAAATATATAGGAAGACTAGCTGTCCCGGCGAACTTCGTACCGCCATATTTTTCCCGTTCCCGCTGCACCTATAAACCTTCCCTGGACACCCACGAATATTTCAAGACTAAAATGAGCCAAATCGGTTCGTGCGTTCTGGAGTTATAGCGTCAGGAAGGAAAACCCGATTTATTTTAATATAGTAATTTAACAGGTAATTACATATTTGAGCCGTTTGGGGTTGAGACGCTGGGATCATGGGGTCCAAGTGCCCGTCTTTTTTAGAAATTTCTTTAAATAAATTAAAGAAATTTCTAAACGGCTTATTGACGCTACCCGTGACCAGAGGGCTGGTTCATTCCTTGCACAAAGGATTGGCATTGCCATTCAACGTGGCAATGCCGCCAGCCTTCTGGCCACTTCTTCTCTTCCCAGTTGACGTTGATGGGGAGGAATTTTTTGACGCCTAAACCTGCAGCTTTGTATATAGGTATACAGATATTGTTTTTATACTAGTAATTAATTTATGTAAATAATTGTACTTAATATAGTAGATGGTAGGTATTATTATTCAATAACTAATAGGATCATTATTATTATTTTATTATATTTTATTAGGTCCATTATAATAACTTGTTGTGTCTAGGACACTAAAACTAGTTTAGCTTAGCAATAAACGTTGCCATCAGTATCATAATATATCACATCAGTAGGGTGAACACGAACAACTATCGTAATCGTATCGTTAACGTAACGAGAGCACGGAGCATTGCGATTGGCCGCCTGCCTACTGTGAGCGTACCTATGTGCGGGTGAAGCCTGCCAACCGCAATGCTCCGTGCTCTCGTTACGTTAACGATACGATTACGATAGTTGTTCGTGCTCACCCCACAGGCCCCCTTTACAAGTGGTGATTCGTGTGCATTATAGAATAGAATGATGGTTTTATACCACTTACGTGGCAGATAGGCCACGGTAACCACTTCCCATCAGGTGGAGCCATGTGTTTGTTACCGTGGCCTATGAACGTGTGCAACACCAGGGGAGTCACACTCGTGCTGCCGACTGTGTAAGAACCTTCTAATGCCCATCTTGAAGAACCCCATATTGTGGTCACTAGGAAAAACCGCAGCAGGAAGTTCATTCTACAGCTTGGGCTTGGGATCAAAGTCCTTTCACTTTTTTTATACCACTTAGGTGGCAGACAAGCACACGGCCCACCTGATGGAAAGTGGTTACCGTGGCCTATGGACGCGTGCACACCAGGGGCGTCACACTCGTGCTGCTGACCCTGAAAAAACCTTTTAATACCCTTCTTGAAGTGTCCCATATTGTAGTCGCTTGGGAAAACCACTGCGGGGAGTTAATTCCACAGATTGAGTGTGCGTGGGATGAAGTTCCTTTCATACCGCACAGTGCGCACCGTTTCCGGTCGCAATGTGTGAGGATGAACTCCCCGCCTATGGCGAGAAGTGCGATGATAGAATGTAGCTGTGGGCATCATATCAAACAGTTCATCGAAGCACAAACCATTGTGTAAGCGGTAGAACACACACAGTGAGGCAAAGTCTCTTCTGAGACTGAGAGGTTTCACATCGCCTATGAGTATGGGATTGCCGACGAGCCTCAACGCCCGTCTTTGCACCAAGTCGAAAGGTTTCATACCGCACACTGCGCACCTTCTTCTTCCCAGTATGCTGCTATCTGGATCGCGTTCTCGGAGGCACTCATTAAGTCCTCCGGTGTACAGGTAGATGGGCATTCAGCACACGTTAGCAGGTGGCCCATGGCCTGTGGAGCAACTCCATACTCACACCCCAGGTCCACGTCATCTGAGAAACACCACCTAGACCGATTCTCCCTGCTTCGGTCGACTTGTGTTCGAAGTCTATTTAGGGACTTCCACCTGATGCAGGGAAGGTCATGACCGGGGGGAAGACTCGTTCCGTTTCAACTCCTGCCTACGGACGGTGCGATGCTATCATCGCCCACAGCTCCATTATAGAATGTAGCTGTGGGCATCATGGTATTGACACGTAGGTATTATGACGTTATGACAGTCGTCAATGCATGTCAATTCCATACATTGATCTATTCTATTCTGCTGTGCAATTCACTAACAAGCACAACGATGCGACAACGATGCGAGTCGCAACGATGTGCGCGATAGACACTGTCATTGGTCGATTTCCAATGACGTGATACAATCTGACCAATGACAATCTACGTTGCGCCTCGCATCGTTGTCGCATCGTTGTGCTCGCTTAGTGAATTGCAGTGCTGCAAATGTATTGCCACTTGTTTATGGGGGCAGATTTGGTTATAAGTCGAGATTCAGTTTCTCTACAATATTATGCATGTATTATACATATAAACCTTCCTCTTGAATCACTCTATCTATTGAAAAAAACCGCTTCAAAATCTGTTGCGTACTTTTGAAGATTTAAGCATACATAGGGACGGACAGACAGCGACAGCGACTTTGTTTTATAATATGTAGTGATGATGATAAGTTAGCTTAGTACAACGAAACAAGATGGTATTCTAAGATGAACGCATATCGAGTAGGTATGCGGTCATGGCAGTCTCTTAATGCCACTTATTAATAGTACTCAGTACAGTGATCCCAATGATGTTTTGGCTTTTTTACGAGTGTGTGGTCATCGGATGATTCACACGCACGTTCGTTTCATGCTAGGTAAAATTTTACCTATAAGTACTACACTCTTCAAAGAGTTTTAAGTTACAAGCTTTCAACCGCGGCTCCGCCCGCGTGGATGTCGGTTATCGCGACCAAACATAGCCTATGTCCTTTCTCAAGGTCTAATCTACCTCTATACCAAATTTCATCAAAATCGGTTCAGTGGTTTAGGCGTGAAAGCGTGACAGACAGACAGACAGACAGACAGAAAGACAGACAGAGTTACTTTCGCATTTATAATATTAGTAGGGATAGGGAAGTAGGGATTATATAGGAATACAGGCATCTATCTAATGATTCCGTAGGGAACTATAAAATTTAAGCTGAATCGGTCCCAGTCCCAAAATATTTGTTTCCAAAAGAGCATCCAAAAACTCATAATTTTGGAATGTCACTGGTTTAAAATCCATCCTAAATATTAACTATTTCCTTATTCGAATTTATAATTAATTGAATAAATAGTTCTGGTTGATTATCTTTACTTTATGTTTGTTTTACTGGGATCTAAAACCGCGAAAAAATTTATCGATGCTTTTACGAAAATGTTCATTTGTTATCTAACTCTAACCTACCCTAAAACCGTGATTATGCTATAATCTTGAAGCAATTGAAACTCAAATTGGAAAAGGCATCATCCAGGGTGGGACTTGACTATCAAGGACGTGTTCAAATCGATTTTTACTTCAACATTTCATTCAATTATCTAGGACGTGTCCACGTAGCTCCACACCACAACTATCTTACTAAATTTTTAATTCCGTACAAACGTTCTAGGACATACATAAGTCTATGTTCGAACCTATATTTACATGGAAAGGTTTCTTTAAATGTGCATACTTAACTGGGTAAGCATATAACCATATTGGATTTAATTCTACTCAACAAGTAATGCCCACGAAGCCGCAGGTTACGAATGAGGTTAACTCCATATACCTAATCACGTTACCGCCAACTTTTGAAAATGGAACATCACTTTATTGTTGAAGTATTCTTTTTTTGTGAGGTTATCTATGGCTGTTGAGCCTATTTTCCATACCAAAAAAATGTCTTTTAAAAATATTTTTAATGGTTTTTACCCTTAAGTATTTTGGCAAATTTTATGTCACTGTTTACTGAAAATATCTGAAATTGTTAAAAAAACCATACTCGGTTGAACAGTGTCAATGTTATTTTTTTTATCAATGAATACTGCCGTGTTGCTTCAAGGGTCATCACATCACTCGTTTTGATCCAAAATTGAAGTGGGCCAAAGAAAATCATTATTATGCCGTTAGTTTGTACACTAAAATGACCATTACCAGATAATGATACAGCCATTGTGGTGATTTTTTTTTTCAAAGAGGATTTTTCGTACGATTCAACCAAAACCCTGCGTTACCCATATCATTCCATTCGGAATTTGCTGCTACTTACCTGTCTACCTTAAAAAAAAACAATTTTTTAACCACGATATCAAATTTTAACGGCCAAACAATCCCACCTATGCTTTCCAATTTCAAATTATTTTCACATAGGGTGTGTTGTAACATTCGAAATTTCGGCTCGCAGCATCGGAGCTAGAGCTACGCCCATAAGGCCGGGACGCGGTGGGGACCGTGACCCAGTTAGCGTTATCGATGTGCCCGCCCTCTAGTTCAAGAACATTTTCCCTTTCGAACCAGTGATGCGTCCTGTCTTTGCCTCGTTTATTCTTCAAAGGGTGGATTGATATCGTTCTAAGTTTATGATGTGGGGAAATTGGGTAAAACTTGTTGTGTACTTGTGTCAAAACGGAGGTAAAATGAGCTACAGAAGTAGCAAATCGCAAATTTACGAAATGTTTAAGTCTTCACGCGTGAAAGTAACTTTATTTTATACAGGATATTTAATAACATTGTTAAAGAAAGTTACTTTTCGACGTTTTCCGTTCACGTACAGAAGGCGTCTGTTTGTTTCCTAAATAAATGTAAAAGAACTTATTCTGAATTAAACAATGAATTTTAATAGTAAATGGATTTTTATCTCTGGAATGTGAATATTTATGTTTATTGAGGTTAAGTAAATAAGGAATCGGCGACTCAGACTCAGGTGCAAATCCTGACCATTAACTGCTGACCTGAACCCACTCCTAACACAAGCAATTTAGTTTAGTAGGAGTAACGGGAATACCTACTAGTATTCCTTGAAAAACGTATAAAGAACGAGAAATTAAATGCAAAGTCAGGGCAATTATAAATATCCCGATAGTTCTAACAGTAAATAGAATAATCATGTCTGTGCAGAATAAAAATATTTCCTTCTTTCTTGCTTCTTCTTCATTTATTCAGCTAACATAATATCAGAACAAACACAACTGAATTGAGAACCCCTTCTTTTTAAGCCGGCTAGCAACTATTTCAGTGAATTGATGTGGTTAAACCCAACCCGCGTCATGGGACCTCAATCCAATTATACTAATAGTTAAACACATTTATGGTTATTGTTTAGACCAAAGTTCTGCAAATGGTTGAATTTAATGTTTACGTTTAAAACAGGTTTCAAAAACAATTTTCCACTATTTCTTTATTGTGAGCTGGTTTTTTTAATAACAGGTATTGTTATATGCTTACATAATAAATGCTCGCTTTTTTAACAAGCTCCCTAATGAAAATAGGGATTTATCTATAAATAAATTTAAAAATGTAGTTAAGAGGAAATTGCGCCAATCTATACAGAATAAATGATTTTTGACTTTGACTTTGAATAGTTCTTTGCACTTCTTCCCTCTCTGTCTATCTCTTTTCATATTGCTCAGGACATATATCTTGGACCTAAAACGTGCTCAAAATGTGCTCTATACACGCTGTACAAGTTAAGGTCTCTGCATACGTAACGGGTTTTTTCACAGACGGGACGGGACGTGAAGCAAAATGTATGCGGCCCATCCCGTCCCGTCCCGTCCGTGGCCCCGTGACATGCATTGCCGCATACATTTTGTATGAAACGATATTTCCAAAACTTCACGTCCCCGTCCCGTACGTGAAAAAACCCGTTACGTATGCAGAGACCTTTACTTGGGTGTCTTTTGTGGACAGCACGAGGTGCTACTGTGGTGGACAAGCTCAAATTCACCAAGTACCTATAAATTATTACGCTTTGCGCTGACGGCACAGAATCTCTCTGCTCTTACAGGGTCGCCAGCACGAGTGTGACTCCTCCGGTGTTGCACTCGCCCATAGGCCACTGTAACCTCTTACCATCAGGAAGGCAGTGTGCTTGTCTGCGACCTAAGTAGTATAAAAAAAATACAAAACAATCCGCGAGCTATCTCCTTTGTCTCGCGATTGAGGTCCAAGATACATATCCCGAGGTATACTCCTCACTGCTTGATTAATTTAACCTTGCTTAAGGCAGTGGTAATAATCTTTTATTAAGATTTATTGCAAATTAATAATGTGTATAAAAAAATAATTATGTGCCTGGTAACTAATAATTCATCTTTGACCTTGCGTTATGACACGGTTGGCGCTTAACCTGTTATTCCTCTTCTATTATAGCATAGATACCTACAGCGAATATTTGAGAAATAATTTACATAATATAATGACCAAAAAATATCACACAGTAAAGGTATGATTCCAAAGGCAGCAGATACGCATAATTCATTGCGGTTTCGCAATGGTCCCCGTTATCCGTATCGGAGTAATGGGTACGCGTATCTGCTGCATGCGTCAGCAGCTGTCGTTTGCGGTCGGGTTCGGAATCATACCTTAAAAATGAAACAAGGCTGACATAAGTACAACCCGGATAAATTTAAGTGGTCGGTATTTATTAAGATGGCTCTGCTGCGGAGATTGATACAAAATATAGGCTGATAATAAATAGTTATAGATATGATACTGTCTGAACTTCGTGAGATTCGCAATCCGCGACCATGGCTGCTGAAAAGTAGACGAAACCTCAGGATAAATTATTTTTTATTTCTACTAACAAATAGGTATGTCGCGAAGTAGTTTTATTTCAATAGTTATCGATGTCTAAAAACTTGCACCACTCTATTGTTACTCGTTCACATGTCGCCAACCCTGCCTGCCCTAAATAACTTCAGCGACCATAGACACGCGAATGCAAATTCTAGAGATATGCCAATACCGCATATAGTCGTTATATAATATACCCACGATTCCCACGGAGGACAGAATGTGAATCATTTCCTTCTCCATAAGTAAAACCATCAATTCCGTGAACTGAAGGAGGCTGCCACCTTCCCTTCAAAATTTTTCAAATCAATTTTACCGGCATATACGAAACTAGAGGCATTTTTGTTAAATTCTATTTCAACCCGTCTAAGCCGTGTGAACATAGATTGAAAGCAAAATTAGCAATTACCCGAGTGAACATCAAACGATGTGAACGAGTGAACTTTCTGATATCAACCCCTCTAGACAAGTGGCAATTCGTCGGCCGGCGTTTTGTAGAATAGAATGCCAAATGTATGGGATTTGACGTATATGACAGGCGTCAACGAATGTCAAAAACGTCAAATCCTATACATTTGGCATTCTATTCCATGATACGCCGAGCAACGAATTGCCACTTGTCTAGGGGGGCTGCTTAACTTAAATCTAAATAGGCCCAATTTAATGCGCGCTTGAAACTTATCCAAATAACATAACATACATAAAACGAAACAAAATTTATCGTTACTGAATTAATTGTGGCATTCACGTACGGTCTGGTGTTAAAAGAACTTGCTGCCTTATACCTTACTGCTGTTTGTTCGCGTGAGTAATTTACCAAAGTGGTTGTAACACGAAATGCGTCTTACATTTAAAAACTATTTATAAATATTTATCGGTTACAACGTTCAAACTTATGCGACAAAATTACAGTGTACCTACAGTCCACAAAGGAGATACGGTTGCACCTTTACATACAACTTTATATATGAACTAGCTCTGGCTCTCTTCAGGAGAATCTGAGCTACCTTATAACTAGAAACAGAGAATGTAAGAAAATAAAATAAAAAATAAGGTTGAAAACTCAATTTATTTTGTCAAATACATTATATAGGTACATAAGTTAAGTCAATTCAATTAAGTCATAAATAAATTAATCAAATAACCTACTGTAATGTATGTACCTACGTTAGTATAATGCCTACCGCACGCGGCACGCGGCCGGCGCGTGCCCCCGCGCGTCTCCCGTACTGCCTGTACAACCAATGACCAGTCTCGGAATAAACACCGCATTGAACGCACGCACGTTGTTTCCTTTCATGTACCTACGACGACCTACGTAATACATTACAGTGGCGACGAGATGGCGAATAAAATAACAGAATTCGATGTAAGTGCGGGAAACTGGCAGCTATACGTAGAACGCCTGGAGATGGTGTTCCTGGTCAAAGATATTAAGGAAGATATGAAAGTACCTACTCTAATATCAGTGGTTGGTGAAAGTGCTTACGAACTAATGGTAAACCTATGTAGCCCCGTGAAACCCAAAGAAAAGTCTTTTGCAGCAATATGTAAGTTGATGGGGGATCACCTGCAGCCAAAACCGTCAGTGTTGGCGGAACGGTATAGATTCCGTCAATGCCGGCAGCAAAGGGGAACCGCCATTTTGAATTATTTTACGGAACTTAAGAAAATGGCGCGGTTTTGTGAGTTCGGCGCAAATTTAGATGAAAACATGAGAGACCAGTTTGTGTGCGGGTTGTGGAACGAAAAAATTCGCCAGAGACTGTTTACGGAAGCGGGCCAGCTGGGTTTGGCGGAAGCGGTCCGGGTCGCAACAGCCATAGAAGCCGCAGAGCGGGATGCCTCGGCAGTAGACACGGTGGTGCGAAGTGAGGAAGGAGTACACCACCTGCAAGGGAAGGGCTGTTCGGCGTGCGGGGACACGCGACACAGTAGCCGGGAATGTCGGTACCAGACATTCGAGTGCAGCAGATGCCGGAAGGTCGGGCACCTCAGGCGGGTGTGCCCTGAGGCCGAGGGTCGGAGCCCTATTGAGAGGGGACCCACACCCGGTTCAAAAGGGACGGCGAGGCGCGGCGGTGGCAGCAGTGCTCGCCGAGGACGCGGTGCCGGGCGGGCGGCTGCGCGCACCCATCACCTAGAGGAGACCACATCGGTGCCCGGGAAGGAGACGCGAGTTCGCGTGGACGCGGATGATGAAAAAAACAGCGACCAAGAAGAACCGGTATTCCAGATGTCGCTAAGCGAATACAAACCTGTGAGTATTACACTATCAGTGAACAATCAGGGTCTAGGCATGGAGATCGATACGGGGTCGGCGTTATCGTGCATCAGTAAGAGGACGTATAACAATTATTTTGCAATGTTACCGGTAAATAAATGTAAATTAAAGTTACGATTTTATAATGGGGCCTTGATAACACCCGTAGGGTATATTGAGGTGCCCGTTACATATGGAGGTGTTACGAAAATTTTAGATTTGTATATTATCGATAAAGGCACTACCTCCTTAATGGGCAGACAATGGTTAGCCGAGTTAGGTATTAGAATACCTAAGCTAGGAGTACACAAAATAGAACTAAGTGAGTCAAAGCAAGATAAAAATAACGAGTGTATTTTTAATAGGTTTGCTGATCTGTTTGACGGGAGTTTGGGGCGGTTTACTGGCGGGAAAGCCCGACTCCACGTTCGGGAGGGGGCGCCACCGGTGTTCCACCGCGCGCGACCCTTGCCGTACGCGCTGCGGGAGCGCGTAGACGCCGAGCTAGACAGCATGCTGGCCGCGGGGGTCATCGAAGCCGTCGACGCCTCTGACTGGGCCACACCGTTGGTGATTGTGCGGAAAGCAGATGGAGCATTACGAATCTGTGCCGATTTTAAGGTAACTCTGAATCGTGTTCTTTTGGTCGACAAGTATCCAGTTCCAAAAATTGAAGACTTACTTACGAATTTGAATGGTAGTAAATTTTACAGTAAAATCGATTTATCGCAGGCATATAACCAAGTGGAATTAGACGACCCAAATAATTTTACCGTAATAAATACACACCGGGGTCTGTTCAAGTATAATCGGCTCATTTACGGGCTCTCATCAAGTCCAGGGATTTTCCAACGGTTTATGATAAATATGCTGAAAGATATACCTAATGTATCTATTTTTCTAGACGATATTTTGATAGCTAGTGAGAGTATAGACTCACATAGGGACACTATATTGAAGGTACTCAACCGGGTAAAGGAATGTGGTCTTAAATTAAAGAAAAGTAAGTGTGTATTTTT
Source organism: Eilema depressum (assembly GCA_914767945.1). Lineage (NCBI taxonomy): Eukaryota > Metazoa > Arthropoda > Insecta > Lepidoptera > Erebidae > Eilema > Eilema depressum. The sequence continues at coordinate 4,433,898 of OU612021.1, forward strand.
CGAGCGTCAAATCAAGTTTCTGGGTTATGTAATTGATAGAAACGGGATAAGAGTAGACCAGAGTAAAATCGAGCCAATTATCAACATGCCCCGTCCCAGAGATATTTCAGAGCTTAGGTCCTTTTTAGGTATGGTAAATTTCTACGGACGGTTTATAAAAAACCTGAGTGGCATTCTAAGTCCACTGTACGAGCTCCTAAAAAAAGATAAGCCGTGGTACTGGGAAAATAAACATAAGCAAGCATTTGAAAACGTGAAACAAGTTTTAATAGGCACGGAGGTACTCGCGCATTATGACGTCAGTAAGAACTTAATAGTGACATGTGACGCGAGCGCCGAGGGAATAGGCGCGGTACTAGCACAGCGGGACTCTTGGGGTCGGGAGCGGCCTTTAGCCTATGCGTCTCGCGCGCTCACGGCGGCTGAGCGGGCCTATAGTCAAATACATAAAGAGGCGTTAGCGATAGTGTTTACGGTAAAAAAATTTCACCAGTACTTGTATGGCCGGCAGTTCACGTTGCGTACGGACCATAAGCCTCTAGTAAGTATATTTGGGGCGGAGACCGGTATACCTAATATGACCGCAAATAGGTTACAAAGGTGGGCACTCATACTGTCTACATACGATTTTGTAATAGAATTTGTGAGCACTGACAAAAATATCGCGGATTGTCTGTCGCGAATGATAGCGGCCAATAGGGAAGAAAGCAATCACGTGAGTGGGGCATACGAGAGCCAGCCACTGCCGGAGTTAACTCATCTACATTTCGCGAGCGATGCTTTACTCCTTGATAATCTTTACCTAAAAGAAAAAACGAATATTGACCCAATTTTGAGCAAAGTTTTACATTACGTTCACGACGGTTGGCCGAACGAAGTTCCGATAAAGCAATTGCAACCTTATGCCAATAGGAAAAAGGAACTTTATTCCGAACTAGGCTGTTTGATGTGGGGCCATCGCGTGATTATTCCTTCGGAATGTCGCGCTAAGGTTCTCAAGGAGCTTCACGAGTCTCATTTAGGAATAGTCAAAACTAAGTCGTTGGCTAGGAGTTATGTTTGGTGGCCGGGGATAGACGAAGACATAGAAGCTCAGTGCCGCTCATGCGGGGCATGCGCCGCGGTGGCGGACGCGCCGCCGGCGCACGAGCCCCGGCCGTGGGCGTGGCCGCCACGACCTTGGACTAGGTTGCATTTAGATTTTCTAGGACCTTTAGCCGGGGCTACTTATCTAGTACTTATAGACTCTCATTCCAAATGGATAGAAATATTTAAAATGATGTCAACGACGGCTAACAGTGTGATTAAAAAATTAAGAGAAGTGTTCGCGCGGTTTGGTTTACCAAAACAAATCGTTTCCGATAACGGCCCGCCTTTTTCCAGCACGGAGTTCAATCAGTTTTTAACGGGGAATGGTATAGAACATTTTTTTTCGGCTCCGTATCACCCGTCATCAAACGGCGCGGCGGAGAATGCGGTTCGAACGTGTAAAAAGGTCATGAAAAAGGCAATGGTTCAAAATATTGATGTAGAGACTGCATTAGCGCGGTTCTTACTCATTTACCGTAATACTGAACATTGCACGACGGGTGAGAGCCCGGCGCAGCTCCTGCAGGGCCGGGCACTCCGCACGCGGCTCGATGCATTGCGACCGGAGCGAGCGGCGGGGGCGGGGGAGCAGGCGCGCGCGGCCGCAATGTGCGAGCAGCGCGTCCGTAAGGCGCAGGCGTCACAGGTGCGCCATGCAGGTGGCAAACAACGTTCTCTGGCCCCGGGTACTCAGGTTTACTATAGGAACTACGCACAGGGTTCTCAGTGGTTGGCGGGAGAAATCGTTAAACAAATAGGAGGTACGGATTATACTGTTAGGACGCCGGAAGGAACTGTGATACATCGGCATGTAGACCAATTGAAAAATCGTTCAGAGTCAAGGCATTTGTTATCCACAGATAGTGGGAGGTCGGAAGATCGACCTAACCCCTTTTTATCGTATCCGCTTCAGTCACCGGCGAGTGGGGGTCAGGCGGAGGTGCCGGCGGCGCTTCCCGCCAGTAACGTGGGCACGAGGGAGCATCCTTTGTCTATTGGGGAGGTACCGCCACGGATTCGGAGGCCGCCCATTCGTTATGGAATAGACGAATTCGTTATGGAATAGACGAATTATTTTAATGATAAGGGTACATTGTGTAGTTAATTAAAATGTGTTACATCTATAATGATAAGAGTAGATTGTGTAGTTACCTAAAATGTGTAACGTCTATAATGATAGAGTAGATTGTGTAGTTAATTAAAATGTGTTACATCTATAATGATAAGAGTAGATTGTGTAGTTAACTAAAATGTGTAACGTTTATAATGATAGAGTAGATTGTGTAGTAAATTAAAATGTGTAACTTTTATAAGGTTAAGCGTCAAAAATTTGGGACTTGTTCTCATGTACTGGATTGAAGATTAGAAACCACTAAGGGTGGAGATGTAATGTATGTACCTACGTTAGTATAATGCCTACCGCACGCGGCACGCGGCCGGCGCGTGCCCCCGCGCGTCTCCCGTACTGCCTGTACAACCAATGACCAGTCTCGGAATAAACACCGCATTGAACGCACGCACGTTGTTTCCTTTCATGTACCTACGACGACCTACGTAATACATTACACCTACCCCTGACTGCTTCCGGCCCAAAAGTGCCCATCAGGTTGAAAACTGTCTATGTTTCAGTTTCATAACCATACAGGATCACAACATTTCATTAATATTTATTTAATGGTTCCGGAGACACGTGATATTTATATAAATTAAGATGGCATCTATTAATGCAACTACTTAAATAGTCATCAACTCGTCATGTTCAACTTTACAATATAAATAACGCATATAAACAAATGAATCTGTAGTTTAAATGCAACTCATTAGTAAGATTCAATTAAGATTAAATTGCTTGAGATGCTTCCTGACATATTAATGGATAGCTTTTAATAAATTTATTAATGTTAGTATCGAATTACTCGTCATTTTCTTTTAAATAAGAAGCCTGAAATGTCATATTACTGCTTCCGGTTAGAAAATATAATTCTACCTGTATTGGGCTTTTTTTAAATGCCAAATAAGGGACTTTCCATACAACCGTTCATCGCTTATTTAACCCCTTCAGTAGGTAGTGAAATCTTGAAAGACACTAATAAACGGGTTCATTCATTTCTACCCAGAAGTAGCTGAAGTAGCTGCTTCCTGTAAAATTAACGCACTTTCCATACAAACTTTCATCCCCTATTTCACCCCCGTAGCAATGAAATTTCCGCAAATCCTTTCTTCGTAGACACTCGCACCATAAAAGTCATCATCTGCCTAAATTTCAAGTCTGTGGCTCCAATCGTTTAGGCTTTGTGTTGATGAAACAGTCAGAAATTATTAATATGGATACCGTTTTGCAAGCATCTGGCTGAATTGACAAGGTTAAAATCCCTCGCAAATGATCTGGATTTTTTTTCTTTATTCTGCGGTATTTAACTTTAGTTTAAAAACAAATCCAAGTTGCCTGAGATACCTCTTATAATTTTCCCAAATCTATGTATAGATTTATGGGCGAAACATCTGACAAATTGACCGATTACCTCAAATCCCTCCCCAAAAATTGGTGCCGGCTCTCATATTGCGTTGTGTGATGTTCTAGATCCAGGTTTTTCAATCAGGAAAAGATGGCGGCCTCGTAAAAGAGCGCGCGAGCATTGGTCTTGCTAATTCATTATTTCTTAGACGTGAATATTATTTTTCATAATCAACATAATATTCAAAAATGGCCTTGGATTTTTTCCACTCTCCTCTTTACTGGCAGCAAAAAAAAAACACAACGTTATGGTAATTATTTTGTCTATGGTATTGATTATAAACTCTATAATTTAGAACTGGAATGGTATTTTTGTTATTGTGAAACCATTAAGTATTTATTATTAGTGATTGGACCATTAAAAATAAATATGAGCGTGAAAATAAGAACGGCACGTAATTTTTACCGTTATTGTACTATTATTTATTTAAAAAGCCAATTGAATAATTTATTTTATATATAGGTAGGTGAACGAACTACTTAGGTACTTATCTAAAATCTATTATTTCCCAAGTCCTACATCAAAATAGAGATCCCTTCAAAAATAGTTTACCTTTTTTTACCTTTTTTTATTTTCCCCCATTTTTTTAAATGGCGATACAGCTACAGCAGGTTATAGGATTTTTTCGAATTGATTCCCAGGCGAAGTCGAAATCCCGACCGCTAGTCTGCCATCATGCCCGCTAGATTGCCTTCAATTGGATTTAAGGCTTAGTTTTGATATTCAGCGTATTACATTCACTACTTAACATTATATATGAAGGTGGACTCCATTAGCAAACAGCCCAGCGTGTCAGAATACGGAAAATAATATTTATAGCCTAAATATGTTAACTAATTGGGACCATGTTTGGTGGAAACATTTGACTAAAACTTGGCAAGTAGCTGTGCTTCCAGTGACAACAGGTGTTGATAAATCTTCAGAATCGTCAAATTATACAGCTGAGTTTAAACTAAGCAATGACTTCCAGGTACTATTATTAGACTGTACGGAAAAAAATTGGTACCTATCGCGAAAAGCTACAGCTCCAGACCAGGATCACCAATTAACGCAACTTTTTGTAGCTGTCATACAGATGATATTAGGTCTCAAAATGCATTTACTCATTTCTTATCTAGCCGCTGTGATCTGTTCCAAATTGATAAAAAAATATACTTATCTCACGTTTTGAGGGTGAAGAGGGAATGAATTTTGAATTTCGAATATTTAGGAACGCCACGCAAAAGTCAGTTAAATAATTTTCATCACCTAATTTATGAAGTTACAGTTGGTCTAATATAGTACTCTGTTTGTGGTCTAATAGACCAGTGGTCTTAGAGCCAATCTAGCCGTATAATGGAAATTGTTTATTTTATTTAATACTTTATTGTACACAATATTTTTACAGGTATATTATAGTGATAAGTCATGTAGAAAGGCGAGCTTAACTCAAAGTTGAGTTCTCTTCCAGCAAACCCGGGAGTGCACAGAGGAATTACAGTATATGCACAGAGGAAGTACAGTATTGTTGTTATTGACATTTTCTTTTATACCACTTAGGTGGTAGACACGGCCCCACCCGATGTAAACTGGTTTCCGTAACCTATAGCCGGCACCAGGGGAGTCACACTTGCGCTGCCGACCCTACAATATCAGAGAGTTTCTATGCCGTCAGTGCAGAAGACAGGAGGACAAACCCTTGTCTTCCCACTGACATCACAGAACTCTCCAGTGAGCTCTGGCTACCCTACTCACCGCCGGGAACACAATTGCGATGGGAATTGGGACGGGAATGCCGTCGTGTCATACCTCCGTCTTCTGTAAAGTGTCTTGTATTTCTTAGATATACGTGTGTAGACTCGCTTCAGCCGTCTAGGAAACTGGAATTTCGTAACCGGTTTCCTTGAAGGCTTTTTTAATACGTCTACGTAACTGGTTTCCATGAAGTATTTTTTCATACTTCTATGTAACTGGTTTCGAAGAAGTAATTATCCAATGTCTCATAAGCCGACTATACCTATAGACTAGATCCTCAGAGATAAAAAAAAATACACGCTAACATTATTATTCTCTCGAAAGAAAAGAAATATGATTGACTATTTATTCTCATATTTCTTTCCCATCACACAGTTATAAAAGAATTTGTGTCATCCTCTATCTAAATTCCTGCTAAATATTTTCTTAATCCGTCGTATTAATAAGAAGAATAATATTTGGCGCTTACGTCGTTTATTTCCGTGCACGCGCTTTGTTTTTGCCAACTCACAATTAACTTATAATAATTCGCTATTTATTTAGTTTTGATGGCCAGTGTGGCCTTCAAATGTTAAGTCGGAAGTGACGGGTTCGATGCCCGCGCATACCAAATATATTTACTGCATTGATCTGGCAGGTTCTATATATACCTACAATGTTTATATACCCCGTGGAATACCCATATATCACCTAAGATTGGTTACCTTAACAGGTCTTCCACGAATAGTACTAGTAGAACAACCCCGTGGTTTTATGACTAATAAGAACAAAATTAATTTTATTTTTCCCAAAAATACGAATTCGACAAAAAGGTCGATAAAGATAGGAAAAAGTGAATCAGCTCAGGCGGGAATCGAACCCATCGTCCCAAGACAGATGTATAAGAAAATTTAGAAAGCTTCAGGCGTAGATGGCTCAGTGGTCAGAGCATTCCCCCTAGGAGAGAAAGATTAGGTGGGGAATTCATCCTCACACATTGCGACCGGAAACGGTGCGCACTGTGCGGTATGAAAGGAACTTCATCCCTCGCACACTCAAGCTGTGGAATGAACTCCCCGCGGTGGTTTTCCCAAGCGACTACAATATGGGGTTCTTCAAGAAGGGCATTAGAAGATTTTTTCAAGGTCGGCAGTACGAGTGTGACGCCCCTGATGTTGCATACGTCCATAGGCCACGGTAACCACTTTCCATCAGGTGAGCCGTGTGCTTGTCTGCCACCTAAGTGGTATAAAAAAAAAAAAGATTACGGGTTCGAGTCGCTTTTTTCAGGGATGTATTTATGAGTGGCTATACCGACATTACCGACATCGTTTATAACGACGGATCGGTAATTTTATCACGATTAATGGCAAGGTCTCGACAAAACTGCTAAGTCGGGGGCCGCGGGTTTGGTTCCCGCTTGGTGCAAATATTTATATGTATGAATATGTATTTGCATTGGTATAGGTAATTCTATAAATAATGAGTAGGTATGTATTGAAACGAAGTGTTAGAGTTTAGAGAGTTAGATATTAGATACTTGTTGAAATAGAAAGTTTAAAAGTAAATTGGAGACTAAATGAAAGATGCTAAAAAAGATTTCCAATTTGTAATCCCGGAAGTTGGTTATTACAATTATAATTATTAATAAGAAGAATCTCAGGGGGTGAGTTAATATTAATTAAGACCAGCACTGAATTTATAGGCGATGAGAACGACCCGACGCGATGTGGGCAGCAGGGCACTTAGCTTCGCCGCTGGAGTACGTGCCGCGCCGACACGAACCGTCGCGTGGCTCGTTCAACGGCGAAGATAATCTCTGCTAGTTGCTAGCTGCTGCCTCGGGTCCTCGTGCCGGGACGGACAGTATCTTAACCGAAGGTAGTTGTAACCGAAGCCAGCAGATAATGAGCTCGGAGTGGCTCGTCCCCCAGTTTTTATAGCTGGTTCGGTGGTGGAACCCACTTCCGGCCCAAAATTACACGATTAGGCCGTAATAGCCTTTGGGTTTTGATTTTAATACGTACTCTTTTGGCAAATACAGTCAACTGCAACCGCCATGATGACATGACGCTTGCAGTTTTGCTCGCACGCAACCATAGACAAGGTGCTAGGTCCACTGAGTGAATAAAATACAGATAATATTAGTCGAGTATCGATCGATATCGATTGAATATCGATCACTACTCCACCAATACTATAAATTAAATAAAAAAAATACAGGATTGCAATTAAGACAATCTGCAATGTCACAATACTCCCCCTCAAGCGTCAGAATTTCTGTTAACAGAAATTCGATACTGTGCTCAGGACTACAACCAATCTACGCTTACACATCCTAACTAACTGACATGCATCCCTACATACAACTCTTATAAAATGTGGCGGTTACCATCAAAGCTATGGTAAACGCCTCCTATCAGACAGAGTTTCCAACATCATGACCGTTGGAGACTCAACGTAGACCAGTTGAAGGTATTAGGTTGTAGGACCAGTACAACTGTTTCTACTAGAAGAACTTGAGCAAAAGAAAACCACTGTGTAATTTCAACCCGTGAAAAGTGTGTACAATAGGCTTATTTTTGACCTGAGTTTGCACAAACCGCTCAGGGTAAACAGTACCCAGATACTGGTTGAATATCCCAGTTCCAAGAAGAATACAAAAATCCCATGGTCAATGGTTAATGGCCATTGCCGGGGGTAGCCCGTTGGTTGAATCGCCAACGAACAAAACAAGTAAGTATTGTTTAAAAAAAACAATAAAGGAAGAAGAACATAATAGGTCCTTCAATAACCTGGACAAAATCCAAAGCTTAAAATAGAAGAAAGAAGTTGGAATTACACAGTAGAAACGAGGTAATAAGGGTTGTGACATAAAAAAAACTTGCACATAATGTTATGTGAAAGAAAGTTTAAAAAAAATTAAAGTACATAGTAGTTGTAAGTCATAAATTGCAACTTACGTGGTAAATAGGCGAACATGACCAATGTAACCACAATATCACGTATAAACGTGTTGGAATACAACATTAAAGCAACTATATTCCACAAAAAAAAGTTTTAAAATCAAAACAAACCAACGAAAATGTTTTGAAATGACATCAGAATTGTCACAACGTTTCGTTTCACTAAACGTTCATTGCGTTCAGGAACGAACTAAGTGAATGGAATAACATTCGGATCTGTCAAAACAAACGTCATTTTGACAGATGACATTAGTGACTAAACGTCAAACATAGTTTGTTTACATCATGCAGAAAAGTTAAAAAAAATTGTAAAAACAACAATTTATTAAAAATACGGTATAATCGTATGTAAAACCATGCATATAAAAGAATAACCAGACAAGTTATAAAAGTAAAGTGGAAATTCTATTGGAATTGTAGTAATTACAATGGAAATTACTCGAACCGGTTCTTGTATGTGAAATAACATTATCGTACTTTTTCTTAAGTAGGTAAGCAGTGCAATCAGACAACTTAGTGCGGCTCCCACTAAGTTCCAGCAGTATCATACTGCAAACTTATCTTACTGTATCTTGCAAGCGAACAAAGTTATTCCCTGTGTGAGACCCGAACATAACATGCAAAACCACAGGTGTCACCCTAACCGACAAGAACTCAAGAACATCCACAGAACAACAATGTTTAAGTTATTTTAATCTGGAATGAATCCAGACAAAGTTTATTTAAAAATATTTAATTAAAATTTTAATTGAAAAGTTTAGTTTATTTAGTAATTTATATTAAAACATGACATGTTTAATAACAATTACACATAGTGTATTGTGTTTTATATATTATTCTTTGTAGTTTGTAAGTTTTATATCTTTGATGTGCCAATCACCCAAAGATTTACCAGACATATCAACCAGTTCATAAACTAAAGGTGATTTCTTTGTTAGAATTTTACATTTGACAAACTTAGGAGCCAGTTTTTTACTAAAGAACTTATCTTTGTCACTGAGATAGAAAGTTCTTTTCCAGACTATGTCACCAACTTTGAATTCAGCAGGTTTCCTGCGTAGATTATAGGACTGACAGTTCCTACTATGGGCACTAGTCAACGCAGCTTGCACCTTCTCAAAAATTGATGTTAAATGACCAAGATTTTCAGCATAAGAGTCACGGGGCTCAAAGATAAGGGAGTTGTCAAATTTTTCACCATAGGATGAACCACAAGAAATGAGTTCACGACCATGAACCAAGAATGCAGGTGTGAAACCTGTAACTTCATTGACAGAACTATTAATAGCAAACTGTATTTTAGGAATCAAGGTATCCCATATTCTATGGTCGTTATCAATAAAGGTTGATAATGACTGTATAACAGTACGGTTGTAGCGTTCAACAGTATTAGACTGGGGACAATAAAGAGGTGTATAATGTAAGTTTGGTATTTTGTATTTAGCTAACAAGTTTTTAAGTGTAACACTAACAAATTGTTTGCCATTATCCAATACAATGGTAGATGGAATACCATGTACTAAGAACACATTTTCCTCTAAAATTTTGGAAATAATCTCAGCAGTAGCTCTCTTTATGGGGAAAAGTAGACAATACTTAGAGAAACAGCATGTAACCACAAAGATATAAGAATTTTGTTTCCTAGTTCTGGGTAAGGGACCAACCAAATCAACGCTGATAACTTGAAAGGGACGATGACAAGTTTTAGGTTTACCCATAAGACCAAGTGTTGCATGATTCTGATGCTTGTGTGATATGCAGGCATCGCACGAGTTAACAAAATTCGCCACATCTGAGTACATTCCAGGCCAGTAGTAGTTAAGAGCTAGTCTCTTATAGGTCTTAAAGATTCCTAAGTGACCAGAGGTAGGTTGGGAATGATTATCCGCGAGGATTTGCGGACGTCCTTCCGTAGGAATGACTTCTTTCCATTCAAAATCTCGCGTTAAGGGATTTAAGCTCTTTTTAAAACGGTACAACTTATTGTTATTAACCTGGTAATCCATGAAGGATGCAGGCGATGATTGGCAACCATTAAACATTTTAAGATACCAAGTATCTGTTGTATTAGGTATACAACTAGTAGGCAAATTATTATTTGTATTATTTGTTATCACTGATACAGGGATAGATCGGGAAAGAAAATCAGGAACAACATTTTCAGAACCACGACGGTGTTTTATTTCGAAATTAAAACCGGACAACCTCACACCCCAGCGGGCCAGGCGACCAGTAGGGTTATTTAAGTTCAGGAACCATTTTAGAGCAGCATGATCTGTAAAGATAGTAAATTTTTGGCCATTTTCCACATAACATCGCCAGTGTTCAACAGCAGATAGAACTGCAAGGGCTTCGCGTTCAGTGGCACTGTAGTTCTTCTCTTGGGGGTTTAGGGACTTACTCATGTAAGCAATGACTCTCTCTTCACCATTTAAATCTTGTGTCAACACTGCACCAATACCGGTGTTACTAGCATCAGTGTGTATTTGAAAAGGTTGTGAATAATCTGGGCAAGAGAGTACCGAGGCAGAAACCAAACAGCTTTTAAGCTTAATGAAAGCATCCTGCGCTTCTTGATCCCACAAGAAAGGCGGAGCCTTCTTCCCTTGAGAAGTCAATTTATTCAGCGGAGAAGCTAAAGCACTGAAATTAGGTATGAATCTGCGATACCACGAAGCAGCACCTAGGAAACGACGGACTTCTTTTCTGTTAGTAGGTGTAGGGTATTTATTTATGGCTTCTACTTTTTCAGGATCAGCATGCAAACCTTGCTCATCCACAACATAACCTAAATATTTAAGTTTTTGTCTGAAAAATTGACATTTTTTTAAATTTATAGTTAAATTTGCTTGTTTTAATTTTTTTAATATTAGTAATAGTAGGGATATATGATGACTGAAGGAGGATGATACACATATAATATCGTCCACAAAAACGAAGACTCTGTTCTCAAATTCTGGACCACAAAACAGCTGATCGACTAGACGTTGCTGCGTAGAAGGACTGCCGGTGAGCCCAAAGGCCATAGTTTTAAAACAAAACGTTCCCCGGTTAGGTATATAAAAAGCAGTCTTGCAACGGTCTTCCTTTTTAATAGGTATTTGCCAGAAGCTCTTAGACAAGTCCATACTAGACAGGTATCTAGCATCCCTTAAGTTATCCAGAATTTCTGAAATATAAGGTAAGTTATATGCATCCTTCCTAGTGACAGAGTTCAATTTCCGACTGTCCAGACAAAATCTAAGCTCGCCGTTTTTCTTGGGAGTAAGCAGAACAGGGGACGACCAAGGACTTTCAACAGGTTCAACCACATCTTCCCTCAGCATTTCGTCTAACTGTTCGACAAGAACGCGTTGCTTCTCAGGAGACATCCTATAGTAACGTTGACGAACAGGAGCAGTGTCACCAGTATCAATAGTGTGCTCTATCAGGGTAGTACGACCTAAGCCACGTTCCTCGTAGGAGATATCACGGAACTGAGCGACGATGTTATCTGCTGTAACTCTCTGTTCAGGAGTAAGGTGACTGTACGACTGTAGGTGCTCTGAATGAACAGTATTAAGTTCTCTCAACCGAGAATCAGACTTGTCCAGCAACAAAATTGAGTCTAAATGTTTGGGAAAGAGACCAAACGACCTCCAGAAATCTATGCCAAGAATTAAAGAATTAGTGATCTGAGGTACTACATGCACATTTAAAGTTTTTATTTTATCCTGAAAGGAAATATTTAAGGGAATGAATCCCAAAGATTGTATTTTTTCACCACCTGCGGTGACTAAGTTTAAAGGTTGTTTGTTTAATTGAACTGAAGGTTCCAAAATTTTTTTATGAAAATTATTTCCTAAAATAGTGACACAAGAGCCAGTATCCAACAAACCAGGTACACTAGTGCCTGCAATAGTTACAGAAACATAAGGAGAGTAACCAATGTTGACGTTTCTGCAGACTGTAGAAACTCTGTTAAATTGAAAGAATTTTTTAACAAAAGATAGCCAATTCTCCCAGTCAGGCCTATCAAAATTAGCGGTTCTACAATCTGCTTTAATCAGTTTTTTGATTTATTGCAGACAGGACACTCCGGTGTGCGGTAACCCTTTTTACCACATCTAAAACAAACAACAAAAGTTTTAGAACATTTACTAAGTTGGTGCGAATCAGTTCTACAGCGGGGACAGCTAAATTTTCGCCCACTTGATTTATTGTCAACTGCACTAACTTTCACTTCTGAACTATCATTATTATTGGAGTCATTGTTTGAATCAGGGGAATTTTCAATTGAATTTGTATGAACTGGTTGTTTATTATTAGAGTTATTGTTAAAATTGTTTTTATTAAAATTGTTATATTTATTGTTAGAATTATTAGGTTTAAAATTGCTATGTTTTGTATAAGCGAACTCAGGCGCTAAGGTATCTAAACTTTTTTTAGGAGGTTCATGAAATTGCCTCAGCCGGGATTGGATGTTTTCAAAATTACGGCATGCCAATTGAAGACCAGCTATATCTGTAATGGCTGCGGAAGCAGCGAGAGTGCTAGCGTAGCAAGGACGGATGTTATGTAACAAAATCTCTAACTTGTCTTCTTCGGCTATGGCTCGGTCTAGCCGAGAGAACAAACCTTGCATTATTGAGATGTAAATGGTGATACTCTCGAGTTCACCTTGCGTACGAGATCTAATTTCGGACATCAAACGATAATCATAGTCAGATATGCTGAAATCTTGTTTCAGTAACTCAGTTAATTCAGACCAAGTCTGAACCCCCGGCCTAATGCATCTAAACCAATGGAGTGCATCATCAGTAAAAATCTCGTACCCAAAGGATAAAAGTTTTTCGTGGGGAATACCACGACTAACGACAAATTCCTCAACCCTCTGGATAAAAGCACGAACACATGTCTTCCCCGAATACTTTAAACGAGAAAGTTCCGTATAAACTTTCCGGTCACAAGCGTCATTGACTGGAGTCACTGGCACTTGCACTATTGATTCAATAGAAGTTACACTATCATTACCCCTTAATGATGACAATTCAGTGTATTGTAATTTAAATCTGTCAAGTTGTGACCTGAAGATCCTATCGATCTCTGGTTGCGCGCGATCAACCCTGTTAAGTCTATGAAAAATATGATTTAACAAAGTCTCCGTACGGGCTAGTAAGTTCCTGTCTAAATTTAATTTTAGAGAAGTTAAATTATTAGAGGATTTAGCAAAAGATTCCTCAAGGGCCTTAAGGTCCTCAGGTGGTTCTAAATGTGAAGCTAGTATATCTTCAGATGGATATAATGGAGCTAGTTTCGATATTTGCTTTCTGAGTTCAGCAACGGACTCAGAGTCAGATCCACCGCGAAGAGCGACTTCATATTGAAGTTCAGCCTTTTGTAACGATAGGAACTTAATAGTGTACGAAGGCATAATTGGGTTGTGAGAATACTATACTATTCCACACAGTGCACACAAAATAAATGTCAGCTGACTTACTAGTGAAAAAAATTAAATGTGGAAGTGAAAAACTACAGTTTGAAGCGTTTAAAATTTTTATGAAATTCCCAATAAAATTATTTTATTGGTCCAGTACCATAAGCACTAGCAAAAATAATATAAGAAGTGATTAAATAAAACACTTATAATAAGTGTACCACAGCACAATAATGGTGTTGCACGAGGGTAGCACAAAAAAATTTCCTAAGGGACAAAATAACTCCAGAAGGAATCCCTCCCAAAAGGACAAGAAAGATTGCTTCAAGCCACCAAAACGTTAATTCACTTCACCAGTAAGTCACCTGATGGTAAGGGAAGAAAAAATTAAATAAATCACTTACGGGCCGTTCTCATCTTAAAAAGCTGGAAAAAAACCATTATTGGGCGCCATTGAAACGAAGTGTTAGAGTTTAGAGAGTTAGATATTAGATACTTGTTGAAATAGAAAGTTTAAAAGTAAATTGGAGACTAAATGAAAGATGCTAAAAAAGATTTCCAATTTGTAATCCCGGAAGTTGGTTATTACAATTATAATTATTAATAAGAAGAATCTCAGGGGGTGAGTTAATATTAATTAAGACCAGCACTGAATTTATAGGCGATGAGAACGACCCGACGCGATGTGGGCAGCAGGGCACTTAGCTTCGCCGCTGGAGTACGTGCCGCGCCGACACGAACCGTCGCGTGGCTCGTTCAACGGCGAAGATAATCTCTGCTAGTTGCTAGCTGCTGCCTCGGGTCCTCGTGCCGGGACGGACAGTATCTTAACCGAAGGTAGTTGTAACCGAAGCCAGCAGATAATGAGCTCGGAGTGGCTCGTCCCCCAGTTTTTATAGCTGGTTCGGTGGTGGAACCCACTTCCGGCCCAAAATTACACGATTAGGCCGTAATAGCCTTTGGGTTTTGATTTTAATACGTACTCTTTTGGCAAATACAGTCAACTGCAACCGCCATGATGACATGACGCTTGCAGTTTTGCTCGCACGCAACCATAGACAAGGTGCTAGGTCCACTGAGTGAATAAAATACAGATAATATTAGTCGAGTATCGATCGATATCGATTGAATATCGATCACTACTCCACCAATACTATAAATTAAATAAAAAAAATACAGGATTGCAATTAAGACAATCTGCAATGTCACAATACTCCCCCTCAAGCGTCAGAATTTCTGTTAACAGAAATTCGATACTGTGCTCAGGACTACAACCAATCTACGCTTACACATCCTAACTAACTGACATGCATCCCTACATACAACTCTTATAAAATGTGGCGGTTACCATCAAAGCTATGGTAAACGCCTCCTATCAGACAGAGTTTCCAACATCATGACCGTTGGAGACTCAACGTAGACCAGTTGAAGGTATTAGGTTGTAGGACCAGTACAACTGTTTCTACTAGAAGAACTTGAGCAAAAGAAAACCACTGTGTAATTTCAACCCGTGAAAAGTGTGTACAATAGGCTTATTTTTGACCTGAGTTTGCACAAACCGCTCAGGGTAAACAGTACCCAGATACTGGTTGAATATCCCAGTTCCAAGAAGAATACAAAAATCCCATGGTCAATGGTTAATGGCCATTGCCGGGGGTAGCCCGTTGGTTGAATCGCCAACGAACAAAACAAGTAAGTATTGTTTAAAAAAAACAATAAAGGAAGAAGAACATAATAGGTCCTTCAATAACCTGGACAAAATCCAAAGCTTAAAATAGAAGAAAGAAGTTGGAATTACACAGTAGAAACGAGGTAATAAGGGTTGTGACATAAAAAAAACTTGCACATAATGTTATGTGAAAGAAAGTTTAAAAAAAATTAAAGTACATAGTAGTTGTAAGTCATAAATTGCAACTTACGTGGTAAATAGGCGAACATGACCAATGTAACCACAATATCACGTATAAACGTGTTGGAATACAACATTAAAGCAACTATATTCCACAAAAAAAAGTTTTAAAATCAAAACAAACCAACGAAAATGTTTTGAAATGACATCAGAATTGTCACAACGTTTCGTTTCACTAAACGTTCATTGCGTTCAGGAACGAACTAAGTGAATGGAATAACATTCGGATCTGTCAAAACAAACGTCATTTTGACAGATGACATTAGTGACTAAACGTCAAACATAGTTTGTTTACATCATGCAGAAAAGTTAAAAAAAATTGTAAAAACAACAATTTATTAAAAATACGGTATAATCGTATGTAAAACCATGCATATAAAAGAATAACCAGACAAGTTATAAAAGTAAAGTGGAAATTCTATTGGAATTGTAGTAATTACAATGGAAATTACTCGAACCGGTTCTTGTATGTGAAATAACATTATCGTACTTTTTCTTAAGTAGGTAAGCAGTGCAATCAGACAACTTAGTGCGGCTCCCACTAAGTTCCAGCAGTATCATACTGCAAACTTATCTTACTGTATCTTGCAAGCGAACAAAGTTATTCCCTGTGTGAGACCCGAACATAACATGCAAAACCACAGGTGTCACCCTAACCGACAAGAACTCAAGAACATCCACAGAACAACAATGTTTAAGTTATTTTAATCTGGAATGAATCCAGACAAAGTTTATTTAAAAATATTTAATTAAAATTTTAATTGAAAAGTTTAGTTTATTTAGTAATTTATATTAAAACATGACATGTTTAATAACAATTACACATAGTGTATTGTGTTTTATATATTATTCTTTGTAGTTTGTAAGTTTTATATCTTTGATGTGCCAATCACCCAAAGATTTACCAGACATATCAACCAGTTCATAAACTAAAGGTGATTTCTTTGTTAGAATTTTACATTTGACAAACTTAGGAGCCAGTTTTTTACTAAAGAACTTATCTTTGTCACTGAGATAGAAAGTTCTTTTCCAGACTATGTCACCAACTTTGAATTCAGCAGGTTTCCTGCGTAGATTATAGGACTGACAGTTCCTACTATGGGCACTAGTCAACGCAGCTTGCACCTTCTCAAAAATTGATGTTAAATGACCAAGATTTTCAGCATAAGAGTCACGGGGCTCAAAGATAAGGGAGTTGTCAAATTTTTCACCATAGGATGAACCACAAGAAATGAGTTCACGACCATGAACCAAGAATGCAGGTGTGAAACCTGTAACTTCATTGACAGAACTATTAATAGCAAACTGTATTTTAGGAATCAAGGTATCCCATATTCTATGGTCGTTATCAATAAAGGTTGATAATGACTGTATAACAGTACGGTTGTAGCGTTCAACAGTATTAGACTGGGGACAATAAAGAGGTGTATAATGTAAGTTTGGTATTTTGTATTTAGCTAACAAGTTTTTAAGTGTAACACTAACAAATTGTTTGCCATTATCCAATACAATGGTAGATGGAATACCATGTACTAAGAACACATTTTCCTCTAAAATTTTGGAAATAATCTCAGCAGTAGCTCTCTTTATGGGGAAAAGTAGACAATACTTAGAGAAACAGCATGTAACCACAAAGATATAAGAATTTTGTTTCCTAGTTCTGGGTAAGGGACCAACCAAATCAACGCTGATAACTTGAAAGGGACGATGACAAGTTTTAGGTTTACCCATAAGACCAAGTGTTGCATGATTCTGATGCTTGTGTGATATGCAGGCATCGCACGAGTTAACAAAATTCGCCACATCTGAGTACATTCCAGGCCAGTAGTAGTTAAGAGCTAGTCTCTTATAGGTCTTAAAGATTCCTAAGTGACCAGAGGTAGGTTGGGAATGATTATCCGCGAGGATTTGCGGACGTCCTTCCGTAGGAATGACTTCTTTCCATTCAAAATCTCGCGTTAAGGGATTTAAGCTCTTTTTAAAACGGTACAACTTATTGTTATTAACCTGGTAATCCATGAAGGATGCAGGCGATGATTGGCAACCATTAAACATTTTAAGATACCAAGTATCTGTTGTATTAGGTATACAACTAGTAGGCAAATTATTATTTGTATTATTTGTTATCACTGATACAGGGATAGATCGGGAAAGAAAATCAGGAACAACATTTTCAGAACCACGACGGTGTTTTATTTCGAAATTAAAACCGGACAACCTCACACCCCAGCGGGCCAGGCGACCAGTAGGGTTATTTAAGTTCAGGAACCATTTTAGAGCAGCATGATCTGTAAAGATAGTAAATTTTTGGCCATTTTCCACATAACATCGCCAGTGTTCAACAGCAGATAGAACTGCAAGGGCTTCGCGTTCAGTGGCACTGTAGTTCTTCTCTTGGGGGTTTAGGGACTTACTCATGTAAGCAATGACTCTCTCTTCACCATTTAAATCTTGTGTCAACACTGCACCAATACCGGTGTTACTAGCATCAGTGTGTATTTGAAAAGGTTGTGAATAATCTGGGCAAGAGAGTACCGAGGCAGAAACCAAACAGCTTTTAAGCTTAATGAAAGCATCCTGCGCTTCTTGATCCCACAAGAAAGGCGGAGCCTTCTTCCCTTGAGAAGTCAATTTATTCAGCGGAGAAGCTAAAGCACTGAAATTAGGTATGAATCTGCGATACCACGAAGCAGCACCTAGGAAACGACGGACTTCTTTTCTGTTAGTAGGTGTAGGGTATTTATTTATGGCTTCTACTTTTTCAGGATCAGCATGCAAACCTTGCTCATCCACAACATAACCTAAATATTTAAGTTTTTGTCTGAAAAATTGACATTTTTTTAAATTTATAGTTAAATTTGCTTGTTTTAATTTTTTTAATATTAGTAATAGTAGGGATATATGATGACTGAAGGAGGATGATACACATATAATATCGTCCACAAAAACGAAGACTCTGTTCTCAAATTCTGGACCACAAAACAGCTGATCGACTAGACGTTGCTGCGTAGAAGGACTGCCGGTGAGCCCAAAGGCCATAGTTTTAAAACAAAACGTTCCCCGGTTAGGTATATAAAAAGCAGTCTTGCAACGGTCTTCCTTTTTAATAGGTATTTGCCAGAAGCTCTTAGACAAGTCCATACTAGACAGGTATCTAGCATCCCTTAAGTTATCCAGAATTTCTGAAATATAAGGTAAGTTATATGCATCCTTCCTAGTGACAGAGTTCAATTTCCGACTGTCCAGACAAAATCTAAGCTCGCCGTTTTTCTTGGGAGTAAGCAGAACAGGGGACGACCAAGGACTTTCAACAGGTTCAACCACATCTTCCCTCAGCATTTCGTCTAACTGTTCGACAAGAACGCGTTGCTTCTCAGGAGACATCCTATAGTAACGTTGACGAACAGGAGCAGTGTCACCAGTATCAATAGTGTGCTCTATCAGGGTAGTACGACCTAAGCCACGTTCCTCGTAGGAGATATCACGGAACTGAGCGACGATGTTATCTGCTGTAACTCTCTGTTCAGGAGTAAGGTGACTGTACGACTGTAGGTGCTCTGAATGAACAGTATTAAGTTCTCTCAACCGAGAATCAGACTTGTCCAGCAACAAAATTGAGTCTAAATGTTTGGGAAAGAGACCAAACGACCTCCAGAAATCTATGCCAAGAATTAAAGAATTAGTGATCTGAGGTACTACATGCACATTTAAAGTTTTTATTTTATCCTGAAAGGAAATATTTAAGGGAATGAATCCCAAAGATTGTATTTTTTCACCACCTGCGGTGACTAAGTTTAAAGGTTGTTTGTTTAATTGAACTGAAGGTTCCAAAATTTTTTTATGAAAATTATTTCCTAAAATAGTGACACAAGAGCCAGTATCCAACAAACCAGGTACACTAGTGCCTGCAATAGTTACAGAAACATAAGGAGAGTAACCAATGTTGACGTTTCTGCAGACTGTAGAAACTCTGTTAAATTGAAAGAATTTTTTAACAAAAGATAGCCAATTCTCCCAGTCAGGCCTATCAAAATTAGCGGTTCTACAATCTGCTTTAATCAGTTTTTTGATTTATTGCAGACAGGACACTCCGGTGTGCGGTAACCCTTTTTACCACATCTAAAACAAACAACAAAAGTTTTAGAACATTTACTAAGTTGGTGCGAATCAGTTCTACAGCGGGGACAGCTAAATTTTCGCCCACTTGATTTATTGTCAACTGCACTAACTTTCACTTCTGAACTATCATTATTATTGGAGTCATTGTTTGAATCAGGGGAATTTTCAATTGAATTTGTATGAACTGGTTGTTTATTATTAGAGTTATTGTTAAAATTGTTTTTATTAAAATTGTTATATTTATTGTTAGAATTATTAGGTTTAAAATTGCTATGTTTTGTATAAGCGAACTCAGGCGCTAAGGTATCTAAACTTTTTTTAGGAGGTTCATGAAATTGCCTCAGCCGGGATTGGATGTTTTCAAAATTACGGCATGCCAATTGAAGACCAGCTATATCTGTAATGGCTGCGGAAGCAGCGAGAGTGCTAGCGTAGCAAGGACGGATGTTATGTAACAAAATCTCTAACTTGTCTTCTTCGGCTATGGCTCGGTCTAGCCGAGAGAACAAACCTTGCATTATTGAGATGTAAATGGTGATACTCTCGAGTTCACCTTGCGTACGAGATCTAATTTCGGACATCAAACGATAATCATAGTCAGATATGCTGAAATCTTGTTTCAGTAACTCAGTTAATTCAGACCAAGTCTGAACCCCCGGCCTAATGCATCTAAACCAATGGAGTGCATCATCAGTAAAAATCTCGTACCCAAAGGATAAAAGTTTTTCGTGGGGAATACCACGACTAACGACAAATTCCTCAACCCTCTGGATAAAAGCACGAACACATGTCTTCCCCGAATACTTTAAACGAGAAAGTTCCGTATAAACTTTCCGGTCACAAGCGTCATTGACTGGAGTCACTGGCACTTGCACTATTGATTCAATAGAAGTTACACTATCATTACCCCTTAATGATGACAATTCAGTGTATTGTAATTTAAATCTGTCAAGTTGTGACCTGAAGATCCTATCGATCTCTGGTTGCGCGCGATCAACCCTGTTAAGTCTATGAAAAATATGATTTAACAAAGTCTCCGTACGGGCTAGTAAGTTCCTGTCTAAATTTAATTTTAGAGAAGTTAAATTATTAGAGGATTTAGCAAAAGATTCCTCAAGGGCCTTAAGGTCCTCAGGTGGTTCTAAATGTGAAGCTAGTATATCTTCAGATGGATATAATGGAGCTAGTTTCGATATTTGCTTTCTGAGTTCAGCAACGGACTCAGAGTCAGATCCACCGCGAAGAGCGACTTCATATTGAAGTTCAGCCTTTTGTAACGATAGGAACTTAATAGTGTACGAAGGCATAATTGGGTTGTGAGAATACTATACTATTCCACACAGTGCACACAAAATAAATGTCAGCTGACTTACTAGTGAAAAAAATTAAATGTGGAAGTGAAAAACTACAGTTTGAAGCGTTTAAAATTTTTATGAAATTCCCAATAAAATTATTTTATTGGTCCAGTACCATAAGCACTAGCAAAAATAATATAAGAAGTGATTAAATAAAACACTTATAATAAGTGTACCACAGCACAATAATGGTGTTGCACGAGGGTAGCACAAAAAAATTTCCTAAGGGACAAAATAACTCCAGAAGGAATCCCTCCCAAAAGGACAAGAAAGATTGCTTCAAGCCACCAAAACGTTAATTCACTTCACCAGTAAGTCACCTGATGGTAAGGGAAGAAAAAATTAAATAAATCACTTACGGGCCGTTCTCATCTTAAAAAGCTGGAAAAAAACCATTATTGGGCGCCATTGAAACGAAGTGTTAGAGTTTAGAGAGTTAGATATTAGATACTTGTTGAAATAGAAAGTTTAAAAGTAAATTGGAGACTAAATGAAAGATGCTAAAAAAGATTTCCAATTTGTAATCCCGGAAGTTGGTTATTACAATTATAATTATTAATAAGAAGAATCTCAGGGGGTGAGTTAATATTAATTAAGACCAGCACTGAATTTATAGGCGATGAGAACGACCCGACGCGATGTGGGCAGCAGGGCACTTAGCTTCGCCGCTGGAGTACGTGCCGCGCCGACACGAACCGTCGCGTGGCTCGTTCAACGGCGAAGATAATCTCTGCTAGTTGCTAGCTGCTGCCTCGGGTCCTCGTGCCGGGACGGACAGTATCTTAACCGAAGGTAGTTGTAACCGAAGCCAGCAGATAATGAGCTCGGAGTGGCTCGTCCCCCAGTTTTTATAGCTGGTTCGGTGGTGGAACCCACTTCCGGCCCAAAATTACACGATTAGGCCGTAATAGCCTTTGGGTTTTGATTTTAATACGTACTCTTTTGGCAAATACAGTCAACTGCAACCGCCATGATGACATGACGCTTGCAGTTTTGCTCGCACGCAACCATAGACAAGGTGCTAGGTCCACTGAGTGAATAAAATACAGATAATATTAGTCGAGTATCGATCGATATCGATTGAATATCGATCACTACTCCACCAATACTATAAATTAAATAAAAAAAATACAGGATTGCAATTAAGACAATCTGCAATGTCACAGTATTTACAAAAAATAGTATCCCGAAAATAAAGTTTTTCGAAAATTTAACATATATGACCTACAACACACCATACAACATTATAATGTTACTGTAAAAGCCCGAACTACGGTAAATCTTAAGATTTAAGAGTAAGTCTTAGGATTTCGTGCACATGAGTTGGTAAAAGTACGAATTTATGAAAATGGGACAAATTTTTCGGGCTTTTACCATTAGAATTTAGTACATGCAAGGTTTTACCACTGACACTGGTAAAAGTTGATTTTGGGAATAAAACACAGAAGAACACACTAACAGAAAACAAATTAAGGTGCCATCTTTGTATCTGTGGTCATAAAAAAAAATAACCACGTAGGCCTTCTAACCTAACCTATCCGAGTCGGGGTGGGCAGTGCCCATTTTTTTATAACCCATGCCACATACATTTCTTAAATTTTAGGTAAATAAACTGTAAATGAGCTAACCGTTAGGAAATTAACTTATGCGAATTAATAACGTAACCCTTTTTCAACATTTACCGTGGCTTTATGTAAATCCTAAGACTTACCAAGCGAATGGTGGTAAAAGTGCGAATCGCATAATCGTTCGGGCTTTAACCATTATGAGTTGGTTAATCTTAGGTTTTACTAGTAAATCTTAGGTTTTACCGTAGTTCGTACATACACAGTAACATATATTATGTATAATACAACAAATATAACATAACATAAAAATATAGATATATAGAAAAAGATAGAAAAAAATCGATTTAAATAGTTAGTGACAGGGATAGGTATTATAGGTAGGGGGGGAACACTACTGACGGAGGTGAGCGCTGATGCATCACAAGGTGGCCACCCTAAACCTACATCAGAATCTGGGTCGCAAGTCCCAGTCGCCGTCACGGTGTTCCTCTCTGTATCACGCTATGGACCCGGCGACCGCACGGTGAATCCATGGAGTGCTGAGAATCGGATCTCTATGCTTAACAATTTCATTCAAAACCATTTATCTACATGACAAAAAGCGTGGCTAGCTACTTCACATTCCTGTATTTGACATCTTAATTTATATCTAAATTCTTAATTAGAATAGGTACGAGTATATAAAAAAAATTAACATAAAACTTAAATTATACGAATTGTCTGAAGTTTGTGCGAACTTACTCATTGAAATAAAACTACTTTTTAACAGATTCTTATTTACCTTAACCCTGGAATAAACAAAATATAGCAAGACTTAACGACACAGTGAGCTCATTCTTCGTAAATAGTTTTTTATAATAACACCAACTTTAATTCATCATGATTTGACAACTACCATCATTAGTCACCCCGCGACCACGGTTGCTAAAAAGTAGCCTAAACATAAAGCTAAATGTAAATAAAACCAAATAAATCACGATAGAATCCGTTAAAAGTTTTATTTTAATAATTATACGAAATACAACAGGAAAATTGAAAAGTAATGATGGTTCTCACTCACGCTATTCTCTAATCTTAAGATAAGATTTGAATAAAGATTAATTACTTCACATGTACCTATAGGAGGAAAGGGTTATGACCCCAATTTACCCATAAGAGAGGAAGAAAAGTATTTTTACCCCGCCACCCTGCAAGCTTATCGCAGTCCACTGCTGGACATAGGCCTCTCCCAACGTAAGAAGGCTTTGGCCTACTGTTTCAGCGCTGGTACAGGGTTTTATTTCGAGTTAAGTAAGAAAACATGAAATATTTTATTAATGACTAGCAGTTGTCCACGGCTCCGCCCGCGAGAATTTCTGAACCCGTTTCCGCTGCTGGCCCTCCCCGAAAGCGTGATGAACTTACAAATAATGTGGCTTTCTATTTGGTAAAAGAATTTTCAAAATCCGTTCAATAGATCCAGAGATTACCTACTCTACAACGGCACAACTTACAAACTTTACCTTTTTATAATAATGTTATTCTTTTAGGCAGAGCAATATAGTATAGATAGATTAATATTGAGATGAATATTGAAGTTCAACCAAATCCACAGACTATTAGTAAAGCGGACCCCAGACTCCGAGGAGAAAGCTTCGGATGCGACTGGGATTAACACTAGGATGAAAAAGAAGATTAATAATGAGATAAAAATAAGAATATAAAGTAAAAAATGAACATTACGGTTAACTACGGTTCACAAGCAACAGGGTGCAGGTAACATTGAGTATTGAAAAAAAAGGCCCCTCCCAAACTATTTATAACACAGTTTGCAGGTAGCGTTAATTTGGGCCCTAAAGATCTCAGAGGAACCCCATACCGTAATATTGGGACTCAATATTTCACCCAAATGTAATAAAAAGCCAATTATAACAAAAATAATTACTAAAGTCACCGCCCTTAAGGCGCTATTGCGTGATCGCTACATTCGTCCTTGTGTGGAGCTAGGTATTTATTTTTCATAAACATACTATTGCAGGTGCTTATTTATTCAGACTTACAGCCTTAAGGCACACGAACAGCTTTAGCAGAACGTTTTTATAGTTTTATAAATCACCTTTTCAATTGTGTGAAGAATGTAAGGCATTGTAGAATTTCCAATTAGGTACTACCTAGACAGGCTGGGTGTAAAAAATGGTATCGTGAAAGACCAAAACTCGGCCACATACTTAAAAAATTATGTGCCCGTATGCCTCTTGTGTCACCTCAGAGTATTCTCAAGAACTCGTGGAAATCACGATATACATACTTAAACTCATTTCTAATTTACACGTTAGTAAGGAGAGATAAGGTTCAAATTCGAGAAATTACTTAAAATCTGCACTATCGAGCTTTATCTGCATAAATTGAGGTGATAGAATTTTCATAGATAATTGTGCTCAACGCCCAAACTGTCTGCCCCTCTAGATAAGTGGCAATTCGTTGCTCGTCGTATGATGGAATAGAATGCCAAATGTATGGGATTTGACGTATATGACAGGCGTCAACAAATGTCAAAAACGTCAAATCCTATACATTTGTCATTCTATTCCGCATTCTATTAGCAACGAATTGCCACTTGTCTAGGGGGGCTGATATCGTCCCTGTTCTTCGCCAAAAATCTCTGTTCTTACAGGGTCGGCCCCTATTGTTACACTCGTCCATAGGCCACGGTAAGCACTTTCCATCAGGTGAGCCGTAGGCTTGTCTGCGACTTAAGTAGTATAAAAAAATCGTATAATCTAGATATTAAATAAAACACTAACCTAGAATCACAAAGTTAAAATAAAAAGTCGTTCATTCTGTAAACAATATAAACGACACCACAGAAATAATAAGTACTTTATCGGCACTTACAGAATGAAAAGAGGAGAAGCTTGTAAATAAAATTGCTTCTACAGAATTGCTTCTGAAACTTAGCCACCGCTAAATCTTTGTGTCTGACCTGACCTATTAAACTTTAGAGTACACAGCTTATGTGATTTGGCAAATACACACATATTCATGTGATCCGTACTATGCACAACTTACTGTTGAAATTGCCAGCACTGAATAACGTACTTAGGCCAAATATTTCACGTAAATTATATTACTGTTTATACTGGAGATTGATGGCACTTGGTGGAACTTGCTACACATATTGAATACCTAAATCACTTGTACTTTTCCACAATTATTTATTTATTTGAACCTTGTATTGAAATATTGTAGTTTTTTAGTTTAAAACATTGTAAACCTTTGATAATGCCGTAAGGTGAAACCGGTAAGGTTCAAATAAATAAATAATTGTGGAAAAGTACAAAGTGATTTATTCAATATGTAAATTATATTAGTTTATGCATTTTACTTAATAAATGCGTTAGTACTTAAGTAGCTTCATCTGCAGCAACACTTATGAAATACTAGCTGATAACTGTGGAGGTCTTCCCGGGACAAAAATAGCCTATATGTTATTCCAGACTATAATCTAGTTCTATACCAAATTTCAGTCAAATCTTTCCAAACATCTTCACAAACTTTCACATATAAAATATTAGCAGCATTAGGTTAGTAGGAGTAGGATTGACGTTCATAAGTGTTACTGATGATAATGATGATGATGATCACGATAAACAGGTGTACTTTTTCACGTGGATACGTGTACGTAATGGCATGCGATTTCTCCTAACACCCTCCGTTCTCATTCAACGTACTTAACGTAACGATTTTTTTTAACCTTTAGCTATGGATATCATAGATATTATGTGTCACATCTCTTGATTTTACTTGTAAAAAGATAATGGGGTATATAGTATTATATGAAGTTAGACAAATTGATCTGAGGTAGCAAGACAGCTTGATTTGCTTTTATAATATTTAAAAGTTACTACCTATACTTAGATAGATACATAGATAGATAATTCTTTATTGTACCTACACAAATACATTACAGTACGTTTACGGACAGTATATCACATACATACATTATGTACATCGGCGGCCTTATCGCTGCAAGCGATCTCTTACAGGCAACCTTTGGATGGACATATTTAAATTATCTTAACAATAATAATTATACTTAAGAAATTAGTACCTGGATTTTATTGGCAATTTAAAAAAATATAATTTTTTATGAGGCCTTGCAAAAATAAACCTTATTTTCACTGATGACGCCAAGCCAATATTAACATCAAAAATACTGCTGCCTCATTCATTAATTAGGTAACACGATGACAATGCAGCTATTCCTCATCCTTTGACCTGAAACCGTCGCTTCCAATTATACCTATTGAAGTGATTAGTCGGTCAAAAGAAAATACCTACTCATTTTTATTATTGTCTTACTTCAATCATAATTTTCTCTGAGCCTTTCCCCACTCAGGGTCGGCCTTCCAATCTTACTGTGAAGCGGCTAAACTTCGATATTCTCCGTGAAGCGACTTCAATATGAACATATAAAACCACTGCAGTTACTGCTGGGATGTATAGGCGGCCCCAAAAGATTTTTGAGGACCCAGTCGAACTCAACTGCAAGCCGTACTTGATAGATGAAGAGGGAGGTCTGACTGATGGTAGTTGCTCTTTTAAACCACAAACATAATATTATGTACAAACAAATTTAAAAAAAGATAAAACTTCTCTACGCATTTTTCTCTAAGTTCTCTACTTCTTACTCTCTCCTCTCGCGGGTCACTGGAAGAAATATCTACCTAATAGAAATAAGCAGAGCCTCTGTACAACCATTTCCATCTATGTATCTTTGTATTTGTTCGTGTGTGTAAATAAATAAATAAATAAAAATTTCTTCCCCACATTCTTCACCTATTACACCCCGCGACCATGGCTACTGAAAAGTAGCCGAAACCTAAAAGTAAATAATAACAAATAAATCGCGATAGAATCTGTTACTTTATAACCTAAATAAATAAAAATATTTGATTGAAATAAAACTTGCAACAGTATCAAAGATATTTGAATTTTTACTGATTTGATTCTCACATTCATTCTTACATAAAAACTAACTGGATATCAACCCTTTTGCTCGAAACTGGGTCATCGGAATAGCGCTTTGACAGTCTCGTTTCCAACTTGTACTAAAAATATTCTCAATATCTGTGTGTTCAGCTGTCGGAGGTCTGACCTTTCAAGCTAGACTATTATATATATATTACTGGACTTGGATCGAACAGTTGGACTAGAAGGTCGGCAGCTAGATAGAAATACGAATACATGAATTTCTAATATCGTTTCAACTGTAGCTGTCTTTGTTTGGAGCCAGATGAATTGGTAAGTTTCCTGCAGTCTTTTGCCGGAAGAGTCAATTCCTTTTCTTTCTGCGTCGTTTCTACTATATCTATTGATTGAATCGAGATAGGAATCGAGAAGCAATTATTGGATATTTTTCTGAGTTTGTTTTGATGTGAAGTCTGTAATGGCATCGTTGGACGGAAAACGTCCAGATTGGACATCACGATATGGCGTTCGAACTGTTTCGTTCCTTTCAGGCACAGCGTACTTATTTATTCGAGTAACTTCGACTCTTGATGGCTTGAATATTGAGATAAAATCTCAATATTCAAGCCTTGTTGCCTTGTACGATACAAGGCAACAAGGCTTGAATATTGAGATTTTATTGTGTGAATTTTGACCAAATGGGTTTTAACTACTCGTATTATTTTTACTATTTTTTATCTTTAGAGAAGTATCTTTAGGTGAAATTGGTCCCAAAACGTTAAAATATACAGATTGTTAGATTAATTTTATTGCAGCTCACGCTTGGATGTTCTCGAAAGGGCAGAAAAAAGCACATTAAAATCCTACATCTCGCCAGATATTGTCTACCATGTGAACCCATCCATTACCGTCATTTTCGAATTTCCGCTGAATTTTCCATGATTAATAACTTAACTATCACAAAAAGATTCGGTGGCCCGAGGAGTCTACTCCGTGAAGAACTTTCTCTATGAAAAGAAACATATATTTTCATTTTCTTCCAATATTTGTAAACTCATTCAAAACAGACCCATCAATAAACTTCCACAACATTTCCGCCAGACATTTCATTTAATTTACCGTATTTATTCTCAAGTAAAAATTCTAACGCGAATTCCCTTTCATTCTCCTACATCGATTCTTCGTAAGCTGCCTAAAGCGGCTCCCACAAAGGCCTTCAGCGATCAATCAATATCGGAAATTCCCCCATCTATCACTGGCCGTTTCACTGTAGAGGCCCGAAATCAGTGGGCCTTAAACAAAGGCCCAACGGAGCACGTATGAGAGCGCTCTGCCCGAATGGGTCGTTACGCATTCCTTCAGTCGATAAAAGCCTTTATTTGGCTCACAAATTTTCCCAAGTTGATCGATAACCTGTACCTGGAATATTGGATAGACTAATGCATATTTGTGACGTATATATACATACACATACATATAAAGTCGCCGTTATCGCCGGGGGTTAGGCAGAGGTGAAATAACACCCATATTTCACTAATCATTGTATTTCGTATTCTCCATCGTCTACTGCATCACCACTTACCGGCAGGGGTAATTCATTTAAAAAGAAAAACGTAAAAAGAACTTTGGTAAGTATTTCGCAAGATTTGTCAAAAAAAACTTACCTACTTTTTAAGAGGTTATTAAACGTTCAAAACCACAATTTAATAAGTTGCCGTAAATATTGAAATCACACATTATAATAAATCATTATAACTTACTGAATACCCAAGGGGCGATAGAAGTCCAACGCGGTCGTTTCATCCACGATGACAAGCAAGAAACGGTCTTAAAGATAATCTTTATTCACTTTTAATCCATTTAATAATTGCCCAAAAAATCTTCAGATTGTTAAAACAGTTCTACCTTTTGCTGATAATAGAACCGCATTCTAAACAAAATTATTACAAAGTCAAATGAGTTTGGCGTTATCAAGATTTCCACTTCAAAGGTCAAATGTTATTTAAAATGAAAGATAAGCAGTCGCTTAAGGCTTTACGGTAATGTCTCCATTTTGTAAATTCATGCCTTTTGGTGGCGAGAAACGAAATAGGTGCAAAAGTTTCTGTGCAATTTATTATGTTACATTTAAAAAGGGTATGCTGGGTCCTTCGGCTCCATCGTTTCGTCCGTGATGTAGAAGGTTCTTCGTCCATCCGTCTCCTCCTTCTTCATCTAAGCGTCAATACCACGGGATCTGCTCACCTGTTCTTCTTATATTGTGTTGTTTTGGCTTTAGCGACTACCTGCACCAGAACCTCGTCGATCAGTTAGCAGGTATATCTTAATGGATCCCCATCACTTAAAAAGTGCTCGAGCACTTTTCCGCCTGCTGAATTGTCCCTAAAGTGTTGACAATTCAAAAAAATACCGTACAGGTCAGTACAGTTTGGAATCCAGAAACAGTATTTTCGATCAATAAAACGAACGGGCTCATGTCCTTGGGGTTACCTAACGAAATTCCGAAGTTCAACATACTGAATTTCATAATACCGTTGTACGATAGACCGAAATTCAAAATCACGAATGTTCGTTTGACTGAATGTTCAAAATACCGAAAGCACAAGATCGAATTGAATTTCGGGTCTTTGAACTTTCGGTATTCTAAACTTTGGGATTTTGAACTTCAATCTATCGTACTTCGGTATTTCGTACATTCGGTATTTCCATACGTGGCCGTCCTTGTGTTACCTACTCATCTCATAAACCAAAGGCTTATTCATTACCGAGCTGTACTGAGCAGGTATATGGGTCACCTGATTCATTTCCGCTACAGTGAGTCTGGCTAATGTTCTAAATGAGGTAGGTATGTTACCAGGTGGCAGTGATCGATGGGACCGCAAACTTTGCACACATCCATTATTATTTCAACGTATTTATATTATAAACGTCCAAAAAGTTACTTATCGAGTTTGGCAGGATTAAAATGTGTTTCCATATTTGTCTTGCTTTAAAAGACAGATAGACAGATAGGTAACTCTTTATTGTACAGTTGTGTACAATACTCGTATATCGAAAAAATTATAGATCGAATTTCTTGAGAAACTTGACATTAGCGTCTCGCTGTTACACTTGAAATTATTTAAGAGATACGATTTGACAGATCTCTGGATTCATGGAGGGTAACTAGGCACTATTGAAAGGATACATGAAACTGTTATAAATTAAGTTAAACCATTTCTAAATACGTAATAACTTATAATAGTAAGTGTAAAAAATATGGTGTAACATATTTCACTTTAAATTACTACAAATATTTTAAGAATTGCTACAAATAATTTAAAATAAGACGTGATTCTTCATTTTTCGAAATCTCGTGTGACAGCTACGTCATATAGTTCTTATTTTTTCATTTGAGTGTTGCGGCTGTGTTCTCTATGGTTGTTACATTTTAATCGTATGGAGTTTATGTCAACTCGTTACGTTTATGGTCGGCGGCGTTGCCAGAATGTAACTTTTGTAATATTTTGTATTTATTTTTACCCTCTCATGTTTCTTCTAAGTATGTAATACAAATCAAAATATTGTTTAGATTTTACTTTTGCCGTATCGCATACTAGAGACAACAATACTAGATTATATTAGATTGATTGTGAAAATGCACCTCTTAGATTATTTTGTCTATCATCATCATCATGCGCATGGAGATGTATTTTCCTAATTGCATCTGAGGCCAAGGCAAGGCAAGGCAAATTTTTATGTTTCAATTTTTACTGAGCCGCGTGGTTCCCGGTAGGAGCCGCGTGGTTCCCGGCAGAGTAGAACTTGGGTCACCCCATCTCTTCCTATGCGGTGTCGTACCAGGCGACTAAGGGATAGGGCTGTTTAACACCAGACAGATATATACAGCCATGACTCAGCCTCAGATGCATAGCTCGAGTCAACAATAGTGCCAGGAATATGGCAATAGGCTCACTCCCTATTACGTGGGACCGAATAACTACAAGTACCTACCTATATAAAGCCCGACCAGTAAAATAAAATACCTCGCCATATTGCGGTAAACTATTGGAACTAATTTCTTCATATGGTAACAATCTATACAATGTCATTATGGTCATCTGTCAGTGTGGTGTCAATTGTGCGTGTTGTTGAGTTTGAGAGCGCTACAAAACTACAAAACTATAGTAATATGCCGAAAACTATTAAAAGCCAGTTAAGAAAAGTAATTTATAATATAACAAAGTATTTGTCGGATAAAAAGTAGGAAGGATTGGACTCTGTTCCTCTAAATAACATCACAGACCTTGTTGTCAACATGATGGGTAGGTACATCATAGAGTACGTGCAATGAAATTGGCCTAAACTACTGATTTTACTGTGACTAATTATTATTCACATTTTTAGGTATATCCCGATCTTCTGTAATAAAAATACGAAGAGAAGGTCAAACGTCAAATGTATTTTCTACGCCTAAGAAAAATAAGCCTAACGCAAAAAAGAAAATCATGCTCGATTATTTTGATCTCTGTGCTGTTAGGCATAAAATACAAGAATTTTATGCAGTCCGAAAACCAATATCGCGTGGTCCCTGTTCTATACATAGTGTAATGTAACTGTATGTCTAACTTGTATTTACCATTCCAAGCAGTACACTATTATACGGATACTACTGTGTTTTGATTTGTGCCCAGTCCTTGTAACCAGTATAACACGCCGCGTCTATTTTTCTATTTTAGCCAGAAAACTTAACAGAGAAAAACTTAACTTTTTAACAGAGAAAAAAAAAATACATTTTAGTGAAAGTTTTGTATATTAAACACGTACTACAAGTTGAAATTATCTTTTAAAATACGAAGCTGCATGAAATGAGCAAGCAATAGGTATATTAATTCGTTTGTAATATTGGACACGATCTTTTTTGTATCAAAACTTTTTTAAGTCAAAGTCAAAGTCTTTATTTCTCAAAATAGTGCAAAACTGTTACAGCTTTTTGACGTCAAAAACTCCTTAAAACTAAGTTTACCACCGCTTCCTAAGCGCTAATGGAGAAGAAACGGCGCAACAAACTCCACTGCGGCATTTTAAGGACGTAAGTTTACAAAAAATAAAAGGGTTTCTTAAGACTAAATATGAACGTATGTACATTTGTCTCGCGTCAAGTAGGTATATAAAAAATAAAAATAAAACCTTATATTAAACCTTATATAAGAACAAAGCAACTTAATCAATGAAATTAAAAAAAAGAAGTCTATAACTCACTTTTGTGAATAATAGCAATGAAAAACATGACAGCCTCCGTGGCGTAGCGGTAGTGAACGCGGCCGCTACGCAGGAGGCGCGGGTTCGATCCCCGCTTAATGCAAATATTTGTGTGCATTAAATATGGGTATTTGCATTGGTCTGGTCGTGCCTCGGACAGCACGTTAAGCCGTCGGTCCCGGTTGCCATAAGAACATCTATGGCAGTCGTTACGGGTAGTTGGTGCCCTAAAAAGTCCAAAAACAACGGTCTAGCTGCAAAGCTTCGATATCGCCTAATGTTAACATTGGGTCGTGGAGGTCAGGTGGCAATCGCTTCACGGAAAATATCGAGGTCTAGCCAAATCTGAAGCTATGACTGGTAAAAGCGGACCCCAGACTCCAAGCTGAAAGCTTCGGATGCGACTGGGAATAACGCTAGGAGGAAGAAGAAGCAATGAAAAAGTCACAGTTTTATATTAGGTGTCATTCCGTGCTTAATTGCGGGGAAATAAAAGCCTGTTCATAAGCAAGTGTGTTGAAAAAATATTTGTACACTTGGCATTTTACATGTGTATCACTATAGGTACTTGGTGTTGTCATATCATAGATGTTTTTGGCGCCCCCAGTACGGGTTTTTTATTTTCCTGGTCGGGCTTTAACTATTATTTTTTGTTATTACATTTTGATCGTATGGAACCTCCATTATGTTCTCCTCTATTCGTTGCGTTTATGGTATAGTATAGTACTGACTGGACACATGTCTTGAACCTAAACCGGCGTGGAGGGAAATGTTCGCGCATGTGCACTATCGGACAAAAAAAATGTAACCAAAATATTCTGTATTTTCCGTTTCTAACATTTTTCGCACGAACTATTTAACATCTTCATTTTAAATTGCCAGTTGCCAATAAAAAAGGTGGATTCACTTTTCTGTCTTAATAGATTTGTACAATTTAAATTATTTAAGTTTTATTGTTACAAACTTCAATAGCTTATATGTAGCTGAATATTCTGAACAATTCTGCGAACCCCCTCAAAGGATTCAGGCGTGATGTTCAATCGCGGCTGATTTCCTGGTATTTTTTTAAGAGTTCCTTGGTCTAATCTCGGAAACCCATCATCAGATCTTTACGAAATTTAGATGGGACCATTTCAGAATACTGTACTACCGAACAAAAAAAGAATTTTGCAAATCCGTCTATACAAGACGGAGCTATGACCGTACAAACATTAAAAAAAAATTAAACGTCCGTATTGAGAACCTTGATGCAGAAGGCGGTATTCTTCGACACGGCACGTATTGTGAGGCGTGGTCCCTGTACCCTATAGGTACCGGTGGGGCATTGTATTTTATATTTTTAAATATGTTTTTTACTGTAAGTAGGTATATGATTTTAAAAAATATAGTACCTTACTAGATTTTTCAAGAAATAAAGAGGTATAATAATGATACCCATGTTTTCTTTAAGCCTAACACATAGAGGTACTAATCCTAATATCAATACTAGATTTAGTAAATGATTAATCAGTGTTGCCAGGGCCAGATAGTCTAATGTAAATTTAAACAAGATAGCTTAAAAAGTTACATATCGAGGAAAAAGTAAGTTTTTTTAAGGTATGAAAATCCTTTCGGATAATTATATAGCGCGGTGGGGTAGTTATGACGAATAGTTTTATTTATTTACAAATTACAATGTTACAAAAGTTACATTCAGGCAACGTTGCGATTAATCTTTTGTTACCTGAATCGATTATTTTGACAATTGATTTGAGACACTCCAACCCTAGACATAAACGTCAAATCGTATCTCTTAAATATTTTTAACTGTAGTTATTTATAAACATTTACAATTTACTTGACATTGGCAAATTTGCGATTTGCTGCAGGAGCCGACTAGAAGAGGAAGAAACTAATAGAATGGAGAATGGACATATGTAAACAACAGAATATATACCTAATCCTTATCGCCAACGATGATATCTTCCAGGCAACCTTTACCACCAAACAATTAGGAGAAAATGAGACGGCAACTAGTTTAATATTGGTTTATTAGTTCTAAAATGATTAAATAAAACTCTAAAAGAACGATATTTTTCATTTGAATTTGGAATGTCATCAATCAATTTGATAGGCTAACGACCCGACCTAATGTCATTGAAACGTCAATAAAACTGCCTAACACTATAAAAACCCTGAGTCTTCATGAGCACTTACTTGAAACTTTGTTTGTTTGTTGATCACGTTAAAACTACAGCGCGAATGTGGCTGAATATTGGCACACAACATGTTGACCCCGACCGGGACCTGGATAAAAATATAAGTAGGTAGTGACGACAGGTCTACGGGTAATTGTTTTTCTATGGTATTTTGGGGGTAGGTACCGTTTTAATGATCAGTACCTACATACCTACCTACCTAATAATTGATTTTTCGCTTTATCTATCCAAAAACAATCCTGTCTCTCAAATGAATATTAAAAAACAACAATAGTCTTACAACACTAGCCAATCCTGCACTACCACAAAAAAAGGACATAAATTCGCTTGACCAAAATATAATTTATACTCTCAAACATAAATGCTTATTCGTTAATCCTGTTTTTACCACCCAAAAGCGTCCTTATTCGAATAATTTATCACTTGTGCACAATTCACTATTTCTTACGCGGGTATAAAAGCTTCCTTGACACGAGACAAAACCAAGATACCTCGGCGGGTTGGCCTTTTCCTAATCTGCGCTATATAGGTCAGTGGATGGTGGGCGTACCGCGTACCCTATCGATCTCGGCATTCTCGGCACTTGTGCGTTCGTGGGAACATTCGTTCTGTCGTTACGTTTGCAGACGGTCTTGGCAGGAGTATCTTGAATAATTTATATATTATTTATGGATGATGTCGTAGTGTACTGCAGGGGTTAATAACTTAGTTTAGTTAGTGCTGCTATTTCTAGAATGGTAGCGCAACTAACTTGTTAAAGTTTAAGAGAATGGGGGAAAAATAGGGTTGTCTTATCTTATTGGCTGATATTGTATTTTGAGTGAAAAACTGACATTGGGTACTTTTCTAGGTTATTTAACTAGGTATCTCTAGTTAAGTAAAGAATAATAAAAGAGCAACTTAACAATTACGTCCGTGTTCATTTTAAAGTTTTAATTTTTTATCATTCACCCGCACACTTATATACTAAATTATTCCACAATAATGAAGTATGATGTCATTCTTAGCGTCGTCATACCGATATTTGCACGGACGAATTAAACTCACGAGTGCGATGCTATACCGACGCTTTTCATGTCGTCAAAAGGTCGGAAAGAGTCCTTACCTACCTAATTTTCTTTCATTTTGCCCACTTTGCAATTTTCCAGATCCTTCCTTTCTGTAGGAAGTTTGTTTCTGTTCCCTGGGGCTACTTTTTGTCCCACTGTTGCCCAACTGTACCGTATTAGTAGGTATGCTTTTGTAGTAAGTATTTTAATAATCTTCTATAGGTAATATAAAAATGAATAGATGAATGTGTTGCTGACCGCAAATCTCGAGAACAGCTGAACCGATTCCGAACCTAATTCTTTTTTTTAGAATATTTCTTGAAGTAGGTACGAGGATGGTTCTTACGCAGAGAAAGATTGCGGTACTAAAGAGAGCGGAGCAGTAATCATAAATGTTAACAAATCCGGCAGATTTTCATACTTTGTGGGTCTATAGATGACTGAAAGGGGTGATACGGAACTTCGAAATATAACGCAGGCGAAGCCGCGGCGGGTCGGCTAGTATAAAAATAATTTTGACACAGATGACTGCTACTGTCAAACGTTCGTTATCGACAATAAGATTTGGTTATCAGTATGTTCTCAGAAGTTCCAGTGCCAAATTGCCCCATGAAACAAGTGAGAAATTGGACATTTTTTTGTTCTGTGAAACCAGACTAGAAGGTACCCAGTAGGTACGAGTACCTAAGTATACATAGACAAGATTTCAGCAAAACATTCTCCATGCTAAGATAAAAAAAAAGATTTATGAACGCAAAACTGTTGAATTTCACAATTAGAAATGATAAATCTCAGATTTCGCGAACACGAATAAAAGCCAATGGAACTAGAAAAACATGAATTTTATTAAATGTAAAGACCTAACCAGCAATTTTCTATCACCGGCAATCCCTAATAATGACAAACATGACGCGTGACCGTCTGAAAGAGTGGGACAGATATAGTTAATGACGTCACTGGCGTACGTTGGCAAATGGGATAGTACACTCCCTGGCAGTATGCCACCACAGCTGTCTTCGAAATGTCCTCTCTGTTATTAACAGTATTATTTATAAAATTATATTTGTTTTGAATCACTATCGCTGTTTACGCGATACGATTATGCGATCGTTTTCGACTTATATTTTCATGATTGTGTGGGTATTTGTTGAATTAAAATGTCGACAGTCATTCCAAGATTTGCAATTTGGAAAAGTAGACTATCCAGCTGGCTTCTCATAACGATATGGTATGGTATGGTATATGGTATCATGGGCTGGTATTCGCAACTTCAAATTGAATTCCCATGTCGATTTATAACAGTTCAGTTTCGGAGCAAACGAATTCAAGTCCCTAAACGGTCCAGAGGAAGGGAGATAGAGCCATATACGCATAAAGTCAAAGTCAAATAATTTTATTGTGAAAATGGGTACATAATGGTATGGGTACATAATAGGTAGTGGTGCCGTGATGAAATGTGGTTTCTCCATTCTCCGCCTCAAGGCATACAATAGAATTGGTTAAACAATATAAAAACTGCATTTCTCTCTCACTGGCCTTATAAGCATGTCATAGTAGTACGTTCACAAAACTGGAAGTCTTCAGTTTACCGCCACCCTCGAACCTTCTTCTTTAACAGTATTTTATCGCCTCTCCATAGCTCCTCGCCTTGCTATCGCCTCTAATAAAGTAGAAAAACCGCTAAGTTCTTTCCTGCTTGAAATACTTATGTCATTTCGGGAATGACTCTGCGTATTATAGGCACTCTCGACAGGTTGCCCGATGTGCAGTCCACAATACTGGAAGTCTTGAGTTTACCAACACCCTCGCACCTTTGCTCTTACATGCCTCTTTAGCAGTATTTTACCACCTCGTACATAGCTTCTAGCCATTGCTATAGCCTCTATCTAGCGTTACCATGAGCTGTTTGAATTAATCCCAAACTCTCATTTGTCTCAACTAGATCAACACGTGCAACGTGCAGGGCTGCTGTATTAAATTGTAAAGATCTTGTTGGATTCTTTATACTTTGTCGCATCAATTGAACTTTAAATTGTTTATCAACCCATAAATTTCTGTCCTCCTCCTTCTACAAGCGGGGTCTTTTATGCAAAGCATCTAATGATGCCGTCAAGCTGAAGATCATCATTGCTGCTTTACGTATTGTCGTTTATAATAGTGCGCTCGCAAGAGCCCTATTTTAAAAAGAAAACAATCTGCTGTTTATTTCTGGGAAAAGTAAGTACAAGTTGTGGTACTTACAATACTGATCGACTTCTTACTTTATCCACAGATTAAACACAAGAACACATACTATAAGTAAGCGCGTTTTCAACTGTGTCGTCGGGCCATAAATAAATTTTCTTACTTAAACTTGAAAAAATCATTAAGTAAATGTTTTCTTGCCCGACGAAAGTGTCCCATATAAGTCACTGAGTTGTGAGTGGTGTAAAGTCACTTCACTTCTTCTTCCTCTTAGCGTTAATTCCCAGTCGCATCCGAAGCTTTCAGCTCGGAGTCTGGGGTTCGCTTTACCAGTCTTAACTACGGATTTGGCTAGACCTCATATTTTCCGTGAAGCGATTCTGACCTCCACAACCCAATGTTAACATTAGGCGATATCGAAGCTTTGCAGCTAGACCGTTGTTTTTTTTTGGATTTTTTAGGGCTCCAACTACCCGTAACGACTGCCATAGATGTTCTTATGGCAACCGGGACCGACGGCTTAACGTGCTCTCCGAGGCACGACCAGACCAATGCAAATACTCATATTTCATGCACACAAATATTTGCACTGAGCGGGGATCGAACCCGCGCCTCCTGCGTAGCGGCCGCGTTCACTACCGCTACGCCACGGAGGCTGTCAAAGTCACTTCACTACAAACTTGTAAATCATATTTATGTATCAGTTACATCACGGTATGATGCGCGTGAGTCATTTCATATCTCATCTCAGAGATTAACACCGACTTAAAATACTATAAAGATTTGAGTACGAACATATGGATGCTGATTTGGAGATAAGAATAATTTTAACGGGCTATAAAATGTAATGTTCTAATATATATAAATCGTTGTTTCTTTATTTGTATTTTATGTGCTGCGGTGCAGTTCAATGTGATAAAACTGACATTTGACAACTTATAGATACGAGTAGCTTGCACTTGCGTGAAGTAGTAGAATTTAGTAGGTAAAAATTCAAAAATACATTTTTTGTATGTTTTTTTAATTTGCCTATTGCAGCCCTAGGCCTGGTCTTCATAGATCTATTTTACTTATAGCCCTTTAGATAATTCAAATTATACCTAACTGTATCAAATATCCATAATAATATGAATGCGAAAGTAAGTCTGTCTATCTGTTACGCTTTCACGCCTAAACCACTGAACGATTTTGATGAAATTTGGTGCAGAGATTGATTAGACTTTGGAAAATAACATAGGCTAAGGTCGTGATAACTAACATCCATCTTGTATGGATCTAACTGGCTGTTGCAAGTATGCAACAGCCAGTTTGCAATATTTAGAAGTTTTTGCATTACCGTCAACCAAATTCTTCTGGTCTGGGTAAATAGGATCGTTAATGTGAATCTCATATTCAAGAATCTATTCAAATAGATCTTTCCCTAAATCAAACACAAGATTCGTTTAATTATTTACTAAATGAACTACGTAATGTGCATTATTAATTTAATACAAATATCCGTATCCATAATGACAGCAAACGAGTCCTCTGCTCATTCAAACATTGCAATTTTTTTGGCAAACAGTGAGAAGGTTATATTGGAATCGATAGTGCCACGTATTTATATCTCTATTTGTTTTAGTATTTGATTATGTATGAACATATATAAATTTAAATTAAAATCCATGCAAATTAATATTTTCTTAAGTCTTAATTCTTGATATTTTTGATTTGGACGATTGATATGGACGTATGCAACATCAGTGGGGTATTGCGATTGGCCGCCTGCCTGAAGCCTGCCAATCGCAATGCTCCGTGCTATCGTTACGTTCACGATACGATTACGATAGTTGTTCGTGCTCACCCCACTGGGGCATCACACTCGCGCTACTGGTCCCGTAAGACCTTCTAATGCCCTTCTTGAAGAACCCTATACTGTAGTCGCTTGGAAAAACCACGGCAGGGAGGGGGTTCATGTCTCATAAATTGCTAAAAAATTATAAATCAACTAATTTATATATTGTTTGTTACAGGTAAGAATACATGTACCTCTACAAGTAAGTAAAGGAATCTCTCCTCCGCAAGATGGATCCGTAGTTCCCTGACTATTGCGGTAAGCTCTGGTCACGAAGCTTAGACTTAATGTAGATTTAAATATTACTTAACTGAAGTTAAAAAAAATAACATGGGCTTATTTAGTTCTTTAGTAGTTATGAAAAAGGAACTAAATGTCTTTTTTAATAACTGGTTATGAACAGTGAAGGATATATTCCTGTTTAATAACTAGTTATAAAAGAGTGAAGGAAATTTCATTTTTCGTAGCTGGTTATGTAAAACAGTTATGTAAAAGGAACAAAAAGTCTTTTTTAATAACTGGTTATGAAACAGTGAAGGAAAATTCCTGTTTAATAACTAGTTATGTAAATCAATTATGAAAATGGACTAAAGGGACTTAACTGTATCAAACTGCTATTTTTGATAGTAAGTAGTATTGTTACCAGCAAACATAGCTAGTGATGGTTTGGTTGAATTCTACGGGTGCCACTGCCGTGTGACCTCCCAATCTCGAGTGGAAAATCTGCACCAGAGCCTCGTTAAATATAGGCCTCTAAGTTCTTGGCGATAAAGTAGGTATCACAATCTTGTAATTGTGATACTTCCAAATTCGAATACCACATGTGATGTGGTCATCATAAATTTTGTTTTTTCCATTGGACTAAATCCCTAGATACCTACTACAACTAAAACGGAAGTTATCTGGTTAATAATTCTTCTATTTACATCTATTAAACTGTAAAAAATAAAATAAATAATTGTATCAACACATTAAATGTGACGTTACTGGCAAAAAGTGCCGACAACTGACATTGAGTGATTGTAAATAATGATCCACTCGGTGAGCGCCTGTAAACAACGTCGTTTTTCGGCCATTTTGCTCTTGTAGCTAAATGAAACGTGAAACACGTTTGGCTGAAATATTTGCGCTGTAATGCGACACTGATATCCTGTCTGAAGGAAGGTGTGAAAAATGAAAGGTATTTATATCAGAAGGGAATAGATTGAAGCTAGTTTTATGCGAATAAAGTTTGAAATAATTGGAAGTACATTGAGGTAAGTGCGAATCGGACTCGCGCACTTAAGGTTCCATACCATTGGTTTTAGTATCTCTGAAATATCTCTCTATATCTGTGGAAATTTCAACTACCAAGCTATCTCGATTTATGAGATACAGCCGTGACAGGGCAGTGAAGTTTTAGCAATAGGTTTCCGTTTTTACCCTTTGGGTACGGAACACTGAAAAGTTATATTAGGTGCTTCTCACTGCACGATTCACATACCGGTCATCAAAACCGGGTCAACCGTTTAGTAGTTGTAAGAGAACTTGGGGTCAGACATACATAAATACATATAGATCACAAAACCCTCTTTTTTGGTCTCACAGTGGCAGTGATCGGGCGAAAAATTAACAGCGAGCTCATTCCTCTCCCTAAGTAGGTACACGTAAAAAGTGTGTGTAGATTTAAAAATAACTGTCCCCATTTTATAGCTAGTTCGGCCACTGACTTTACCTTCAATCTATACTTAAAAGCAATTACCACTAGACAAGTCTTTGACATTATTCCAAGTGCCCCGTTACGGCATATAGCGGCAAATTATTCATGCATTAGAGCAGGGTTTCTCAAAGTGAGATTATGCGTACCATTCAGGGTACCTACGCTAGTTGATCGTAGGGAGTGTGCAACGAAAATTTACTTTATTGCGGTGGATTTGAATTGATTTTTGGATAGCAAGACAAGAAAAAATTCTGGTGCTAATGCGTAAAGCGGTGAAAGTCATTTTGCCCTCCACTTCAATGTACTTAAGTATGAGAGAGTAGTTTTTCATGCCTCACATTGGACAAGAGACTGACATCTCAAGATGAAATGTAAGAAAAGGAACGGAAGATGTCTAGCACTATTTTATTCAGGTGGCAAAGTACTCAAAACAGTCTCAGTCCTTCGTGAAAGCGGGCCTGGATTTGTGCTCACCGTCACCCTAACAGAAATAGGCCCAGAGTGGCGGCGAGTCAGGCATTCACCCGGACCTCTCTGTAGATGAGGGGAAATTAGATCGCCCAACAGTTCGTTAACATTGGCGACTAAGACCGATCCTAGTCTCAGTAATATCCTTCCTGGGGCATGCTAGGTTTTCTGATAATACAGGCAGATGTGACAAAACACCTAGTACTTTTAACCTGTTATATTCTCACACACACCTCATCATAACGCCGGTGAGTGGTTATCCGCAAGCAAAACATGAATGGGTACCTACATGTACCTACAGGTTTGAGAAACGCTGAGGACCTAAAATTAGACGTTGAATGCGTTCGCTAATTGTGCACATTTTGTCATTACACACTTAGCATTATCATGCATGCACGCCTTATACCAGCTTTCAGCCACACCTTTGTCTGCGAGTTTAGTTTAACATTAAAGGCTATAACCACAGAACAGATAATAGTACTAGCTATAGCTTAAAAACCATATTTCATCAGGTAAAATACAAACACATAATATGTATGTATTTCTTTCTCATTTTATTGAGGAGTCCTGGATATTTTTTTTCGTGGGTTAGATGCTTTTTTCGTTGAATGCATTGGATACCCCTTAAAAGTTATCAGACCCGAACTCGAACTGACTAAATCGCATGTCATTCCGACTCTCCACGCTAACTTACTTAAGGTAGGGCGACAGGCAGCTTCACTTGTCACCTCCAGGTCTGCGCTCATATAAGACGAAGGTTCTAAGAAGTATGTAGATACATCATTATGTATTTCAAAACCATGTGTATTCTAATATTATGTATATGTCCTCAAGCGGGGCGTGAAACAAGATGTGTGTCATCACATCACCTATCGCGGTCATAACACTAACAACTACCATTTTACATTGATAGCATGTTTACTTTCTGACTTCACTCTAGCTCTTTTAATAAACATTAAAAGAGATTGAAAGTGAACTCCTAAAATGTTAATTTATACCAGAAACTTTTTAATATCTAATTGATTGGCTCACGTTTGACCTGTACTCACCCAATGATAAGAGATGATGTGATCTAAAAACGCTTACCTAGAAGGAACCTATTCACTCGAGACTTGTCTAATCCAAAAGTGATACATCGGTTTATATAGCCTATGTTCAGCGGTTGGCGTCAGATAAATGTATGCATGAGGCGGTAAATCGATTCTGCCTCCTAGACTAGACTACTAGCGCTTGCAGTAGTGAGTTTCTTATTTGCTTCAGCTGAAGCAATCTTGCGGCTACGCTATGGTAATAATAACGTGCTTGCCGCTTGGTCGCGTGTTTTTAACAACTATGTCAACTATAAAGAATATGTCAACCATAATTAAAAACTATTGAAGACCTAAAAGGTGGTGGATGGACTGTGTGAAAGAAGATATCGATGCCTAACAGCCAAAAAGGGATAAGCGACATATTTTGGGATTTTGAGTTATATACATAGTCAGAATCGTAATTTTTTTCTGCGTCGTTTGATCCGGGTTACGTGTTTCTAAGCGAATTTTTATGTCGTTTAAGCAATTGTAAAATTATAGATATGAGACTTTTTTTTTCTATATAAACGACCAAAATTTTGACGAGATATTTTTTTTGGTGGTTGATCTACAAAATATCGGAGAATAACGAACTTATGCTTTTTGGACTTTCTGTAATATTCTAATGATCTACCTTTAACCTATTTCGCCTGGAAATAAAAATGGAGAAATATGGGTTTATGATAATTTGCCTCTACATAATTATTCATTGACATCCGTTTAATACTTTCTGGCAATTTTTTTTAAACATATTATAGTCGTTTACTACATTTTGTCCCTGCAAGTACTTAATAATATTTTGTCGCTTATCCTTTTTAGCCCTCCCGATATTTAAAGAATTTGTGGCGTATTTTGTCGTTTAGTCAATCTAAAATAATTGAAATTGGCGGTTGTTGGTATCATTCTCTCGAAAAAAATGACCCAAGCCGGGTGACAGCTGGGCAAGCGCCACGTGCGCATGCGAGCCATTTTGGCACGATGTAAAAATGTATAGATAATTCACAATTTCTAGAAAGTCAGCCTTTTCTATAACGAACATTTATCTTGATTTGATATTAAGGTAACTATTATTATTTGAGTTGTAATAGTTTTGAGTCTATTCGAAATCGAATAGGATCTCGGCGAATATATGATATAAGAAATTATAATAAATTGGAAAAAGCGAAATCAATTCTCGGGCGGGACTCGAACCCGCGATCTTTCCCTTACAGATTATAATTTGTTTAGTTTAGCAAACTAATTGCTTTAAAATTATCTCAATATAAGAAATTGTTAATTAGAAAGTGC
Organism: Eilema depressum; assembly: GCA_914767945.1. NCBI lineage: Eukaryota > Metazoa > Arthropoda > Insecta > Lepidoptera > Erebidae > Eilema > Eilema depressum. The sequence continues at coordinate 4,478,529 of OU612021.1, forward strand.
CATTTTTAGTCAATTATAGACTGAGCTGATTAATAAAATTAATAATAAATAAATATTCTACAACATTCTACACAACGCTATCTAGACCCATGGTAAGCTTAATTTATTAGCTTGTGTTATGGAACCTAGAATGCGAATATACATACTTAGATACTTTTTTTTTTGTAAATACATACATATTATACATAGAAACACCCAGACCAATGCAAATATTTATATTCATGCATACAAATATTGGCACTGAGCGGGGATCGAACCCGCGCCTCCTGCGTAGCAGCCGCGTTCACTACCGCTACGCCATAGAGGCAGTCAAAAAATTATATAGTTTTATTATTTAAACGTCTCGGGTAAACCTGAAATATATTCTCCTTCAAATATACTTTTATCTAAAAAGTACATAGAAACACATAATAGTCTAATTATCGTAGTTTCTTAAAAAAATACTTGATACCTAAAATTTTCCATTCAGTGAATTTTCATTCGATAGCTGGTTATACCACATTTCCACAATTTTATTTCTTAAGAAAATACACTTGTGCTATTTTTCCTCAATTTAAATAAAACATGAGGTGAGGTTACATCATTTTTTGATAGAAGCTAATAATTTTTGTATTTAATTTACGACATTTTTGCTGTTTGTAAAATTAAGACCATTTGGGGTAACCGACAGATACTACTATTTCTAGCCTGAATTTCAAAAAACTAACAACGCCAGTCAATAGACAGTGCAATAAATGCTACAAATATAGATTTTCAGCCTTTCGGAACCTATACATCTTTTGTTATGAATTCTTTTCGTTTATTTTCAACTTTAAATCACTCTCCTGTAAAATTTGTAAAGTGGCGGTTATCCCTTTTCGGCCGTTAGCCATCGATATGGTTAAGAAGGGAGTGACTGTTGAGATAACTGCAACCAGAGATGAATGGAAGAAGCACACGTGTTACGCTGACCCCAAATAAATATGGGGTAAGAGCAGGAGGATAATGATGATTAAAGACAAAGACATCTATAATAATAACACACATAAATTATTACAAATAATAAACGCATGCCGAGTAACTCTAGATACTACATGGACGGGTTTTTATTTTTGTGACAATGTATAAGTTCTTTTTTTATAAAATTAGTGGAGCTACAATCTAATTCGTAAAGGTTCCATCCAGGGTAAATTTATACCTACGTACTCCCGAGAAGAAAAGTAGATTATGTGCCATTCCAGAGAGAGCCAGCACAGAGAGAGATAATAAAATTTATCTCTGTGCCAAATTTCGTCCAAATTCCTACAGCTTTTCTAGCGTGACTGTAACATAGCTTTTACAATAGTAGTATTTTTTGGTATAATTTCAATGTGCCTATAGGGTACTTATATACAATACACTTAGGTAAGTCAGCCTAGTATTAATATATTTAACGATATTATGTAAAAGACTTACCTAACTTTGCGTAGACATGCTACAGGAAGATTAGAAACTTAATACAAGGTATTTACATAATTACATACTTCAATACGAATTTTCCATTATAATCAACCTTGAGTTCACCTAAAACACGTACTAAGCTAATCAATCAATTTTGGAACTAACAAAAACTGGTCATGTTATGATTATACCTAAATGAATAGACGTTCTACAAATGAAAACTAAGAAACTTTTTTAGGTCCCTTAAAACCTACTATAGGTATACTCAACTCATAATGGAGAAGTGGGGAATCCATATAGGTATATCTCCTACCCTTTGTGTGAATGTGCCCGTGGATTTCTGATTAACTAAACTGTTCAATAACACCCATTTTAGAGGGTTATTTCGGAGAATATGCTATTTTCTATGATTACGCTATATTAATGATTGCTAAGGACGTACTTATAATAACAATATTATCGACTGGCTGTATGAAACAAAAAAATTGTTATCGCTTTCGAAGGACCATAAAAAAATTGGTATAATTTTCGAAGGACCACAAAAAATTGGTATTGCGATCAAAGGATAACAATTTTTTGTAGCTGTACCTACGTATGTATTTCTTTTTCTAAGGTCTTCTGTATAGATGACCTTAGAAAAAGGCATGGTATGTCGATTATACATATGTACAGGTATGTTCCATTATCGAAAGAGATTATTGTCAAAATTCGTAAACTCAAAAGCGTGTTCTACTAGGTACACTATAGCTTAGTCTTTTGAAGAGACTTATAATCAGAAGTAGGTTTTAGAGGACCCACATCTCTTGAGACGTGTAGTTATATGTGCGAGTTTAGCCACACTAGACCATGCTTCACAATTGGTCACACTTAAAATGATGTTATCCTATCCATCCCGTAACTTGTGGTTCCCTCACTCAGATGAGCTCACCACACCATACAACCATACATAAATATATCAATTCCTTCCTCTTGCACGTCTGAAAGCACTCCATGTTATTAAACAAGTCGTCTCATATCCCATTACATATTAGGGCTGTTTACGACCGTCGCAAAATACCGTCTATGGCTGTGACGTCACCGTCGTCGAAATATTAAGTGCTATTATTGGGTTTAATATGAGATTATATATGTACTTATCCCATTATGGCTAATGGGGAATGTGATCAATCGACGTGAACGTGTTCACGTTAAAAGAAGAATACAAGGGTCGCCATTATAACCCTCTCATATTTTGGAAAGGATATTATGCCGTCGTCGGTCTCGATGGCCATATGAATATCTGTTGCTTTCGTTACGGGTGCTTGGAGTCCTGAACAGTCTAACAATCTGTTCTAACTACATAGCTTCGATATCGTGAGTGGGATGTTGAGGCAGATGGCAGCCGCTTCATGGAAAATGTCGAACTTCAGATGTTTTATACTAAAAGTCGACCCCAGCAGCATCCGAAGTCATTCAATACCAGGTGCGGTCGCAGCCTGAAATTTTGGGGGGTGTTACTATTTTGAAGTGTAGAAATTCCTTCAGAAAATATCTTTGGCCTCCCCAAAGCTATTTTTATGGTTAAGTCCCCTGTGACAACGGACCGCGCATGTTTAATACTTAGAGTACTCATTGACTCAGTATAGTGCCATTGTAAGGAAACGAAATATTGAATAACTTCTAGACAAAATATACGAAACTGTTTCCGAGCAATAAGTATTTGGCGAAGTGACAACTAAGATAATTTATGAGCACTTAAGTCTTGTAGAATATCTATAGATTAGCAGGAAACCAGTATAATAGCCTACTTATAACCTACTAGCTTTTGCCCGCGGCTCCACCCGCGTGGATGTCGGTTATCGCGACCAAACATAGCCTATGTCCTTTCTCAAGGTCTAACCTACCTCTATACCAAATTTCATCAAAATCGGTTCAGCGGTTTAGTCGTAAAAGTGAGACAGACAGACAGACAGACAGACAGAGTTACTTTCGCATTTATAATATTAGTAGGGATAACATTTTGGTAAAATATGGCTTCTCTTTAACCAAGTGTCTGAGTGAATTAAATATAACATTGATCATTGATTGATGATACTATTTCTACAACAAGAACTAATTACTACTAAAATATCATTGTAAATGCCTACTCTAAAATATTCATTTACTAGCTGACCCGGCGAACTTCGTACCGCCATATTTTCCACCCGCGTGTTATTCTGATCCCCGTCCCGCTGCATATCTCTAAATGTTATCAGTGTTTCTCTACAATATTATGCATGTATTATACATATAAACCTTCCTCTTGAATCGCTCTATCTATTAAAAAACCGCTTCAAAATCCGTTGCGTAATTTTGAAGATTTAAGTATGCATAGGGACGGACAGACAGCGACAGTGACTTTGTTTTATAATATGTAGTGTTGATGATAATAGTGATTGTCTTCTAATAGTAGTAGACTACTTATATTATGTACTTAGTATTTACTTATTTGTGAACAACTTTTACATTGCTTTTGAACATACAACATACGTTCAAACACAATGTAGAATTGTCCTAAAGAAACATTTTGTAACTCAGATCAAATATCTTTATTCATTTCAAAATATTTATTATTTAAACTTGTGACCAGTAGAATTATAGTTTTTTTTAGATAATATATACAGACATATTAACATAATCTAGCACTTATTCAAACATTCGTGACACTTTTCCAGTGATTAGGTACGAGAATTATAATAGTTACAAAGATGGCTTAGAAAAAGTTTGAAAATTATCTTGCAGCCTCTTGATTACATAGTAACTATTATCTAATCTGAGCTTTTGGCTGTGCCCAGCATATGGCACGCTTTCTTGGTCCTTCGCCTGTACTTCGCACGCCCTTCAGCATCTTTGTTTGAAAGCCTCTTAGTAAAGTTGGGATATCTTTAACTGTAATGTACACTTTCTAAAATGAAACCTAAAACTAAATAGTTAGCATTCAAATAACGAAGTAAATCATAAGCAAAATATTCATTAGCCGTTATTATGATGACAGTGTATGTAAATACATCCGGAGTTGCCAAATTTTTCGCGTGTGTTTTGTCACGCACTCCATTCCCTATGAGGACTGTATTAGAGCCTAAAGCAGTAAAAGGTGACACAAAGTATTATTTATTGTTACTCAATGTGTTACCAAAATAGATTTCGTTGATGACATTAGAATAATTCAAAACTATTTAAGTATTCAGTCAAATAGTCGTACGTTATATACAATACATACCTAATGAAATAGGTACGTGAGTGGCTCGTGGCTAAGTGCTGACCAAATAGGTTAGAGTAATTGCAAGGTGAATATTAGGTCAGTCTAAGGATGGATAAATATTCTTCACACACAATGAGACCCCCCGTATCTCGGAGATTACGATAAACCGTCGGTCCAGGTAGCCATTCAAACATCTGTGGCTTTCGTTACGAGTAGTTGCAGTCCTAAAAAGTCCCACAACCTCAGAACATCGATATTGCCAGTGGATTGTGGAGTCGCCTCACGATTGTGGAGTCGCCTCACGATTGTGGAGTCGCCTCACGGAAATTTCGACCGTTTCTTTATAATTAAACTGAAAGCCAACCCCAAAAGGCGCGGTGGATGATGACTTAATAAAGATTATAAAAACCTTTATTTATGACTAGCTTTTGCCCGCGGCTCCGCCCGCCTGGATGTCGGTTATCGCGACCAAAGATAGCCTATGTCCTTTCTCAAGGTCTAACCTACCTCTATACCAAATTTCATCAAAATCGGTTCAGCGGTTTAGTCGTAAAAGTAAGACAGACAGACAGACAGACAGACAGACAGAGTTACTTTCGCATTTATAATATTAGTAGGGATATCGTAGAAAGTATTTACGTCTTACAAATTGGAAAAAAAAAACTTGATTATATCTGAAAAGGCAGCTTATACAGGCTGGATATAAAAGGCTGAAAACTGGCTGCTATAGCGTACAAAGGAGAGGCCTTCATGCAGCAGTGGACTGCAATTTAATAAATTGACAGATTTGATTGAATGACATCGCTCTGCAGCAACAGCTGTCTCCTCATGACCATGGCCGCTAAAAAGCAATCAAAACGTCGCTGAGTTAAGTGTAAATATAAAAATAACACATAGTAAATCACGCTACGATGCGGTAAAACTAGTTTTATTTCTAACTTTAATAAACTGAATTTTAATATAACATGAAGGCCAAATTAAGCTATTAAAAATCTGTTCAAAATCCAGTCTCGATCTCAATCTACCAAACGGTCTAAAACAGTACTTTTATAACACAATTGTCAAGAAAGTAAAAGAAAAAAAAAATCGACAAAAAATTTAATTGATCGTCTTTGACATTTTGTATTTTAGATTGAGACTACATCGAGACTGAATTTTGAATTATAAGAATTGACCTTCTAAAGTCTTCCTTTCTTTCCGTCAGCATCTTTGATGGGTCATGCTTTGTTAAACAAAGTGACTTGATGTCCAATTTACTGTTAATACCAAAGTTTCCAGTGACTCAGCAGTATCATTTATCAAGGTATTTGATGTAACAACAACATGTAAAGCATCTGCATCCGTTTTCATCGCATATTCTACATTTTGTACCACAAATACACAAACCGGGAGCATATCTGCAGTGGATTTTGTTTCCATATCCTATTCATACTACTTAGTATTAAAATTTTGACGTCGTTTAACCCCACGCTTTTGACTGATATTTGGTTAAGGGATAGATTATAGTCTGGAATAATAATATAGGGTACTTTTCATCCCTGGAATAGGTTCACATTGATTACGGAAACGGACTTAGAATAACACGCGGATGTGTGGCAAAATAACAAGTTTGGCAGTAAATCCAAATAAAGCCTAACAATGTGAATGTGACTCATTTTATATCTAGACAGAGATAAAGAGCTTGAGTGTCCGTAGTTATTTTCATATTGTTATATAACATCGTTTGGTCGAAAAATTAGGGAAACAGGGGAAGTATAGTCGTTCCCGGAATGTTCTCTCCCGCAGCTAGTTTTCTCGAAATAGGCTTCTGAAAATAGCTTGATGGAAACACGAATATAAATACGTACGTATTAACTTGATTTGGGTAAAACATTTTGCGTCGTTTGTCACGATTTGTGCAGAACTATTGTTGTTCTCGTAGAATTGTATTTGGAGTTCGGGGACGGTATTACTTGGTAGTAAGGTTATTTTACCGACATAAGGTAATAATGAATGTTAGATTGTATGCTATAGGTACATACAGGTACAATTTTGGATAAATAATTCAGGATAATGATGGATACATTGGAGCTGATCTCTCAGGATTGAGACTACAGATCCTATAAAAGTCGTATAAGCCAAATTAAGACGAGGAGAAGGAGTAAGCGGACCCTGAACTTTAAAGTGAAAGCCTCAGATGTAACTGGGAACAACGTTTAGATAGTAAAAATGTAAATGTTAAAATACAGAAAATCGTTTGAGGACGATAGAAGAGAAGTGCAAACATTTGATGGACGCCTTTTACTTTTTTTATTCGAGGGAAAATTTGGAATTTTTAACAGTAATTAAATAAATTATTATTGTCATTCGAGTAGTTATCAGTACTTACTTAATTCGTAAAAGATCTTCTATTTACACATCATGATATATTATGATTAAACACTAGCTCAAATTCTCTTTTTTATTCTAATCTTAAGTTTCAATTTTTTACCACCGACGAAGTTATACAAAGTTCATTCATATTGGCATCGTCTGACTCACACCACCCACAGCAAAATTCATTATCGATTTGATGTCAGTCACCCGTCGCATACTAAGGAGATGATCAATGATGTAAAAAGATTACTTTGCCGCATTGCAAATGAAAAAAACGCCCTTGATGAGCTAATTTCGCATTTTAAAAGTAGGTAAGTTAATATTAAGAGATCAAGAATAACAATTTGTTTGAAATTGTAGACTTTGATACAATGATTTGATGAAACTATAAAGTGAGAGAATTTAATGAATTTTGCGGAGTGAAACATATCTACATAATGAAACATTATGCATCTGAGGACAAAAGTAAAGTAGTTATAATGCAAAATATAAATAATATTACCATGTTGGTTCCCGGTGGAGTAGAATAGGGGCACCCCTTAACTTCCCATGGGTGTCGTAGAAGCGACTTAGGGATGGGGTTGTTCCACATGGTCCTCTATCGCATAGCCCTATTAATCATAGTTGTTGGAATATAGGTACTAATACACCTTAACCTACTCCTTTAGCCTACTCCTTTAGCCTGGCAACCCTGGCCTTGTTTACATAGTCTGCTTATCTTAAATTTATAAAATAATGGAAAAATAGTTTAATATGTATAAAAAGTGGTATAATAAGTGTATTATTTGGTGATAGATAATTGGTATTGTTTGTGACAACTTCTTATAAGTATTTACGTAAATAAAATAATATATGTATATAGTGAGTACAAAGTGATTTAACAAGAAACAAAACAATAATACGTGCATAATGGTGATATAAAAACATACTACGTAATATAGTGACAATATTTCAATCCTGTAACGCTATCCTTTTCATCATTTGCCAAAATTATTTGCTCGTAATAAAATAATCACAAATACGTTAAGAAAATTATTTGAATTTTGGACTTTCAACTATACAATCAGCGCCACATCAATCATATTGGCGCCAAATAGATGAACTAATTCTTCAGTTCAGCTACTGCACACCAGGTGGCGAAATGATACCACAGTAAATAAATTATAAAATTTTAGTAGAATTTGTTTTCTACTAAGTTACTTTAGTTCGGCTACTGCACACCAGAGGGCAAAATGATACCACAGCAAATAAATTAGAGAACTTCGACCAATTATTTTTCTACTAAGTGACCACATTAAGAAGAGAGAAAATAGGATTAATTATGCATAAATGAAACAACATAAACCTTCCTTGACAGTCGGACACTGATAAATTGAGAAATTATTAATGAATAATTACACCCCTGACTCAAAATAGAATAGGACGAATAGAATTATAATCAATCAAGTACAAAAATACAACAGCACGAAATATTTAAAATGGAGAATACAGAACGAAAGAATGTTACATTACGTAGAAATCAACAATTATCACTCAAATCAAAATCAGTTGAATCTCTTGAAAAGAGCATATGCTCAGATTCATTGTCGTGTGAGGATCTCCTCAGCAAAAGCCTTGACCTCTCTACAAATATGTACTCTACTTATATGGCTGAACTTAAAACAGAAATAAATAAATTAAAAACAGACCTAGAGGGTACACAGAGTGAGATGGAAAACATTATTTTAGAAAATATTGATTTGAAAAAGCAAATATGCAATATGAGTCAAGAGATCAGTGTGCTGAAGGAAATATGTAAGAATCCATTAAGTATATCTAGACAAAATATATCATCGAGTATGAAAAAGAACTTACGACGTCGGATTTCCAATAGTTTCCAAATGTCACCTTTACAATTAAATAATGAAATTCCAAATAATTCAATAATGGGAGACAAACAACCTACCGCACATTCCGCAATGACTTCAAAAATTAAAGAATGTTCACCAACAGCCATATCTGCAAAACTAAATAACCTTGGCGAATCTACTGAAAAAAAAGGAGAAACTGATAATAAACCTATGCAGCACTCAACCAGCGAAAATAAGAAACATGAGACAAAAATGCTCAAGAGCAACTCTCTAAAACGAGCAATTATTCTGGGAGGATCACTGTTCCGGGGATTAGCATCAAGACTTACGACGTCAAGACTAAATAGCTCATATAACAACTACAAATTCATATCAATAATAAAACCAAATGCATCTACAGAGGAAATACTAAATAGTGCAAGACTGTTCAATATTGGCTCAGCTGACAAACTAATATTGTCTGTGGGACAGAATGATCACAATAGCCTAAAAATGACAACAGAATTATGTCTGTTCTTACAGACAGTACAATGTCCAGTAATCATTGTAGGGGTGAATAGAAACATCTGGTTTAATGATTTTAGATTGAATTACATGCAGAATCTCATTTGTAGGCAAAATAGACAGTGTTCATTTATTCCTAACTACTACAGCTTTGCATCCCTATGCCATCAAATTAATGTACGGGTAGATCAAATAGACTATGATAATAAGTTTTTACCATTTAACAATATCGATAATAGCACACATTACACTAAAGACAAATTGATAACAATCAAAAGGGCACCTAACGATATCTGCAACAAGAGCACACAAACAGATCTATTGGATACTGAGGCTCTAAATGACCTAAATAACCAATCATTTTTTCGTGAATAATAGGGCAAATCTTGTGATATTTCATCAGAATATTGCAGGGGCAATAAACAAGGCAAATGCCATTGAAATTGCTCTAAATTTATTACATAAAAAAATGGATCATATCAATTTTGTATGCCTCACCGAAACATTTATACAAACAGGTGATGAAGACAACATGATTTTAAATTCTTATATACTAGCTAGTAGCTTCTCCAGGGCAGATAAAAAAAGAGGGGGGACATGCATTATGGTAACACCGGATACAGAATTTGAAAATATTAAATGGTTGGCAAATGTTGCAATGGAAAGGCACTTCGAAATATGTGGTATACAAATAAAAAATCAATACTTGAATCTATTGTGTATTTATAGAACGCCGGATTCTGATGTAAATATATTTTTCAGAAAACTACAAATAGTACTAGATAGACTAAATAAAAAAGAAAATTATAGTAATATATTATGTGGTGACTTTAATATAGATATTCTATGTGAAACTACTAATAAAGATACGTTCACTGGTATTTTACACAATTATAACTTAAGAACGCATATCTCTGAACCAACTCGGCAAAAAGGGTGTATTGATAATATAATAAGTGATATCAAAGGCGCAATCGGTGAAATACACCAATTAGGACTTTCGGACCACAATACGGGACAAACCCTATCAATAAAATTAAAACCGTACCTTAACTATCCAAAACAGTGGTTTTTGTATAAAAGAGATACTTGTAAAGAAAATTTGGATAAATTTAATAACTGCATGGCAAAATTGTCATTTTCTGAAGTATTTAAGGAAACTAATGTGAATAGGGCGTTTTCAATATTCCATGAAGACATATGTCTATTCTTCAATCTATGCTTTCCAATAATAAAGATCAAAATGAACCAAAATTCTGGCAACCCTAAATGGATAACAAGGGGTTTGAAAAGGTCTTTTGTGACTAAAAGGAAATTGCAAAGAAATTATTATATGAACAAGACGAATACCAACAAACAACAATATAAAACATACAGTAAAATATTAAAAAGATGTATTGTAAAAATGCAAAAAGAAAATAATAAAAAGTACATTGAAAAAGCTGAAAATAAGTGTAGAGCAACATGGAAAATAGTAAATAATAGACTTAAGCATAACCAAACGAACGACGAAATCAAAGAAATATTAAATGGAAATCACGTTCTAACAAACGGCGATGACATTGCAACATACTTAAATGATTACTTTATAAATATAGCTGTGCCAAATGACAACCATGAAACTACAAAAATCCAAGATACGAAAAGACTACTAAATTCTATATATCTTGAGCCAGTTACCTGTCTAGACATATATAAAATCATAATGGGATTACGAAACACAAATGCTGTAGGTTATGACGAGTTATCGACGAAATTACTCAAGCAAAATGTTTTCGCTTTGGTGGAACCTCTTACCCACATTGTAAACCTATCTTTAGAGAACGGAATATTTCCTGACGGGTTAAAATTATCAATTGTAAAGCCAATATTCAAAAAAGGCTCTCGCTCTGAGGCAGGTAACTATAGACCGATTACTCTCATTCCAGTTTTCTCAAAGGTTTTCGAGAAGGTTATGAGCACTAGAATCTTAAACTTCTTTGAAAGGAATGATGTCTTAAGTGAGCAGCAGAACGGTTTTATTAAAAATAAGTCCACAACGCTTGCATGCTTTAAATTAATAAAAGAAATTATTGATGCTATCGATGAAAAACAAATCCCCATAGCCGTCTATCTGGACATGAGTAAAGCATTTGACATGGTATGCCACAAGACCTTATTGGGAAAACTCGAACAATTAGGCATAAGAGGTCCTGCACACGGTTGGCTCGAAACCTATCTAACTGACCGACGACAATGCACAGAAATAAAAAAAATGTGCTATGCTACCAACACCCAGCAAAATTATAGATCAGAATTTTCGGTAAACCAGTTTGGAGTACCACAGGGTAGCGTACTGGGTCCCATCTTATTTATAATATACATAAATGAATTACCAAACGCTACAGACCAATACAGTATCTTATTCGCTGATGACACCACCATTTTAACTAGATGTAAAACTCTGGACGACTCTATAAGCACTACAAACCAAGCCTTGACAGACATTGGCAGATGGTTAGATTCCAATAACCTGAAAGTAAATTCTAACAAAACAAAATTTATAAGACATGTAACATTTCAAAACAAAGATAAAGATAACATTACATTACCTATTAAATTCAATAATGACAACATTGAAGAAGTAAGTGAAATAAAATACTTAGGAATAGTAATTGATAGATTCTGTAGTTGGAAGCCTCAAATAGATAACGTATGCAAAAAAATAAATAGGTTCATATTTGCTCTGCGTAGAATTAAAACGTTAACCAATATCCAGACGGCTCTAATGGTCTATCATAGTCACGTATGTTCTGTTTTAAGATACGGTATTATAGTATGGGGAAATTCCACCGATTCCCAAAGAGCTTTCATAGTCCAGAAGAAGTGCATCAGATCTATCTTTAATTTAAAATGGACTGACTCGTGCCGACCTCTATTTATAAAACATAAGTTACTAACACTACCGTGTCTATACATCTACGAGATATGTAAATTTGTAAGAAGTAATTACTCGCTTTTTCCAAAAAATGAAAATGCCCCATTCAAAAGGAAAGTTGTTCAAAAACCGCTACAAGTGCCAAGGAACCGGCTAATTCTTAGTGATAAAAACTGCTACGCGATGGCGATAAAAGTATATAATAAACTACCAATTCAACTCCGGGAACCAATGAATACATTTAATGCAAATCTTTATGCTTGGCTATGTGACAGATGTTTTTATTCAGTTGATGATTATTTTAATTTTAAGGTATAGCAATTTATAAAAAGAACCGCCCTGCTTATATTGCATAATGATACGTATCTAGCCTATCTGTAACTCATTAGAGTGTAAAGTAAACTTCTCCAGAAAATAGCGTCAATTGTTGTTTGAAATCGATTAAGTTGTGTATGTGGACATAACTATAACTATTGGACAATTTTGATAATATAATTTTTATTCGCATGCTTTCATATACCTTAAATTTGACATTTTGTATCTACACTTAGTGAGCAATAAATGATGATGATGATTTAATCCTACTAATATTATATTCTATTTAATTAAATTATATTGACATGACTTTTTAATGATAATTTAGAGATTTTAATTGTATGAAGTGGACATTGTTTAATTGATTACTATCTATCTTGATTTAATTGACATGACAATTATGTGAATGTCTATAAAAATTAGTCCCTTCCAGCCTTAATTAGAATTTTGCATGTCAGAGCATGGACTGACGAAATATGTGATCTAACAATGAATTTAACAACTATGTACCTACCATATTTCTGCAAATAAATATTTCATTTCATTTCATTTCATTTCATTTCATTTCATTTCATTTCGAGGATTGTAAATGGCGTGAATATGTATGTTTATATGTATAATATCTAGCGGATAATATCATTGCTTCATTTTGGAGTTCATTGTTGATTCAAAAAACCAGGTTCCACAACCAGGGTACATTAGTCCTACTATTACTATAACTAGAGTTTGTAACTCAACGCTTAAAAGACGGTGTCGTCCTAATTGGCCACGATCGTACGATGACACGATGCGTTCTCGTCGTGCGATGAGTTCAAACATACAGATTTCATCAGAGTGTCCTATTTGGACCTTGCAAGTAATCGTGCGAGCACATGAAGAGTTATAAGTATAAGTTTTTGTCAAACTGTTAAGTTTAAGTTTTTTTTTTCAATATGTAGAAAATATGGAAAACGGATCATAAGCTTCAACTGCTTCAAAACTGTGCATCTCTGTAAAGAGCCATCGTTAAAGTGGCGTTCGTGAGCGCAACGATATCGCACGATGTGACATCGTGCGATCTATTAGGACACCTGATGGGTCATCGCACGATCACTTTGATCGGAGACGAAAAAACGCATCGCGCCATCGTACGATTAGGGCCAATTAGGACGACGCCTGAAGCTCATAGGTTGCGCGAACAGGATCAGAATTCTGATTCGGGAAAGCCTCTGCGTCCAGTAAAACGAAAGTTAAAGTAACATTATTTAAGATGACCAAGAAATTCGTCACGACTTCACGAGTAAGATTATATTTATCACACGTTAGTTGTTAATAATACTGTTTATTTTGCGTGACACTTAAATTAGCTCAAACCTATTGAACATAACCTATAACTTCTCGAGCATATAATGTCTGGAAAATATAAATGACGACATCATGAACAAATACATAAACGCGAATACTTTATGTCGTGTTTATTATAATTACAAGAATGCACTAAGAAAGCAAATCTATAGCAATGTGTAGTTCTTAAATATTGTTTAGTTAAGCCAATTTACATATTTATCAGATGGGCTTTATAGATGGTTGATTTGGACCGAAAATCTTATTGAGGCGCCATTCCCCTTCATCATTCTCTGAGTCTTTTCCCAAATTAGTTGGGTTCAGCTTTCCAGTCTAACCGTGATGCGGCTGAACTTTGATATTTTCCGTAAAGCCATTCATCCTTAACCCCGTTTTTAGTATTTAATTAAGACAGCTTAATTAAGTACACGTTTATACCGGTTTAAGCCATCCAGAATAACTCATTAAATAAGATATGAAAGGTAAATATATCACTGACACAATTTAAAATGAGTCTTTCAATAAAAAAGTCAATTAAAGCTCAGTGAATAATGAAGCATAAAACTTAAAAAGCTAATAAACATGAAATACTTAATATCATTTCATTGACCATGTTATTTGCAATAAGTTTTATTAAAAGATACGCATTCTGTACAAAAGAATGATAAAATACAGAAATTATATATTAGGTATAATTATAATTACAACAACATATATCTATTAAAAGTATTAAATATTAAATCGCCATCGATATCGCCAATCGGTTGTGGAAGTCAGATGGTAGCTACTTTAGGCAAAATATCAAAGATAAGCCACATCATAGTTATTGGAAAGACGACCGCAATTGAATTGGGAAAAAGCTCAGAGAAAGATAATTGAATGCTTTCTTCACAATATTTATTACGACTAAATTTTGTAAGACGTGTACAATGCCCTACTGACAGCTTTGCTGGCCAAGCCAACTTCACCTGCCATTCGGTGCACCTGCTACACAACGATGAGAATCTGGAGCCTTTTCCGCCTTGGAGCGGTTGAGAAGTCAGACGACAGACGCTTCCGGAATCCCACATTCCAATCAGAAAAAAAGCGGAAATTGCTATGAGGAAGATGAATTGATCATTAAAGGTGAACTTCGCCAGTGAAATTACAATCACCTACACTAAATTCTAACATTTTATTCTCAATGAAATTCATTGCGATGAATGTGTTGTGCAGCTTTTCATTGATTTTGGTTGAAATACGCTCTTAGTTTTCACAAGAGTTGAAGTGTTTGTGTATACGGTATCTACAATAATTCTCTTCACAAACCTATTTATACTCCTTATACAAAACATCATCAATACTAAAAACTTCCTCTTCAATACCAATATTTTAACCTACCGGTACTTCTGCTACATATTTCTATCATTTTATACTACGTTCATCCTTCTTTATGCATTCCTAATCGCCATAACCACTAATAAATCAATATCAGACACAAAGCGTATCATCAAAACCAAACTTCGGGTAACCAGTACCGCGTACGTTCTATATTTGTCGCGCTATATTTGAAACAGTCGTGTCACCGTGTGCGACATCGTGGCGTATAATTGAATACACGATTATGGACTTTATTGACGACAAAAAATATTGATGCGATTCTGTGATAGTGTTCTATTCTTAGTAAACGGGTCAAAGGTTTATTTATGTTTGTTACTATTTTCCTTAGTGTAGGTATTTCTATATCACCGATATCACGTCGCAATATTTATTCGATTCTGTGATAGTGTTCTCAGTAAAAGCACAGAACAAATAATAGTGCACATGTTTGTCATAATTTCTTATTCTCATTATTTTGTTGTAATATCAGGGTTTTTCTAAGATCAAATTTTATTCAAGCATAATATGTTTTGAACTACCTACTCAAAATACTGAAATTTTTGTTAAGTACTTCCATGTACTTGGCAAAAATTGCAATAAGTAATATAGAATAGAACGTCGTTTGCTTATAATTTAGGGATACATAGCGAAAGAAAATATAAAGAAATGTGATCTAAGTGCAAAACAAAAGACAATAGACAAAAGTGTGCACTAAAATAGGAGATGGTTTTAGTCTGGAATCATCATATATCTCACCGAAGTGTTTTTCGTCCTCTATTAAAATATACCCTTTCAAATATACACGAAACAAGAATTTCTATTTGGAATTTTTAAATGTTCATGTCATGTCGTATAAAAGAGAGCTTAACTCAGTTGATGTTATAAATATTTTGCACACAAGCTGGCCTTGTCCTGCATTATTTTCAGTAAGTATATGAAAATATATCCGTTTTCTTTTAAAACGGTTACTAAAAATAAATCTGAGTGTCAATGTCTTTTTAGATTTCAAACATGTAATAAAGAGTTTATATTCTAAAATTAAAACGTTTTAGTTTACCTACGACGCGCAGACGTAATTTCTGAACATCATAATATTAATCAGAACATTATTAAAACCACATAAGTAGGAGTATAAGTAGGAGTTTACCTACTAATAGCTTATAATGTACACTTTTAAGAAGAAAGAGTACCGAAAGTTAAAAAATGTGTAATTATAAAAAATATATTAATGTTTAAAAGATATTTACTATTTAACAAATATTAAAATAGAGAGACATCTACCGCTCAATGTATCATTAGTTCTTTACATTACCTATTTACCGAAACAGTATGAAAATTATTATCAGGTTAATAACAATATATCCATGAAATAACAACAAAATATCCATGAAACTCTGCTCAATCCTCTCAGAATAACGTTGACAATAACAAAATGGAAGCTGTTACGCCGAGGCTTGGAAACGTCCGATAAGAAAAGCTATACGAAGATGGAGCTTACCGAAATACATTCACAAAAGAAATTACTACACACTAACGTATTCTGAATCTGGACACTGCAGTTGACCTGGAAATAGATACAATGTTGCTTTTAAGTTCAAATGTTCTAGTATTCCGTTCATATATTGAGATTGAGGAAAAGAGAAATGAAATGGATAAGGAATAGAATTAAGGAAAAATAATGGAAATAGTGGTAGTAAAAGTTATTAATAGTAGAGTTTGGGCCCCACCAGGATCTTTGGGGCTAGCCACTGCTAAACGAACGAGGCTGTGGTTCATTCTTTCTTCATGGGGCTTCTTGGGACTAGATGAGGAAGAACAAAGAGAACAGTAAAAGAGCTAGTGCAAAGTACAAAACGCAAGCTTTGGATGCAAATAGCAATTCCATTGCAAAAACAAAATATCTACAGTACTTATCACGGTTTTAACAAATACCCTACAATGGTCTAATAAAATGGAAACTTACACAAAAATAAAAAGCATAAACTGAAAATAACGATAGTACTGAAAACACACCCAAATAAGTTATTTAGCATAATAATACATTTACAACATTTGTACACACCCCCAACAAAGGATGCGGGTTGCATTACAAGTGGGGACAATAGCAGCTCATATAACACTTCCTTCTGTAACATTTCATCTGAATTTGTACCATATGTTCATAAATGTTCCTTTGTTACTTAGACTGTATACAAACTCTATAGACACAATAGTGGCCTGATTGTAGAACTACTGGGAACAAAATTTCCCATTAGTTCTACCCGATGGAACAAGTAGAACAAGCGGGAAAAAACACTACCACTAGTTCTACTCTTTTGTTACATCAAATAGGTATAGAAGAACTAGTGAGAAAAAAAATCCCATTGGTTCTACCGTAGAACTGTGCAGTAGAACAATCGGGAACAAATGACTGTAATTGAACGACATAACTAGCTACCACTTCATCTCATAACTTGCACACATTGACAGTTTAAAATACAATATTGACATTAGCTCACTAACACATAACGCGGATGTCGAGTCAATTTCTGCGATGCATTTTGTTAGAAAGACTGTGTCTATAGTCAAAGCTTTTTATGTTACATAAATGAATTGAGATATTGAATTTAATTAGTCTGATTTACGACTTGCTTTATCTCTTCTCTTTCTTCAAAGAATAATGGTTAAACATTTATATTGCAGTAAGTTCTACAAGTAACTTATCTTTGTAATGCTGTTTATGTTGATGATGTGTTCAATACTGCATTTAAACTACTGAATCATATTTGTTAGTATGCATTATTAATACAAATTGGTGTCACATTTATTGGTAATCGTTGATCACCAATAAATAGTTGCATAAATAGATAGATAGATAGATAATTCTCTATTGTACACCAATAAATTTACAGTAATACAAGTTTCCTAACAACAAAGACAAGGAGTGATACAATAAATACAAAGTGCACAGGCACATTATATTTATTGCGCATGCAGTACAATATGTCTTTGTATTACCATTTCGTGTTTATCTTCTTTAAATGAATTATATACTATGATAGTTCTTTCTTTACCTAATTCAGTTCATTTATTGTCCACGTACCTCTCTTTTTCTTTGTCCCTTTCCTTAAATGTAGCAATTTCATCAGTCACTTCCTTTCATAGACTCGTAGTTCGGTCCCGAGGCGGAGTAAAATATAGTCAAATATTTTGTGTTGCAAATTTTTCGCCTTTCTTATCAGCAACTTGCAGAATAGCGGACCTTTACTTACCTCGGGGATTTCCTTTTGAGATTTAGAAGTGTTATAAAGTAAAAAAGTTGATGTGATGAATTAAAAATAAATCTAAATATATCATCCAAGTTGAAGCTTTCCATAAGCTTCAAGAGTAACATGTCTATTTTAAAAGTGACACAAACCATTTCCCTCTACTAGAATGACAAATGCCGTATTAGAAATAGCTTGGCTACTTTTGAGCAAGTTTACATACAATGTTTTATTCCTTTTTGATGATATCCTAGCTATTAATTTTGAGGCATTTTATTGATAGCAATGGATAATAATATATTTGTGGTTGTATCAATTTTATTTATCATATTATTATAATTCTAATCTATTTCTTCGTGGCAACGGCTGCTTAGATTTTATCGACCTAAATTTTACAAATTTTAGAGATCCACTCTATTGCAGGTAGAGTGATTAAAAGAGCAAAAATGTGACCTGCGGTAGTATAATGCCCCAAAATCCCCATCCCAAAATATTTTGCTATTCTTCTCTGCAGCTTACAACAGCTTAGCAGCTTAGATTCGTGGGCAATTTAATGAAAAATAAACTAATGAGAAAGTTAATGAAGCCGATGAAAATTCTCACGCAAATCCAGTTTATTTTAATATTATAACCTTCGCTTGTTACAGCATTTAGGTACATTATTGATAGATTGAATTTTATCTTTTTTTTTTTTTTTTTATATAGGACACGTCAATTTGACTTTGCCTCGCCTGATGGTAAGCTGAAGGCAAAGTCTCTGAAAAGAGGGTCACCATTACAGACATGTACCATATTACAATGGTGGCACTCAGCTTGACGGCCTCATCAGATGCTTTTTCACGCCCCGCTTAAAGGACCCGGGACTATAGGAGGAGGGAAACACGTGAGCTGGTAAGGAATTCCAAGTCTTAATAGTGCGGCAGAAGAAGGAGTCGCCGAATCGCTTGGTTCTTGATGGAATATTTTGCACCGTATGCGGGTGGCATCTGAGTCCTGCACGTGTTGTCCTATATAGGAAAGGAGAGGGTGGGATTACTTGGAAGAGCTCATCAGAACATTCACCATGGTAGAGACGGTAAAATACCGCCAAAGATGCCACATCTCTACGCAACTGCAAAGGCTCAAGGGTGTAAGTGATCTCAGGATTCCCAATAATGCGGACCGCACGTCGCTGCAACCTGTCGAGAGCATCTAGTAAGTACTTTGCGGAGCCATCCCAGAGATGCGAGCAGTATTCCACGCAAGAGCGAATTTGTGTCTTGTAGAGAAGACACCGCTGCTCCGGCGTGAAAAAACGTCTCACTTTGTTCAGGACTCCGAGTTTACGCGATGCTGTTTTGATGATACTCTCGATGTAGTTTTTGTTGTTCAGTTTGCAGCGAACATCCATACCTAGGATATTGAGATTGTCCTGTAGTGGCAGTGGCGTGCTCTGAAGAGTTGGAAGGGGAAGGAAAGAAGATACCTTTGCTGTAAACGCGCATGCCTGCGTCTTCTTGGCATTGAACTCAACCAGGTTTTCAGAGCCCCATTGAGAAACGAGGTTCAGGGTCTGGTCAAGTTCACTAACAAGAAGCTGCCTCCTTTCCGCGATATCAGACTGCTTGGCCGCAGGATGTCCGTGATAACTCCCGTGTAAGGTGCTATCGTCTGCATAGCAGTGAATGCTGCCAGTGGACAGCATGTCGTTGATATGCAGAAGAAAGAGAGTGGGTGATAAGACGGACCCCTGCGGCACGCCAGCATTTACCTGCAAGAACTCCGAAGTTCGACCATCACAGAGGACGCGAATACGGCGCCCCTGCAGGAAGCTAGCCACCCAGTCGCACAGTCTAGGAGGCAGACCAAAGGCTGGTAACTTGGAAAGAAGCGATTTGTGCCAGACCCTATCAAACGCTTTGGCGATGTCAAGACTTATAGCCAGCGACTCGCCATGCTTGTCCATAGCCTCACCCCAAAGATGGGTAACGTACGCTAGAAGATCACCCGTCGATCATAAAACTCATAAATCAATACACGTAATCGTTGCAATAATATTCGAACATGTTTCAATAACAAAATAACTACAAAATATCATATTTATAATGTGTAAACTACGTCGTTGCTTCCGATGTGCAAGATGTCTTGGATCGGTTACTTGTTCCCCAATGTAGCAAGACGGAGTCTCGAATCAGATCGGTAGATGAAGTAAATTACTATGAAATAAACTCGCTCAACATAGCCATTAAAATTCGAAGAAATCGATACATTTAAAAGGTAGCCACCAGGATCAACAGTGCAGTTGAGGATTAAAATATTTTAAAGGATACACACGATTTATTTGGTGTTATTTTATTATTTTCACTGATCCCGACATTTCAGTTGCTTTTCAGCAGTTAGTCTTAGGGAAAATAACATCAACAATTCAAAATAGTTTGGGTACTTTGAGATTTGTTTAACGAAACTCTGTGTGGTTTTAGAATGTTCGATTCCTAAATAACCAGTTCACTGCTAGCCGATGAGTTGGGAGGGCTTTCCGCATTACAAAAAAAGTACGAACCATTCCAAATAGCCACTTAGTTTTACCCTGGACAGCAGCAATAATCCTCCCTTTGCATATCACGAATTGAAATCTACTAATCCTGGATACGAACGGGTATCCGTGACAAAGGTAAGAGATTTATGATTGCCATATCAGTTCTGTTTGTATAATTCAACAGCACAGCATAAGGGTATTAAACGATTAAAACCACAAAGCGGGCAACGCGAAGCTTGCAAAAATTCTACCGTTAATTATCAAAGGGAAAACATTGCGTAAAGGTGCTCACTCACCGGGAGTATCCTGTAATTTTACATTTCTGATTCGCATTTGAGCGTTATGATACAATACTGCCTCTCTCACTTACATGCATTAGCTTGTATGTAAGTTTTTAGATTAGATTTCTTTACAAGTTTTATCAAAATATTACAGACATTGCACACTGTAATTCTCGGTTGCCCTCTCTCATGTAATGCTGAAGTTGTTCCTATCATTACAGTGTGGCGATTTCACATAATAACCAGTGCTATCGAGCGATATTAAGCTGGAATCCTATGGAACTACCGATTGTACATCGCGCAACGGATATTCTCATGCTGATATAACATACTATTTAAATATGGTACCTTACCTGGCCAGAGAAATTCTAATTTTAGATCGGCGGGCATCTTACCTCGTTCCTCCAGGTTGAACAGTTGGTTCGTGTGCCAATGAGTGAGGCTAGCATTTATAAGTTGCTCTGTAACATTACAATATAGGCTCGCAGTAAGCACCTTTACATAATATATATATGTAGTTCAATTTGACCGTATTTTTGCGCATTCGGGGTCCCGGATTGCCGAGTTTGGTGCCATAAAACGAAGTGTACGTTTTGTTTAATTGCTCCGCCTCGCTTGTGGGAGTACAATAAAATCTGACCGGGCAATTATCTCCTGTATGGCTGAATAGTTGACCGTTGGTTGTAAATCTAATCTTAAATGAACGTATAAAAGTGTATATTATTACGTAGGTTTGTTTATGCTTTTAACTGTACTTTTGCTTGACGTATTAAAAAACTGACCTGCTCAGAATCCGGCCACTTAAGAAACAGACCTATTCAGAATCTGACTACCAACGAATCTGGCCTGCTCCGCCTAAAGGGTATTTTTATGTTGGGTAAGTGCTCAGTTCTCACTTGTGTGTCGTTTATGAAGGAAGAAATAATGTTTGTCATAATTGGCACCAGTCATTTACTTTCAGGCTTGGTTCCAATCAGGTTTCGGACCCTATTCCTCGGTTCTTGAAGGTCGGTTATGAAATAATAAAAAAAAAAAATTTCAAATCACATTCGTAATACAAGCAAACTCTTCAGTTTTATCTTTAGCAGTAGATATAGATTTCGTGAGTCCCTTGTTTTAACGGCACAGCTTTGTTGAACAACCCAAGACATCTTGCAAACTAGGACAAGTCCATAGCAACTTGGACGGACAATCTTGAGATACTCCAGACATCCTACTTACAGTAATATTGTAGAACTTTGGAAATAGTGTAGCGCAGATCCCCACGAAATAAAATAGGTAGAAAGGCCACTTCATTTATTCCCATGGGACGGGATCGCACACTGTTTTAGAAATGCTAAAAGTCGGACATCTTTTTGTGCTAAAGATGAATAGAGTATTGTATTATTTCAAAAATAAAACTCTTAAGTGCTGATAGATACAAGATAGGATTATTATAGAATATGGAGGTATATCTAATAGCTTATTAAATAAGCAATGTTTAAAGATTGAAACAAAAACAGAAAATATTTTATTTTCAGAAGGCCGGAAAATGGTTTTTTCTTTTAGTCTTTTAAATTAAGCAATATCAGCACAAAATAAGCACAGACGGCCTAAGGGACAGCGTTGATTTCCACCCAAACACCAACATAGTTTCCAAAAAAGAGGTAAGTACACGGTTGTTAGGGAATCACTATTAGGTAGATTAGTGTGCTCACTGAATACCATCACTTAGTTTAAACTGATCTATACTAAGTTCCAATATTGCCTTGAAGTCAATTCAAGCCAGATCCAGATTCAGTTCAATCTGAAAACGATTTTCATAAGATTACAAGACTATTCATTGTTAATGAACATGTTAATGTGATTGCATTTGAAACGTTTACGAGCACGTAACAGACATTCAATTTTGATAATGTTAATGTACGATGTTCTACTCATATTGAAGTATATCTATGAATAGATCAACTGTTCAAGAGATTAGATGGTATCTATTGCTAGATCGAGTATCTACCTATACATAGGTAGGTATATGTAGTAGGCTATGTTTACGACAATTACTGAAATACTGACAAACCTTAAATTATATTGGAACCTATGTAAATTTGAGTTGTTTCTTTGTTTGAATAGGGGTGCGTATTCGTAGTCGTTCGCTGTATATTATCTTCACATGTTTGTATAAATATTACTTCAGGAGACGCGTTTTTACTGAAATATAGAAGGCAATTTTGTAGGTACTAACTTCAAGGATATAAATAAAAAAAACATAATGAATCGTGTCTAAGAATAAAGAAAATAAGTGGTGTAATTTTGTGAAGAATCATAAATATAACGGCATTGCTTAGAATGCAATCACAATGAATAAATTGTATGGTAAGTAGCATAGTGATAGATGTTGACGAGTGATGACGAATGACAGACGTCATGGACAGTTTTTAATTGGACAAATGGATGTTATTATTTTTTTATAAGACCGGTTAATAAACTAATTAAACTCGAAACGAGGAAAAGAAATATGTAGTAAACCGCCCTAAATCTTTACCCCAACGAGCCTCTCGCGGTTGTACTTCTAACTTTATTGTGCCTACCGAGTATAAACGAACCACTCCCGAACTTTCCCGAATGATGGTTCGCTACTTCGCCGCACCGCTCCCGCGCCGCGCCAGTCGTCCTCCGCTAGCCACGAAGTGATATTATGTACGCGCGCGCCTGTCGAACCTACCTATCTTATTAAGTTATATAGTGATTAGGACTCATTGTGTAATTACTGTGTATCACAATAAACGATACCCGAAGACTTCTCATGTTTTCTTTAACTATGAGGACCCGTACCTCATATATGGCGCCCAAGTGTAAAAAAATGGCTGCCGCGCGTATGTAAAAAAACTCGTGTAAAGTACATAGTGTGAGTGACTCCACGCGGTAAGACTGTCCTACTATTCAGCTAGTACCAAGTGCCGTACCTATATAGCGTCTAAGTATTAAAAGACTGCCGCCGCGTGAATACCTACTTCGCATAAAACAGTATTACGTGATACCTACCGCAAGAAGATGGAGACTCGTTGTCGTAGCCAATCGCGCCGGGTCGAGTACGTCGTTGACGAAGCGCCGTTTCCCCCTTCCGACTCGAACGCGTCTACAGGCAACGAGCCTACTGCCAACGCTGCCCAAGATTTCGGCCACAAGGATCTGACCACGCCTCAGCACCAAAGAAGAGTGTTAGACGCTGGTACCGGTGCGCCAGTAACATCAACGCCCATTGCGACGATGTTTTCCCAGGACAGTGTTGCGGCTATCATCTCCGCGATGCAAAAATCACAGGCTGAAGCGATAAAGAAAATTATAAGAACGATGATGAATACGACCGCAAGCGCTACAGCTATATCAAGCGATGCCGCGACGACGATGGCTCGATGCCGAGCCACGTTCGGAGGCCTAGCGACGGAGTCCGTAGACACGTTCACCGCACCCCCCGGCGGCGCCCCGCCCGCCCACGTGCCTAGCAACAGTGCCGTAAACTTGCACGCGCACGCGCTAGCGCACCCTACCGAGCCGCGCCGCAACCTCGGCCGCGCAACGGAGCCTCGCGTGGTACCCGCCGCTTCGGAGCCCTGCCCCGGCGCCCCGCCCGCCCACGTGCCTAGAAACAGTGCCGCTAACGCGCACACGCTAGCGCACCCTACCGAGCTGCGCCGAAACCCCGGCCGCGCAACGGAGCCTCGTGTAGCACCCGCCGCCGCTTCCGAGCCCTGCCCCGGCGCCCAGCCCGCCCACGTGCCTAGAAACAGTGCCGCAAACGTGCTCGCGCACGATCTAGCGCACCCTACCGAGCCGCGCCGCAACCCCGGCCGCGCAACGGAGCCTCCTGTGGCACCCGCCACTTCGGAGCCCTGCCCCGGCGCAACGCCCGCCCACGTGCCTAGCAATAGTGCCGCTAACGTGCTCGCGCACGCTCTAGCGCACCCTACCGAGCCGCGCCGCAACCCCGGCCGCGCAACGGAGCCTCCTGTGGCACCCGCCGCTTCGGAGCTCCTCCGCCCCGCGCCTGCCGCGCCAGTGCAACGCTCGACGCAGCCATCAGCTGATAATGTGAAGAATAAGGAAAATTATAGTGTCGAACTGGGTTTACCCAAAGTGAAACTGAAAAGTTATAAGTCAACGGACAGTTATGATAACTTTTCTGTATGTGATATTCCTAAAAATAATAATATTTCTATGTGTACTTCTAAAACTGATAACTATTCTATATACGATACTTCTAATAGTGATGACGTTTCTATGTACGCTATTTCTATATATGATAATGTGAATTCCGATAATTCAATAGTTGAAGACACTGACAATGAGACAAATAGGGAAACTGGCTTTTACAGTGTTGAACTGTGCTCATCCAAGGTCCATTGGAGAAGTTATAGCTCAACGGACAGTCACAATAAGTTTTCAACAGGTGATATTTCACAATTTGATAATTCAAATCCTATTCAATCCAATGATAACTTTTCAGTGTGTGATGTATCTAATAATGATAAGTTGAACTCGATTTATTCGGATGATAATAATGAAAATGATAGTTTTCCTATATGTGATAATCCACAAATTAATAATTTGAGTCGTATCCATTCTAATGAAAATTTTTCTATGTGTGATATGTCAAATAAAGATAAATTTAATTCTATTCGTTCTAACGATAACTTTTCTGTATGTGATGCTGTAACTAAAAAGGAGAACTTTTCTATGTGTACTATTTCTGAAAATGATAATGTGAATTACAATAATAATTTTTCTATTTGTAAAAATATGCATGATGCGAATGATGCACAGAACAATTCCAAAAATTGTTCATTCACCTGTTATGATGACCTCAACACAGAGGTCAAGTCCGATCAAATTAGTAACAAAATTGATCCGTGCACCATTCAAAACAAAAATATAATTTTGTGTTATCGGAATGGTAAGAATAAGTATGCATGCACTTGTAAACCCTATAATACAAATTTTGAATGTAATGTTCACTCAAAACAAGGTTTTTGTCACAAAATTAACACGGTTACATGTTTGAAAAACATACAATTAACAGATTATAGTATAGGAGCCGATGAAGTTTGTGAAAACAATAATTCTGCAAACATAGAAAGTAGCTTAAGTTGCTCTCTCATTATGTCTAAAGACAAACGCAAGAGGCTTGCATGTCGTGAGGAGCGTCCAATATTAAAAATAAATATTTTAGGGATAGGCAATAACAAGAGCTTCCCACCCGAACCAGGTAACCCAAAAAGGAAGGTAAGTCACGTCCAGGAGCGAGGACGCCCACCTGAACTGGAGGGGGAGGATGTAGTAAACCGCCCTAAATCTTTACCCCAACGAGCCTCTCGCGGTTGTACTTCTAACTTTATTGTGCCTACCGAGTATAAACGAACCACTCCCGAACTTTCCCGAATGATGGTTCGCTACTTCGCCGCACCGCTCCCGCGCCGCGCCAGTCGTCCTCCGCTAGCCACGAAGTGATATTATGTACGCGCGCGCCTGTCGAACCTACCTATCTTATTAAGTTATATAGTGATTAGGACTCATTGTGTAATTACTGTGTATCACAATAAACGATACCCGAAGACTTCTCATGTTTTCTTTAACTATGAGGACCCGTACCTCATAAATATGTATTAACTTTAATATTATAAGTAGCAAAAAGTAGATACACAAACACAAAGACTTCAGATACGAAAAACGCAAATAAAATTGTCGCAAGAAAGCAGATAATATATGACGATGCAGAAAAAAATAATTACGTGTACTTAGATAAATCGTTGCAGGAGCAATCAAATCCAGGAATTCGAAAGTTAAGTCAGAAAGTGGACCTCGGACTCAGTGGTGAAAGCCTTGAATGAGGAAGCAACGCTAAAAACCTTGAAGATTAACAAGTGCGAAACTATTTAATTGTAGCTAGCTAATGAGCAGATAAAAACAGTAGTTAGATATTAAATATATCAATGCCGGCGAAAAAATGGCATCATTGTGATTGTAAACGCATCTGAACTGACTCATTTAACCTAATCATTTGACCCTAGCACCTCTGATTAACACATAGCAATTACGCATCTATCAGACGGACTGTATTGTTATGTACCTAATAGACTATATTATAGAGTGTATTGTTTGATTGCGTTTGATTGCGAAAGTAGACCCAGGGATAAAAGTTGCTAAACACCGAATGATTTACAAATAATTATGATAAAATTGAAATACATTGAAGAGTACTTTGATGTAATCTACAGAAGTAGGCAATTTGAACTGAAACATTAAGTTTATGTTTGAAACTAAAATTGTTTGAAGAGACGCCACCCGCCATCTAGTAAGGAAGTAACACACTGGTGCCAATGTATTAACTGTAAATAAATGCATTTCTTACATTCCTTCTCTTCTTTGCTTCAATATTTTTGCAATCCTCAGAAACAAGTCTTCTTTAATATTATATTAAATTTTGGTAATAAACAAAAAAATTGTTGCATGTAATAATTACAAAAGCTATTAAAAACAGTTTACAAGAATTTATAATCACTGTGAATTAAGATTTTAAACATGAGGATATCTCAAGATTTGAACGAAAAAAGCTGTGAGAAAAAGATAATAATGTTTGGTATAAAACAAGATAAGAATATCAATAAATTAAAAAAAAACAGTCAACGGATTAACTATGTTATGATTTTAAAAGCCATTAAAAGCATTTTTGGAGAATTTATGGTCACTCACTGTGCAAGATGATATAAAGATCGGAGTTAATTAAAAATTTGTACATAAAAAGAGATGTATCGAGAAAACAAGAATATATTTTTGAATTGGCATGTCGTCGTCGGGAAGAGGAATAAGAAGCCAGGCGATGTTTATTTAAGATCGCCATTTCTATTCAACCATTTAATCAATGCATGAAATAAAGGATCTACGATCTAAATTACTTACTAGCTATTGCCCGCTTTTTCACCAGCGTGGAAATTTGCTCCCGTTCCGCTACTCACGGGAACCCATTCCCGAATAATATTTATCCTACGTGTTATTCCAAATTGCAATCTATCCCTGTAATAAAATGTCAGCCAGATCCGTTCAACCCTTAGGCTATGAATAACAAACATCCAAACATCTGCACAAACTTTCTCATTTCTCATAAAATCAGTAGGGTAAGGATAAGTTTCGTGATAATTTCTAACCTTAAATACTCGTACCTACCTACGTATCTACAAATGAGCGTGACATTTCGTTAAAGACCAATGGCCTGTATCATAGTTTTCAATTCTCTTCGTCTCCAATTCATTTATCGGTCCCGTATTCTAGCCTTCTGGTATTCCGACGTTCGAGTGGATTTTAAATCGTAAGAATTCTTTGACACTTTTATAGCTCGGCGGTATCTTCACGATTTCAAGACGTTAATGGGGTTATACATCAATCTTATTACAAGCGATTACATGTGTGATATTTGTGTCACGTGTGCGTACGAGTGTGTTTGTAGGTACTTTTAGTGGATTGTAGTAAGTTCTATTTCAAATGTTTTGATTTGAATTTGGAAACTTCATTCTGTATTTGGTATCGGATTAAATTTGAACTTTCTGAGGTACAGCATCAGATATAAATTTTGATGTAGATACCTACTTATATTATGTTGTTTACCTCGTTTCGACAGGATTATTAAAATTCTAGACAAATCATATACCTAGGTTAAGCAATATCAGGTCAGTTTCAAAATATGTGACCATTTTTAACACAGTGAAACCCTCCAGTACCTCGGAAAGCTCGTTAAACCGTCAGTCCCGGTTACCATAATCTGTGGTATTCGTTAGGGTTAGATAAGTTAGTTGACCTGCAAAATTTTGATATCGCTAGTGGGTTGTACAGTAGAAGTCAGATGGCAGTCGCTTTACGCAAAATATCGAAATATCGAATAAACAGCTTTTATCAAATGACGTAAACGCAGAAGCAAGGGTCAAATAAACAAATCAAAAATTATTTGACCCTTTGCGCTTAATTGCTTTGTTAAAGCAATTAAGCGCAAAGGGTCAAATAAACAAATTAAAATAACAAAGCAATTAATAAGATCATGGTTTATCAATAAATGAATAAGCTTACGTAAGTTCTTATCCGACACCTACACTTTGACCACGCGTAGATAGAGCAAGAGTTGTCTTGCTTCAACTCACGAATCAAGACTACGTTATAATAATACTACCGTCACACCACCCGCCATGGACAGGAGTCCATCTTCACACATTACGACCGGAATCGGTGCGCACAGTGCGGTATGAAAAAAACTTCATCCCACGCAAGCTGTGGAATGAACTCCCTGTTGCGGTTTTTCCAAGTGACTACAATACGAGGTTCTTCAATACTGTTAAGGTACTTCAAAATCCTACCGATATGGGCCAAAAACATCCGTAGTTGCGGATCCATGATTCGGGCAATCGGTCCCATAGAACAATTTATTTTGGTACGGTTTAAACTCTACCGGAAGAAAATCGAAGTGACTTCATAGTATCTACAGGGCTAAATACCTACTACTATACATCTATCATTCGTGTTTTGTCCTCCGAAGTTTCTAAAAGAAAATCTCTAAGTTTCAACAGAAAGAAAATAATGCGAAAATGGTTTCAGAAAATCAAAAATCTTTTGAAGAACGCGCAACCAAATTGCAAATGCTCAACCTGTAAAGCAGTGGAACTTAATGTTGATTCCTGCTGCTCAGTTGGGCTGTGTTATTTATGACAGCGCAAAGTCAAAGCGTATCGAGCCGTAAAATTCAACAACCAATAAGCATACCCACCAACACGAAAGCTTGGTGGGACCCCATACAGCCAGAAGTGTACTTCATAAAAAGCCCATTTGTAATCAGGATCAAACCAAAAGTAATTATCGTTATCTCGAGACTCAAGAACCTCAAGAAGAATGTAATATTTTAGAGAACTCCGACAAATTGCAAACTTTAGTGAGAATTCAGATAAAGAATTGCTCTTAGGTATTTTTTGTCGCAATTCAGTTATTGCCCGATCAGACGAGACGATCTGACGACCTCTTTTATCGATAAAATTGACCTTTTTCGTCGGGATACGCCTCTAGCGATTCTATTTAGACTTTAGGTCTAGTTATAGATTTATGGACGTGATATCCTATCGCCATTGTACTATTTCTAAAGCAGGTTTTATGTTACCGGAGAGAAACATCTGTCGTTTCAAGATTGAAGGTTATGTAGTTCATTGTTTATGTCTAATAGCATCTCTGTATTGTATATCAAGGATCCTGACTATCGTCATCATCCGGACGCTAATCCTGTTTGAGATCTATCAGATCCTCTTCTGTTGATCTGGAGGTAAGATTGGTTACGGCCAATTTTCCAATTTCCAATCATAGGGTATATTGAACCATCCATGGTTTCAAAAGGCTCAGGTCACTGATGGATCGGCCCCTATAGTTTTGATTGGTCAGAAGGTCCAGTGCACCAGCGCGAACGGTTTGACTTTTGTTCAAGAAGTTACCCGGTACGTTGACATGTAATAAGTCTTAAGTGGGTGACAGACGTGCGAGTAAGTACGCGGACTCATGGCTCGGCGACCTTACTCGCACGTCTGTCACCATAAGTTCGCGTACTTTAAAACCGCCGAGTAAGTTCGTTGGCGTAGCAAGTTTGAAATTTTGCTCGTAGGTAACTAGAGGTTTGCACCGGTGCGGAATTTCGTGAACCGATGAAAAACACCGGTGTTTTAGCAAGCTCTTAAAAAAATATGACATGATAGAATTCCTAGATAGCACAAAGCCTCTTCTCTCGACGACATTGCAATACAGTGTGAGCAAGCATGCCGTCTGTCACCGACGGAGAGCCGAGTAAGTTCACGAACTTAAAAACCGCGTGCTTAAAGTACGTACGTCTATCATCCACTATAGTTCGGAAGGAAATAGTACGTATTTATTGTCGTAGTCATCAATCAAATGCAAGTGTAATTAGTGTGCTCCATAAAGTTTAACGTGTTGCTAATTCGCTGCAAATGGGGCAATAAAACGGAACAGCAGCGTTTACTCAACTGAGCTGTTACCCGCGGCTCCGCACGCGTGGAATTTTGACCCCGTTCATCGCTGATATGTAGCCTATGTGGTATTCTGATGTATACGCTATATTATTGTAAAGTTTCTTTAAATCCGAACCACATGGTATTTAAAAACCGGGCAAGTGCGAGTTGGACTCACGCACTAAGGGTTCCGTACCATTCTGTTTTTAATATTTATTTGTAGTTATAGCGGCAACAGAAATTGGTCACCTGTGAGAACTGGCTGACTATGAGGTTTCTTGAGAGACAACAGACAGACAGTGAAGTCTTAGTAATAGGGTTCTATTTTTACCCTTTAGTCACGGAACCCTAAAAAGCAATATCTCTATACCACTCTTCTTTTAACCGCCGAATTTAAAGCTACGTGTATCTACAAAGCGTTCGGAAAATACGACCCAAATAACACATTCCGCCTTACAAACAATTTTCATTATTACTTTTTTTTTTTTCGTTTTTATTTCCCGAGGTGCCTGGCGTGACAGGTGGGCATTAAGAAAGTTGTCTGCTGCCTAATTGCTCTGGCGCAAACTTACCACATAAATATCAGTGTACCTACTATCAAAGTTAGCAGTTATTTTACGGCTCTTTCAGGCCGTTATATCGCCTGGAGCCTGACATATAGGCACCGTATATTTAGTACTTTTGGTATAAAAATATTTGCTGTTGAGGAAATATTTGGAAATAAATGGAAAAGATTGTGAGTTGTTTTATATTACTTGTGTACTTTAGGTATTCAAGGTTAGTGTGAGTGAGTTTATTCACCTTTACCGCAACTTAAAGTCTTGGAATTCTTTACCGGCACTGGTTTTTACTTCTTCCTACTACGGGCAGAACAGGCTTACAGGCCCGATTCTGTAAGTGGGAGGTGAAAATGATTTATCGATCGAGGCCGCAAATGTAGAGAGTGTAGAGACCACAATTTTGAGATTGAAAAATCCAGAACGGAGGCCCGTATCTTTTATACTTCACCATAGCTTCTTACCATCCAGTGACGGACTGAACATCAAAAAATGCCTGAACAGTTTTGAATGTATAGGATTAGAATCGTTAGAATCCTTATTAAAATTACAGTTTCTACTGTAAACATCTTTAAATTCTTAAGTTAAAAAATAAACTAAACCGTCATAATATTAGATAATACTTTTATTCAGTTAAGTATTTCAGTAATTTATACAAGACCCCATTCTAAAAAATCACAAGTTCTAAAGATACCCATTGTTGTTTGAAACAGTCTTAACAACGGGTAAAGTTAGAATAGTGTGACCAAAAGACTAGCTACGAGTAAATAAACTATACAAGAAGCTCCATTCCGCCATTTTACGCCCCTCATATTATTATAGAAAACACTTGAAAGTAACGCCGCATAGCGCTAAGTGCACAATATTCTTGAATACTGCCATAATTTCAAAGAAAAATTCTTAAGAAAAGTCCGAACACTAAGCACGTAAAGGTTGTGACAGACTTATACGACCATTGACTTCGTGTTACTGCTTATATTATCATGTGAATAAATATATAGTTTATATTTTTGTGTTACGTTATTACTTTCTCTATCCCACCGCTGCTATCATTTTAGGCAATCTTACACCCCGACATCTGAAGACCCAAGACGACGTGCATCGTCTTGCTATTATAAAAGAGCTAACTACAATGCACTCAGTTTTAGTTGTAAACTGCAGTCTTATTTTGCGTATAAAGGTTAATACTCCTATGACACTGACACAAAATACGAATACAAAAGCAACAACATAATCGTATTGAATAAAGCACTTGTACTTTTCCACAATATTTATCGATTATTTTTTAAATATTGTGGCAAAATACAAGTGCTTTATTCAATGTTTATAGCAAGTTCCATCAAGCGCCATCAATCTCCAATAAGAATAATAAAAAAAGAAATAATATATCGGTAAAGCCAATAGCTGCATCCACCAACTGTTATATATCCATAATTGCTGGTAATTTTGTAGTAGGTACAAATATCTGTAAATAATGCAAAAGTAGGTACCTCTCAAGGATGATCATGTCTACTACCTATACACCACTGCGGAACAAGTCAGTCAACGCCCTTAAGTTTCCACATCGCTGGTTCTCTACCAAGTTTTACAAGCTTTTTTGACCTAACACAGATAGAAATTGCCATGATACTTTGAGGTAAAAATGTATTTTAAAAGCTTAAGGCCCATTACGCACTACCAACTAGTCGCCGACGACTCAGTCGATAGCGACTGGACTGTAACTTTCATTAGTTCAAATTTCAAATAATACGCCGGTTGCTCATTTATGTTTTAATCGCCGAGGGACTAAGCGACTAGTCGACAGTGTGTAATAGCTCTTGTTTTAGAACCACCATTAATTGATATCCGCCACAAGTTTACATATTTTATCGAAAGCCTTAAAACCTTCTTAGTAACAAAAGGTTTTCTTTCGGCAATGACATTCAGTGTAGTATTTCTCAGCAGTAGATTAGCTGGGAACCTTGACTCTTTTATACATGATATAGAAGTTACCTACTTGGCTTTACAAACCCTTGTCGGCAACCTTTCCTTCAATTACACTTAGCATAATAACTCGGCACTTAGTTTGATGTATGGGTCTGTTTCATGTTGGACCTCCTTATTAAAAATTTAATATGGTAGGTTAGTATGTATTATTTATTATGTTACATTTATACAAATATGTATAACACTCATATTGTGAATGCAAAAGATCAGATGCTCGACATAAAACCATTTTTAACATCCAGAATGTGTTTTGATGAAAATATTCAATTTTCAGTTTTTCATTCCCTTCTCACCATAAAAAGCAAGGTTACAAAATAAATCAATAGTTTAGTACGAGATAGAGAAAGGACGTGGGCATCATGTCGTACTATTTTTAACTAATTCAATCAAGATATATTGGTATTATTTTATTATTTATACTGAACCACAGAATAGATAAC
This sequence comes from Eilema depressum, assembly GCA_914767945.1. Classification (NCBI taxonomy): domain Eukaryota; kingdom Metazoa; phylum Arthropoda; class Insecta; order Lepidoptera; family Erebidae; genus Eilema; species Eilema depressum. The sequence goes on from OU612021.1 coordinate 4,512,834, forward strand.
TCAACCCGACTTTTCAATTGCTTCTTTGATCACTGTGACTGCTGAAGAGCAATCGAACAAAATACTTAGTTTTATTTCATTGTTTATTATCTATTCGCATAAGCTTCCACAGTATTAAGTTTTTTGAATAGGTATTAAAAAACACTCAAATCCCCGTAATGAATGCTAAAACCCTGTAAATCTTAACGTGTCTCAAGTCAAGGCGATAACCTTGTTGGTTCCATTCAGTAATTGGATTACTGGCAACTAAAGAGATTAGCCTTGCTGCGTGCACCGCACCTCATTGTAATCTAATAAGAGATGTAACTCGCACCATTTCCTGGTGAAGTTAAACGACATAATACTGCACAATATCGTTAGAATCTGTACTGGTATATATTATAGTACTTTCTCTACTGAATCATCAACAAAGAGGCTAAAATTTTGTTAGTTGATTCCTTATACAATATTAACAATAATTATCCCAAGGAGCCTCTCAGCCCATCTTGAGAGACTCGGCATTATTGGAAAGTCGGTAGTGGACAAAATGCAGAAGGCGGTCTTCCTCGACAATGCTCTGCTAATCGCCCTAACACTCCGACCGACTGTTGCCTACCTTGCCGGGGCTGGCTTGCCACCTTCCCCAAAATTTAAAGAAGACTTTTCAATAGCTTGTCTGAAAAAGTGAACATGCTAGACAGGATTTGTACCCGCCACCAATCCCTTACAGGTGGAATGTTGCGTCAGTCCCCAAGACGAATGTATAGGAGAATTTCGTATCTACATCCAAGACAGCATGTAGGTCAGTTGGTCAAAGCATTCCCCCTGAAAGGGACTGGTCGAGAGTTCAAGTCTCGTCCTGGATGTTCACTTTTCCGATCTAAATCTAGAGGAAAAGTTACCATACAATTTCATTAAAGTATACCTACATAAAAGTCGATAGTCAATGTATCTGATACAGATTAATTCGAAAACATTTAATGATGTTGTGCAAGACTGCCGGGCGTTTCACGAAGTGGCAAGTTGTGGCAAGCTGTGGCATCTCGCCAAGTCGAACTACTTAAGTGACAAGTCGACGCAATTTTAAACTTGGCAATACCGAGATTTCAAAGCTTTGATGTAGTAAAGGAAATTATTTAAAGGGAATATTTATCGGGCCATTTCTCGCAAAGGAAAGTTCGATTTCCGTTTTACTTTATTTTCTCCGCTTGTGGAATTGCAATTTTATTTCAAGATAACTTTGATCTATTTGATTAGCTCCAAGTTTGTTTTGAATAGAAGTGAAGTTACTTTGCAATGAAAAGTCGCATTTTAAGATTAGTAAATGCACTTACGTTTTATTTCTGTACCTACGTACCAAATATTTATTTAGTAGGTACTCGATACAATAATACCTACATGGTTATAAATACTTATAAAGAACCACAGACTTGCTCATATGAGGCTTCATCAAGAACTCCATCCACGCCTCAACAAAGCTAGTTTCTGCCAATGCAGAAAGGCTCTGGACAGGCTTTCCACTTAGGGTTAGGCGGCCAAATGGCAGTTTCTTCCAAAAAAGCGTCGCCTGTGGTATTAAACACATTAAAAATACATTACAATTTAAATACATTAGAAGAAGTTAGCAATCACTGACATGATTCATATAAGTAGGTACTAAAATTCAGAAAATAGACAGACATTTTCCAGCAGCCTCTGAAATTTGCCAGCAGAATCATTCACCAGCGAGAAAAGCTACTTCCATTTATATCTTCCTATAACTTCCAAGCCCAATAAATATAAAAATACAGCGTATGTCTGCTGTATTATACCCATAGTAGAAAGATGAAGTCATTCGTGGCCACGTCACGTATTTTCCACATATATTTTTTTCTTATTACGGTTCTCATTACTTCTTATAAAAGCTTCATAAGTTGCTGTTTGATATTTTCATCACTTATGGCAGTTATTAAGCGAGTTGCGTACGTGAATTTTCATTTATGTATTTTAGCGTTGTGTGTGGGACCAACCAATTAGTAAAATGGAACGCAAACAGACCAGTATCCGCTCAACTGTCATATAAATGCTTTTTTTAGACACTGTTGGGCATAGGAAATTAAAGCGGCGGATAGTTTTTTTATTTTGTTTATGTAGCGATTCTGATATTCTCGCCAATAACTCTGCTTTTTTTCAGACGCCTGGTTTGGGCATAGGAAACTAAAGCTGCGGATAGTTTTTTTTTATGTAGGTATGCATGGCAATTCTGCAATTCCCGCCAACTTAAGTAAGGTAACTGTACCAATGCTCGACACTTTAAGGAAAAATAAAATTTCAATCTAAAAAATTTAACAAATTAATTACAGCATGGTCGTTACATTCTTTTTTAACTGTTACAGCAACAATTAGACATTAACTTTTGCCCATAAAATCTTTAAAATCTATCATACTTTTACTTTAAATTAAATTATTATGCACTTGGTCGAAAACACCAATGCTAGACATCATTGTCCCAATGGTCCAAGTATGTCAATAACTTCAATATTTATAACGTTTATACTAAAATTAGTAATAATCATAACTTATAAACAAAAAAATCACACCTATAAAAATCAGTATCCTTGGCAAAAATCTTAAGAAATAACACGACCGTGTTCACGGAGTCACATTATTTGCTGTCAACAGTCTTTCTAAATTTACTTCGGATGGTGTTGCGAATATTTGAACATATCTTATAGATACCATTAGGCATCTTTTAAGTCAATAGTCTTATAAAATAAATGGATAATTTTCTCAAAATACTGGGTTTTGTTCGAAAGTGTCTAGCATTGGTACAGTGTCGAGCATTGGTACAGTTACCTTAACTTAGTGTAACAATGGTAGCAATAGTTTTTTTTAATTTGTTAGGCTAGAAAGCTACTTAAAGCTGAAAATTTCCTTTTTTGTGTATATGGTGATTAGTAGTATGTGGTGATTCAGATTATTAATACTTAACTCAGAGCGAATTAAAAAAAAAACTTAAACAGAATGAGAGGTGGCCTAAGAGAAGAAAGTAGAATTTATATGAAATTCAAATATAACACAAATTGAATTTCCACATCTTGAATACAAATGCTTGAATACAATTGCAATACTTGAATGAAAATTATTTTATTCAAACCATATTCAAACACTTCATATACGAGTATAATAAATATATTTTACACAAACTATTTTCAGAAAATGGAATTTTTGTAAGAAGGTTTTGAACTCGAGTGCCTATATAAAATAAAGAAATATTCTTGAATGATACCATTCCATATTCTTGTATGATAAACAATTTATATATTCCCTTTGTAGCACCTTTGTACCTTTAAGTTTGCTGTATACATGTATCATTATTTAGCATACGAGCACCATAGAATAGGAATAATAGGATACGTTCAGTTAGGTTCAATTTTCGACGACGACGATGTTTGGTAATATTTTTATCACAACAACGCACAATGCGCTCCTATGCGCTTTGATGACTTTGGTAAAATTGATAATTCTGAGTAGGTAAATCGTCATATTCGTGGGTATATATCCAAGAATAGCTGCCTGCCGACTTGGCCTATTACATTCATCTTTTTTCTTAAGTTTCCAATAATTTGCAGAAGGTTAGAACGAAAAAAGAGAAATATAGGTACGCTGAAAATTGGCAAATTAAATCAGAAAGATATTTAAGAAATATTATGAGTATTCCACGCGGATTAAGCTGTGGGTACCAGCTAAGTAGCTGTACCTACCTAATTAGATAAAATATGTTTTCCAATGATATAGGTAAGTATACTCGTAGAGTTTACAAATCGGCTCTGAAGGAAGGGTCAACGGACATTACCGCCAACCACCATTGTTCTCTATCAACGCTAAGTAAAGAACTTAATTTCCAAGAGGCTCCTAAGTTACTGTTACTTGAGACTAAATAGACCTACCTGATCCTTAATAAAATCATCCATCTAATATTATAAATGTGAAAGTAACTCTGTCTGTCTGCCTGTTACGTTTTCACGCCTAAATCACTGAAAACATTTTGATGAAATTTGGTACAGAGATAGATTAGACCTAGGGAAAGGACATAGGCTATGTTTGGTCGCGATAACCGACATCCACGCGGGCGGATCCGCAGGCAACAGCTAGTAATATCATAAATTAACTCGAGAGGAAACTTGACACATGTTCATGAATTACAAAGACGATTGCTCCCAAAACCGACACAGTGACATCACCTGAAACCTACTCACGCATTGTCTGTTTAAGATTACGACGGAGTGGCAACATTCTCATCAGACACATGAATAATAACTAAGCTATGGAGTCATTACATTAGAATACGACAGTATACCTCGGGACACGTATCTTGGACCTAGATCACGAGACAAACGAGGCCCGCGGATTGATTTGTAATAATCTATGCTTAGTGAATGTGAGCTCGTCCACTGCCGTAGCACCCCGTGCTATCCTCAAAAGACACCTAACAAACGTGTACTGCGCTTATAGAACACAATACATATCTAGCACATTTATTTTTAGGTCCAACATATAGGTACCTAAGACCCAAGCAATAATTGTGGAACATAGCATGCAATCAATCCTTGAGAATACTAATTAAGTTTATTGGTTATTTTATTACTTGACGTTTATTCTCTAAAGCAGTAAAATTTGAAGTAAAATTTTATTACAAGAATAAAAGCTAAATGGTGTATTAATTTGAAATTCATTTGTCGTACTAAACATAGGGTAGGTACATACTGAAGTCGTAGACATTTCACAGTTAAACTATTCAAAATAAAAATAATTCAACACGTACAAACTTCAACGTCTACGAGCAAAAATGTTATAATTGGTTATTACTATAAACAATAATCGTTTCCATTTTACATAATATAAAAATATGTCAAAATAATTATACTTCGCATTAGTTAATCTTCCCACGAGAGCTCATTTTTTATGTGTAAACTGAGTTTAATATTAATAAAACATGACAGAAACATTCTTTCAGCCACTTACCTAAGTAGAAAACTTGTTTCCATCACCTGAGTTCTTAAAAACTGAGGTTTCTCAGTGTAAAAGCTTTTTCAGAGGGGTCCTGTATAGTCCATTGACTTCTAGTTCTAGACAAACTGTTCAGAACAAAAATTATTATTTACTAGCGGACCCGGCGAACTTCGTACCGCCATATTTTCTGATCCCGTTCCCGCTGCATATCTCTAAATTTATCAGTGTTTCTCTACAATATTATGCATGTATTATACATAAAAACCTTCCTCTTGAATCATTCTATTTATTAAAAAAAACCGCTACAAAATCCGTTGCGTAGTTTTGAAGATTTAAGCATACATAGGGACGGACAGACAGCGACAGCGACTTTGTTTTATAATATGTAGTGATGATGATGATAGTGAAGTGATAATATATATTGTCACGGATTCTGCTTGAGTGCGGAATGAATTACAAATTTCGAATTTGGAACCAGACGCAGAGAAATTAATTTAATATTTATTTTATTAAATTTTATCTGTGCTGAGATAGATAGTGCGCCTTTTTATAATGTCATCTGTATGACAGCTACAAAAAAAAAATTGGTGGTCAAGTTGTGATCTTGGGTCCATACATTTTTTTTTTGTTCCAAGTTCAAACCTACAACCAGTAGCCACTAATGATTTCTAGCATCTATGTATACTACTGACATAAATGCTAGAAATCATTGGTGTATGTTCCTTCTTCCATAACTGTTTAACTAAATCGTTGTTTTCTTATATATTCCAGGTAGTGTTGGTGTTCATCCTGAGTATAGCATCGCTCATCATTTACTTCATTGACGCGTCCAGGTAAATTCGCATTCCGATTCTCTTCAAATGACACACGTAACTTGGCAGATGAAATTTTATCGACTAATCTGAAATGCTCTTAAACGCTGAAATGCTCAAAAACATTCGCTATTCTTTAATGCCAAGCTGCTTGTGATTTGCTCCTAATAATTGCATTGCTACAATATTAACTAATAACTAATTTTAATAATGCTGAATTCAAGGAATCTGTGAGTCACACTCGTAATAAATGTGTTGGAAACTGTTTTGCTGGTTATACCTAGTAATATAGGTTGGGGACGATTTTGCGACAAATACCAAGATTGTAACAAGACCTAGGAACATTAATTTTTAACAAATGACATAAAATTAAAAAAAAAACAATTATTTTTAATCATGTTTTGTTTGATATCATAACTTACGTATGACGTATCGTAATTAAATTGTTTGTATGAATTCATTCTCACATTATACCAACTGGTACCAAATTATCACATGAAGTTGTGCACTGGCCTGTCACGGAGCGTATTGTAACATTCGCAGCGAACATGTTGTTACACTGTGTATAGAAAATCCATGTGTCTATGTCGTTTCCCTGTACTAACTGCATGAATGCTCACTTTGTTATATGTTACATTACGCGTATAACGTTGCTCAGCACATACTATAAGTTACCCCGGATTAGATACGTCGATATACAGCGGTGAACTTGCAAGAAAAATATCGATTTACGCAAAAATTTACAAATACATTTTCCGAAAAAAGGTTGTTAATGAAAACCTAATAATACAACTTATGTCCATGAAAAAAACAAAAATACAAATTGGCGCAAAACGTTTGTTTACGTACGATCTCATTTTATTTCATAACTCGTTCGAAAAAGAATTTTCTTTGGAGTTTTTGCGGAGATAGATATTTTTCACGTTGATTGATTTGAATAGAACATAAATCTCGTGCAATATTTTATGTGACAGTGATATCCTATGTACCAGGTGGTAGTTTGTAAAAGTGAGGATCGAAAGTAGTATAAACATCTTGTCGCAAGATAGTTCTCATTCTGTATTTATATTGCTCAAGACATTGCTCTTGGACCTAAAACGTGCACACAATGTGCTCTCAGTACACGTTTTTTGGGTGTCTTTTGAGGATACGAGGTGTTACGGTGGTGGACGAGCTCAAGGTCCAAGATACGTGTCCCGAGGTATATTTATGTGAAGCTTTTGTTTCTATGTCAGCTGAAACTTTAGAGAAATGGCTTACAGTGAAACTGTTCATGATTGTTTGTAAATGTTCGTATTTGTTCTTTTTGTGTACAATAGTGTTTGTTTCCAGTGAAGAGGTTGAGAGATGTCAGAAATGGAGCGACAATATTACTCAGCAAATCGACCTTGCCTTTAACATATTTTTTATGGTCTACTTTTTTATACGAGTAAGTATTTTATTCACATATTTGAGCTTTTGTCAGAAATATAAAAAATAGAATGCAAAAGAATAAACTTTGTGGGTAAAATCATCATATTGAAGTGAATAATTATGGTTGTACCAACTTGATATTTATTTTCTTGGAAAGATGTTATGACTATTTTTCAAGAATTTCATAATAGGTTTCCAACACTACCCAAAAGCTCTACGCGAACGAAATAGCTGTTCGTGCCCCAGGTTGGAGACCCAGTTTTTTCAGTCGATTTTCTAAAAATAAACTTTAAAATTAGATATTACCTATGAGCATGGATACGACTTTACGAGTCTATGTTACTATTCCCACGAGTATAACTTGAATTATTCCATTACAAGTAGTAAACTGTGACAACGCCTAATGCATTTTCGTCTTTCTGTTTCAGTTTATAGCAGCTAGTGACAAACTATGGTTCATGCTCGAGATGTATTCATTTGTAGATTATTTCACGATACCCCCATCCTTTGTATCAATATACCTGGATAGAACGTGGATAGGTGAGTAACAATCTTCTATATCTAATAGCCCTAACAGACGGCCGTATTTGGTACGGACCGAACCACCGAATCATATACCTACTAACAGTGGTTCGGTGCACACTGCTCAACAGACGACCAGACTGCTCTCCACACGGTCGAGTATGTTTCGGAGAGTACCAAATCCGGTCGTCGTTAGGACTTTAGGCACAGTAAATAGCTCCTATAGAAGCCAAAATAAACCACATTAAGGAAAGAGTAGGAGTGCTTACCCTCCGGAATGGCTCCAATGTGCAGACATTGAATGCAACCGGGATTGGCACTTGGATGAAGAAGTAAAGATCGTTAAATTGGTATCGTTTGTATAAGGTAATTTTGTTTATCCAGGGCATGTCCAGGTAACTCAGTTGGTCAGAGTGTGACTGGTCATGTATTGTGTTTAAGGTCAATTCTCGTAATAAAAATCTGTTCAATATTCAGTGTAGAACTAATCACAATGTCCCATATGTCAAAGAGATCACAATGTTAATGTTGTTTCTTGAAAATAGTTATACTGTTTTTGACATTTAGGAAATTGAAGGTAGGTCGAGATTTAATTTTGAACAAATTTTGATAAGAGGCCTTCTGAATGTTAACTTTTTTCTATTTTTTATAGGAAAAGTTAGTGATTTTGTACTGTTTTAGTATTGTAATTCTCAACAATTTGTTATAATCCACTGTATTTTCTATTCCAGGGCTGAGATTTCTCAGGGCTCTACGCTTAATGACCGTGCCTGATATTTTGCAATACCTCAATATACTAAAGACATCGAGCTCAATTCGGTTGGCGCAGTTAGTTTCTATATTTATATCAGTATGGTTGACCGCTGCCGGCATTATTCATTTGGTAAGTGACTTCTTACGCCTGGTTTCCACGGTGTGAGGTTTCACGGACGCATGTACTATGACAAACGTTTCTGAACTATCAACTATCTATCGACGAGCCCCATTTCAGTGCGTAGTCCGAAAAATTGCGCTCGTGTCCGTAAATTCGCGACCGTGGAAAGATGGCTTAAGATACCTATCTTTTTTTATTTTATTCTATGCAATAGTATTAACATGCTGTGTTCAATCCTCTTAAACGATGATGAATGGAAAAGGCACACATGTTGCGCCGACCCCATGTAAGGTTGGAGGATGATGAGTCATAAGAAGATACAAGACCCTACCAAAGCCAGCAGAACACCGTAAGAATGTCCATGGCCCATATGACCACACGTCGCATGTATAGAGATACGACGTCTGGTCATATGGTCGAGGACCACGGTATTATTCAGACTGTGGCATCACAATGGACCAGTGCAGTGGCTTAAAGAGGAAAACTGAAGACGCAGCAGCCCCGCTCCACCAGATACTTAAGAAGTAATAGAAAAAATGGCAACCAAGCGTAGAATATGCTACAATTGTGATCATAATATTGCATTGTGTACTAGCTTTTGCCCGCGGCTGCACCTACGTGGTATATTGATCTCATTCCTACAATGTACAGAAACCTATGCCTGGAATTAACACCTATATTCGTACCTAATTTTGTGTCCAAGGAATATTTTTTCTTACAAATTGTAGAACTCTACATCGCGCACCTCTTGTGGGTAGTTTTGAATAAATAAAAATATGTTTCAATATTTAGCCGCCGTGAGCGCTGGCTGTGGTATCTCGCTCGCTCTCGCGTCATGCTCTTTCTTTCTCTATTTTTACCTCGTCCCCAACCACGCCGCGCGGTACAGCGCTCGCGGTCGTTCTATAGTAAGTACCAAGTATTGAATGAATTCCACCAAGGACTTATAGTCCGAGTTGAACCATTCTATATCTCCTGTGGGATAAGCGTCCAAAACGTTACCCATCTCAGTAGGTACTACCCATTTCTAGTATATGGAGTGGTGATTGTAGTTGATGCCATTTCGACATAACCCATTCTCGACCAATATTAGCCTAGTTGTCACTGGTGCTTCGTCGAGTCTTAAATTCTAGAAAAGCTTTAATTAACGTTAATATTTTTATACATTTCAGCTGGAAAACTCCGGTGACCCATTGGACTTCGAAAACTCTCAGAAGCTCTCATACTGGACATGCGTGTACTTTCTCATAGTCACCATGTCCACCGTAGGTTATGGTGATGTGTATTGTCATACAGTACTTGGCAGAACATTTTTGGTTTTTTTTCTCCTCGTTGGCTTGGTAAGTTTCACTTTCATTTGACTTATATCTCTCTCTTTTAATAACAATGAAATGAAATCCAAATTCACATATTTAAGGACCTTATTTTGCAAGGAGAGGCAAGTTCGTTTATTAATTTCTCAAATGACATTAAAACTCCAACGAGTTTTTTAACTTGCCTAAAAATTAAAGTAAATTACTAATTACGACTACCAGGTCGTTGTTATTCTTGCGATTCCTTGCATAAAGTTATTATAATAACAAAGCAAAAGGAAATATAACAAACATTTACCGTTAAAGGTTACGATATAGTTGACGTGGGACTTGCTAGACAAGTGGTTATTCGCACAGCTCGTGAATGATTGTAAGCCTGATTAGTGCACCATCTAGTTAGCATGCCCGTAATGTGCCCAGAGGCTCGGGTGAGGCCGAGCGGCGCCCCGCCCGGCTGCGGTGCCCGAAGCCATCGATGTGCAATCTTCTAACTTCTCGACAGCTTCAAAGGAGCCATCTTTCGACTATCGCCGACACTTAAACGCTTTGTTTCGAGCGGCTGCATGGATGTACTTATTTTGTTTTTCTTTTGCTTTGTTACGTGATACTCACCACGAATGTGCTGCCGGAGGATCTGTCTCACCGCGCTTAGAATATCGGAGTGTACTGGGGACTGTGGTACGAGATGTAGTAGGCGCGACCTCCTGGCGCCCGGCGCCCACCCGGCGAGCCCGGCGCCGCTCCCCCCCCTCCCACCTCGCGATCTCTGCATGCCGCACCTGTGCCTGGCTGTGTTCAGTTGCTCACATCACCGGTAGACACACACTCGTTCCTTTTTTTTTTTATTTTTGCTCCGCTACCGGCTACACTTTACGAATCAGCGTCACTATAGAATGTATACCGAGACTCGTGGTGGACATTGTCGTGCACCACGCGATGGTGTCCGCGTGCGCCCAGACTCGTTGTTCGATCGACACCGTGGTCTGTTGCAGGCAATGTTCGCTAGTAGCATTCCCGAAATTATAGAGCTGGTAGGAAGTAGGTCCAAGTACAGTGGCGAGCTGAAGCGTGAACATGGAAAAAGGTATTAGTTTGATAATATAAATTAATCGTCGAAAGTGAAGGCGATTCATCCCGCGGCGCGGCGGCGTCTCGCACGCCACGCTCGGTCTGAATCGCCCGTGCTCTCAGGACGATGTGGATCATCACCTATAAGAAAGCTTGCTCAGTGCCGTCAGATGTATTGTGTCATCTACTCGTGTTCACTCGCCGGCCCGTCGGCAAGCGGCGAGCGGCGGTTCACTTCTGCGCTACGCCGCGCTTCGGTACGGTCTCGTAGCGCCGGAGCGAATCGGCGCTCAACTGTCTGCCGATTCGGCCGGCCCGTGCTCGCGCTCTACCAAGCGTCTATATCGAATGCCCACGTTTTTTAGAGTAGGTACCGGTCGAACCGATTTCTTTTTAAGTTCTGTTCATCGATTAGTTAGCGTACGTATCCTTAGGCTTTGCATGCACCCGGTCACGGTCCCGTCACGGCTTGCGCCGGTCACAGCTCCCGCCGCTAGCGTAGCTCGGCACGGCACCCAAGTCCCGCACACCCACACACAGCCACCACGCGACAGTCGACACTCAAGCCACAGCCTTGTGCGAGCGCGAGGTCCGCGCGCGGGCCGGGCGGGGCGGGGCGGGCGCGCGGGGGGGCTCGGCCACTCACCTCACGGTGTTTGCTGTGTATCGTAGGCTGTGTTCGCCAGCTGGATCCCCGAGATCACGGAACTGGCGGCGCAGCGGAACAAATACGGCGGCCGGTACAACAAGGACGTCCGCCGCAGGTACCCTGCTCTCACGCCCCCGCTCCACGCGGCTTCCTGCCTTCCTACCTCTCACGGTTTCGATCTTGGTTGATTGAATGCGGAGTTTGCTAATGAAATTTATTAATCCTTCACTAGAATCGGTCTCTCGGTGCCGTGGCGCATGCTCGAAGAGTTAGCTCCCGGCGGCCGCGCCCCTCTCCCCCAACTAGAGAGACAGGCGCGCGGTCGACCGACGCACTACTACATGCCTTTTTTCGTAAATTTTACTCGAGATACCGTTGAGCTTTTTAATCCTTCTAACGAGACTAGATCTGGAGAGAGCCGATGTAAAGTTTTGTAATGCTGTCGATGAAGTAGTGTTTGGTTTGTTCGCTTGCACACGATGCCTGTCGCCACGCTGTAGCGCTAGCTCCGGCACCTCGCCACGAGTCCCGACGATCACACACAGCCAGTGCCCGCGCCGCCCCGCCCGCGGCCCCGCGCCGTCCCGTCGCCACTAACGAACTAACGCCCTGAGCACTAACCAGTAACCGCCCGCCGGCGCCCGCAGAGAGGAGCTGCCGCAGGAAACGAGCCGCCGGCCCGGACCCGGTCCGGCGCCCGCAGCTCGCTTCCCCGGCTCCGCCACTCACCCGTCGAATGAATGTGAATGTCTTGTTTTGTCTGTCGGCGTTTAGGCGATATTTGCCAGTTGTATCCCAGAGATAATTGACTTAATCGGGACTAGACCCAAGTATGGTGGCACCCACAAGAATGAGCGGGGACGCAGGTGAGCCGCTGTCTTCACTCCGTTCCGTTGAATGTGTTCCGTGTTGTGACATCTATTCTTCCTTTTCCTCTCTTAGCACGCTTCTGTGTTCTCACTTATCTTGGCGGGACGCAAGTCCCGCGAGTTGTCTTTGTTTTTATGAGTCGATATATTGATTGTAAATTACCTTTGAATTGATTTGAGTTCAGTTGAATAGTGAACAGCAGATAGTGGCTAGTGTTATCGCTCGTCATTATAGGTATCATGATTATGTTCTGTTAGTATACGTACGTAAAGTAAAGGAATGTTAATGGTAAAGCTTAGTTACGGAGAGTTAAATGTTGAGTGGTACCGTACCGTAGTGCGTTGTTGGAGTTCTGGTGTGTTGCGCTGCGAGGCGTCGACAGCTCCTTTCTGTGGGCGCGGCTCGCGCGCCGCGCGCCCGGGGGGCGCTGTTGATGCGAGCGATCCCCTCCCCGCCCGCCCGGCGCCAGCGCAGTCCGCGAGCGCCGCTCACCCATCCCGTCCGCTCCGACTACTCCCTGCCTGCACGTCTACTTACTGTTACTGTACTTGTACTCTTAATGTTGACCCTCTTAATGTTTTATGATCTGTAATGTAATTTTAAATCGACCCCCTCGGTTATTTTAGTGTAATGTATTTACGTAAATATAATTCATAGAGCGTGGCAAGGCTGTGTGCATTGAGGACATTTTAACGCAAAATTAGTTTAGTTTTATCGACATATCATTTATTTGACATGATCGACATCATCTAGCAGTGAATACACGAATCATTTTTATACGAAATTTTGGATTGATTTTGAAAATTGTTTGCAATGTTGGGATCGTATTAAAAATTCAAGGTAGAAAGATTTAATTGTTATTTTTTTATAAATAAAAATGAAATCAGTTCTTTGCCACACCTTAGAGAATAATATTAGTACATGCATGACCTTCCGTAGAATGAGCTGTTTGCATTTTTGTTTAACTTTCCTTTTATTCTATACTGACATGATTTCTGTTTCCGACTGTTAAACCTCCTGTCTTGTTTTAGTAGGAGAACCCATTAAGAACGTATTCCTTCGTCTGTTATTTGACTATAAAATGACCATATTATGTCAAATATAATAAATATATTGACAAACGCTCTTCACTTGAATATCTAATACGCGTATCGGCATCGCAAATTTGCAAGACAAGCCCCACGTTGGGCGCCATTTGTAACAAAATTATTCAAATGAATTTGAATGAAGTCAAATGTTATAAGTGACTCTTATATCTGAAAACAATTAAATATTCACTACCTCGGCTCACAAGATGAGACAAAGTAACGAAAAACAATGTTTAATTTAAAATCCACAACGTTACTCGATTTGTCAATATGTTTATTATCCAACATAATGGACATTGTTATAGTCAAATAACAGATGAGGATATACATTTCTTAAAAGGATCTCAGATTACATTATGTTTTAACAACATTAACCTCCATCACTATACGGACTATTGACTGTCATATTTCAAAAAGTATACACCTAACAGTTTCGAAACGAACTTATTAAGAATTACGACTCTGAATCCAAGACATAATACATAATATACGTATATAATTATATTTGTCCAAGAGAATACATATATCCTGATACATAAACTGTACTGAGACGCAAGCTTTTACGTGTTGATAGTAGTTTTTGCCTATACACAGTAAATATTACGTATCCTCATAGATACGGCACTGTATGTAGAGTGCAATACTGACATAATTTACAATATTTATCATACGAATACACGTTTAGTATACATCTCTACGTATTAACACATATCTATGACAGGAAATTGGATGTTTCTTAATTGGTTATTTGCGTGTAAAGTGTTATAGAAATGGATTTTATGGATTTAATTTACTGTGTGTAGATGAAAAAAATATTTGGTCCCTTTTATTTCAACACAAACGTATTTAAGTCATGCAATGTATGGTATATACAAGTATTTAATGTTATATGCCCCCCAAAAGACACTATAATGTCATGCAAGCGACCCCGTAGGCCCCTAACCATAGACGTCGTTTCATTTTTTATTTTCGTTTTGTTAGTGTGGTAGATAGTTACACAAATCCTGAACGAAACTGAGCTTTCTAGAATAATGTTCATTTGTTTGTGGATGTAAAATTAACGTTTCATTACTTGTCTATTCAATTTAAAATTGATCTTAAACTTGACATTAATGACAACTATTCCATTGATTTATTTTGACCACAAACTAATGAATGTAGGATAATGGAGGATATTTTTGTTTAAACTACGTCATTGTTTTGTTTAAAAAAGGGCTGTATATAGGGTGTTTGATTTCTATTACTTATTTCATACAATTGGCTTCCAAAACAATGGCGTTGTTGGCATAAATGTAGCATTATTTTTCTTCACGCTTCTGTCACTTATTGTTTTGTTTAACCCTGTTGTGACCTCTTTGTTCCAATTTTTGCCAGTTACTTCCGTTTGGTCCCAGGTGTTAAATAAAACTTCAAATTGCTATTTCTTCTGTATTTCTTCCTATTTATAAGAAAAGCTTATTAAAAATTTGCTTCTTGTAAAAATTCAAGTCAATTTAATATTTTAACAAATTTTGAAGCCACAGAGCATTTTTATGAACACACTTTAGCATTACAATTAACATTTTTTCAATTTAATAAAATGCTTTCCAAACTATTCGAAAAATACGCTTTTGAGGCTTTTTTCGTTGTTTTTAAAATGCCAATTATGTTTGTAGATGCACCAATGTTGTCATAATTTTACGTGAAGTTATAATAAATGTTTACGTTTTCAGGCATATAGTTGTATGTGGACATATAACATACGAATCAGTGAGTCATTTTTTAAAAGACTTCCTACATGAAGACCGAGAGGATGTAGACGTCGAAGTTGTTTTTTTACACAGGTCTGTATACCGAAATATTTAAGTTGATTAGTAGTTGAAAAGTTATGGGCAAGCAAATTAAAAATAGGAACCATAAAATGATCCGTGTGGTCTATGCAATCTAAAGATAATAGAAAGACAATATCATAAACCGATTTTTACTTGCCTAGACTTGGTTGAATATTATGCAAATAATTTTGAACCAAGTTTTGTTGTTGTTTAACACAGCTAAAAAGAAAATAACAATATGTAATTAATTTCTAAGAGAAAGGACTAAGATAGAACATTTTAGAACTGCAGAAATGTTTATTGACAGGCACTGAAAACGGTCCTACTTCTGATCTAAAATGTTCAAATCTATGTGTATATTATGTCAAACATAAACCAAGAGAGAACACTAATGATATTAAAATAAACACGGATTACATACCATTTATAGAATATACTTACAAAAATAATTAATATCTAAATACTGTCGTTACCAAAACTGACGGTGTTACAATTCGTAGTGTCGTAGTAATCCAAAATATATCCACGCTGATAGTTGCGTGGATCACTTTGACACTTTGAGGTGGTGTGTCATGTATGATCCAACGACGCTTTCAGAAAAGAGCCCGACCTTGAGCTGGAGGGTCTCCTCAAGCGTCACTACACCACCGTCGAGTTTTTTCAGGGTACAATGATGAATGCCGTCGACCTTGAACGAGTCAAGGTTAGAATACAACCATAGTGCAGGCATTAGATAAAAGCACGGCCGTAATATCATTGACGCGTCTACGTGAATCAGTATTTTTTATTTATTTATATGTGCATAAAAACAGATCTTTTTCTTCTGTAAAGACGCTGTTTCATAGTCACAGTAGGTATTTATCACTTTGGTAACTTTATCTTGTGGTTATTTTGATGCAATCATTGCTTCTCACGGTGCTGCGGAGTCGCCTCGGTCTCTAACAGGCTGAAGCGGCCCCGCACCATCACACGACTGCGTATTTTGGTTACTAGAGTTGCATGGTAAGGCCTTTAACAGGCGGCGGAACTGTCAGGTTTCCGTGGCCAGTATTGTTAACTGAGCGTTGATGACAGGAAACCGCCCGATCTGGAGCTCGAAGGCCTGTTCAAGAGACACTTTACTACTGTGGAATTCTTTCAAGGCACCATTATGAATCCAATCGACCTACAAAGGGTGAAAGTAAGTAGCACACACGAAGATGTGAATATCTTTTGGGCGTGGTGTCGGTTTTAAAGCTGTACAGACTATTTTTATAGAGTAGAGCGATGCTCGTTCACTAACCTATCGCGAGAAGTTGTCGGTGCGGTGTTCGGTACCCTTCTGTCGTTACTGAGCGCTGTCTGTGCCTGTCGCTACTGAGTGTTTGTGCCGGCCCGCTGGCGGCCGGGCGCGCTGTGTCCTCCTGGCCCCCGCCACCGGCCACCATCTGTCTGATTGGGTGTTGTTGCAATGCTGGCCCGTGTGTTACTTCGATATCGATATCTTACTGTACGTTTCGATGGCAATATTGGCATTAATGGCTGCCGAAGAAAGGGTTTCCATTTCAAAATTAATATTTTATTCAGTAGTATCGAGTACAGTTATCGATTGTCGATATGTTTGGGTAAGTTGGCATGGCTTTTGGAATGGTAGCGCTTGTCTGCATGCGGTTTATCTTCCACTTTAAGTATCCCACCTGCTTCTTTTGGAATGAATATTGCGGGCGTTAAATTGGCAAAAAAACGATTTTTTTATCCAAAATTATTACTCGAAGAAGTCGTAAGATTGAACGCGGTATTCATTTTTATACTACAGCTAAAGTTATGCATGTGCAGTTTCACGCTTGTGTACCTATTACTTGCTTTTAGGTACATAGTAATTAATATTAACAAACCTGTTTAATTTCTAAATGTCTATACTAATTGATGTCTTTACCTAACCAATAGTTACTGTGTAATTAACACTTCCAAAGTCAATACTTTAAGTCCACGGTTTCCATTGGTAAGTTAATCTAACCCAATTCGATATTAAATGCCTTAACGCTTCACACAATCAAAATTATTACTTTCTGGAATCACAATAAAAGTAGATTTCAAAATATTTTTGTGCCATCTTTCCTTGCAAACAGAATTTAGCATCTTTTCCACTCTTTAAAAAAACCTAACACTATCAGTGACATTCTTGATGCGCAGCAAAATTTTCACATCATCTGATCAAGGAATGAAATCCATAACCTTCAATAAAGCTTACTGATAAAGGTACATGAAGCAGATGCGTGTCTGGTGCTGGCCAACAAGTACTGTCAAGATCCTGATGCAGAAGACGCTGCCAATATCATGAGGGTTATTTCAATCAAGAACTATTCAGATGACATTAGAGTGATCATCCAGCTTATGCAATATCACAATAAGGTAAGCAGTTCTGTCGAATATTCTTGATGTAAATTACTCAATTCACAGTATTTCCTTCGTGATGTTCGTTTTTTGTAATCGTTTGTTCTTTGTTCGTGATGTTATTTTCCTTGAAATCCTTTAACAATTTTGTAAAGTTCTGAATTTCCTAACTCCTTTTCCTGAAACGTTCCTTTTGTTATAATAAACATATCATCATATTCCACTTCCTATTTACTAAAGTTGAACACTGAAGTATGAACTGGTTTACGCTTAACTTGCAACGAACGGGTTCTTATGCCAGAAAAATGCGTCTTGTCCGCACCCATATACCCCGGAAACCGCAACGGCTATATGAAGCTCAGACGATTCTAAAATAATAAAAATAAAGTATTGCCCCGTACTCTGAGTTAGTAACGGGTGGATAGAAAGTGCTGTTTTGATGATGCGATTCACTCTAACCCCTTACATAGCTTTTCCCTGCCTGAATGACTTATTTCACTTTATCTCATTTTAATTTCAGGCCTATCTCTTAAACATTCCATCGTGGGACTGGAAGCAAGGCGATGACGTAATCTGCTTAGCGGAACTCAAACTTGGCTTCATCGCACAGAGCTGCTTGGCGCCTGGTTTTTCCACTATGATGGCCAACCTGTTCGCCATGAGGAGCTTCAAAACGGTCAGCCTTCCTTTTAATTCTTATTTTTCTTCTCTGTACCGTGTTGTTATAACTTTCAGAGATCGACTCACTCAACACATTGGTCTATTTATCTAGCCAGTACTGCACAACCAACAATGTCGTTCTCTGAATGTACTTTAATTTCTAACATTTCTATGCGGCGTTTCCACAGTCCCAAGAAATGGCTATATGGACTAATGACTACATGCGAGGTACCGGCATGGAGATGTACACCGAGACGCTAAGTCCGACGTTTATCGGGATGCCGTTCAAGCAGGCCGCAGAGTAAGTGGGCAGCGAACGAGATGCTTGCAATAACGTGACACGAGACAACGTCACACATGAAACCTTTATACTGAACAAGTGTTTGAGCATTCCATACCGTGATTACAGGACAATCGTCACTAACCAAATACGATCCGCATAGCTTATCATTTTAGTGTTTTTTCTTCATTTTGGTTTGCAAGCTTACAGTCTGTGATTTTGAATATCAATGTTTTTTTTCGATTTCATCATCAATAGGTACTGCACTGAATAACTACTGTCTGGATTTAGATTAGAATTAATTTAGGGATATGTTATACTAATTATCTATAGATTTGTAATATAGACAGCGTGGCAGATGAAGATCAGCGTTTAAAAGAAAGGCAAGATAGCACCTACTGAGGTTGCTATAACTAACATAGCACGAGCTTTAGCGTCTCCTATTGGTTGATTGCAGTCCCCCGACACTCAAGCTTGGCAGAACGATTACCTGCAAGGTACTGGCTGCGAGATGTACACCGAAACACTGTCAACATCCTTCACGGGGATGAGTTTCCCGCAAGCGAGCGAGTAAGACTCCCCTTCGATCCTTAGGACCCGCCTGCACCCTCCTGCACCGTAGACACTGTGTGACAGTTGCTAACCCTAGCTGAATGAGCGTGCACTAATAATAAACCTAGACACGTGTAGGTTGTAACGTATAGAACTAACATAATGTAACTTTCTGATTTCCAGAATAAATTGTGCATGTTGAATGGGTAAAATTATAGAAAATTAGTGGTATGTATGTTATATAAGGTCGATAGTATAAACATTTATTTAACAGTCATTCATTGACAATACGTTCTTGGATATAATTTTACTTTCACATTTTTAACAACTTTATTTTAATTTTATTTAGTAACAGTTACGATCCCACGAACTTATTTCAGTGCAGTAAACGAAGAAATTATTTTAAGTCATTGTATTCTTGTAATTATCATGCACGTGTTCGTGGGCTTCAGCATACATTCTTTACTAAAATTCTCACAGTAATCATTGTAGAAATGGCATCATTATTGCCGTCATTATCTAGCTGCTTCCTCCTACTATCGCTTCCGTCATCTGTGTACAGCACTATGTCGCCAAGCACGTCACACACTGTAAAAATTACACTGTAAATATTAGATAATACAAGCATGATTACTATTACTATCTAGTATGTAAAAGCTTGCAAGCATTTTAGTGACTCAACGTTGAAGGTAAAATGTCGGATTATTTTCATAAGTCCTATTACGAGTATAACAACAGTACCTAATGAATTTACATACGTGCATGCATCTATCTATACCAGTAGCGCTGTTGCTGTAATAAGTAGTTCAGTTAGTACAATAGAACAATAATGATGATATGGACATTGACATAAATTTTGAAAAATATTTAGAGTCTGAGCTTATAACAAATTAAGAACATTGATTCTGAAGAAAACTTGAAAGTTTGGATCGCGTGTGTACTTCTCAGAATTCTGCTGATTTCTTACAGGATGATGGTACTTGGAGTACCTCAGTGTACCTTAAATGAAATTCAGTGCACCTCTTTTGATACCAAATTATATAAAACTAATTATAAATTAATAAAACGCGCAATCCAAACGCATATAAGAAAACGACAAGATCATAGATATACCAGATCTAAAATTTTAAGTAAATAAACTTTACATGCATTTAAGCCTTTCAATGTGTAATCATTGGCTCTAAGTATTATCTGGTCAAATTCAAATCAAATAGAACTGTCTGTAGTTAGGTCGATTTCAATTCAATAATACTTTATCAACGTATAATTACTCAATATATTACATGTGCACAATCTGTTCCCAGGTTATGTTTCACAAAGTTGAAGTTGCTTCTTCTGGCGATAGAGATCAAGGGTGAGGAAGGTGCCGATAGCAAAATCTCTATCAATCCAAGAAGCGCGAAGATACATGCCAACACACAGGGATTCTTTATTGCTCAGTCTGCTGATGAAGTTAAAAGGTCTTTACCTTCTATAATAGTTTTTTAATTAGTTCTACTTAGTTTTAAAAGGATTTTTTACCTTTCGGGTTTTACAATTCATTAGGAGTGTTTTCGTGCACATTAATGTTTTTTATTTGTCCCCTGATGTTCGTTTAATGTTTCAGAGCTTGGTACTACTGCAAAGCCTGCCACGAGGACATTAAGGATGAAACTTTGATCAAGAAATGCAAATGCAAAAACTGTAAGATCATTGAATTACTATCATTACACACTTGATCAACTCTTTATAACTCTTAACCTACAAACATTTCTTTTTAAATTATGTAACTAATTAACATAAATTATGATCTACTTATTCTGTGACATTCTTTCTGGAAATACTTGTTTCAATGTTGTAACGAATTGTGTCCTGTATATATGAATCACACACACTTGTCTAAGTACAGATATGTTCATGTGACACTGTAGGTGCCCTGTGCCCTGGGGCCACGTCTACACTGACTCACTCGACCTCACACTATTTACTTTCTATTTGTGAGACATTAATGAATCTTGTTCGGCTAAACTTTTAGTGACCGCGCACCAGCGGAAGGTTGGAGCCGACATAGGTAACTTGCACCACACCTAACCTCACAAATTGACGTTTTCCGATATTTATTTTTCGTGTCTATAATATTTTGAGTTGCTTTAGTGGTGTTGCGTCCGTACCTCACAGACTGGATCGGTTGCAAGGCATTCTTGACCCGTGCTCGTTCACACCCTATAATTTAGCGATCATTGTGTATGTCCGCTCGCTCGTCAATACCGCCACAAAATTTGAAGCACTCCGACACTTCACCATTTTTCTATGCCTTTTGAGAATTTTCGCTCTGTTTCTGATTTGTATCGATCGAGAGGATTTAGTGCATCATACAATATCGCTAAACATTCCCATGCCGAATCAGGAACTGAACATAATATCACACAACAGTCACTTGTCAAAATTGTCAGGATCACGGGCGGATAGATGCCTTCAACGAGAGTTGAACACAATTGCTATGATGCACTTCAGAGCCCAGCACAGGCAGTACATTGCATGTATACATTAAATTTTAAGTAGAAGTAACTATCGCAAACAGCAAATGCACCGTCACGCGTCATTATATCCTGAAACACCTAGATAATAATAATACATATATTATATATATTGTATAAAATATAAATCCACGAAAGCATGTCTCAGAAAAATGGAGTGGAAATGACAATGCGCTGATAGAAATGAGCCCCGTCGAGAGTGAGCTTTGGAGGAAAAGACTTGATACAGCAGTTCCGGCTTGTCTGTACTAACGACAGTGACTAACAGCAGGGAGGAAACTAAATTACAGTCACATTTCATTACCTTCATCCACGCTTTTGACAGAATCAAATTCTATCGCTACAACATTTAGCTTCACTGTACGGAATTTGATTCTACCAAATCCATGTAACAATGATATCATAAAATTAGCAGCGTACATTCTTGTTTGTCAGTGTTTGGATTTTTACAGATGTCGGCATGATGATGATGCAGACTGGAATGGTGAAACAAAGTCTTAATACGTACCGTGCTTGTCTCGACGGTACGGAAACGAAAGACAAATATTACGTATTACCGTACCTTACACACCGTATAGTTTGTTTGCATCAACTAACCATGCTATGGGCGAAGGATATTGGGCTACAAAATATGCTAATACACGATTAAACGACACACGCAGCTAGTATAGTGCAGCTAGGCAAAGACACTATATATTAACTACAGCCTCGCTTAAGTTAAGACGAACATAGGGTAGACAAAGTAAAAAACACTGTTCACGTCTGCAACCAGGAAATAGATTTTGATTACTACTGTACCCAAATTCATCAAAATACTTTCAGCCCAGTCAACAGTTTATTATAAATACTTTTATTTGGGCGTTAGTAATCAGAACTTCAACATAAAAGCGTTATCATCTACTATATCCTACTACGAGAGGACTATCAGCTTTGCATCTCTTTCTTCATAAATACCTGTTATTTTCGTTTCTTCTGTGACCCCGATATTGAAGCAGAATGTATAAATTACTAAAGTGAGGTTAAAACTATTGTTTCTCGGTTCAGTGGCTACATTCAGGAAGGGCGTACGAGCCGTCCAGATGGTTGGCAGGGCAAGTACGTAACCTAATGTGTATAAAATTCAGTGTAAATGTCAATGTGATGTTTTTTAAGCGCAATGTGCGGGTGTGGAGAGATTCCCGCCTCCAATGGCGCCAATAGCGATATTGTGTCCTGTTTATCATTGTCTTGTCTTATCATAAGTTTCTATATGTGCATTTATACAGCAGTTAGATGTTTGCCTCTCTATTAGCAGATATATTTAAAACATCAAAAGACATTATGTGATGTCGTTTATTTATTTTGGTGTTGTTGTTATTATAATTATCTCAAAATATATATTTTTTCTAGGAGTATTTTGATCCCTGATTTTCTGCATCGACATAGTCCCTCTGATATTGATGTTGTGAAGTAATAGTGTTTTTAAATGAAGTTAATTTGTAATTTTATTACGCTTACAAAGTTGAAAAAGATTAATTAATGATACCTGCATAGGGAACGTTTTAATTAGATGCTCCCGCCTCGATAGAACCGTGAGGATTTTGCAGTCGTTGGCTGCTGACTCAGTATCGGCCGAACGATTTGGTATATTCGCCTTTCTGTTATCATATCCCTGTAACATTTATATTACTCGCATTCAAATCATCAGTTCTTAGTACGCTCGTCATAATAATCACTTCATGTATTCATGCTGTCATACCCTTTACATTAGCCACGATATAATTAGGATATCTTATATCCATGTAATCCAGATTTGAAACCTGATATTTTAGCACGTAGAGCTTGTCCGATAGTTAGTTTTAATTTTCGTTTTGTGTGTCGTGTGTAGCTTTTAAGTTTGTTGCATGTGTGGTGTAGGAATGTTTACCTTAGATCATTATTTGTAATGATTAATTAGTAATTTTTGTCTTTTTAATAAGTAATTTGATTTGTACATCAGTTTCATCTTCAGCTAAATTGGAGCTTTCTTCAGAATGTACTGTGATACTAATTTTAAAGAAATCATTGCTAACAATAACTGTGGTGGTGAGTTGTAATAAACTAACTGTTTTTCGTTTGTACATTCTGAAGTCACAACGCTATCTGCTTTTGAAAATGAATAAAGATGAAACTGATACTTTGATATATTTAAACTGATAACAGTTATGTTGGACAGACCGACCACACGCTGTACTATATAACGCGATGTGCTGTAGGTACTGTATTTACTGAGTGGAGTGGAATGCGAACTTGTGTTGATGTTTTGCAGATGATCACCATCCTCCCCCCACCTTCACGCCGCCAGAGTTGCCCAAGAAGGTCCATGTTCGAGGTACATCTCAGGCTCAAAGGGCCGAGTGTTTTTTCTTTTCTTTTTTTTTTCTTTTTATCATCGGCCCACCGAACCATTTGACCGGCAATGTGCTTCGTCCTAGGTTACCGGAAGGTACCGTGCACCTAGTTGCTTTGTCACGCATTATTTCATAGCGAGCACTGACAACTGGCAGATATGCCTCTGGGATTATGCGCTTACCTCGCATGTACCCGGCTAAGATGTAGATACACGATCCTAGTCGCTCGAGCGGGTGACTGTTCTAACGACCTCACACTGAATTCCACAGAATTTCCAACTAACCAAATGTATTAAACACCAACCAAAATCCTTTTGTTTCTTATGTTACTTTTGCATTCACTACTTTAATGAGTAATGAGGTTATGAAAATTAAATCTTTCCATCGATCTGTGCTTCTTGGTAAACTCTAAAGCGGATGTATTATCATTTGTGGTTTGTACCCTATTGCCGAGCATTGCAAATATATCATAGCATTGCATTTATCCGAATGATAAATATTACCTTCCATATTTGTGATCAGAGTTGCCAATTTATGGATAATATCTATTAAAAGTATCGCATGATCCAAATATCTTCTCGTCCAAAATCTGTTAAATATTTGTTATTGAATAAGTGATATTGGATGGTACATATATAAAATAAAAATAGGTAATAATTTCGTACAATTATCCATAATTGGCGACGCTTCAGTGAATGCTATGTGGGTACCTTACATTTATGCTTTTGTTGTAGTAAGTTGAATTTAATTATTAAATGAATATACAGTAACTGTCCGAAACATTGGAAATAATTTTATGAACATTAAAAAATTTGTTGAAGTTAAAAAATTAGAATTTCTTTAAATTAAAAGTACTTTTTCTTTTCAAAATTCATGCAATAGTTTCAAACACTGCTATAATAATTTTTAGCGCTGTATACATTTTTGCGTAAATCGTTATTCATTGTTTTTCAGGTGAAATAGCAAGAGAAAGAGGGGAAGATACAAGTTGTGAGTATCTTTCTTATCTTATCCATGCACGTAGCAATTAAAACAACAAAATTGTTGAGCACAATATACAAGTAATAATTAATAAACATAATCGATTAAAAATTAGAAAAGAGAATCGACCTAATAAACATAAGATCAAACAATGAACTGTCGTTGATAATATAACCGTTAATTCTTGGTCAACATTAATTATTACGTGTCATCTTTAGAAACCTACCATTAGTGCACGCTTTAAAAATTAAGTATATTAGAATAGTCATCTCTGTGACGATAACTGGGATAAACGCGATCATGACATGGCATCGTTACAATGGATTGCCAGTTTTGAAACAAAAATATTCAATTTATTGTTAAGTTCAAAAATTAAAGATTAATTAGTCGAATCAAAATTATTAGTTACTCTTACTGCCCAACTAAGATTTCACTTTTCTCAACGAATAAATAAAGAACCGGTAGTTTTAAAAACTTATTTCAAAAACCAACTCAAAAATAACAGTATGTATCTTTCATAACCCTAAAAACCTTAATAATAATAGTTATTATTATCATAAATGAAGCCATAATACGGTGAGCACCGGGCTAAGAACAAAGTGAATATTAAAGATTTATAAATTATACTCGAATAAATGCAATGCAAAATAGAGCCACAAATGAAGTGTAACCCTATCGGAGTCCACTGCTGGAAATACCTAAGCCTCCCCCAATGTTGGGAGGTTTGGCCTATTGTTTCTATGAGGCCAGACAGGTGTCTGGCAGAAACACCTTAGTTTACTTCGAGTTTTCCTTCCCTCGCAGTGATATCCTCTGCATATTTTTCCGGTAGTCGCCTCATAGGCACTCTTAGGATGAGATGGGGTGATGATATATTGTTCTTGTATTTTTTCTCCGTCACCACACGGATAGTTATGCGCATACAAAAGTGCAAGCCAGATACAAAAGAAAGACGTATGACTTGGGTGCGTCATGAAAAGTAAATCCGTAAATGATCTATCATAGAAAATATACAGAAAATAATTGGCGCAAAAGATAAAGAAAAGAAAGGGCGCATACACGATTATCCTGTGTGAGCTTTGCCTACGACGGTGACACTGAGTCTATGATCTGTCCAAGCCTTACACCTATTGTACCTAATTAAATCGCTAAGCCCATCTTTTTCTTTACTAAATCTAAAACATGTCAAATTGATTCCTTAACTTGTTTGATATAAAAACCATAACTCAACGAACGCAACGTGGAAATAATTACAATGGCAAATCATTCTGGATTGTCCTAATTTGTGAATTACGAGGGATACGTGGAAGACACCAAAATGTACCTAAGGGTTAATATTAAAATTATCTGTTTTTCAGTCCCAAATGCAAAGTTGCAAAATGATCACAGTGGTAAGCAATCTACAGCTATTTAGCATGATCGCGTTTGTTCCGAACGAAAGATTAAAAAAATCCTAATCCAATTTCCATAATTCCTCTCAGTGATAAACCGAAACCATCGGAATGCGGCACCAACAACGCTGTTGTCTCCGATGGCGAATCAACTAATGAATACCACCACAACGAGGCAGGTCAACAAGGTGAAACCAAACGTGAACAGGGCACCGCCAGACACGTACGTATTGGTACAACACATTCTGAACATGGTATTATCCTGATAAATGTTGAAGAGGTGGTACATGAAGACAATAACAATAACACTAATACAGCTAAAAGTTATTAGGCTGCATTTTTTATTCTTAGTAGATCGAATCATGTATCACCTCCTGATAAAAATGCTATAATTGTAGCTTAATTTTGAGCCAAGCAATATATGTATTAATTTTGTTTGGATAAATTTTTAATTTGGTCTTATTCCGGGTCCAGAACATTTTACACTAAGGTCTCACATTCTTCACTCTAATATACATGTAACAAAATAAAAATATATGAGTAAATTATGCTAAGAGCCTATCCTTCTTGTCTTTAATTTCTATAACTATCGCGGCTTCTTATCGGAATAATTTTATTATTTTCTATTTAGCACGACGTGCACAGCGCACCAATGTAAACATTTATTATTATATTATCTGTACGCACTATTTATTTTTATTTTCTTTTCAAAAAGAAACGGAGACGACTCTTTGACCCTGTGTTACAGGAATCCCCAGGATCAAGATACCAATTACCAGGCCTATCACCTTGCCTACGAAGTGAAAAAACTCATGTAATTGAAAAATTATTCAGTTAGATAATTTTATTAACAGTAGTTTGAAATTGCAATAAAAATCTTAATTTACGAGTTAAGTCAGCGTTAAGTCAATGTTGCCTGTATTGTCGACATTGCAGAGTTTTCTAATTCTGCAATGGAGACATCCGCAGACTTTTCTCGATTCAGTTAGTAGCTAGTAGTGCTTGCCTCACTAGAAAAAAAAATAGTTTGACCAGTTTTATTTCAATTGTACTTTGTCTCGTATTTCAATTTAGCACGGCACACTACAACAGCATGTTCATGTCACGTAATGTATGTACACTTCAAACAATTCTATGTATAATATGCATTTATGTCAATAGTAGATTAGATTTATACTTCTCAACAAAATTCTATTCACAATTAGTAGATAGATAGAAACCTACTTTTTTGGTCACTTGTAGTATAAATACATCTACCTACAAAATAAATTTAGGTTTAGATCAATAGCCTTTTTAAGTTTTACAACTTCATAGTAAATTTAGCCACAAACAAATTTGTAAATTTATATAGTATCTACTAAGTACCTGTCCGCCTTGAACCCTTTCATTTCCACTTGTATAGATTCATAGATTAAATTGGACATCTAAACAAAAATTATAAATTCATCCACATAAAAAAGTTTTCGACAAGTACTATAACACTGGCAGGATTTGATGAAATCCCACACTAAAATTCACTATTTGTACAGGCCAACGAGCAGAAGCAGTGGTGGTAATCAAAACAGCAATGGTGTGAGTCTACCTGCAGGCCTGGCCGATGACCAGTCAAAAGACTTCGATTTTGAAAAGACTGAAATGAAGTACGATTCTACTGGAATGTTCCATTGGAGCCCAGCTAGAAACTTGGAAGATTGTATATTAGTACGTTAAATTTCTATCCTAAAGTTTTCTTTTAAAGACGTTTTCTTTCATCTTCTGCAATAAAATAATCAACTTTGAATACCGATATTATTTATCCTTTACAGGACAGAAATCAAGCGGCGATGACAGTCCTAAACGGCCATGTGGTAGTATGTCTGTTTGCGGATCCGGATTCACCTTTAATAGGATTGAGAAATTTAGTAATGCCTCTCAGGGCGTCTAACTTCCACTACCACGAGCTGAAGCATGTAGTCATTGTGGGTAGCGTCGACTATATCCGAAGAGAATGGAAAATGTTGCAGAATCTACCAAAGATTTCTGTATTGAATGTAAGTCATATTTTATTATAATTTTGTTTCAAACTCATAACACCACTTTTATTAAGCGATTGCCATTGCCGATGAGCGTTCTCAACACAGATTATCCCATGCAACTCAAGAGTGACGAAAGGATCTAAAGGAGGAGTGACGGAAGAAGATGAGAAATAATGATAAGACGAAAAAAACCTGTTTAATGAATAAAAACATTTTTCGTTCATTACAGGGTTCACCGCTAAGCCGGGCCGACTTGCGTGCAGTTAATGTGAACTTGTGTGATATGTGCTGCATCCTATCAGCGAAGGTGCCATCCAACGATGACCCGACGCTGGCAGACAAGGAAGCTATCTTGGCTTCGTTGAACATCAAAGCGATGACGTTCGACGATACGATAGGGGTCCTGAGTGCTGGGGTGGGAACTAACGGGAGCAGTAATGCACCGCCACCGCCCGGCCAACCGCCCGCGCCCGTGCTTCTACAGAGGAGGGGGTCTGTGTATGGTGCCAATGTGCCTATGATTACTGGTAAGTGCCTGTTTCAAATATCCTCAAACTTATATACGTAGACGATATTCAGCATGCTATTTCATAGATTTTATTTATACTTCCGAGGCTGATACCTAATCAGCAGGCACATGCTGTAACAAACATCTCGAATGATCGAAGTGAGCTCGATAGCTGAATCCGCAGTGAGATGTCAATTTGTATGCGAAATTGACATCTCACCGCGGATTCAGCTATCGAGCTCACTTCGATCATTCGAGATGCAAGTTACAGCATGTGCCTACAGCATACAGCTTACCTCAGTAAGTACTTATCATGGCCTGTGACCGCTTGCAACGCCAGAGATGTGCCTAGTAGGTACTTGGGAAAGTACCATGAATAGAGAAAGAGTATTGGCAGAGAGGTAGCATATTGCTATTTGTAGAGGTAAAAAGGTAGGAAACATAGGAGAACGGAAACAAAATAGGAAAATAAGCTAAGAACAGAACAGAATAACTCCATGGTCCGAAAACTCTATTGGAAAGAGCATAAATATTGAAATGACTATTTCTTCCACAGAGCTGGTAAACGACAGCAACGTACAGTTCCTGGACCAAGATGATGACGATGACCCTGACACGGAGCTGTACCTGACGCAGCCGTTCGCGTGCGGTACTGCCTTCGCTGTCAGCGTGCTCGACTCTCTTATGTCCACCGTAAGTGACAATCAAATGCTCTCTCTACTCGTATATTGGATAAGGCATGGTAACATTTGTGACCTCCTTTATGTTTAGGCACTTAGGCAAACATTAATTCTAAAAACGGGTATTAATATGACGTAACTTTCGATGCTAACTTGGTTAATTGCTATTCGTTCCAGACTTATTTCAACCAGAATGCCTTAACGCTAATCCGGTCGCTCATCACGGGCGGCGCTACTCCAGAGCTGGAGTTGATCCTCGCCGAGGGAGCTGGTCTCCGAGGGGGGTACTCCACGCCTGAGAGTTTAGCAAATAGGTAAGGATTAAGGCCAATAATCTCTACCTTTGAGGCTTTTAGGTTTGTATATCGAACCCCACTATGATCAGAATCTTCGGGGTCAAAACCGATGTGGTTAATTTGGGCGCCGAAGGTCTTAGTGGGACCCTATCCACGTTATTTTATTAACGTAGGTGATGGTGACTTAAACGGATTCCTTCATTCTCCAGGGATCGGTGTAGAGTCGGTCAAATCTCTCTCTACGATGGTCCGTTAGCACAGTTCGGCGAGGCCGGCAAGTACGGCGACCTGTTCGTGGCCGCGCTCAAGACGTACGGGATGCTGTGCATCGGCCTGTACCGGTTCCGCGACACGTCGTCCTCGTGCGACGCGAGCAGCAAGCGATACGTTATCACGAACCCTCCTGATGACTTCTCTTTGCTGCCTACCGATCAGGTGAGAAAGATGTTGGGCAGATTTAACGTCACTTCCACATTTCTACCAACATCCATATTTTGGAAATATCGTAACTCAAACAATATGGAGTTTGGCAAAGTCTGACTGGTCTAATACTAGTGATATTTCAATTTTATTAAAATTGCCTAAATTAAAACCGGCGAATTGGGTAAACTGACCAAATATAGAAACTAACCAGATTCACGAAACCGGTTAATTAAAGTAATCCGCAATGGGAGAGTTAAGGAAACGACCAATTTGGTAAACAGGCCTATTGATGACTTATTTGAAAAAAATATTAGTTAAACGCAAAACTATGGAATTAGATAAACTGGCGGGTGGTAGGCTTAACCTCAAAAATATAGCGTTTATATGAATACGAGCATCCCAGTATACTGAATAATATGCATGTAATATATTACCACTTATCCTCGCAACGCAGGTGTTCGTCCTAATGCAGTTCGACCCGGGCGTGGAGTACCGGTCGAGCCGGCGCGCGGGCTCGGCCACCGGCAGCGGCGGCAAGGACGACGCCTCCTGACTATTGCTGTGCAGCGCCCTCACCGACGGGCCCTACTCCTACATCTAGGCGCTGGGGCCCGCCGCCCGACCACTCCACTCCGACAATCCTTCCACTTCCAAAACTCCCTTAAAACGTCCATAAAGAGCATTTTTTTCCTACTCAGTTATATTTTCCTGATAAACTTTGGCTCCCAAAACTCCCTCAAAACGTCCGTAAAGACTATTTTTGTCCTATTCAGTTATATATTTTGTTAACACCGGGAGTGCTGCTATCTGGGGGAGTACCGTGAAATGTATATCCGAAACTTCGGGCTCGTATTACACGAACGAAAGAAAAATTTTGGTACCTTCCATAATATTTCGATGGAATTTAGGCGGTCCGCAACTTCGGATATACTTTTCACGTTGGGCCTACTGTTCACAACCCTGTTTTAATTTCATTTTGCCAACTGTGTAAGTTAGAATTGTTTGTACACTTCCTATGCACAGCAATCTACACTTCTCAAACGCACTCATGGATAGATAGCATTTTTGTTTTTGCAGCAATAAATTAAGAACACCTCACAATAATATTGTATTGCTAGACTCAAAATTATAATTGGATTTAAGTCATGATAAAGACAATCTATAGGGGCTGACACAAATATAGATATAATACAAGCTGTATGAAATGCAGAATTTCTAGAAAGCGCATTTATATATAGTAAAGCTTTCGATGTTTAGTATAAATAAAAATGTTAGACAGATTTTACTGTTGTTGATATTATGTAAATTTTAAAGAGTCGAGCGTATAGAAATTTGGAAACACATCATCTTCGATATGATGCTAATATCGGTACTTTTTTGTAGTAGAAACACTTCAAAACAGAAACAAGAACCAACACCTAAAAGACATGCCCTAAATAAATGTAAAACATTTAAAAAAAATCGAAGAGTTATTTTTTGTAACTACCCTTCAAAGTACCGATCATAGCAGATAGACATGCACGTACGTTTAACGTACAAATATTTCCAAAATAGACATCAATATGGTGGTGGTTATTTTAATTAATTATACCTTTAATTTATATGGTGTTGGAGAAATTACATACACACATGCATACCACACTAAAGCACTGAGTCCTGACACACCTCTTTCTTTTCCTACAGCAGTAGTCTTGATGTGTGCCCTGCTGAAACCTATATATTTTAATAAAAGACGAATAAATTTAGATAGGACAGGTAACTGTATCCTTCATTTTTCACAGGTCATGTGCCCATAGACAGGGCTCAAAAACCTATACTGTAAATCTCTTTGCATTGAATTTTTGACAGATTCAATTTTATTATGTCAATCATCTATGATAACTTCTCTATTATCTATTAAAACTTCTATGTTGTCTATTCTTTCAAGGACTTTTCGGTAACTTGTAAGCAATGCTCAATTTGAAAGGAACCTTTTAAACTTTTAATTGCATGACAGTTAATTGTGTAAATGGACTTTAGGTATATATAGGCTATCGCTTTTCTTAGAATATCCATTCCTTATTCAGTAGTTTTTTTCTCACTTTTCACGTAATTAAGGGGCTATTTTATTAAAGCTGAAATATAGACATACTTTAAGCGTTTATTGTTACTCAGCGACTGAATGTTATGCACGTCATCATTGTTATGTCATCATCGTTACTTTGTGATTGTACCATCTTATATTAGTCATTATTTTTAGTTTATAGATATTTTTTGTAGATATTTACTTTTTTGGGGAGCACATTATTTAGTTTTAAGACACTTTGCCATATTACAAATTATATTGCACGTATGGTAGTAGTCTGCATACAGTTCATTGCTCACTATTTTATATTTTTTTTATTTTTTGATATTGTAAGGTTAGCAACCCTAGAATATTTTTATGCAGAGACGTATACCTTTCATATTACAAAACAATGAAAGAATAAACTTTCAAGACGCGATTACATCCGCGTAACTGCGTAAAAATATTTTTAGATATAGCAATATTCAGCCTCACCTTATAGTACCACATTTTGTTTACTTTTATTTTTTAATAAAAAATCTATGGTATATTTTTTTTTCTTTTTTTTTTCTTATTCCCGATATTGGCGGGGGGATTGTCAAAGTGGACGTGACATATGGCGCTGCACACGGAAGTACCAATGAACTGAAATAAGTTATACGAGAAAGTTGCGAGATTAGTTGGAATCGTTTGAAGATGGTTTTTGTTTGCGAGGGACACCGAGTGCGAAGTGTAATTTTGCTGTAAATGTGTGATATTATTTTCGAATCGTTGTTAAAATAGTTCGGGCTTCTGAAGCCTGCAATGTATTTAGTGTTAACTCCGGGTGCTTTGACGATTGTGGACTCTAATAGATTACTGTTGATTGTATTAGATAAGTGACTTTAGCCGGCTGCGCAGCACCTCCGCGATCTAATCCTACCAAACAGAAGTGCAGCTGGTTAAGGATCCTTTTTTTAGAATTTATTAGGTATTAGTTTACATCGCCTCACAAATTAGAATCATACAGTACGTTGGATAGAATACAAACATAACGCAATAAAATTAATAAAATACAAGATGTTTGATGAACAACTAACCTAACTTAACCCACGAAATCCGCTAAGCGCCGCACGCAACTGCACCAATTTAAATAAATACCTAATAAAAATAATGAATACCTCAATTTTACTGATAGCAAGTAAATATTTGAAAGTTATTCAAGTTTTATCAAACATCCTGTACATAGATATCTTTATCATGATCACATAGAAATCATTTCATTCGAATAGAATAGGCAAAACCGGCCTTAATTACAAATAGGTTAATGTAAAAAAAGTTCACGAATATTTGAATGTGCGGTCTTGTGATCAATGCTGTCTTCGTGAATATTGCCACAGTATGCGGTCTACGAGTGTTCAAATACATGTGTTAAGTCCTCTTAGCAGTCTAGCTCTAGAGGTCATTTCGGTCCATGAAACAAAAATATCACAGCTACCCTAGTTCGTAAAGGAATTGAATGCAAACCTACTGCCATATTTTTGTAAAGTCACTAAATTATCCATAGAGCAAAAGTAACCGAACGAATTAGTAAAAAAATTAAGTACCGTATAAAAATTTCTACCACAATGGTAGGAAATGTACCTATATTGGCACAAAAGTACCGGTGCTAGGGAAGTGTACTATATCCATTTGAAAGAGCTGAATAATTAGCTACATACTAAAATTAAAGACATACTCCTTTTATAAACCGTGGACAAACAAAACTAAGCATAAACAAAGACATGTAGACATATTATGCTATTAGAGAAGCACTTCAGAACAAAAATTGGGTCCTAGTTCCAACTATTATAAATTGTTAAATAGAAGAATCCGCTAAAAAGCTACTTATGAACCTAAATCAATACCAACCAGTACCAACCAATAGATACAAACTTATTGGAAATAAGTGTTATTTACTTCAAACATACTTGTATCACCTGCTACACACAAATTTGTGAAATACAACAATACAAATTTTTCGCGAGGTTTTATTCGGGTTGGTTATTCCCAGTTGCCCCACCGCCACCATTTTCATAGACTATTCCCGTAACTACGATTGGCAACATTAGTATAAGACGAAACGTGGGGAAAATCAAAGGACGTTCCGCACGGAAAAGGACTAAAGTAATTAGGACCTTTGTCTTTAATTTTAATATGAGCAAATCGTAAAAGAAAAATGACACATTACACATGATACACAACCCGACGTGAAGAACTATGTAAAGTTATGAGATGGTTGTGCACGATAGAATATTATTTATGTAATTATAATTAATCGGTCTGTCCAAATATTAAATTAAAAATCATATTGGCTTATTCGGCGGAGGGTCCGCCAACGAAGGGGCAAGTTGAGCGACTAACTGATCACCTCATACAGCCGAATATAGTGGAGTAGTTGTAATTTGAGCTTGATATATCGGTAAGTAGTGACCTATGCATGGAGCCCTAGCCAAACTAGGTACCTAATATTTAGTGTACCGCCGCGAGCTGCATTCGACACTCAATTTTTAAAATTTTTAGCTAGAATGTTGTAAATAGTCAAATGTAATTTTGTATGTTACGTAAGAATTTTTCAATATACGTCTCCTTTGCATTAAAATAGAAGGCTACGGTTAAATTAAAAAAAGTTTATATTCAAATACTATCGTGTGTAGTTTGTTGTGAATTAGGCTTCGATGTCACTATGCTAGTTAGGATAGAATCCGGAAGTCTCATTGTAAAAATGTAAAATACACGCTATTAATTTGGGATTAAATTATGAATGTTATATAAGTATTAATATTAAAATGACGATTTTTCCTTTAATATTTTTATACAGCATTACAATATATTTATCGCAATTAAAAGTTTATAGAGGTGGGTCAGTGTGCAATTTAAAAAATAAAAATAGTGTTTAAAAAATTGTATTATCGCCTTAATGAGAGAGAATATAGCTGAGTCCTTCTGCGTGTGTTTGCTTGACGTACAGTGTTACCGTTTATTATTTATTATGCAATGTGTATGTACCGTATGCATGTCACACGACTTGTTACTAGGTATTAACTTAGTGGTCATTATCTTATAAGGACGAAACGCTGACGTGAGCGTGAACACCATACGAATCTATACTATTATATAATTGTAAAGTGGTCGTGTCTGTACATTGGAGATATTTAAAAAAAAATACTTGGGTTATGTCATGTTAACGATACTGAACACGAAAATATTTTTTTTGAATTTCCTGTCTGTTTGTCTGTTTGTCTGTTTGTCTGTTTGTCCGCGATGGACGCAAAAACTACTGGACGGATTTTGATGCGGTTTTTTTTGTTAGAAAAGGCTTACTTAGACTTAAAATCTTACGTTTGTTTGATCGCAATCGGTTGAGTAGAACCGAAGTTGTGAACAATTATGATAATAAACGGAAAATAGCCCGATAGACAGATGGCGCTTTTTATTACTATTGGTCAATTTTTATAGCTTATTACATCCGAGCAAGAATTTCAATTTATAGACTTCATTTTTACATACACAATTGTGTAAACTAATACGTTTTTAATCATGAAATTAAAATTTGAGTTTTTAAGATTTAGTTACAGAATCATAACTAGATGGCGTTCTCGCGTTTAAATTCAAGCTATCGTTTGGTTTCAAACTACCGATATACGCGAACCGGTATTAAGAATTACTTTTTTTAATTTCTAATTTGTCAATTTGTGATATAGATTTTGGTACAGTCTTAAGATCCGTTACAAAATCGTTTTTCACGCAAAGACAGCTGATTAGAGCTTGGCGAAGACGAAGTACCTATTATAGTTGAGTAGACAGGAAAGCTACAGGTAGTGCGAGAAGGGCAAAGGAATGGGGACTACAATAGAGAGTCGAGTAGATATCCAGGTAGGAACATTCTTATATACCACTTAAGTGGCAAACAAGCACCCGGCCCACCTGATGGAAAGTGGTTACTGTGGCCTATGGACGTATGCAACTCCAGAGGTGTCACACTCGCCCTTCTTGAAGTACCCCATCCCAATACTATTGTCGTGAGTCGTACTGTAATAGTGAAGTCGAGTATAGTGGCATCGAGCAGAGACGCGAATACAGAGTGGAGTACTCGTACCTACTATGTAGAGTACAGAGTCAAGTAGGAGCCGAATAGAGAGGCGAGTACAGTGTCTAATCTTTTTTTATATATACTACATACTTAGGTCGCAGACAAGCACACGGCCCTCCTGATGTTAAGAGGTTACCGTGGCCTATGGGCGAATGCAACACCAGGGGCGTCACACCCGTGCTATGCTGTAAGAACAGAGGGATTCTGTGCCATCAGCGCAAAAGATAAGTAGGGTAAGGCTTTGGTTTTCCCACTGACAGCACAAAATCTCTGGCAACCCTACTCACCGTCAGAAACACTACACGAGGTTATTAGGTAAGTCGCGAACTTCTGTAGGGCCAGTCGGACTGCTCGATTGGGACGGATATGCCGTCGTTTCCTACCTCCTCTAAAAATAAAGCTCCTCTAATCAGCGTTCAACGCGCAACTCTCTGCACTAAAATTTATAACACCACGCGATAAACGACATCCACGCGGGCGGAGCCGCGGGCAACAGCTAGTTTTATTATAATATGAAAACAACGTATATTTTTTAGCACGACGAACTTAAACAGGGCGACTGTTTTATCACTTCGATCAAAAATATATCATTTATCTTCGTCACTATCTCGTAATCATAGACTTAATAATAACTTAATAGTTGTGAGAAATTACATAATAATAAAAATGTGTAAACATATTTAAGGACGGAAACAGATAATAAATAATAAGACTCTTAAACTTTTGCATATACACCGAGGAGGAGAACCATACATCTGCCTATAGGTATCTCCATAGACAATCAGAGCGCAGGTACACCTTTGTTCAGGTTATCCTTTGTACAGAAACAGGAAGTCAATGATCGTTTTATAATGGACTTGAAATGAGCGGAAGTTCGCTACTTTGGAATACCTTATCTCAGCGATAATTCCTTACTGTTGTCGCATTTCAATAATTGGTTACAAAATGCATTCCTGAGGCATACATTTTTTATTGGATAACCCATATAAATTCAGTGGAAATCAAATAATTATATCTAAATAAAATTCAGCTATCCACAGGTAACGAAATTTTATTTCAGTTTGTACCGTTAATTTTTTTGGAATCGGTTTTTCTTTTTG
The DNA here is from genome assembly GCA_914767945.1 of Eilema depressum. Lineage (NCBI taxonomy): Eukaryota > Metazoa > Arthropoda > Insecta > Lepidoptera > Erebidae > Eilema > Eilema depressum. The sequence continues at coordinate 4,550,524 of OU612021.1, forward strand.
TACAGTTTATACTTATTGCTTCTTTGCAACAAACCTGCAGAAAGAAAATCGATGAAATGATAAGACTTTTTTCGGGTCACATCACAAAAAGACCTTCGTCACCTTCGTGGCAAGACCATTTGTCTCATTGTATTTCATTCACATACAAAATGACAGCAGAAAGACTTGACTTTGTTTGCTTGTATCATTCTTCCACAGAATAAAAATGTATGTCTCTGTAACACGCGTGCACCGATCCGAACTAATTAAATTCATTCACTCTTTGTATTTCTGCGAACGAAGTGACAGAGAAATAAGCAGACTTATTTCAGTTATTCAAAATTTACATTTCCGAAATATATTTATAAGTAATACAGTCACTTGGGCCGTTCGACAACCCTATTTAATAATAAATCTATGATTGCGTCGTAATATTTATAAATAAATAAAACAGTCCAATGATAATATTTTACGCGTACGTGCTGAACACACAGATGTAAATTAAACTATTATATTGCCATTAAAAATATTAGATTACATAAAGAAAATAACGGAACTTATGAAAAATTATAACTAAGTATATTAAGGGATGCTTGATGTTGCAAAATATTTTAATTCACATCTGTTACATGTACAAATGTAACACACATGAATTCGTCTATTTCACGTTTTTTTTTTTCAATATCACGCAATGTGTTTGAGTTTTCAGACACATATATCTACAATTTTAAGCGCGCAAGTAAGTATTTAGAGGTGGTGATCTAATCGTCTTAGCTCTTCGGATTAGAATTAAAATGTATGGGATCCTTAGCCCTTACAAATGGCACGCAACATAATTATATTTAAACTTAAGACGTTTGTGCACTGAAGTATAATCTTTGACAAGATAATGTCAGAGGCACTTTCTTTTACATCAAAGCAGTCACTCGCAAAGTAAAGTAAGGTAGTTTGAAAATTTATTACATGTTACTGTTTGTTTTCCCTTTCATTCAATTTGAAAATCGAATATAGCACCTCAGTAGAGTACAAACCCATATATCGTTATCCCTGTTAACGTTATTTAGATAACTCGTTATTTAAAACTGTTACTGTTATGTAAATAACCCTTGAGCATTACGTAAAGATTATTTTGAAGTTATTAATAACTTGTAAGCTTACGCTTCAGTGTGCTCACCGTCACCGGGCAAGTTGAATGTCATTTAGACTATTTCCGCCCTCGAAAATTACGCTCTATCATTGTAACTATATCACAATCTATGAAATCACTTACTAGATCGATTATAATACATAAAAACACACTAACTAAAATGCCTATTAAACATATGTATTTAGTAAATCCATGTTCTGTGTGCATTAAAATCTTAGAATTAACAACATTGTTGACTATTGCTAATAGCTTGAGGTTGTTAACGTTTTTAGAACGGACAAGGTGAATTTTTCATGTATTATATATACGTATATATAAATCTTACGCTCTATAACGGATGTTCGCTAGACTCTTTTTGTAAGCTGCCATCTATCGTGTTGTTACACTAGTCCTGTCTATTAAAGTAGTATCAATATATAATGATGGCTGTGAGATAAATAATTGTAACAATTTAAATTTATATTGTGTAAATGAAGAAATATAAAATAGCAACATAACTGAAAGCTCTATCGCAACGAGTCTGGTCTCTAACCATTGTTTTTTTCTGTCCTGTTATCGGATTATTACTTTTATTTAAAACTTCGTTTGTTTTAGTCTCAAGGTGCAACACTACTTTCTGTCACAAACGTGAATAAATTCTGCAACTATTTTTGACCATCGTCATAGATACCATACCTCTCTAATATCTAAGTACTTTCTAGTTAGATATTATTAATGACTTGCATTTGTGTGTCAGCAATTAGTAGTGTACGTTGAGGCTCGGTTTGGATTTTAACAAAACTGATAATTTCTGATAATTGGGCTTGTTTATTTTGGCACTGTATATTCCATGCATGTTATAGTTACCTACTGCAACTTATTGTAGATAACTTATATCATATCAATTTTGGACCATAATAAATGTTGAAAAATTTTACTTCATTTCATTATGCATACCTATTGCTTGTTATAATATACACGAACGAGAATTTTCATACAAAAGTATTCACATACAGAGAATACGCAGTGCTAAAATAGAAGCAAACTTTTTGATCATTTTGGCGCGAAAGACGTCTCTTTACAACGGGTTGCCAACAACTAATAAAAAACTTTTTCAAATTTAACTTTAATAATCAAATTCTAAATTTAATGTCTAAAGTTCTTCCTCGAAATTGCCTAATTACGTGAATCTATAATAGGTAAGATAATTTGTACCGATTTAGTTTTTTTGTAAAGGCAACCCAAAAACTGAAGCTCACAGCTTTCTCTGCAGTTGCTCAAATTCTCAGCATAATAACCCCATATTTCACCGCTTCTAGTTAATCATTTACAAGAACCACCATGCTACATAATATTACATTGCTCGCGATACAGACGCCATTTTGTGTAGCTACCATAACAAAATGGCGCCCAACGTGGGCAATGTAGTTTTATCAGACTGTCAAAATGTATTGCAACACAAAACAAATTATTTAATATTGTTGATGTTGATTGTTAATAAAATGCAAATAATGTAAATATCAAAATAAATTCTGTATTTGTATTTGAATATTTGGTTTTATTAGCATGTTTTCCTTGTTTATTTTCTTACTTCATTATGAACAGAAACGGCAACGTGCAAGGCATTGCACTGTATTCTTGGTAAGATTAAAGGACTTAAAACTGTCTAACGAGCAAGGTCTATTTTTAATAGGATAGATAAAGAACAGTGAAATCTAAAAAATTAAGGCCACAATTATTATGCCAACAATGGTCAAGGAAAAATAGTGGTCCTCAGTTTGGACGCTAATCTGACAGCCCAAGACTCAATCACAAAGGATCATACCCGGCTCATCAATTCCCTTATCGCCCTTAATCAGGAAACTTTTATCCGAAAGGAAAGTTCTGATTTGTGGCCGGTTACAGAGATGAATTACCAATAATGGGCACTAATGGACGCGAAAGTACTGTGCACGTACTACATACTTTATATCGTAGAGGATGATATCGACGGTTAAAAGGAAATAGGGGATACGCGACAAAAGATGAAATGTTCAGGAGAGCCGTTCAAAGTTTAAAATTTTAGAAAAACTGACGTATTTTTGTCATTTATTAAGATATTGTGAAAAGCGAAACAGTTATAAAATCAGATAGAAATGGAACAGTTACTGGTATTCTTAGTTTTAGTGATTTGACGTTATTTAAAGTAGTTTTTGTCGCTTATAACCACAGCTTATAATTTTTGAATGAGGAAATATGGCATAAGATACAAATGACAAAATCAAATATTAAAGGATAAGAAGCATATTTATGCGACATTTCAATTTATCATTTCGCAAGGTAAAAGGGTATAAGCGACTAGACCGTTCAATCAATATTATAGGAAAAGAAGGATAAGGAACTTTTCATAGTGGTTGTATAAAAGGTAATAGGGCACAAGAAACACTCGGCATTCAAAACAATACCAGGACATAAGACATTAGTAACACACAATGTCGCTACGAAGCAAAGAAATATGGATGAAAAGCCACCCCAAAAATAATGAAGTAGCGCAACCAACACAATCCTTCATCAGGAAAATATCTAAAACAGATATTACACGACACCGTAATTGGGTCTCTAACTTCTAAAGTAGGGTGAAATTGCTTGGGAGTAAATTTTCACAGAAACATACTAAGGATCTATTTTACTAAGAAGCCTATTACAGTATACCCTGCTATAATTTTACACTAAATGGTAGATTTAAAAGATATAGCTCGTCATTTCATATTTGCTAACGAGCAGATAGTGTGATGTTTTTTGAAATAAAAAAGGAGTTTTTTTAATACTTTTTAATCAAGAAAAATCAAAATTAATTTAGGTAATAGAGCATAACCGACTTGGCTGTCATTAAGAACTGAATGGAAATAGGGGATAACCGCCAGAGTAATATAAGTATGCATTTTGTATATAGGGCACAAGCGCCATAGCTCTGTTAAATTACGAAATGGAAGTAAGCTTTAAGCAACATTTGTACTTTTCAATTGAAATGCTTAAAAGGCATAAACAACCAAAAGCTTGGCAACCTTGTGAAGTAAAAAAGTATTACCGACAACAAACCCAAAATAAATCATTTTTGTAGGGGTACAATCACCTTTATAGCAAAAATGACCAGAATTTTCGTCGGTTAGCAAAAATAACACTATAAATTGTATTTGTTTTGCTTGGGCATAAACGCCAAAAAAGTCATCGTAAAGCCATGGGAGTAAGCGCATTCGAAAGAGCAGAAAATTTTAAGTCCAATGGCATAATAACTCATTTTTGACCAAAATGTCGCTTATGCCCTATTTCCTTTTACCCGTCGATATAGAAATGGATGAATGTCCTCATTACCACCAAGCAGACTTTTTATCTCACGCGGATATATCTACGAAGGCGGCGATAGTTTATGGCGATACTGCCACCGGCTGCACTAAATCAACTTGGTTTACTAACTAGCCGTTATCATCAAAAATGGACGCACAAACCCCATTCTTCTAAATAAACCAATGACGTTGGAGTGTGAATATGAGTGTGTGTCTGTATACGAAATACATGCGGTATTGCTATAAAGTTACTAATACACGAGTCCTCTACACGTAGACAGATTCATCTGCGGATATTAGCGGTGAACGCACCCGCCAACGTGTGGACGGGGTGATTTACTCGTGTGTGGTAGGTATTTAACGTTAAATATCTGTGGATGAATCTGTCTACGTGTAGAGGAGCCATAATGAGAGAACCTCTCGCCTCTGCTAGAAATAGGTAACGATAATGAAACAACCAAGAGGGTACTTTGTAAAGAAAATATATTAATATAATGTGACAGCACTTCAATCAACGCAGACATCACATGTACATTTGAAAAATAGTGCTCCATACACAATTCAATTATAAATAGAAATCATATTAGAATTCTAACGACTAGATCAAATAGTTTAAGTACAGCCTCCTAATTACCTTCTATGTGACATTATTTTACAAAAATAGTGTACATGTCTATTTACAACATTGTTTTGTTGTTTCCAAAAACATATCTTAAGGTGCGTACAGATCATGTAACATGTTGTATAACTTGTGTTATATAACACGTCCACATTATGTAACATTGTTTTATAACTTTGCAACACCTTTACCTCATTTGGCTCATTTGGCTCATTTAGACGTGGAGACTTTCTCGCCTGCAAGACAAGATTTTCGAAAGGACAGAAAAAATTTGCTACGACTAAACATTCGCAGAAATAATAGCCACTCGCTTGTCCACACCTGGCGAGAATAGCCTCGCAATTGAAAATTGATAGTGTCTGTCTAAACAGAATTTTCAAGCAATAATCGAATTTTGACATAGGCGATATGTCGCTTGCGTATTTCTTAAGGTGCTGTTAGAATTGAGCATTCACTTGTAACGGAACACCGAGCATTCGCCGCTTTTAAATTTGTTGTTTTGCAAGCATGCTCGCCAGAACGCTCGCTAGGATGCTCGCCAGAATGTTCGCTATAATGTTCTCGTATTTTTCTGTAATGTAACATTCGTAAGAATGCTCATTACAAGTGAATGCTCAAGTTTATTAGCACCTTTAAGATATAATCGTAGGCGAGAACTTATTGTTTGTCTGTGTAAACACTATGATACCATAATGCTATGGCGATTATTGCTTGTGATAGTCGCGTACGATTTTTCGGACCGAAACATGCGAGTAACTCTCCCCATCTAAATGATGCCTTAGGATTGGCCTTCATTTAGCCTGCATCAATACCAATCGTCTCATAAAGTTTCTGACTATATTTTTCTTATGTATAGTCATTCGGAGTAAAAGTACACAGTGCTAGCATCTCCAAAGATGGTGACCCGAATGGGAGCTTATGGATAAAACCAAGTGCACTTGGGTCACTGCATCTATCTCTGAAATAGCTGTATCATACTATGAATTAATTCAAAAGTGTTTGACAAAACCTTTTGTTTAAATCTGTATCGAACATCGTAGTTATTTCTGTGCTGAAAGCAAAGGCTCAAGTGCGTCCTTTTAGCCCGAATGAAACCCTACAGAAACGAAAAAAGCCGTATACCAATATTTGCATTGAAATTTTAAAAAAACTCAACGGTACAGATTGAATACTGTATGTTAAATACTTTTTTTAGGATTTACCTATCCCTATTTTATGCATTTTAATTTTTATCCAGTTTCAGAAAATATAAATTTGAACTCTTTCATGATAATGATCTAAGTGTACACATGCATGCTACAAACTTATTTAAAATTAGTGTCCACTCAGATAAAAATATATTTTGACTAAACTATAATTTTAATTTACATAAAATCGCATCCATGTGCTCTTTTACGTGGCATCAATAAACACAGTCGATATCAGAAAGATAATATATTAATATAATATTTGTGCCACGCATACGTGTAATCAAAAAACACAATAACATCGATAAAAACATTAATCGATAAAAAAAAGATTTCTTTGTTCCATAATTGAATATTTTCAAAAGTTTCGAAAAGCAAATTTTAACGAATCATCAAAAAAGTCTTTTAAGTATTATTTCACCATTTCAATACAGATTGTATAAAAAGTTGAGATCACAAATTTCACAGAATACCTGTCTAATCTGAAGCAAACTTTAATTATATTTCACCCTATCAAACTGAAAGAAGCTCTTTGCAACCTTCTTTCTCGGCCTTACACTATGCTTTTTGGCCGATCCAACACTAACTTTCTTTTTCTCTTCTTCTAAAAGCAACGGCGGTAAAGAAACTTTCCTAATATTGTAATGTGGAGAAATACCATTTGGTAATCTCAAGAGGTCATTTTGTCCCATCTCCGGCGTGCAGAGAGGTTCTAACCGAGCCAAATCTCTGTGCCTACCGGTGACAACCCTGTTGTTCAACAAAGCGTTCCGATCTGAAGCACTCAAAGCCGCATTACCATAATTCCTAGTATCTAAAGAAACAAAAGACTTAGCACTATTTCTATCACAATTTATCGAAGAATCTGGTCTTTGATTTCTCATCCACCGCGAGGATGCGAGTTCAGACCTCAGTATGGATGGGTTCTGTCTCTTTCTGTGAGACGGGCTACGGATGTGGATAGGAGTAATGTGCAGCAAAGAGCAGAAGGAATCTGGTAAGTCGTATTCGTCGTTGTACGCAGGGTATAAGGATACCTTTTCTCTGGACAGTCTATGTTCACCCAGATCCTCGATGGATGGCCTCGGTGAATTCTGCGGTGTGACGTCAGTGCTACTTTGGGACAGACGTTCCTCGCTCTCACTGAACTCTTCATAATCACTGTAGTGCATCGCAACAACCTCGTCGTGTTCAATTTGTCTATACGACAACCTTTTGTCCGGCATTTGTAAAGCTTTACCGACAATTCTGAAAATCAATAATTTATTTTTAAATATACGCCTTGAAGGGCATGTAATTGTTATGTTTCATGTCATGTCATGGCCGGTAGGTTTTCTTTAGAACATGAATAATAAATAGATACAAAGTTAGTAATTACATGACTTTTTGTGATAGTACTGACACTCTTTGGTGGAATGACTTGATATTTTCCATGACGAACTTCTATTAAACTTGACTTTTGCAGAATACCGTTCAAGTCAAAAATTAAATAAGCACTGCACTTATTATTCGTTCAATCCGAAATATATACTGTATTCGTTAGTATTTTGAAACGAATGTAGGTGAAGGTTTTGTTTTCCTTAATTAACATAAATACCGACATCTTAACCTCATTCCCAAGCTTTTGGGGGCACATAGCCAGCGTTAATGCCCCTATATTGGACGAAACATCGCATAGTTCAACCACATAAGTTCTTGCTAAATATGCGATGCAATTATTCAACTGGTTTTAAAAATAATTTAGAACGTCTAGAGTCTAGACCTAAATAACTTTTGGATTAAAAACATATGATTACAGAAATAGTTAGACATTTGACCCATTTTCCTTGAGATACTATTTATTGCCAAACTACTCAGTAGCAGTCACGAGTCCAACCCTGCCACTTTAATTATCATTTTGGGTACCCATAAAACGATCACCACTTAAGAAAAGTAAGAAAACCTATAGGCCGTTTCACATCCAAAGCCTTCGTGCTCCGACAAATACATAAATCCATCGGTTTTCAGCTGTCACAAATGCCAATGGATACCGACATAGGAGTAAGTCCCTCCCATATATTCACAAACTGGTCTAGCTACACAATGTCGCGTTGTTTAGGTGGCAAACACCCCGTGAAATTGTTAATACTCAGTATGTCCCTAGTGATGGACCAGGCTCTACATAGGCCTATATCACGTCGATGTTCCCGCAATAGTGTATAGCACATTGCAATCTTTTGAAATGTGCTAAAAAACCAACATTATGCCGATTGCGTGCCACGATGGCCAATCGTGCGCTACTTTTTATCATAGCTTCTTGTACACAATGGTGATGGCTTACTGTAGCTCATCATGGGCCCTTGATAGAACAGACGCTTTTGACTAAAAGTCCGTTTTATGTGTAAGGATCGGTTTGCAATCTTGGCACCAAAAACATGAAATTGAATTTTATCCATAGTGACAGCAATTTTATTAGTTGCCAAATAACTACATCCATAAAAATCACGCATACACAATCAATGATTGTATGGACATGGACGGCTTAAGTGTGATAATTGGGAACATGTTAAACAAAATTTCACCTCGGTACCAGTAGCTATCATAGTTCAATTCGAATTTACTTTATTTTTCTACATATCAGACGAGAATGATTCAGTGCAAGTCCAATTTCATTTTGATTGAACGACGACATATTCTAACTACATTCAACCCGTGTTAATACGACAAAAATAGCGCCCAAATACCCGTCGAATTCACATTGTCTAAGTATCTTATGAAAATCTTTATTCAGTCCAAGTTATTTTGGATCAGAGCAATCTTCAACAGTGTTTCAATTAGATTTGTTACGATCAAAATAGCGTCCAAGTAGCTGTTAATCTACTTTGTAGACGCGAGTTAGTCTAAAATACGAAATTCTCGAGACATTAAGGTGCGGCGCAGTGGTACATTTATTAGTCTGTAAAGATAGAACCAATGCAGTAACGCATTCGACGCGCAGAAAGTCCGGCGAACAAATCGCACGTAATTCTGGCAGACTGCGCTGCGCCGCACAAAAAGTGCACGAAGCAAAAGAACATTTGCTACAACGCGCGCTAACATAGACGACGCCGACGCACACTTTTATCTGTGATAATGCAATAATCTCTGCACTTTCATACCGGGTACATCCATAGAGTTCTGCCTTCAGAATGTACGAAAATGTGCGTCGGCGATGAACATTTTGTGTGATTTTTGAAGAGATTTTATGTAGGTACGCCAGAATCAAACGCACAAAAAATGTCTGTGAAAAGTCCGCGACGACCTTGGCACGCCATGCAGACTTTTGTGTGCCACAGACTCGATCGCATAGAGTAGGTATATCGTCTGCGATGCACCTAAGGTGCTACCAAAATATTTCTTACCTGAGCTGTGGGTGCAGCTGCCTCCACTGCTTGCACTCCTCGATGATGTTCGGACGAACTGATTTTTCACCGTCCTCATTGTATAAAGTCCTTTCGATTCTTTCCCACTCTGCCGCTAAAGTCTTCGTGGCCTCTGCCGTACTCCTACGTAAGGCGGACCCAGAACTACTGTCGCTTTCCTCGCTGTGGAAATCTGGAGTACCTTAAAAGAATACATTATATGGGTTGAGCAGTTTTTCCAGATACCCTTCCCCCCCTCCCCCCTCCCCTGCAACAGAACGGGGGCCGTTATGTCGGACTCAAACCAACTGACCGCACGCCATCTCCACTCCCACGCCGGCGCGAAGTGAGGAGTACTCACTGCTCTTACCCAGATAGGTAGACAACTTTAAGCAATAGTTTCAAAATCAAAGCTGGGCTAGACATTTTAACAGAAATCGAAAATCATGACCACTTAATCATTTTACTTCAGGAGACCTGGAATTCTTTACCAGCTCACGTGTTTCCCTCCTCCTACTCAGTCCCGGGCCCTTTAAGCGGGGCGTGAAAAAGCATCTGATGAGGCCGTCAAGCTGAGTGCCACCATTGTAGTATGGTATGTGTCTATAATGGTGACCCTTTTTCCAAGACTTTGCCCTCAGCTTACCATCAGGCAAGGCGAAGTCAAATTGACGTGTCCTATATAAAAAAATCCATTCATTTGATTAATCCATTTTTTCAATTCCATTCATTTCCCATCTCAATTGATTAATGAATTCATTAGACATACTCCTGAACCTAGAAGTATGTCTACAACTGTTGATTAAAAGATGATGTTCTAATACAATTTTTCCTCTCAGGGTTAGGTGCGCAGCTACAGTTGCTTTACAAAAGCTAAGCAAGACAAGTCAAGAGAAAGTTAAAGTAGGACAGCTGAGTAATTGGGATGTTGTGATGATGAATTTACTTACTACTACTAGTTAAGTAAATGATGAAATTAATCAAACTTTAAGTTTCACCAATATTCCTTAGCATCTTTTATTAAACATAAATATGACATAAATCTTACATAGCTCAGTTCTTAGTTCAATCAGACAGTACTAGAAGTGGGTAGGGTAGAATGGATGGGTACTAAGATCTTCACGACCTAAGCCTCCCCTGCCAATTGGTACAGTTGCCAAACCATAGTCGAGGCTCTGTTGCAGGCTTTTTTTTCAGGTTTAGATGGTCAGAAGGCAGATGCTCCCATAATATTCAACACACCAAATAAAAGGGTCAAAAGATGTAAAAAAACAGGTCCTGAGACCCAAGGCTTCAGAGGCAACCGAGACATATTTAGGCTGAAAAGACATGACAAGTATACCCACAACCCACTGAAGTGAAAGAAGCATAAGGTATATGCCAAGATTGTAAAAAGCGGGAATATGTAGTAACTGCCTACCTTCTTCTCAATAGGGTAGCATTGAGAAAAAGGTGTGACCGTATATGTATTCTTACTTTTGAACTATTGACCATAAATGTGCGATGGCTCTATTTCATATGTTCATAAAGGATTGCAAGTCATAAAACCTAAGAGGACAATATACTTTTGCAGACTTTAGTAGACTTACATAGACTAACATGGACTTAGATAGACTTATCTCAATCAATCAATTAGTTTATTGCAGTCCATGTAAATTTATTTTGCCTAATAAATCGTCAGCATTAATTTATGATAATTGTTACCTGTTTCACTTTCCGAAAAAAAGTCCGAAAAGGGCGTCCCGGCTCTCTCCAGGTTGTTTACCATATACGGTTGAACTTCGTATGAATAATTCAAATTTCGATTCACAAAATTGTTTGTGTTCGCCGATAATGGAGGCAACTCCGAACCAGACCGGTAACCAAATTTCTGTGGATTGATATTTGGCAAACAATCGACCAGTTTATTAATATTTTTCTCTCGTGCCGATAAATAATTCCGTGCAGACATAATCAAAACCGATACCACTTATTTAGTTGTCTAAAATCCATAATTAACCGATTCCAAAAAGTAATTTCAAATTTATTACTCTTTCATTTACAGAATAATTTAGTAAAGATTAATTTTACTTGTTTGGAATATAAGTAATCAACACAAAAGTTGAAAAATATTGAACTGTCAAATTTTGACAATTATGACGGAAAAAAACAAAATATCAATCAATATTTTTAAGAAGGTTCGACCTTGGTTCGACAAGAAACTATTGTAACTATTTTAAGTACTTTATGTAAAAAATATTTTACTATTCTACTTACAAGTTATAAAAATATAAAATGGATAACACCAAAAACCCTATGAAGGAGCCCATCCCCATAGGGCCCTGCCCTCATGCTTCAATTTCAGCTGCCGTACCGTACCATACCATAATCGTATTCTGAAAACCCCTGTCCCAGGCAGGAAGGATTAATATCAACTTTAATATTCTTCTAGCTAAGCTAACAAGAGATTTATTAGAAACAATTTTAACGGTTTTTTTATTAGGATGAAAAACCCGTAGAACATGAACTTCATTTTATAACTGGCAGCACCATTTATTCATAATATTCTGAACGCATCCATTAGTTCACACCTTCAGCGTTGCCAATATGTGTAGGGAATTCCCCTAAACAGTGGGAATTTTCAACCCGATTGGGGAATTTGTGGCAATTTTGCAAGTGGGGAAAATACGGGGAATTTAGACATTTACTCTAGACCTATACTCTGTATACTCAGTCAGTTAAACAGTAATAAGTGGTAAGTACTATACGTATTGATGAATTATCTATACTTCACAAAAAGCTGAAGAGTTTGTTTGTTTGTTTGTTTGAACGCGATAATCTCAAGAACTAACGGTTCGAATTGAATTTTTTTAAATATATTATACAATGGGAACGGGTTCCGATGCACGCCGGGCAACGGAGGTGGTAGTGGCCCTCAGCCAGGGGAGGTGCTGCCGCCTACGGCAAATACCGATCACAACGGAAGCGGCACTGTAGAGGGCTACTTATAGGCTTCCCACATGTCCATCTGACTACCAGAGGGCATAGTGGAGAGCAGGCAAGGGGAAGGCTAGTCACCGAGCACAAGGTTAAACGCATCGTATCCCGCAGTAATATATTTATTGTCTTTATTGGCAAAATACATGAGCCTGCACTGCAATTCACGAAGCGAGCCCAACGATGCGAGTCGCAACGTTGTGTTCGAAAAAGATTGTCATTGGTCGTATTGGGTCACGCACGTCACTGGAGATCAATCAATGAAAATCTCTATCGAGCACAACGTTGGGACTCGCATCGTTGTGCTTACGTAGTGAATTGCATAGCTGAATTTATATCACAAGTGGTGAGTTTGGCAGGAAACTTCAAGAGGAGTGATAATGTTACCAGTGTCTAAAAGGGGGTTGGGTAATGTTGGCGTCGTGTTGGAATTGAGCGGCCATCAATGAAATTGGTATAATATGAAAGTACAGTATAAAGTGATCAAAAGTAACTATGGACAAACTTCTCTAAACTATATCGGGACTTAGCTATACAGGATGGTATTTTTCAACTTTACTTAGATGGAAGTACTCTAAATACTGGAGATAGCGAATTCCACTGAAAGGAAACATTCCCTTATTTTTTTAAAGAAACAAAACTGCATTCAAAGTTTTCTGAAAATGCCACACCCGGTAGTCGAACCGACTAAAATCTTCCTAAACCTTCTATTTCATGGATTTCCTTTAATTTAATTTACCAAGTTTGTTAGAGAGATTTGATCCTTATGATCGACCCTATCGATTCATCATCTGCATATAGACGTATTCTCCTGATTGCATCCGTGGCCAAGATGACCTCGAAGCTCAGGGTCCGCCAGGACCCTATCGATTGATGCAATAAAAATACAGGGTGTTATTTTTTCCAATTGTAGTCGGTTCGATTATAAGGCGTGGTAAACGATTATTCAGCATTCCTTATATGCAGTTCTGTTTCTTTTTTATAAACATACTAAACTGTATTCAAAGTTTTCTGAAAATGCCACACCCGGTAGTCGAACCGACTGAAATCTTTCTAAATCTTCTATTTCATGAATTTCCTTTTATTTAATATACCAAGTTTGTTAAAGAGATTTGATCCTTATGATTGACCCTATCGATTGATGCAATAAAAATATAGGGTGCTATTTTTTCGAATTTTAGTCGGTTCGATTACAGGGCGTGGCAAGAGACTTCTCGAAATTCCTTAAATGCGATTACTCCCACCATCGCCGTAAGATGGATGTATTGGAAAAATTGGGTCACTCTCGGGCGAAGCTCGGTGGCTCAGTGGTCAGAGCGTTCCCCCTGTAAGGGAAAGATCGCGGGTTCGAGTCCCGCCCGAGAATTGATTTCGCTTTTTCCAATTTATTATAATTTGTTTAGTCTAGCAAACTAATTGCTTTAAAATTATCTCAACTCTCCACGTTTTTTACAGTTTGTTTAGTCATCCAGATTTTGGTGTTTCGAGTGTTGTACCGGTCTCTTCAAATTTCTTAATCCATTTTCAAATAAGAGGAATGCTTGGTGCATCATATAAGTGACGAAAACCTAGAATACTGCAGTCTTATACACGCTACGAGAAAAGCTCTATATGGGCAGAATTCCCAAGAGCCACTCTACCGATTGCCATAACCCCCGCACCCCTCAGATCCGTTGCGTTCACTCAGTACGCTTAATAAATATAAACTTCCTTTTGAGACATCCTGTATTATTTAATATAACACCTTTGTACCACTTATGTCGAACGAAATAAAATTGATTATTGATTTTCAATTTCAGCAGGCAAATCTCACCGCAAATTCAGCTTTCGAGTTCGTTCGATCGTTCGAAACGTTCTTACAGCATGTGTCTACAGTTTTTAGTCCTTAAAATGAGTTTCTAAACCGAAAAATATTAATAAAGAGTTGTGGGGAATTCAGATCGTTGTCATTGGCAACACTGCACACCTTATCAAATCGTCCCCCGGTCGGTCGTCCTGTCAAACGTCAGTGTCTGTCTGTCAGGCTATGTATGTGTGTCAAAGTAAAATCGATCGTTCTCCTGTGCAAGTTTTAGATTTGATTTACTATTTTGAGAATATTAAACTAACAAAATTGAATTTGCCGAAAATGGCTTCTAAAGCTGACGATAACAACCAAGACGAAGTAAGTATCTGGGCTTGCTATGTTTTCATATATTATTTGAATAAGTAATCATGTTTGCCGCCTTTATCTATTTATAAAAACTATCGATAATGGTTATGATGGTTGAATGTTTTGCATAAATTTCCGAATGTAAACAATTTCACAATACGATCTAGGATGGCAACTTGTTGTGAGATATGTGTAAATACATATAACTTGGCGCAATGCGCCAAACTGAGGCTATCCTTGAAACTAAATATTATTATTTCGTAAATAATTAGATAACATTCTTTACTTTTTATTTATTCATTATTTCGTTAATGTTATATTTCTTTTTTTTCTTCATTTTTAAATCAAGAATGAGAGATACTTATTTTAGGTAGGTATTAAATTTAGTAATACTGTAGGTCAGTGTAAGTATTTACTATCATTAATATGTAGTTTTTATTTCAATGTTACCATTTTTAAATTAAAGAAGTTAAATAGAAATTAACTGAAACTTCAATGATTACATTTATTATCATTTCCAATGGGGACTCTAATGCCCAGACACGATCAGATAGTGGAATCTGTGAGTCACTTCACACATTCACACACATAAATCTACATAGATAAAAAAATTACAGAATATTATAAATATACTGGATAAATTATATCAGACTAGCTTTTGCCCGCGCCTCCGCCCGCGTGGATGTCGGTTATCGCGGCCAAACATAGCCTATGTCCTTTCTCAAGGTCTAATCTACCCCTATACCAAATTTCATTAAAATCAGTTCAGTAGTTTAGGCGTGAAAGCGTAACAGGCAGACAGTTACTTTCGCATTTATAATATTAGTATGGATCAATGCCTTGACTAAATTCAAAATAATTTTTCTTTTTGTTATGAAATTTTAAAGCAATTAGTATTCTAACTATTAAAGATAGGAAGTGAAACAAGGCAGGACTCCCCAAAATTACCTTACAGGGAGAATGCTCTGATCATACCAATGCACCAATTTAGTAGCTTAGTGGTTAGAACAATCCCCTGTAGGGATTGGTGGCAGTTTCGCATCATGTCTGAGTCGCTTCACTTTTTCCTAACATAATTGATTCTTTTTTTAATCCACTAGGGTAGCACAAGGCCTGCCTTTGAACAATATCCATGGCCCATAAACTCTTACAACAGCAAAAGTTTATGGGGGTTTTACTTACTGCTGAGGAAACACAAAATAGAATGTTTTTCTTTTTTGAATATATCAAAATTAGAATGTGTTAAACTACTTTTGTTCTTGACTGTACCTACTGTTTGATACATTGTTATATTCATAGTAGGTATATGCTATGTATATAATAGCTCAAGGCTGTGTGAAGATTACATAATTTCAATATTTACTACATCATCTAAAACAAATATTACATATTTATTTGTCACAACTAGTCACTTAGAACTTACTTGTGAGAGTTCCATTGAGTTGAGAATGGTAGGGAAAGAAACTTCTCATCATCTGCATATAGACGTATTCTCCTGATTGCATCCGTGGCCAAGATGACCTCGGAGCTCAGGGTCCGCCTTCCGGCTCTTCCTTCTCCACTTCGCACGATCTTGGGCGTCCATGGTAGTGAGACCATTAGCACGCATATCACCCTCCACGACGTCAAGCCAGGACTTCTTTGGCCTACCCCTTTTACCTGGACCCGGCGGGGGTACCATTGCCAGGCATTTGTTCCCCACGTAGCCTGGCGGTTGCCGCAAGACGTGGCCGCACCAGCGAAGGCGGCTCTCTTGCATCTTATCCGCGATGTCACGGACATGGAGGCTGCCGCGGATGCGAGAGTTCCGTACGCGATCTTTACGCGTAACGCCGCACATCCACCGCAACATTTTCATCTCCGTGACACGCAGCTCTTGCTTATGTCGCTCGAGCAGCGGCCACGCCTCACAACCATACAAGAGAACAGGCCTAATGATCGTCTTATAGACCTGCCCCTTCAACCTGACTGGCATTTTAGGATCACAGGTGACGCCAGTCATTTCTCGCCACTTGGCCCACGCGGCAGCAATGCGTGCCTTGACGTCGTGGTCGATCTCACCGGTCACATGAAGTACAGATCCCAGGTACTTAACCTGGTCCGTGCGCTCGACCAAATCATCGCCTATGCGGACGGGTGTGGGATCTGCGGAGTTTAACGCTAAGTATTCTGTCTTCGCTACATTTAACTTCAGACCGCCGTTCTCAAGCGCTTCTTTCCATCCTTTCACGCGTCGCACCAATCTGCTCCTGTCCGCGTCCATGAGCGCAATATCATCAGCATACATGAGCAACCACGGAGGCTGCTCATGTGAGTTTCTAATGCTGTCCGACAAAACATCTAATACCACGCTGAACAGGTAAGGACTAAGGACGGATCCTTGGTGTACCCCGACGGTGATGGGGAAGGCTTTCGAGTCGCCAACAGCAGTTCGAACCACGGAACCGGAATCGTAGTACATGTCTCGGATGGTGTCAATGTAAGTTTCTGGAACACCCTTGGCCCGCAGTGCCCACCAGATCACCGCGCGAGGAACACAGTCGAAGGCCTTCTGCATGTCTAAGAATAGGCAGTGCAGGGGCGTGTTCTTCGCCCTGTATTTCCCCGCCACAACCCTTAGGGCGAACACTGGGTCCATGGTCCCGTGCCCTGGACGGAACCCGTACTGGCACTCCGAGAGTGTACTTTCCTGTCGGATCCGGGAGTCGATTATCCGCTCATAGAGCTTCATGGTGTGGGACATTATCTTTATACCGCGGTAACTACCACACTCCTGCACTGATCCCTTGCCTTCGAAGACTGGCGTGATGATGCTCAGCCTCCACTGGCTCGGGATCTCGCCGGTGAGGAGTACGCGGTTATAAAGATTTGCTAGAATGCCCACACCACGGGCGCCCATTGCCTTCCAAGCCTCGATGGGGACTTCGTCGGGTCCGACAGCTTTCCGGTTCTTCATGCGGCGAATGGCAGTCTGGACTTCCGCAGGCGTTATCGGTGGCACTAGTCCTTGATTCGGAGGGAGGTCTGGTGGCTGCACCTCTTTATGCTGCTTATTCAGCAGCTCGTGGAAATATGAGCGCCATCTCTCCTTCACCGCGACTTTCTCGTACAACAAATTTCCCCCAGGGTCTTTAATGCAGCGGCACTTGGATAGACCCTGCGCCGCTTTGGCCCTGGAACGCACCAACTTATATATGAGCTTTTGCCCCTCAGACGATTCCAACTTGGTATATAGAGGTTGCAAGTGGTCTCGTTTGGCCCTGGCTACGGCTCTCCTGGTGGCGCGTTTTGCATCTTTGTACGCATCGCGGTCGTCGGAAGATTTGGACGCTTGCCACTTTTTAAAGAGGGCTTTCTTCACCCTGATCTCTCTCTGGACTGTGTCGTTCCACCACCAGGTGTCCTTGTCACACTTGCGTCCACCCTTAGACATGCCGAGCACCACCCTCCCCGCCTCAAGAATAGCTGCCCGAATCCTGTCCCAAGAAACCTGTACTGGTTCGTCTACAGCATCGGCGCACTTGTCACCGATGGCTGAGACGAAACTTTGGGACTTAGCTTCATCAAGCAGCCACCACCTGATTTTGCGTTGGGCACGCTCGGCACGTTTGTCTTTGGGTTTCACGCGGAGGTCCATGACAAGGAGACGGTGTTGGCTAGTGAGACTCTCCCCGGGTATAACCTTGCAGTTGGCCACCCTGCTGATGCTGTGCCTCCTAGTGAGCAGGAAATCAACCTGGGTTAAGTGCCCCCCGCTCTTGTAGGTCACAAGATGTCCGGATTTCTTTTTGAAGTACGTGTTCACGATGGCCAGGTCGGCAGTCGCACACGTTCTAAGGATGTGCTCACCCTCTGGGTTGCGACTACCGTATCCAAAACCGCCGTGGACACGCCCAAACTCCTCACACCCGTCACCCACGTGACCGTTCAGGTCACCGCCCAGGACAATCTCCTGCGACAGCGGGACGTCACGAAGTACTCCCCCGAGTTGGTCCCAGAACAAGATCTTTTCGGCTTCGCCACGCCCAGCCTGTGGAGCGTAAGCACTTATCAGGTGGGTTATAATCCCATCGATAAGCACCCTCACAACCATAAGTCGGGCGCTATAGCTCTTCACCTCCAAGATGTCATCCTGCAACGCCCGGGAGAGCACCACGCCCACCCCGGCCTGCCCATCAGGTGCACCTGTGTACATCAGCTGGTAGCCCTCCCCAATGTGCATGGTGCTATCGCCACCCCACCGAGTCTCCTGCAGGAACGCCACGGCCACTCTCCGCCTGCAGAGTACGTCAGCCAACTCCCTCGTGCGACCGGTCAACGTGCCGATGTTCCACGTTGCGAAGCGGAGTTTTCCGGAATCACAAAGTTGGCCTAACATCTTTAGCCGTGCCCGGCTCAGGCACGGTAGCCCTTGCCCACTTGCGACACGAGGCGGGCGACCCCCATGCGCGCCGTTTTGCGGCGGCGCCCTACCCTCATTGCGATTCCTTTTTCTACGAGCCATTTCATTTTAAATTTGGCAATTTTTGGCTTTTCCGAGGGCGACTGCCGTCCGACCCCCCAACCCCGAAGGGAAAGCCAGCGCCAGAGCCTCGTCCGTTGTTCAGCAGGTGCACCAGCTTGCAGGTGAGGTTGGCTTGGGGCTCAAGATCTAGGTGAGCCCCCATACACCCACGGAAAGAAACTTCTATTTAGACAAAAAGAACTATTATTCACTAGCTGGTACCCACGGCTATGCTCGCATGTAATTCTGATCCCATTCTCACATCCCATGGGAATTATTCCAGGAGTAAAAAGTAACCAAGATTATTTCAGATTATAATCTGTCCCTCATTCTCTGATCTGATCAGCCATTTCAGTGAAATTGGATAACAAACACCCAAACCTATTTACTATTTTTATTAACTAAGTAAGTACCCAACATTGATAGTAAACAAAAAATAATAAAAAGTAGGCATATCCTTTATTTTAAGTTTATTGTTTTTTGTAAAAAGTTATAATTAACTTAAAAGTAAACAGGCTATTAATTAAAGCCCTTACCATGGTTCCAAAAGCCCATTTTTAGGGTTCCGTAGCCAAATGGCAAA
Organism: Eilema depressum; assembly: GCA_914767945.1. Classification (NCBI taxonomy): domain Eukaryota; kingdom Metazoa; phylum Arthropoda; class Insecta; order Lepidoptera; family Erebidae; genus Eilema; species Eilema depressum. The sequence continues at coordinate 4,570,353 of OU612021.1, forward strand.
AAACGGAACACTTATAGATTCATCATTAATAACTGCTGGTAATGGCCAAATCTAAGTGATTTGGTCATTGTTCATAGTGAGCACATTTCTTGGGTTCCTTTAATGCCTTCGAGCTACAAAGTTGAAATTTTGGCAGTACATATGCCTTCTATGTTATGAGAATCTCCTAAGAAAGCATTTTTGGAAATGTCACTACTTAGGGGAAAAAAGTGATGAATGTATGGCAGTATCATTCTCAAAGTAACCAGCATGAAATTCCGTACATCTGCATCTGATTAGAAATTAATAAATACGTAGGTATATCAGCGTTTTTCAAAATTTTACTAGTAAGGGGTAAAATAGGTGATGAATGAAGGCATTGGGCGGTTTTCCATTAGCCGGTCCGGCACCGGCGTGACAGTATACCGGTGCCGGCGCAGGGGTTTCGTTTTTCCACTGCACCGGTGTCGACGCCAATAAATGCCCGGTGAGTGGTACAGTACTGACACGGACTTCAGCACGACAACACGTAAAGTACAACGCGATATAACAAATGGTAACGTCAAGCAGTCGATTATATTTGTTATATCTTTTACATCTGCGACGCCAATACCAACGCCCACGCACTCACACACACACACGGCAACATGCTACCCCGGCGACGGCGACGGCGCTGGCAGGACTCATCGCCGGGCCGGCACCGCCGGTAAGTGCAAAAGCGGGCCATACATTTTCATACATTTTTGCTTCCCGGGCACCGCCACGGCGCCGGCGTCGGTGTCGGTGCCGGTGCCGGGCCGGCTAATGGAAACACGCCCATTATGTCTGTCATTTTCGATGTAAGAAGCTCGAAATGTCACACACTTGCGTCTAGTTGGAAATAAATAAAAAGTGAGCTCAGACCAGACTTACTACGTGGAGTGAGATTCGGTGTCCCACACTGTATTCGGTCTATTGCGTCCCAGATCATGCTGGGTCTATTGCGTCCCAAACCGAATTCGGTCTATTGCGTGCCAGACCGTAATGGGTCTATTGCGTGCCAGACCGTAATGGGTTTATTTCGTCCCAGACCGTATTCGGTCTATTGCGTCCCAGATCGTATTCGGTCTATTGCACTACACTGGTGTCGAAAATATCTCCATATTCACGTTGGTGGAAGTCTGACCCCACGATTTTATGCGATATATTATATAGCCAAGAAAAGTACCAAAACCATTTCGACCCCCACTTTGTGAATGTCTAGCCTAGTACATCTCGATACTATAGCTTAATCAACAACGTTAGGCCCAGTCGCATTCGGAACTCACACCTTGGAATTTGCCACGACTTTGCACGGTTTCGGCATCCATGGTAGTTATTGGCATGCATTTCGTGTTCCAGGACACTAAGGCTTTATTGCCCACGTAGCCTGGACAAAAAAGAAAAGTCGACTCTTCTGCATTTTGCATATTATAATAAGCCTAGTATAAATTGGGGTTAGTGTAAAGTGGCACAATAACAACTCTTCTACAAATTTCTTGGAAGAAATAGGACTTTGATTAATTAGTAAGCAATTTGTCCAACTATTCATACATAGCATACATTCATTGTGCTCCACAAATTTCCGTATAGGACTTAGCAAGGTCACTGCAATTTTCGGGCAATTGAATAGTCATCGACAGAGTCTAAAGAAAAACCATGATTAGTCATTGTAGCATCCAGTTAGGGGCTATTAGCTAATTGAAACACATTTTGCTATTTTGTATTGTGCTATTTTGTATATTCGCGAAACTATGACGATATAAAGTCTAACTGTTGCTAGGTAAACGTGGAGCACGTTCGACCATCTTCGACCACATCATACTTACCGTCAGGTGAGATAGTGGTCAAACCCGCACCAATCATCGTCCTTGTGTTAATCCCGGGCGCATCTGAGGCCTTCACTTCGCTTATTCCAGTCTAACTGCGACGGTCTGAACTTCAATATTTCCCGTTAAACGACTGCCTAAATGATCTCTACAACCCATTGGTGATATCGAAGTATTCCAGTTAGAAGTTGTCTAACTTTTTAGGGCTCCAACTACCCGTAACAACTACCACAGATGTTTGTATGACAACCGGGACCGATCGACACTTCCCGGCGGCAGTTTAACAGTCTCTTCAAGGCATGGAATCATCCAGGATCCGGACCTATTTAGAGATAGCAGGCCGGTTCGAGAGCTTGATTGAATGGAAATCGGGTGATGATCTCTAGCGTCGATCTTCTTTTCCAGAAAATCTTGATGCCGTACACATACATCCAGCAAGTACCAGGAAAGCAGATTCGTCAGAAGCTAGCTTCAGCGTTCAACTATTGGCTAAAGATCTCAGAAGATAAGCTGAAGGCTGTCGGAGAGATCGTGCAGATCCTTCACAACGCCAGTTTACTGTAAGTAATTTGCTGTTAAAATATCTAATCCCCTTTTTGTGTTAAATGGCCCTATTACATATCCACCTCGTTTATTATCATGAATATAGATATAGCTGTAGTGGTTTCACTACTCATTAGAAATATCGGTGGCTCAGAAGCACTTCAAAAAATAAATGCCATTTCTTAATAGGCACTAGTGTAAATTAGAATTTGTGTTTTGTAATAATGCCGCCACCGAGATCTTCGAGGTCTAGCTGGTCACCCATCCCTATAGCAACTGCTCATTGGTAGCTTAACCCACAGCAGGGTGAGCACGAACAAATATCGTAAACGTAACGAGAGCACGTAGCATTGCGATTGGTCGCCTGCCTGAAGCCTGCCAATCGCAGTGCTCCGTGCTCTCGTTACGTTCACGCTACGATTACGATAGTTGTTCGTGCTCACCCCACTGATCGTGTATCAAACAGTGAGCGCATCTATACTTCGACTTTTAATTAGATGCAGTAAAATGACGTTTCAAAATGTCATTGCGTAAAATAATGTTTACAGCCTAATCTCAATAGGGATGTGATTCAGTTCACAGAAGATCATTCTAATCGTTCCATAACTTACTCATAATGATCATACTTAATTCTATTTATTATTCATATAAATAAAAGACTGTATAAACGTTGATCCTTTACACATTTCCTTTTTGAGTGTTTCGAGATGTGGTTCGCCGGCATTCTACCCAAACTCAAGCCGATCTTTTAGTCTGAGCAGTAGTCGTAATTGAGCGTTTTCCAAAAAAAAGTGTACCTACCCTCCACTTTTGAGCCCCTGTGTTTGAATTTCAATAAGAAAAAGATATTCATATTATATATCTGGGTAATGATTTTAATATTTTAAAAATATAAACATACTCTAAAGTAGTTAAATCTATTTATTATTTTACCCTATTTGCCGTAATATTTCAATTGTGATGATTTTTATATACCGAGACATCAGTTTTTGGCGTGGACTCAAGTTATTGAATTTATGTAGAAGCGATACTAAATTTTTTTGTACTAGTCTAGCTTGAGTTGTAGGTCCCATTTGAAAGATATCTTAGACACATAGCAGCGTCCTAAGTTTCTAATTCGAGTCTTATGCTGTTTAAGTATAGTTTAATCTCAAATAAAAACGTAATAAGTGGTATCTTCCGGACATGTCAGTTTTGACACGGCTAAAACGGTCTATCTATTTCACGAGGATTTTTTTCACTTCTTGTAATGAAAAAATAACGTTTACATGACAATGACAGCTATTTCAAAAGTACTAGTATCAAATAAGTTTCAAATAAGTTTTAATAGTTGTGTTTTGTGTGGGTGCCACGGCGGTCAACATTTCTTCGGTTCAGTTTGAGACACTTCTATAAGTATTCAGCTTAGTTTACATGATTTAATTATTCACAACGCTCAATTATCAAAGCTCTATCACTCTCGATCGAAACAATCCCGGAGATGTCGTGGACGAAAGCACGAATTCAAGAGTGGCTGACCACTAAAAATATTGCATTTGAACCAAATATGGTGAAGGCTTCTAAGACTGCCCCCGTATCACTATGAACTAAACCGATGAGTTATTTTGGTCTCAGGCAAAGGGGCACGTCGTCGCAGATAATTAATAAAGACGTATGAAATGCTAGAAGTGAAAACTTTTTTCCAAGAAGTAATCAACAACGTGACACCGGCTAAGTGGAGTGACTTTTGTGTCTCACACTATAAAAGAGGAACACAATATATACCACCTCGATCATATATTATTAGATGATGAATAGACAGACAGATTTGTCATTAGTGTGACCGAAAGCAACAGCGACAGTGATTCCGAAAAATATTGATTATATTCAATGACATTTCATAACATAGACATGTCATATGCTTACAAATCAACGTAGAAAAATGTGCCGAACTCACACACACACATTTTTAATTCATCTACACTTTTGGTGTATTAACTTTAGAGTAATAGTTCGTGCAGTGTCTATAAGCATATATGGCATTTTCGTTATTTTTTTAAGTCACTGATGCTTCCGCTCAACGTCCGACCGGCGCCGCTCGGCACGCGGTACTAGAGGCAAACGTTCCAATTGACTCGTTTTCGGATCTTCACGATTTTCGCGCAATAACATATCTACTTCTTTTTATATAATATCTTTGATTATATTACATTATTATGACATTTTTGATTCGTTTTGAATGTACATTCCTATACTTTCACTGAAAAAGATCAATTCTTTATCATATGTAATAATAATAGAATAAAAAAATACATTACAACTTAATATTGAATCTTTGAAACATAACCAAAGATCATTCATTTATTGAATGATTTACTTACTCACTTAGCCACATCCCTATTTATTTTTCTTCAAAAAGTGGTATCCCACAAAACGTCATTTTACTGCAGCTAATTAAAAGTTCGACTATAGATGCATTACTATCCGCACGTGGCTAGCCACGTGCGGATAGTAATGACTGCGTAAATGTTTGGGGGGCAGCCATGATTACTTTCGAAAATATTTGTAGAAGACATTCATACTCTTTTAATATTTATTATGAATCAGTATAATATATGCACTTGAACAGAAATATCATTGGTCATTTGAAGATGGTTTGAAGGTCGCTATTAAATACATTTCATGTTTAAATTTTCAATTCATAACTGAAAATATGTCCTTGTTTTATTTTTGCACTAAATGGGTAGATGCATCAAATTAATATAATACTGTATCTATAAAACACAACTACGTATACCACTTCAGAGCCCAAACACAAGTCAATATCAATAGCATAAATAACTTTGTAATCCCATATAAATACATAGAATAACAAAGTTACATTTTCAGTTACGAGTTTTCAGAGTTTAGGATAGGTCTACACCTGCAGGAACTTATATTACGAGATCCGGGGTAAGAAATGGTGTCTAAGGGGCTCCACAGAAAACTTTGGGGCCTTACTAGCCTCACGTGGTTCTCCTGCAAACCGACGGACGAGGCTCTGACGAAAGTGCACTTTTCGAGATTGAGTAATCAGACTGCAGTCGCTCTCAAAATCTATGTTACCAAACATCAAATCTTGCGGACGTCGGGGCTTCGAGGTGGATAGCCTCAGTTGCAACTAGGATGATGATGACACGGTATAATTTAGGTCGCGGTGTCCAAATACAAATTCGACAAGGCTTCGGAGTAAGCTTTTCTTACGTGTTGGGGTTGAAAGTCGAAATTAACCAAATAAAAAAAAACAATGCACCCTGGGTTCCGAAGTGATAGCCTCAGAAGCAAATATCAGATGATCAATTATAAATTAACATTTGATCAACGGAACTCACCTGACTAAACCTTAGTCTGCAGTCATTCTTAATCGGGCAACGTGAGTCGATATCGCATAATGTACCCATTCAGGAACACATTGTCCCCGAATGAGTACACAAGAAACATACTTTAGTCGGGATCGGGACTGAACGCCGTTCTGCTTCATGCGACTGCTGCTGCGGTTTGCGATCGTACCTTAAGTTTTTTATACCACTTTGGTGACAGACAAAATACCTGATGGAGTGGAGATGGAGAGCAGATACTTTTTGCCCCTTGCAGACGAGTTTTGAATTTTTGTTATTATGTTCATATTTACATAATAACAAAAAATAATAGGTATATCTAATAAATAGGATTGTAACCTATTTATTATTCATAACAAACTCTTACACAATGGTCCACGTATTAGTTGAACTTGAAGTTGATTAAAAATAGTCCAAAACGGCCAAATAAAAATAAACAAAAATGATCTCATAGAAAACAATGTAGGCAAACTAATTAACATAAGAAGCGTGGTGAGCTTGACATTATATCTTATTGTAAGTGAAGGATACATCCCAGGGCTTTTGATAATATTACAAAAATATATTATTGTAATTTGTGTTAATTAATGTTAAAAAAATATCAAAAAAGAATATTTTGTTACGGTATTATCATTTTTTAATAATTATACTCCGTACTGTTGAATGGTTATACAAAATTTTGGATTTCAATGCCAATCGATGATGCGTTAGCCTTGCCTCGTGCGTGTGCCAACTGCCGAGTGTAGTGAGATGGAACTCTGCCCAAAACACGTTCGGTTAATAGCACGTTATGATGGGCCCAGAAGTAACCTTTTAACATCAAACGGGCTATATATGTGTTACCAGCTCAAGCTTTGTAAGCCTGGGAGAATATCTCATACATTGATTTAACTCATAACTATAAGGCTACCAGCTAGGAAGTCATGTCACCGCAACATCAGGCGATTTCTTGCGAAGTTGCCAGACATTGCCCGACATCACGACTGAACTGTATGACGGAGAGAAGGCCTCGGGCAACGTAAGGCAATGTCGCCCGATGTAGCTTCACATTGGTTGGGTAGCTTTACGCGTACAAGCTATAAAATACCTGTCAATTTATCACTCATGCATTGTTTCATATCTATTATACTATTAAACTATTAATTCATGCAAACATACCAAATGATACAGGCGTAATAGAGCTGTGCCTTGAATACAAATTATTTCTGAGAATCAAAAACGACTAAGGACAGTTAAACACAAAAGTTGCTCAACACTAAAATCATAAACTATCTTATCTATATGTTTGTAATCCATCCCTACTAATATTATAAATGCGAAAGTAACTCTGTCTGTCTGTCTGTCTGTCTGTCTCACTTTTACGACTAAACCGCTGAACCGATTTTGATGAAATTTGGTATAGAGGTAGGTTAGACCTTGAGAAAGGACATAGGCTATGTTTGGTCGCGATAACCGACATCCACGCGGGCGGAGCCGCGGGCAAAAGCTAGTAGACAATATATTTCATATTAGCTGTTGCCCGCGGCTTCGTCACCGTTATATAACGATCCCGTTCCTGCGAGTCCTGCGACCCACAGGAACCTGTTGTGCAACGCACTGGGCTAAAAGGAGCCTAAGTTGTAGCCCAGACCAGATCTCTGTCAAATTATATCCAGACTGGGCGTGACCTTCCGTCGATACACAGGGAATATCCTCCGACCAGGCTAGGATCATGCCTGGCTATGTTGATGTTGGAATGTTGTATCTATGTTTGACACACACGAGAACTTTAATTGCACGATGCAGGATTAGTAGTCTCGAGAAAGCTCAGCTTTAGAGCGTTTTCACATTATCCGATCAGGTATCGGTACCAGACGCCGATCTTAAATCGACTGCAAGCGAATTTCGACTTTAATGACATTTTATTTATTACGAGGATTTTCGCGTTAATAGATGATGCTGATCACGAATATAAAAAAAAAAACTCGATACTATGTCATGTCAATAAGGTCGAAAATTGCTTGCACTATGTTTTTTCAACCCTAGTATCCCTAACTACTCTGTGCTATCGAGCAAGTGACCGAATCAGACCGATTTTATCGGATAATGTGACAACGCTCTGCACTAACTGGCGTTGCATGCATCTGGCATCATCTCGGGTCACTATTTAAAATGTTCCAGCTAAGCTGCATCGTTACGACGCCGTACCTATAAGCTATCGTGTTTTGGGACTTTTGGGTCGCAGTTCAGAAAGAGAGGGATGAAGCTGTATTGATTATATCTATTTCTCCCCCTCTGGAGAACTGCCACGCTTTACGTCGTAGTAGGCCAACTGATGTATAAATTGAAATGTGTTAGCTAGTGTTTTGCCGACTGTACATGTTAATAAACAACAATGTAAGCACGACCATGTGCATCTATTTACGTTCAAGTTTACGAACGCATTAGAAATGATTTATTATTTCACTTCCTTTAGCGTTAGAGCAAAACATTCTGAGGAAATCTGGGTACTTACGTCAGCTTTTTTATTCCTTTTTTTCCGTAATTTTACGAAACACTTCAAGTTCCTTTTCAGTGGTTTCGCGAGCGAACTGACAACATTCTGTAAATATGAGACTCTTCATAGAGAGCAGTGGATAGGGTTATATGAACATGATTGCAAGTAGACTGGATATGGACTGGACTGCCGAAAAGCAGTGAGTAGGGTTATATGAACATGATTGCAAGCAGACTGGATATGGACTGGACTGCCTTTTTTAAATCACAAAATAACGAAATTATAACTCTAACTAAATAATATTCCTATGAGTTCTAAGAGCGAAATATACAGAAGACGCTCTATAAAATCAAAACAAATCGATCTTTTCTGAACTCTAACTCATAGTCTCGGGCGGTCAAATCAAAATCTTAATCAAAAGCTTTTGATCCGGCGCGCGGCGGTAGGTACAAGTCACCATACGGATCGATGCATGCTATTCCTAGCGTGCGGCAAAATGGGAACACCGTGGTTCCAATTTCCGACGCTCGAGAGGGCCATCTGAAAACCGTACATTGCACAGGGTCAGCCAGGGTGCGTGAGAATTACCTTATTGAGTCACTTTACATATGAGATCCGAGACCACATCTGGCTGGCAGCGGGATATCCTATCTATACAAAAAATACCCATGTCATTATAAATTCATGTTGTACAAACTTTCAAAGTTTTCCAGAACATGACACAACATTCAAAGGAAGCGCAAGGCCTCGTTTGAATTTTATGTGTTCGTAGAAAAATGGTACGTGTAGTGTACATTGGGCCATATGGGATGCCGCGGTAATACTAATGGCCTCGTATATCAATCGTAAATAAATCTGAGACCATCTGTTTGTATATTTTTTCCAGCGACTTGATGTGTTTTTTGCTGCTGAAGTACTGGCAATATCATGAATCATATTATGTGATTTTAGTTAGTAGTGCTGTTTTTACCGGTCTTAAATTCATTCAAGTAAACTTTTCCGATGTTTTGCTCATCCCAGATGAGCAACGAGGTGGGTGGTGAAACGTATCTATAGTGTTGGTCGGACGAATTGAGAAGTCTTTTTTGAAGAAGTTTACCTTATTTTTTGAAGTCGGTTTGAAAATTAAAAAAAGTATTTCGTGACAAGATCCGGCAGTCCTTCTCATTGTTAATCATAAATACAATAAATCATTTCATAATTTAAATCGTGAATCTTTTCGGAAACAAGATCAGCATAAATTACTACAACATACCTGTCTTATAATTCTACTGACTGTACGGCACAAAAAAAAAAAGTTGATATCACGAAAGACCACAACCGGACTACTTATTTTTTGTAGCTGTTACTCAGATGACATTACAAAAAAAAAAAGTGCGCTACGCGCTACGACTATACAGATAGGTGTCAAAATTCATTAAGTTTATGCGTCCCATTCCAAATTCGAAATTCACAATTTAAATTCAGCCTCATATTACCCAGGTACCGTCACAGAATTTTTGTTCTTGCAGTAGACATAGAAGAAGACTTAACATTTGAATTTTAAGCTACTGCACTTGCATCTGATCCCTTGAAAGATTGTAATGAATCAACGTTGGAAGATTGGTAAAGGCATATTCACACCTTCGTTAAACATTTTCCAGTTACAAACGTCGGGTTCTCGAGCCCACCCACGAAGAGTACTGTAAAGAAATTCAGTTAATTAAAGCGTGAGTCCATATCTATTTTTTTATGGTGATTGGTCACATGCTGAGGTCGAGGTGATGGTGAGTGAAGAGGCCTTTAACACTGAGACCTTATTGGAATTTGGACAGTTTTCATAAGACCTTTTTGAGACCACTGCTTCCTTACCTTTTTTTTAAGTGCTGGAGCCAGCAGGGGTGATTATGTCGAGCTCAAACCAACTGGAACCGCACTCAGTCTTGAGTTAGCCGAAGGGGAGATTGCCACTGACATATCTCTCACGCCCCGGCTGACCCAGGGTCAACGAGATGGCCCTCTCGGGGACTAAATCCATATCGTCGGTGGAGAATACTAATCGAACATTCATCCCCACGGCACAAGCACGGTTCAGGTTCTACGGAAAACATACTTGAAATAGAATCATTCATACGTCACTGTCCCATGTCAGGAAGTTTAAGACTGGTCCGCTCGAAAAGTTAGTTATTGGTGGTGTGCCACTCTAAAAGTTGGCCTTGTCAGGGGTTGCACTTTTGGCTCTGGGGGGAAATGTCCAGAAAAATACACGGTCTGGCATTTCCTAGGTGGACAGGTGGTTGGATTTGAGTGGTTAGGTTCACAGGTGATGTGGGTCTTAATATTACATGAGAACTGTAGCTATCCTCCACCCGATGCCTTGTTCAGAGTTCCTCATTTTGGGTTAAAAACCGGCGAGACTCAGAATTGAATTCAGAGCTGGGGTTGTTTTTAGATTCGAGGTGGCAAGATTAAAAGCTGCTTACTCTCTCTGAAGCTTCTCGAGCGTTCGGGGGGACAAGACGACTTTTGCCAAATTTGGGCGTTGAAATCCACAGTAGGGTTCCGGCCGATGCAAAAGATTTTTGGGCACGGCTGCTTCGAAAAATTCCTGCCCTCAATCCCCATACTGTCATGTTTTCTCCCAATGTTTCATTTCCACTTTTTGCTTAGGTTGGCAACGCTGACCATTCGTCTTCCTTATGGGAAGCGCTCGGTGCCGTCGATGTCGTATCTTCGTTTACAGCGACGACGTTACCGTGTGGTGTGGTAGAACTTTCGACCCAGAGGTAGTGGATTCGCTACTATTTGTGCGATGTACGATAGTGCAAATATTTGTATGTATAAATATTATTACTGAATTCTATATAATTAAATATACTTCACATATTACTGAGGTAATAACTACCACATGTGACTTTGGCCTTGACTTTAGAGTAGAAAGAGCAAGTATAGTTAACGACTTCACACGTTGTGTAGACAATTTCATATGGGACGTAGTAGACAAAAAACATTGTCACAGCATATTAATCCGCTCACTAGATCCCATATTGCAAGTTAGTTAAGCTATGCTTACTATGGGTCTGGATGGAACGTATGGATCCCATCCAGGCTCACATATCTTTAGAGCCAAAGATTTTTTTAAAGAATATCATTTACTCAAATTACTAATATTCCCGTTATCCCCTCCAGCTAAGCTATATTTTTTGTGTTATGTCGGAAGTGCCAGGATTCGAATCAATCCTTAGACAAGTGGCGAAGGCGTTTTGACGTATATGACAGTCGTCAACGCATGTCATAAACGTCAAATCCCATACATTCGTCATTCTATTCTACAGTATCAATTAGCCTATAGCAGTCCACTGCTGGACATAGGCCTCTCCCAATATGCGCCACGTTTGCCGATCCTCCGCCTTCCGCATCCAGTCAGTCTCAGCCACCCTTCGCAGGTCGTCAGTCCACCTGGCTTGGGGGTGTCCCACCTTACGTTCTCGCGGTCTCCACGCTAGGACCCGTCTGCTCCAACGGCCATCAGTCCTTCGAATGGCCACTTTTCTAGAGGGGCAGACCTCTCGATCGTAAGGCCTTCTTCACCACTAAACTCCTCTCGGGGTCATGAGGTAAGAATACAACATGTGCTGGTGGTTGGTGGTCGGTAAATAGAATATACATACTTCTAGGCACCTTATCAATACATTACGTGGAGAAAGTCAGCCATCTTAATAATAACTAAGATAGCGACATGTCACTTGGCGATAGGTACTAAACCACAAACATATTGTGTTTTGATGGCACAATAAGATTACAGATTACAATAAATGGTTATTCAATGTATTCGAGCGCATATGCACATTTGTATTTTATCTCAAAGACATACACTCAATTTGACCTTTAACGTGTAAAGCAATAAATCTACGAATGTGCATAAAAGCGGGGTAAGACGTGACGGGGATATATTATATTGATGTGAAATACAATGTAGGTGTTAATTCACCTCTGCCTGACCCTCAAGGGATGAAGGCGTGATTTCTATGTATGTTTAATGAATCAAACAATTTCGGGAGTAATCGAGAACGGGGGGAAATGCGACTGCCCCAAATGGCAAACGGATTCTCACTAAACAAAAAGTGAAATAAACAAGCTGCTCCTATAAAAAAAAGAAATAAAGGAAAGGAATTTTTTATTGTACTGGGGAATTCCAGTACAATTAAAACGATTGAAGATAGGTACTTTATCAGTTGCCGGTCTGGAGACAACGAGCTAACTGTGATGTCACTCGTCCTTAATTAAATCTTTTGCTACTGGGACAACCCAATGACAATTCTGTTTGATACGAATCTATATTAATCAGAATAATCGTCGGCGTGGAATACTAACAATGGTTGCTCAGTGAATCAGAACAATTAGGAGAAGTACTTGTGTGACTCATACATATTTCTTAACAGGCTTTTGATTTTTATTTGACTCGTTGGGCTCTTCGCAGGAGTAAGAGTCCGATTAAAGTTAGGTTTGCTTCGATTTTGTATTACATTATTTCTATCATACATCGAACTAATAGTATCATATCTTTGTAGGGTACCTTTTAAATCCCCACGGATACCAACCTCGGGTCACAATTACCAGGGTGTAAGGTTACTATGGCATTTCTCTTACACCCCGACGGACACTGGGTCATCTACGGTTTTTAAATGGCCCCATCCTTCCCCAAACAGAGAAAGAGGCGTTGGTCCGCCGTTGCCGTCGCCTGCTTCGACTGGGGTACCAAACAACCGTACCTGTAATCTCCAGGCCTGCGCCCGGAGAACCAGGAACCAGCCTGCCTCTTGTCTGCTAGGGAGGATTCAGAGAAGCACGTGGAGAATCTCCGAGAAGCCCTCTACAGGGCTGTTCCCGCTTCGGTAGGAATTTGCCGTAGATGACAGCGTCTCCCCTGCGTGAGGAAGCGCTGCCGTTCCGTTGCTCAGGGTGCACCACGTGGAGGTTCCGGACCAAGCACGTAAGCACTAAATTAAAGCAAATATTCCTTGTCCACAGAATCGATGATATACAAGACAACTCGATACTCCGGCGAGGCATTCCGGTAGCTCACTCCATCTATGGTGTTGCGAGCACCATCAACGCAGCTAACTACGCCATGATTTCCGCTCTAGAGAAGACGCAGGAGCTTGGACATCCCATGGTGAGATAATGGTGCCGATCCCATAAAATATAACCTGTACTTTGAAACAGGGATTTAGGAATAACAATCATTGTCATCTTCTGATACGTTCTTAGAATAGTATAGATTGATGAAGCAGCTGCGTGGTACCCGGCACAGTAGAATTTGGGCCTCCCCATCTCTTCCCATGCGGTGTCGTACAAGGCGACTAATGGATAGGGCTGTTTAACATCAGACAGATATATACAGCCCAGACTCAACCGCAGATACGTGGCTCGAGTCAACAATAGTGCCCGGAATGCGGCAATAGGCTCACTTCTCATTTCGTGGGACCGAATAAAATGATTAGTGAAATGTGGGTGTTAATTCACCTCTGCCTAACACTTCGGGGATAAAGGCGTGATTATATGTATGTAGGTATAGATTAATCAATATTATGGGATTGACATACGTTGACGATTCATCTTATAATATAAAAATGAATCCCTAAATGTGTTGCTAAGCGCAAATCTCGGGTACGGCTGAACCGATTTCGCTAATTCTTTTTTTAGAATATTCCTTGAGGTACGGGGGGATCGACTGTTAGGCGGTACGAAGTTCGCGGGGTCAGCTAGTAATTCATAAATGTCAAAATACGTGTCAATCCCATACATTCATTGCTCTATTCTACAATACGCTGGTCAACGAATTGCCATTTGTGTAGTGGGGAAGAGGGGAGCTGTTTATCTACGAAGCGGCCGGACTATGATATTTTCCGTGAAGCGTTTGTTTTTTTTTTTTTTATACCACTTAGTTGGCAGACAGGCACACGGCCCACCTGATGGGAAGTGGTTACCGTGGCCTATGGACGTATGCAACACCATGGGCGTCACACTCGTGCTGCCGACCCTGAAGAAACCTTCTAATGCCCTTCTTGAAGAACCCCATATTGTAGTCGCTTGGGAAAACCATCGCGGGGAGTTCATTCCACAGCTTGAGTGTGCGAGAGATGAAGTTCCTTTCATAAGTTATTGAAGAGATTGTGAAGAATTTGCCTTTTACATCTAATTTTCGGAAGGATGGAAATGCAATTTAAAAAAAAATTAGGTAACTACAATAGGTACTATAAACACGACAAAGCTTGTAAATTCTCACATAAGGTTTAATTAAAATAAACAAGCTATTACTATTGTTAATTTGGTCGTCTATTTTTTGAAAATGATTACAATCAGGCAGAATCTCCTTGAATTAATGTAACTTTCTAGGTAGGTACAACCTGCCCGTCTAGAATATAGCAATACGTTTGTAGAATAGAATGTAGTGATAACAATGATAAGGTTTATTTCAACAAAAACAGATCACTTGACAGCCTCCGTGGCTTAGCGGTAGTGAACGCGGCCACTACGCAGGAGGCGCGGTTCGATCACCGCTTAGTGCAAATAATTGTGTTCATAAAATATGGGTATTTGCATTGGTCTGGTCGTGCCTCGGAGAGCCGTCGGTCGTGGTTGCCACAAGAACATCTATGGCAGTCGGAGCAGTTGGAGCCCTAAAAAGTCCAAAAACATCGGTCTAGCTGCAAAGCTTCGATATCTCCTAATGTTACAATTGGGTCGTGGAGGTCAGATGGCAATCGCTTCACGGAAAATATCAAGGTCTAGCCAAATCTGTAGTTAAGACTGGTAAGGCGGACCCCAGACTCCGAACTGAAAAGCTTCGGATGCGACTGGGAATTAATTATGAATTAACGCTAGGATGACGATTTCAACAAAAACAGTCCTAGGAGGCAGGACACAATTGAGCAGTACGACTGGGTAAGTTCTCCCCCTACAGAATACCGCGGCTATAATAACCTCGTGTGGTGTTCCCGGCGGCGAGTAGGGTAGCCAGAGCTCACTGGAGAGGTTTTGTGCTGTCAATGGGAAGACTAAAGATTGTCCTGCTCTATCTTCTGCACTGATAGCACAGAAACTATCTGCTCTTACAGGGTCGGCAGCAAGACACCACTGGTGTTGCGCACGTCCTTTAGGCCACGGTAACCACTTCCCATCAGGTGGGCCGTGTGCTTGTCCAGGCGCGGTCTCAGCTTGAAGTTTGGGGGGGGGGGGGGGTTTTCACTTCGGAAATTCCTTAAGAAATTTAACGCCCCCTCCCCTCGTACTGGGACTTTTCAATATGATATGCATGGTTTTGGGGGAGTCATGTCCCCTGTGACACCCCCCCCCCCCCCACCCTCCTCGGACCGCGCCTGTGCTTGTCTGCCACCTTCTTCTTCCTCTTAGCGTTAATTCCCAGTCGCATCCGAAGCTTTATCAGCTCGGAGTCTGGGGTCCGCTTTATCAGTCTTAACTACGAATTTGGCTAGACCTCGATATTTTCCGTGAAGCGATTGTCATCTGACCTCCACAACCCAATGTTAACATTAGGCGATATCGAAGCTTTGCAGTTAGACCGTTGTTTTTTTTTTTTTGGATTTTTGAGGGCTCCAACTACCCGTAACGACTGCCATAGATGTTCTTATGGCAACCGGGACCGACGGCTTAACGTGCTCTCCGAGGCACGACCAGACCAATGCAAATACCCATATTTCATGAACACAAATATTTGCACTGAGCGGGGATCGAACCCGCGCCTCCTGCGTAGCGGCCGCGTTCACTACCGCTACGCCACGGAGGCTGTCGCCTATTGGTATATTAATAAACCCCAGGTTCCAAAAGGCAAACTATAAACGAAACAGAGAAAACCCTATGATAATGAGTACAAAGTTCATTATCTATGTCCAATTCAAATATCATAATTAGGTAATTAAATCGAGATAATAGAGTAAATAAAACAATTTAACTTGTTCCATGTTTCAAACAATGTAAACAATATGTTATTATTTTATATTTTACAACTTATTATCATTTCCTACATTATAAATCAAATTTTAATTATGACGAACTCTGTGGCGTTAAAACGTTCGACCGATTCGCTGTAGGTCACGAGTTCTATTCCCACTCAACGCAAATATTTGTACATACATACATTCATAAATCTTCCGCCTTTTCTACTTTCATAATTGTTTTCGTACATGCCCGTTCTTTTTTCAAATTTATACGCAAAAATATCCTTTCCGGGTAGTTTGTACAATTCCTAATTTGTACGACGATTTCTGAAGAAAAATATATCTATTTGCATTGAACGAAGTACGCTATGGCTTGTTTTACTTTCGGGGTACTAGGTCAGACGGCCGTCACCCCCGTAAAAGCAAAGATAAGTCACAGCAGGGTACGAAACAGACCCTGGTTTCCTAAATACAAGCTTTGAATGCAACTGGAATTCGCTCATATGAAAGAGAAGAGATTTCAGTTTAAAAAAAAATATTTTTTTTTTTTATTACAGGCAACAAGAGTATACACAGAACAGCTACTGGAACTCCACAGAGGGCAGGGCATCGAGATATATTGGAGGGACAACTTCCAGTGTCCCTCTGAAGAAGAGTATAAAGAGATGACCATCAAAAGTGAGTTAGAATTATAAAGGCAGAGGGTCCTAGAAAGATCCTAGAAGAAAGCCAGGGGGCACATTGGGAGAGGGCTATGTCCAGCAGTGGACTGCAATAGGCCAATTGATCCAGGACGGGAAACTTGAATGTAAACCTATGATCAGGCCCTCGATTTTGCTAAAGCAAAACCAATGTCCTGCCGCTGTCACTGCAAGAAAATGCCATTTAATTTCAACCTTTAAAGTAATGTAGTTAAAGTTTAAAATTAAATGCCTTTTTGGTTAAGTGAAGGAAAGAGTGTAATGAAACTCTTTTCATTTAATTTTTGACTGTAATTCTATAGAAATAAGGTCCAAAGTTTAATGCCATTTTTTGCAGTCTCTGTGGTATGACAGTGGTTGGGCTTTAGGAGAATCGTGGGCCTGTCCTATTCTACAGGGATCTGATCAGCTATTTTGTCTGGACCTGCCCTGGATAGCCGAAATTCTCGGTTACATTAGAAGATTGTAGACATTATTAGTACCTAAGTTCAATGCAGTTTTTTTTTCTTTTTATACTAATTAGGTCGCAGACAAGGACACGACCCTCCTGATGGTAAGTGGTTACCGTGGCCTATGGGCGAGTGCAACACCAGGGGAGTCGGTCGACCCGGTCTGTAAGAACAGAGAGATTCTGTGCCGTCAGCGCAAAAGATAAGTAAGTTCAGTTTGCAGCGAACATCCATACCGAGGATATTGAAATTGTCCTGTAGTGGTAGTGGTGTGTTCTGAAGAATTGGAAGGGGAAGGAAAGGAGACGCCTTTGACGAAAACGCACATGTCTGCGTCTTCTTGGCATTGAACTCAACCAGGTTTCTCAGCCTCATTGAAAAACGTGGTTCAGGATACACCATAAGTTGTTGCACTCGCCCATAGGCCACGGTAACCACTTACCATCACGAGTGCCGTGTGCTTGTCTGCGATCTAAGCAGTATTAAAAAGTGGCAAAAATAGTCTTTAAACTTTATATGTCTGTTCCCCAGAAACGGGCGGTTTGTTCATGCTGGCTATACGACTGATGCAGCTGTTTAGTGAAAACAAGTCGGACTTCACGAAACTGAGTGCGATATTAGGACTTTACTTCCAGATCAGAGATGATTACTGTAATCTGAGGTTACAAGAGGTAAGGACTATTGATGTGAATTTTATCTAGATATGTGAAGCCGACTATATACGGGTATAATGACTATAATGAGATATCATGTGTATTTTTTTTATACGCGCGATTTTTATCACGGTGCTTAATTTTCTAGCTTTAAAAAAATAATAAAAAAAATTACACGTGATTTTGGGAAGGGGGGGAGAGGGTAGTCTAAAACATTAGCAATTTTTTAACCCCCCTTCCCCATGGTGATAATGGGGAAGGGGGGGATTTTTATTGCTAAAAAAATGTTAAAAATATCACGTGATTAATGGACAGCACCTAAGACCGGGGGCACACGATTCGTTGCGGCGCCGCACCGCAAAATTTTCGGCTAATCGGCGGCCACACGACCAGTGCGGCGCCGCTCGTATGGCCGCCGATTGGCCCAAATTTTTGCGGTGCGGCGCTGCAACGCATCGTGTGCACCCAGTTTAACCTCTCAAATATCAACCAGTGCCCGGGCACCGCGAGTGTTAGGTGAGAGTTTGTTGACGTGGGTAGACTGGCTAAGTGTGGACTCTATCATAAGAACACCCGTATGATCTCATTTTAAGAGCCTAGTTTTTTATTTGTTTAATTTTTACGTGTTTTTATAAATAGTCGCTATAGGATTGTTTACCTTTAGTAGTCTTTAGTAGTCCTTTAGGGTCCATATTAGCAGAGTATTAAAAAAATAGATTATTTATTTAATTTACGTATTATTTTATGAATAAATTATTGAAATATTTCAGTACACAGAAAACAAGAGCTACTGCGAAGACCTGACGGAGGGCAAGTTCAGCTTCCCCATCATCCACGCCATCAGGAACCCTGAGGGAGACAACCAAGTGCTTCGTATCCTTTGTACAATATTGATTTTATGATCACTGCTTTATAATAAACTCTAGCTGTGCCCGCGACTTCATCCGCATCGACTTAGGTCGTGTTGTAATTTTTTCGAAAGTAAAAGTAGTCTTATGGCTTATAACATTAACTATCTGCAGTTAAAATTTCGTAAAATCGGCTCGGCCAATTCGGTGATTACCCAGAACAAACAGACAGCATCTAAAAAGCTGTTACCTATTATAAAATTACAAAAAAAAATATTATATTAAAATGTACATTACATTACAGACTTTGCTTCTTTTATCATCAGTAGAGGTTTCTACATTTACAAATACAGGCTAATTCACTGAAAAAAAAAAAAAAAAAAAAAGTTGAGGGTGTTCGCGGGCAGGATGGAAGGTGCTGTGATGGGTAGGTTGAGTGTGTTGAGCGTGTAACTTGGTGAACCTATCTACTGAATCTAATTTAAATGTGTGTGTGGTTATTTATTATTGTTTCGTGTTATTAAGCTATTGCATAGCTTCTATCGCGGGCCTTGAGCGTGGAGACCGAATCCAGAAATTCCGTAACGAAAAAAACCTAACACGCCCCACTCCGAGCTTGCACGAATCGAGCCGAGCTGCTCCAAAATCGGAAAAATGCTATGCAATAGCTTTACCGCGGCAGTCCCCGAGTGCCACACGTCTTTTTAGGGTTCCGTAGCCAAATGGCAAAAAACGGAACCCTTATAGATTCGTCGTGTCTGTCCGTCCGTCTGTCTGTCTGTCCGTCCGTATGTCACAGCCACTTTTCTCCGAAACTATAAGATCTATGCTGTTGAAACTTGGTAAGAAGATGTATTCTATGAACCGCATTAAGAATTGCACACAAAAATAAAAAACAAGCATTAAATTTTGGGGGTCCCCATACTTAGAACTGAAACTCAATTTTTTTTATTTCATCATACCCATACGTGTGGGGTCTATAGATAGGTCTTTAAAAATGCTATTGAGGTTTCTAATATATTTTTTTTCTAAACTGAATAGTTTGCGCGAGAGACACTTCCAAAGTGAAAAAATGTCCCCCCCCCCCCCCCTAACTTCTAAAATAAGAGAATGATAAATCTAAAAAAAATATATGATGTAAATTGCCATGAAAACTACCACTAAAAATTGGTTCGAACGAGATCCAGTCAGTAGTTTTTTTTTAATACGTCATAAACCGCAATTTTCGCCTTTGCTACTACGGAACCCTTCATGGGCGAGTCCGACTCGCACTTGGCCGATTTTATTTTTTATTACTACTGTTGTATGAGGACTATAATAGTTGTCTGAATAAATAAATT
Organism: Eilema depressum; assembly: GCA_914767945.1. Lineage (NCBI taxonomy): Eukaryota > Metazoa > Arthropoda > Insecta > Lepidoptera > Erebidae > Eilema > Eilema depressum. The sequence continues at coordinate 4,590,485 of OU612021.1, forward strand.
AAAAAAAAAAAACTCGCAACCACCTTGTTGGTTCCCGGTGGTGTAGAATAGGGCTACCCCATCTCTCCCTGTGGGTGTCGTAGAAGGCGACTAAGGGATAGGGCTGTTCTCCATCCGACAGTAAACATACAGCCATGACTAAGTGCCCGCTTAACGGCAATAGGCTCGCGTGGTATCGAAAATCGAAGATGGCGAAATGTGGGTGTTGATTCACCTCTGCCTAACCCTCCGGAGATAAAGGCGTGATTATTATGTTAAACTAGCTGACCCTGGGAACTTCGTACCGCGTAATAGTCGATTCATTTTTTTAAAATTTTTCTCTCCGTAGAACCATCCTCGTACTTTAGGGAATATTCTAAAAAAAGAATTAGCGAAATCGGTTCAGCCGTTCTCGAGATTTGCGCTTAGCAACACATTTAGGGATTCATTTTTATATTATAGAAGACTAGCTGACCCGGCGAACTTCGTACCGTCATATTTTCCGCCCGCGTGGTATTATCTCTAAATTTATCAGTGTTTCTATACAATACTATGCATGTATTATACAATAAACCTTCCTCTTGAATCACTCTATCTATTAAAAAAAACCGCTTCAAAATCCGTTGCGTAGTTTTGAAGATATAAGCTTATAGATATAAGATAAGCATACATAGGGACGGACAGACAGCGACAGCTACTTTGTTTTATAATATGTAGTGATGATGATACTACTTCTGAATACAAACCTCTTTAAATATAATTCCTCCTTAGAGCGAATATTCAGATATTCTCCGGCAGCGGACCCGAGACGTTGAAGTGAAGAAGTATTGCATCACGCTATTGGAGAAACTCGGCAGCTTTGCATACACCAGCGACACCTTGCAGACCTTAGACCAGGATGCAAGGACAGAGGTACATTTATATCCATCATTATAATAATTAATTTCAGATTTCTCCATATAGGTACTCTACACAGACTATAAAAATAAGAAAAATAAATAAAATTACAATCAAAATCAGAATGTACCTAATGTATGGGAATTTTCCGGATTTGTTGACACAATAATTAGATAATAATGTTGTATAAACAGTCAGAAACCGCCATAGTTATCTGTAAATGAAGTATTAAAGCTTCGAAATTCACTATCCCAATATTTTGAGATTGTCAGATACCCCCTTCATCCACTCAAGTCATCAATTATTGTTTAAAGAACTCTAAAGGTATGATTCCGAAGCCGACCGCATACGACAACTGCCGACGCATGCAGCAGATACAGCGTACCCATTACTTGTTAAACTCTGATACGAATAAAGGGGAACATTGAGGAGCCGCAATGAATTACGCGCATCTGCTGGGTGCGTAGGCAGTTGTCGTATGCGGTCGGCTACGGAACCTTTAGGCATAAATTCTATAACTATTAAGGTCCAACCCCACCAAACGGACGGCATCGGAACGGATTTTACAATCTTTAAACAAAATAAATCTTATATCACAGCATTTAAAGTTTATATTACCAAGTCACGCATGACAGCTTGACGTGCGTCATGCCGCCGCACGTCGCTGTCAAGCTGTTGTGCGTGACTTGGTAATATAAACTTCAAACACTGTGATAATAAGATTTAATTTTGTTTAAAGATTGTAAAATCTGGGCCGATGCCGTCCGTTTGGTGGGGTTGGACCTTTACATCCTCTTAGCGTTAATTCCCAGTCGCATCCAAAGCTTTTTAGCTCGGAGTCTGGGGTCCGCTTTTTGTCAGTCTTTAACTACGGATTTGGCTAGACCAAATCCGTAGTTGGACCTTTACATATACATATATAATATATAAACTGTATACAGGTGGATCGACTCGGCGGCAATCCTCACTTAGAAGCGTTACTAGACGACCTACTCAGCTGGCGGCAATATTCTTCTAATGCGTAAAACCTCCGAATTATATTTATTATATCACGTACTTTATAGACGTAACTAGATGAAAAATCAAAAACACACTACTGATAAGTTCAAAACTCAAATTAGTAATTTTTGTTTTGTAATTAAGTTCGACAAAGGCTTATATTTGATATCCATTCCAATGAAAAAGGCTTATATATTAAGGTGCGTACAAATTATATAGCATAACATGTTATAAAACAATGTTATATAACATGTTTCAGGAATGTAGACACTGCAGTTAGTACAATGTTGCAAAGTTATAAAACAATGTTAGATAATGTGGACGTGTTATATAACACAAGTTATACAACATGTTACATAATCTGTACGCACCTTTATATCCAAACCATCAATAGTTTTCACTATTAATTTTTACGTTTAATTAAATATTATGTAGATGAAAACTTATAATAATAATCGGGCAAGTTGCAATAAGACGGGCTTTGGTTTTAGGGCTTTTAATATAGTTTTATGAGCGCCGTTACCTTAGTGGTTAAGGAGTCGGCCTTACGATCGAAAGGTCCCGGGTTCGATTACACTATCGGCGTGAACCCACTCCTAACACGGGTTAGAGGGAATAATTATTAGTAATTTCGACTGCTAATATTAAAAAAAAATAATAACAAAATAGGTGCTTGAATTAATCCATCATGTTCATTATCATTTTCGGTGTTGTAAATAGGTGTACTTTAGTGAATATACTATGCACTGAATAATACCCATTTATATGATACGCAATATTTATTAGCCAAGTTAATTCAAGTTAGAGTATTTTTCTTGATTGTCCTGTCATTTTCTTGACCAAATTGACAAATAATTCAATGCAATCTTTTAGATATAATATTGACGAAATTGCACTCAAATAGGTCGGAAGGTTATTGAGGTCAGCGTGCATTACACAGTGAGTCGTGATTTTTATATATTAGTTACGTCTATAAGTAATTTACCAAAACCTGTAGATTTATGGTATGCTGTTATTTAATTTTTACGTTTCATTACGAATTAAAGGTATTTAGTATGCTAACTTTAAAATCCATTAAGATAGAAAAAGCTAATACAGCTCAAGCGGGACTCGAACCATGTTTCCCTTACAGGGGAAATGATCTGACCACTGAGCCACCGAGCCTCGCCCAAAAAAACTGATCTAATTTTTTCTTTACATCCGTCATAGGGCGAGGGTGGGGCCACCTACCGATACTCGTACGAACTGTTTTTCTATCTTAATCGAAGTGCTTCCATCATTATAACTATAAGTCGTAACCATCTACAAAACTCGATATTTAAGGTTCAACCCCACCAAACGGACGGCATCGGAACGGATTTTACAATCTTTAAACAAAATAAATCTTATATCACAGCATTTAAAGTTTATATTACCAAGTCACGCATGACAGCTTGACGTGCGTCATGCCGCCGCACGTCGCTGTCAAGCTGTTGTGCGTGACTTGGTAATATAAACTTCAAGCACTGTGATAATAAGATTTAATTTTGTTTAAAGATTGTAAAATCCGGGCCGATGCCGTCCGTTTGGTGGGGTTGAACCTTTATTCGATTTTTCATGACTAATTAAAAAATATTTATTGCAAAAATTTGCAACTGGTTACAAACCTTATGATGCCTCATAAGTCATAAGGTTTGTAACCAGTTACGACTATAGATGTAAAAATCCCGAATAATTCCGAATTATTCCATATTATTCGGAATTATTCCCAAATATTCTCAAATATTCCGGAATTATTCCCGCTAAACTCACCTACAAAAAATGAATTATCTGTGCTTCCACCTACCTACTAAAGGAAAACTTAAGTACAGACCTATGTAGGTATTGGTATATAGGTAGGTAGATACCGGAATATTATATATCTTGACCTCAGTGACGTCACAAAATGTACCTACTTATATATGTATATGCGCAATAACACGCGTTTTTTGGATGTCTTTTGTGGATTAGGTGGATTTGAGCTTCTCCGCCACCATGGTACCCCGTGTACCATGGTGACGATAAAGCTCAAATCCACCAATCATAGACCATAATCAAACCAATACGAGAATCTCGCGACTTGGAGTCAAGATGTACGGTACCTACTTATTTTATTTTAATATGTAGGTAATATTATATAATATGACTAAAACTTTCACACAGATACTAAAACAGCGAGTGTAAGCGACTTTCGACCTTAATGACATTATCTTAATTACGTGTCTTTTTGCGCTAATACATGACACTGATTACGAATATAAGAAAAACAACTCGATTCTATGTCATGTCAATAAGGTCGAAAATTGCTTGCACTACGTTTTTAAAGTTTTTTTTATCCCTAGCATCCTTAACTAGTCTGTGCTATGTAGCAAATAGCCAAATCGGACCGATTTTATCGGATATTTATATGAAAACAACATAATAATATGGTGTCGGATATCGGATGTCGGCCATCGTCGTCCGATACGGATATCGGATGGTGTGAAACCCCTCTTAAAGAGTTTAAAAGTGTATAAGTAGGTACTCAGTTATATCCCTAACTCGGTAAAATCAAGAAATTGTTGTTATAATTCGCCACTTCATTCGTTTTAGCACGGTTGATATAATATCGGTAGGTATAATTAAGAAAACATAAGTCTTAGACTGTATTTTCTTAATTATACCGATAGGTATATACACCAACTAGCTGTTGCCCGCGACTTCGTCCGCGTTAAGTTCGGAATGTTGTTCATCCCCTATTTAACCCCTTGGGGGTAGAATTAATCAAAATCCTTTCTTAGCAGATGCCTACGTCATAGTAGCTTAATGCATGCAAAGTCTCAGCCCGATCCGTCCAGTGGTTTGGGCTGTGCGTTAATAGATCACTATGTCAGTCAGTCAGTCAGTCACCTTTGAGTTATATATATTTAGATATATATAACCGTATAAAACGCGAATTATAACTGCATTTCGAGTCACAAGACTATCAACAAGAGTCAAGACTCTCAATACTACATCTACTTATCTACATAAATATCGACCGGAATAATTCCGAATTATTCCGGGTCATTTGGGAATTATTCGGGATTTTTCGTTTTATCCTCATCGGAATATTTGGAATTATTCCGGCCTTACATCTATAGTTACGACACTTGTATTATTAACTAATTTCTTAAAGTATGTAACTACATTTTTGTAACTAATTTCTTCAAGTAACTACATTATGTTCATAACCCAATTTCCAATAATATCGTAATGAAAAGTGAAAATGTATTTTGGTAACTAAATTTTTTTTGTGTCAATAATAGTGAATTTTTAGATTTTTAGACATTACTTATTTTTGAATATTAGATATACCTATGTTATATTATAAGTTTGCAACTATTCTTATGGATATTACATTCCATTTTTAGGCAGATGTGCTTAAGTAATTTAAACAGCGGAAAAAGACACATTTAATAGTAGTATTATTAGTTATAATGTGTATATTATTTTTAATAATAGTGAAATCGAATATTACTTTTACGTATAATGCATAATACAATGGGCAATATTTTTTTATTACGGTTATTATTTTTTCTGTAGTATGCAAAATAAACTCATCTGTTTTTGTGTACTATATTCTAATATTTTTTTACTACTGATTATACGAACGAATAACTTACAAGTAGTAACAGTGCTACTTCGTTTACTAGTAAATTAAAATATGTAGGTGGCCCGCCTAAAAGTATATTGGGGTAATACCGACTATGGTATAATATTTATCAATATATTTCACTTGAAAAACATTATGTTTGGTGTGAAGAATATATAAAATAAGGTACATACAATAATATTGTTTAATTATTATTGTATGTTTTTTTTAGATATGGGGACAATGTGGTAATAGAATTCGCAAAATCAGTTTTCAATAAAGAATAAATTGTTATGTATATTGTAACTGTTATAACATTTTGTTGTTGTAGAATATTTTCCACACAATCAATTTTATATTAACACTTTCATGTTGCATTTTTGTAGTTATCAGCTTTTTCGTGAATTCAAGTTGAGACTTGTTGCTGTATTTATTTAATAATGGTCTTTTCAAATTGTTTGTTGTGCATAATTCATTAGTAGATTTTCTTTAAAGTAAATATAACAACATATTAGTCTAGTAATGAAGGGTAAGTAATGAAGTCATAAAAAATATCAAACGAAAAATAAACATAATAAGTAATAACTTGAATTCACGAATGTAAAGTTTTTGCTTTGTAAAGTATATTGCGTGTCCGTAATGCTTACTTAAATCGCTTTGTACTTACGCCAATGAATGCTTAAATATGAAAAAAATATTTTTTGTTAAAATAAAACTATTATACGGATTAACTCGTTTTTATTTATTTTTGACCCTTGTATGCCCACTATACTCTAAATATCTATCTTTAGCTCTTAAATACAAAGAAACGGTGAGTAATCCGTAAAAGTGGTTTTATAATCATTTTTATTTCAACGATATTCACTTATTCCACTCTGTGCATCACTTATTATTATTTTTTATTACACTTTGTCACGCCATTTTATCTTTTCAGCCAACTATAGGCATATTATTTCACGACAATTAACAATATTTGTTATTTTTATTTTTTTTTATAAATAGTGACAAAACAAAACAACATAATTTAATGAAATTTTCAAGCAATTAGTATGCTAAATATTCAAATCGATTAAGTGAAATGCTCAGACGGGACTTGAACCCGCGAGAGGGAATGCTCTGACCACTGACTTACTCGAGCCGCGCCTTGAGCATTCCAAATTCTCCTATACTACAATCTTGGGGCGAACGGTGCGAGCCATCTACCCATAGTGGCACGAACTATCGGAAACAATGATTGATGTTACAATCATTTTTAAACATTCATCCAATTCAGCTAATTGCAGATTTGTTTTATTCTCCCCTGTACTTACCGCTAAGAACATTGAACAACAAGAAAAGCAAAGCGAGCAAAATGTCGAAGAATAACGTTCTTCGACATTTTGCTCGCTTTGCTTCAATCTGCTTGCTTTAACTGTTACCAAAATGGACTAGTTTCGTTAAGCGCTGGATCGGCGCCGGCTACCAGCTTTCTTCCTGCATTGGGCCTATAAGGACATTGCAGCATGCCAAATCGTAGTTTCCGAAAGTGCCGACGGATGCTTCTCCTTGCCGATAATGTGCACCGACCCTAAGAGTACCTACTTATGTTTACGAATTATTTAGGTACATTAGTAATGTACGATACAATATGAACAATGTTTATTATGACATTTATTTATGACTTGTTTAATGTATTTTTAACAATTTACCTCTATGAAGAATCGACTATACTTATGTCATAATTTTTAGTTTTAGAATGTAGAATTACTTAGATTTGCAACTTTTTCGTAGCTATTTCTTATAGAATTAATGCTAGCTTCATAAATACTGTTACAATTTAAAAATAAACAAAACATTTGAATTTGGAATCTTTATATGACTGTTCATTGTGTTTTCTCATTTTGGCGCCATACAGACCAGGTTCGATTCCCGGTTATGCGTGTGCGTTTGAAAAAAAGTTTGAATGTCATTATTATTAAATCTAAAATCGAAGCCATGGTTCCTAAATACTGATGTCGCTATCTCTCATAGTTGTCGACTTCTCCCTGCTGACCCATTTGGATTGATCACCCTGTATAATGCGAACAGAGGGAAGAGCAACCCTTATTAGATCCCATGGTATAGTATTATAGGAAGAAAAGGACAACCGTCAGTCTAGCCATGTTTATTACTTACCTAGTGTTTGTAAGTTTTTAACTAAAAATAAAACGCTAGTCAATTGATGCAGACGACGATGTAATATTTTAGAATTAGGTATGTAGGTACGTATTTAGATTAAGTTATTTGTGGATATGTTTTTAGTTTACAATAACGTCACAATACAAAACAGTAAGCTATTAAATGGGTGAACCCATAGCTAAGCAAAATTTATTCTATGTATTGAAAATTATTGAGGTTCTCCCTTGGATATCAGCAGATACGATCGATACGGATATTCGGTACTTGAAAGTATGCGCTAAATTGTTCGACGTTGAGTCTTATTAATTGTACTTATTATTTTTATTTTTAAATATGGCGGCGGTCACCGGTGACCGCACCTTTCGATGTTATATTAACTGAGTTCCACACAAAATTAACTTCGCTTTGGCAGATTCGGCTCCTTACTTTGATTTTATAAGAGGAAGTTTCTCAGCATAAAGGTAAATAGGTATCGTCGGTATAGGCATAGTCATAATAAATAATAATGCATTTTTAAAGTCACTATATTTGAGAAATCTAATAAGGGTAGGTATATTCGGGGAGCTCGCTTTTAGCTGTATATGGCCACCGCATGCTTGGTTAACTAGCTTTGTAGTTTATAGTTGTTGTTGCGAAGCCTTATTTTGCGTTTAATGTTCTATTATAAGAGATGTTGCTAATAAAATAGTTAATAGAATTAGTTTTGTAAAGGATCAAACGAAGATCTGACTAAATAACATAGACGGAGCGCATAGAACTGGCATGTGAAGCCGCGTAAAGTAATACTAAACTAGTACCATCTCGCTCACACTTGTGCGTGCACATCAAGAGTGCGAGCGAAATGACACTACTTTAGTATTACTTTACGCGGTTTCACACGCTAGTTCTATGCGTTTCGTCTATGTTATTCTTTTAGTCTGAGACGAAAATGTACTTGGCCAATATTGACAATAATAAATTCGTATCTTAAGTCATATTGTATACCTAATAATGGAAAAATGTGTACTTAATTGAAATTATTATGTTATTTACCATGTGTGACTGAAAATATAAATGGGGTGAATAGAAACAAAGCTATACGTAACAAGATAATAATTCATTGGTGAAATTATCGTATAAGAAAGATATTACTGATGAATTTATCCGATTGTTTTTTCTGAATTCATTGTCTGCTATTCATTCCATAAGTATTACAGATAGCTTTCGCTATCTTTCTTAAATATTATTACCGCTACTCTTATTTTGACGAACGCCAAAAGTAATTATTTGAGTATTTTGCGTGACAAAATAATATTTGCTAAATTTATAATGACCAAAATGTTTCAGCTCATTTGGCATACTACATATTAGGCTCATAATTATTAAAATAAAATTATATAATAAAATGTATTCGTCATGCTTTATATTTTACACACGCCTTGTCTTCCAAATTATGACAATAATTGGCTTAATATTTTAATAAATTGTATAATTCTAAGATAGTTACCCACTTTTTACTCTATCTCTCTTTAGGTAAATGAGAATATAAACCAATATCATCATATGACAGTTCTGTCTTAGAAACTCAAGCAATAATATTATGTAGTAAAAAACACGGTGAAACAGTCTGGTGAATAGTGAGGTTCATAATTTAGGTACACATTCACTGTATATGCCTAAAATACGGAAAATAGGCATATACAGTGAATGTGGAGGTACATATTGATGTACTTACCTAATTTTAACCTCATAGTAAAAAATCCTACATACAGAATCTGTATGTAGGATTTTTTACTATGAGGTTAAAATTGGGTACCTATATCTGATATAGGTACGCGACTGAGGTAACCAGTGACCGCAGTATTATTACTGAAGTCACCAGTGACCGCAGTATTAATACTGAAGGTATTGCATAATAAGGGACCTTTTTTGCAGAACTGTCATCAAAACATATCTATTGTCTGTTTGATCAAAAATAAAGTTGTGTGAAAGCATGCTCGTTTTATTTATATACTTGAAAACATAGCAATATCTACGAAATATACATACCCGAGATATCTTTAGTTATTTAAATTATTTTTCACTTTGACATCTATATACTTTTAAAGGAACTTTAAATGAAAGTCGAAATATGTTTATGTACTTTATTAATTAATATTTTTACATTCGTCACAAACTACAGAACTGCGACTCTACTAGTCAAGGTATCGTTGGATCAAAATGCTCCTGAACCGTAAAATATCAACATAAATAAAACTATCATTACAGTTAAATTATGATTTATATTAATTTATTATTCATAAATTGTCACAATAAAAGAATATTACATTTTAAAAATCTAAATTCATATACAAATAATCTCTCTTATTGAAACTAACAGACGAAAAAAAAACCAAAACGGATTTTATTGGAAAATATGATGTCTGTATCACAATGTCATGGACACGTAGTTCCCCAGTAGATTCACTAAATATACATAAAGTTACATTTTTAAGCATTTTTTTGTTTCAAGAAAGCAAAAGGTTACGGTAGAAAAGCTATCCTTTAATATCAAAAAGCCTCAGTACATTAACTAGATGCTACAGTCGTTGACTAAAACCCTCATACAAAAATCGTTTCAGAGTCCGTGAAAGGCGTAATATGAAAAAAAAATCTAAACATTGAACAAACCTAGTGCTTTATTGAAATATTTAAAATTACCCTCCATTGACGCAGAACATGACTTCTCTAGACACTAAACATTTGTATTGGTCTTTACAGTCATTCATAGTTAATTATTTAAACGTATATCAATTACTTCGTTAGTCAAAAAATATTATTCATAACTATAAGTCAAGTATTCTTTTACTCATTAAGATTTCAATACCACTCTTCGCAGCATCTTACGAGGTAGGTAAAAGGTAAATACAATTAAAAGTCATTTAAATACGCACCTATTTAATTCAAAACATTGAATGCTGTGCTAATTAAAATCTATAGTTTCCGTCGCATCGCTCACTGACGACCGCGGTGATGCGTTCAAATATTTAAAAAAAACTTTCTTAATATTTTTTTATTTCTAAAATTAAAAAGAATTTTAGTCAAATTTATTATTTTTAATTACTACAAGCGTCAATTATAAGAGAAGCATGTTTCGCATTAATGGAATGTGCACATCTATAAAATATATTACAATTTAATATCATAATAAAATTAATACGAATTCATTAGCACACTATATTAAGAATTAATAGTTAATCTTTCGTCATTCATACATTACACAAGAATTGGCATTTTATCAAAAATATTTTCTTTTTGTACTAGAGGTGGACCTGCCAATCTAGTGATGTTAGTCGATATTTCATTTCCGGTTTTTAGCACCGGTTATGATAAAAACGGTGATAAAATACCAATATTTGTGATCACAGCATTCGTCATCGCGTGTACAATGTTTTTTTCTGTCCGTGCAAGGACGTGGTGATTGTGTATTTTTAAAACTTGCTTATTTTTAACCTACATTTTTAATATTTGCATTTGCACCATGATTACAAAAGAGTATCTAAATGACAATATCATAAAATTGCTATGAATATACAGCGCGATTCTAGATCGCTATATTCAGACAACAGCCAAAGCGCGAAGCTCACAGCGAGGCTAGAACAACTATCATTTTATTTCAATATCGTTTCAGCACTAACTTTAAAATCGACTGCGGCGAAAACCGGTACAAAGTTAAACAAATATCGATAAATTCCGGTTTCGTTCGCAGAGGAAAGAACGAAAAGTTCACTGAGTAACATCTCAGTTTGCTAAATATTTGACAAGTTTGTAAGGATCGAGTGTAAGATTGAAGATAATATAAAAATACCCAACCACGACGTGTGTAGAGGCTCGGGCGGCGGGCGCCGCTCACGGGAACCAGCCCACCACGTAGCTGCGGCTGCGGGTGAACTGAGTCAGCCGGCGGATGCGGCCGCCTAAGGGGTGGGGGGATACACGTTACGGGCATACTGCTTGTGTTGTAGTATGATAGGGGTTCCGAGGTGCGTTATATGGGTGCGATTAGACAATCAATATTATATATCGCGATCGTGTCAATGTAATATTGATATTTTCGTAGTATTGATGTGCAACCACGATTCGTACCTATTATTGGATCACGATACCGTATCGTTATATTTATTGACTGTCCATACGCGCCCTATGAGAGATGAGAGCCTTATTTATAATAATAATAATAATAGATTGGATCTTGGATTCACAAGATTAAAGGTTGTGAGAACAGAATTTAAAAAATAACGTTAATTTGTTTAAAAACTTGCTCTTACATTCGTTTACTTATACGCACCAAAGAACCCCATATAGATTGGCATTGAGATGATAAATTTAATAAGATATAGAAAAAAATATTCAAAGAACATTTTTGTTGTATCGTAATTTTAAGTGTTTATACTTTTCTTTATCATCTCAATGGTTATTTCTGTTCTGTATAAATTAGCTGAAAGAGAAAAAAGGTATTAAATAAAGGGTTTCAATTAAATACCCTTAAATAGAAGAAATTATTTACCAATGCTTATAGCTGTAATGGAATGTTATCGAAGCAAATTCATATATTTGAACCAATCCTTTGAATTGGCGCCCAGAAATGTAGATATTAGACACTCATAGACTTAGACATAGTTGTGTCGAGATTATATAAAAATATCGACATTTGTGTCGAGACTAATGTTATAAATGTCAAAACTTGGAAAATGTTTAGCCCTGCAATTGTTACATGTTAAAATGGTTATGTTTTGAATTAAAAAGTTTAACGTATGTTGGCGAACAGCGGTTTATTCGGTATTTAGTAATTATGTAAAGTTATAAAAATAATAAAAAAGCTTAGTTGATTATGTATGAGTATGAAGATACAAGTATTCGGTATCTTTTCTATTTTATTTTTGTCATTAATTATCATTAATTCAGTTCATGACATTATTTTGAAAGGTGGATGGAACATTTTTTTACAATTAGTAACGGATGGGGTGGGCTAAAGCACGGTATGCATAACATGTAGGTACAATATGCAAGGTATTCACAGAATCATGCGTTTGATTATACAGAAATATATTTTACATTTTTAGAACCAATATCAAATGAATTTTAAATGACAAATGATATATGAAAAGTAATAATTTGATGAATAATGTGAATAGCAAAATTAATTAAGAAAATAATTCAACATTATTTGAGCATTGATATTATTTCTAGCGTAATATTACTTCTATGAACAATTTTTTACAGCATAAATGCTGTAAAAAATATTTTCAAAGAACTAAATTTGTGATAAATCTCTAGATGTGAGTTGCAAAGAATAAAAAAAATATGCAAAATCATATTTTTTGAAAGCACTTGTTTTTATTTTGATCCAATTGAATTGTTTACTTCGTTTAGGTAGTACAGTATAGGTAAACTTACCACGTGCGACACTTCAAGGCTCTAAGCGTTGTTCAGGCTCCGGCGCTGCTGGCGTACTGCAATGCATACACACCGACACGTGTCACACGATTATATATACATACAAAGGTACCACCGATGTTCGCAACACTGACTCAGGAGTAATGAGAAAAAAAATGTTAAAAAAGAGGCATTTCTTTTTCTAAAAAGTTCAATAATTTAAAAAAAATTATGTACAATAATAAAATAATTACCAAGGGGTTTACTTAATGCATTTTAGATGAAAAAGTGACAAATTATTTTTAAAACCATTGTCAAATGTTATGTAATTTTCTCAAACGTGTGGCGAACATCGGTAATTTTGGGAGTTCATATAAACAACAGAGGTATACACATTATAAACATTATCATATCACAAATACAATTGGAGATTCAAGTCCATGCCTTCATGTCATCATGATTTTAGTACAAAAATCATGCCACATACATGTTAGTTAGTATTCAAAACCATGCGTGTCATTGAACTCAGTAAAAACACTTTTTTTCTATTCTATTTTATGGTTTAAAGTTAATAGGTGCTAAAAACTTTAATGACTATCCTGTCACAATTGGGATCCCACAGCTTGTTGAAGGCCTCGAAGCGAAAAACCGATATTAGCTGAAGCCTTAGTGCTGTGAAAAACCGTTAATACCCGAAAAAAATAGCAGCGCATTTGGCGCCAAAACAGATGACATTTTACCGATTTTATGCGGCCATTTTGTTTATATTATCTGTCTGTTCTATGTTCCCCTCTCTGCTAGAAATTAAATTGTTAATTTTATTAAATATATAGTAGAAAACACATCAAAATATGTTAGTTTAATTTTTTAAATCATATTTTAATGGAGTGTTTTGAAGAGAATTAATGTAGGTCTGTTTAAAGTTATAGAGTAACAAAATGTTAAGACTATAAGAGATACAACATTAATATCGTCGAGCGACGTCACTAATGCCATATTCCACTAAATAGATTTTTGTTGTGCAGTCTTATGTACCGAAAATGTATCTAAATGTATCAAAATATACCTTCAAGCAACTAAAGATATATTCGTATTTATGACCAATATACTTTAATCGAAAATTAAATTACGAAAATAGCTAAAAATTTAACTTTTTCTTACTGTAGCATAATTAGCCCATTTCTTCTAGCATTAAAGTGTCAACATTAAAATTTAGTATCACAAGATTTCTTCTAAAAATAAAACTGCACTATTGCATTGTGTGTAAGTGAACACTCAGCCGGCATTTTAAATAAGCTATAACATAAGCGTAGTTTGTTATTCTGCCGTGCTTAACAATGCACTGTTGGGCCTGACCTCCGTGCTATTGGCTACGCGCCCCCTTCGGCAGGTTGTTAAAGAATCTGAATTGAAGCCGCAGCGTAAGGTCTTTCCGTACTGTAATGACAAACATATACTCTGAACTAGTGTACACACATGTGGAGTCTTAGTATCCTAGTTTGTGAATTGGAACAATTTGTTGCAATATAAAAAATACTAAACCTACCAAAAAAAAAATTCTACCAAACAATTATTGTAATATGGCAATGCTGTATAAATAAATGCTTTAACAGGTTCTGAATTTGAAAATAATTCAACTTTATTCTTTTTAACATAATCAAAGAATCTCATTACAATTCCAGTGCAGAAAAAAGGATAATATCCGCTACATAAAATCCGGTACGCTGTCAGAAAAGACAGTCGTTCATAGACCTCTACGCCAGACAATCTTATGTATTGCAGACACGGTATGATTCCTCCCTTCTGCACCATAAATATATGAATAATTTCGAATATATTGTTCGAATTCACATTTGAATGTTGGTGTAATCGTCTACACATACAGTTGGGGGCACGCGTGAGTGTGTGAGTTGCAATACGCGATTACTCACGAGTGGGGGTTGGGATTTATATCCAGAGGTTCCGCCTTCACGAATCTCTCCACTGGCTGTTCAGATTCATTACTAACAGAGTCTTCGCCTTCGATATCGACGGGAATCAATCTTTCTTCGGTAGTTACCGGTTTTTCTATATCGGTTGATACCGGAATTTCTGATATCGATTCTTCTGGTTTAATCGATTCTGTCGTATTCGATTCTGGTTTTTCTGTAGCGTTAATCGTGACTGAGGCTTCGACAGATTCTGTAAGTACTGGTTTGGTCTCTTCGTTCGTGGGGGTGACAGCTTCGACGCTAGGCGGGGTGAGGTTGAAGAAGGAATTGTCGAGACCAATGGCGGGCGGGCGGCCTCGCGGGAGTCTCAAGCTCAGGGATGCGCTAGCCCTCTTTTGAACTCGGCAATCTGATCATGAATATCGATTTGATATATCGATTTTAGCTTGTGTCTAATGGGTAATCGATATTGCCCGAATGACGGACCGTGAGATATGTTATGGTGATTATTTAGTTGATTACTATATTTTTGATTATTTACACGGGTCTAATTAATTTCCAATTAGTTATTAAATGTGTTTCTAAGTTATATTCGTATAATCGAATTTTAAAAATAGAATATTATTCCAATTACATGATTTACAATATATATTTTGCTTAGTGCGTCAATATTATATCAGTCAAACCAGCTGATTAAGCGCTTAATAGCGTTATTAGCATTTTGCAGTTTTGCAATAGCTATGGATACAGCTGACTCGCATTAGACACAAGCATATCTGTTTAGATTCCTTCGGTGAGCTCAAGTGGTTTTGTCCTGACGGTTAATATAAGCGAGGATGTTCTACGATCAAAATGCGTCATAATTGCATAAGTGGATATGTTACGTGTTGTGGTGTATTCACTACTTCAATATGAGTAATGATTTTATAGTCGTTTGGCCGTATTGGTCCTCACAAATTAAGAGATTTCTATTAGGCAGAGTTATTGGCCCTCTGGCTCCTGGACTATGCTGTACAAGTCTTAATAACCACCGATCAATAAGTCTATGTTAATGTCTTAGTGCAGATTTGATTTTGGACGACTTTGCAATATTACTATATTAAACTGTGTTGTGGTTAATTTTTTATTTATTAAGATAGATTTCATAGTGAATACACCACAACAATGTTCCAGGACCATTCTCCGTGATATAATTCGATATGAGTGTTTACTATCGAGCGCGCGAGCGACGTCGGGAGGCGAAGCGGTGCCCGCCATCTGTGCCGTAATGAGTGCTGTTAGGTGCGAATGTCTTAATTATACGCGAGATCAGATAATACGATACGTTTTATAGTACGTCATGAAACTGTTGCATAATAAAGGTTCTTAAGAAATTATTTATAGTATCACACGAGTGTTTTAAGATCAAATTATGTGCAGTTTCATACACTACTTTATCTAATTTCATGAAATAATTCATTATTATTTGCGTAAAATGACATAAACGTTGAGCGCCACAATCCATTTAGTGATTGCGCATGCATGATGCGCCGCGTCCACAAATAATAATTAATTATTTCATGAAATTAGATGAAGTAGTGTATGAAACTGCACATAATTTGGTCTTAAAACACTCGTGTGATACTATAAAAAATCTCGCCTACGGCTCCTTTTTTTCAACTCACACTCGTATTTTAAGAACCTATTATGCAACAGTTTCATAAAGTACAATTTTTTGTCATTTGGCCTTCCAATCGAGAGGTTCTGGCTTCGAATCCTGACCTCTACACATGACGTGAACTTACTCCTAACACAAGTAATTATTATTTGAACTCGCATTAAATAGTGTCGTATGAAATCAGTGAACGATAGTAAAATGTGATTACATTTCATAATGATCAATGTTATCTGGCTTCAATCGAGCTATTTCGAGCTTTATTATAATGTGAAGTTAAGACTGAAATTTCAATGCATGTACACGCAAATATATTCGTACAGTATGTGATAATGAGACTTAGAAATGGCATTTATGAAGAATATGCATGAATATCCTGTAAAAAACTTATGCATTTCATAACAACTTATGGGCTAAAAATGTGATAAAGAAAATAGTTTCTATAGGAAATAATATAAGGACTCGTTTTTGCGTTTGTAGTAGTGTGCAGTGAATGAAATGTGTCTTATAAGTAGTGTACAGTGAGTGAAGTGTGTCTTATAAGTAGTGTACAGTGAATGAAGTGTGTCTTATAAGTAGTGTACAGTGACAGAAGTGTGTCTTATAAGCAACCTGATTTATGCTGGGTTTTGTCATTGTGTGTATGATTGTGTTTATCTCACTGCGTGTGTACTACAAACGCAAAAATCTCTTCAACATGATTCATATACACATGAACATGTTCAACATGTTTAAAGTAGGTACCCCAGTAATATTAAGGTGTAAAGGAGATTGGCAAATATATTATACGGTAATAATAAATATTTTGCAAAAATATAGAAAACAGGGTCTAACCCTAATCTTTTGTTGGTGTTCTAAGGTTTCCCAAGGTGGCAGAGATATAGGAATGTCCTCCATTCGACCAGTGAACATAAATTAAAAACTGCCTGGATGACGATAATACGTTCACGTCCTCCTACCTAGGACGTAGTTGGCGATATGTTGTGTGTTGATCATAGCAGCATAAAGAGGAGGTGGCTTAATACTGTGAGGAGGCGGCCTAATATAGAGAGGAGGTGGCTTAATACAGAGAGGAGGCGTCCTAACACAGAGGAGGTGGTCTTATAAAGAGAGAAGGCTGTCTAGTACAGAGAGGAGGCTGTCTAATACGGAGAGGAGGCTGTCTTATACAAAGAGGAGGCGGTCTTATACAAAGAGGAGGCGGTCTTATACAGAGAGGAGGCGGCCTAATACAGAAAGGAGGCGGTCTAATACAGAGAGGAGGCTGTCTAATATGGAGAGGAGGCGGTCTTATACAGAGAGGAGGCGTTCTTATAAAAAGAGGAGGCGGTCTTATACAGAGAGGAGGCGGCCTAATACAGAAAGGAGGCGGTCTAATACAGAGAGGAGGCTGTCTAATATGGAGAGGAGGCGGTCTTATACAGAGAGGAGGCTGTCTAGTACAGAGAGGAGGCGGCCTAATACGGAGAGGAGGCTGTCTTATACAGAGAGGAGGCTGTCTAATACAGAAAGGCGGTCTAATACAGAGAGGAGGCGGCCTTATACAAGGAGGAGGTGAACTAATACAGAAAGGAGGTGGCCTAAGTAACTGTGCAATGTGACTCTCGGGCCTATCCTGACGTCAGTAGGTGTGGCTTTAATCAGTGTCGGCGTTCGTTCTGTGTACAGGTTTCTTAGCTAGAGTCACTGAGATATTTGGAAATACTGTCTCCAAATATGCATCTACTCGATGCCCATGGATATGGATACTCATGGAGCCGGCAACCAGCCCAGGCCTGAGCTCATTAAGGATGGAGTTCAGCGACAACCGGCATTCGGCGATTCGGGCTCAACAGGTCGGGAGAGTTCTAAATCTCTCACAAACCTGCTCGACAGTCTCCTCGAGCTTGCTTGCTCGCAAAAGGTGGCGGCTGTCCTTGCATTACGCTCTATAGCCCTATCTCACCCCAATAGCTACCCGATAGAAGGATACGGGGCCCGTTTCTACAATTTGTCCGCACACCGCCTTCTTTAGCCCAAGGGAGACGACGCAGAACTACACCTACACCGGGAACTCAGCCCAAATACACAATATGCAGTATATCCTAGTCGCCAAATCCCCTGTAGTGGGGAAGGGGCCACTCACTTCTGTCGATGTTCCCACACAGAAGTGTTGGGCTAATCCAGTATTTGTACTTCCTACGCCAGGAACTCTACCCAAATACTCAGTGTGCAGTATTTCCTAGTCGCCTAAACCCCTGTAGTGGGGAAGGGGGTAGGTGGAAGGGGCCACTCACTTCTGTCGATGTTCCCACACAGAAGTGTTGGGCTAATCCAGCATTTGTACCTCCTACGTCTGGGACTCCGCCCAAATACACAATATGCAGTATATCCTAGTCGCCAAATCCCTTGTATAGGGGAAGGTGGAAAGGACAAGGAGCCACTCACTTCTGTCAATGTTCCTCTGCAGGTGAGAGGCAACACAAAAGTGTTGGGCAGCATTTATATCTCCTACGCCAGAAACTCTGCCCAAATACACAATATGCAGTATATCCTAGTCGCCAAATCCCCTGTAGTGGGGAAGGGGGCAGGTGGAAGGACAAGGGCCACTCACTTCTGTCGATGCTCCTCTGCAGGTGCGAGGGTGACACAGAAGTATTAAGCAGCATTTATATCTCCTACGCCGGTAACTCTGCCCAAGTACACAATATGCAGTATATATCCTAGTCGCCAAATCCCCTGTACGGAGATAGGGGAAGGTGGAAGGACTACGGGCCACTCACTTCTGTCGATGTTCCTCTGCAGGTGCGAGGGCGACACAGAAGTATTAAGCAACATTTATGTCTCCTACGCCGGTAACTCTGCCCAAGTACACAATATGCAGTATATCCTAGTCGCCAAATCCCCTGTACGGAGATAGGGGAAGGTGGAAGGACTACGGGCCACTCACTTCTGTCGATGTTCCTCTGCAGGTGCGAGGCGACACAGAAGTATTAAGCAGCATTTATATCTCCTACACCAGAAACTCTGCCCAAGTACACAATATGCAGTATATCCTAGTCGCCAAATCCCCTGTACGGAGATAGGGGCAGGTGGAAGGACTACGGGCCACTCACTTCTGTCGATGTTCCTCTGCAGGTGCGAGGCGACACAGAAGTATTGGACAGCATTTATATCTCCTACCTCAGGAACTCAGTCCAAGTACACAATATGCAGTATATCCTAGTCGCCAAATCCCCTGTACGGAGATAGGGGCAGGTGGAAGGACTACGGGCCACTCACTTCTGTCGATGTTCCTCTGCAGGTGCGAGGCGACACAGAAGTATTGGACAGCATTTATATCTCCTACCTCAGGAACTCAGTCCAAGTACACAATATGCAGTATATCCTAGTCGCCAAATCCCCTGTACGGAGATAGGGGCAGGTGGAAGGACTACGGGCCACTCACTTCTGTCGATGTTCCTCTGCAGGTGCGAGGCGACACAGAAGTATTGGACAGCATTTATATCTCCTACCTCAGGAACTCAGTCCAAGTACACAATATGCAGTATATCCTAGTCGCCAAATCCCCTGTACGGAGATAGGGGCAGGTGGAAGGACTACGGGCCACTCACTTCTGTCGATGTTCCTCTGCAGGTGCGAGGCGACACAGAAGTATTGGACAGCATTTATATCTCCTACCTCAGGAACTCAGTCCAAGTACACAATATGCAGTATATCCTAGTCGCCAAATCCCCTGTACGGAGATAGGGGCAGGTGGAAGGACTACGGGCCACTCACTTCTGTCGATGTTCCTCTGCAGGTGCGAGGCGACACAGAAGTATTGGACAGCATTTATATCTCCTACCTCAGGAACTCAGTCCAAGTACACAATATGCAGTATATCCTAGTCGCCAAATCCCCTGTACGGAGATAGGGGCAGGTGGAAGGACTACGGGCCACTCACTTCTGTCGATGTTCCTCTGCAGGTGCGAGGCGACACAGAAGTATTGGACAGCATTTATATCTCCTACCTCAGGAACTCAGTCCAAGTACACAATATGCAGTATATCCTAGTCGCCAAATCCCCTGTACGGAGATAGGGGCAGGTGGAAGGACTACGGGCCACTCACTTCTGTCGATGTTCCTCTGCAGGTGCGAGGCGACACAGAAGTATTGGACAGCATTTATATCTCCTACCTCAGGAACTCAGTCCAAGTACACAATATGCAGTATATCCTAGTCGCCAAATCCCCTGTACGGAGATAGGGGCAGGTGGAAGGACTACGGGCCACTCACTTCTGTCGATGTTCCTCTGCAGGTGCGAGGCGACACAGAAGTATTGGACAGCATTTATATCTCCTACCTCAGGAACTCAGTCCAAGTACACAATATGCAGTATATCCTAGTCGCCAAATCCCCTGTACGGAGATAGGGGCAGGTGGAAGGACTACGGGCCACTCACTTCTGTCGATGTTCCTCTGCAGGTGCGAGGCGACACAGAAGTATTGGACAGCATTTATATCTCCTACCTCAGGAACTCAGTCCAAGTACACAATATGCAGTATATCCTAGTCGCCAAATCCCCTGTACGGAGATAGGGGCAGGTGGAAGGACTACGGGCCACTCACTTCTGTCGATGTTCCTCTGCAGGTGCGAGGCGACACAGAAGTATTGGACAGCATTTATATCTCCTACCTCAGGAACTCAGTCCAAGTACACAATATGCAGTATATCCTAGTCGCCAAATCCCCTGTACGGAGATAGGGGCAGGTGGAAGGACTACGGGCCACTCACTTCTGTCGATGTTCCTCTGCAGGTGCGAGGCGACACAGAAGTATTGGACAGCATTTATATCTCCTACCTCAGGAACTCAGTCCAAGTACACAATATGCAGTATATCCTAGTCGCCAAATCCCCTGTACGGAGATAGGGGCAGGTGGAAGGACTACGGGCCACTCACTTCTGTCGATGTTCCTCTGCAGGTGCGAGGCGACACAGAAGTATTGGACAGCATTTATATCTCCTACCTCAGGAACTCAGTCCAAGTACACAATATGCAGTATATCCTAGTCGCCAAATCCCCTGTACGGAGATAGGGGCAGGTGGAAGGACTACGGGCCACTCACTTCTGTCGATGTTCCTCTGCAGGTGCGAGGCGACGCGGTGGCGCGCGTCGCTGTACTCCAGGTGCAGGCCCAGCCGCAGTAAAGTCGGATTCTGCTCCACCAGCTGCGTGATCTCCATCTCGATCTTGTTGCCGAGGACTTGCGATCGCTGGGGATACAATAACACCAGTTAAATAAAATTCCTACTAATTGAATGAAATTTTGAAGCATTTATTATGCTAACTGTTCAAATCGATTAAGAAAGAGAAAAGAGAATCGACCTCGGGCGGGACTCGAACCCGCGATCTTTCCCTTACAGGGGGAATGCTCTGACCACTGAGCCACCGAGACACGTACGAAGTCGATCCAAATTCCTCTATACAACCTCTATATAAGACGGTTGATCGCGGGTTCGAATCCCGTCCGAGGTCGATTCTCTTCTCTCTTTCTTAATCAATCCTACAAATTATGAACATCGGTTCCTGCAATACATACATACAATCACACCTTTCTCCTCGATGGGTTAGGCAGAGGTAAATTAACACCTACATTTCACCAGTCATTGTATGGGAATACATTTCTGCAATACATGGAAATCTATTCTAAGGATAACAGTAACCTATACGTTATTCCAGGCTATAGCTAACCCTGGACTGATTTCCAGCCACATCCGCTCAGCCGTTAGAACGTGATTGAGAAGCAAGCATTTTCACATACTTGAACATCTATAATCTAAAAATTAAGAGTAAGAGTATTTTCCGTAATTTCTTGCAGAGGAACTGTTTCCACGGACTGTAATTACCCTTTATGTAAGTCGCTTGTAACATACATATAGAGTAATTGCAGTCAGTGGAAACAGTTGCCGGAAAATACTTGCCAGTTGACACTCTGCAATAAATACCAGCTTTAAACTCAAGTGGGATAGCCACTACCGTTATTACTCCTACCAATCTTGATTAAAGACGATTAAAACAATTTAGCCCCGGAAAACGGGGCTCATGAAGTTTGTCTCCATAAACAAACGAACATTACCTGATTGGAGGCGCGGAACTCTTCAACAGTATTGGTATCCAGGAGTGCTCTGAGCAACGCCAGTACTCCGGCGGGGCTAATGAAGTTCGTCTCCACGTTGACCACGCGGAGCGCCGAGTTGACACGTAGTGCGTCAGCCAAAAGCCCCGCCGTACGGTCGTTTAGCCCCACATTGACGAGCGACAGTACTTCTAGAGAAGTGTTGCCTTTTACCGCCTCGAAGAGTTTCTCAAACTTCTCGTCGCTAATATTCTGTAAAGACAATGAAATAGGTCAAATAAGTAGTGTTTTACCCGGAATATGGTAAGAGCCTTATTTATTAGATTTAGAATTATAATAAAACCACTCAGGTTTACTAGCCATATACTAATATCTCAAATCAATTCTCGGTTATCCATTTATAAGTGGAGTAAGTCCCAACCTGTTAATAACTAGTTCTATACCAATTTACATCACTGTCGATCTACATACATTTATACATAATAAAATTACTAATATCAGCCGCGTGGTTCCCGGCAGAGTAGAATTTGGGCCACC
This sequence comes from Eilema depressum, assembly GCA_914767945.1. Taxonomy (NCBI): domain Eukaryota; kingdom Metazoa; phylum Arthropoda; class Insecta; order Lepidoptera; family Erebidae; genus Eilema; species Eilema depressum. The sequence goes on from OU612021.1 coordinate 4,613,762, forward strand.
CCATCTCCTCCCATGCGGTATCGTACAAGGCGACTAAGGGATAGGGCTGTTTAACATCAGACAGATATATACAGCCCAAACTCAGCCTATACATGACTAGAGTCAACATAGTGCCCGGAAAACGGCAATAGGCTCACCCCCTATTACGTGGGACCTAATACAATGATTGGTGAAATGTGGGTGTTAATTCACCTCTGCCTAACCCTCCAGAGATAAAGGCGTTTCTAACTCTCAAGAGAGTTGCAGTAACAGGTTATGAGTCCACATGCACTGCTTTTATGGTGTCTGGACATGTTTACGATAATTTCACTCAACTATTAAAACCAGTTCTTTATGAGATATTTGACATAATATATAACTGGTTAATCTTTGAAATGAGTTTCAATCATTCAAATTATATTATCATCATCTTAGCGTTGTTCCTGGTTGCTTTAAAAGTTTCAACAGATTCTAAAGTTGGGAGCGATATGTTTCGTGCAATCTCAAGATCTTCCGGCAAGATCTACAACCTACAACCCATATAGGGCCCCAATAGTGTTAGTAGGGCCCTATATGGGTTGTAGATTGTCTAAATTATCTTACCTTAATATTATTCCAATTGAGATCTGTAAGCTTCTGGTCATTGTTCTTTACTCGCGTGATAGTGTCGTCGGGGTCCGTGTCGTTAGGAGGGTCCATTGGGTACACCTGCAATGTTAAAACAACAACATTGAATTATAACAAATGGTTCTGAATGCCTTGCTTGTGAGTTCCGTCCAACAAGCGAGGACTTCCTTCCTTTGTAACACGATAAAGAACTGGAATGTTCTGCTTGCACACGTTTCCTTCTTACAATCTCGGGTTCATTAAGCTGAGGAAGGGCCCACCATTTTAGAATCATCAGCATCTAGAATGATGGCCTGCTTCTCGGCTTCATTCTAGCTAAATACGAGTATAATGCTAAGCTATAACAGATTATTTACTACTTTTTGATTAACATTTTTTATATAAACTAAAATAGCTCTTAAGTGTCGTCGGTATCTTAGTAGTTAAGAAGTCAGCCTTACGATCGAGAGGTCTAGGGTTCGAATTCTGTCCATTACTCTACCGACATGAACCCACTCCTAAAACAAGCAATTTAGCTTAACTGGAGGGGTTAGAAGGAATGTTAGTCATTTCGGCTTACAAAAAAAAACTATGACAGTTACGTTAATATCGAAGTATCTCTGAGACTCCTATCCTGGGACTCACTAAGGTTTCAAACCGGAACTCACCCGCAACAAGACGTATTTGAAGTTAGTTCATAGACTTACCTTAGGTTTAGTAGCTTTAGTGATGCCGTCCCAGCCGAGGCCAACAGGCTGGCCTTTGTTCAACAAAGATGCGTGGTACTGGTCCTGGTTCATCATCGAATGGAAGCCGAGAATAGCTGGAATCATACGTACCATTCATAAATTGATGTTTATAATGAAACTTAACAGTACAGTAACAGTGGGTCTCATGTGAGAGACGCTAACATACACACATACAAGTTCACATAAGCAGGCGATCAATCGCAATGCTCTTTTCTCTCAACACCTTTACATTCAATTGCAGTCCGCTGCTGGACATAGGCCTCTTCTTAAGGAGGGTTTTAAGCATACTATTGCCACGCTAGCCAGATGGGTTGGCAAAGGGTTTTTTTCTCTAAGGTCGTTCCGACCTCGGCAGACGAATTCGAATATTTTTAGTGATCGGGGCACTGCAGGCATGTAATGAAACGTGAACTTTCCCACCGAAGTTTCGGACAATAAAAGATACGGAATGCATTAAATCCCTCAAACGTGCCCGAAGATTGCACGAGACACTTCTTTCGGCCCCTAGCAACATATATCGAAGTTCATGGTAGGTCTTTCGTTGTTTTGGGCCCGAAGTTTCAGATAGACGGTAGCGGTAGCCGCCCTGTGCCCCGAGGATGAAAAATATTCAAATTCGTAACGTAAACGTATCGAGACAAAGGAGCATTACGATTGGCAGGCTTCCCATACACACAGGTTCACAGTAGGCTGGCAGCCAATCGCAATGCTTCGTTTTTTCTATACGTTTACGTTACGAATTCAAATATTTTTTCGTGCTTAGGGCACGAGGGCACTGTTACTAAACTTAAACTAACTTGAAAAAGTCTAAAGCTGTTGTATAACTGGCGACCTCATTGTAATTTTCGCCAGACAACCATGATTTCGAAAAGATTATGAGACAAAACTACACCTACAGAAATACACTAGCGTGAATACCATAACATACATACGAAAGTAAAACGTAATAAGGTCGAGCATATTAATCGGCCTATCATTTTAATAACAATAATTTGTCATCAAGTGTTCATACTCGTCGCGATATGCGCTATTGGCAGTCATATCGGCATATCTCGAGTGCCAAGCTTTCATATCGCAGCGTGATTATATATCATGTGTTGATTGTATGTCGCTATATCGAGCCATAGGACAATGGTATGAGTTTAAAACGCAATATTACTGCACGTGTTTCCCTCTTCCTACAGTCCCGGGTCCTTCAAGCTGGAAGAGAAAAGTATCTATCAAGGCCGTCAAGTAAGGGAACACCATTTTAAGGTCAATATCATCAGATGGTTTTTCCCAAGCGACTACAATATGGGGTTCTTCAAGAAGGGCATTAGAAGGTTTCTTCAGGGTCGGCAGCACGAGTATGACGCCCCTGGTGTTGCATACGTCCATAGGCCACGGTAACAACTTTCCATCAGGTGGGCCGTGTGCTTGTCTGCCACCTAAGTGGTATAAAAAAAATGGTGGTCCGTATCTTCTGGATTGCACCTCAGCTTTTAACTATCTAGCGGGGTGCAGTCAATTGACGGATCAAATATAAAAGAAATGACATGAAATGCCCGTCAGCCTCGTTAATACGGGAAGTAGTGTCGCTCAATTCATCCGACGAGTCTTTGTCCAGCTCTAGGCACATGCTGTAAGAGCATTTCGAACATACGAACGACTTCGACAGCTGAAACCTCGGTGAGATTTCAATTTCGCATGCTGTAAATTTGATGTTTTCAAGCATGAGTCGACAGTGACGTATGTTTATGTGCTCGACAAAGTGACGTCACCAAATTTACAGCATGCGAAATTAAAATTTCATCGCGGATTCAGCTGTCGATTACTTCGATCGTTCGAAACGTTCTTACAGCATTAACCTGCAGTTGGCTGAACAATATTATAATCATTTGATTTGTATTTTTCTCTCTTTCTCTTGTTTTTAATACATCTTGCATCTAGCTTATTAGATAACTACACCATAATATTTTATTTTTATCACATTACTGTCCATCCCAAGGTTGCCTGGAAAAAATCGCTTTCAGCGATAAGGCCGCCCATTGTACATTTAAACTATATAACTTGCGACCTACTTGACATATTGTAAATCTATTGGTGTACAATAAAGAATTATCTATCTATCTATCTTAGGATTATTCCCGATTGCATCCCGGCCGGATAGACATCAGATCCCGGGTTCACGCTTCCCCCTTGTGATTTGCCTTATACGGTTATAAAAGCCGCTGATTCCACAAACGGAGCTACTGCCCTGCCTTTCCACATCCAAGAAAAAAGCCTACGGAAGAAAGTCGTTCTTGTGAATAGTTTCCTGATGACGATCAAATCAACTATTCATAAGTAACGGAACAATATTTTTCTGGAGCAACAACAGCTGATAATATGTAATATACAATTTGTAGAAGCAAGAGCTGACAATTGTCAAATGACGGTATTAGGAGACGTTGAATTATTTTCTGACTTTTTTAACGTAAGAGCTGCAATGATAGCACTGGCCTTAGGCCAAAATGTTGTGATGTGACAGTCATTACAAAAGAACGTTTTATCTTCCCCAATCTACATAAGCTATCATAAATAATAAGGAATCTGTATATACACGACATGCTTCGGAAATAACCGTGTCATTTGGAGAAATATTCAGATTTCTAGTTTATTAGATGTGTGCCAATGGGTAGGTAGGGAAACTCGTAATTCTCGAGCATGACTTTTATGTAACTTTTGAATGTGATTCGGTTATAATTGCATTGTTTTTTTAGACTGTTCTAGATTTTACATGTTCTACTTTTAAATGAATTAGTGAAGAAAATAGCTCAGTAATAAATATCCGGTTGGCGGTTACAGGCTTGCCACTTAGTGCATAGTCGAAAAGCAATATTTAGATTATTATTAAGGTATTTAGACTATTATTAAGGGGCGCCCCTCTCCCTTTTCCAGGGTAGGATGAGTCATCTCAAAACTGTAGATGGCCTAGGGTGAGCCAGGGTACGAGACTAATTGGGTAACGTCACACCCCGGTAATGAACACAGGAGACAGCGTCGACGCCGGGTCCAAAGAGAAGGGGTTAGCCCAGGAAGTCCTGACTTGACGTCGTGGAGGGTGACATGCAAGCCAATGGTCTCACTACCATGGACACCTAAGATCGTTCGAAGTGGAGGAGGAAGAGCTGGAAGGCGGACCCTGAACTCCGGTCACATTGCCGCGAATGCAATCATGAAAATACGTCTCCATGAGGATAATAATGACGGCGTGCGGTTTTAGTAAGACTGACGGGGGTGATATCCATGGGGATATTTGCAAGACAAAAAGTTTTTGATCCATACCAGCCAAGTCAATGATTTCCTCCTGTGAAGCGTCGGTGAGAGCCGCTTCGTACTCGTCTCCAAGGTCGATTGAGATCTGTTCGTCAGCGTCACGGACCTTCTCGGCGACAGGGGGAGGTATCCACTGAAACAGGGAAAAAGTTTAAATAAATTATTGCTCTCTATAGTGATAAGTAAGAACTAAGAACTGTGATTGTGTAGTCCTGCTCAAGAAAGATGTGTAATGTTTTCAGGCTTTGTAGATGCATGGGAGTTTTTAGGGTCCCTTACACAAAGGGGAAAAATTTGGGGTCCAAGCCAACCTCACCTACAAGGTCGTATACCTTTTTTCTTGCGGTAATCCCCGCGGATACCACCCCCCTCGGCCATAGGATATGGTTATGATGCCGGGATGTAAAAGATATCTGTCACACCCACTCTGACCACCTCGGGTGCACGAAGGGGAGGGCAACATCGCGCAATGCGAGATCTATAGGGTGACAAGCGGCCATTCTGGCACTGCCACACCTGCGGTCGGAGAAGCAGCCCGCCTCTCGCTTGCTGTTTACTGTGCCTCCGAGCAGCCTTCTAACGAGTCAATACTGCCTCAGCCGGCATTGGCTGCTAGTGGCAGCATCCCCTGGGGTGAAAGGCGTTGCCAACTCAGTTGCCCTGGGTGTACCGCGTGGACGTTCCGAGTCCCACACCCCGATAGCTGGTATACCTACTGATTATCAGACAAGACTCTGGCGCAGGTTCTCCTCTCGGAGTTGGGACGTCAGACGGCAGTCGCATCCAGAAAAGCCGCATAAATCAAATACAAAGAAGGAGAAGAGTTAGCAGACCTAGACCGCAGTGAAAGGCCGATATAACTGGGAACATTTTTCGTATCTTTAAGGTATGATTCCGTAGCCGACCGCATACGAGAACTGCCGACGCACGCAGCACATGCGCGTAATTCATTGCAGCTTCTCAATGGTTCCTTTTATCCGCATCGGCGTTTAACAAGTAATGGGTACGCTGTATGTGCTGCATGGGTCGTTGTCGTATGCGGTCGCCTTGGAAATCACACCTTAAAGTTATGCTATTTGTAATGTTCATACATACATACAGTCACGCGACGCCTCTTTCCCAGTGGGGTAGGAAGAGGTGGTCTCTTCCACTTGCCACGATCCTGGCATACATCTTTCGCTTCTTCTACTTTCATATTTGTTTTCATGTTCGTGATGAATGAACAATAAATAAAACATACCTTCTTCCCACGTATGACGCCAGCCACGAAAGGTTTGACCTCCGGCCGGTCGGGGGTCTCTAGGGCCTGTTTGTTTATGTGTTCTATCAGCTTCTTGCGGTTGAGGGGCCCCGTGGGGTCCTTCTCGCAATCGTAGTTGTTGCGTTGTGATGGTGGGAGGAAGTTGTCCTAGAAAATGCAAATTAGGACGTTATTAGGGCACTTGCATAAGATGATGATGGTGACTTTTCGAGAGTTTGAAGCCTATCGTAGGTATCGGTATTCGCAGATCAAAGATTATAGAATACCAAAAAGTATCAATTTCGTTTATGCAGTTTAGGCACATAAAGAGCACATAATTATGAACGTCGACATCTGTAGGTCTATCATCTATTTCCGCGGATATCCGTAGGTATCCGTATCCGCGGATATCCGACGGAGACGAAAGATCTGTCTAATTCAGCGATTTTTTTATGATCTTCTTAGCATCTTATTAGGTACCTAATTTTATTTTCAATACACAGACTTGACAAGTTCTAAAATCCGCGTATATCACATACGCGGATATTCTACCCCATCATCGTATCTTATATAAATTGTACTTATTATTGTTTTAATTTCTTTGTAATAGCTGAAGTTCTTTCTAAAAGAATTTCCTCATGGCCATGCCTATAGTGTATAAGTCTCCGAGTTAATTTCATTTATCAATATGACATAGAAACAAAATGATAATTTGTATTTAGTGTTATCAATTTGTGATAAGGCCACTTGATATAGTAAGTGCACCTATAAATGATATCATAATCGGTTTTTAATATCAAGTAATACATGAAAATAATAAACATGGGGCTTTTATACTAGGAAATTAGTAAGCAAGTAAAACCTACTTTAATTTCTTAGGTAACTATCCTAAACACAAAATCAATAAAATTGTTTAGCAGAGTTTATTACATAAAGGAAAAATGGATGACCCACACATACATACCTACACATATACATATAATCACGCTTTTATCCCCAGAGGGTTAGGCAGAGGTGAATTAACACCCACATTTCACCAATCATTGTGTTCAGTGGCACATAATAGGGGTTGAGCCTTTTGCCATATTGATCCACACAACCACTAATAACAAATTAACTGACAATGAACAAGATATGAACCTCATTATTTCATAACTGAAGTTTCCATATACTTAGTTTATCACTTTTTGATTTTTTTTTAATACCACTTAGGTGGCAGACAAGCACATGGCCCACCTGATGGAAAGTGGTTACCGTGGCCTGTAGACGTATGCTCTTTGATGTATAATCATTATCATATAAAAACATTCAAACATCTTTCAAGTTTGTTGTCGCTATTTTAAGGGAATGAGCGTGAGCCTATTGCCATTAACCTGGCATTTTGGGTTATAATGTCCGCCAGTCTAGTCTAGGTTCACCTTGATAACCTTGAACAGCCCAGCGGTAGTGCATTTGACTGCTATGCAGAGGGTGCTGGTTCGATTCCCGCACAGTGCAAATATTTGTATGCATGAATATGTCTATTTGCATTGGTCTGGTTTCCGTGCCTCGAAGAGCACTGTTATAATTGATTGTAAACTCAGGCCCAATAGTAGTGACCTACATCCACCCAATCCTTCTCCTTGTAGCAGGTCATTATGGTAGTTTAATGGCTACGCCCTAAGCCCTAAGACGAGAGCCAGTGAGGGCCTATCAGCAGATGTAGAGACTTACAGGTAAGGTAGGATTGGCCCCATAGGTCTTGGTATAGCCCATATTCGCAATTGATGTGGAAAAATTAGCCTTTATAAATAACACTTAATAGTACCCCTATTTGCAAGCCTTTTATCAAGTCAATGAGGTCACCTTGCACAAATGATTATTTGATATGGTGATATCATTGTTTATTCATTTAATTCACACTTCTAGTACAATTGGGTATTCGACTGTCTAGTCCAATTAGTTACATCAAAGCGGTCAGTTATAAGGAAACTTGTATGACATAAATAAATTGTGAGATCATAATTTTTCGAGGAGAATTTAATTTTTTTTTTAATTCTAACTATTGTAGGATGGATGGCAACTTTTACCACTCTTTTGCCATTCTTAATTTAATATGCTCAGTTAATATAATGTATTTAACTACAAGAAAGTACTCAATTTATTTTTGACAACTATCTAGTTATCATCTTGTATGTTTCAATATTTATTCAAATAGGTACCATTGAAAGAGTACACTTTTCAATTAATTTATTTTGATATAAGTATGCAGCTTGTAATAGTGTTTATAAATATTTAAATCATACATTACTGAAGACCTTGTATTTAAAAAACTGTTAACTGTTTTACTTTATTTTTAAATAACACTAAAATAATTAAGAAAGATGTTAAAAACCTAATACTTATTACCGCTAACAGACAATAAAGATGTGAAACTTTTTCTTATTTTAATTATGAAACTAAAAATAAGGAAATGAATACAATAATACTATTATGATTATTATATTACTTCTTTTTTCTAACTGCATTTGTTAGCTAATTTATCTGTATTATTATATAACCATAGAGAAATCATTTGAGCATTTATATTTTTATTCTAGTATGCAGAGCAACATCTAATATAGTTTTAAAGTAATAGGGATATCCTTATTATAGCTAATAGGAAACTATGAAACACTGTATTCCTATAACCCATACATATAATCATGCCTTTATCCCGGGAGGGTTAGGCAGAGGTGAAATAACACCCACAGTTCATCAATCATAGCATTAGGTCCCAGATAATAGGGGGTCAGCCTATTGCCGTATTCTGGGCATTATTGTTTTTACTATTGTCAATTTGTCATTCTTCCCTATATTTAGATGAAGAATAATTCTTTGAACTTATAATATTAAACCCATATCAGAACTCAAAAAAAAAACTAAATAACTAACTAAAGTTTATTATGTCAGTGGTTTATATTACATTATAATTATAATTTATGCTTCCCAAATTATTAATTTTGTTTGTAATGTATATTTTACTCATAAAACCTTTAACAGGTCTTATTAGATTGGTAGATATTTAAAAAAAAGTGAAACAATTGCTCTGGATACACAATAACTCAATGATAATGAAAGGGGAATGGCATGAAAACACCATATTATTATGTCAGACATAAGTAGATAACTATACTCCATTCAGTTAGGTACTTATCTAAATGTAAACAATCCTGATGATTGTGTCCTTTTAACGTGCCTTATTAAAAAATCCAGTTTTTTAATATTTTTTTGTTTAGAAACTCACTTTAAACACTAAAAACTGAAATCGAACCACTGATTAGTCAGTTAGCCTAGTTTATTTTTTTGATGTGTTTTTATAAAAAGTTGCTACAAGATGGTTACTTTTATCTAAGTACCTACATTACCAAATAGGAGTGCAAATTTCAACCTTATTATAGCAATTGGTCATAAACAAATTTCTTTTTTTTTTTCAAGGTAAATAGAACAGTAAGATAAAGACTTTTCAAGGTAACCATGAATTCTATGGTTTAACAATAAGGTGTGTAATTTGTGTGCATGCTCAGAGTATTATTCAGTACAATGCCTCATATGGCCTTCATAATCAATTGGCTGATGATTGCAGACTACAAAAGTGGGTAGCAATAAAGATAACTGGCTCCTACAGTTTAAATATTTTAGTAGTTTTTCTGTGATATACCTTCAAATATATTCATGAAATAAGATAAGTATGAATAATAAACTATGGTCAGGTTTAAATTGTTTACCTACTTTTTGAATATTTTGTTAGATGATTATAGAAACCTTGACTAAGCAAGCATTGTTTTTTGTTTTGTTTATCTTAGTACCATCTCATTCTTATTAGACTCTGCTAAAATCTACTCCAAATTTTTTATGAAGTGTTCATTGCTACCCAATTAAAGTTACACCTATAAAAACTTAACTTAATTTTTTCTGAAGTGTTTAAAGCACAGGTATCAGACCGAACACAACAGAAAAAAAAAACTTATGTAGATAAGAAACAAGATTACTCACATCTGGATCAACCTCCTTGGCCAGCATCGTAAGTTCTTCCTGCGATAGTTTGGCCAGTAGCTCGTCCACATCCACCTCGTCGTAGGCGGACAGCTCCCGTCCATACAGCTTCGCAGGGGTCGTCATCGTCGTGGTTTTTGTGGATGACGATTTCTATAAACACCAAAACATCACCATTACGAAGTGATTTTCACAAGTTTACAACTTTACACTAGAAGGTTGAGGTTATCAGCCTAAGATAATTTCACTAATCACTAACCACTATGAGTAATGTTTATAAAGTTACGTAAGAAAGAAAATAAAACTAAAAAATAGCTTGGTAAACAGCAATATTTGACAAGACACTTTCGGCATTCACCACACCCACAATTAATTATTGTATGATGATTGATTTAACGCAATTTAGTGATATTATGTTTTGTTTACTATTATTATTCACAATAATAGGTTATAGTCGGAGAACTAAAATACTTTTCTTACATTTTTATTGTAAATAAAACTTTTTTGTGACAATGATAAACGCAATCAACGCCACAAGCGCCCTCTCGCGATGACAATTTTACACTACGCGAACACTACATCACTAATTCACTACGCTAACTACAGTAAAGCCACTGCAAGATGCTTTAACTTAGAAAGAGATGGAAATAATTAAGTAAACCGGTACTACGCTAAGTGTGAATGAGATGGATAGTAGAGTGAATTGAACTCGGAAGGGAAGGGATTTATGGAAGGAGAAAATAAAAAATATTCGGTTGTTTCGTTTCGGTACCGGTTTCTTATCAAAAGTCCAGTCAAGTTAAGTAAGACACTGACCGCGTCTTAAAAGAAAACGCTGTTGTTCATAATGTTATTAGTATTATTCCATTCATTTTTATTTAATGTTTCATTCCATTCATGGTATCAGTATCAGGGTATTTTTGGACCGCACCTGTTAGCCAGTACACCTCCACCTGCTGATTAACGGACAAGCACAAGTTTTCCTCTCGGGATACGGAGTTCAGGCAGTCGCTTCTGTGAACACTGTACCTGTCAAACCAAGGAGGTAGTTATATCGGACTTGAACCGACTAAAACCATACAGCCTGTGGGTCGTAGGTTGTCGGATGTGAGATTGGCAGAGACATAATATCTCTCGCAGGGATCATACCTTGGCTAATACCAAATTACCTTGGCATTATTTCACACTGGCTGATCCCGTTCCAGTTTCTATGGGTACTTATTCCAGGGATAAAAGTAGTCTTATGTGTTTTTCCACACCAAAACCTAAGCGCTTTAGGCTCTGAATTGACGATAGTCATTCACGAGCACCTCAGGCTACTCCAAACAAACATAATAAATAATAAGTAGGTATATTTTAAAGCCGGTCCCCCTGTAACATGTGACATTTTGTTGGCCGGCTTATTGTGGAATAGAATGAGGAATGTATGGGATTGACATGTATTTTGACGTTTATGACAGTCGTCAAGATATACTTATACTTCTTACTTACTAATATTATAAATGCGTAAGTAACTCTGTCTGTCTGTCTGTCTGTTACGCTTTCACGCCTAAACCACTGAACCGATTTTGATGAAATTTGGTATAGGGGTAGATTAGACCTTGAGAAAGGACATAGGCTATATTTGGTTGCGATAACCGACATCCACGCGGGCGGAGCCGCGGGCAAAAGCTAGTGATCTCATAAATTGTCTCAAAAATTAAATCTATTTTATTCTGTTCTACAAACGTATTACCACTTGTCTAGTCTAGAGTAGCAGATCAAGTAGACCTTGAGAATGGTACATTGCAACTGTTGGAATTTAACATTTAATGATGCATTATCTAACATTATATCTTGTATAACACGCCTATTAAAACAAACACCATGATGCGAATGCGACTTAGTAGGATCGTGACGAGTCTGCTAAATATATTCTGAACTATAATGGAAGGGTTACGTCACGACAGTTGCCATAGCAAGCCTATCCCACTAGTAATTGTACTCATGACCTCTGTAATTATAGCTCACGTACCGGTACTTGCATTATTTGATTGTGTTCGGACTTCGGAATGATCTGTTTAGAGTGAAGTGTTAAGGAACTAAATCGGTCCTTATTAAGAATAATAAGACTATCAAATTGAAATACCTGTGAATGAACTTAACTCATCCTTTAAGTTGGTTTTAAGTAAACTTTAAGTTAGAACAATAATAATGAATTACTAAATCGCAATATTTGTTGATTATCTAACCTTTGCTTGCCCATAAAAATCATATTTTTTCGTATCAGTAGTAATAATAAAATAAATACTTTATTACACATTATGGTAGGGTTGCTATTCCCCAGCGTACATTCGCATTCCCTAAGTTCTTTGTGAATGACAGACGAGGTTCCAAAATGCAACCGTTAAATTCAACTGCAACGTATGCAACTGGCATATAAAGATGGTATAATATCATATTATTTTGTACTTTCTACCTATAGCTCTGAATCAGTACGACGACCCACGGAACAGAAAAAATAACCATGTTGTTTTTTATTATTCTGTTCTGTGGTAGGTATTATCAACAGTAATAACACTAATAACATTAAATAGCTAGTTTCTCAAATTTAATGATATTTCGCACGTCCGATATGTAGTTACATACCTACCCACATGTTGTGTGAATATACTGGCTCTACACAATATAGTGCTAATTGCAATGAAGCTACACTACACGTTTCCTCGAAATGAATTATGGCTCAAAATTGCCCTATTGTTTGAAAACGATACAATAATTACTATTTCTTAGAAGATTGAGTTATTGTCCTACGCCATGGCATGGCATAAAACACCTTATGTATTCTGTGCCCATGTAGGCACTGTCCGAATAAAATCGTAAGAGCTCAAATAGGACTATTAATTTTGTGGTTTGAAAGTAAGAACCTAAATTACCTAAGTACTCATTGATGTAGGTATATTTTATACCACTTGCGTGGCAGACAAGCACACGGCTCACCTGATCGAAAGTGGCTACCGTGGTCTATGGACATATGCAACACCAGGGGCGTCACAATCGCGCTGCCGACCCTGCAGGAACCTTCTAATGCCCTTCTTTATTTACGGATAAAGAAAACCACTATATAATGTCACTTAATATACACCTAACCTACCTACTTAAATACACCTAACTATTAACAATTTATTAGTTCTGTGTTTGAATTGAATATGAGATTTTAAGTACGTATTTAACGAACATAATAATTAACAAAGATTACCTATCGAACTTATCGGCTGGTAGAATAGTGCTGCTAATAATACTCTAGTACCTATAGATATTCATCATTCTATTCTGTGTTCCTAGGAATTGATACAACATACCTACGTTGAGTGTTGCAATAAACATATTATCTAGATTCTAATATCATTGATGCAACAAAACCAACGTAATGACTGATGCACTGGATCACACTGATGTAATAACGTCGATAACGTTTCTGCATAACGGATGTTTTGAAGTTATGGTAAGTAATGTTATTCTGAAAACAATTTTCTCACAGATTAAGACTAGATACCGCATGTGTGTCATACTTGCTTATTAAAAAACCGATCGTGTTGCCGATAATTTTTTGTCCATAACAGATTACATCACCATTTAAAATCCCTTCAACTTCTTCATCCTAGCGTTAATTCTAGACGCACCTGAAGCTTTCATCTTGGAGTCCGCTTTACCAGTTTAACAGCGGATATGGCGGAACTTCGATATTTTGCGTGAAGCGACTGCCATTTAACCTCCATAACCCAATGGCGACATTATACGATATCGAAGCATTGCAGCTAGACGTTTTTGGACTTTTTGGGGCTCCAGTTACCCGTAACGACTGCCATAGATGTTCGTATGGTAAACCTGCATGTCATGTATGTCACCTTGATCTCGGGGAACTTAGCTTTTAATGACAATGAACACCGGAAACAGAATCGTTTCAATCGCAATACACCCATTTTTTTATACCTACCTAGTGTCGCCGGTTCGGTAGAAACCGTGGAACGTACAGTAAAGATCGTACTCATCAAGTTTACTTAAAATCTTATCTTCATCTTCTCGATTCATCATTTCATCCATCTATCTACAACTGTCAATTCGATTCACAATAGAGAGAACGTTTTAAAAACCGAAACAAGCCACATCTTAATCGGAACATCACTAAACTTCTCTTCCCGACTATTCCCGAGCAACGTGCCCGAGAGGCGAGAAGCAAGAATGAGTCAGAGTTACGATTATTTCTTATGAATTAAGCTATCAGGACAGGAATCTTATCTTTAATGGTATTTTAACAACATGACGTGACTGCGACTCAGTATGTTGCGCCTACGCATGTTTCAATAACAAAGCAATAACCTTTCTATTTTTAAACGTGAGATTTCAGACCTCGACCCTAAATGCGATTTAATCAAATAGTTTGTATAAATTACTATACAATATGTTGCATATTCAATAGGTTACGGTTTCACAACTATTGTGAGAGGTATACTCTAAGTGTCAAATGCATTTTATTATTGCACGCCAAAGTAAATTTAGCACGATTTTTTCACGACATAATAAAGAAACGATGTTGCCCTTCTTCAGTTCACAGATTTGTTGGTACGATATACTACAGTTTTGTTCGACTTAATCGCAATAAAATTATATTCATCAGTGAAACCCGCCCATAAATCGTTGGCAACTAGTAGCGTGTTGATTGAAGTACTCTTCAATTGTAGCCAATCACCGACGCCTCGTACACTTCCGCTATGCAAATATAATACGGATATCAAGATCGTTATAATGCGATGGTCTAATTAGATGCTAAGTTTACCCATTTGCATAATATAATAGCACCCAGAGCTCCTTATCGGCAGGCCGATGCGAAAATTATGCGGCTACATTTCACCTTTTTAATGTTTTAGTTCAACGTAATCCTAACTACTAGTACTAAGTATTCATAACAATATAAGATAGGTATGCGAAGTAACTCGGTCTGCAAGCCGGTACGTAAGAATTTCCTCTTTTTATATACCACTTAGGTGTAAACGGCCCCCCTGATGGATATTGGTTATCATGGCCTATGCCATGGATTGGACATGTGTAATACCAGGGCCTCGATTCTGCTAAAGCACAACCACTGTCACACCACAGAGACTGTGAGAAAATTCCATTTGATTTTAGCCTTTAGATAAATGCATAGTTTAAGATTAAATGGCTTTTTGTAGAGTGAATGAAAGAGTGTAGCTAATTTAAAACTTTTCATTTAATTTTGTGACTGTAAGTTTATAGAAATAAGGTCTAAAATTTAATGCCATTTTTTGCATTCTCTGTAGTGAGACAGTGGTTGTGCTTTAGTAGAATCGAGGGCCTGGGGTGCCGGCGAAATGTGCTCGGATTTGATATAATATTGCCATCCCTTGTTGTAGCACATTGGACGCAAATAAATGAATTTCAATTCGAACATCTTAACTCGTACCTAATTTCAATTCGTTCCATAATAAACCAGACTGAATTCACCAGGGTCGGATTGGGAGACACCATTATCAACAGTTAAAAAATTGAGCCTTCATTGTTAATGTAAGGCATCGATATGATATATGTAAGGCATCGACAGTAGGTATGCTATAGTCTAACCAGGGTACAGATAACATATAATACTAAAGTACCAGGGCCGCCGTCCCTGCTGTAGGTAGTACATATTTAGGGGGAGAAAGAAGGTGTCATTTAGAGTGATTTAGATTAGATAGATTATTACAGACTAGCTTTTGCCCGCGGCTCCGCCCGCGTGGATGTCGGTTATCGCGACCAAACATAACCTATGTCCTTTCTCAAGGTCTAATCTACCCCTATACCAAATTTCATCGAAATCGGTTCAGTAGTTAAGGCGTGAAAGCGTAACAGACAGACAGACAGACAGAGTTACTTTCGCATTTATAATATTAGTATGGTAATATTAATATGGTAATGGTGGTTATAATAGTATGGATATGGATATGGATATAGATATGGATATTAATGAAGTCATAGCTACGACTGCAAATAATTAATAATCGATATTTGTGTAGGTTCTTTTAATTATAACATGATTAACCCCTCTAATAATATGAGATAGCGTAACGACGACAGAATTTAGAAAGGTAACCTGTTTTATAAATGCCCCTATATGGCCAGTCCGTCACTGGCCGAACTGGCAGAACTGGCACTGATCGATCTCAATCGATAAACGTTTGTTCCTGCTCAGCACGCGGCGGTGACGACCGCTGGCGAATCGCCAGTCCGCAGTCCGCTATAATTGGTGGTCGCCACACCGGAGACAAGCGGTATTCTTAGCCGACCACTCGGCCACTGGCCTTCCTACCGATACAAATGTTATTCCCACGAAAAATAAATAATAATTCGTTGCTATTCGCACTTGACCTAGTACTCGGTAGGGATGTCTCGCTGAATACCGTTGAATGTCGCGTCAATTGTTACGATTTATACCAGGAGGAAGTATTTTGCAGCTATCAAACTTGAAGACAAGATCGTATTCGGGATACAGTTTTAATCGAACCACTTGTAAACGAAGTTGTCCGTAGTAACTATCGATGGTTCGATTAATAGAACTACGGATAATTTTGATTTGCCCAAAGTCCGATGCAAAATTGATTGATAGAACCACGAACGAAGAAATCGCCTTTGGATCGATCAGTAGAATTCCGCCATTGGACCACGGGCAATAAACAGTTCATTCTATGTAGTTAGTGTGGTATTTTATACCATAGCCCTTTCAATACGTCAAAGTAAAATCTTATGTTTATGCGTATTGGACATCTCATTAATTTTCGGGGTCTAACTTACCTACAAGACTTCCTGATTGCTGGGTAGGAAGGTGTTGGAAAGAGAGCGAGGAATTTTATCGCTTGTCTATATCTAGGTACTGAAACCTTCTTGGTGTTTTATACAGTCTATCAATATTTTGATAGACGTCAGAATGTAATGAATTGTGCATTTATGGTTTGTGCATTTTCATTTTGACATTTGCCATCAATTGAAAATTTTGAATATTTTTTGTGCATGTAATGACGGGAGCGTTTGGCAAACCCTATCCCGTATCCCCCTTAATAAGGGGGTTGCGTTATGGTTTACTAGTTGCAGGATTCTTTTACGGGTTATCTAAACAAAGCATTTATGGAATACAAGAAAGGGCATATCGTGAAGAACAGGCAAGGCTAAAAGTTATTCGTGATAAGGAATTGGCGCTTTTGAAAGCGAAGATCGCAAGGGAAGAAGCAGAAGCAGTGAGAAAACTAGAAGCAGGCACATTGTTCGATTCACTTTAAGAATTTTAACATTATTTTACTTTATTTGTAACATTTTTTAACAAAGTTGAAAACAGGTGAATCTAAAATTCTTTGGTGTGCGACATGGTTTTTTGTTGACTCAATTTTTTTTTGTTGTTGCTTTGCTTATAATATGTTTAGAAATTTAATAATCGATAAATATTCAAAATTACATATTTAAGTAGCCCGTTTTTTATTTTTCATATTATTATGTTTTTGAATACTTTTTACTCAGGGTGCATTTTTTAAGTACCATTTTATATACCACTTCGGTATTTTCTGAACTCTCACCTCAGCAAACAAACATTGCCTTCGTCCTATTGAAGGTACAGTCGACATAGGAGAAAGTACCACACTTTTATGAATAGGTGCAACCCTGTGCAACCGTATCTCCTTCTGTAGGTACTACGGCAAAAATATTTATCGCAGTAGGTAGATACTACAGTGGTGCCACAATTACCATAAACGATACAACGATAAATATTTAAATATTAAACCACAGTGACAAGTGAGTACGTATCATATACTTAGAAAATTAAATCATACCCAATACGGCAACCGCCAAGAACTTTTCCCTCAACTTTCCCACTCTGAGAAAGCTAAAGAAAACTTGTTAATTTCCACCTGTACATAATAAAACACACACATTGTCGGCGACACACGTGATAACTAAAACGTGTCTAACACAAACATTTAAAGATCTCGTGTCGAACACTTTCTACGAACGTTTCGGTTATGTGTGAAGTGGCCACGTTCGGAATACGCGATAAAATTCAACTTGGACATTTATCTAATGCTAATACAGATACATTTGTTTATATTACGAGTGCAACACACATAACGTGGAACGTAAACTTGTTACGCTACTTCGAAGAGTGACTATAGATAGGCAGAGATGAATTTAACTTAACATCGTCATTTTTTCACCAATCATTGTATTATGGCCCACGTAATATGGGGGAGTCTATTGCCGTATTCCGGGCACTATTGTTGACGCAAGCCATGCCTCAGAGGCTTGAGTCTAGGCTGTATATATCTATCTGATGTCAAACAGCCTAAATTCCCTAGGGTGGCCTAAATTCTACTCTGCCGGGAACCACGCGACTATTAATTTAAAAATGTTTTAGTTTGTTAGAAATTTTTATTGATAGTTATGTTTGGGTTCTTAGCTACTGGAAAAAATTAATGGAATGGGTGAAATGGGACACAAAGGGGGAGAACACCCGTCTGGTTTACAGCGTCCACTGCTAAGTACCTATGTTAGGTACCTACCTACTTCGTGACCAGCCCTGGCCCTGACCACAAAAAATTATAATGTTCTGTGCCCTGACCGACCTCTATTTGGTACAAAACTTGTTTTGTCATTCGGTCAGTACCTTTTATTATCGTGCGAAAAATCCCAACGGATACCACCCCCACCGAGGCCGGTGGAGGAGTTTATGTCGGGCTCATATCGACTAAAACGCACGCCGTCTGTGAGCCGTCGTCGATTGCCGGAGGTGAGATTATCGTAGACATTATTCTTGCATCCCGGCCGGCCCAGGGCCATATCTCTCGATCTGGCCCTCTTCCGGTGTAGGGACCACGGAAGACCTAACTAAATACTTGTATTACCTACTTGGTATGCAAAAAACATAAGTACTTATGTACGTACTTAGTATTATCATCGCAGTCTACATCACTAGAAGCAATGTGTTCTATATATAATTTGGATTACGGAGTAGCCCAAAATACATAGCAAACAACATCTATTTTAAAAGGTACCTACCTAACGGCTAAATTGTTGTTTTTAAAACAACGTGTTAGACTTTAGAGTACCTAGGTATAAGCAATTAGATAGTGAGTTTGTATCGAGCAATAACCTGGAGTAACCTTCGATAAATAATTATGCAATCTATATAAATAAATAAAAACTTGACTGTAAGTTATTTTTTATTATGTTCGTTATTGTCAGGAAAAGGTTTGTATGAAAGAAAAAATAAAGTAAAGAGAAGGTGCAGCGGAAACAGGATTGGAAATCTACGCGGGCGGGGCCGCGGGCACGGCAATAAAAATGGCGGTATCAAGTTTGCCGGGTTAGCTACCATTGTTATACATAACATCCGAGTGTTATAAACAACATAACGGCGCCGTTCAATTAACAGCCTGAATAATATTCAGCCGTAACGTTTATTATTATTACAACACTAGCTGACCCGGCGAACTTCGTACCGCCATATTTGCCGCCCGCGTGGTATTCCGATCCCGCTGTACCTTCTATTCAAATTTCCATGTTAGATTCTAATCCCGTTCCCGCTGCACCATTCCCGACCCGTGTTATGAACAAACATGCCACATAATTGACCATGGGAAAAATATGGCTTTTCTAGATTCAGACCCGTTCCCGCTGTACCTTCTATTCAAACTTCCATGTTAGATTCTGATCCCGTTCCCGCTGCACCGTCCCCGACCCGTGAACAATGTGAACATGCCACATATAATTGACCATGGGAAAAACATGGCTTTTCTAGATTCAGACCCGTTCCCGTTATACCTTCTATTCAAACTTCCATGTTAGAAGATTCTGATCCCGTTCCCACTGCACCGTCCCCGACCCATGAACATGCCACATATAATTGACCAAGGGAAAAACATGGATTTTCTAGATTCAGTGTGGTCTTTTAAGGATTGTCCTTTGTGATTTGTTTATGGTCATGGCCAATGCAAGACGGATCGAAAATTGAAGTCTTTTAAATTCAAGGGGCATGTCGGTTGGGATCATCGGGATCCTTGGAATGAGAACTTCCTCACCTTCTAATTTTTCTTTGAGGGAAAAAAAAAATTAAAAAAAAATTTAAAAAAAATTAAAAGTATACTATGTCCTTCCTGGTTCTAAGCTACCTCCCCACCAATTTTCAGCCAAATCAGTTCAGCCGTTTTTGACTTATAAGTGTTGTAACAAACACGACTTTCTTTTATATATAGGTATAAGATATAGATTTTCATTTCATTTCATTTTCATTGTTTTTAATATTTATTATGCTATTCAGGGCGGAGACAAATCCAACGAATCAATAACCATGAATATTGGTTCAGCAGATCTCGAGTTATAAGTGTTGTAAAGTCCGACCAATAAAATAAAAAACCCGTACTGGGGGCGCCACAAACATCTATGATTATGACAACACCAAGTATAGTGATACACATGTAAAATGCCATTTTTTCAACACACTTGCTTATGAACAGGCTTTTATTTCCCCGCAATTAAGCACGGAATGACACCTATTATAAAACTGTGACTTTTTCATTGCTATTATTCACAAAAGTGAGTTATAGACTTCTTTTTTTAAATTTCATAGATTAAGTTGCTTTGTTCTTAAAAAAAATTTGATACAAAAAAGATCGTGTCCAATATTACAAACGAATTAATATGCCTATTACTTGCTCATTTCATGCAACTTCGTATTTTAAAAGATAATTTCAACTTGTAGTACGTGTTTAATATACAAAACTTTCACTAAAATGTATTTCTTTTTCTCTGTGAGTATTTACAGAGAAAAAAAAACATAATTCAAATAAGTAAGTAGATGACAAGGCAGCATGGTGATAGCACCTTAGCCTGTTCCGAAAGGAACAAATAAAAAAAATGTTAGATGCGCGCGCATATTTATGACAAGTATGACAACAAATAGATTTTTACAATTGTGTTTTGATTTTGTTATGTAGTATTTTTAGTATTATTTTATTCGCAAGTGTGTTGAAAATAATCGTATGCCACTCGCGTGTATGGTGATTACCGTCCTCGGCTTTACACGCTTGTACCATAATGTACTATGGTTTAATTGGAAACTGTTGCAGAAATAAAGTGTCATTCACAAGAGCATGGCATTTATATAATACTAGCTGGTGCCCGCGGCTCCACCTGCGTGGATGTCGGTTATAGATAAAAATGACGAAATTTCATACAAACTGTCATCCTCATTTTCCATCCCTTAACCCCGTTTTTCGCGATTCTATATCAAATTTCATCAAGATCGGTTCAGTGGTTTAGGCGTGAAAGCGTAAAATACAGACATACAGACAGCCAGACAGACGAGAGTCACATTCGCATCCATACTATTATATAATTGTAAAATGGTCGTGTCTGTACATTGGAGATATTAAAAAAAAAACTTGGGTTATGTTATGTTAACGATACTGAACACGAAAATATTTTTTTTTAATTTCCTGTCTGTTTGTCTGTTTATCTGTTTGTCCGCGATGGACGCAAAAACTACTGGACGGATTTTGATGCGGTTTTTTTTGTTAGAAAGGGCTTACTCAGACTTAAAATCTTACGTTTGTTTGATCGCAATCGGTTGAGTAGAACCGAAGATATGAGCAAAGGTCGCGTTAACCGAGATGCACACGGGCGGAAGGCTAGTTTATAATATTAGTATGGATATTGTGTTTTAAAGTTTTCTGGTTAAAATAGAAAAATAGACGCGGCGTGTTATACTGGTTACAAGGACTGGGCACAAATCACAACACAGTAGTATCCGTATAATAGTTTACTGCTTGGAATGGTAAATACAAGTTAGACATACAGTTACATTACACTATGTATAGAACAGGGACCACGCGACATTGTTTTTCGGACTGCATAAAATTCTTGTATTTTATGCCTAACAGCACAGAGATCAAAATAATCGAGCATGATTTTCTTTTTTGCGTTAGGCTTATTTTTCTTAGGCGTAGAAAATACATTTGACGTTTGACCTTCTCTTCGTATTTTTATTACAGAAGATCGGGATATACCTAAAAATGTGAAATAATTAGTCACAGTAAAATCAGTAGATTAGGCCAATTTCATTGCACGTACTCTATGATGTACCTACCCGTCATGTTGACAAGTTCCGTGATGTTATTTAGAGGAATACAGTCCAATCCTTCCGACTTTTTATCCGACAATTACTTTGTTATATTATAAATAACTTTTCTTAACTGGCTTTTAATAGTTTTCGGCATATTACTATAGTTTTGTAGTTTTGTAGCACACTCAAACTCAACAACACGCACAATTGACACCACTGACAGATGACCATAATGACATCTTATAGATTGTTACCATATGAAGAAATTAGTTCCAATAGTTTACCGCAATATGGCGAGGTATTTTATATTACTGGTCGGGCTTTAACAAACACGACTTTCTTTTATATATGAGGCGTCTAGTTTCAAAACCCGCTAAAAGGCTTTTAGATAAAAATTGAGTTAATAGTTCAAATTGATTACATCCCTATGAGTTACACTATTTTTTTAAACCAAAATTAATTAACTGTTATTGCATAACGCTTTTAAATTGCTAGGCACTGTTCGCAACAAACCCCGCTAAAACTCTTGACGTTTGTTTCAAACTCCCCTAAAATTGATTGTTCGCAGCAAAATACGCTAAAATGAAAATAGTTTACGTTATATTTTAAAATAACACATGCATGTCGAAGTATTAAAGGTATTTCTGGTATTGCCAGATAACATTTCACAAAACATGTTAGTATTTTTATATCTTAGTGGGCAAATTAAAACAAAAAAGCGTTTTTCATATATTCCCTAAAATTTTAGTATCTTCTTTTAGCGGGTTTTGAAACTAGACGCCTCATATATAGATTTAACAAACTGCCTGTCTATTAGGTCACTCGCACGATAGGGCACCACCCCGAAATAAGACAAAGTTAGTGATAGGTTTTTCAGTAGTTTCAGTAAGTATATTTTATTCATGAACAATTTTTACATTAAGTTTGAACATTTTTACAGTAGGTATATAATAAAATAATAATAGTAACTTCACTGAGAAAGCCGCGTAGCAATCCGACTTGGATAGATTAGGTTAGAAGTTCGTGGTTATTTTTTTTATAGCCATGCAGAAACAAGTCATTTGCCTAACTGTTTCATTATTATGGCTAGGCGAGTAATTAAACGTCATCGATCCAAGCCATTCGCCTAGCCGTTTAATTAAATGGCTGATTAAGCTAGTTGGCTGCGACAGATATACCGTCAAAAGGAAATGATTACACTTTAAGTACCTAGTGTTCTTTAATGGTTCTATAAAATGATGAGAAGATTCATAATATTGACTTACATATATTATGTCCACAGATTACTTAATTATGCTGTCTCTCTGGTTTAGTGCTGTGAGCAAACAGAGTTTATTTACCGGTTGTTGCAGCGTTTTACCGGTTTTTGTTCTCACAGTGTTTGGAGACTTTGGAGTTGACAAGCGAAAGTTTTTTTTTGTTGACATGACCAAGATCAACTTGGGAAACGTTCGAATGTTGATCTATTTTTTGTGGCCTATTAAAGAGACTGTAATGTTTCTATTTCAGGCAAAGAAGGGTCTTGTTTTATTCCCCTTACAAGGAATGGTATACTTAAATAAGGAGGTGTTTACGAGTTTAGAACGCTTTTTATTAGTTGTTTTAGGTTGTGAAATTGATTGCTTATTTCTGCTGAGTTCTGTTGTGTATGTAACAGTATTCATTCGGATAAATAAAAATCACTGGTGTACTGTATCACAATCTGTATTACCGAATTCGCCATCTTGTTACAACTTATGTATCTATGGTCGTCATAGACACTCTTCCACTAGGGATGTACAATTAAACTAGTGTGGTGCTAACACTCCCCCACGCTATTATATGAAAAGCTGAACTACGTACATGATTGTATAAAAGAATGAAGGGTAAGTGTATAACAAATCTAGGTTGACCAAGTATTTATATAAAGGAAAGAAATTGAATTGAATTTTGATAGTAAAATATGAAACAAAATATATAGCAGTTAAAGATCTAAACGGTTAGGTATTTTAACGCTTCTTGCTGATCTTCGGAGTTGCTGCGGTTGAACTGCCGGTGTAGGTTGACTCTTATGTGCTCTTGACATCTCCTGCTCCTGTGATTGGACGTCGGGTTGGCTGGATGAGCTCGGTGTAGATGGTCTCTCCTCTCTCGTAGTAGGCTGGTCCATGTATGTGGGCAGCTCTTCTCTGGTCCCTGTAGCTGTAGGTTTAGCTTGTGTACCTGAAAAGAACCTTATTATGGGTATAGGGTTTTTGTATGGGATTTCCATCTCTGTTTTCTTTATCTGGTTTATGTGTCTAATATGTTTCTTTCCATCAATCAATATTTCGTAATTAAGTGTTCCTAGTCTTCTTGTAATAATCCCTGCTTTCCATTTTTCTTCTTCATTTATATAAAATCTTGCCACTACTGTATCTCCAACTTGGTATTCTCTGTTTAAAGTATATTCTTCTTTCTTCTTTTTGTCAAAGCTTTCTGTGTATAAATTTCTTTTTAGTGTATCAATCTTGGTTCTGTAATTTCTCTTGAACATCATTCCTCCTGGGCTCAAACCGGTAGTACTATTAGGTGTCTTCCTGTATTGCATGAGTATTGTATTTATTTTGTCCTGTATGTCTCCTGGTTCATGTATAATTTTTCTTAGTTTGTATTTGAAAGTCTGTACATACCTTTCGGCTTGACCGTTTGAGGCTGGGTGGTATGGTGCGGAGTATTTAGTTTGTATACCATATTCTCTTAAAAATTTTATCATTTCTTGTGACTTGAATTGAGATCCATTGTCTGATACTACTGTGACTGGTAAACCAAATGTAGTGAATAATTGCTTTAGTATATTTATTGTAGCTGTAGCTGTAGTAGTTTTAGTAGGTATCACTTCCATCCATTTTGTGTAAGCATCCACTATAATTAAAAAATAATAGTTGTACATAGGTCCCGCATAGTCTATATGTATTCTAGTCCATGGTTCTTTTGGGTATTCCCAAGGGTGTATTGGTGCTTTCACTGGATTTTTCTGAATTAAACTGCAATTTCTACATTCTTTGACTGTCTTCTCAATATCCTTGTCTATTCCATTCCACCATACATAGCTTCTTGCAATAGCCTTCATCTTCACTATTCCTGTATGTGCTGTATGTAATTCTTGTAGTATTTTGTTTTGTAGTTGTTTTGGTATGACTATTCTGATTCCATTAAATATGCATCCATTTTGTAATGTGTACTCATGTAGTGTATTTCTATTGCCTTGTCCTGACTGTATTTTATTGTATAATTCTCGGCATTCTTCATCTTTTTGTGTAGCTTTTCTTATTTCTTCTGTAGTTATAGGTAATTCTTGTATTTGACTTATGTAAAAAGTATCATCATTTGTAAGATCTTCTATGTTTTCTGTATTTCCTTTTATTCTTGAAAAATAGTCTGCATTTGCATGTTCATGAGTCCTTCTGACTTTAATTTCGTAATTGAATCCTCCTAGAAAATTGGCGTAGTGTACTAACCTTAATGCTGTAGTAACTGGTAATGGTTTATCTGGGTGTAGAATTCTAGCTAATGGCTGATTGTCTACTATTAATAGAATTTTTCTTCCGTAGCAAAATTGAAAAAATTTCTTTAGTCCCCATATTAGAGCTGCTGCTTCTTTGTCTAATTGACTGTAGTTTAGTTCTGCTTTTGTCAGCGATTTGGATGCGAAAGCAACTGGTCTCTCTGATCCATCTGGCATGATGTTCGATAGAACTGCTCCAAATCCTGTTGGTGATGCATCTGTAGCTAGACTGACTTGTAATTCAGTATTAAATGGAACTAATACCTTGTCACTGCATATTTCCTTCTTTAATTCTTGAAATGCAACTTGACATTGTTTTGTCCAAATGTATTTTGTATCCTTTCTCAAAAGCTTATATAATGGGTGTAATTTAGATGATAAATTTGGTATGTATTGTTGGTAATAATTAATCAAACCTAAAAAATGTCGTAGTGTAGTGACATCAGTAGGTGGAGTTGTATTCGTAATCTCAGCAAGTTTTTCTTTCATTGGGTGTAAACCATTCTGATCAATTGTGTGTCCTAAATAGGTAATGGAATCTCTGTAGAATTGACACTTTTTTTTATTCAAGTGTAGTCCACTGTCTCGCAGTCTGTCAAATACTAGTCTTAATCTGTGTAATAATTCTTCATAGGTGCGGCCTTGTAAAGCAATGTCATCATAAAAACAAGCTACTCCTGTAAGACCTTGGAGTGTTTGGTCCATGTATCTCTGCCAAATATTAGGTGCTACTTTCGTACCAAACATTAAGCGTTTAACCTTGTATGTACCTTTACTAGTACTTATAGCTTGCATCATAGCTGTTTCCTCGTCTGTTTCCATATGAAGGTATGCTTGGTTAATATCGAGTGTACAAAAGTATTTACCTCCACTGAGTCGGGCGAACACCTCCTCTATTCGGGGTATCGGGTAGTTGTCATCCAGTAGATTCCTGTTCAGCGTGGCTCTGTAGTCTGCACACAACCTTATTCTTCCATCTGGTTTGATGGCTGGTACTACTGGGGTTCCCCACTGTGAATATGTAACTTTTTCAATTATTCCATTCTTTTCTAACCTGTCAATTTCAGCTTCTATTCGTTCTCTCATTGCAAATGGTACCGGTCTGGGGCGTAAGAATACCGGTTTCACATTATCTTTTAGTTTTAAGTTAGCTTTGTAATTTTGAATTTTACCTATTTCTTCTGAGAATAAGTCGCTGTAATTGTGTAATAAATTGTTCAATTTTACCTTGTAGGTTCCTGTATCTGTTACCTCCATTTCCTTTATGTTTAAATTTTGAAAACTCCAGTCCATTGTTCGTAACCATTCACGTCCTATGATTGCAGAAACTGGTTTTCGTAGAATAAATATTCTGCCTGTACTTGTATTATTTTTGTATGTGTATTGTACTGTACATGTCCCCAAAGGTTTTATCTGCTCTCCTGTATATGTCCTTAATTTGGCTGATGATGCTGAAATTTTTATATTAGGGAAATTGTTTTTGTAGAAGTCATATGAACATACTGACACTGCTGCGCCTGTGTCCACTTCAAATTTGCATGGTTTTTCTTGTATTTGTACTGTAATGTAAAATTTTCCTGTATTATTTGAGCCTGTATCACTCCACATGTTTCTTATTTCGTATATTTCCTCATCAGAGCCTTCATTATGTATCTCCATTTGCTTTATTGCCGTCTTCTTGAAACATACTTCTGTGACATGCCCTTTTGCATTGCATGTAGTGCACTGTAAATTCCTCGCTCTGCATTTATTTGCTTTATGGTTATTTCTCCCACATTTGTAACATCTTATTTGTGTATTTTTATTTGTATTTTCCCCTTTGTTATTATGTATTTTAGGTGTATTTGTATTTCTGCTTTTGTAATGCTTACTATTTATATTTATTTTATTTATATTTGTAGATGGCTGTACCATTTGTTGACTTTCCTTTTTAGATAATTCAATCGCTTGCGCTACCTTTACTACATCTGTGAATTTCTCTATATCAGGTTCCTGTAATAACCTCTCTTTGGTTTCACTGCATCTTAGACCTCTAATGAATTGAACTCTTAAATGGGTGTCTAATGTAGACTTCTTGCAGTGTGTACATGTAAAATTGCAATTTCCTCCTATATTTTTGAGTTCAGCAATATAGTTGGCAATTGACTCACCTTCTTTTTGTAATCGGATGCAAAATTTATGTTGTTCCGCTATCTCACTTGGTTTTGGGCAGACGTGCGTCCGTAGAAGTGCCACTAGTTCTTCGTAAGTCTTATTTTCAGGTTTGTCGGGTGCCGTTAGGTTGCAGATCGTTTGGAAATATTTCGGCCCGATGAAATTGAGAAAGATGCGTGTACATTTTTGCGGATCTGTCCACTCTTTGAGGTGTATAAAGTTTTGTATTCGCGCTAAGAAATTATCGAAAGTCTCATTGTGTTCGTCGAATGGTTGTATTGTATTCGGCGTGGATTGATTTTGATGTTGAAGTTGAGGTTGTTTTTGCAAAATCTTCAATACTTTGGTAAGTTCCGTCAACACGGCTTCCATTTTTGATCCTCGTCGCCACTTCTGTTGTGTATGTAACAGTATTCATTCGGATAAATAAAAATCACTGGTGTACTGTATCACAATCTGTATTACCGAATTCGCCATCTTGTTACAACTTATGTATCTATGGTCGTCATAGACACTCTTCCACTAGGGATGTACAATTAAACTAGTGTGGTGCTAACAAGTTCAATGGTAGTTACCTAAGTAGGCAAAAAAAATGGTTCAGGCGGGACTTGAACCCGCAACCAGTCGCTTACAGGGAGAATGCTCTGACCACTGATCTACCAAATCACACCTTGAGTGCTCTAAATTCTCGTAAACAACCATCTTGAGGGCGACGACGTCTCTTTTTCCTATCATATTCAATTTGAATTGTTTTAAAATTTCATTGAAAGGTAGAGTAGTAGTAGAAAGGAGATTAGAGGTAGAGTCAAGGGCAGTAGTGTGTTCTTTCGACTGCTTGGGGCCGCGGGTTCGTTTCCCATTTAGTGCAAACAACAAATCTCGCACAGAGCGGGAAAACAGTCCTCCAGTCTTTTTTAAATATATGCCCTTAATCATCTGCAATTATTCATAGTTTTTAGACTATGAAAAATGCTCTTGAATTTGTGACATAATAATAAAAAAAACATAATAAAGTAATGATCTAGTTTGATGCTATCAGAGTATTTTAATTATTCATTACCGCCACTAACTGCTACTAACTATAAATGAATGGTGTGCGTTTAATTATTTCCCTCATAATTATTTACTAACATTTTTAGGGTTCCGTACCTACCAAAAGTTTAAATTACCTACTAAAGACCCCCCACTGTCCGTCTATCACCAATGTTACCAGCCTGTATCTCGTGAACCGTGATTATCTAGACAGTTGAAATTTTCACAGATGATGTACTTAGGTATTTTTGTTACCACGATCATCATCTCCATATAGACGTATTCTCCTGGTTGCATCCGTGGCCAAGATGACCTCGAAGCTAAGGGTCCGCCTTCCGGCTCTTCCTCCTCCACTTCGCACGATCTTGGGCGTCCATGGTAGAGAACATATTTTGTAACCACGATAACAATAAATAATAAAAACAGAATAAAATAAAAAATTTAAAGGGGCCTCCCGGAAGTGCGGAACCCATCGTGCGCGAGACCGACTCGCACTTGGCCGATTTTTTATTTATATTATTATTAGGAAATTGCGTAATAAAAATAGGCAACCATTATGCATTAGATGTTCTTATTCTCGTCTTGTGTCGCGCATACCGCGTGCGCAGACCGTAACGACCAACATGTTTGATGGTAAATAGGATAACAATGCAATAAGTTGGTCACTGTTCTAATGTTATGAACATTTTAATGAACCATTGTTAGGTTATCATGAGTTATCACAACTATTTTTGTTTAAAAGTTTAAAGCAGTGCCTGCCTTTATAGAATTCGATGATTTAAAGATCTACTAGTTACCTACCTACTAGACTGTTGGTGCGGTACAGAAAATTTGCTTTAATTAATTCCAATCAAAATCGAAAAACTTTGGTATCGCGGCTCACTACCGAAAAATCAAAGGAAAAGAAATATTTTTCATTGCCTCGTGCTCGTGCATCGTCGTTATGCAGGTGTGACTAATGCAGGTCAATGCACTGTAATGGGTAGGACAAGCCTGTATTGATTTTTTTTACTTACACAGCTAGGGTTGAAAGTTGGTAGGTAAAGCAGGGTAAAGACTAATTGGCATACAAATGAATAAATTATGAGAAATAGTATGAGTTTAAGCTTATTGTGAAAAAGCATCTGTCGAGGCTCTCAAGGTAGGGATCACCATTTTAGGATGGACGGACCCCATCTTCTGGACTTCACTTCACCCTAGCTTCTCATTATTCAGCAGGGCGCAGTCAGTTCATGGACTGAACAAAGAGAACTACACTAACTGACATGACCTAATGTTTCTCATAAAAGTTTCGTGTTTTTTATAGCATTCGAAATTACATAAATCATCCAATTCATGTTCAAAATGATAGGTTGCTACTATTGCGTCCACGGTAATTCAAGATAGCAGCATAGTAGGTATAACTATTAACTAACTACATAGTAACGCAATATTGATTGGTAGACTGCCCTCATACGGACACGTAATAGAATTTTCCGATTACTTAACTACGGTCCGTGCGTAAGCGAAATGTGTTCCAAGTAGCCAAGTAGGACAACTTAATTGATGTAATTATCTCTTATTATTACATTCAGTAATGAAACTAATAACAAATATAGGCTCGGGACACGTAGGTATCTTGGACCTAAATCGCGAGCCAAACGAGACCTAAGCGCGCACAGATTGTTTTTTAATAATTTATGCTTGGTGAATTTGAGCTCGTCCACTATCCACTACAGTAGCACCCCGTGCTAACCTCAAAAGACACCGAAGAAAAGTGTACTACGCATGTAGAGCAGTAAAGCACATTTTAGGTGCAAGTTATATTATCCTGAGTGAAACGTTCTACCATTATATGGTAGGTATCTGTTTTCAATTTAATAGTAAAATACTTGTCTGAACTTTGAGACAATTATAGAGACTATCATCACGAGTCACGACTACAAGTGAATACTCTCAAGGAAAGATCGGCCACTTAGTTACTCTGTTAACTTTAACGTTACAATTTACGTTTACTTTCGGCTAACTTTTCTTTGTCTCCGCACAACAACAACTACTACTACTACACTACTACAAGCTCCACGAAAGGAGTCGATGTACAGGATAAACGTCCCGTACATTTAATGGTCCTTCGAACCGGAATCACACTCGGAGTCACCACTCGGGTGGCAGTATAAAAAAAATGTTCGAAATTTCACGAAATGTCAGCAACTGGGTGACGCCGGGCACAAACAACTAGGTTTAAAGTATTCTTTACATTCTATTCATACTAGGGTGGGTGCACGTTTATATTTTTTAAACTAGCCTTCCGCCCGCGGCTCCGCCCGCATGCGTCTAGGTTAACGCGACCTTTGCTCATATCTCCGGTTCTACTCAACCGATTGGGATGAAACAAACGTAAGATTTTAAGTCTGGCCAAGCCCTTTCTAACAAAAAAAAACCGCATCTAAATCCGTCCAGTAGTTTTTGCGTCCATCGCGGACAAACAGACAAACAGACAGGAAATTCAAAAAAAATATTTTCGTGTTCAGTATCGTTAACATAACATAACCCAAGTATTTTTTTTTTAATATCTCCAATGTACAGACACGACCACTTTTCAATTATATAATAGTACTAGCTGTTGCCCGCGGCTCCGCCCGCGTGGATGTCGTTTATCGCGTGATGTTACAAATTTTAGTGCTGAGAGTTGCGCGTTGAACGCTGATTAGAGGAACTTTATGAGGAGGTAGGTCACGAGTGTCACGACGGTATACCTATTCGTCCCAATCGAGCAGCCCGACTGGGAAGTACCTCCACCCTTCAGAAGATCGCGGCTTAATAACCTCGTGTTGTGTTTCCGACGGTGAGTAGGGTAGTCAGAGCTCATTGGAGAGATTTTGTGCTGTCATTGTCAGTTTGAAATATAGGCCACGGTAACCTCTTACCATCATGAGGGCCGTGTGCTTGTCTGCGACCTAAGTATAAAAAGAGACAGATTAGTACTCCACTCTGTATTCGCCTCTCTACTCGGTGCCATTATACTCGACTTCACTATAACAGTACGACTCACGACGATGAGGGGTGCTTCAAGAAGGGCGAGTGTGACGCCCCTGGTGTTGCATACGTCCATGGGCGTATCCACAGTAACCACTTTCCATCAGGTGGGCCGTGTGCTTGTTTGCCACTTAAGTGGTATAAAAGAATATTTCTATCTGGATATCTACTCGACTCTCTAGTCCCCAACCCAACTCCTTCTCCGTTCCGTTCCCGTTGTATCTCATAACTACTCAACTACTTACTTGTACTTCGCCAAGCTCTAATCCGTCTTGTGTGTGAAAAACGATTTTGTAAGACGGTACCGAACATCTATTTCACAATTGACAAATTACGAATAAAAAAAATAATTATAAAATACCGGTTCGGGTATATCGGGAGTTTGAAAGCAAACGATAGCTTGAATTTAAACGCGCGAACGCCATCTAGTTATGATTCTGGTACTAAATCATTAAAATTCAAATTTTAATTTCATGATTAAAAACGTATTGGTTTACACAATTGTGTATGTAAAAATAAAGTCTATAAATTTACATACTTGCCCGGATGTAATAAGCTATAAAAATTTACCAATAATAATAAAAAGCGCCATCTGTATAACGGGTCATTTTCCATGTATTATCATAATTGTTCACAACTCCGGTTCTACTCAACCGATTGGGATGAAACAAACGTAAGATTTTAAGTCTGGCCAAGCCCTTTCTAACAAAAAAAACCGCATCTAAATCCGTCCAGTAGTTTTTGCGTCCATCGCGGACAAACAGACAAACAGACAGGAAATTCAAAAAAAATATTTTCGTGTTCAGTATCGTTAACATAACATAACCCAAGTATTTTTTTTTTAATATCTCCAATGTACAGACACGACCACTTTTCAATTATATAATAGTACTAGCTGTTGCCCGCGGCTCCGCCCGCGTGGATGTCGTTTATCGCGTGATGTTACAAATTTTAGTGCTGAGAGTTGCGCGTTGAACGCTGATTAGAGGAACTTTATGAGGAGGTAGGTCACGAGTGTCACGACGGTATACCTATTCGTCCCAATCGAGCAGCCCGACTGGGAAGTACCTCCACCCTTCAGAAGATCGCGGCTTAATAACCTCGTGTTGTGTTTCCGACGGTGAGTAGGGTAGTCAGAGCTCATTGGAGAGATTTTGTGCTGTCATTGTCAGTTTGAAATATAGGCCACGGTAACCTCTTACCATCATGAGGGCCGTGTGCTTGTCTGCGACCTAAGTATAAAAAGAGACAGATTAGTACTCCACTCTGTATTCGCCTCTCTACTCGGTGCCATTATACTCGACTTCACTATAACAGTACGACTCACGACGATGAGGGGTGCTTCAAGAAGGGCGAGTGTGACGCCCCTGGTGTTGCATACGTCCATGGGCGTATCCACAGTAACCACTTTCCATCAGGTGGGCCGTGTGCTTGTTTGCCACTTAAGTGGTATAAAAGAATATTTCTATCTGGATATCTACTCGACTCTCTAGTCCCCAACCCAACTCCTTCTCCGTTCCGTTCCCGTTGTATCTCATAACTACTCAACTACTTACTTGTACTTCGCCAAGCTCTAATCCGTCTTTGTGTGTGAAAAACGATTTTGTAAGACGGTACCGAACATCTATTTCACAATTGACAAATTACGAATAAAAAAAATAATTATAAAATACCGGTTCGGGTATATCGGGAGTTTGAAAGCAAACGATAGCTTGAATTTAAACGCGCGAACGCCATCTAGTTATGATTCTGGTACTAAATCATTAAAATTCAAATTTTAATTTCATGATTAAAAACGTATTGGTTTACACAATTGTGTATGTAAAAATAAAGTCTATAAATTTACATACTTGCCCGGATGTAATAAGCTATAAAAATTTACCAATAATAATAAAAAGCGCCATCTGTATAACGGGTCATTTTCCATGTATTATCATAATTGTTCACAACTCCGGTTCTACTCAACCGATTGGGATGAAACAAACGTAAGATTTTAAGTCTGGCCAAGCCCTTTCTAACAAAAAAAACCGCATCAAAATCCGTTCAGTAGTTTTTGCGTCCATCGCGGACAAACAGACAAACAGACAAACAGACAAACAGACAGGAAATTCAAAAAAAATATTTTCGTGTTCAGTATCGTTAACCTAACATAACCCAAGTATTTTTTTTTAAATATCTCCAATGTACAGACACGACCACTTTACAATTATATAATAGTATAGATAGAAGATGGAGTTAGTTAGACCAATTAAAAAAATACGTTGGTTATAAAAAAAACCATTGACCCGCAGAAGTCACTCGATTTTTTAAAGAAGCAGGCCATTATGCACTTGAGCTAGGAATAAATAATAAATTATTATTGTTCCGTGAAATGCTGCCCTCTTGTTTTGCTCTGTTGAACATCTAGGAAGGTGTGAGTTGCATCACTTCTTATCATGATTTTGAAATTTCATTGTCTAAAGGGCTAATAAATTTCCTTTCGGTTCAGTAATATCAGTATCAAGATATGAATTGAAAACTTCGACTCTCTTGTTAGGAAATGACGCGCACGGCACGGCTGAGGATTTGATTATAGTCTGTGGTAAAGTGCACAAAAAAAATGTTAAAAACAATAAACAATTCCATCAAGAGAAACCAAGTCGTTCAGCGACTCTTTTTGCTGTACCATAAAGTCTTGGAATTCTTTACCAGCACCAAT
The DNA here is from genome assembly GCA_914767945.1 of Eilema depressum. Classification (NCBI taxonomy): domain Eukaryota; kingdom Metazoa; phylum Arthropoda; class Insecta; order Lepidoptera; family Erebidae; genus Eilema; species Eilema depressum. Next base: position 4,648,211 of record OU612021.1, read on the forward strand.
GACTTTTTTACATAGAAGTAATTGATCAGCACACGTGTTTCCTTTTTCCTACAGTACTCGGGACTGTAGGCAGAAGCGCGCTTTTTCATGCCCACCCTAATGCGGGGCGTGACCGCGTGAATAAGCATCTGATGAGGTCGTCGAGCTGAAAGCCACCATTGTAACATTGTTCGTAGATTATAGGCATCTGTAATGGTGACTTTCTTTCTTCTGACTTTGCCTTCAGCTTACCATCAGACGAGATGAAGTCACATTTACGTGTCCCTATTAAAAAAAACTAGCTCTTTATTAGCTATCCATGGGCTATGGAGTCACCGCACGGGTGCCATACTGTTTCAATCGCATGGCATCGGTTAATAGACTAGGTATATTAATTAGCACAGCCAGAAAACGAACCGTCACATATATAGTCCCATAAATTGTATTCGCTCTAAATGCACCGTTAATTCCTGCTCACCCCACAATCAATAGCACGGATGAGGTTGTTACTTCTTATGTAAAATCGGCTGACATTCATTATAAGTCAGTCAAGTAGTATAAAAAAGATAAGGTTAATTTATTCGGAGGAAAGAATATGATATCATTTCCTTCTCCATGGTATTAGATATTATCAATATTACCTGTCATGGATATAATTATTACATTAGATTTTATAATATTATTAGCATGCTTCACTATTATGCTTCTATTTAATAAAACAAATGACATAACACACGTTCTAGATATCACATTCATAACATTATACATATTAAATAGAAAGTATTTCGAAAATAACAGTTTGATGTTTGGATTAACAGTTTTTTTAGTTTCTACCTAAGTACATAGATTTTAATTTGTTTGTTTAGAAAAATGGTAGGAGTAGAGTGTAGGTCGTGGGTCGTAGCCCGTAGGCACAGACGTAGGTCGCATCGCACTGGGAGCCAAGTCTGCTATTTTATGTTACCGTACAAAATGTCAGCGACCTTATTGATATTGCATTGACTGACACCCCTATCACAGATTACTAAATAGTTACTACGTCCCTCTACGTCCCCTATTCACAAACAATACTTCGCTATGCGTACTACCTAGGTACCAAAACTGTGCAAAGAACGACAAATTCTCAGAGCGTTTGTTTTGGCAAGCCTATTTATTCATTGAGAACACTTAAGTATCTAATACTTCGTTGAGGGAACGCACTGCGTTAGATACCTACTGCTCCGTAATGTTTTTTGAATTAATTTGACCAGCCCTATGCGCTCGAGCATACTATGAGACCTCACAGTATTGTTTGTGAATACGGGTGTAACTCTATTGATTTGCTAACTTAAACTCACTGTGGTAATATTTTAACAGACATGTCGTAGTGAATTCTCAGTCGGCTCACCGTTGGTTCAAAGTGGTGTTCTAAACCTTACAGCCAAAATTGCCATTAATCTTTCCCATGTTATATTATGTGAGGTGTAGGTAAGGCACATAGCTTTTTTAATGTTACTATTGCGTGATTCAATCTGTCTGACGCACCATCGCATGTCTGGGAACAACTCCAGTTATACAAAGTTCCCGTTAAGCGCACACCTACACTAGCAATCGACTCACTCCACTCCATATTCGTACACTGCATTTGTGAACTGCTTCAGTAAGTTAAAATTTATTGAAATCGGATATTTATTTGTGATGGCACATTCGGTAATAATTTATTTAAATGGCGGAGGCAGCTTGATTATCGAGAGGTACCGAGTACGAATCATACTAAAACGAAGAGAACCCAATAGATACCTAAGTGTGAATGTTCGTTATTCAACCGGCTCTAACAGCTAGAAGGATCTGGAACAGGGAAATAGAGCTGGGACAGGGTTGGATAATAGTCTGGAATAACACACAGGCTGCTACTTCTTATCTCGGGTATAGATTCCCATGGGTTGCGGGAAGTGGATCAGAATTCCACGCGGGAAGAGCTGGAGGTAAACAGGTAGATTTTTTATTGGTTGCCATTCCCTTCACCTGTCATCATGTTTTATTGATTTAAATTGTACTATCGTCCGAACTAAAGGTGTGTACCAAATATCAGAACAGCCAGGTCAGCCAGTCAACAGGAAGAAAAGGTGGAATAGCAAATCATATCTTTTATGTGCAAATCTCTTCATTACCAAAACAACTTGAGTACCTACATACTTCTCAGCTACATAACGCAATGTGTGCAATGAAGAATAAAATTAAGAAAGATGCGAGCTGTACTTACTCTGTTGGCACGACATACGACATGATGTCACAATTCTATGGCTTATTTGATGCCTCTTCAACGTGTGAACCTCTCATTACTTTCGATTTTCAATGTTACGACACCTCTTTGTCCGTAATGATAAATATGCCAAAATATTTTTTATTTATGAGGTCGAATCTGTCGGGTACATTCTAAAATATGTAAATAAGAAGGAAATTATGCAAAAGAATATTATTTTATTGTAAAATTAACATGTTAGTTACCGAAACTACTACGCACGGTGTTCGGAGATTGTTGTGATGTGTGATTTTTTCATTGTTTTGCTTTTCTTTCTTTCTTTCTTTCAATCCCTAGAGGAAAACCTCAGGCAAATAGAAAAGCTAACCTCAGGCCCTAAATCGTACCTTATGAGGCAACCGGGACATCGCATCGATAGGACGAAAAAGAGGATTTAAATCAATAGCTACTTGCCTATCTGCCTACACGAGTGGCCCCATCGTTAGTAAAATAGAATAATGGGATTGGGATTGGACGACAACCTCTGTGTCGTGGCGGTAGTGAATGCGGCCGTTATGCAAGAGGTGCATGTTCGATCCCCGCCCAGTGCAAATATTTGTATGCATGAATATGGGTTTTTGCATTGGTCTGGCCTCGAAAAGAACGTTGAGCCGTCCACTACCGCCACGCCATCGCCACTGAGGCTGTCGTGTCGCCCATCACAATCTAAAACATTGATTTCTATTCTATTCTACCAACGAATTGTCACTTGTATAGGGAGGCAGACCTATTTCCGAACGCAACGAACTGAATCATAACGTGACGATGTACTTTTTAATCTCCGTGCAGAAACATGCAATTTTTTGCATGACCGACTTGGTGGGCCGTTACTCGTAACCGGTTTTAGTTAGCTGTATGTCATTAATGTCATTATTTACGGTTTTGAACATTGAAATAACGTGTTACAAAAAGTTATTACTAGTAAAATGTTCTAAATTGAATTGACAGATTTACATGTAAATTTATAAAGTACGTAGGGTATAAGGTGGTAAATGTGTGGCGCAGTTGCCGTATTGGTTTCCGGTACGGCACACGGCAGAATAGGGCCACCCCATCTCTTCCTGTGGGTGTCGTAGAATGCGACTTAGGGATAGGGCTGTTCACCATCCGACAGTAAACATACAGCCATGACAAAGTACCCGTTTGAAGGCTCACCTCTAATTACTTGAGACCGAAAATAGCTGGCGAAATGTGGACGTTAATACACATCTGTCTACCTCTTCAGGGATTTACTGGCGTGATTATAACTATGTATATCAGTGGCGAAGAGTTAACTTTTCATACGGGAAGCCGGTGGAAAAAAAACTTACTTCTTAGTTAGTCATGCACCATGCAGCCCATTGGAAAGCCGGTACGAATCAGGTTATGGGGATCGCTCGCCAGTCGCCACTGAGAGAAGCAGAGGTGTATTAACACCCGCATTTCGCCAACTATGATTTTCCGTCCCACGTAATAGTGGGCGAGCAATGACATTTCAGAACATAGACATGTCATATGCTTACAAATCAACGTAGAAAAATGTGCCGAACTCACACACACACATTTTTAATTTATCTACACTTTTGGTGTATTAACTTTATGGTAATACTTCTTGCAGTGTCTGTGTCTATAAACATACGATGGCATTTTCGTTATTTTTTTAAGTCACTGATGCTTCCGCTCAACGTCCGACTCGTTTTCGGATCTTCACGATTTTCGCGCAATAACATATCTACTTCTTTTTATATAATATCTTTGGGGACGAGCCTATTGCCGTCTAGCAAGCATTTTACTGGGCTGTATGTATACTATCGGATGGAGAACAGCCCTATCCCTTAGTCGCCTATTACGACACCCACAGGAAGAGGTGGGGTGGCCCTATTCTACTCCACCGGTAACCAACCTTACATAATAAGGTGGTTTATTTGATAAAAAAGTGCAACCATGCAACTGGAAATACCTATGAGGTGTGATTCGAGGTTATTGACCCGTCCGGTTTGTTGTCTAAGATTGATAATGTATGACTCATTGTGTTATTCAATAAGGAATATGATCATGATACCTACCTACTTACTATGTTTGTAGCGGAAGGCACCGTTAAGTTGGACGCAGTATTCGTATTCGTTCATTCTGCGAGCAAAGCTTATAATTATCATTCATTCATTCTTTGCTGTACAGATTACCATTATTTCAGAAACGATCGCATAACTAGTAATTACTTATTTACTATCGCTCGTCTGATGTAAATCAAATCAACCTTCAGAAAAAGCACTCGAAATGATCAAGCATGAACAATATGAACATACATTATAATTGTGGAGATAGTTGTACTTTTAAATACTTAATTCTAAATCATAAAGACCTCGATATAAATTAGAAATTTTCTATGAGGAAATATTTTTATACAAGGCAAAGTTTCTATAATGCCGGCACTGCCGGCAGATGCTTATCTATATTTCTTATTATGTTTTAAACCATTTTATAAATCGAGGACTTAATTCCCCGCACTAAAATATACCACAGATTACGTACCTAATCTTCACTATCACTAATCATCGCTATCACTACATATTATAAAACAAAGTCGCTGTCGCTGTCTATCCGTCCCTATGTATGCTTAAATCGTCAAAACTATGCAACGGATTTTGAAGCGATTTTTTTTTAATAAATAGAGTGATTCAAGGGGAAGGTTTATATGTATAATACATGCATAATATTGTAGAGAAACACTGATAAATTTAGAGATAATACCACGCGGGCGGAAAATATGGCGGTACGAAGTTCGCCTTGTCAGCTAGTCTAATATATAAAAATCAATGCCACTTTTCGTTGTTAGCTTATAACTCCAGAACGGCTGAACTGATTTGGCTAATTTTAGTCTTGAAATGTTCGTGGGTGTTCAGGGAAGGTTTAAAGGATGAGAAAATAGGTGCAGCGGGAACGGCAAAAATATGGCGGTACGAAGTTCGCCGAGACAGCTAGTAGACTGTAAATATGACCGAACTAGTATTGTCGATGTCGATTGACTCTTCCAGGACAGAACTCGAAATAACTTACCCTAACGACAGTGTTCTTCTGTTCTTTCTTCAACCTACTTCAACTTCACCTTTGGTTTTCCTGCGAAAATCCTCTCGCCACCCAGCAAGAGTGGTTAGAACGGTGACTGCCCCGTGGCACTACCCAATGGCACTACTGGTAGTGTCAAGGGTAAAATTCTGTCCCCATGGCACTACCGGTAGTGTCAAGGGAAAAAGTTATTCCCCATGACACCACCAGTAGTGTCAAATACACTTGACACTACCGGTAGTGTCACGGGGAATAACTTTTCCCTTTTGTAGTTGTGAAGTAATTTAATGAAATAAGTCTTTTAGCCCTAAATCTAGGTGGAATAAAATAAAAAAACTTGATGTTATATAAGTACTCTGTACCTACTGAGTGGTGTGTACTTTTTACTCTGAATCTTTGAAATTCTTATCTAGGCATCGATGTGGTAGTGGAGGAGGAAGAGCCGGAAGGCGTATCCTGAGCTCCGAGGCCATCTTGGCCACGGATGCAATCAGGAAAATGCATCCATATGCAGATGATGATGATCAATGTAACATAATACAGACAATAACGTCTTTGTTCTTCATGGTCAGAGACAACAACCCGCAATATATTTATCTCTTTACAGTCCTTACACACTTCATGACCTAGATTGTAGAGTTATGATACAGTACGCTTGGGAGAGAACCGGTACACCTAGAGTAGGGTTGCCATACGTCCCCGTACGCCGGGACATGTCCCCGTTTGAGGCCTGGTGTCCCGGCGTCCCGGCCAATAAGCAAATTGTCCCGGTTAAACATTTTTAGTATTATATTAGAGAGCTGGACTTGGTTGGTAAACAGTAATATACCTACAATAAACGCGACTTAGTAGCTAGGCTATTAATACGTAGATAGAACGACGTAAGCGCTGATATTTTTCCATACATGAATATGTTAATGAGTAATAAAGACCCCGGGGCCAATGATTTTACGAGAAAAACGCGATGAAGGACAGATGGCGCTCATACTTCCAACGACATGCTGAATAAGCAGCAAGAGGTGCATCCACCAGACCTCTTTCCGAAACAAGGACTAGTGCCACCGATAACGCCTGCAGAAGTACAGACTCGGCCTCGACGAAATCCCCATCGAGGCTTAGAAGGCAATGGGTGCATTGGGTGCTCGTGGTGTGAGCATTCTAACAAATCTGTATAGCCGCGTACTCACCGTGAGATCCTGAGCCAGTGGAGACTGAGCTTCATTACGCCAGTATTCAAAGGCAAGGGATCGGTGCAGGAGTGTGGTAGTAACCGCGGTATAAAGATAATGTCCCACACCATGAAGCTCTATGAGCAGAAAATCGACTCCCGGATCCGACAGGAGAGTACACACTCGGAGTGTCAGTATGGGTTTCGTCCCGGGCACGGGATCATTGATCCGGTGTTCTCCCTAAGGATTGTGGTGGGGAAATACAGGGCGAAGAACACGCCCCTGCACTGCCTACTCTTAGACATGCAGAAGGCCTTCGACTGTGTTCCTCGCGCGGTGATCTGGTGGGTACTGTGGGCTAAGGGAGTTCCAGAGACCTACATTGACACCATCCAAGATATGTATCATGATTCTGGTTCCGTGGTTGGGAGTGCTTTTGGTGACTCAAAAGCCTTTCCCATCACCATCGGAGTACACCAAGGATCCGTCCTTAGTCCTTACTTGTTCAGCTCGGTATTAGACGTCTTGTTGGACAGTATCAGAAAACCACATAAGCAGCCTCCGTGGTTGCTCATGTATGCTGATGATATTGTGCTGAAGGACGCGGACAGGAGCAGATTGGTGCAATACGTGAAAGTGTGGAAGGAAGCGCTTGAGAACGGTGTTATGAAACTAAATGTAGCGATGACAGAAAGTTTAGCGTTAAACTCGACAGATTTCACACCGGTCCGCATAGGCGATGATTCGGTTTAAGTACCTGGGATCTGTACTTCATGTGACCAGTGAAATCGACTACGAAATCAGGGCACCAGGTGGTGAGAAATGACTGGCGTCACGGGTGATCCCAAAATGCCAGTCAGGTTGAAGGGGCAGGCCTATAAGACGATCATTAAGCCTGTCCTCTTACATGGTTGTGAGAGCAAGAGCGTAAGCACGTAAGAGCTGCATGTCACGGAGATAAAAATGCTGCGTGAGGAACTCTTGCAGCCGCGGCAGCCTTCATGTCCATGACATCGCAGATAAAATGCAAGAGAGCCGCCTTCGCTGGTGCGGCCACCTCTTGCGGCAACCGCCAGGATACGTGGGTAGCAAATGCCTGACAATGGCGCCCCCGCCGGGTCCAGGTAGAAGGGATAGGCCCAAGAAGTCCTGGCTTGACGTCGTGGAGAGTGATATGCGTGCAAATGGTCTCACTACCATGGACGCCCAAGATCGTGTCAAGTAGAGGAGAAAGAGCCGGAAGGTGGACCCTGAGCTCCGGGGTCATCTTGGCCAGGGATGCAATCGGGAGAAAGCGTCTACATGAAGATGATGTTTAACTTAATGTTGATTTCGTCAAATTTTGTACAATTATCAGAAGTTAATTCTGATAATTTTTCGCCTTTCAGAAAACATAGGAAGCCCGGGTCGCTGCCCGCTTGTTTAACGCTTGTTTAATGGCAGTGTTAAAAGTTGTTGTAATAAAAGTTCCTATTTTTCTACCTTTGCTAATTTTTCTTCAAATGTCCCGGTCTGGGTCCCCACACTTATGGCAACCCTAACCTAGAGTCATCCCCCTTTTCCTGTTTAAAATAGGAATCAGCTCCATATCTGATGGAAGCAAGTATACATGCAGGGGCTATAGAAAATTATTCATAGATAGTAAATAGCATTCGTGTTTCGTCGCTTTGAATCGTTTCTCAAAGAAACGAAAAGAGGGCAACATACTGTCGAGATACCAACAAAATGATATCATTTACAAGGTTTTCCCAACACCCAAACATTCCTAGTTTCTATTTATAAACGTTTTACAACATTATTACAGAGTTTGGCGTCTAACCTCCGCTACAAGTTATAATTTTAAGATCCATTCAACTCAGACGCTCGTAAAGTTTTTATTAAATTCTTTACACCATAGCTTTATTATTAGACTCTAAATAGAGCAATCAATTGGTAATTAGGTCAAACGCCGAGTTATTCAGCAGCCATCATAATTGCCGTTTTGATTGTAAAATAGAATGGGGCCACCCCATCTCTTTCTGTGAGTGTCGTAAATGGCGACTTATGAATAGGATCGTTCTCCATCTGACAATAAATATACAGCCCATGCCAAAATGCCCGCAAGACGGCAATAGGCTCACCCGCTACTACGGGGGACCTAAAATCACAGTTGTCAAAATGTGAGTGTCAATACACCTCTCCCTACCCCTTTGGGGATTTACAGGCGTAACTATGTATGTATGTTATCATAATCTTAGCGTAAATCGCGCGCCAGGACCTCATTTTCCCCACAATTCAGGTCATTATTTGCACCTATTGAACTAAAATTCTATAGAACATAAACAATAAAAACCTTTTTATCGAGTCCAAAGTCCGAATCGAAATTAATCGAACATAAAGAACTACAACAATGGTTCTAATTACTGCAGTGGTTATCGTAAATCGATCTAATGAATCGAATCGATTCGATACGTTTCACTATACGCTGTCACGGTTCATTTTGCGGTAAGTGAGAATTTATCGATAGAAATGAAAAGTGTGGCAATGCCGTAGACAATCGCGTGAGAGACTTCTATATTTGGAAGTGGGTGAATGAAAGGTTTTACTTATTTGTGAGTTATTATTTAATTATTGATTTATTTCCATTTTTGTACAATGATACGCTAGATGGTAAAGATCTAAGGTGCAGTCCAGAAGATACGGACTACCACTTCTGACGCTATTGACATAAGACTTTAAAGTGGTGGTCCCTAACCTGACGGCTTTGATAGGGAAGGACCTGGGATTGTAGGAAGAGGGAAGCACATGCGCGGGCAGAGCATTCCAGCTCAAACCGTTTGGTGCGAGATGGAATGGAATCCACAGTATGTGGGTGACACCGCAGGCCAGCACGAGTTGTTCTGGACAGGAAGAGAGAGGGCGGGATCAGTTGAAATAGCTCCTCAGAACTCTCGCCGTGGTAGAGGCCTGGCCATTTTCCTGCCACTTTGAGTGGTGAGACTCGGGTGCAGTCTTTCCTCAGAACGTCTTTCATAACGAAAAGTCGACATTCCAACCAAAATAATAAGCGGAGATCGGGCTCAAAAGTGTCGAAGAACTGTAAAATCGCTTTATTCGAATAGAATATGGAAGTTCCTTACAGGTTTAATGAAAACATTATGAAAGAAAGCATCTTCATAAACAAGGTAAAATTAAAATAAATTCGTTGACGTCAATGCTAATCTAATTCCACTGAGCTAGCAGCAACGTTCTAATTAAACATTTGGAATAAAATTAAATTTAAATGTTCTAGTTTTTACTCTGAATGCTAAACAACAACAAAACACTGACAAGTTTTCCCCAAAATTGTTCTATTAAATTAGACGAGGATACCTACCTAAATAACTCGGTGGAACAATAGTTAAGTAGGTACATACATACTTATTAACTGTAGTGACGAGCGTGCAATCTGAACTACATCTGCGCATACTTATCGCTTGGAATGGACACAGTTAGTTCGTAATACTGTAATAGCGAGGTAATTTGTGGTATCGCACACAGCATGCGCAAACAGTACTTTGTGATTATATGATAAGGTAGGTTGACTTTTCAGTTTCACTTAACTAAACTTCTTGCGAAAGGTAATGTTGGAGCTGAAAAGCTATATAGATAGGTACTTCATTATCGAATAGTTTTCATCTCGCGGAACACTTATAATTTCTTTCTGAAATAAGGTATTCATTGCCCAAGTGTTCTTGGGTACATAAAATGTGAAAAGATAGCTAGATATTTTCACTCAAACTTATGAAGTAGGATATCAAAACGGAGGAAACTGAAAGAAAAATTACAAAAATAATTATAATGTCATATCATATAACATTATAACTAAAAAATATAAAATAAATTATTTAAAAAACCCGACTAATAGGTAGGTACCTACTGAAAAATCGAAACAAGCTTCACAGCAGGCGTTACATTTGCAAATCATTAAATGAATGAATTACTTTTGGTCTGTGCTTTTATTACCTAGGGTGGTGGCACCATATATCGGCCATGTCAACATTTATTGACCTTTGATTGTTTGTAATTTTTTGGTTTATAGCATTTGCTTTCCTGCGATGCCTTTTTCGGGTAGAGGGATACTGAAACTCCATTACTACATTCGTAAAATTACCAATTCTTTGTTATTTTTGAAAATACAGATGTTTTTTTCCGGGTATGTCGATTTCCCTTAATATCGGCCTCTAACACCCTAATTTCTGCCGCCTGTGACCCTAATATCGTCATACCTTTTCCAACGTGAATTTAGGTTCAATAAAATTAAGTAAAGTAAAAAAATATAACGTTTTATATTCCAATTCAGGTACAAATTATTTTTTTTAACGCTTATCTATCATTAATTTGTCTTTTCTTTATATCGCAGCCTTGAAAATTACAGTAATTGCTGTTATTATAAACTAATGATCACAATGATTAAAAAAAATTAAGACAAATGAAGATTTCCAAAATATATTGTTATAAGAAAAAATATTATTTAATAAAGTCAACAGAAAACTTGACTTTCTTTAAAGGTTTTTTCAATTTAAATGCACTAAACAGTGACGGCAAGTAAAATCTTCTTTAGCCACATCAATATAATTTCGCCCACGATGAACTGTACACTTTAAGTGGAACCATTTGTATACATAAGTCACATTTAATATATTTGGCTTCATCTTCTTCGACATCACTAATTAGTTCTACTTCACAGCCACCATAAAGAATTTTCATCTTTTCTTCTTAAAAAGGTAAATCATGAGGTCAGTTACGCTGTCCGTTAATATTCTCTTCTTCTATTTTAATACTCTTTTTCTTCTATCTACTAGTTTTATTTTATTTGACTGGTTTATGTTTTATATTCTATTGTCCAGATTTATCTTTCTCTCTGTATCTATTCTTCTAGGAAGTCGGTCTTGTAAAGTGATCCTGAAAATTTAAATTCTTCTACTTCATCCTATCATTAATTCCCAGTCGCAATCGAAGCTTACACCTCGTATTCTGGGGTCCGCTTTGCCAGTCTTAACTGCGGATATGGCTAGACATCGATATTTTCCGCGAAACGTCTTCCATCTATCCTCCACAAGCCCAATGGTAACATCGAAGCATTTTATTACTGCCTGCTTCTTTGAACGGCATTTACTCCATCCTTATTCTACTACGGTCATAGAAACTATAGGGATCATAGAACCTATAGGGGTCATAGAACCTATAGGGTCAGAGAACCTATAGAGGTCATAGAACCTATAGGGGTCATAGAACCTATAGGGGTCATAGAACCTATAGGGGTCATAGAACCTATAGAGGTCATAGAACCTATAAGGGTCATAGAACCTATAGGGGTCATAGAACCTTTAGGGGTCATAGAACCTATAGGGGTCATAGAACCTATAGAGGTCATAGAACCTATAGGGGTCATAGAACCTGTACGGGTCATAGAACCTATGGTCATATAACCATAGGTTTGAAACCTTTCTCTTTTTGTTGGGACATCATTATGGCATACCTACCTGTTGACTAAAATTAAAATACCTAAGTATTTGTTCATTTTTCACCACGTCCCTGTTTTACAATAAACACAACAAGTTCGAAGGTTGTAGGAAAGTAAGTATCCTATACAAAATAAAGTGGCCGTTATTACGCATCGATTCTCTATATATCGGCCGTAGCTGGCAAAAAAGTTTTTAGGCGGCCGATGTTAGGATCTAGTCATCAAACAGAGCTGTTATTTCATTTTTAACCTTATTAATGTTACTGCTAATATATAAAATAGCTAAACTTATAGTTTAGTGTTTTCATGCATTTCCCCAATATCGACCAGGTGGCCGATATTGAGATTTTTCCAAAATAATGATCCCTAATCTCGACCCCCCGATTATTTCATAAAAAGTACAAATAAATTTAAAAACACACTACCTAAACGGTACTTCGACTGTTTTTCTTTATTTTAAAATAATATAAAATACCATAGGTAAGGTTAATTCCATTCAAATACTTATCAACGGAGTGCGTCGACTCCGGGATTTGACTCGGAAATGCCAACAAACGACACAAGTCGGTACCTGCGCGTGCTCTATTGCCACCCGAACGTTCAAATGTGGAGGTACCCGCACCAAATTATGGGATGTTATTCGTATGGATATAGAGTCGCTTTTTGTATAAAAACTATCATAATTTTAGGGTTATTTTCATAGTTATGATCCATTTTTTCGAAAAGGCCGATATTAGGACGTGGCCGATACTAGGAGACTTCACTATCTGTTTTTTGGCTAATCCCTTTTTCTACTCAAGTCACAATATTCTTGACCAATAATTTCAAACATCATAACATAAATAATTCTTTTAACCGATTCCAAGTAGTAAAACTATTTTGAGCGTATACTTCTCACTGCAATATAATAAATAGGATGATCTGAATGTGGACATTCCTTGCCTTGGTCGCGATATTATTGTGAAGGTCGCACGATACGCCCACTGCCAAACAATAATATTTTGTCTCATTTCCTAGTTCTATGTGGGTCTAATGTGCTTTATTTATTAACGAGATAATATTTGTGTATTTTAAACTAGAATTATATAAATATACCTACTGGGTGAACATAAAATGTACTACGCGCATTAGTATCGATGAAAAAAGTGAATGCTCAAGACGGGACTTGAACCCATGACCCGTGATTCCTGACAGAGGAAATGCTCTGACCAATTTGACCTATATGAACACGCTTTGAATATTCGCAATTCTTCTAAACAACCATCTTGGGGCGATTCATTTTTTTATCTAAGTTTTGCAATTTCAATGGATAGGAATAGTTGGCCATAATTGCTTTAAAATTTCATTATATATAAAAAAAAATGTAATTCAATGAACGTCATAAGCGACATCAACTCCTCTCAAAACATACCTATTGTAAACGAGGCGCGTCGTTTACAATATGTTTTGAGAGGAGTTGATGTCGCTTATGACGTTCATTACTTACATACGCGTATTATTAGCGATTTGAATCGCAATTGAATCGCTTTTGCTCGTTGCGTCGTGGGAAACTCGCAGAACCCTTTAGATTATAATGATTTTTCTGTCTGCTGTTATTGTCGCTTGCCTTTTAACTAAGCTTCGAATGCGACTGGTATTAACGCTAGCATGAAGAATTTCTTCTTTATCTTTCAGGATACTTCTATCTAGAAATATTAAATTATTCTCCTTGGTTAGGTGTACGTATTTTGGATTAAATGTCACCGATTTTATCGAACCAATGTAAAGGCAGGAAACAGTCTATCCTCATTTCATAAATCCAATAGGTGTATGTAATGCAGTCTTGCCACTTGCCACTCGTAACGCTCTGTATTCACCATTGATTTCCGGCGGTGTACGTCACCGTCAGTAGTTTGGCTTGCCCCACATAATTATTATTCTCAGTGACGCAATCGCGCCGCATCGCCCTTGAGTAGCTGGGTGCAGTATTTCACCAACTTTATGGTTGACTGGTTATTCTGATCAAAGATGTTCGGCGAAAGTTGTGAGAAAAAATGCGATGGAAGGAAAGTTTGATGAAAGTCTTCGAGTCTGTTGTCCGAGATCGTTCGTGGTTTGAATTTAAAAATGGAAGATTGATGTAAATTGTTGTTTTTTAGTCTAGTTGTTAGAATTTAATTATCTGTGGTACCTGACTTATGGTTACAGATTACTAAGTAACTAGTTCTTTAACGTCTCAGTGTTAAACCTAGCACAATTTACCAGGCGTGATCCCCTGCTCGGGGCTTCCTCCTTTTATGTCTAGGGGTAATGCTACGCCGTGCTTTTTTACACCATACTGGCTTATGGACGAGTGTAGCATCAGGGGATTCACACTCGTGCTGCCGACCCGGCTGCCTATCGTTTCTGCATAGCACTAGATTCAGGTTTAGTTCCCTTTCTTTAAATATAGGGCACTTCATTACGATTTCACTCCGCTAGGTGACAAGAAGATACTTAAATTAAGTTTATAAAATGAAGGCCACTAAATACGCCAACTTGAGATTGTAAGCAGACAGAAACTGAAAACGCGGGGTAAAATACTGAAACGCTGGTCTTGGATGCAAGTACCTACTTGAACCGTATGAAGAAGAACCTTGCACGTGTTGTTCTCGCTCAGAATTTCTGAGTGTTCTCGGTTCTGTATAGTGTTCTCGGTAGAAAAGGACTCCCTTCTCCTTTTCTATGTATGGAATCAATTACAAGAGCTCATCAACTGCCATGGAAGAAGTCATCAAAGAGACACACTATACTCCAATTTTAAAATTAACCCATGACCAAATTATGTCTTTTATATGATCTGTGTGTCTACCGTAGCTCAACGATATAGCAGATAATTTGGCAACACCACTTAACATTAAGTGGCCAGTAATTACACACTACCTACCTTTTTATAATATGTTACATTCCAACTAGCATCCGGCCTATCACACTTGGCACTTGGCACTCATCGTTATAATTTATGCTGACACCTTTGCTTCCTGTGATATTCATAAATGTACTTGCGTCGTGCAACTGTAGAGCAATTTGGTTAAACTTAGTAGTAGTTCGATATGAATAGTCGTTTTCAGTAAATAAATCAGCTGTTTCTAGCGATGAGATGACTTGCAAAAGACTAATGACTCAGTCCCGTTCGAAAACAAAATTTATATCAAAAATCCTAGTCGTGTGACCGTTTGAATGTCTTTAGACTTTGACTTAACGAGGACTTCCATTTATACGTCCGACGCATGGATTGTACTGGTACGCAACAAAAAATGCTTACATTTTTTGAAAGATTTCTTTGATTCTGAATAATTTGATACTGTCGGCAGTTTACGCGAAAATCATTCACTTAATTATACCTAAGAAAAAAAAAACAAAATACAATAAGACTTAGCGAAACAGTGAGCTCAGGCTGCGTTAATAACAGTTTGACATAGACTTTAAGATAACTTACATTTCAAACTATGGGGCAACTATCATCTCTAGTCACCCCGCGACCTGTAATGCCTGACTGCTGAAAAGTAGCCAAAACTTCGGGCTTAGTGTAAATAATGTAATTAGGAGGTTTCTTCAGGGTCGGCAGCACGAGTGTGACGCCCAAAAGATGGATTCTTTTGGGGTACTTCGTCGATTCACACCACAAGCTGTTCGGACCACGGTGTGAATCGCACAAGGCCCCTTTTTGAATTCGTCGTTTCGGACCAGTGGTGTGAATCGACGAATGTCTATTTTGTACTTCGTCGTTTCGCACTACGCCACGGTACCACGGTAATACTGTAGAATCCCGAGCGTGGTGTTGCATACGTCAATAGGCCACGGTAACCACTTTTCATCAGGTGGGCCGTGTGCTTGTCTGCCACCTAAGCGGTATAAAAAAATAATAATGTAATAATACCAAATAAATCGCGGTTGAATCCGTTATAACTCGTATTGAATAATTTGTTTAAGCGCTGCAGCAAACTTCTGTTGTTAACCGACTTCAAAAAAGGAGGAGGTTCTCAATTCGGATGTTTTTGTATATGAAGTTGTTGTATGTGAATGGCCATTCACATACAACTGATAAAACAATACGAACAACGCCATCTATCGCCAACACTGCGATCACTTTTAAAACTTATAAGTTCTTAATCCAATCACGATGTTTCCATTCTCAGTAACTATTTGTATACCAACCAATATGTAACTGAAACGTGAGTTGAAAATCACGACTGATCCGTGGGACTGCCTTTTATTATGACAGGCGTGACTTTGTGATTGCTTAAGTGATTATAGGAAAGGCAGTAATAACGTTTAGAGATGAGCAAACACGATTTATTGTAAGCCTATTGTTGAATGATTAATAAGCTTATTGGGAACTAGCCGCCCGTCCCGGGTCTGTACGGAAAAAATCAGTGAAAAGAAATTATTTTTTCTCAAATCAAAGTAGTGAAAGTGCCGTCAAAATCAAAGCAGTCAGAAATGAGACAAGACAAAGAGAGTGTAAATTTTTCAGAAATTCGTTTTATTATAAAGTTCAAGTTATATTCATTTTCGATTATTAAAAACACTATTGTTAATATTGCAAACAGACACATCATTTTTTTTTTTTATAGATATTTATTAGTGCGTGCGTGAGTAGCGGCACCGCCGTGAAACCAATTACTACACCACGATGGCAATCCAACGCCGTCGACTCGACAGAAGAAGAAGAAGATTAGATGATGATATTGGGTAGTGCAATTGGGGGTCAACGAACTCAAACATCATTAGTTATCATTAGTGTGGATACGCTCCCGGAATTTGAACTTTTTGTAGGGAATACCTACTATGATAACCAAAGTAAAAATCGCCTTCTACGACACACGTGGGGAGAGATGGGATAGCCCTATTCTACTCTACCGGGAACAAACACGGCATTAAACATTTTTACAAAACCTATTATGTACAACCAAATTCCACAAAATCTTCTTGTACTGTAATATATTTTTACGATTTTACTTCGCAATGTGAACGCAACATTACAAGCTAAATTAGCACAGGATTACTAACCACGATGTGTTTACTCAGGCTTGTGATTTCAAGATTTTCAAGATCTTTCATATTGAATTATACTAAATATTGTACCCTTGAGCTGACAACTACGCCAACCTATTACCAACCTACGTACGAATTCGTTCATAAAAAATAAGATACCGTTATATTGGCAATTTTACAAAATAAAAAAAAAAACACACGATTACAATTATTATGTTGGAAGTTGGATTGGAATACGAATGTTCGATAAACATAATATCAAAAAAAAACTAAGTTCATTTTTTTTTTCAATTTAAATTAAGAATCAGAAAAAAAAACTAAAATTCAATTCGAATTCTATTTCCGTTGTTGTCAACCAGCAATAATTGTCCCGCCATTTTTAAAATTTAATTAAGTTTAGTTTTTTTGACTAAGTACCTAAATATCTACACAATCTTTTTAAATACAAGTTTTACAAAATCATTGTTTTCGGACAGCTTACTCATATTCTAGTCAGTAGACGTTATTAGTCAGTACAAGCAATGATTTAAGTCAACCTCACGGCAATGGAAGGAGGCATGACATCATAACCCTGACATTTCTTTGCAGTTACGAGTAGATACTTATCTATTACCAATATTACGCTACACGTGTTGTTATGACAAAATAATGATATTGTGACATGGCAATGCGATGCTGTAAACTTCCAATAGGTATTCTTACACGAAAAATATTTTTGTCAGCATCTATTTCGGTCTTTCAATGTAACTTTGAGTGAATCAAATGGGATTGTTAACCCAAACCTACGCTTCATCGAGAAATAAACGTAAAGTCGACCTCTATGAATAACTAGCTTTTGCCCGCGACTCCGCTCGCGTGGATGTCGTTTATCATGACCAAACATCTAGCTTATGTCCGTTCCCAGGGGCTAATCAATGTCTGCACCAAAATTCATCAAAATTAGGCAGACAGAAAGATCTTTCTTTAATGTTATTTTTAAACATAAATTTTAATCTTGCTTTTATTTGATTTCCAAAAATGTACGTATCTTGCCGAGGCAAAGCAGTAGGATCTATTTTAGATTCGGCAGCACAAGATTTAACAACATCGTATTTAAAATGTTTCTGGCAAACGAATTTCGTCATTATTCTATTGAATTCAGGATATTTTTTTGTTTGTCTTCTAAATAGTGTTTACAAAAAAAAAACACTTTCAAACTGGCATTCCAATTATTTGAGTCCCGGTATTTATGTGACATTAATTAACTATTAAATGGTTTAACAAACTCATACATTAATCCAAACGCAAAAACTTAAAATCTTGTATCGATTCCATTTTCAAACCACGCGCCAATTATTCAAGAAAAAAGAAACAACAAAGCTTTTTTTTTAATAACATGGCTCGTGCACAAACGCTCATTAGCCGAAAGCTGTAGTTCCTAACCTATTGTACTGCAATATGGGCTTTTGGCTCAATAATATCATGTTCGAGACGGCAATTAGCACTTTTCCGCAGCTGTCATCGACTCGTGTGATGAAACTGTTTACAACTGACACATCTCACACTTTGTCGGCATCGCCATTGTTTAGTTTGAAGGGACCAAAATTACTTTCTTGATCTTTATTATCATCATACCAGTGTTAATTCCTGTTGCATATTGCAGCCAAAGCTTCCGCTTTAGAGCTTAGGTTCCACTCTTTCCTTTGTACCACTAAGTAGGTAGTTACCGTGACCTTATGGACATGTGCAATACCAGGGGTGTCACACTCGTGCTGCCGACCTTATAGGAGCCGTCTAATGCCCATCTTGAACAACCCCATGTTGTAATTACATACTTGGAAAAATCACAGGAGGGAGTTTATTCCACAGCTTAAGAGTGCGTACTTGCAGCTATCTAAAGCCCCTTTCATACCCCCTTCTACTGATTTGCTTTATCTTGGGTTTATCAAACCCTCGAACATCAATTATTCTGAATTTGGCCTAAACGTAGAATAAATGACTAATTAATTTAAAAACTCATTCTCGAAAACCTCGTCCGGACGCCTTGCAAACTTGGACAATCCGGAAAACCCCGGATCGATGGCAAGTTGCCATCCTTCCGGGTTCCCCTCGTTAAAACCATCTGGATATCGAATGGGATTTAAAAACCTCTTAGAATGTGTAGAATGTATCACTCCAAAAATGCTAAGATCGAACGCCGCCGGGTAGATTGCAATAATTCAAAAGTGACATACACATCCTCACGCCTGTAAATGCCCGAAAGGATGTATTAACACCCACATTTCGCCAACTATGATTTTTGGTCCCACGAAATAGGGGCGTGTCTATTGTCGTCAATCGGGCACTTAGTCATGGGCTTTCAGAGTTTACTGTCTATCCCTTAGTCGCCTTCTACGACACCCACAAGAAGAGATGGGATGCGATGGCCCTTTACCGGGAACGAACACGGCTGTGTCTTCAAAATACGAAATCTTTAACCAGTATGACCTACTTATACAGACCGTACATAAATCGGAAATAGTTGGCTATACTTATAAAATAAAACAACGAACACTTTTAGCTTTTCCGAGATACAAAAAACGTTTTTTTGGAGTTTGTTTAGATAAACTACAAAACATTTCACTACGATGTTTATACGATTTTCACCTTCTCGTTCAATAGCCTGATGTGCACTGTGTTCCTGACGAAAGATGCACGTAAGTATATTTAAAATTAGTTTTTAATAGGGCTGTGCGTGGTAGGAAAAATTATGAAATTATGTTCTTAAAAAGTGTTCCATTAAGAAATTATGATGCACTAAGCTTTCAAAGGACATAATTCACGCTTCATACGTTTTTGGTTCAAAATTGAAAGTGCCAGCAAAAAAAAATTCAATATTCTGTTAAAGCTCATCCTCACTATTATTTTTTATTATGGCGTCAAAGTTGAGGGACAACTGCGCTCGATTTTATTCGAATTTAAAAATCTCGAAAATATACGTTTTTAATGGTGGGAATAATTGAAAATGAATGAAAAATATTGTTCTATATTGGCAAAATAGTTAATAAAATCAATAAAAAATATACCCCATACAATACAGCTTTATAATTATTATTTTTCGTCCATTTACTTTGGTCCAAAATTGAAAGTAGCGACCAAAGAAAAAAAATGCAATATTCCGTTAGAGCTTGTCCTCACTATTATTTTTTTAGCTGCTGATAAGTTAACTATTTAGAAAGAATAGTGTTACTTATTGACATTTTGTAAAATACAAGAGCAAGCTATGTCGAGGTGGCAATAACTTTTTACAATTTTGTTATACCTATCTCAGTAAATCCATTTAGGTAAGAGTGCTGTCGTAAATATTTTTATACTATTATTTAATAGCCAATAAGCCAATAAATTGCGATACGTATATGAAGAAACGTGATTAGTTAAATACTAAAATCACAATGCTTTCATGTGGTATTTATGTGAGGTCAACCCTGTTGAGGAATAAATTGGTAGTCCATAATAAACTTTTCCTCTACGGCAGAGTTCAATGACCTTGCGAAAACACTTCCCAGATTTTTTTATCAATGTTTCATTTGTTCGGTCTGTCATTGTTTTGATTTGTCTGATACGCACTACTTCCTTCAGAGAATTTGGCGCTGTTTGTTAGAATCTTTAGGTTAAACGACTGGTTTGTTTCAGCACTGAAGAAACGAACTTTTAAATTGAAGAGCAAAGTTTATACTGAATAGCTTTTACTGATCGCCTTCTGTTTGCTTGAATTGGGCATAACATAACACTCAGCCGCGTGTCTATAATAGTAACTCTATTCTATGTTATTCTGAAGGCAAAATGTATAGGGAGTTGCGAAGGTAGGCCCAAGAACGAATTGCGTGAAAAAGGATATGCCATGGAAAGAAAAAACAATCATAAGAAAAGTATTATCTTTTCATTAATTCATTCAATCCATTGATTTGTCTTCATTCTTTAACAAAAATGCTATGAAGTAGGTACCATCGGCATAAAAATTAAGATATATTTTTTATTATAATTATTAACTTTAATAATTATTTCAACATATTTTTTTAATTAATAAAACAAATAAACCATCACGAAACCATCACGGAACTAGTTTAGTTATTAATAAATTGCAATTTATAAAATTATAACCTGAGCGTGTACCTAGCTGCTTTAATTTAGGTTCAGCTACGAACAATGTCTCAAGGAAACGAATATTTCAGTGGGTACCTACTTTCAGTATGTGGAGCAATGGCTGCAATGAATCATAAGCATTGTTTACCCTGCGTTTTCTAAATCAAACAATGTTACACTTCGAACTAGATTACAATGTTTAGGTAGGCGTACATATTTCTAAATATATTTCTTGACTGAGAGCGGAAGAACGGCCTAACCAATATTTTATTGAATATTTGTGAACCGAATTTGGCTGACTGAGAGAGCTTATGATAATAATAATTAGGTAGAACTCTACAATCTTAGAAAAAAAGCCCTAATGAATAAGGGAACTGAAAAATGCGCTTGGGGTAAACGTTTTCAGAGCATTATTGTCACATGTGTAAGCGATAACTGAGGGACACTTCTCCTCACTTTTTATGTTCCATGCTCACAGTGCCTAACGACTACTAAGAATAATTTTCAATTAAAATACAGCTTTACATCTTTATTTAGGCAGTTATTAGAGTATTGTAAAGCCCGACCAGTAAAATAAAATACCTCGCCATATTGCGGTAAACTATTGGAACTAATTTCTTCATATGGTAACAATCTATACAATGTCATTATGGTCATCTGTCAGTGTGGTGTCAATTGTGCGTGTTGTTGAGTTTGAGAGCGCTACAAAACTACAAAACTATAGTAATATGCCGAAAACTATTAAAAGCCAGTTAAGAAAAGTAATTTATAATATAACAAAGTATTTGACGGATAAAAAGTAGGAAGGATTGGACTCTGTTCCTCTAAATAACATCACGGACCTTGTTGTCAACATGACGGGTAGGTACATCATAGAGTACGTGCAATGAAATTGGCCTAAACTACTGATTTTACTGTGACTAATTATTATTCACATTTTTAGGTATATCCCGATCTTCTGTAATAAAAATACGAAGAGAAGGTCAAACGTCAAATGTATTTTCAACGCCTAAGAAAAATAAGCCTAACGCAAAAAAGAAAATCATGCTCGATTATTTTGATCTCTGTGCTTTTAGGCATAAAATACAAGAATTTATGCAGTCCGAAAAACAATATCGCGTGGTCCCTGTTCTATACATAGTGTAATGTAACTGTATGTCTAACTTTTATTTACCATTCCAAGCAGTAAACTATTATACGGATACTACTGTGTTGTGATTTGTGCCCAGTCCTTGTAAGTCTATAACTCACTTTTGTGAATAATAGCAATGAAAAACATGACAGCCTCCGTGGCGTAGCGGTAGTGAACGCGGCCGCTACGCACTAGGCGCGGGTTCGATCCCCGCTCAGTGCAAATATTTGTGTGCATTAAATATGGGTATTTGCATTGGTCTGGTCGTGCCTCGGAGAGCACGTTAAGCCGTCGGTCCCTGTTGCCATAAGAACATCTATGGCAGTCGTTACGGGTAGTTGGTGCCCTAAAAAGTCCAAAAACAACGGTCTAGCTGCAAAGCTTCGATATCACCTAATGTTAACATTGGGTCGTGGAGGTCAGGTGGCAATCGCTTCACGGAAAATATCGAGGTCTAGCCAAATCTGTAGCTATGACTGGTAAAAGCGGACCCCAGACTCCAAGCTGAAAGCTTCGGATGCGACTGGGAATAACGCTAGGAGGAAGAAGAAGCAATGAAAAAGTCACAGTTTTATATTAGGTGTCATTCCGTGCTTAATTGCGGGGAAATAAAAGCCTGTTCATAAGCAAGTGTGTTGAAAAAATATTTGTACACTTGGCATTTTACATGTGTATCACTATACTTGGTGTTGTCATAATCATAGTGTTTTTGGCGCCCCCAGTACGGGTTTTTTATTTTATTGGTCGGACTTTAATAACTTTATTCTGTTACAGAGAAAATTTCCAGTTACAAAATGTTCCATTGTTCGAAACAAAAGGCCATTCACTGCAAATGCATACTGTCAACGCACGTATCCATTGTCTTTAGACGCCACACAAACCACACGACTTTGTTCCACGCTTTTGATAAACGCCAGTACATCGTGAGGCTTATTGCGACACTTGTTTGACGCTGTATGTCATGGGTATAGGGGTTCCCTACTTGAGATATAAAGAGACATAATTATAAGTAATAAATATTTCTAAAAACGAGCTAACTTCATCTGCTAGATAATGGACCAAGCTCTAGCGCAGGATTTCCTATCACGGTTGAGAAATCACAGTCAATCCCTCCAGGATAAACCGACATATCAAACAAAGCAAGAATGCAACCTCGGACTGTAAAGCGTAAACTTTGAACGTAACTGCTAAATCGCTATGAGGATGACGATGAAGCTTTTAAAATGCAAAGACTTTCATGCCCGCACTTTAAACCATTGAAGAATTCTTAAGGAAAGAAAGAGCTAACTCCGAATTTTGAACCATAAAAATACAACAAGGAACTTAACCAACATGGAAAAGTCTTTTCTGTAGGACAAAAGGAAGTGGTTCAGCTTGCAAGATTTGAATGTCACAAATGACAATAAAAATGTTGCAAGTTGAATAAAAGCTTCTAAATCAGCTAATGTAGAAGTTGATCTACATTAGCTGCATTACAGTATAATGAAGACATTATTGTAGTAAGTACGTACTTATTTAAACCATTAAAAATGGATTAGTATTGTCATAAAATCGTGATTTCCATGACATATCACATTTTCTTGGAAATTATGAGATTTTAAATTGGCACACCGTAGCGTTTTCTAGTTGCTTGGCATAGTAATTAAAGTGGCCTTTATAATATTTATAACACAGAGAATTTATAAGAGATGGGTTCCTTAGTACTTAGCACGCGCTAAGAAAAAACAACATTCGCAATGGTCATGTTAAAAGCGTCAGCACAAAAGGTCGCTCAAAAAATCCCAATTATTTCTTTACGAAACACTTGTGCTACATGAGCCATAGAGTGTTAAAACAACAGTAATAATTTGTTTTGAGACTGCCGCCAAAAAGACACACTTAGAGTAGTATTTATACAAAATAATAAATTAAAGATTAGCGTAGCCTGTAGACCAAATTAGCGTCTCGAATCGTCAAATAGGGAACTTCTTCAGTTTGGAGTTTATTATTAGCTTCGAAAATCAGGAGGTTAAAGTTATAGTTTGCCATATTAAACACCTATTTTCTATAGTATTTGATCGAACTTATAGTTTTTTTTATTTCTTCACCAAACATTACGTTGCAAACGAAGATTGATGACAAGATCTTTCAAGATAGCAAAAATTACGTAATAAATATTAGAAAGAGCCACTTGATTTATAAAGAAACTGACAGATGACGGCAAAGTTCGCCTTCACCTTGGTACACGAGAGCTGGCTTATATCAAGGGGAATCAGCTAATGTAGAAGTTGATCTACATTAGCTGCATTACAGTATAATGAAGACATTATTGTAGTAAGTACGTACTTATTTAAACCATTAAAAATGGATTAGTATTGTCATAAAATCGTGATTTCCATGACATATCACATTTTCTTGGAAATTATGAGATTTTAAATTGGCACACCGTAGCGTTTTCTAGTTGCTTGGCATAGTAATTAAAGTGGCCTTTATAATATTTATAACACAGAGAATTTATAAGAGATGGGTTCCTTAGTACTTAGCACGCGCTAAGAAAAAACAACATTCGCAATGGTCATGTTAAAAGCGTCAGCACAAAAGGTCGCTCAAAAAATCCCAATTATTTCTTTACGAAACACTTGTGCTACATGAGCCATAGAGTGTTAAAACAACAGTAATAATTTGTTTTGAGACTGCCGCCAAAAAGACACACTTAGAGTAGTATTTATACAAAATAATAAATTAAAGATTAGCGTAGCCTGTAGACCAAATTAGCGTCTCGAATCGTCAAATAGGGAACTTCTTCAGTTTGGAGTTTATTATTAGCTTCGAAAATCAGGAGGTTAAAGTTATAGTTTGCCATATTAAACACCTATTTTCTATAGTATTTGATCGAACTTATAGTTTTTTTTATTTCTTCACCAAACATTACGTTGCAAACGAAGATTGATGACAAGATCTTTCAAGATAGCAAAAATTACGTAATAAATATTAGAAAGAGCCACTTGATTTATAAAGAAACTGACAGATGACGGCAAAGTTCGCCTTCACCTTGGTACACGAGAGCTGGCTTATATCAAGGGGAGTCTGCATTGACAGCGCCCGTGACATCCGCGCTTTGGACTTGTCCAAAATAAACACCTCTAACAATGATACAGATGAGTCGCAATAAGAATAAATTTGTCACGATTCGCCTTCTCTTTCGTCTGTTAGCAAGGTGATATTGAAATGAAGAAACACTAGGAAGACATTTACAGCAATGGATTCTAAATATGTCTTACGATATAGCAAAAAATATATAGTGTAGCACTGTAGCCAGTTATGGTCAAGGTCGATGAACTGAGGATAGACTTACTGGTGGCATTTTCCTCCTGGTAGTGGTGGTAGAGGTGAAGGTCTCTACGGTTTCCTCTACCATTTCTACGTCGCTGTCGTGCCCCTTGTTCCATGATCCGAAAAACTCCGACATGTTGGTCTATAAATTCTACTTCATCCACAGCACTGTATTCCAATAGAATTTTGATACACATTCACTTCACTTCACAAATATCTCACTAGTGGTCGATGTCACATAAGTCGTAAAACTTGTATTTTTTAAGTAACTCCTGAACTTTGATTTGGTTTTATTCTTTGTCGCGGTTGGATGTTGGACCCATATCGGTACTTATGGGAAATTACGAAGCGCTTTTCGATAAATGTCGACTGGAGCGTTTTCAGTCGTTGCACTGCCGAGACGGCTAGAGTGGATGTTGTATAAAATCCTACTGGAAAACTGAAATAACCGGCGCGAACAAAAAGCACCAGCCAAAACATTTCACGTGCGTGGTATTATTAGTTGGACGATCTAGCCGAAAGAGTTAATTGTCGCAGTGGCATTTTATTCGTATTATTTCAAATTGATATTGGCATTTTATGGTTTTCGTTTGTCTCGTGAAATACTGTGGGTGAGCACAGCTTTGTTAACTCATTTACAGCGCTGATACTAAACTCGTTTACACGCTCGTGAAATTCATTTGACGTTAACGGCCTCTTATTGTCACTTTCTAAGGGCTGTAAAACTTGTTAAACGGTTGTTTTCAAGACAAATAACAAGAGTTCATGCATTTTCTCATTTGTACTAAGGTGCTTCTAAACTTGAGCATTCACTTGTAATGAGCATTCTTAAGAATGTTTCATTACAAAAAAATAAACGAGAGCGTTTTAGTGAGCTTTCTATCAAGCGTTTTGGCGAGCTTTCTGGCGAGCATGCTTGCAAAACTAAATTTGCTTCGACTAGAGCGTTCACTAGAAAGCTCATGTAAATGTTCGTACCATTATTTGGCTCTACGCTTGGCTCGGTTCGTTGTTCGGTTCAACAAATTTAAAAACGGCGAATGCTCGATGTTCTGTTACAAGTGAATGCTCAAGTTTATCAGCATCCCTACGTACAATTAATCAGCCGCATACCTAGCTCTATAATAGAAGACTTTGAAACTAATAGACTCGAGTGACACTCCACCCAGTAATGGTAAGGAGTCAATATAACCTGACCCTCGATTCTGATAAGCAAAATCACTGTCATATTACATACACTGCAGAAAATGTCATTGATTTTTAGACTTTATTATTATAGATTTAAAAACCAAAATTAAATGAATAGAGTTTTATTACACTTTTTCATTCACTCTACAAAAAGTTATATAATTTTAGATTTACGGTATTACTTTAAAGTTTAAAATATAATGGTTTTTTTTTGCAGTGTCCGTGGTATGACAGTGGTTTTGCTTTAGCAGAACCGAGGCCTTGGTACGAAGAAATACGGTCTATGGCCTATGTTTCCTCGAAGAACTACCGTGTCTTCTCTGTCCTGTCAACCGGACACTTTTCCTTTTTCCTGGTCTGTACGTTTACGATTGGATGTAGCACACACAGTCTTATCTTTTAGCCATCATCCGCCTAGTATGGCTCATGGCTACTGGGTTTAATAAGAATCGGTGGCCTTTGTATTCTACTATACAGGAACCACGGCGGTTTTACGATATTTGTAGTATATTAGTTGAGTGGTTTATGGTTCAATACAGACTCGCGATTTTCACATACTTACAGAATTGGCTCAATATCAGAGATTTTATAATATCTAAATAAAAAAACCTATTTATAATAATGCGAATGTTTACAATTCTGCAGCTTATTTTAAACCCCTGAAGTTTATTTGAAGTATTTCGAACATAATATAGTTTATATTTTCATATTTGTTTATACATTTGTGCCAATTTGCTCTTTCTGATTCAAAAATATGTTTAAATGAATGGCATTAATAAAAAGACACGGCAAGTAATTTAGATATCAGGTGAAAATTGGCGAATATATCTGTGGGTGATTGATTAGCATAGAATAAAATATAATGTGTTCTTTAATGTTGGGATACTTTATTGTATGTAGCCGTCCAGCGCGGCGTCAGTGTAGGCGCTGACAGCTCCTCCACTTAATATAAATACGCGGTTCTCCTAACAGCCCGCGATAAATCTGTGGCATGCTCCTGGGATTAACGCCCGACTTGCTATTTTAGCATCTTATTGATAGAGTCGTCTATCGAATGTCGGCGCAACACCAAACCCAACAAATATACAAATCTAACGACAATATAAACCGTACCTCATTCATAATATGGTTCAAAATACAACGTACCAAGAAATTATAGGTCATTCCAGAAATATGTAATTTTTTCGTACATGAATAATTGGTAATACCTACTATCGAAACTCTTTTATGTGGAGTAGTCATTAGATGTAATATAAACATGTTGTAGCAGATGGTAACAGTTCCGAAATTTTAAAATCCGGTGAATAGAATGTAAAGAATTAATTGCAATGCAAAGCTGTGTGCCAAGAATTATGTCTATCTTCAAAAATCTAAGAAATCGAGTAACGGAGTAAGACCCAGACAAATTTTGATTAACGAGTGAATCTCTACAGAAATCGAACTTAAGAAATACTTGTTCACCGCAGACTTGAATTTCACTACTTCTATGAATGACTACCTACATGACAATTATATTCTTCGCTTTCTTATTGCTTGCTTGCTTGCTATGCTATGCTTTTTATAGCCTACACTTTCATAGTCGTTCACTAATTAAAAGCTAAGTTGTAATAAAATAAGCTAGTTACTTATATTATTTCTTCACCAGTTTTCATCCTGTAAAATAGTGTATAGAAAGTTCTAACATAATACAAAGTACCCATGCCAATGAACTAAGATACCTACATCAATAAAATATTATCAACTTATGAAAGGTTACAAAGGTAGCGCGTTCTATAACTTAAAATGTGTTGAGCTACTTTTGATGCTGACTGTACCCACTACCAAAGATTACCTAAGGTACTACCTACTACTCTATGCCTCGATAATTTATCAAAATTTTAAAGGCCTAATGTTGGCATCGCTGTTTTCGTTCTGAAAAGTTTGTTTCATTTTATTCCGAAAATCCTATGCATGAGTAGATATTTGAAAATGGAACAAAATTTAAGCCACATAAATAAATGAACGCCCGATTTAATTTCTAATGGGCGTTTTGGAAATTATGAGTCGATTACAGGTACGATAAACGGTTTCAAAGAAAAAATAGCACACGTTACCATAAATAACGTTATCTAAAATCAGAAAGAGCAATTGCGGAACGAATGTATTGTATCCGTGGTACCTACCTATGTAATGCCCGCTACAGACGCTCCAATTCGGTCGGGTCCAACCATCCGACAGCTTCCGCTAGCCGACAAGTGTTGCCGTTTCGGGAAAAATAAAAAAGTCAGTGTTGCCGTTTCGGGAAAAATAAACTTTACCAAAATGTCACTAGATTGTAAGGAATAAAATAAAAAATTAATTATTTATTATTATTATATTTTAATTATTTTATTCCTTACAATCTAGTGACATTTTGGTAAAGTTTATTTTTCCCGAAACGGCAACACTGACTTTTTTATTTTTCCCGAAACGGCAACACTTGTCGGCTAGCGGAAGCTGTCGGATGGTTGGACCCGACCGAATTGGAGCGTCTGGTACGGGCTTTACGTAACATTATTGTCGAGGGATTTAATTACTACAATATGTTTACAAATACCTAAGTATGAATATGTACCTATAGGTACTTTACAGGTTTAACTACAGGGTTAAATACTACCTAGTGCCCGCTAGTTAATACCCCTATTGACGACTGGGTATCTTTTGTTCAACACAACACGGTTGACGAACGCGACATTTTTTCCCAATTCAAAATTCCCAACTTGTAACTTCACACCATCTTGGGTTTCGACTGAATGCCATAATGTAAGATGGCCCAATATGCCATTTTCCTTCTTTCCTAGGCTGACCCTGGGCCATCTTCAACTTTGAGATGGCCTTCTCGGGTGTGGGAAACACGGTGCCTCTTGTTTCCCACACCCGAGGAGCTATATTAGTTATTGTCCAATCCCTAGCACAGTATTCTAGATTCTTTCAACCAATGAAAAATGTGGATGCCATCGATGTATGTCTTTCGTAGTTTAGTTTTATTTTCTTTCTATTTTTTCTTGTTCAAAAATTTTTGTGACTTGACGTTTTTACTTACTTTTCATATTTTCTGATAGAAATGACTCACGTATTGTTATTTTCACCCTTATCTGCATTATGACGTGCCACGCCATACCGAGACGACTTACCTGAAATAATAATAGTTCAAATTAATTCTAAGTAATTATTACTTAGTCCAACTTAATTATAACTGCTTAATCATTTCATTAAAATTTGTAAAAACTAAATTGTAAATCCCCGAAGGTATAGTCAGAGGTGTATCTCTTTATCTCTTTCTTTTCTCTCTCTTTATCTCTTTAAGACAAGTCCATCCTCCTATAGTCACTTTATCTCTGGGAAGTGGTTCGAGTCGGTTCTCTGACTGTACTAACGACTGAATGATTTCAAATTTTATGTGTACAGACAAGCACTAAATATGCATATGCGAAAACTTTTAAATGGTTCAGAGTTATTCAATCAGTTGTGAATTTAGATGTAAGATACTGTTTTTTTTTCCGAATAAAATAAAAGTTTCTGTTCCATAGGGTGCAAGCGCATTTAGTAGTGGCTTGTATGTTTGTTTACTGCCGGACGGAGAACAGCTTAGTCGCTTTCTACGACACTTATAGGAAGAGATAGGGTGGGCCTATTCTACTCCACCGGGAACCAACACGGGCATATTCTAAGTCAATTATAAATTATTGTTAAAGACCAGATTAAATGTACAATTTTAATCCAAATTAAATGTAGGTACAAGTACAAGAAGTGATTACAGTCCAAAATATAAACAAACATACATACAATTATTATAATCTACATTAAATATAGGTAAGTAATGAATGACCGAATGGAATGAACGAGTACATGTAAGATTGTTGTTGCTCACGACAGAAACAGAATAAGGTAGACGGCCAATAGGTAACTATATGGCGGCCTATAGACTTTTTAACCGCAGCTTTCTGCTTCCGTCGGGCGGCGAATGGACTGTAGTATAGGGTAGGTAGGTGGTCTCGATGCTGGCGGGTGGATGAGGATGCCGATGCGGAGCGTGGGATCAGGAACGCTTGACTCGATGCGGCTTGCTGACCGCAGACGGGTACTCTTCTCTTGAGGGATCTTTCCAGTAAGTGAAACTTCCAACTAGTGATTTCTGACTTTTCTTTATTAGATGTTTTCACTAGGGCTGCTAGTTCCGGACTGAATTCGGGAGTTGATGGGTGTGTGGGGTGTTGGTTGTTGGCCGACAGGCCTCTACAACCTTACGCGAACAGTGTGGCGAGCGCATAGGGCTCTCAGCCTTAGTTGATTTTAAGCAACAGGCTCAAGGGTCCCCGAGAGGGGCGACCTCGGCTTGGTCTGCTGCTGAATTAATACTGGGACGACCTAGGTCCACATTTACGAACAAAGCGCGGCGCGTGTTCCGCCCTCGACGGCGAAGGCGAAACCGCGGTTGATTTGGTATAGCTTCGCGAGCTGTGTAGGCTCTTCGTTGAGCGAGTGTTGTTGCATCATCTGGCTCTCCGAGAGCATGTCTAGGTCTACGTATGCGTGAAATTAAGCTCGGTGTGTAGTCTACGGCCGCAACCACTAGAGGGTTGGGGTGAGTCGGGGCAGAGTCAAAGTAGCTAAGGGAGCACTGCTTTATGTACTGCCTGATGGTCGGCAGCTCAAGGTCAGTGTGGAGCTCGACATTACGCATAAACCATGGTGCTCCCGTCGCCCGGCGCATGAATTTATTTTGTAATGTCTGTAGCCTATGGATCCGTGTTTTACTAACGTGCGCGAACGTGACACATCCGTATGTCATAATTGGCCTAACACAAGAAGTGTAAAGTCTGACTTTACTCCTAAACGATAACTTTGAACGAGAGTTCACTAAACTGTGGAGCCTACCTAATACGAAGGCGGCCCGGTCGCGGACCGCTTTAAGGTGTGCTTTGAAGTTGAGGCGATCATCAAGGATGATACCTAAATATTTGGCCTGCCTAGCCCAAGGGATAGGCTTGTCAAACATCCTAATCTGTGTGATCCCCTCTAAGGGGTACAGACTGAGCTTTCTCCTATGAAAAAGCACAGCCTGACTCTTGTCTGGATTGACCTCTATTCTCCATTTCCGAAACCACGCCCCCAGGGTGTCGGCTGCGGATTGGAGTTTCCTAGCTACCGTGTTGGGACTGTATCCCGAGTAATAGATGGCGGTGTCGTCTGCGAAAAGTGCTGTCTGCACGTGCCCAAGCAAAGGGATATCTGACGTGTATAAAGTGAACAGAAGAGGTGAAAGTACCGACCCCTGCGGTACACCGGCGCGGATGGGGTGAGAGCTAGAGAGGGTCCCTTCCACTCGGTAGCGATAGCATCTGTTCGACAAGTAGTCTCGTATGATGAGCACGAGTCTGTGTGGCACTCCCATAGCGAACAGCTTGAAGATCAAGCCGTTGTGCCACACTTTGTCGAACGCTTTCGCCACGTCGAAGAAGAGAACCCCTGTAAATTGGTTACGTTGTAACCGCTCGCTGGTATATTCAACGATGCGGTGGACCTGTTGTACGCATGAGTGTTTGGTGCGAAATCCAAACTGCTCGTGTGGAATGAGACCGTTTGCTTCGGCATACGCGTTCAGCCTATTGCATACTAATCGCTCATAGATTTTCCCTAAGCCTTTAAGCAGACTGATGGGCCTATAACTGGTGGGCTCGGACTTCTTTTTGCCGGGCTTGGGTATCCCAATGACCACGGCATCTTTCCATTGCTGTGGAAAGATGTTATTCGTGAGCGCTGCGTTAAAAATGTATGTCAGAAGGACGAGTAACCTAGCTGGGAATAATTTAATGACTCTATTTGTGATTCCGTCCGAGCCGGGCGCTTTGCGCTTGTGTAAGCCCTTGATGATCTCCTCGACCTCTTCCGGGGTGACAGCCTCGAATTGGCTGTCGCTATCTGGTGGTAACGGGAGTGGCAAAACGGCCGGTATTTATAGGGTACTCCGACCAATCAGAGCCCTTCTGTTTCTACCTACATTTGCTCCAGCCAATCAGAGGCTTTGTTTATTTTCCTATCTTATGTTTTTCCTCTCGAATTCTATTTTAACAATTTTAACTTATAGCTAAGGTTTTATCTTAACGAAATAACATAAATTCCTACTTAAATATACAAAAATAAGCCTAAAAATTACAAAAATATACAACGGTCCTCGCTACGGTAAAGGTCCGTGGTACCTTAGCTTTTGCGGTGTGTTACCGCGAAGGTGGCGCCGCCAAGCGGCAATGAATGGAGTCTCATTCGCATTCTTTATTTCCTAGTTACAAAATTCTTATTAGATAAACCTTATTACTATTTCTTACATACTATATTTACATTACATAGGCGTCGTCGCTAACAATTGTCATGAAAGGTCGTTGAAACTTGAGTGATGTTGTTGGCTTGTCATCAAACGCGATGGATGTCATTTTTCATTTAAGGTATGGTCAGTGTGTGAATATGTGTCTATTTTAAGAGCTCTCGTACGAACTGTAAGCATTATGGAGGATTTCACGAATTCTCTCGTGAATCCCTTTGTTTGTAAGTATGTACGTAGGTATACAAGCATAGTGCAACGAACTTTTCCCTACTTTACACTGCGGTAACGTGTGAATAATTGGGTACTTTTTTGTGTTAAATATTTGCATTGAGTGGGAATCGAATCGTCACGGGTTCCGACACTTCCAACGTAGCTATCGAATGCACGATCGCTACGCCACAGAGTTGTCGAATAATACCTACCTCTACCTGGGTAATTTCACGATGCCTAATTTTCTGCTAATTTCGGTGGTATTTTTCAATCAGAGGTTTTCTGATGAAAAAATTTAATGGAGTTCTTTAAACACATCAGTATTCTAGATATTCTAAAAGGACTCCATTAAATTTTTGCATCGGAAAACCTATGATTGAAAAATACCACCGAAATTACCAAAAAATTAGGCATCGTGAAATTACCCACCTAGTTAAGTTTAATGTTCATACCAAAATGTCATCCGCAGCTTCACTATAACTAATTAAAAAAACATCCAAATTTTAATAGAGAAGATGAATTAAGTGAACTACCAGCCTGGGACCCGGTCATTCACTTAATTAAACCAGGAAAAAAGCAAAATATAGCAAGACTTAACGACACAGTGAGCTCATTCTGCGTAAACAGTAACACCAACAATTCCTACATTACGTTCGTAACGTTCGTACTATTAGTACCTACTTTGAGTTAACTTACACTTCAAACTGTGTGATATAGGTACCATCTAATGTCAATCCGCGATCGTGGCTGCTGAAAAGTAGCCGAAACGTCGGGCTGAAAGATAACTTACAACAAATAAGTAGGTATATCGCGATAGAATCCGTTAAAAACAAATTTTATTTCAATGCATAATATATGAGCACTCAAAAAAGAAATTTACGGATAAATTGACCTTCACACCAAAATTACATTATTGTGTATCTTACTGTATTGTAGTTTTAAAACGGAAGTGGCAAAGGTAATTTAATTTCGCTTTTCGTCTTCTATTATTAGTTCTACTTATTCAAACTACCTTGACAATGTGTGCCAGTGTTTTCGTTCACACAAAGAATATTATACCTAATTTAATACGTTTTTTTAAAGCGTGAGATTGCGGAAATCCTTTCTGGAATAATTGAGTAACTAAATTAAATGACAGCCCGTCACATGAGTTCGATTTACCGTAGGTAGGTACTTTTGCATTGCGGTGCTCTGAGGATGTCGTCTATTAGTTACTAACGGATAATAAGTCTAGGATGAATATGAAGTAAATTACCCCACACTAGAGTTCGCCTATAGATTCCAAACGACTACAATGTGGGCGAGTTCATCAAGATTTTCATCAGCAGGAAGGTCAGCAGCACCAGTGTGACGCACCTTTGTTGCACATGCCCATAGGCAACGGTAACCACTTTCCAAGAGGCATCAGATGGCCCGTAGCGTGGTACCTAGACGGCGTGCGTTCTAGTCGGTTCGAGTCCGACATAACCTCCCCCACCGGCTCCGGCGGGGGAGGTATGCATAGGGATATATAGCACGATAAAAAAAAATGTATCTCTGTCTTTCTATACCGGTATTATCCGTAAACTTTCAGTTTTCAGGAGCTATGCTTTACCAGCTCTGCTAACATATTAAGCTCATTGAAATTGCCTGAAATTCTGGAATTCCACAATGCCAAAAGTGAATAAAAAAAAGTCTGGAAATAGCTCACAACATGGCGACTGAAAAAAATCGCGGGAATTGCTACCCAACGTCATCATACGTCCTTGTCATTGGGCGAGGACATGGCGCCTCACGTGCCCGCGCCCGTGACCCACAAATACCTGGACACTTGGGTAAGTACATCCGTTCGGTAATTATATAATGATATTTACGTCACAAGGTTGTTCGCAATTTTCTTTGAACTTTTCGTCGTTTCCCGCCATTACTACGCTTTGAACATTCGCTTATCAGATGCATTCATTTGCTACACTAATTTAGCTTCTCAAAATTGTGTCTGGATTTTGGAACTTATTTTTAGTTTTCAGCACTTACATAAAATTAATTAATGTAAAGTAAAAACAACACATTGGCATAAATGGCATTACTAAAGTAATGGAATATTTATGATACATCTCGCCCTATTAAACTGTTCTGGGCCAATATACCCATATTACCCATACACATTTTAAAAAGTGGACATTTGGCCCGCGGACCAGTTTTTGCGTGGGCGAGATGTACTATAACCCAATAATAAATGCCCTCTAGACAAGTGGCAGTAAGTATAGATTGATCAATGAATGGGATTGATTGTTTAGTGCACTTCTCACCTCACCAGAGCTAACAATGAGATGTCGAACTCGAACCGACTAGAACTAAATTGATGTTCTTTCACGCCTGCCTCTCTTGCCGGAGAACCAGAAATGACCAGATATTCCGATATTAGTTATACAGGGTGGAAGATTTTAACCTTACCTGGAGGGAAAGTACTTTAAATACTGGAGATAGCTAATTTCACTCAAAGGAAACATTCCTTTATTTTTATAAAGAAACAAAACTGCATTCATAGTTTTTTGAAAATTCCCTTGCCATGCCCGGTAATCGAACCGACTAAAACCCAAAAAAATAACATCCTGTATTTTTATAGCATCAATCGATAGTGTCAATCATGAGGATCGAAACTCTCTAATAAACATGGTAAATTAAATGAAAGGAAGTCAATAAAATCTTAACTTATAAATTCCATTCCAACAGATACAATACTTTTGCTCAACGTGCCATCACATACCTTATCAACAATAACGCCATTTATTTAGTAAAATGAGTACTAAATGACTAAACTTTGATTCCGATTTAGAATGTAACGTTGTTGTGTGACTGCATGAGGAAGTCAAGTCTCCCGATATTTTTTTATAAAGAATATTAGTAACCGAAATTACTAATATTCCTGTTAACCCCCCCAAGTAAGCTAAATTGCTTGTACTAGGAGTGGGTTCACGTCTGTAGTATAATGGTCAGGATTCGAACCCGGGACCTCTCGATCGTAAGGCTGACTCCTTAACCACTAAGCTACCGATGGCGACGCTACTATTATGTCGATTTAGGTCCAAGATACGTGACTCGAGGTATACTTGGTTGGGCTTGGAAAGCATTTCGTGGTACACCTCATCGCGCCCTGGGCAACGGAAATGGCGAGAGAATTGCCGAGTTATTCCGGTTGGATCCCCAAATATGATCCACTGCCGATTTTTATTCATCATAGGCATAACCCTAGCACATTCTTACGAGTTGTG
Source organism: Eilema depressum (assembly GCA_914767945.1). NCBI lineage: Eukaryota > Metazoa > Arthropoda > Insecta > Lepidoptera > Erebidae > Eilema > Eilema depressum. The sequence continues at coordinate 4,684,720 of OU612021.1, forward strand.
GTTCAATGGCTGGGTCAGGTTTTGGATGGGTGACCGTTGTTTACATTACGAGGTTAAGCTTAATTGAGTGGGTCGGGTTTTGGATGGGTGACCGTTGTTTACATTACGAGGTTAAGCTTAATTGAGTGGGTCGGGTTTTGGATAGGTGACCGTTGTTTACATTACGAGGTTAAGCAAAATTGGCTGGGTCTGGATTTAGATGGGTGGCCGTTGTTTACATTACGAGGTTAAGCAAAATTGGCTGGGTCAGGATTTAGATGGGTGACCGTTGTTTACATTACGAAGTTAAGCAAAATTGGCTGGGTCGGGTTTTGGATGGGTGACCGTTGTTTACATTACGAAGTTAAGCAAAATTGGCTGGGTCAGGATTTAGATGGGTGGCCGTTGTTTACATTACGAGGTTAAGCAAAATTGGCTGGGTCAGGATTTAGATGGGTGACCGTTGTTTACATTACGAAGTTAAGCAAAATTGGCTGGGTCGGGTTTTGGATGGGTGACCGTTGTTTACATTACGAAGTTAAGCAAAATTGGCTGGGTCACGATTTAGATGGGTGGCCGTTGTTTACATTACGAGGTTAAGCAAAATTGGCTAGGTCGGGTTTTGGATGGGTGGCCGTTCTTTACATTGCGAGGTCAAGCTTAATTGGCTGGGTCAGGATTTGGATGGGTGGCCGTTCTTACATTACGAGGCTAAGCTTAATTGACTGGGCCATGTTTTGGATGGGTGACCGTTGATTCTTTACATTTCGTCTTTCGTCTATAAAGCAAAATGCTTAAATTGCATATGGAGTTATTGTGCTTCGTAGTTAATTTGATTTTAGGTCACATGATCAGGAGAGTCGTGAGCGAGTTATAGTAAAACCAACGATTCCGTGAAATCGCGAAAATAAGAACTACGGTTTCACTGTCAAGTGAGTTATGTTTTATTGCAAGTCAAAGATAATTTGGTGCGATTTGACATATTAGCGAACGAGTTATAGTGCAAATATTTGTATGCATGAATATGAATATTTGCATTGGTCTGGGTGTTTCTATGTATAATATGTACATATTTATTTACAAAAAAAAGTATCTAAACTAGGGTAAAGCCAGAGCAGCGGTGCCTTCTCTACAAGACACAAATTCGCTCTTGCGTGGAATACTGCTCTCATCTCTGGGATGGCTCCGCAAAGCACTTACTAGATGCTCTAGACAGGTTGCAGCGACGTGTAGTCCGCATTATTGGGAATCCTGAGATCACCAAAACCCTCGAGCCTTTGCAGTTGCGTAGAGATGTGGCATCTTTGGCGGTATTTTACCGTCTCTACCATGGTGAATGTTCTGATAAGCTCTTCCAATTAATCCCACCCTCTCCTTTCCTATATAGGACAACACGTGCAGGGCTTAGATGCCACCCGCATACGGTGCAGAATATTCCATCAAGAACCAAGCGGTTCGGCGACTCCTTCTTCTGCCGCACCATTAAGTCTTGGAATTATTTACCAGTTCACGTGTTTCCCTCCTCCTACAGTCCCGGGTCCTTTAAGCGGGGCGTGAAAAAGCATCTGATGAGGCCGTCAAGCTGAGTGCCACCATTGTAACATGATACGTGTCTGTAATGGTGACGCTCTTTTCAGAGACTTTGCCTTCAGCTTACCATCAGGCGAGGCGAAGTCAAATTGACGTGTCCTATATAAAAAAAAAAAAAAACTATGTATGTTTATCCGCATTCTAGAACCCATAACACAAGCTAGTTAAGCTATGCTTACTTTGGGTCTAGAATTCTAGATAGCGTTGTGTAGACATGTATTAACATGTATTATTACGATATGTCATTATTATGATATAAGTATTATATATGTATATGTAGTATATGGGTATATAGATATAGTTATTGTATATTTATTATAGATACGTATTGTGTGTATACAACTCAATCGTGCGTGTCCCATAAACTGGGGCATTATTCTGTTTGAGACAAGTTTTAGTCACTTGTAACACGACTAGTTGGTGGATTTCAATTGGTTAACATAACATAGGCTAAGTTAACCAATCTAAACGAGTCGACTAATACGAAAATGCTTTATTCAGCGAAGTTTTCGTGCTGGAGACGTGAAATAAACAACAATTCACAATTACGTGCACTGCGATTTTCTTTTTTAAAAGAGATTTACTACAACTATAATACATCGATGCATTTTTAATTAATGTACTATTTACGTCGTTTATACTCGTACGAGTGTCAACTATAAAATATCGTATAATTTTATACCTGATCTCTCTTTGATTAATTAGAAATAGATTGGCAATAGGTAACGTCCACATGTCATCAACTTCATCTTGGCGTCGTTCCTGGTTCAGTCCGCTTACTTCTACAATACTTATAATGAGCGCGACTGCCGTTTGACCTCTAACCCCGAGAAATAAGTTTTTTTGCCAACAGTACCAAAAGTTCAGGTTATTTTAAATTTATTGATAACTACCTGTGCAATACTTAAAAAAATTAAGCACGATTCATAAAAAAATGCACAAATTACTAAACAAACTTTTAATTTTAAAATAAGTATGTAAATTAATAAAATTGGGGGTACGCGTACGCTCGTGCGCAAAAATGAAGGCAGCTCATATGCCTAAGTATTTCCGATGCTGTCTGCAGAACAACGCCTACACAGGCGAAGGCCTTTTATATATCCAGAAACTGATGGTGCAGAGACGTATTCTTCGTCTAATATTTCTTCAAAGAAGCATAAGAAGAACGCACGCCATACCATAGCCCACATCGCAACTTTCGACAGTGGGTCGGCACCGTAAGTCATAACTCATAAGTTCATAACAGACATGAGAAGTCAGATTTGAAAATGGATGAAATTGAATGAGCGGAGTTCGCTCGCGATCGTTTAAGAACATGACGTACTTTATTACTATAACAATCTATAAATGATCTGCGTATATCAGAATCCATGACCCAAGCTAGTTGGTGTGGTTACTTTGGGTCTAGATATATGGATCTTTGAGTCCTTATAAAGGCGGATTTCTTCTGCACTTTTACAAAGAATAATATAGTATAGACTTGGCACTTAGAAACACGATGGTTTCATTCAGTGTAGGGAGTCAATCAGTTAATTTTTCAATCACCTGTCGATTGACATAAAATAATTGCAACAATTTTGTTTTTCATATTACAGCCTGTAAACTTGTCAAGATTACATTTTTTAAATATTTACTAAGTTTTTTTTTTAATTTATTCATTTAAGATTGTTTATTTTTCAAATATGTACAATAGGTACATCACCTATCCAAAACCCGATCCACTCAATTAGGCTTAACCCCGTAATGTAAACAACGGTCACCCATCCAAAACCCGACCCACTCAATTAAGCTTAACCCCGTAATGTAAACAACGGTCACCCATCCAAAACCCGACCCACTCAATTAAGCTTAACCTCGTAATGTAAACAACGGTCACCCATCCAAAACCCGACCCACTCAATTAAGCTTAACCTCGTAATGTAAACAACGGTCACCCATCCAAAACCTGACCCAGCCATTGACCCACAACTCGTAAGAATGTGCTAGGGTTATGCCTATGATGAATAAAAATCGGCAGTGGATCATATTTGGGGATCCAACCGGAATAACTCGAATTGCCTTATTGGTTCGTCTTATAATACGTTGATTGAGACTTTTGAATTAACCTGAGGTGGCATGTGGTTTTAGTCGGTTTGATTCGAGAGAGTAAATACCCCTGCTGACCAGTGAAGGCGAGGAATGAAAAACAGGGAAATGTAAATAATGAAATTCATTATTTAAATTACTTATTTAAATAATGAATTTGATGGATCCTTGAGTTAAGTTCTCTGTTTTGTTAAATCGAATTAGAAAATTGAGTTTTCAGGGATTTCCTGTCATTTAATTAACCATGTTTGTTAGACAGATTTGATCCTTATGATTTATACTATTGATTGATATCATAAAAATACAGGATGTTATTTTTTCGGATTTTAGTTGGTTTGATTACCGGGTGTGGCAAGCGAATTTTCAAAAATCTATGAATGCAGTTTTATTTCTTTTTAAAAATAAAGGAATATTTTCTTTGAGTGAAATTCGGTATCGCCAGTATTTAGAGAACTTTCCCTCCAGGTAAGGTTAAAATCTTCCACCCTGTATATGAATTGTTTATGTGGACCTTATAAAAAACAGGAAGTTTAAGTACAAATATGGTTTTTCAATTCCTATAAGACATGTTGGCCCTAAAGCTGATCTAAAATTGATTGAAATAATTACAACAAGGACAGACATGATGATGATAGCAATATACACAAGACCTCTATTTACCAACAACATAATGATACATCCCATTGAATATTTATTAGCATTTCACGTCACGCTTAGCTGCTTTCGTCAGAATGCCTCCATTTGCAAGTCTTATCAATGATGCATTCAGAACAGTTATGTACCAAACATGCAATACAAACTGATATTTTAAAATAGTGTAACTAGTTAATACCTACGTATTGTGAAAATTGAACACAAATAGACTGATAACTATGGCGGCATATATGGTTTTGTAATGAAATAAGTAGTACGTAATCAAACCAATCTGCGCGCGCCAGACCTTCCATTTGTCTCACTTCTTGTACTTTAGTATTATGTTATCTATGCTTCTTGGAGTCAAGACAATACTTATGCAGTATGTTGGTATTAGAGCTGAGGTTGGTATCTATACTTAGATATGTAATTAACCATTAGTTAAGCAGTCAGAAGATGGAAAGTTCAAGTCAGCCTTGTGGTTAATGCCATGTGTGTTAATTACTACAATAATGCCAAGTACCTACCTAAGGCCTTTTTTGTTTTGCATGTTTGTTTGCTAGCTGTTTGCTTAATACTCGTGGAGCAATCTTTCTAGCCATTATTAAGTTGGTAATAGGCATTAGGCCTCTCAAAAATCATAATCATCCTCGATTTCAAAATTGCATATAAAGGGTCAGCTTTGTTTTTTATTGATATGGAGAGCGACTGCCGTCTGACTCCCAACACCGAGGGAAGGGTTTGGTAGGGTAGGGATTGGTAGAACCCTTTCCAGAACTTCGTCTAGAATCTTAAGCTGAATTTCTAGAATTCAAGAATACACCAAACCTAATAAGAATCGCTTAAACTAATTGCTGAATTCTCCAGTTATAAGTCTGAGGAAATCAGCATTAAGGAACTTTCAGCAAAAACCCCGGTCAATCGGTCAATGAACTCCGTTCACCTTCTTGACTATGATTATATTTTCATCTTAAATCTTCTGCACGGTGTTGTTTATTAATATAATTAAAATGTTGTCTAAATAATAAATAGAAGAAAAATTTAGGACAAACTTTATAAACTGCCTATGTTCCAAATATTTTCTTCAATTTATTAACTGGATACCAAAGTGATTTGACATAAAATTTGTTAACGTATGTTTTTTAAATAGCAACATTGAAATATTTATTATTGTTGTAAAATAAAATTTAGTTCGTACAACTGCCGGAAGATGGCGCCCGGTGTCATTTACTTTCCCGCCTTGTCAATGGGAACTACCAACCTAACAAACATAACCTACATTGCTATTTTTTGTTCATTCAAAAGAATTTGAGTAGTAATATTTGCATATTTTTAGTGTGGTTACCAGGAAGTGGGCACCAAAACATGGCAGTCATTTAGGTCAGTCGCCCGTCGACAAATTCGCAACTTGTATAGCTTTTACCAGAACATACAGACGATTTATCATTCTATAATTACGTATTATTTTTTTATATTCGTGTTGTGCCGGTAATTAAGTAACTTACAGCCAAAATAACAAATTCAAGAAATAAATTAACTGAATGTTAGTTACATTCAATAAATCACTTTTACTTTTCCACAATTATTTATTTGAACCTTACCGGTTTCGCCTTACGACATTCTCAAAGGTTCCGTAGGTCAAAGGTGCCGTAAGGCGAAACCGGTAAGGTTCAAATAAATAATTGTGGAAAAGTACAAGTGATTTATTCAATATGTGTAGCAAGTTCCACGAAGTGCCATCTCCAGTATAAACAGTCTGAATGTTAGTTGGTTTATTTATGATTTTTCCGGTAACTTGTTGATTTTTTAATGGTAGACAATAAATTTTAAAACATACGGTTTTGAGTATTATAGTAATGACCTCTAGGTATCTTTAAAAATGCAAAGTAGGGTACTTAGTTGACCTACTTCAGCTGGGTGTACATGGGCCTTTCGGATCCTCACTTGCCAGCTGCAGCGGTAGGATTGACTGATGAAGTTCTAGCACAAGTTTTCCACTCAGGGTTAAAAAAAAATTATAACCGAACGATTAGGAATAGCGTCACAAATTACCTTAATAGCTAGGGCAACAGCGTAGCATACCTATAACGATGTAGAGTAGCTTAATGGCTTACGATCGAGAGGTCTCGAGTTCGAATCCTAGCCATTACACTACCGATGTGATCCCACGCTCATTATAACTTAACTAGAGGAACTTGGAAGAATGTACGCAATTCCGGTTTACAAATATTACTTTATATTAAAAAAAACACATTCTGAGTAAATGAGCTCCGCTGAGAATCACCTCTCCTTTTCAAATTCGGTTCACAATGACAGTTACCTAATGTAATTACGTTTTTATTACAGCTAATGTACAATACATACTTAAGTACTTTCTCAGTCGATTCAATTATATAAAATGAATTAGCATTAAATGAGTATAATTATGCATATAAAATGTAACTGAATGTACGTAATAACTGTAACAGGTAGGGCACATAACGGGGATTCCCGTTTGATTTTAAAATCATTCGGCTGGGGGAATATCTCACCACAAATACCGCTATAAAATTGCACTTGTATAGAATGAACAACTTGACTGCCTAGATCGATTAAGATATAGAAAAGAGAATCGACTTCAGAAGGACTCGAACACGCGATCCTTCCGCGCGAATCGCGATCCGCGAAATTTCATTCAATTGACTGCCTAGTAGAGTCAAATTAATTACTTTTTACTAAACGTGTAAGTTCTATGAATGAAGTATGGCGTCATACTTTGTTACTGATTGTCAAATAGTTTACATTTGATGGTTTCGTGAACAAATAGGTACGGCCGCTAGCCGCTACGCAAGAGGCGCGGGTTCGATCCCCGCTCTGTGCAAATATTTGTGTGCATGAAATATGGGTATTTGCATTGGTCTGGGCGTGCCTCGGAAAGCACGTTAAGCCGTCGGTCCCGGTTGCCATAAGAACATCTATGACAGTCGTTACGGGTACTTAATTGGAACCCTAAAAAGTCCAAAAACATTGGTAAAAAACTTACTGTAAAATGCAATTTTTCCGATACGGTAATCGGATGAACACGTAACCTAACGATTGCACCGCAAACTTGTGCCACAGGAACTATATAGCAAAATGGCAATCGATCACAACACAAATCACAACATAATATTATTACTCGATGAAAAAGTAATGGAAAAACGCGCGGCTATATAGGAAATGGACCGTTGAGACATGTCTGTTTCAATCACGCGTGCCATTAATCATATTCAGATTACCATCATAGCACACTTATCAGCACCTGTGCTGTGCTTATGATTTTTCATACATTTTGCGGTGCGAATTAAAATGCAACAGTCCTATACAGAAACAATCATTGAACTCTGAACGATAGGAGATTGGGTCATTCGTCAACTCGCTAAAAAAAACTCGCTAAATTCCGCGGGTTGGCACCTTACGATTTTACCTAGGTATTTGATTGACCTATATAATTCCTTGTAAGTAGATATGTGTCAAAGTATGTGTGTGCTATGTGCCAAGTTGTAAGTTCTAGAACAGTGTTCTGTATCTATCTACGTATTTACTTAGCACAAGAGTATCACTGAAATTAATTCAGTCATTTGCGCATCATTATTTAACTAACAAACCTGAAGCGAGCAAGATCTTCGGGACCTGCTGATTACTGAACGAGGTTCTGTTGCAGGCTTGAGAGAGAAAGAGAGTGGACCCTGAACACCATAGTAGGTACTTTAAGTAGAAGTCTTAGTTGCAACCGGGCCTAACTCTGAGGTGATTATGATATTGTTGCTGAGAGAGTTGTATACTGAATATAAAATCTCGTCATGTCGAATATATTTACGACAAATAGGAAGAAAATGATCATGTGGATAACTAATGTTTCCTTTGACTTCATAATTGTGTTTACAGAGGCAAACGTCGAAGCTTTTGGCAGTGGTGTACGTGAATGAATCATGAACGCACAGTGGTCTTGCATCAACATATTGGGGACCAAAAATAATTATGTTTTTATTGACTTAAGTAATGGTTTTATATGGAAAAGGTCTATAAAATAGCAGTTTTTTTTAATTTATTGAAATATTTGACAGCTGCTACCTCGTAGTTCCACCCATGTTAATTATTATTCCTTATTTCACGCGACCCAAAAAACCTATTTCTAGGACAAGAAAGAGGCCTATGAAATACCCAATTGCCTCATACAGATCTGTGTAACTATTCAGCCATACAAAACATATCATAATATGACTTTATGTCCAAAAAAAACTAAGATGCAATTTATTTGTCCATAAAAAAGATATTTAAACACTTTCTCCTGCAATTTGTACGTCATACTGGAGTAAACTTTTACGAGTGTGTGTATAAACAAAAACATAAATTTGGTGTTTTAATACGTATAAATAAATTTCGGGAAAACATTTCGGTTCTTTATGTCGCCGATTATAATTAATACGTCACTTGAAGGCTCATCGTTTACTGCTTTTATTAGCATAACTAAGTGAATAATGTTAACGAATACTACAATTGCAAGTTAAATATTGTTTTACATACCGACAACGTCACTTTACGTGAGGTTATTTAAATTATTCTTACTTTGTAAGCTTGATGCCCGCAACATGTCAACTCATTACATACGTACGAAATTGTATGTTTTAAAATTAAAGTGTTAAGCTTGAATTATCTGAGAAACAAACAAAGAAGTACATACTCGTAATTCGTGGAAATGTAGTTGTTTTATAAATGTTTTTCATTCATTAACGTTGCTACATTTTCGGTTCATTTTATGTTTACTTCTGAGATGCGAGTATGAAATATATGGAAGCAATTATGTAGTCCACTTCACTACCCATCCCCATTCCCATCAGGTGGGCCGTGTGCTTGTCTGCAACCTAAGTGGTATAAAAAAATGTAGATATTAAAGCAAAAGTTCAAAACATGTAACTTCAAGTCAAGCAGGTACTTAACAAAAGTGAAGAAGACCTTAGTTATGTAAAATGCATATTATAATTATGTAGTTATTATGAAAACTAATTTAATTAGACTATAAAGAACGAATATATCTGTATAAGTGATATGGATACATAATATACAGAAGAGTGTAAATTATTATGAAGATAAATATTTGAAACTTCACTTCCACTTAATTAAGTCTAACAGACAGTTGATATCAATTGCGTTGCTTTGATTTTAATTATTGTTAATTCGTCGGTGCCTTTTGTCATTTGATCATATGAGTTGCAGTCGCATCGTATGTAAATATACGTATCATTTCACGAAGTCGGTCAAAAGTTCTTCCTTTTTCATGAATAAAAATTTTTGGAAACTATCTCTTAGAATAGAACCCCAAGGTGAAAGATGTTAGGTGGAAAGTACTAACGTTCCTAGGTCATTCAACTCGATTTAAATATAGATGCCGGTGTCAGCTCTAATTTTTATATAGATAATGTGAAAGAATTTATATTGACGTTTAATTAACACCAGACGTTCACAAAATCAACAACAAGAGACTGCAAAGGGGAATGCTCTAGCACACCCACACACTCTCAAAATGTAGCACACTACGATACGTCAATACTTTTTTCACAACATTCCCGGCTTTCATGTTTAAAATAAGAAACAAAGTTATTAATATTTTATGTGCAGGAGAGGTTACGTCTTACAATACGTACAATAGTGAACAAGAAATTACTTATAACTTTGAACTTGTGAGAGGTAAATGCCATGTGGTTAGAAGTCTCAAGGAAATAACCTCTTCCCCTTTCACCACATTTATTTCTGCACTTTGGGCTCTTTTTGGAATGTATTGATGGTTTAATGGTACGGTTAAAAATCTTTATATTTATGCCATAGTTCAGAGCTAAGACCTAAGTATTTTGACCAATTCATCAGCCGCTTCAATCAAAGTTACTACTAACTACATAATGGCTGGCAAGTCTTTATCAGGTGTCAAGGATAGTTTTGGTTATTACTAGAACACTATGTAATTAACCTTGGGTAGTCAATGTCTGTTAATTGAACAATGCTATTTATTTTTCCATAACTACATATTCCACACTAACATGTGTATTTTTTTTTTTTTTTTTTTAAATATTGTAGGACATTCTACACAACACTATCTAGACCCAAAGTAAGCATAGCTTAACTAGCTTGTGTTATGGGTTCTAGAATGCGGATAAACATACTTAGATACATTTTTTTTTTTTTTTTTTGTAAATACATACATATTATACATAGAAACACCCAGACCAATGCAAATATTCATATTCATGCACACAAATATTGGCACTGAGCGGGGATCGAACCCGCGCCTCCTGCGTAGCAGCCGCGTTCACTACCGCTACGCCACAGAGGCAGTCACGTGCGTTTCCTGAATATTATCCGACCCGAGAGTCAAATATACGTCATCACCATCAGCCGTCACGCACTGTTTATTTATACTGAATTAAAAAACCTACATAAATAATTTGTTAATTTTTTTTATACATTAAAACCACTGTGCAATGTAGGCCGCTAAATAATATCTGACAGCTGCGGGCGCGCGAATGACACGGGTCTACGCAAGGATATGTAGGTTAGTGTACTAGCGACATCTATCCGCGAGTTCACGAACTAGAGCTTCAAACCAATCATGTAGTACATACGGGGCGCTGCATGTTTACATTGAAAAGTATTTTTACATTATTATACCGATTACCGATACATTTTTTATGAGAGATATTTGAGGAGGAAAAAAACTTCGCCTGGTGGAATGGAGAATTACTTAGTAATATTTATCAGTGTTTCAGTGTTTTTCCTTAAAAACAATGCTATCAGTCCACTTCTTCTTCCTCTTAGCGTTAATTCCCAGTTGAATCTGAAGCTTTCAGCTCGGAGTCTGGGGTCCGCTTTACCAGTCTTAACTACAGATTTGGCTAGACCTCGATATTATCCGTGAAGCGATTGCCATCTGACCTCCACAACCCAATGGTAACATTAGGCGATATCGAAGCTTTGCAGCTAGACTGTTGTTTTTGGACTTTTTAGGGCTCCAACTACCCGTAACGACTGCCATAGATGGTCTTATGGCAACCGGGACCGACGGCTTAACGTGCTCTCCGAGGCACGACCAGACCAATGCAAATACCCATATTTCATGCACATAAATATTTGCATAGAGCGGGGATCGAACCCGCGCCTCCTGCGTAGCGACCGAATGCTATCAATCCACTGGTAATCACTAATTAGGGGTAGATCAAACTGATCTAAGTACATACATAACATACATACATATAATCACGCCTTTATCCCCCGAGGGTTAGGCAGAGGTGAATTTTTAGGCAGAGGTTAGTTTTACGATTATTAGTTAAATTAATTTTCAAATATAAGAAAACAATGACCAATGCGTGAGACTTTAAAAATATGGCCGCCTGTCATAAAGCTGCAAGCTCTTCCCGCCTTCATGACAATGACGCCAAAAAAATGTCAGTAAGAGTAAGTAGGTAGGTGGTGATGTGACTTTTGTTCAAAGCGTGACGAATGCTTACGTCACAAAGAGTTAACGTAACTCTTTGTGACGTAAGCAGAAGAAGAAAGAAGACATAAATTCTACTGATATTATGGATATGAAAGCTTGGTACGATTACTTAGACTGTCATACTGAATTTCGAAGTTCAAAATAGTACTGAAACGCGACTCACGGTAGTGCGAAAGTGCGCCACATCGATATTTGTTATTGCTACACGGGTTCGATTCCCGCTCAGTGAAAATACTTGTACTTAAGCATGAATATGGGTATTTGCATTGGTCTGGTTGTGTATGGGAGAGCACATTAAGCTGTCAGTCCCGGTTGCCATAACAACATCACTATGGCAGTCGATACGGGTAGTTGGAAGCCTAAAAAGTCCAGCAACTGCCCCTCTAGACAAGTGGCAATTCGTTGCTCGGCGTATGATGGAATAGAATGCCAAATGTATGGGATTTGACGTATATGACAGGCGTCAACGAATGTCAAAAACGTCAAATCCTATACATTTGTCATACTATGCCATCTTACGCCGAGCAACGAATTGCCTCTTGTCTAGGGGGGTGGTCTAGTTTGCAATGCTTCGCTCGCCAGTGGGTTGTGGATTGTGGAGGTACGATGCGACTGGGATTAACGCTAAGATGAAGAAGAAAATTTGGTAATGTTGTACGGTTCACCTGTGTAAACTAAGCTTATTGTTTTTATAATGGATCAGGACTTTTCGGGATCAAATTATGGAACTTACATAATATTGCCGACGTTTCAGACGATTCATCTTGGCTTACTAAGGAAAAGCTTGCTCTAGAACTTCGTTCGCTTCTCGGATAGGAGTTGGTACCGACTTTAAAGGATAGGTTTTGGCTTTGATGTTACAAAGAGGGCCTCAAGGATGTTGATATGGTGGGGTTCTGTGGAGCGTACAGGTATTCTTCTTCATCTTAGCGTTAATTCCCAGTCTTTTCCGAAGTTTTCACCTCAGAGTCTGGGGTCCGCTTTACCAGTCTTAACTGCGGATTTGGCTGGACCTCCATATTTCCGGGAAGCGACTGCCATCTGACCTTCACAACCCAATGACATTAGGCGATATCGAAGTGCAGCTAGACCGTTGTTTTTGGACTTTTTAAGGCTTCGACGACTGCCATAGATGTTCGTATGGCAACTGGGACCGTACGGACGGGACGGGAGCGTCAGGTATGTATTATCCAAATAGTAAATACCTATGACGTCACTGTAGCTTTATTCATAAGAATATCAAATATATCGAGATATTCGGAATCAGCGAGAATCTAGCGGTTATATTAAAAGCATTGACCTAGAGATTCAGAAATAACCCGACCGTGATCGTGATCTTTTTGATATCAATCAACTCTGTAAACTGCAATACTATTTGTTGCAGCTAAACTAGTATTGATGATTGACAGAACATTGATTGGCATTGCTATTAAAAGATAATAACAAATCACTCTTGTTCAAGTGTCAAATTATTCACCTTGTAGTAGTATTGCCTATTATGAATGCTTATGCTTAATCAATCAATTACTGCTGGAAATAGATCTTTTCAAATGTGCGCCATAGCACCCGATTCTTCGCCTCTTATATTCAATCAAGCCTAGTCACCTTATTTATTACTATTATCACAGATACCTTTAGCCCGATTGAATTAGATCAAAAACGGGCTGACAAAGAAAAAATACTATAAATAGCGTTTTTTCGGAAACCTTTGAGAGAGGTCATTCTGGCTATCAAAAATACACCTGCAAGGTTGTAAAATGTATGGACACACGCCCATGCAGAGTAACACGGGGTATAAAGCATCCAAAGAAAAGAAAGTATCATGTATCCTGTATCCAGTTTAACCATAATTTATAGCAGGATCTTGTCTTTTTGGCAGTTTACTCCTTCAAACTTAAGCACTAGCGGGTTGTATTGACATTTAGACGTCGTTGGTAGGATCTGATCTGGCAGTTTACCAACATTAGCTCGCGTTAGATAGTATTTTTCCTACAAGGGGCGAACAAGAAAGCCGAACACACTCATTATGAGCAATTACGACACACAAAACAAATACATGATTGGTTATAATTTTGAATAAAGAACACCTAAATTTTAATAAAAGAAGATTGTTGGAGCATACCACTGGCCTGGGATTCCATAATTCACTTAATTAAACCTAGAAAACAGCAAAATACAGCAAGACACCAACAGTAACACAAACAATTCGTCATGATTTGGGTACTTTGAAATAACTTACTCTGTCTTACAAGACAAACAATCATCTTTAGTTACCCCGCAACCATGGTTGTTGAAACCGAAACTTCGGGCTGAAAGTAGGAATAGCCAATCGCATAATAAAATTTGTAAATTTGGACAAACATGTTAAAAGGCGACAAAGGCGCACAACGACAGTTGCGGGAACTTCCATTTTTTTTTAAATTGCATGCCTATGACAGCAGATGATTCCACAACACACCGAGACAAAACGGCAAAGTAAATCATATTTGTCTTGTCATTTTATAATACATAGTTATCACGCGAGGCTTCATTTCGTAACGCGAGCATCTGTGACTTTAAGACAGACAGACGGATAGAGTGGGCGCTCTAATAATATAACAGTTAATTGGTCTACTGAGATTATGCAAGTGATAGTCGACGTAATTAGATTGCAACGATATGATGAGTTTATGAAAACGCTGTGTGGTGCTATTACAAAACAAATATACTCAGTAACTCTACCATTACGTGTTATAGAGTCCGTGTTCCCCGCGAGAAAGAGGGTTGGCTATATACACCCTATAGATAGAACTATATTCCTCTATCGCGCCTAGTATATGAACCCTTGACGTCGGGTTAAGTCCTTTGACCCCTTATTATATCATCGCCTATATTGCTATGTTACCTATGATGGGGTCCAAAGTATGCCTGTAAGTAATGTAACCTGCCAGTAATATAAATTATACTTTCTGAAGTTTACGCGAATATCACTCATTGAGATTTCGGCTACTTTTCAGCAATCATGGCAACGTCGGGCTAAAAGTAAATAATAACAAATAAATCATGATAGAATCCGTGAAGAAGTAGTTTTATTTTCCGGGAAGCGGCTCATCAGACCTCCACAACCTACCATCGATTTCGAAGTTCTTAACAGACTTTTAGGGCCCTTACTACCCCTATCGAAAGTGCCACAGATGCTCGTCTTACAGCCAAGATCAAAGGCGACTTAACGTGCTCTCTGCGGCACAAAGGTCTCAATAGGTCTTAAGAATGGTCACTGACCTATGGGAATACCATACCCTTGCATTGTGCTAACCTACTCGGTGTTAATGTTAATACATCTGTCTACCCCTTCGGGACAGTCTCCGTGGCGTAGCGGTAGTGAACGCGGCCGCTACGCAGGAGGCGCGGGTTCGATCCCCGCTCAGTGCAAATATTTTGTGTGCATGAAATATGAGTATTTGCATTGGTCTGGTCGTGCCTCGGAGAGCACGTTAAGCCGTCGGTCCCGGTTGCCATAAGAACATCTATGGCAGTCGTTACGGGTAGTTGGAGCCCTAAAAAATCGGTCTAGCTGCAAAGCTTCGATATCGCCTAATGTTAACATTGGGTTGTGGAGGTCAGATGACAATCGCTTCACGGAAAATATCGAAGTCTAGCCAAATCCGTAGTTAAGACTGGTAAAGCGGACCCCAGACTCCGAGCTGAAAGCTTCGGATGCGACTGGGAATTAACGCTAAGAGTAAGAAGAAGATCTGTCTACCCCTTCGGCGCTTTACAATGTGAATATATGCATGTGTATGTGCTGTGCACGGTGTATAAAAAACTGATTTCTGGTTTACTATGTTTTTATGAAGCCTCAGAATAAATCTCCAGCGGAAATGTCACGCCTCCTTGGTCTGTCGAGCTCGTAAAAAGTTTAGTTGACTGCCACCATGCACTTGTATCGATTGATATACCGACGCTCTTAAATTATTACAACATCCTTAAGCTGATATCAAAATACTCTGATAATGATCAGTCTATTTATTGATGCTTTGAAGCTTTAGTGAGACATCCATCATCTTGTGAGGCCTTGAGACATGAGACCCGAGATGTGGTTTTTGTTGGTTCGGGTTAAACCTTTGAAAACATACAATATCAAATCTATCAAATTATGTAGTTCCTTATAGTTCAAATAACAGTTAAAACTGCTAGAACATAAATATAAAACCGGAAATGGTGCGCACTGTGCGGTATGAAAGGAACTTCATCCCTCGCACACTCAAGCTGTGGAATGAACTCCCCGCGATGGTTTTCCCAAGCGACTACAATATGGGGTTCTTCAAGAAGGGCATTAGAAGGTTTCTTCAGGGTCGGCAGCACGAGTGTGACGGCCCTGGTGTTGCATACGTCCATAGGCCACGGTAACCACTTTCCATCAGGTGGGCCGTGTGCTTGTCTGCCACCTAAGTGGAAGTGGTATAAAAAAATATATCAGAATACAATAAAACGAATCAAAACGATTGCTATAATCTCTTACTTAATTGTTCTCGATTCTCGACACGCCTTGGTTAGAAGATGTATAAACTGACATATCCGGGATCCGGGAGTACCTATCCATTTGGTTCTTTTACTTTAGACCACTATCTCACCAAGACCAATTCTTCTAATAGTTAAAATCTGTTTAAAATTTAATCTCGTTCCAATAGCAATCGCCCAAAAATTATTCTCGTAACACAATTTTCAAGAAAATTTTGTTTTTAACATCGAGACTGAATTTTGAACTTCTTTCTAGGATTGGCCCTCTTTACATTGAAATCGTGATCGCTTTTGACATTTGGGCGATTGAAATGAGATCCAGACTGAATTTTGAACAGATTTATTGATTTGACAATTTATTGAAGACCTTGAAACTCTTGGTAGTTTAGCGGATGCACTTCAGGGAGTGTGCGCTGGATTTGCACAACCTAATTCCTCCAGGCCCCATCCACCATCGAACGACCATACGATGTTTCGGTGGCGACGTGCCACCTATACACCGTGGACATTCCACTCATACGTGCTAAACGACTCGGCGACACGTTTTTATCAAGCGTACAGCCAAGGAGCGGAATGCCTTGCCCAAAGCTATATTTCCAGATAGTTATAATAACTTGGGTTTCTTCAAGACTTAGAGTGAATGGGTTGCTTTCAGGTAAGTCGCCGTCACCACCGTCGACCACATCGTCACTTACCAACAGTGGTGAGATAGTGGTCAAAAGCGAGCCTATCAACTATACAAAACGTTCGTTCGTGTTTAACATTAAAGGTGGTGTAGTTAGTTACTCCTTCTTTATGCGTTAACCAACTATAATCTATGGAAGGTATTAATCTCTGAAATAGCTTTATAAAATGTAAGAGACAAAGTTGTACCCGGAACTGAACACGAAGACAAGGAATGCGGATAATAGTATTTGTAGCATCTAACTATACTTACAAATAAATAATGTTGGTATGTCTGTTTCAATGTGTAACTTGTACCTACAAAAACTATTCTTTTTTATAAATTTGTCTGTCTGTCTTACCGTCTGATTGGATAACTGTTGGAGGTTTGACTACACTAGGCTAATCTCTGAAAAGGCTATGTCGATTTTGACGGGATTTTCACTGGCAGATAGCTGATGTAATCTAAGCTACATTTAAGTCCAATAGGTAGTCCTCAATAAGTACTACTTTTGACCTACCTGCACTTTAAGCCAAAGAATCTGGCAACCCCAACTGACACCTGTTACAAACGTCATTTTATGGCCACACTATCACTTGTCAAATCACACATGTGTGTTGACAGGAGAGAGATTTAGTTGAGGTCTTATTTTATAGCTTGAGCAATAACATTGTCGCCGGTTCGTTTAGGAATGAATGTCCGCTGTCTACTGTGTGATTGATATATGTGATGTGATGATGTACCAATCTAGACGGCATTTAACAAACAATTGTACATATTATTATGTACCTAATTATTGTACATTATATGTTACGGTCAGTGTAAAGAATAGGTAATTATTACACCGTACGAGAACACCATACGAGGTTGTTTTGACTGCGGTATTCTGTAGGGCGTAGGTACTCCCCCAGTCGGATTGGGAGATACTACCGTTGTGTCCGACCTCCGTTAAATTCTAGGACTATACTTACCAACTATAGGATCTAGATTCTAATGTGAGTTCAAAAATCTGAATACCGACCTGACCTAAGTAATTATCGCAATGTGAACTTTGCAACAAGAACGTTCTAGATGGATTACACAATATATTAATTAAATCCTATCGTGTCAGAACACAAAAACATTACATCTCTTGCCAACTGAACTAATCCTTTTTATTAGTTTAATCGCCTACTAATATACTAACTAGAATTCGGCTCGCCTGTTACTAAGCGTCATTGACCTATCCCCACATTCAAGGAGCTTTAATCCCGACCCGATTCAGTTTTGTAAACGTGTGATTTCAATTCGATTAGAAACAAAAATGTAAAAAGCTTTGATATTCCGTATGATTTGTCTAAATAAACTAAAACTGCTTACGTGTTTGGGAGGTCATTAAACTTTCAGGGGTTGCGACTTTGCGAGGGCAATGTCACACCCTGGCATCTGAAGACTCAAGACGGTGAGCGGTTTTGGTCGGTACGAGTCCAAAATATTATCCAAGTGAATTTCTGCACGATAAAAGGTTTCGTAAGATTTTAAATCATAAATTTCCCAGATTTTGAAGTTCTTTTTGGTCAAAATTCTTTCTTATTACTCCTAACAGTCCTAACCACCTAACGCAGTGCAGTTATTGACGTGCCAATCCCTACTTAATATTATAAATGTGAAAGTAACTCTGTCTGTCTGTCTGTCTCGCTTTCACGCCCAAACCACTGAACCGATTTTGATGAAATTTGGTATAGTATAGGGGTAGATTAGACCTCGAGAAAGGACATAGGCTATGTTTGGTCGCGATAACCGACATCCACGCGGGCGGAGCCGCGGGCAAAAGCTAGTGAATATAGAAAAGCATAATGTTGCAATTTGGTAGTTCTAGTTTTCGTGGTTTTGGTTCACTGCATCTAGTCAGCCACACGCATTAGCTATCCTGCTAATCATAATCATAATGAATCCATAAAATTAGGATAACAAGTGACGTCACGATAATTTTATTGAAAAGCTTACAAATACCAGATGTACTCTTTTCAACATTCTAGACATTACTATCGGTCTAACTAATAACAAAAACAATCCACTTTTACAACGATCGTTCTGCCAACGAAAACACATTTGAATCACAATTGCGACAACAGTCCACTATAGGTTATACACCACACTTTCCCCAACGTTTACGACCAGTCCAACGACCTCCTGAGTCATTCCAGGACAGTTCTGCAAGTAGGTCGGACGTAAAACTTTGGTTCTTAGGAACTGGAAATGTAATTAGAAGTGACTAAATCGAAGCGTGTGGAATAGCAATTATTTTAAGTAGGTTTCGATTTTACATTTACACGATAGGAATTATTTATGTAATCTGTGCTGTGCTATAGGTAAGAGGTGGTTTGGTTGTCCAGGTACAGGCTGTGGTACAGGCTTGGGGGTGACAGGTACGGCCGCCATCTTGAGGTAGGTTGGGACTATCTAAAACCGGTTGTATTTTTGATGACAGTGACTTAGAAGTGCAATATTTCACAGCTTCAAGGCATATTTTCACGTGCGGAAATCCCCACGGGTACCCCCACCCGGAGCCAGCCAACGGGGGTGGTTATGGTCGCACTCGAACCGACCAAAACCGCACGGCCGCGGTCTCGTGCCATCAGTTGTCGTGGTGAGGTAATCTCTGTCATATCCCTTATATCCCGGCTGACTCAGGCCCTCTCTGGTGTGGGAGTCCGGTGTCCCCATCTTTTCTGAGCCGCTGTCTCGGCCTACTTCTGCTAGGGTGACAGGCGGCTCCACCTGTCACACCCAGCACAGAACATATGCCCCCAGGCATTGTAGAATATTTGGTAGATATAACTTGATGCTTCTACACATTGCCGAGAAAAAGATCTTGACAGACCCCCTGTCCGTGTAATAGTTCCGTTTACTTTGAAGGTGCGAAACCTTAAAAATAAAATAATGACACGAATTTAGATCGGAAAATTTGAATCGCGGATGTCGCTGTTCTATGTAAACATTGTAATAAACATCGACAAAATAAATATAACATTCTATTTTTAAAACTTATTTACATGCAATGTAGGTTTATATTTGGGTTAAAATAATGGTTTTCTTCACATTTGAAATAGAAAAATCTTATTTAGAACGCTATTAAGTATTGCTATCAACAAATAACGAAAAACATTATGTTTTCAGTGTAGTTACCTAATAATTTTCTTAAAACAATTTTTTCAGCGGTTTGTTAATAGGATGAAAAACATGACTTGGAGTTGTAATTTATGTAAGTGGATCATGGTTTTAGAATTCCAAGGATGTAAACTTTAAAGATAAGAACCTAAATTTAAAGATGCTTAATAAAATTCAATGACCGCATCCAGCATCATGCAAGATGGAATCATGATAGCATCCTCAACACCTGACGTTAATCGAAATTCGAATATCGAACTTTAAAGTAAACGTTGCAGTCAATGTCCTATTTCAAACAAAGGAAAACAATTTGTAACATACTACAGAGTATAGACATTGCTACAGACTATGTTAATCAGCAGCAAAGTTTAAAAAATAAAACCACTATTTTCGTTCGGGAACCGTTCTATTTTTAAACTATGAACGATTGTGATCGCTAAAGGAAAGCCGAGTGGATACTTCACCGCTCACTGCTCATAAGGCAATGACCTCACCGGGATGCTCCTTAATTATTAAGGTGTATAACTGTATATAGAAGGTGTGTCTTGGCAAATTACTGTACACCTTCCTTATGTAAATCTTTATTTTTACCCAACTGCAACTGCGAGGGTAAATATTTTACGAGCTGTTTGGTGCGTTAATTTGTTTGACACCCCGTCCGATGCCAGCCTGGGGTGAAGTCTCAAAGCAAAAAGATAAGATAAGATAAACACTCTTTATTGCACACCAAACATAGGATACTTATACAGTGGATTTAACATGGTAGAGAGTTGCACAATGGGCGGTCTTATCGCAGGTCTGCGATCTCTTCCAAACAACCAGTGTAAGGACTAGGTATATTGCCAGAACACGAAGTTTCCACCGTTCCAGATACATCAACTCTAAAATAATGGTTCAAGTTTGATAGCTTTTTCGCATAGATAGCTTAAGAGACCCCGAGTAAGCTTTACTCTCAGGATTGAGAGGTCAGTTGACAGTTGTTGCTCCCCAAAAAACTGACAGAGGTACCAAATAAAAACAATGCGATGACCCCAAACTCCAAAGTGCTATAAGAATGACGACGACACGAGCCTGTATAAAAAAAAACTCTTTTTAAAAGTATAGCAAAATATCTGACGTGAAACGTTGCGTTCAAAAACATCGTACCTAGTAGCGTTTACGCTTACATTTGGTAATTCATCGCAAGTCATTACTAGTGTCGACGACCTGTACACAAATTCTTCACAATAAATAACACATGTCCGAGTATATCTTAAGCTCTAAGTGGTTAAGCTTCTTACTTGTCCGGCATGTTCCCAGCGTTAATGAATATTTTAACTTGTAATGAGCTTACATTAGTGAGACTACAGACCGTTATTTTAAATTTATTGTGTGGCTTGTCACTTGTATACCCATAGGAGCACCGTTTCTAGTAATTGTGCAAGTAAATCTCTTGCATGGTTAGCAATAATCACCACACGCAGTGATTCAAAACGTTTTATTCTGACTGACACTGAAGTTACCAAACACATACAACATTATAAGGTAGATCCTATTGAATAACATTTTTTTAATTGTTTAGTAAAATTTGTTACTTTTAATTCTAATAAAATAGTTCAGCTTATTTATCTTAAGCCCGCTACAGACGCTCCAATTCGGTCGGGTCCAACCATCCGACAGCTTCCGCTAGCCGACAAGTGTTGCCGTTTCGGGAAAAATAAAAAAGTCAGTGTTGCCGTTTCGGGAAAAATAAACTTTACCAAAATGTCACTAGATTGTAAGGAATAAAATAAAAAATTAATTATTTATTATTATTATATTTTAATTATTTTATTCCTTACAATCTAGTGACATTTTGGTAAAGTTTATTTTTCCCGAAACGGCAACACTGACTTTTTTATTTTTCCCGAAACGGCAACACTTGTCGGCTAGCGGAAGCTGTCGGATGGTTGGACCCGACCGAATTGGAGCGTCTGTAGCGGGCTTTAAATGTCGCTGTAGGTGAGTCTATACAAGACAAACTGAAGTGTAAATTTTTTCACCTAAATCGAATCATCAACTTTCGAAATCAAATAGGGCACCCATTGGTAGGTAATACTTTACATTTTTACTAACTAAACCTAACTAACTAAAATTTTATAATAGTAAAAGTGCAGTAACCGTTGTATGTATAATGCCTATAATTTAGCGTAGAAAGTTAATATTACAATTTACAAATTCATAAATATTTCATTTTAATTAATTTCTGATTTTAAACCACTAAAAAAACTAAATTAATAATTCAAAACGCACTAACATAGACAAAATGATATCGTTCAGCAGAATAAATTACATAATAAAAAGTTTTTTTTGAAAAAAGAATTTTGTTAAAACGTTACCGATGACTATAACAAGACGACTTAAAAGTAAAACCCATGACATAACGTTTGTTTTTAAAATTAATGAACTTGTAAAGTCGGTATTCACAAACATTTGTTTTTTTAAATTAATGAACTTGTAAGGTCGGTATTCACAAACATTTTGTTTATTAAAATTAATGAACTTTTTAAGGTCGGTATTCACATACATTTTTTCTTGTGAACGATTGAGTGGTACGGCTAGGCACAATGCATATCACCTCGACATTGGAGAAGCGACGCGTCGTGACAGTCTATTTCTGTTACATACCCACAGCTCGTTTTTCATTTTCATACATTTTGAACGTGCATTGAATGAAATGAATAAAAAAACTTTCGGTCTTTGATAATCACTTCAGTAAGGGAGTGGTGTGGGAACTGTAACTTTTACTAATGGAACGATAATTATAAGTTCTTCTTCGAACTAAAAATATTAAATAATTAGCACTAGCTAGACATCATAGCGGCACGTGACCAAAAATTATAAATTATTTTACTATTTGTAATTATGTATTTTTATACTCGTAGTTAAATTTTAATAGGTAAGGAAACCCCCCTTTGAAGCAAGTAAAAAGTGCCATTCGTAAAAAAAATACTGTGCACCCAATAAAACAAAGACTTCCGGAGCAAAGTATACTCCCTTATAAGTCCTAAGTTTGGCCACACATGGAGTAAGTAGGTACATGTGAAATGTTTGGACATGGCACAAAGGCGAGTCACCAGAACTCGCCTTTGTCAACGATCCCAAGCTCATAAAGCATTGAATCCCTTTGTCTTGAGAGATTTTGTCTTCCGTGCATGTTCTACCGATTCTATTACATAAAGTGTTCTAAAGTTTGCTGATATTTTGACTTTATACAATCGCACCGTTCACCACAGCCGGGGTTGCATTCACAGTCCAATTGTATTTTTATTCTGTACTCCCTCAGATTATGAAATAGTCTCCCTGCCTTGGCCTTTACATGAAACTACAGCACAGTTAAAAGTTGCTATGGGTGTGCCGTCCAAGAAAAAAGGAATGAGATGAATTTATAATTTCGTGCTGTGTGGTTCCTAATTTTTAATAACAAAATATTGACTTAAGAATGACAACAGTTCTAGGCATGTAACTAGGTAGTGCATGCACCAGTATTCTCGGTTTTATAGCGTATGAAAAACCGTTCAAAATATCAAAAGAAGTCTTTGCGAAATTGGAAAGAGCATTTAAAAAATACGAGACAAGTGACAAATTAAACGGCTGTGTTCTGTTTGCTGTTTACTCGTAGGTACTACTAAAACAATGTTAGTATAATTCGAGTACAGTTATGTCACTGTCTGAATCTATCATAAGACGAAAAAATTGGGTGATTGCCATCACGATTGTAATATCGCATAACAATAATCTGAGATCGGTTATACATGTCATGATCTTGCCACTACTATTATGTTTATTCTATTTCGCTTGCCGTAAAATATGTAGGCAGGTACCTACCTAGCCTAAAGGGTTTTCCTTCACTCTCAGCCCACATTTCCACGGGTTTTTCGGGTTGGTTTCAGGGTTTACGCAATAAACAGAGGTAACACCCAATGTTTTTTCTTCCTCCTAGCGTTATTCCCAGTCGCATCCGAAGCTTTCAGCTCGGAGTCTGGGGTCCGCTTTTACCAGTCATAGCTACAGATTTGTCTAGACCTCGATATTTTCCGTGAAGCGATTGCCATCTGACCTCCACGACCCAATGTTAACATTAGGCGATGTCGAAGCTTTGCAGCTAGACCGTTCTTTTTGGACTTTTTAGGGCACCAACTACCCGTAACGACTGCCATAGATGTTCTTATGGCAACCGGGACCGACGGCTTAACGTGCTCTCCGAGGCACGACCAG
Organism: Eilema depressum; assembly: GCA_914767945.1. Lineage (NCBI taxonomy): Eukaryota > Metazoa > Arthropoda > Insecta > Lepidoptera > Erebidae > Eilema > Eilema depressum. The sequence continues at coordinate 4,709,064 of OU612021.1, forward strand.
ACCAATGCAAATACCAATATTTAATGCACACAAATATTTGCACTGAGCGGGGATCGAACCCGCGCCTCCTGCGTAGCGGCCGCGTTCACTACCGCTACGCCACGGAGGCTGTCCTATAACACCCAATATTTATATGGATTTAAATCGGAAAAAGTCAAAATCCAGGACGGTACTTGTATCAATGACAAGTTCCATCGTAGAGGGAACACGTACTCCGGCTCTCTGAGAGCCTATATGACATACCTGGTTGTGAGCTATCGTCTATTGTATCGTTATCCAGAGACAGAGGGATATGATTACATTACCTGTCCTGGATGATGGAAATTTTCGTCTACATACGTCTTAAGGCGACGTTGGAGTCATCTACTCTACCTACCTATCTTTTTTATCATCTCATTGTGGTTCATGCAAGACTGATGACCGGACGTGGTTTAACGGGTCTGTCCCCGGAGACAAACAGTCTCGAGGAAAAGCTCCCTTATTCTTATGGCTTAATGTGTTTGCGAATTCATAAAGTTATAAAAGCATGAAGTGCGAGTACGTAATTAGTTAATTAACCTCGCCATATAGGTACCGCTTGCCGGTTCAAATAGCACCATTAAAATGTGAGTACATAACATACCTATCGCCCACACAAACGTAGTCGGACTAAACATTTTGCCTAGCTAGAGGGGTATCCTAGCATAATATTATTATCATAACAACATCAACTCGTAATTAAGCCCCCCTAGATAAGTGGGCGATTCGAAGGCCCCCGTATTGTAGAATTGTATGGGATTGACATGTATTTTGACGTTTATGATGTATGATAGTCCTCAACGTATGTCAATCTCGTATTAATCAATGTATTCTACTTTATTCTACAAACGTATTGCCACTTGTCTGGAGGTGCAGAATTTTACGCGGACGAAGTTAGCCGCCAACTAACATCTAGTAGATATCTATTAATTGTATTTTGAATATCACCTGTAATCCACATGACGTATCGCGTCGAAGAAAATTGTAAACAAAACAATACAAACATGTAAAGAAAGCAAGTCATAGTGACACGAGGCGGGTGCGTGAAAACAAAGTGAACTATGGGAACATATCCAAGCAATCTTGCTAGGAATTCAAATCGCGTTGACAAAGAACATTTTCAATGCTCTATAATAAGCCATCAAAATTATAACTATCCCATTTTACATACATTCGATCATGCCTTTATCCCCGGAGGGTTAGGCAGAGGTGAATAAACACTCTTTTTATTCGGTCCCAAGTTAAAGGGAGGTGTGCCTATTGCCCTTTTCCGGGCACTATTGTTGACTCGAGTCATGCAATGCATCTAAGGCTAACTCTGGGCTGATCTGTCTGATGTTAAACAGCCCTATCCCTTAGTCCCATTTTTATCCAAATACTTTGTTGTCTCCCTGATTAATATGACTGGTAAGCCTTAAACTTATTTAAAATAATACCTACTTGACCTCTAACTCTGTAGGAAATAGGAATGTAGATACTGAATCGGTCGGCTCGTAGAAGGGGTTTTTATTTAGATATTAATATTTACTTATAAACAACTCCCAACACGAATACCTATATAGAAAACACCAAAAAATTCCACTATTGCGTTTGATCCATTTACTTCAGACATTACGATATGAGACCTATTTAATGTTTTATTACAAAAATGTAGACCACGTCTTCAGTTGGAAAGCACAACCATTATTTATCTATGTACCGATGCTAAAATAATATGTCAAATAAAATAAGTACCTACCTACTTCTGGTAAGACGGTTAAGAATTTTGTTGTCGACCTATAGTGACGATTAAAACTTTGTAAAGAGATTTTTTGCAATGTATCTTGGTGTAATAAAAACAAAAGAAGATCATTATAATCTTTCATAAGAATGATGTAGCTCCAGGTACAGGACAGGACCCTTCCAATAGCCTTGAGGCCAAGCCAACTGCAAATCACCTGCATATCGGTGCACCTTCTAAGCATCGGATGGACCTCCGTTACAGACTTTCCTCTCAGGGTTAGGCTTTGGAGGTCAATCAGGCAGTACCTCCTCCAAAAGTCAACATATCAATCAATAACAAAAAGCGGACCTCAGGCTCCAAAATGCAAAACTTCGGACGCAACTGAAATTGCTTTAAGGATGATGGTCAATCTTGCGTATCGCACAGGAAGAGGCCATAAGACCGGAATGTTTTCAGTTCTGCAGTTACTCATATGAATCGTACGGTTATAAAATGGACGTAATTATGACGAAACATATCGATATTTCATTGGAATAACGCACGTCATTGCGAAACACACGAGATCGAAAGCTCGAAAACGCATAGACTATAAATAGAGTTAGTAATATTTAGAAATAGAAGCGTCTTGACTGTACCCGACAATATGATGACATTGAATCAAGCTTTATCGGTGTCAAAGAACCTATTAACATTTTCGCGAAAATTGCCTGTTTCATTATTTTTTATTTAGGTCATCCGTGTCGAATTTTCTATTGTGCACGAGAACTTTCTTTAATGAATTTAATAATTCGGAGAATCCGTCGCACTTAGGTCGCAGAAAAGCACACGGTCCACCTGATGGAAAGTGGTTATTGTGGCTGGGGGAATCACACTCGTGCTGCCGACTCTGTAAGATTAGAGAGATTCTGTGCCGTCAGCGCAGAAGACAGCGCGGCAGCGTCTGTGGCGTAGCGGTAGTGAACGCGACCGCTACGCAGGAGGCGCGGGTTTGATCCCCGCTCAGTGCAAATATTTGTATGCATGAATGGGTATTTGCATTGGTCTGTTCGTGCCTCGGAGAGCATGTTAAGCCGGTACGGGTGGTTGGAGCCCTAAAAAGTCCAAAAACAACGGTCCAGCTGCAAAGCTTCGATATCGCCTAATGTTAAAATTGGGTTGTGAAGGTCAGATGGCAATCGCTTCACGGAAAATATCGAGGTCTAGCCAAATCCAAAGTTAAAACTGGTAAAGCGGACCCCAGACTCCGAGGTGAAAGCTTCGGATGCGACTGGGAATTAACGCTACGATGAAGAAGCGCAGAAAACAAGCAGGACAAGCCTTTTTTTTTGTTATTTTCACATCCCAATATTAATGTTGCTTTTCAGTAACAGTACTCATGGTCACGGGGAAGCTGTGTCAATAATAAAATCACAGGTAATAAATCGCGAAAAATAGTTACTTTTTATATGCAGCGTAAACACTTTTTGATATTAGATTAACTTTTTTCCTGACATGTAATATTTTTTTTGAAAATAACTCCAATATAAATATTAAAAATTGAAAAAAGACTCATCAATAGGTAGATAGGTATTATTATAAGTAAACAAGTATAAGGCGTTAAGAACCTCTTCATCTCAATCTGTTTTTATACAGATTGAGATGAAGAGGTCCAGCTGTTGGAGTCGCGCCGCAACGTCAACTTTTTATCGTTCGTGGTGCGAGTACCCAATTGTTACCTGGACTACGTTATGAAGGAAGACTTTTGGCCACAGGACGTGGTTTTCCGTCGCTTCCGCGGACCAGTGCCACAGGAACGCACATAGACTTAGTGCATAGGAAGTGCTTACTAACATAGGTTAACTGTTATTTACTAACAACTACTACTACTTGTATGTATTTCTAGTTTTAAGGTATATGTCTATGGGCCGTAGTATAAGTTTATAACATCTGTAACTTTACTCATGTTGCCTGCAATAAAGATTTATTATTATTATTATTATTATTATTATTAACTCCAAAAAGGACAAAATAAATCAGGTTGGTTACCCATTTAACTTTGATATAGCATATATGTAGTAATATTTTGATTCAAGCGTTATGATTGTGTCGCGTCATTTTGTCGTGTCGAGGGACCCCTAACTGGTCCCTACAGCACTCTGAAATGTTATCTGACCAATTTGAGGTTCCCTACACGACAGCGCTTTAATTGGATTTTTTAAATGGACGAGGGAATCGGCCACTTACAAATTTAGGCTTAACCACATGAATCATTGAAGCTTACTAAATAGAGACTTCCTACAAAATATTGATGTTTTTAGACAAAAATACGGTTGTATCGTAACATCTGTCATCTTTGGCGAAGGACAAAAACAAGATTTTAGCGTTACTTAGGGACATAAAAGTGTCACGATCGTTTCATAAAACGATATCATTAAAATGCCTCCGCCATATTGTGTGACAAATCATGTGCTTTCAAATAAATGGCCGTGTCGACCTTAGCGAAAGTAGAGCTATTTACTAGAGCAAAATAAATAGACATTTGACATTGTTTTTTCATATTTTTGCTTATTATTTTACCTTTATTTAAAAATATTGATGATAGATTATGGACTACGGAATTTCTAAAGAACATTTCATAGTATTTATCCGTGTGGTGACGGAGAAGGAACACAAGAATCACCACCCCATCTTATCCGAAAGGTGTCATAAGAGGCGACCAACGGAAAAATACGCAGACAAATCACTGCGAGAGCAGGAAAACTCGTAATAAACCGTCTGGCGGCGTGGAAACAGTAGGCCAAAGCCTCCTAAAATTGGGAGAGCAGTGGACTGCGATAGGCCAATTGATTGATTTCATAGTAGGTATATCATGGATTTATGGGGCCATATCAATGCCTTCAGCGCTCAAGCCAATGTCATCTGCTAGCCGTCTGCTGATAAACGACAAGGCTCTGGCGCAGACCTACCTACCTTTCGGGGTTGGGGAGGACAGACAGAAATCACATCCGTAAAAGCCAAGATAAGCCAAATGAAGAGAAAGAGTAACGAGTTCCTGTCAATCACTGAAGGGGTAATACACCTCTGTATTATCACTTACATTTCGCCAACTACTTTTTAATACTTTTTTATTTATTTATTCCTATAGCTACGAGTATAAATCATTTCATATTCTGGCATATATCTTGCTTGAGCCCAACCACGTCCCAAAATCTTATATATAAGCGCAGTACCTACATAAGAACGCGTTCTTTGAGTGTCTTTTGAGGATAGCACGGGGTACTGCAGTGGCGAAGGAGCTCCACCAATAATAGATTTCAAGATATAGGTATGCCAGTAGCTGTACCAACATCATTACCACACACGATACCGTGGTTTATCAAAATCGAATGTGCTAAAATTATTACTCCGATCTACAGATAGAATATTATTTGGTTGTAGATACTTGTTTTGGCAACGTTTATGGATTCGTAAATGCAATTGAATAGGTGTATTCACGCAGTATGATCATACTGCGTGATACGTTTATGGGTGTAGTTACATATTGTATCGTGGTTTTACGAGTTACTAAGTATATCATACTAGAAACGTGTGAATCAAGAACATTTCCGTGTTTCTGATTTCATCTACGACGAGTACAACTTGCGACAGCCTTGATCTTCTTCCTCTTAGCGTTAATTCCCAGTCGCATCCGAAGCCTTCAGCTCGGAGTCTGGGGTCCGCTTTACCAGTCTTAACTACAGATTTGACTAGACCTCGATATTTTCCGTGAAACCATTGTCATTTGACCTCCACAACCCAATGTTAACATTAGGCGATATCGAAGTTTTGCAGTAAGACCGTTGTTTTTTGGATTTTTTTAGGGCTCCAACTACCCGTAACGACTGCCATAGATGTTCTTATGGCAACCGGGACCGACGGCTTAACGTGCTCTCTGAGGCACGACCAGACCAATGCAAATACTCATATTTCATGCACACAAATATTTGCACTGAGCGGGGATTGAACCCGCGCCTCCTGCGTAGCGGCCGCGTTCACTACCGCTACTCCACGGAGGCTGTCTACAACTGTCTACTGGCGACAGCCTTGATAAAGGTTGTCATTGGTGGATCTCCAGTGACGTCACCCAGTCCGACCAATGACAATCTCCATGAAGGTTTATCTCTATAAAGAATTGCAAAGCAGTGCAAAACATAAATTATGATTTATAATGGATTTGTGTAAAAATGATTATGATTATAAGTAACAGTATGTATCTATCTATAAAATGCAGCATTTTGCAAACTGCTATAACTCCTTCGGGGCTCACCTCACGGGTTTAACTGTAAGACGGTTGTAACCTCGAACCGACTGAAGACGTATAAGTGTTTATATCGTCACATCGGTACCAGGAACCAAGGCGGGCCTTAGTAACTACGTCCCTGAGACTCCGACAAGCTTTGACCACCAGTATTGGCGACGTGTTCTTAGGGATCAAAATCCTCTCTCTTTTCGATACACGGAAGCATGACTACCTGACAGCCTGGGCCTGCTTCTGCTACGCTAAAGCCACGATTGACTCAAACCATTACCCCTAGGCCTGCTCTCATAGGAAATGAAGAACGTTACAAACAGACGGCTTCAGCGTAGAAATAGAGCTAAAAATATTATATTTGATCAAATTCCGCTGCCTTTCTTTCATCGCTGTTACACAACTAACTAGCTAATGTAATGTATAATAAACTTAACATAATTTAACGCAATTCTTAACAACAAGCGTTGAGAACAGCACTAGCAGCAATGGCCGACCGAATTCGCGCTTTAATCCCCCGCCAACGATTTGTCTGAACAGTTTTAATTATATCCGCTGCGTTCCATTTTCGCGCTTCGCGACCCAACCATGCCGCTGCGGCTTCCGCGACTTGACGTTGACCCGACGATCGCCCGTCGATTGCATGATGGACGGGCCTCCCAAATTAAACTATAATCTCATCACGCCAATTTACGTTCAACAACCCTAACTTGCAATCAATATAGCTAATGATGTATGTAGTATTAACATATAACGCTCTCTGTATACAGAATGAACTAGGTATATAGTGTTCGAATTATAGCCAAAATATTATAGGTGAGAGAGTGAAGTGTCAATGAATTTGGGCTCGGGCCGTGTATCATATTGACAGATAAAGACACAGTGTCTTTTGTTTGATGCATATTTTACATCCATTATTTATCTGAGATAGTTTTTTATAATGAATGGCTCTGTGCTTTTAGCATCAATTCCGCCAATGTCCCGTAGTAGACAGATTTGTTAAAACATTTTGTCTATTACTGTACGAATGTCTTTTTCATTTTGAGTAAACAAATATTTTTAAATAAGTATTATGATAATAAATGTACTTCTGTAAGCATATAATTTCTTTGTATTTTTGAACGCTAACTAATAGGCTATTTGACTACATTAAAATTATACCACAAATTATGGTCATCCTATTAGAAAATAACGTTAAAAGACCTACGAAACTACAATTTACTCTCAAATATGTGTATTTTATGAGAATTTCAATTATAAAAATGTTGCATTTTGTTGATTTATTGTCTATGGCAAAAACGCTCGTGATTGGTCAGAGCTCTGCGTGACGTCATTCCTACAAAATATCTCTAGTTGTATGAGCTATTATTGTTTGTTTCGGTGTTATTATTTGCTTTTTCCTTGATTATCGCGAGTTTTATGGACATATTTTGTGATTAAGTTCGAAATGGATACAAATTTTGTGCGAGCTGATGATAACAGCAACTTACAGTGACGTCAATACTCACACGCATCGCCATTTTGATAAAATATAGCGTTTTTCGCGCACTTCTGAAAATTTAAACTTTATCATTGATTTTTTAACATAATGTATTGTTTTTTTACAGAAATATTAATGTGATATGTTTATACTGTAATAAACAATCATTTAAAGTGGTTTTTGAACATTAGTCAAATAGCCTATTATGTAGATATGCTTAGGAATGATTTATTGCTTTTTTTTCGGTATCAGAAATTCCACAAACGCATCTTATTTGCCATATTTCGTTAGCCATATTTTGGATCCTCGCTCCTCCCAGTTCCCGTCCAGGCCCTTTATAAAATTGGGAGTAGGTATAAGAGTATTGCTTAAATGATTGAAATTGTAGTAGGGAAGGAACTGAAAGAAGTAAATCGCAATTTTGGAAACTTAACAGCCCGCAATAATAGATTTAAAAGAAAAAAGGAAGGAAAGAACTTGTTAGCCATATATCTAGTCTAACATTGTGAAGAATATAAACCAAATTTACCACAGAAGATATATGAATGACAAAGGTAAGCATAAACATTCAGTGTTGGTAATAAAGCATGTTTTGCTCAGTAATGGCGCACGAGCGTGCGCTGGAGCGCGATCAAACGAACGGGATGTTCCGTGCTCGTCAATTAAGCAAAATCGTACATTTGGCAATGTTCCCGAACAGTTGTTCCACTACAGACTTCAGCGCGTTTGATTCGCAAAACGCAGAGCATGTACCCATATAAGGCGGTATTGCAATTTTGCAACGTTTCCGCGCGTCCTAAAACTGGATCTTATAAAAAGTGGAATACAAGAATTTGTGTCGCCGAAGTCGACCGATTTATGGTCACCGAGTCACCGTGTTATTTGGCTTCTTTACGTCATTTTTGGGAAGTAGTCCGAACAAAAACTCACTACGCAGTAACCAAAAGGAATATTAGTAGACCATGCGAACTAACAGAGCGGAATTTAATGTCGATCTCACGATAATTATACTGCCGATATTATTGTGACATAAATCTTTCACTTTTCATTATAGGGTAAAGTCGGGATAGATGCCCCAGTTGGATAGTTGCCCCAGTTTTAAATTCTATATGTTAGGGTCGTTAGTGACGTTAATACTTTACTATAAAAGTAAGAGCACCTCATGTAGACTGTAGTGTCATAAAAATTATCAGTGCAGATGTATACGTTTTTTCTGTGTGAGCGAAAATGTCCCGCGGCCATACCTCGATGGTCGAAACATTTATATTGCTAAGTCTTTTCTATTGAATATTTTTATAACTGATTGAGGAATCAGAAAACATTTTGTTTCTTTGCATGCCTTAGAGTTTATATTACACTATTTAATACGTTTTGTTCTCGAATAGTTTTTATTTATTTAGAAATTAAAAAAGGCAACTATCCGTATCAAAAAAGATAGTTGCCCCAATTACTTTTGCGGATAGTTGCCCTTAGTGCGCTCTATGGGAAAGGCCAACTATCCCGCCGCATAAGTTGGACAAAAGATTAAAAATAATTTAACACTTGCATTCATAGTACATAATGGAGAAAATACTTTATCAATGGGTAACTTATAGTTTGGAGGCCTTCATTTTTATATGTTTATTTTTTATGATTTAAAAGTAAACAATAAATTAATATTTTAGTTGATTACTTCTTAATAACAGTATTCTCGTTATTTATTCCCTTTTTACAGAACTCTATAAAGGTAAAATATGAAATGGTACTAAAATTTGGTGTTATTTTTCGGTTAAGCAATGTAAAGGGCATCTATCCTTCTTAGTATTTCCACGGTGGGGCAACTATCCATACAGTGAGGCATCTATCCTAAAAATTAAGGGTCTACAAAAAGCTAAATTTTTCAAAATCTGTAATTGATAGGTTATATAAAACAATTAATAATTCAAGAGGAATGATTGACCTAGTAAAATTCATAGAAATTAGTCATATACAATTAATAGTTTTAGAATTATGAGCCTTTTTCAAAAAGTGGGGCATCTATCCCGACTTTACCCTATCGGAGAAACCTTTTACCACGGCTTCGGTCTTTACCTCAACAATAATATTTAACTCATTGCCGTGTGCATATAAAACAATGATTGCAAATCGAAAGTGTTCACGTTCACAAGTTTCTACAGTTTCATCGAGATTCAAACGGTCCTCGATTCTGCTAAAGCAAAACCAATGCAATACTACTGTGATACTACGGACACTGCAAAAAATGCCATTTAATTTTGGACTTTAAATAAATGCTATTAAAGTCTACCATTATCTAGCTTTTTGTAGAGTGAATTAAAGAGTGTAATGAAACTTTTTAATTTAATTTTGGACTTTTGAACCTACAGCAATAAATTCTAAAATTTAATACCCTTTTTTGCATTCTCTGTGGTATGACAATGGTTTTGCCTTAGCAGAATCGAGGCCCAAACCGCTCTTAGTTAGCAAATACATTTAGTACGAACACAAAAAGCGGCTCAGAAATTATTGGCAGCAGTCACTTTCAATAAAAAATATCATTAAAATCGCTACTTGCACGTGCCGGCCGCTAACTGAAACGTCTTACTCACTGGCTCTCGTCAAATCAATATGCTTCGGTATAAATAAACATGACTGATATTGCCGATGCGTGAAGACAATGTCCTGCAAGTCTTGCAACAACTTTACGGGTTGTGGACTCATGTTTGTGTGTTTACTCACAAAGTAAAAATATTCTTTTATGTACCTACCTACTAATATTAAATTGCTTCACACACTAAACTTGTAGATGATAATGATTGTTATGTCAGAAAGTGAATTACAGAAAAATTACTCGCTATTATACTCAGGGCCGCCGATAGCGGGCGTGCAACGCTGAATACCCTTATGAGTTAACAGCATCAGTATTATTTAACTTGTACATCTAAAAAATCTGTTTTCGAGTAGGAAATTCCCACCCAAAAAGAGATCACCAAATTGGCGATATCGAAGTTCCGTAGTTGGACCATTGGCGTTAAAGAAGTTTATGAAGATCCGTAGTTTAAGGGCTGGACGATTATTGTCGATATTAATACGCCTGTAAATTTCCGAAGGGGTAGGCAGAGGTTTGTATTACATTGAATGATGTTATGGTAAAGAAAAAACAACAAAACCTGAGAGAGTAGGTAACCTACAGGAAGTCTATTTTCATTTTAGACATTTATTGAAATTAATATAATGAATAGACTAATTGAAACCATTTTAGAAAAGTGTACCTGTCAAGCCGGAAACATTAAACTCATGAATTAGGTACATAAACTGAAAACGGTTCTAGCGTAATTAGGCGTAATGGCTTAGTTTACTGCTGTAAACTAAATTATTGCACTGGCAACCCATGACAAATTGTAGGGTAATTCTCCGATTTCTAAACGTAGGTACAGTCTCGCTTTTTCAGACTTATTTTATGCACATAAGTACCGACTGCCCTACTAATAAAGTAAATAATGTAAGAAAAACCAAATTACGTACGGTTACCAATACCGAATGGTTTTTCAACGATGTGTTACGAATTGCGAATGATTATACTTATGTCATAAGATGACACATTGTGAGGATCAAAAATAAAATATTCTTTCTAAAATTTATCAAATATAAAAAGACACTCGCTTTTCCAGTTGATAAGATTGAATGAGATGAATAAGAAAATTAGTCGGTATAGAATATGAGGACTGGGATATGTAGCGGCATTGCTCTAATAAAATACAATACCTAATAATGATTATTTTATGATGTTATATTATTCAAATGAAGGTGCGTCTATAGCTCAAGTTTTTCGCAACATTTTCACTAAAAACTCGCAATGCAACATATAATAGGCGCCAAAAATTTAACAACTAGCATCTTAGAGAAAGTACCTATTATTTCTCTAAAGTCTCAAAAACAATAAAAAATGTTGTGAAAAATTATAAAGACTAATCTTTATAGGTATGTTGTGTTGCGTATTTTCTTTTAGTGAAAATGTTGAGGAAAACTGAAACCATGAGCCGCTCATTTACAGGGCAGCTCTTACTTATGTGACAAGATTGAAAGAAAATGAAAAGACCACTTACGATTTTTGTTTACGATCGATTTAAAAACCTATTAATCTTCCAACGGAAGCACGTATCGTCGATAGCTTTTTTCAATTTATTTTTAAATAGCGTTTTATTGTTTTATTTCTAGTGCTCGCGACAGGAAGCTGTATTTTGCGGGGGATGTCAAAAACTATGAAGTATGAACCGAACGGAGTCATCATCCTCCATGACATTTTCTCAATTTATTGGACCTTTCAGTTCAGCTACGCTAGGAAGCAACCGCACTTCAATATTTTCCGTGACATTCCCATTGTTGATATCGACGTTCAGCACTACAATTCACTAAGCGATGCATCGATGATCGAGCACAACATGTGAGTCACAACGTTGTGCTCGATAGAGATAGAGATTGTCATTGGTCGTATTGGGTGACGTCACTGGAGATCGACCAATGACAATCTCTATCGAGCACAACGTTGCGACTCGCATCGTTGTGCTTGCTTAGTGAATTGCACAGCTGTAGTTAACAATCACGAGGAAATCGTAGTGATTAAAATTATCTAACACATTATATGTCATATTTGCAGACCAATCAAGGACTCAGGTTCTCGGACCTTTTAGGGCTCTAGCTACGGGATCTCATCCGAGACCTCTAACTACGAAGACTTTCACAGTTTTTCGTATAACAAATGGGAGTATGGGACCGACGGCTTAACACGCTCTTCGAGGCAGGCTCTACACATGCGGATCATCAAACGAGGCTCTGGCGCACTAGGACTTCGGAGGTCAGTGGGCAGTCGCACCCGTAAGAGCCAAAATAAGTCAAATATTAAATGAAAAATGGAACCCAGGCTGATGAATCGCAATAGACGCCGATAAAATTAGATTTCTTTTTCGATGTATTCGTGTAAATTTCCAAAAATATCGTTGTTGATGTATTAATGGTATTAGTATTTTTGCAATCCTCCTAGGACAAGGTTAATATATTTTATTTCTGTTTATTATTTTATGCAAGGTTTTAGCGGAGTGGTACGAGCGCCAACCTATGTCTCTTCGCGGGTATCGAACAAGGTGACTAAGGGAGACTCAACGTCCGATCTTACCAACATCCACTGTTCACCTCCATCCAGGCCCGCGCTCATGAGGGACGGAGGTCGTTCTTCGACCTCCGACGCCCGAGTTGCAGCCGCTCGTCGCGGGAGCCCAGCCCAGACCCTACCTGAGTTACGTGGGTCAAGAAAAAGTGCCCGGTAAACGATATTAGACTCACACCCTCTCACGAGAGGTGCTGAATACTGAGATTCCCGAAATGTGATTTTTATTTAGGTACCTCTGTCAAACACCTTTGGGAAAATAGTCGTGAATTTAATGTATAAGTATGTAGGTATATGATTTTTATTAATATATTAAGCTACTTAATACACACTACATACTGCGTGTGCGAGGGGTCCCTATAACTCGATGACTGTCACCTTCCCAATTAAATAGGTCGCATGGCGTATGGCGTATGGCAAACTAAATTGAGGGAATATTTTTTTTCCACCGGCATCCCTTTTGCAAATATTCACATACCGCCACAGCTGTGTATTCACAACAGTTCAAGAGCCTGTGACGCAATCCTATGGCAAGGTCATTGACTGAATCAGAAATGGAGAACTTCTTTGAAAATATTGCTCTTGTGTCTCATACGCCTAAATCTGGCTGTTACGAATAGGTACCATTCACAGTGGATATGTGGACTTAGTAACTCGGTAATCCCGCCGATATTGGTTAGAAGGGAAGTAGGTTTGGGTTAGAAGGGAAGTCGAGAAACCTTAGGAGGCACAGGTTTAGAATAGGTTCATCGACAAGTGTAACAAACTGGATTCATCTTTCTTTTTTTTGCCACTTAGGTGGCAGACAAGCACACGGTCTTCTTGATGGAAAGTGGTTACGCAGCCTATGGACGTGTGCAGCACCAGGGCAGGGGCGTTACATTCGTGCTGCCGACCCTGCTGCAGTGCTAGTTTAGCAGTTTTGCTTATATCCAGTCAAACCAGTTAATCCAGTTCAAACTCATAAGCTACAATTGTACAGTCAATAATATAACCCTGTAGGCTCACGTGATGGGCCACCGGCCACAGACGTTCATGAAAAACAATCTCATTTTTTTTTGTATTGATTACCTACCTACATAAATAAGGTGTTCATCGATGGTAAACTGTGGTGAGATTTGAATTCATAAATAACAAGAACTGTATCAAAGTATTAACGTAGGTTTAGGACAAATTGCCATCACGTCCTATTTAGAATTCTGCGAAAAGCACTGCGCGCACGCACTAATTAAACGCAACAAATTGATTATACTCAATTAAGTTTCGCAAATTTTAATGTTGCAGTCATTACCTGCTCACATATCGTAACTTATACAAAGTGATAGTACGAAACTCACTTTTTTTTATCATTATCATTGTTTTATTATATTAATACAGGCTCTCCAGCGGCAACGTATACATAAATATTAATACAGGCTCTGCAGGCTCTCCAAGTCTCTGTTGAGCCTGGACTGGTGATTGACAATGCATAGATAGATAATGAATTTTGTAGTCATTTTGTTCTAGTTTAGTCTTACTAACATAGTTATAAAAAAATTGTTACCAACAAAACTTAGTCTGTGTTACTTGAATAAACAATTTATTATTATTATTAATCCCAGTCGTATCCGTAGTTTTCACCTCAGAATCCGAGGTCCGCTTTTTCCAGTCTCACTGCGTCGCTGCTGAACTTGGACATATTCCGTGAAGTGACTGCCATCGGTCTGACCTTCACAACCCATTGGCGATATCGAAGTATTGCATTTAGACCAGTTGGTAGACTTTTTAGGGCTCCAGTTACATACCCGTAACGATCGCTATAGATAAATAAATATTGCAGGACATTCTACACAACGCTATCTAGACCCAAAGTAAGCATAGTTTAACTAGCTTGTGTTATGGGTTCTAGAATGCGGATATACATACTTAGATACATTTTTTTTTTTGTAAATACATACATATTATACATAGAAATACCCAGACCAATGCAAATATTCATATTCATGCATACAAATATTTGCACTGAGCGGGGATCGAACCCGCGCCTCCTGCGTAGCAGCCGCGTTCACTACCGCTACCGCTACCGTATGACAATCGGGACAGCCCCTCTAGACAAGTGGCAATTCATTGCTCGGCGTATGATGGAATAGAATGACAAATGTATATAGGATTTGACGTTTTTGACATTCCTTGACGCCTGTCATATAGGTACGTCAAATCCCATACATTTGGCATTCTATTCCATCATACGCCGAGCAACGAATTGCCACTTGTCTAGGGGGGCAGGAAACCAAGACCAAACATCTGCACTGAGTGGGAATCGAATCGTGTTAACTATCACCACACTGCAGATAAAGGCTATTTCTAAAACTAAAGTAAAGAATTTATATTCGTATTCAATAGACTATCAATGTGGCTCTTTGGCGTGGTGGTAGTGAACGCGGCCGCTACGAAGGAGGCGCGGGCTCGCTCAATGCAAATTTTTGTAGGCGTGATTAAAGGTATTTGCATTGGTCTGATCGTACCTCGGGGAGCACGTTAAGCCGTCGTCGGTCCCGGTTGCCATACAATCGTCTATGGCAGTCGTTACAGGTAGTTGGAGCTCTCAAAAGTTGAACTAGTCTAACTACAGAACTTTAATGTCGCCAATTGGTTGTCAGCCTCATCACAGGTAGACTGGAAAACCGACCCCAACTGAGTTGGATAAAGGCTCAGAGAATGATGACTTATACTTGTACCTAATTCAAATCTTTTCAGTGTTATTAAACGATAGGAGAGTATAAACTATGTATATCCAAAATGCTTTTATGAATAACGGTGTGTAGGTATTCTAGAACAGATGTCTGTTATTCAACATTGTTTTTGTAATATAGTAGATATACATCAAGTACATCGCACAGTCTACGCCACAATCCATTAGAAAATTCCGAAAACTCTTGCTAATTAGGTAACAAGACTAGGTTACAGCGATGAGATTTTTTTTTCATTTAAACAAACCTTCACAAGTGCTGATTAATGATAAATATTCTACGACATGACATGCTACACAGCGCTATCTAGACACAAAGTAAGCATAGCTAAAAAGCTTTTGTTATGGCTTCCAGAATGCGGATATACCTACATACCTACACTACCTTTTTTTTTGTAAATAAGTAAATACATATTTATTATACCTACATAAAAACACTCAGACTAATACAAATATAGATATCGGGCGGGAATCGAACCCGCGACCTCTGACATTGTTAAGGATACCTCTCAAGCTGGAGGTCTACTATCATCTCACATTAGTAGGTATCCTGACATTCCTGACGAAGGCTAATGCGACCACGCAACGGACCAACTCACAATACGAAAACACACAAAGTGGGATTGAATCAAAATAATATTGCTAGAGATGGTTTGGTAGCTTAGCCTTTGAGCGAATGCTTATTTTGAACTATATAAGTAACGTACTAAATAGGTAGTCATAGCCAGAATTCGCCATCCCAATCCAACAAGTCTAGAATCACCTTGAACAATTTTTCCTAAGTTTGTTTTTTCCTTAGAAATCTGTTATTTTCTGTTTCGTTCATATTTTCATCGAGTTTCAGTTTAATTATGTTCATTATGGTTACTAGAAGCTTTAACTTATGCAGTGTTGATAGATAATTCGCGTTGTACAAAAATTACAAGAGTGAAATAAAAAATGATTTAGTTTGGTATAGTGCATAACGTTTGTGTTTTATGAACTACTAGCTTTTGCCCGCGGCTCCGCCCGCGTGGATGTCGGTTATCGCAACCAAACATAGCTTATGTCCTTTCTCAAGGTCTAATCTACCCCTGTACCAAATTTCATCAAAATCAGTTCAGTGGTTTAGGCGTGAAAGCGTAACAGACAGACAGAGTTACTTTCGCATTTATATAATACAAGGTCTAAACTACCTCTATACCAAATTTCATCAAAATCGGTTCAGTGGTTTAGGCGTGAAAGCCCGACAGACAGACAGACAGACAGAGTTACTTTCGCATTTATAATATTAGTAGGGGTTACCTAGTATGGATTCAACTTTTTTAGAAATTCTTCTTCATCTAGCGGTAGGATAAAGAAGAATTTCTCTGAGGGAAAGATCGTCAAGCTTGCACTTTAGAGCTCGAGGTTCGCATCCCTACTTTTATAATAAGTATTTATCATATTTATGGGAACAACGCCTAAATGAAAGTCTATACAAGAGTCTCGTTTCGTCAATCACATAATGTACCCACCAGTACCCACCGACAAGTGGCAATTCGTTGACCGGCGCGGCGTGGTGTGGTGTAAAATAGAATGATGAATGTATGGGATTGACACGTTTTTTGACGTTTTTGACGTTTAGGGCATACGTTGACGACTGTTATAAACGCTAAAATGCGCGTATTTTGGCGTTTATCCTATAAAGGACATCACCCATTTTGGTCCAAAATTGAAAGAAAAAAAAACATTCTGTTCTACAAATCGTCGACCAATGAATTGCCACATGTTTAGAAGGGTAGATCAGGTTGACTAAGACTAAGTTCTCCTATACAGCGAACTTTCTTTAACATATAAAAGACACCAAATAAACATATTAATCCTTTTACTCTAATGAGCTAAAGACACGAACCTTCATGTGTGAAATGAGTTTGGACTAAACAGGTGTGCATCATCCATCACCCTATTAATATGCTGTCCCTTTGATGCGCTTAACATTATCGATCTTGAAGAAAAAACACAACCATTTGCCAAAAGTATTTATCCAAATATTTCTGATCTTAAAAGTCAGGTATGCAAGGGCAGTGATGTCAAATAAACATACGCATGTACGAGCGCGTATAATATTTAAATGTTTTACAGTTTAATGACCATCCTTGTACTGGTTTCTGTGGTGTAATGTTCATTTGTAACTTTCAATGTACCGTTTATGCTCCCATGCATGTAGAGATTGTAGGTACGTCGGCTCTGCACCAAGTCGACTATAAAGACCTAAACAGGAGTGGTCGGAGTAGTCCAGACACACACATTAATGCTCGCATTCGTATTGTGAATAAACATCGTAATGTAGCAGATAAACTAGGATGGGAGCCAAGACGAAAATATGCCACGGCGCGTTTTTCCATTGGATTTTGCGCTTTGGAAACGAACAGTAGTTGTGACAGCACACACAGACATTTATTGTCACAAAGACGGAATGTGATAACGCGACACGACTCCTATCACTTATTCTCATGTCGGATGCTGCACGTTCACAGAATAATATATTAGTCACGCTTGAGATTCATTACTACATGTACGAGAATACATCTGTAATGACGACACTCTCATCTGGACGAGACATTACACACTGTTTCTTTGTTGCACGAAGTTTTACTTACCGTGGTAGCTACCTGTATGAATGATAGAAAGTGTATATATACCTATGTGCACCTGTGTGTTCATTGTGTATGTCCCGTGTTTGTGTATGTCTTGCAAGGTCACACGTGGAGTGTCAGTACGAGACAGGTCGATGCACACGTTTCAAGGTGGGCACGGAAATTTTCATTCAACCGCCTGTTCTATTTACATCGCCGATAGCCACAAAATGATTGTAAATGTAGGCGCGCATCGCGCACACTTCCTCCACATCGAGCATACGTCATCGTACTCCTCATGTAGGGAACATTGGACCTTCGCATGCCATACAAACATTCCCAAGTGTATTATAAAAAAATATGAACTGATAGCATCTGTGTTAATCTGTTTTTGTATTCCCGGTATTCTTTTGTACATCCGTTCTAGATGAGCGAAAGTTTAAAGCAGCTCGTTTAAGAAGTGATGAATAAGTTTGTGAATGGCAGACGAGGTCTAAAGTGCCGAACTCTTGGAGCTGAGCGCTGTGTACAGGATGTGGTGTTTACGTCCGTGTTCACTGTCAAATGTGTTATCTGTTATGTGAGCAGGTGCGCTTGGCGCTAGCGTCGCGCGGCGTGCGCGCCGGCTATATTTGTGTCGCGCGGGCGTCGTTACATAAACTGTCGTGTGTCGATCCTCACCTCCTCTATCTTGAGGCTGGTGCGGACCACCTTGCGGGTGACCGTGCTCTCGTACGTCTCCTCGATAGTCTCCGCCATGGTTGCGATGCGCGGGCGCAGCGGGCGACGCGCGCGGTAGTTGCGCCGGTACTGAGCGGCGCGCGGTTATTTTTAGTCAGCGGCGTGGTGCGCTCGCCTCACAGTGTTCACTGTCCACAGTGGTGTAACTAGCACTCGGGAACGGGGTGGCGATGCCAATGACGGGCTGAGCGATACTGCCGGCCTTCGGGACGCGGCGGTTAGGGGCGCCGAAACTAACGACGCGTACGAACACACATCTGTATTGTGACGCCGACAGACGTTCAGATAAAGAACTTGGATGACGTTCTACGTCTCGAGGCGCCTGACTGAATACACAAACACATTAGTGTACGTGTGCAGATGATTGTGCCGATATTAGTTTGATACAGCTTCAAAGCTTTCAAGAGGAGACCGGGATAGATCAAGATAGATAATCAAATTTTCTATTTTATCAATGCATGAGTCAGTTCTTACATAAATACGTGTTCAGACAGATTTAATTCGATATTTATTCTAGTTTACAGTTACGTTACACTATGAAACCCCGAGATCATTTATTTCAACTACCCACACAAATTGAACGACAAATGAGAGTAACGATGCTAGCAGCGACATCTAGTGAATAATAATAACTTTCTAAAGTCAACGCTAGATGGCGTTGTTATAAAGAAATAAATTATTGATATAGAATCGGCGTTTTTCACCTTTATACTTATTATTACAAACCATATTTCATACCTGGCAATAATGTATATACCTATGAAAAATAATTTAGATATTAGATTAGAGTAAAACACGGTGAATCACCTCACCATGTGATTCATCAGCTGACATCGAATCGATAGAGCTTGGAATACTTTGCTATTTATTTTGTTCAGGCGCTTATAATCTAGCTAGACGATTCTAGACTATTCTAGACATTTTGAAAATGTTTAGAAGCCATTTGTTTGAGGCGCTATTCTCAGCAATCTCTGACAATATTAGCATTTGATAGCGCTATTCATAAAGAATTATCTTTCCTTCGCAATTCTCCCATGCTCCTCCTTCTCAGGAATTACAAACGTTCAAAGATCATGGTAAGCGCTTGCCATAAGGTAGGTAGGTAGATCGTGATTGTTGGCCACCTAAACGGCTATAGATTCGCTCCCTATTACATACTTGGGATTGGGACTGAAAATCTTAATTGACGAAGTACGAGTGTTACGCCTCTGCTTACCCCTTCTGGGTTGACGAACTAGAGTATATATTGTGTATTATTTACATGGAAGTTTCTTGAAAATTTCTATGATCCTAATATCTTCGAGGAAAGAAACTCTCTCTCCATGAGAATCATAAAAATATCCCATGCGAATGGCCTTTTTTGAATCTTATCTACGAGAGAAATGTCGTTTGGCTCCTTTGCCATCGGGTCGCAAGAACCTTCGCGCAACTATTTCTAGTAACAAATCCTGACCGCTGCTTTCTCAAAATTTCGACCATCTCGAAAGTGGAATTTCGAATAAGGGGGCGGGCGTTAAAGTATTATGTAACGCAATTTGGGGGGAAAGGAGGGTCTAGTTAATCGTTATGGTGCGTTACAAAGGCAGAAGATGGAACACGCGTTACGTAATACTATACTTACTTAAAAAATAGTGAATTGAAATTTCCCAAGTTGGCTACCCTGAACCCCGATTCTGCTAATTGGCAACCACTGTCATACCACAGATATGCAAAATTCCATTCAATTTTAGATTGTACCGTTATGCTATTAAGTCTAAAATAAAATAACATCTTGTAGAGTAAATAAAAAGATGTAATGAACTCTTTTTATTTAACTTAGGATTTTAAGCCTAAATGAATAGGGTTTGATAATCATTATCCTCATAAAGACGCATTTTTCTGATTGCATCCGTGGCTAAGATGACCTCTGAGCTCAGGGTCCGCCTTCTGGGTCTTCCTCCTCCACTTCGCACGATCTTGGGCGTCCATGGTAGTGAGACCATTCGCACGCATGTCACCCTCCACGACGTCAAGCCAGGACTTCCTTTCCAAGACTCCAGAATTTGATAATGTTCTACGGGTAATCCCCTAATTATTTTTGAATGCATATCCATAATTGACGATCACCATAAAATAAGGGTGCTTTTCCACCAGAGATGTGCTATGCAGCTATGTTGCGAAGATGTGAAATCTACGCTACGAAAATATATGACCGTTTCCACCAATACTACGCTAGGTAGCTGTGCGAGAAAGATGCGCTACGAAGATGCGCCGCCGCAAAGTAGGTGAGCGAGAAAGATGCGCATCTCGAGCTATGCTATGTATCGATCCACAGCACGCATTTATCTATATAAAAACATAGCTTAGCTGAATCCGTTCCCACCAGTGCTAAGCTAGCTGCATCAATGAATATGATTGGTGGATATCAAATGCATCCATAGCAATGTAGCATAGCACATCTCTGGTGGAGAGCCAGCCTTAAGGCACAGGATATCAATATAAAACCACAGAATAATTTCGAATGTTTATTCATTACACAAACATGCAACAAATTATTATTTTAAGTTATATAAATAAATATTAGGTACGCCTAACACTAAATTGTATGATTGCCGACGTGCAATCCTTTTTATACATATCACTCAGCGCAATATGGACCCCACTTTTTGTTAAGACACTACCCTGGAAGCTGTCTGCCTACCCCGAGAGAGAAGGCGTGAGTATATTTATATATTACCCTTATACATTATCATCTTTATCACTCCTAATATCATTTGCATATTTTATTAAATAAAATTCATTGATTAAAATTTAACGACCTCATTAAGGCCGCGGGACGCTTCCAACCGGTCCTATTGGAGATCTATAGGGGAGGCCTATGTCCAGCAGTGGACTTCCTATGGCTGAAATGATGATGATGATGATGATTAAAATTTATATCATTCAGGCAATTCTAAACCCTGTTGCTCAATAATTTTAACAACATTTTGATTTATTTTAGGAAGGTGAATGCTATGCGATGTCGTACAAGGCGACTAAGGGATAGGGCTGTTTAACATCAGACAGATATAAACAGCCCAGACTCAGTCTATATATGGCTCGAGTCAACAATAGTGCCCGGCAAACGGCAATAGGCACACCCCCTATTATGTGGGACTTAATACAATAATTGGTGAAATGTGGGTGTTAATTCACCTCTGCCTAACCCTCTGGGGATAAAGGCGTGATTGTATGTATGTAACACTCTATGTCAGAGTCAGTAATATACTTCATATCTCCAAAGGTACAGGGTGTGTCTCCATAGTGACGTGGGCATACTAATTCTCGCGCTATAACGGCTAACACTTAACAAATATATATATATTACTTCCGTGGGTGTGTGCCGACTGTTTATTCCACTTGGCTGAAAAGAAAAAGAAAAGTCATGTTAGTGATTAACAATATAAGAATCGTCCCAATGTGACAATTTCGTTATAGGGTCGGCAGGACGAGTGTGACTCTCCTGATGTTGCAAATGTCCATAGATCACGGTAATAACTTTCCATCAGGCCCTCGATTCTGCTAAAGTACAACCACTGTCACACCACAAAGACTGCGTGAAAATTCCATTCGATTTTAGCCTTTAAAGCAATTCTTTTAACGTTTAAAATTAAATGGCTTTTCATAGAGTGAACGAAAGCGTGTAATAAAAATATTGTCATTTAATTTTGGACTTTAACTGTATGCTAATAAAGTCTTAAAGGGGGTTGGGTAATGTTGGCGTCGTGTCGGAATTGAGCGGCCATCAATGAAATTGGTATAATATGAAAGTACAGTATAAAGTGATCAAAAGTTACTATGGACAAACTTCTCTAAACTATATCGGGACTTAGCTATACAGGGTGGTATTTTTCAACTTTACTTAGATGGAAGTACTCTAAATACTGAAGATAGCGAATTCCACTGAAAAGAAACATTTCCTTATTTTTAAAAAGAATCAAAACTGCATTCATAGTTTTCTGAAAATGCCACACCCGGTAGTCGAACCGACTAAAATCTTCCTATAACCTTCTATTTCATAGATTTCCTTTTACTTAATTTACCAAGTTTGTTAGAGAGATTTGAACCTTATGATCGACCCTATAGATTGATGTAATAAAAATACAGGGTGTTATTTTTTCGAATTGTAGTCGGTTCGATTATAAGGCGTGGTAAACGAGTTTTCAGCATTCCTTAAATGCAGTTCTGTTTCTTTTTTAAAAACATACTAAACTGTATGCAAAGTTTTCTGAAAATGCCACACCGGTAGTCGAACCGACTAAAATCTTCCTAAATCTTCTTAAATCTTCTATTTCATGGATTTCCTTTTATTTAATTTACCAAGTTTGTTAGAGAGATTTGATCCTTATGATCGACCCTATTGATTGATGCAATAAAAATATAGGGTGTTATTTTTTCGAATTGTTCGATTATAGGGCGGGGCAAACGATTTTTCAGCATTCCTTAAATGCAGTTCTATTTCTTTTTTAAAAACATACTAAACTGTATTCAAAGATTCCGAAAATGCCACACCCGATAGTCGAACCGACTAAAATCTTTCTAAATCTTCTATTTCATGGATTTCCTTTTATTTAATTTACCAAGTTTGTTAAAGAGATTTGATCCTTATAATTGACCCTATCGATTGATGCAATAAAAATACAGGGTGTTATTTTTTCAAATTGTAGTCGGTTCGATTATGAGGCGTGGCAAATGATTTTTCAGCATTCCTTCAATGCAGGGCTGTTTCTTTTTCAAAAACACACTAAACTGTATTCAAAGTTTTCTGAAAATGCCATACCTAGTAGTGGAACCGAATAAAATCTTTCTAAATCTTCTATTTCATGGATTTCCTTTCATTTAATTTACCAAGTTTGTTAGAGAGATTAGATCCTTATGATCAACCCTATCGATTGATGCAATAAAAATATAGGGTGTTATTTTTTAGAATTTTAGTTGGTTCGATTACAGGGCGTGGCAAGCGATCTTTCGAAATTCCTTAAATGTAGCTTTGTATTCTTTTTTAAATAAGAGAGTGTTTCCTTTGAATGAAATTAACTATCTCCGGTAGTAAGAGTAGGTACTCGTACCCGGTTCGACTACCGTGTGTGGCATTTTCAGAAAACTTTGAATACAGTTTAGTGTGTTTTTAAAAAAGAAACAGCACTGCATTTAAGGAATGCTGAAAAATCGTTTGCCACGCCTTATAATCGAACCGACTACAATTCGAAAAAATAACACCCTGTATTTTTATCACATCAATCGATAGGGTCGATCATAGGGATCAAATCTCTCTAACAAACTTGGTAAATTAAATAAAAGGAAGTCCATGAAAAAGAAGGTTTTGTAAAATATTAGGCGGTTCGACTACCGGGTGTGGCATTTTCAAAAGTCTTTGAATGCAGTTTTGTTTCTTTTAAAAAATAAGGTAAAGTTTCCTTTAATAAAATTCGCTATCTTTAGTATGAGGGTACTTTCCTTCAAGGTAAAGTCGAAATGTTCCACCCTGTATATCGCAGCTCCGATATTACTTACAATGAAAATAATGACATTTGTACGGGTGTTTAACACAGTACAATGAAGTGGTATCAAAATTAATTATGGCCGCTGAAAAAATTAAGAACGCCACTGTCCATACTAGATTACCCAATCCCCTTTAATGCCATTTTTTGCAGAGACTGTGGCACGACAGTGGTTTTGCTTTAGCAGAATCGAGGCCCAGGTGGGTCGTGTGCTTGTCTGCCGTCCAAGCAGCACGCGTTCTGAGATCAACATCTTTCGACAGGTGAAGACTTTCCAGTTATGAAGGTAGTTTCTTTACAGAAAAGATGAAAGTTTGGCCGCCATTTTGTAGTTAGACTCAAAGCCGATGCCAACAGAAAATTATGTAAATTGTGAAAAAGCTCCCAATCGAGCAGTCCGACTGGGGAAGTACAGTAAGCTTCAGAGAAAAGGGATCCCCCTTGTTAATGATATGAAAGCATGAGGGGGTCTGTTTTCTCTGACGCTGACTGTACCTCCGCCCTACAGAATACCGCGGCTAAATAACCTCGTGTTGTGTTCCCGGTGGTGAGTAGGGTAGCCAGAGCTCACTGGAGAGGTTTTGTGCTGTCAGTGGGAAGACCAAAGGCTTGTCCTACTTATCTTGATCTGCGCTAACGGCATTAATCTCTCTGTTCTTACAGGGTCGGTAGTATGAGTGTGACTCCCTTGGTGATGCACTCGTCCATAACCACTTTCCATCAGGTGGACCATGTGCGTTGAACCAACCAACTGAGTTGTGAAAAGCCTTCTTTTTCATCCTAACATTCGAAGCTTTCACCTCGGAGTGGAGTCCACTTTACCAGTCTTAACTGCGGATTTGGCTAGATCTCGATATTTTCCGTGAAGCGACTGCCATCTGACCTTCTCCACCCAATGGTGACATTAGGCGATTTATTTATTTATTTATTTATTATGATTCACCAACATTTGTTTACACTGTTACAATATATATAAATTAATTAGGTTAGGTTTAAATTCCCATCATGGGGGAGTGGCTAGAGAGGCCACACGGTGGCCTCTCGTTCTGGCTGACGCAGATCATCACCAACCATGGATGCTTCGGGCGGTATGGGGCTGTCTATTCATTACGTGATGATTTTTTTAGCAATTTTTAACCCCCTCCCCTATGGTGATATGTGGTGAGGTTTTAGACTACCCCCCTAGCCAAAATCACATGTATTTCTCATTTATTATTTAATGCTAGAAAATTAAGCTCCGTGACCAAAAATCGCACTTAATATGAAAAAATAAATACACGTGATATCTCAATATACCCCTCCCTCCCCCCTGATAATGTTTCGTGATTTTTTTCCGGACTCGCCCCCTGTTGAGCCTCATGTGATTAATGGACATCCCCTATCTGCATCGGACCGCGCAGAAAGAGCCAACGTCCGAGTGCCATCACTGCGACGCGAGCGAGGACTCGGCGCTGCACACGTCACCGAGTGTCCGGGGTATACAACCAATAAACACCTATTGTTTCATATTTTACGAACAAACAATCCTGGCAACTTGCTGAGGTAGGAGTAGCGGGGAAGAGGCAAGGAACGCTTTTGATTGGTCATTCCGATAACGCGCGATCGTAAAATAGTAGTGTTAGGGATGGAACGGGTTTAATTAGTACGATTTATATTATCGACATTGTTTGTAGGTAAGCAATGAAACAAGGGTTATTATTATTATTACTAGCTTTTGTCCGCGGCTCCGCCCGCGTGGATGTCGTTTATCGTGACCAAACATAGCCTATGTCCTTTCTCAAGGTCTAATCTACCCCTATATCAAATTACCACAGGATCACATACGTACATCTCAGTTCCAAAAGGTCGCATCTCATTCTCATCGCGGCGGATTATAATGAAACGGAAATTTCTTATGAAATTTTAGGATCTGCAACATATTTATCGACAGCAGCACTTTCATATTTACCCACATCCCTAGCGTTTGACCGAACGAAAGAGATAGTGTCAAATGTACGTGTTTAAGAAAGAGATATGAATATGCTGCAAGCTTATGTTATATACGCTTTTTTCGCCGTAACCATTGCCAGAAGTGCGTCACCTGTTATGCGGTGTCTATTGGTTGTATGGTCGTTGGGCGTGGGAGACGCCGAGATGGGAGCTGGTGGCGACCCTGGAGCTGGTGGAACTATCGCTGCGAGCAAAGTGGTGAGAGTTCTCTCGCCACTTTGTGAGCAGCGATGGTTCGCTGCGCGGATGCGTGGGCCGCCGGCGCCTCCTTCTGCGAGCAAGTAATGCTCGTGAAGGAGGCGGCGGAGCGGAAGCGAAGGAGAATCTCAAACCTTGCGGCCCGCGTCGAGCGGCGGCAACTCGGGCGTCGGAGGTCGCAGAATAACCTCCGTCCCCGCAGAGCGCGGGCCTGGGGGTGACGGGTGGAGCCGCCTGTCACCCTAGCAGAAGCAGGCCGCGACGGCGGCGCGCATTGCGTGCCTCCCCATACCCGGGGGCGAGTTGGGGACTCCGTGGTCCCCACACCGGAGGAGGGCCAGATCGAGAGATATGGCCCTGGGTCGTCCGGGATATGGCTACGACAATCTCACCTCCGGCAACCGACGGCCCACAGACGGCGTGCGTTTTAGTGGGTTCGAGTCCGACATAACCTCTTCCTCCGGCTTCGGCGGGGGAGGTATCCGTGGGGATTTTTCGCAAGATAAAAAGAAAAAAAAAGGTGAGGTTTAAATTGCGTATGACAAATAATTATAGGTAAATACAGCATGTTATGTAAATCTAAGTACTCATCTGTTAAATTTTACATTCTGCCACAAAAATAAGTGCACAACAACATATTCAAAAAATTACATAGTAGGGTAAAACACCCAATTATTGGCACCTTAAGCGAAATTTGAAAAATAATTATCATCTACGGAAATTATTTCTACGTCTTTTTAAGAGAAGAGAATAGTAAAAAGTAATAGTAGGAATATTGTTTCACGTTATTTTGATCGTAAACAAATATGTAATTACTTTTAATTATTAAAAAATTACAGTTTTATCCAATTTTATATATTTGCCCATATATTGGCATAGGTGAACCAAACTATTGGCATACATCAGACCATTGCCATTTGAAAAGGAATAACTATAAAAAAGTCTTTACCTATTGCAGATAAAGTTGACGATTGTGAGTTCTTGTTTTTTTACATAAAACCTAGCTGTGCCAATAATTGGAGGAGTGCAACTCCACCTTGTTCACCTGGGTGACACCACCCAGGTGATTTATTTCCGAGGTGATCAAAGTAGACTAATCAATTCCACTTTGTTCACCTGGGTGACACCACCCCGGGTGATTTATTTCCGAGGTAATCAAAGAAGACTAATCAATTCCACTTTGTTCACCTAGGTCATATCACCCAGGTGAAGTGGAATAATCCTGCCAAGATTAGGTATGTTTCCCCTATATAAAAATAAAGTGAAATGGTTTGGGCACGAAACTTTGCCGCTCGCGCTAGATGGCGCAGCCGGCACTTTTGGTAAGAAGAGTGTGGTGTTACATCTAGTGTTCCCTAAGAATTAAGCTTTTTATTATATTTTATCTATTATTATATGGGTAAATTAAATTAAACTTTGGCTACATCGCAAATTCATGAAAAAATACTAAAACAAACCACAGAGTACATTAAAATTACCAAAAGCTATGCTAGCGCCATCTCCTGATGACTTAAAAACCAACTGATTATTATACCTACTGGAAAACTGCTCATTACAGGAATGAAGGTTAATAAACTTTCAATTCATCAGTATCGATATCGAAGCATTGCAGCTAGACTCTGAAAAGGCTGTGAGAAGGTACCAGTACTATGGGGTGAATAGGGATCAATGGGTGAATAGGGATAAAATGGTCAGCTGGATTCTGTAGTTATTTTCTTTCAAGTGAATTTATGGTTTAGTTCAATGTGATAATGAGCAGAGTTGTAAATAATATCTGGGCTTCGATTCTGCTAAAGCAAAAAAACTATCATTCCACTGACACTGCAAGAAAATGTCATGTAATTTTAGCCTTTAAAGAAATGCGATGAAAGTTTAAAATTAAATGGCTTTTTGTAGAGTGAATGAAAAAGTGTAATGAAACTCTTTTCATTTAATTTTTGACCGTAAGATTATAAAAATAAGGTCTTAAATTGAATACCATTTTTTGCAGTCTCTGTGGCATGACAGTGGTTGTGCTTTAGCAGAATAGGCTATTTGACTAATGTTCAAAAACCACTTTAAATGATTGCTTATTACAGTATAAACATATCACATTAATATTTCTGTAAAAAAACAATGCATTATGTTAAAAAATCAATGATAAAGTTAAAATTTTCAAAAGTGCGCGAGAAACGCTATATTTAATCAAAATGGCGATGCGTGTGAGTATTGACGTCACTGTAAGTTGCTGTTATCATCAGCTCGCACAAAATTTGTATCCATTTCGAACTTAATCACCAAATATGTCCATAAAACTAGCGATAATCAAGGAAAAAGCAAATAATAACACCGAAACAAACAATAATAGTTCATACAACTGGAGATATTTTGTAGGAATGACGTCACCCAGAGCTCTGACCAATCACGAGCGTTTTTGCCATAGACAAAAATTCAAGAAAATATAACATTTTTATAATTGAAATTCTCATAAAATACACATATTTGAGAGTAAATTGTAGTCTCGTAGGTCTTTTAACGTTATTTTCTAATAGGATGACCATAATTTGTAGTATATTTTTAATGTTGTCAAATAGCCTATTGAGGACCTGGTTAGATACTTGGAATTCGGGAGAGAAATTATTAAAAAAAAATCTAACGACCATTTTATTTCTATTCACCCTTTGATCCCTATTCACCCCATTTTACGTATATACTCACATGATGCGGACAGTGTTGGTGAATCCGGAGCCTTGCTTCCAGCCCGTGACGACTACGACGTGGTCCCCAGTCTTGATGAAGCCGCGAGTGCGCCCGAACTTCAGGCCGTTCTGTACGCGGTTGTCGACGTCCTTTAGCCAGTCATTGGCTACGCCCTCTGTCGGAGTAAAGTTCGTTGTTGAATATATAATTATTTGGCTTCAAGGATGAAGTAATTTGGCTGGTTTCAATTATACTGGCTGCCGCCATATACAAAAGATTATCTTGTGGGCGTATGCAGAGGATTTAATGACACACCCTTCTCGAACACAAAATATTATATTTTTTATGAATTGCATGCTCAGTTTGGTTAACTTAACGCACATGATTCCAAGTGTGTTCGTCCTCATTACCCTATCGAGCTGGCTACAAGCCTGTGTCGCCTCGTGCTGACTACCTTATCTCGCCTTGTACTGTCTAATGCGTCTCGCCTTGTACTGACTACCCAGTCTCGCCTCTTACTGACTACCTTATCTCGCTTCGTACTGACTACCCTATCTCACCTCGTGCTGACTACCATATCTCGCCTCGTACTGACTACCATCTCGCCTCGTACTGACTACCCTATCTCGCCTCGTACAGACTATCCTATCTCGCCTCGTACTAACTACACAGTCTCGCCGCGTACTGACTATCCTATCTCACCTCGTACTAACTACCCTATCTCGCCTTGTACTGACTACGCTATCTCGCCTCGTGCTGATTACCATCTCGCCTCGTACTGAATACAATCTCGCCTCGTACTGACTACCCTATCTCGCCTCGTACTGACTACCCTATCTCGCCTCGTACTGACTACCTCGTCTTGACTCGTACTGACTACCCCATCTCGCCTCGTACTGACTACCAATATAGCCTCGTACTGACTACCTTATCTCATCTCGTACCGACTACCCCATCTCGCTGTGTACTGTCTACCGCATCTTGCCTTGTACTGACTATCCTGTCTCGCCTTGTACTGACTACCTTATCTCGCCCCGTGCTGACTACCCCGTCACACCTTGTACTGACTACCCTATCTCGCCTCGAGCTGACTACCATCTCGCCTCGTACTCACTACCCTATCTCGCCTCGTACTGACTACCTTATCTCCCCTCGTGCTGACTACCTTATCTCGCCTTGTACCGACTACACAGTCTCGCCTCCTACTAACTACCCAGTCTCGCCTACCTTCGTACACGATGGGCAGCACCCCGCGGTACAGATGCGCCTGCCGCGCGGTCTGCGCGTGCCTGGTGACAGCGATGATGGGACAGCGCGGCCGGTACTTGCTGAGCAGGTGGGCCGACTTGCCGCTGGTGGTGATCACTACGATGGCCGCGGCCAGGCACTTGGCCGACGCTTCTACGGCCGCGATGGCCGCTGAGTGGGCTGGGTCGATTGGGGCTGTTACCTGGGTGGGAGATAATGTTTAAGATATATCTTTATTGTCCACCATAAAAGTATTACAAGATATCAATTTAACTAAATTAATATATAATGCACAATGGGCGGCCTTGTCGCTAACAGCGATTTCTTCAACAACCTTTGGATGGATAGAAGCAAAAGAAGGAAAAGAACATCTTCCTGGCGGTCTTTTCTAGCTTAACTTACAGGAGCGACTGCTTTCTGATCTCCAAGCTCCAAAGAGAAGTTCATCATCATAATAGTCACCACCTTATTTTGTGTCAAGTAGTCATTATTAGCAGGTGATGTCGGTAAGTTTTCGATCAAACGAAGCGTCACGTACCGTCTTAGGGCCTGATTGCTGGATAAAATGTACGAAGCGGTCACTTCACACACAATTTGTGTATACACAATCTGTCCTTAGTATTAAGATTCAGGACGACTATAGTTCTAGAATATGGGCGTTAGACTGGAAATTCGAGCCCAACTCAGTTAGGAAAAGACTCAGAGATAGCAGAATACGTCTATATCTAACGTACCTCCGAAGCCAGCTCGGAGAACAGCTGCTTCTGCCATATCGCGGCCTCAGCCTCCTTGCAGATGTTGGCCATAGTCAGTACACACTCCAGTGGGTAGTCACCCTTAGCCGTCTCGCCTGACAACATGACGCAATCCGCGCCGTCCAATATGGCGTTGGCTACGTCGGATATCTCGGCGCGTGTCGCACGAGGCTTCTTCACCATTGATTCCAGCATCTGGGTAGCGCAGATTACTGGTTTGCCCACCTGGAAGAAAGAAAAAAAACGTCAATCAATTAGCCTATCACAGTCCACTACTGGACATGGCCTCTCCCAATGTTGGTAGGCTTTGGCCTAAAGTATCCACGCTGCTGGCCAGACGGGTTGGTACAGAGTTTTATTTCGAGGTTTCCTTCCCTCGCAGTGATATGTCAGCGTATTTTTATCCGTTAGTCGTCTCTTACGACACTTATATACAGTGACCAGCTTGTGTTTTGAAAAGAAGAGAGAGAACGAATAAAATCAGTTAGCATCGCAAAGAGCCTTCTGTCAATCGCTCGGGACATGTTTTCGGCTTGATTTTTTAGAGTAGTTAAAACCAAAGGTATGGTTTTAATCCATATCCATCCTTCCATACTTATACTTACTAATATTATAAATGCGAAACTCTGTCTATCTGTCTGTTACGCTTTCACTAGACGTGAAAGCGTAACACTGAACCGATTTTGATGAAGTTTGGTATAGGGGTAGATTAGACCCTGAGAAAGGACATAGGCTATGTTTGGTCGCGATAACCGACACCCACGCGGGCGGAGCCGCGGGCAAAAGCTAGTCTATAATAAAGAGGAAAGATTTGGATTTTTGTATGTAACGAATAAACTCAAAAACTACACGACCAATTTGAAAAAATATTTCACCATTAGAAAGCTACATTATCAGGTACCAACAAAGGCTTTTATCACGCTACTATCAGTGATGAACGGGATCAGAATTGAACGCAGGCGGAGCCGCGAGCAATAGGTCTAGCTCTATGTTCGTTTGGTCTAAATCCACCTTAATATAAACGCAAACGGTTCTAACTACATTCTAGCCGTGTCAAATCAAAAGAGCTTTCTAATACCCTTCTTGAAGAACCCCACATTGTAGTAGCTCAGAAGAACCATATCCTGTAATGTACAGTTTTTAAAGATTACTCACCCTGTTGCAGCGAGAGATCATTGTCTTCTGCGCCAAGAACACCTTCTCTGGTGGGATCTCGATACCCAGGTCACCTCGCGCGACCATGATACCATCGGAGGCCTGCAATTGAAAGAATATAATATTTCAAGCATCATTAAATATTGTAGAAGATTAGTTGTTTTATATTCCCAGTTTTTTGCGAGTCTTAAGAATGTGTGCCATATCATCATCACAGCTTTATTCCTGGGTGCAACCAAAGCTTTGTACCTTGGAGCTCGGGGTTATCGGCCCGTTTTCTCTATTATTTCTCTTGATTTGATTTATCTTGGCTTTTATTTATTTACATATACTCACGCCTGTACATCCCCGAAGGGGTAGGCAGAGTGTTATAATAACACCTACATTCCGTCAACTATGATTTTCTGTCCCACGTAATAGAGGGCGAGCCTATTGCCGTCTAGCCGGAACAACATCGTACGTCATATATGAACCTAAGGCTAACTGTTCAAACGAGTGCAAACCTAGCGATAACTGCATCCTGTCACAACGTCCTATATACAATGATAATACAAGTGGGAGTCTCAATGACAACATAAATTGCGATCATCCGCCAATTTGTTTCTCTAACCCAATGAAATAAATCATTTAATTAGGTACCTAACTAAAGGAATGTTAAATAAAATAAAGAATAAAAAACTAGAGGTTCAATTTCGATTTTTAGTCTTTAAAATGAGTTTCTAAACAGGAAAATACTAATAAACTGAGTTTTTTAATAAATTATAATATTAAAAAAGATACATCAAGATTATTTACGTTTACATTATATTCCATTGGTTAGGTGCTTAACCTAACCAAATGGAATATAATGTAAGACAAGCTGTTTTGAACAAAAATTTTGTTACGATTCCTGGGTAAAACAGATAGGTACCTAGGTCGTTGGTAGCTTAGTGGTAATCGACCTCACAATCAAGATGTCCGAGTTCGGATCCTGGCTATTACACTATCTAAGTAAACCCAATCATATCACATGCATTAAATCGCTTCTAAGAGTTGTATAAGATAGATAATATAAGACTAACCTACGACAACAATGTCTCATTCTATTTGTAGATTAGTAGGGGTTATGACCTACACTTGGCCTAGATAGTTCTATATTACATAAACAAACATAATATCTAAACATAAACATAACATACAGTCACATCTTTTCTATTGGGGTAGGCAGGGCCCCATAAATATATTTGGCCACTTGCTAGTCAACTACCTTAACTTATCACTTATTTAAGTGGCGAATTTAGCAGCAGGCTAAAGGCTAAAGCCTAGGGCGGGGGATTTTAGGAGGGGCAAAATAATAGGTTTCTAGCAGTAAAATTTGAATAGCTTTCTAGGGGCAAAATTTGAATAGCCTTTTAGAGGTAAAATTTGAATAGCCTTCTAGCGGTAAAATTAGAATAGTCATCTAGCGGTAAAATTAGAATAGTCATCTAGCGGTAAAATTAGAACAATCATCTAGCGGTAAAATTAGAATAGTCATCTAGCGGTAAAATTCAAGTAGCCTTCTAGCGTAATATTTGAATATTCTTCTATCGGTAAAATTTAATTTAAATACCCAGCTAACAGGAAAATTTAAATAGCCAGCTAACAGCAAAATTTAAATAGCCTCCTAACAGCTAGCTTCTTTGTTGTAAAATAATAGCCTACTGACGGCAAAATTAGAACACCCTACAAGTGATTAATATATTTTCTTATTAGGAAACGCCAATATGACTTCACCTCACCTGTAGGTAAGTTTAGATAGATGCCTAAGTACAGTACTCACAGTAATAATCTCGTCGAGGTTGACCATGCCCTGGTGGTTCTCGATCTTGGAGATGATCTTAATGTTCCTTCCCTTAGCGCCGAGGATGCCGCGGATCTCGTCCAGAGCGGCGCCGTTACGGATGAAAGAGGCGAATACCATGTCCACCTGAGGAACAAATAAAAAAATGTTAAATTATGATTACAAACCTTAAGGTCCAACCCCACCAAACGGACGGCATCGGCCCGGATTTTACAATCTTTAAACAAAATTAAATCTTATTATCACAGTGTTTGAAGTTTATATTACCAAGTCACGCAGAACAGCTTGACAGCGACGTGCGGCGGCATGACGCACGTCAAGCTGTCATGCGTGACTTGGTAATATAAACTTTAAATGCTGTGATATAAGATATATTTTGTTTAAAGATTGTGAAATCCGTTCCGATGCCGTCCGTTTAGTGGGGTTGGACCTTTAGAGTATACATTGCTATAGAGCGCGCCTTACAAGTATGAACTGCTATCACAAGTATGAATGCATGAAACATCACTATAGGTGCGCTATACCATCGCAAAGTATCTGCTAACACTCAGCGCCAAAGACCTGAGTGATAGGCGCGCTCTATATATATTACTAGCTTTTGCCCGCGGCTCCGCCCGCGTGGATGTCGGTTATCGCGACCAAACATATACCAAATTTCATCAAAATCGGTTCAGCGGTTTAGTCGTAAAAGCGAGACAGACAGACAGACAGGCAGACAGACAGACAGACAGATAGACAGAGTTACTTTCGCATTTATAATATTAGTAGGGATAATGTATACTCTAAGTTACAAACCGTCTGCGACACTTTCAGAACACAAATTTGGCACCCCACTTTAATGATTTATAATTTTTTTTATACCACTTACGTTGCAGACAAGCATACGGCCCACCTGATGGCAAGTGGTTACCGTGGCTAAGTAGCTACGGCTAAGCTATGGCTAAGCTAAGTACAGGGAGCTCCTGTGCCGTAAGCGAAGAACACAAGTAGGACAAGCCTTTGGTTTTCCCACTGACAGCACAAAACCTCTCCAGTGAGCTCTGTCTACCCTACTCACCGCCGTATACCCACGGAGGCTGTCTGACTGTGTAATATACCCAGTAATATCTAAAATCGAATAATGGATCTAACTACATATCATGCTATCTAACTAATAATATAAACTAGTTGTTGCCTACGGCTCCGCCCGCGTGGATGTCAGTTATCGCGACCAAACTTAGCCTATGAGTTATTCTGATGTATAAGCTATATTATTGTAAAGTTTCATTAAAATCCATTCAGTAGTTTTTGCGTGACAGAGTAACAAACAGCCATCCATATTTACAAACTTTCGCGTTTATAGGATAGAAAAGTTCGTGAAGATATTTGTTACTCAATGACGCCCAAATTGCTGAATGCCTACCTGATATTTGCGAATCGGAATGAATTCCACGCGGGCGGAGCCGCGGTTTACAAATAGTAAGGAATAAAGATTTACACCTCTCTCTCTTCTCTGCATCACCCTAAGCTTGATTGGTAGAAAATGCCCATGGCATTAAGTCCGTCTTTGTACACTTATTTTATATTTGTGCATAAAGATTAAATTAATTAATTAAAATGTTGCAGTTTTCTAAAGTTTTTGCGAGCAACACATGCCTATATCTCCCTTCTTTTATCTCCTTCCCTACGACGATGATCCACTTCGTAGGGAAGGAGATCTTTGTCTAATATATAAAATTCTCGTGTCACAAATGTGCGTAATCGAACTCCTCCGAAACGGCTTGACCGATTTTGATGAAATTTTTTGTGCTTATGTGGTATCTATGAGAATCGGCCAACATCTATTTTTCACCCTAAATGTTAAGGGTGGTCCACCCCTTAATTTTTATTTTTTATTTTTCAGACAAAATTTTTTGTTTTTATTTTTTATGATACATCATACAAAAATACATGCAACCCTAAATTTTCACCCCTCTACGATCAACCCTTATTTTTTATTTGGTAATTAAAAAGTTTTATCTTCTAATCTATTATATAAAAATGAATCCCTAAATGTGTTGCTAAGCGCAAATCTCGAGAACGGCTGAACCGCTTTCGCTAATTCTTTTTTTAGAAGATTCCCTGAAGTACGAGGATGGTTCTTACGGCGAGAAAAATTTAAAAAAAGGCGGTACGAAGTTCGCGGGGTCAGCTAGTATACCTATAAAATTCTTCTGTCACGGGGTGCGTAATCGAACTCCTCCGAAACGGCTCGACCGATTTTGATGAAATTTTTTGTGCTTATCCGGTATCTATGAGAATCGGCCAACATCTATTTTTCATCCCCCTAAGTGATAAGGGTGCAGCGGGAACGGGATTTGAATACCACGCGGGCCGAAAATATGGCGGTACGAAGTTCGCCGGGGCAGCTAGTAGTAGAATAAAAATATCCGTACGAACGAAGTCATACGACAAAATAATCATCTCAGATCATCGCGGTCAATATTCCATGCATTTTCCGTCTGATTCTATTATTAGGTACCTATTACTGTGTTTATGCTAAGTGATAAAATAATTATCGTCTGCTTGTTTCAAGGCTATGTTATTACTAGTGATAAAATAGTAAGAATGTAATCATTATACAAAGTAGTGTTACTATAGTGATCGGCTAACTTAGTGTCAACACAGGCTGCGAAAACCGCGTTTTAAGTCTCTTCAGCTACACGCAGAAGGTTACATAGCCCCCTATACAAGTGGCTATTCATTGACCTGGCATTGATAAATCACGATAGAATCCGTAATATAATCCCTACTAATATTATAAATGCGAAAGTAACTCTGTCTGTCTGTCTGTCTCACTTTTACGACTAAACCGCTGAACCGATTTTGATGAAATTTGGTATAGAGGTAGATTAGACCTTGGGAAAGGACATAGGCTATGTTTGGTCGCGATAACCGACATCCACGCGGGCGGAGCCGCGGGCAATAGCTAGTTAATAATAATTTATGTTTAATTTTCATAAAATAAAAAAAATAGGCTCAAGTCAACAATAGTGTCCGGAATACGGCAATAGGCTTACCTCCTATTACGTGGGACCTAATACAATGATTGGTGAAATGTGGGTGTTAATTCACCTCTGCCTAACCCTCCGGGGATAAAGGCGTGATTGTATGATTATATGTATCTTAAAGAATCTCGTTATCCTTATCCTAATTTATCAATTAACTCAGATTACCAATGTAAACAATGCTTATACATAATACCTTTAAAACCATAGTATTTTTTATCTATAAGCCATTTTAAGTCAATCTGTATTGCACAGATATTGTTTTACTATTTATGTATTTTCCACGAGGTTGTAGGCAGTGTTGATTACAAATTTCATAATTCATTCTCAATTTCTAGAAATCACTAGAGCCCCGGCTTCATTCTGGTATAAATTCATAGAAAAAGTTTTATAACCAGACTGCAGCGTTATCTATCGACGAAAAGCAGATCAGAAAAATAAATAAAAACAATTTAGAATCAATGTCGAACTTTGAGTTTCTGAAGCGTTTTCCAACAAATTTAACGTTTTTGTAACCTAAGATTTGTATACTTACGCCCTGTTCAACACCGAAAAGCAGATCAGACTTGTCCTTCTCGGAGACAGCGGGCAGGTCGACGGGCAGACCGGGCAAGTTCACACCCTTTCTGGAACCCAGCATACCTGGTACCAAAACCAATATTTAGTGAACATTATGTTACAAAACTTATTTTTAATAATAAATTGGTCGCTTGAGTGAGTGAAATATGTGATGCTTCTGTTCTAACTAACGCTTGTATATGTATATCCCTAAAGTTCGTAAGCAGAGGTGTATTTGCACCCTAATTACGTAAACTGGTTTCAATGACATGTAATTAGGGGGAGGGATTCAATGGGAACATTTTTCTCACCCACCTCACCCAAGAATCAGGTTCAGGACGATTACAATTTGGCCCTAGTCCTAGTTTTGGTCTATAAAGGAGGCTTAAAATGTCGTACGGGTGTTTTTGTGACAGGTTACAAACAGGTAAGGGTACGTAGCCTAAGGGCCGGGCCAGGCATACCTTTGACCAAGAGTACCTGTAACCGGCGAACATATAATATATGAAAACGAATCTTCCTTACCTCCATTCTCAATAGAACAGATGAGCACATCAGCCGACGAAGACTGGCAGATGATGGAGATCAGGCCATCGTCGATAAAGATCCTGTTGCCAGGCTTCACCACATTCGTAATGTTCTTGTAGTCTACATAGATGGTGTCGGCGGTACCGCGCTCTTGGTACGCAGGGTCTGTTGTCAGCTTGATGGTTTCACCTTTCTTCAGTTCTACTTCGGCGGAGCCACCCTGGGAAGAGAGGTATGTTGTGTGAATATGAAGCGATGATTGGTGTACTGGTTACAAGACTGTAGATAGCAAGCCAGTACTCTTTCTGATAAGATCTTCGCAGCGCAAGCTGAACCGCAAGCCGATACACTTTCTGATAAGATCTTTGCAGCGTAAGCTGGGCTGCAAGCCAGTCAGCTTGCTGATTAACAGACGAGGCTCCAGCGCAGACTTCCTACTCGGGATTGGAAGCTCTGACCGCAATCAAATTAAGATATTATGGGAAGGAGTGGTAGAATGGATAGAACTGGCATTAATGGGGCCCTTTGAACCCCGTGGGGGTTTTAAAGGGTCAGTTTTGGAATAAACCACGATGATAGTGAGACTAACCGAGAGTACTTTTAGCGAAGAATGGAGGAAGAAGCGTAGAAGTAGTGGCATTAAGTCCGCCTTTGTACATATATTTTATTTGTGCAAGAAGTTTTTATAAAAAAAAACTTTAAAAAAGTGTAGTAGTTACATATAAATCATCATCATCATTATGCCGATCATATCCGAGGCTCGGAGTCCGGAATCCATTTTTCGACTTTTACTTTTCCACTTCGCATGGTCTTGGGCATTCGTGGTAGTGAGATACCCCTCGCAACGGAGCCGGGCTGATGCAGCTTGATCAGATATTTGTAACGCTCTTCCAAAAGATGGTGCCAAAATTGGAACTATTTAAGCGCAACCGTGTTTATTTGGCAGCGATCTTCAAAAATTCGTTATACAAGATATATCTTGGCCCACTATATAGGAACTTCTGTTGTGCTTTAAGGAAGTGTTCAATCTACACTATTATTCTATTCTTGTTTTTGGATTTTTGAGGGCTCCAACTACCCGTAACGACTGCCATAGATGTTCTCATGGCAACCGGGACCGACGGCTTAACGTGCTCTCCGAGGCACGACCAGACCAATGCAAATACTCATATTTCATTCACACAAATATTTGCACTGAGCGGGGATCGAACCCGCGCCTGTTGCGTAGCGGCCGCGTTCACTACCGCTACGCCACGGAGGCTGTCAGTAGTCTACGATAGAAGGCTTAAAATAATTAGCAAATCATAAAACACTTACACCTTCAAGAAGTCCAGTCCTGATCTCAGGTCCCTTTGTGTCCAGAGCGATGGCGAGTGAGAAGGGGAAGCCGAGCTTCTTGCTGTAGTTCTTCTCAGCCTCGCGGCAGTTTTTGATGGTCTCGGCGTGGTATTCGTGAGAGCCGTGAGAGAAGTTCATGCGGGCTACGTTCATACCCGTCTCCATCATACGCTCAAGCATGGAGACATCACGGGAAGCCGGTCCTGGTGGAATATTTAGGGTCAGACTTTTTTTTATACCACTTAGGTGGCAGACCAGCACACGGCCACCTGATGAAAAGTGGTTACCGTGACCTATGGATGTATGCAACACCAGGGGCGTCACACTCGCGCTGCCGATCCTGAAGAAACCTAATGCTCTTCTTGAAGAACCCCATATCCCTATCCCTTGGGAAAACCATATCCATATCCAAAACCAAATATCATATCAGCGATGAACGGGATCAGAATTACACGTGGACGGAGCCGCGGGCAACTGATAGTCAAAAATATAATTAGCTATACAAATAGGTCAACTTACCGATGGTACAGATGATGCCAGATAGACGAATATAGGAGGCCTTGGAGTCGATGTCCAGGCTGCAGATGTGTTCCAGCTGTGTGCCCGCGTTCATGGCGGCTTGCTGCATCCCCGGCTTGTCGACGGAGCCCGTCTAAACAATATACAATTAATTACGTTTATTTACTTTACTTTTATGTTTTTCTTAGACCAGCAGGCAGGAACGTCGCCCTTTCGATCGTTCGAGACGTGTGGACGGACGTCTCGTACGATCGAAAGGGCCGCCTGCTTAGAGTAGACTCGGAACCTCCTTGGTGTACTTTTTTTTTTTTAAATATGCTTTGCGCGCACCAATTTTTTTAGAACAGAGAATTTCTGTGCCATCATCGCAGAAGACAAAGCAGGACAAGCCTTTGGTCTTCCCACTGGCCGCCTGCCTACTGTGAACCTGTGTGTGTGTGTGTGTGTGTGTGTGAAGCCTGCCAATCGCAATGCTTCGTTCTCTCGATACGTTACGATTACGATAGTTTTTCGTGCTAGGGGCACTGAATCCGCGGTGAGATTTCAATTTCGTGTGCTGTAAATTTATTTGGTGATGTCAAGTTGTCGAGCAGAAGTCGACAGTGATGTATGTTTTATGTGCTCGACAACGTGACGTCACCAAATTTACGGCACGCGAAATTAGAATCTCGCCGCGGACTCACCAGGCACATGCCATAAGAACATTTCGAACGATCGAACGGACTCGACAGCTGAATCCGCGGTGAGATTCCAATTTCGCATACTGTTAGTGACGTCACGTTGTTGAGCACATACACCACTGTCGACTCATTGCTCGACAACGTGACGTCACCAAATTTACAGCATGCGAAACTGAAATCTCACCGCGGATTCAATTGCCGAGTCTGTTTGATCGTTCGAAACGTTTTTGCAGCATGTGCCTGCAATGCCTGCGGTTATCAAGAGGTCTACGTTGTACGAAAATGAACCGCATACGGGAGCCTTGCGGGCAGCCATCCGTCAATTTGGCATAGGTACGCATGGTTACCCGCAAGTGCGTTGTACCTCTAAAGTCTAAACAATAAGACTTCATGATTGAAAACTATGTCACGGCCACGGCATAGAAAAAGTATACTGTACATTAATAATAGGATACTTTATATTATTTGTTCAGCGCCATGACATACTGTCTTAGTTTGCCATTCGTCGCTTATCAATGTTAGAGGTTCTAAGATATAAAATAATGCTAGACGTACAAATTCATTCATGCAGTGTGCAGTGCAAGGCATACTGCATTGCGCAAAATCGTTATAAACAAAATAGTCAATGACCTAAACGTTAACTCTATGGTTAACGTTCAGGTCATTGACCGACCCAGTTCTCTGTTTACTGGAATTTCAGCAAGCTCGTACGGCGATTTTAAAAACTGCAGACCCTGGTGGCATCCAAAGCCTTCTATTTCGTGGTTTTCTTCCATTTTGTACTTTGAATATAGGCAGGCACTTTTGTATTAAATCCATAATCTATATACAATATGGATACGACATATAGGCAATAATTGAAACCATTATGAAACCCGTTTTCCGTTGTCACGACATAGCATGACAACGGCTGGACCAATTTCGATAATTCTTTTTTTAGAACATTCCTTAAAGTACGGGGATGGTTCTTACGGAGAGAAAAATTGAAAAAAAAAAAGAATTGACTGTTAGGCGGTTCGAAGTTCGCGGGGTCAGCTAGTAGCCAATAGAAATGCTCCTACGATGCAGTTACAGCTATTAGGTTGGTAATAGAACTGGCATTGATGCACAGTTTATCGTAAATTACACGAATTGGTCCGTTAGAGCGTAACGTCACTGTATAACCTATCTACCTGTTACTTTTTAAATTACCAAGGCTGGATTTATTCAAATCAACGAGCCTTGGAAAGAAACATGCTGGATTTGGGGTTACTGGCGAGAATTAGCTGTGCCAGAATCCGTAGGGATTCTGTGCACGATAAAAAAAGATTTACCAACTCCACAGTCAGCTGTGTAGTACTATTACTTATTCTATGGCTCTGGCTACCCGAAGATGCCGTAAGTTTAAAAAAATTAAAAATACCCTAAAGGGTATTTTTTAATTTTTTTAAACTTACGATTAAAATCCACAAAGATCTACGATCCATAAAGCAGTGTAGCAAATAGCACTCTGTGGATTTCTGCGATCCACTACTATCTAGTGCAGGGACGGCGAACCAATGGCAAGCGTGCCAGAGATGGCACGCAGCATAATTTTTTGGGCACGCCACCACGAAATTTAGATGCGCCCTTGTCATAGGTATATTAGGCGCTAGAAAATGAACGAACAGACGGACATTTTTTGCGATGCGACTTACAACTTACAACTGTACCCCTAGCACGAAAAACTATCGTAATCGTATCGTAAACGTAACGAAAGCACGGAGTATTGCGACAGGCTTCACCCGCACACAGGCGCGGTCGCAGCTTGAAGTTTGGGGGGGGGGGGGTCACTTCGGAAATTCCTTAAGAAATTTAACCCCCCCTCCCCTCGTACTGGGACTTTTCAATATGACGTGCATGGTTTTGGGGGGGGGGTCATGTCCCCTGTGACCCCCCCCTCCCCCCCTCGGACCGCGCCTGCCCGCACACACGCTCACAGAAGGCAGACGGCCAATCGCAATGCTCCGTGCTCTCGTTACTCGTAACTTTAACGATACGATTACGGCAGTTGTTCATGCTCACCCCACTGTTTTAGGATCCATCGTCTACTTTACTTAACCTTCCCTAAGGACTGCCAGATCCATAATAGCCTATAGAACTGCTGCAACGATGCCATTATCGCAGGCCAGGGAGTACATATACTACAGAGGATGTGCGTGTGCACGCGTGCGGTTGTTGCGTGTTTCGTGCAAATAATACTGAACTGTGCATGCATATAATTTGCACGAAAGCGTGCAAAAAATTCTACACAATTTGCACGAAATCGTGCAAAAAATTCTACACAATTTGCACTACGCGCGGGCGCCCACATGCGTCACACGCACAAGACAGTAAGGTGGTTAGCAACAATGCATTATTGGATGATCGCATGTGCAATAGGCTTGCATTGTTTAGGTCATATGAGATCTGCAATGATGTCATATGACTACAGGATGATTCTTACTACCTACGGGGTTAGTGACAAGAATATTACAAACATATTATGTCATGTTATTGTAGATGATAATATAAGGAAATAAGCTTCATAGTGTTATATTTGTGATTTATTATTAAGGATTTTTATTTTGAGTTGTTTTGTATAAGTTAATAGCAATACGGAAAGTGGATTCATTTAACCAGAAAAAAAACACCCTGTTTATAG
Organism: Eilema depressum; assembly: GCA_914767945.1. Classification (NCBI taxonomy): domain Eukaryota; kingdom Metazoa; phylum Arthropoda; class Insecta; order Lepidoptera; family Erebidae; genus Eilema; species Eilema depressum. Next base: position 4,752,434 of record OU612021.1, read on the forward strand.
GCTTAGTCTGTATATTATGGGCGATAAAGAAAGCTACCATATCATCCACTCAACTCCAGGAAGGGAAATTGAGATTATATACAAACCTAGTATTTTGGGGCCCAGATCATGCTCTCCTACACTATCATCCTGCCTATAAACTATTTGATTTATCATCATTTTCCACCATCTGAGTTCCAAACCCAAAAAGAAAGTCTGATCCACTAACCAGCAGGTGTAATGGCTTACAGGTGAGTTAAGCTTGACCTCAAAAATATTGATGGGTCCTCATTAGAGATGGGCGCCTTCCCGGTAAAAATGGGTGTTTTGGGAAAATTTCCATTTTTACCCATTTTTACCCGGGTATTTTCCATTTATACCCGGTAAAAATGAAAAATGTAATTCTATCATACTTCCACACAAAATTATGACTTTTAATATAAATATTATGTGTAATGTCAATTACAGTGACACTATTATTATATTATTTGCATTATTTCAGAAGGATTTTTGATCATACATCATTATGGCATAAAATATTGGAAAATTTACGAAATATTATCTAGTTTTGAATGTTAACTTGTCTTAATAAGAGTAAATACGCGTCGCGTTGCCCATAGATTAATATATAGAGTGGAAAAATAAGTCGGGCCCTGGAGGGAAACTACCTAAAATCCTTAAGTTGGTTCATTTTACTTGAAGGAGACATCCATACTTCCATACTAATATTATAAATGCGAAAGTAACTCTGTCTGTCTGTCTGTTACGCTTTCACGCCTAAACCGCTGAACCGATCTTGATGAAATTTGGTACAGAGATAGTTTGAAGCACGAGAACGGACATAAGCTACTTAATTTTGAGAAAATGAGGGGTTGAAGGGGGGAAATAGGGGATGAAAGTTTATATGAAAGTTGGTAATTTTTCAAGATATCTTGATGCAACTTTGCACGGAGAAGCTTTAGAGCTTGGAAAAGGACAATGGCTATCTTTAACTCGAAAAAAGGGTAAGGGGAGGGGGGGGGGGGGTAGTATAGCGGATGATTTTTTTTTTCAAAGTTCATGGTGAAATCTGGTACAAAGATGGATTAGAGCTTAGAAATAGATATAGTTTGCCTTTTATTACATAAGGGGGTGTAAAAGGGGGAGGGGGAGGTTAAAGGAGATGAAAGTTTATTTTTGAAGATGTCTTGATGACATTTGGTACATAGATACGCGAAGAATGGTGAGTAAAAGGGGGGAAATAGGGGATGAAAGTTCGTCATTTTTCAAGATAACTTAATGCAACTATTTACAGAGACGGATTAGAGCTTGGAAACGGACAAAGGTTCCCTCTTACTCGAACAAAAAAGGGTTAAAGGAGGGGGGGGGGGGGGACGGAAGTGAGGATGACAATTTATTTGAAAGTTCATGATGAAATCTGGTATAAAGATGGATTAGAGCCTATAAACAGATATAGGTTGCCTTTTATTAAGAAAGATTTCTAAGCTCTAATTCATCTTGTACCTTTCTACCTACCCTACCTTTCCTTCCCTATCCCACCCCCCCTTACCCTTTTTTCCGCGTATTAGGCTGACTTTGTCTGTTTCCAAGCTCTAATCCATCTCTGTACAAAGCTGCATTAAGATAACTTGGAAAATCACCAACTATCCTACACACTTTCATCCCCCATTTTCCCCCTTTGACCCCATTTTCGCAAAAAATGCTTGCCTATGTCTGTTCCCATGCTTCAATCTACATATGTACTAAATTTCATCAGGATACCTTCTAAAATAAAGTTTCATCCCCTATTTACACCCCCCTCCCTCTCCTTTAGTTCCCCCTTTCGTAATAAAGGCAACCCATATCTGTTTATAGGCTCTAATCCATTTTTGTACCAGATTTCATCATGAACTTTCAAATAAATTGTCATCCTCACTCCCCCCCCCCCCCCCCCTCCTTTAACCCTTTTTTGTTCGAGTAAGAGGGAACCTTTGTCCGTTTCCAAGCTCTAACCCGTCTCTGTACAAAATTGGATTAAGTTATCTTGAAAAATTACGAACTTTCATCCCCTATTTCCCCCCTTTTACTCACCATTCTTCGAGAAAAAAGGTATCTAAGACCATTCCCATGTTTCAATGTACCATAATGTATCATGTCTCAATGTATCTATGTACCAAATGTCATCAAGACATCTTCAAAAAGAAACTTTCATCCCCTTTAACCTTCCCCTCCCCCCCCCCCCCCTTTTACACCCCCTTATGTAATAAAAGGCAAACTATATCTATTTCTAAGCTCTAATCCATCTTTGTACTAAATTTCACCATGATCTTTGAAAAAAACATCCCTCCGCTATTCTCCCCTCCTTATAGCCTTTGTCAATTTCCAAGCTCTAAAGCATCACCGTACAAAATTGCATCAAGATATCTTGAAAAATGACGAACTTTCATATAAACTTTCATCCCCTATTTCCCCCCTTCAACCCCTCATTTTCGCAAAATTAAGTAGCCTATGTCCATTCTCGTGCTTCAAACTATCTCTGTACCAAATTTCATCAAGAACGGTTCAGCGGTTTAGGCGTGAAAGCGTAACAGACAGACAAAGTTACTTTCGCATTTATAATATGTATTAGTATGGAAGTATGGATATGGATTTGTCAGAACCTAACTACAGTTAAATAAACAATATACATCATATTAATTCCAATTTAAAGCGTTATTTATATTGCCACACAAAAATTGTCGAAACGATTCGGCGTGCTATAGACTGTCAAATATCAAAAATAACAGATTTTATCCTAATACTATATACCTACGTATGTTTTTGACTGGTGAAACTAAAAAATTTGAATGGGGCCGCAAGTAAAGTAAAATTCTACATGAATAATCGTATCGAATTGAATCCTAAACATTTTTACCCGGGAAGAAATGAAAATACCCGGTATAAATGGGTAAAAATGGGTTTATTCCCATTTTTACCTTCCCTTCCCATTCTTACCCGGGGTAAGAAAGGGAAGACGCCCATCTCTAGTCCTCATGCACCCACTAACTCAGAAAGTGTCCATATTTTTCACATAGTTTCTTAGACTTTTCCTGTGTAGTAGTGTTTCCGGTGTTAATTGCTTATCAGCTGGTATCACCTTTACTATCTTAATCACACCAACCCAAGACGTTGATAGCACAAGGATATAAAAAATCTTACTTTTTCTCTACATTATTTTAAATCACAGTTTCTTAACACAAGCTTATTGTAACTGAGAGAAGCTGTAGTAGGAAGGTGCTTGGTGTTCAGGCAGGTAGCTTCAATTTTAAATTATAAGATAATTGTCATTTGCCATATAAGGTATAATTTGAGAGCAGATACCTGAGACTCTACTTACTACTCTACATGTGCAGTGTTTAATTTTTTTTTTTAACGGTGGATCTTGCTAATTGAGTGCATGTGTAAAATAAACTGATATTATTTTATAAATGGTATGTTTTGTTAATAAAATTGTAATTATGCTATATAATTATAGTGATATAATAATAAATTTATTTATTTTCATGACACAATTTTTTTAAATAATATAACTTGTTTGTATTTCACTAAAACATCAAATATAATAAAATGTACTATTTTAAAAAGAAATAGCAAATGTTACTTAAATTACAGAAGTAATTATAATGTAACAAACATATTAGTTTTTTTTTATACCACTTAGGTGACAGACAAGCTCATGACCCACCTAATGGAAAGTGGCTTTTTTCTAAAATTGACTATCACAGTGGTTGGTCTGAAATACAAAACTGAATACCTTACTATGTATAAAGTTTAATTTTATATTACTATTAGACATTTAGGTATATTTTTAAATTAGTACCTACCTAAGTATTAGCAAATCAATAATTTAGCATGGATACCCCATATGTTACATAGCTATTCTTCATTTAGCTAAGATCATTAATTTGTTCAAGCAAAAGAACTGTGTAAGCATTTCCTATTCATTTATATTCAAATGAAAAGCCCTTTATTATTACCGTTTAAATAATACTGTCATGTTATGAAAGATCAATATAATTATGTTTTAAATACCATTGTTGATTACTACATACCACTTGTGATTACACACATTTATGATAAGGTGAAACATGGATATGTACTAAACCTGAATCTATCTTTGTGCAACAAGCTTTTGTCAGCTGATATAATAAGCAAAAAATTAGACTGTACTTTGTTATTAAATCACAAACAGCTTGAATAGAAAATTAATCATGTTTCCATCCCTATATTTACTTGTTTTCACCTAAAAATCTTTTACTTACACAAAAATATCGGTATGGAAACCTATCGCCATGGAAATCGTAAGCCGTAACTAAACTATTACTGTAACTATAGAAAATTGACGTAATCAAACGGACTAAAATAGACTACAAATGGGACATTACCTACCTCCACTTTCCCATCGTAGATTGTGGAAAATACCATATTGTTACTGCAGTAATGTAAGAAATTTTCACTGTACAATACGGGAGGTTTAGCTGCCGGCTTTCGTGATCTTGAACTGCCCTTCCGAGTGAAAAACGGATTTCTGTAGCGCTGTGCGAACAGAGTTGCGTATTCGGTGAGACGCAAGCGGCGCGCGCAGTACGTCGCCAGAACCGCGGGGTAAGTAAAATCACCGAAAGATCGAAACCAACTAAACAAGCTATTATTACATTACTGAATTCGGCCCATTATTTCACGTCCCCGAAGTGATTTTTCGTTGCAACTGTATAGGCACCCTTTGAGTGCTACTAGATGTATAATTTATTCTAAAATTACACTTTTTGAAAGCTTGCCAATACGAAACATTGGCTTAAACTATTAGTTCTAGTTAGTTTTAATCAACGAGTCTAGGTTATTGACAGAACTCCTATTAAATTGCTTAAGAAAGTGGTTAAATATATTTTTTCAATCACAAGACATCTTTCAAGTTCCTTTTTGCCGCGCTAATGTTGACGTTTTTGATTTTGACATTATGCTATTTAGGGAAGTGCGGCCCAAGTTGCAGGTAAGCTGAAAAATGTAACTTCCGGATTCCGGCTATAGACAACGATTTTGATTTCATTTCCGTATCCTATTTCATTCACTTCCGAGTCAGTGGTAATCAACATTTTAAGTCTAAAACTGGTGCGTTACTGTCGTTTACAGTATTACATGTCGGTGAATCTTGGCAGTGGATCTTAGTATTCTTAGTGGACTGAAGGGTATTTCGTTTATGTGGTTATATTTTTTTTTGTTATCTATTGATTTGACCTCTTTTACAGATTTCACAATAAGAATTTGTATTGTCAAGAGTAGTATTTCTTCTCTTTATAAATTTATTATTAATTGTAGTTACCCCAATAATGTGAAGCAAACTAACTTGTTCTGTATACTGGGGTTAAATAAAATAGAGTTAGGGTGTGCATTGTGTTTGCAAAGCAGTAACTGCTGAGAGTATTTTACCTTGTGAAACGAACTCAGACATTCATTCTTTGGAGAAAAAAAAATCGTAATGTTATGGTAGGTCCATATTTTAAACGGTAATTAACCATTTTAACGTTATTCATGGAAACACTAAAAATTGTTTCTTCAGTGCTAGTAAAGATGTTCCACTTCCACCTAATGTTTTATAGTGCCTTTTCAGATAGATAAATGTGTGTGTACAATTTAAATTATCATTCGCTTTGATATATTAACTATACACAGCAGCAGCGAAGCGTGGTAACTTTAAACTTGTGACCGGTTATATTTGATAAAAAAATCACAAAATATTTTATCTATTATGTAATCGCGTATTTTAAGTTAAAGTTAAAGTAAAAAGCGATAACTGAAAAAATCAGTTCTCGCCGCTCATATTTGCTTTTACGTGCTTTATTTAATATTATTCAAATATTAGCTGAATTACGACGTAGCATATTATGAAGATATGAAAAGTAAATATCAGTTGTACTTTTTTGATTGACGATCTTATTTTATATAATGTATTAAGTACTGTGTGAATAAATAAATATTGATTTACTTTAAATAGGTAATGTCTCTACCTATAACATAATATACTACATAATGCAGTTACTAGGTATAGTTCTGGTTAAGGATAGTGCGTTCATGCGATACAGCATTGAAGAAATAATTCCACTAGGTACTTACTTTTAGTAAGTAAACATTGATGAAGTAGAGCCATAGCGATAAATTTTTTGTTGATAGTCGTTTTTTAATTAGAATAAATTCAGTTATGTACTTACGGTTAGCAACGAAAGTCACTCAATACATTAGGGTTTATTTAAGAGGTTTTGTACACTCTTTTTTCTTCGTATATACATATTTCATAATATCACTTAGTACTCGTACCTACCGAATATATTTTATTTCATAAAAAAGGGTTGTTGTATTCATATCCAGGCAAGAATATAACTGAAAGCCAATTCTCCTAATAAAAACTTATGAAAAATTCAGTCTCAATCTGTCAAAATTAAATGGAATGTTAAAACGGGTATCTCGCAACAGTTTTCATGAAAGAATATTGACATTGTGATCCTCGATCTATCAAAATGCAATGAAATTTTAAAAATGGGTTTTTCGCAACAGTTTTCAAGAAAGAACATTGACTTTGTGATCGTTTTTAACATTATATTGAGGTTTCGCCATCCGAGTAAACATACAGGCCATGACATAGTGCCCACTTCACAGTAACAGGCTCGCCTCCTACTATTTGGGACCGAATCATAGTGTTGGTGAAATGCGAGTGTTAAACACCTCTGCCTATGTGAAGGGGTTTTAGGGAATTACAGGCGTGAATATGTATGAATATATAAAAATAATATAATAATTATGTAATAACAAAATTAAAAAAGCATTAACCCCCTTTTCAGTGAAATTGTGCTCGTTTTTAACATTTGCGACTTTGAGATTAGATCGAGAGCGAGACTGAATAATTTTGAATAGAGTTTTGTTAGGAGATTTGCTTTTATGTTCTAGTGAACAAATTTTTAAAATATTATGATGGAATTCAGTAACATTTTTTACGAGTTCTTCTTGTTAAAAATACTACTTTGGTAAAGTAAAAAGCTATGTTGGCATCAGATATAATTTACAATTACTCTTATTAAAACATAGTTTTATATTTTTCGTATACACTTCGCCGTCATTTTATTAAACCAGTCTATTCTGGTTAGAATTTAATTATATATGTATCAATAATAATTACTTATATATAATTATTATAGGTACAATCTGGTACATAGCATAAATTATATGTCTGATCCACATAATTAGCTACACTAGTTACATAGAATATACATAATATCAGTCAGCAGTTTCCATATACTACTAACATTATTACGCATGATTTTTCTAGATAATAAACATGAGCAGCATAATACAGTTCTTCGACGAAATCAGCGCTTTATTTTAGGTTAGGATATTTGAAACTAGGTAAAATAAATAGAATAGTCTATAATCAAATTGTATTTAGCTGTGTGATACATAAATTAACTGCGACTTGAATCTTCATGATTCAAATAAAAGCAAATAAATTACAGCTATCCGTTTGACCAGTCAAAAGCCGGGATGCAATAGGTCAACAAATAAATCGAATTAACTTTACAAGTTCACTCAATTGATAATATTAGTACAAGTCTTAAATATTTATCATGTGATTACAAGTCCTGTTTCAAACGTCAGCTGTGCAGTTTAAAAACAACTTAAAACTTTTTATATAAGTTTATAGGTTAGTTAAAACTAACAACAAAGAATTGTATTTATGTACTTACAAATACTATTGATGTTTTTACAAATGCCATTGTTGTTTATTGATATTTAATTTATGATTTATAGAAAAGCTTGGATAAAATAAACACAGTCACTAGCTGCTCTTTTCGCAAAGTTTGACAGCCGCTATGTAAGGACTTCTAGAGGTCAAGCCAATGTCATAGACACGTACAAGGAAGCCATTTTAAATGTTATACTCAAAACAAATGTCTTAATCAAAACTTAACGTTATATTTTAGATAGAAAGAAAATATACTTGTACTGAAATCTATATAGGTAATATACATAATTAGTTTCATAACAATTAAAAAATAACAAAATAAGTTTGAATATAGCCGAATGTTTACATCAGCTGATACTCTGTAATGTCAAAGGACTGGAACCCACATGTTAGTTTTGTTTGATCGAAAAAAAAAGAAATAACTAATTGCAAATTACAACACAACAGCTGACTGAAATTATGCACAGGAAAATATGAATATACCTATTATGTTGTAGGTACCTACGTTGTACAAATATTCCTGTGCAAAATATTACTCATCACTTTAAAAAAGAAGGCTTTCTATCACATTGCTGAACCGCCATATCATAGGTAAATCCTAAGTTCTTACCGACATGATATTGATTTTAATCAAACTAATCAATATTGAAGTTCAAATGTTATAGAACAAATCAATAGGTATCCTTATAAATTACTCCAATATTTTCATTTGGAATTTATGATTTCATAGCAATTACTAGTAAATAAGTAGGTAGTCATAAAAAAAGTTAAAAATATTCAAATATGTAATTAAATTAGTTTATAATAAATTAGTTTATAATAATAGGTATCTTATAAAACTTTACTTACTTTTATTGCGTTCTTCCTTATATCAACAGCTTTCATTTTGGAACTTTTGTAAACAAATTTTATTCACGCGTTGACTCTTCAAAATCTATCACCAAACTGTTCCCTTCCAATAGTTTCAATTGACCCGTCACTTTATCTTGAAACTACCTACAACGTTATCTTCATCAGTTGTTAATAAATTAAGTATACTAACTAGAACATGATTCTATAGACAGTTTCTATCTGCTGCTTATAGTAAAAACATTGATAAACCTTAATACCTGACGCTGATTACAGTTTATTGTATAATATTACAGTGTACCTACCTAATCTACCTATTGAGCTCCGTTTTCAACTCAGCATCTTCGTAATGTTCTCTAACATTTATCTAATTACTTCTACGATGATATTCTATGCTTTCTAATTAAACAGATTTTTCATAATGGCGAAGTACCGACTTATTAACTTAAATTCTGCCGTCAACAGACGTGGTCTACTGTTAAAACTGAATGTCATGATCATGAAAGAGGTATTTTTTAATGTAAGGATTAATCTAAAAATCTTGATGAACCTAGGCATGTATTAAAATTACGTTGTGTATATACAGTCCAACCCACAAGAGTCAACCGCGAAGGGTTAACTTTGAGTTTGAATTTCAATTTTAGGAGTGATCCCCGCTCAGTACAAATATTTGTATGCATGAATATAATGTCTGCATTGGTCTGGTCGTGTCGTGCCTCGGAGAGCATGTTTAAGCCGTCGGTTCCAGTTGCCATATATGAACATCTATGGCAGTCGTAATGAGTAGTTGGGGCTTGGGGCCCAGAAAAGTCCGACTAGTCTAACTACAGAATTTCGATATCGCCAATTGGTTGTGGATGTCAGATGGCAGTCGCTTTACGGAAAATATCAATGTTCATCTGTATCACATTCAAACTGGAAAACCGACCCCGACTGAGTTGGGAAAAGTTTCAGAGAACAATGATGAGGAGTGACTAGTGTGAGCCACCTGCATAATAATAGACATTACAGTCAACAAAAGAGATACGGTTGCAAATGAAACTATCTACAGAAATAAAACTTAGTTTATCTTAATATCCTCTATTACTCGGTCTGTGTCGGACTTGCAGAGTTCTTCCGTTATACCATAGATACCTAATATCATTCTACAGTGATACCAACATAACAGGCAAAGATTCGTTTTTTATTAGTTCTGACTTCCGGGCTTAAAAATGACTAATTTTTAAAATATATTACATTAAAATAGCTGGGTATCATATTATTCTCATACACAAATACCACGTTACTAACTGAAATTCAGTAGTAAAAAAACGAAAATGTTATGCAAAGATCGTATGTACCACCGATTTAAAAACCGCCGAGCAAAAAATGCATTGCAAATTTTTCTTCACCTGCTTTGTATTTGCGCTACAAGCTTTTGCAATCACCTAGTAACCTAGGGTAGGCCTTTTGCGTGCAGAATATCCTAGTATTTCCCGCTACCTTTTTCAAGTCATCCGTCCATTTGGCTGGGGGCTCCACTCTAGAGCTCGTTTGCATACAATGCGTTTATTTGTACACTCAATAAACAGTAAAAATAAAACAAAATATCATTGAACTTAATTTTATTATCCAAATTGAATTTACAATGAAAATGAACGATAATTATAATAATAACATTTTGTTCGATAATAAAAACAAAATCGTACAGCTACTGACAAGAATTTTACCTTTTTAAAAGGCTTTTGGAATGGCATCCGCATTAACACATAAAATTAAGTAAGAATTTAGCTTCGGTAGAGTATTAATGGAAATAAAACTATTTTTAACAGATAATGTACACACTATTTTATTATTCACACTGATACCGAAATATCGCGAATCGCAACCAGTGTGAATACTGAAATAATATAAAATAAATTGCGCAACCGTTGAAAATAATTATATTTCAATTCGGTATAGTATATAAGTCGAGCATCGGTGAAAGGACCATTGTAGTGGTAATTTATTGGTGTACAATATTCACAGGCCTATTCAAATCTAAGCGGTATTCGCTACCGCTGTGGGTAGAGGTACTAACCGCAGGTTTCGCTAAGGTATTCAGTATGAAATTCCTCGGCTAGGGCGGAACAGTTGGTACAGTCAGCATGGTATTCAAAATGATTTTAATACCTTGGTATTCCCCCTTGCCCGTAGACTGTTCTGATATTTAGTACACACCTTTAGTTCGAACGATAATACAATTAAAATCAATAAAGTTTGGCATTAACATCATTAGTCGGTATTAAGATAATTTTGAGTACTTTGCTAGCCATGGATCGAGCTGATGCTGACTGTACTACAGCAGTATTACCGCATACCCACTCAGTTATCTCTACCGCAGAAGGTAGCGAATACCACTTAGGTTTGAATAGGCCTTATATTTTTATAGGACTCATGAAACGTTATATACAAAAGGAGAATAAGTTCATCCAAAAACGAATCACTTTACAATATCTCTGTACAATACATAAAGAGCTACAGTTTTGACAATTGGGTGAGAGGCCTATGTCCAGCAGTGGACTGCAATAGGCAGATGATTTAAATTTTCCTGTACCTTGTCTTGTGGTACAGAATGTGCCCTGTACCATTAGTTATTTGATGTGGATTATATGAAGCAAAGAAATTGACATTTGTATACTTTTTTTGAATCAGATGGCTGTGTTTAGTATCGAATACCGATCACTTCTCCAAAATTTATCTGGTAATGAAAAAATATTCGTGTATAGACAGACATTACCACTACAATCGTCAGGATTTCTATTGAAATTATAAAAAAAAAAATTAATAACAACTGAGCCCATACTATGAACTGTTAAAACAGGTCAATAAATTGAATGGCTATCAAACTACCAACTGTAAATGTAACATTGTAATCTTATACATTTATAAGAGGTTACAAAGTTATTTATGCAGTTGGTAATACTACCAACTGCATAAATATTACCGACAGCCGTTCATTTGTTGACCTGTTGGTAAGAGTTAATGGCACGGGCTTAGTACATTGTAGTTCTACAGTCGTTTTAGCAATCTCATTAGTTATGTATATGTTAGGAACTTGTAAATATGCTTACATTAGTTTTAGTATATACTATAGCTCGCTTAAAATTAAATTAATCATTTATTTTTATACAAAAGTGATGACGTGAATTGCATATTTATTCGTGTAATTAATTAATGAAATTAATAATCACTGGGATCAATCCTACAAGTCATAAGTCTTGGTTAGTACAGGTGGAATGTGTTAGGTTTCTTTCTAAAAATCATTACTCAGAGTCAGATATCTGATCTTCAAATATTAATTCTATCGCAATCATTGGAGAGAAATAAATAATGGAAAGAGCAGTCTGGAAGCTGGAACAATAACCATGACGATATGAAATATGTTTGGATGACACAATACCAGCACAATCGACTCAGTAAGACTTCTTTTTTAACCAAAGACTTATTAGTTTAACCGATTTGAAAAAAGGAGAAGGTTCTCAATTGGGCTGTTTTTTTTTTTTGTATTTTGCTAAGCGATATCTACGCCGATTGTTAATCGATTTTGACAATTCTTTTTTCTTTAAACAATGGAATAACTAGCATTTAATAATAACATATTTTAGACACAAATAATATTATTATTAAATGCAATTGTTATGTGCAAGTGTTACGTACTTGCAAAAACGACTGCAAACTTAGAATTGAAAATAATCTATAAATATTATACATAGAAATAAAACTAGATACACTTTTAGCTGCAATATACAAAAATACATAGTTATCAAGGTAGCACTGGCTAGCCGTAACGACACCGCAACTATAGATGAAACACTAACTGGGCCTGCCCCTCTAGACAATTGGCATATCGTTAGTCGGCGTATTGTAGAACAGAATGACGAATGTATGGGTTTTGACGTTGGGATATAATAAACCGTGCGACAAAAATAATAAATGGACGACTGATAATGAGTTACTTTAAATAATGAGTGGGCGACTAAAATACTGAGTGACCCGTGTGTTGCTAAATTGTGAAGTTATGAGGATTCGAGTATAGCGCGCCCCAACTTGGATAGGTTGCCTGTAAGATATTGCTTTTAGCGATAAGGCCGCCATTTGTACATTACCTAATTATGTTTGCCATTTATTTTATGTATACTTTTCTATTGTATGGTGTACAATAAAGTTTATTTCTATTCTATTCTATAGGTAAGGTTAGCCTTCGTGGTTATTTTTTTATAACCATCTTATTAGCTGGCGCGAACTCTAGCGATTCATGACATTCATAGCGTTGTGTAGAATGTCCTACAATATTTATTTTACTTCTATACCACATAGTTGGCAGACAAACACACTGCCTATCTGATAAGAAGTGGTTACCGTGGCATTTAGACGTGTGCAACACAAGGAGCGTCACACTCGTGCTGCCGACCCTGTGATAGAGGGTCTTTTTGAAGAACCCATAGAAAGAATACGAAAAAGATCTCATCTATTTATATAAAAATCAATTGCTGTACGTTAGTCTCGCTAAAACTCGAGAACAGCTGAACGATTTATCTTATCTTGGTAGTGTACGTGCTGCGGGAACGGGAAAAATATGGCGGTACGAAGTTCGCCGGGACAGCTAGTCCCTACTAATATTATAAATGCGAAAGTAACTCTGTCTGTCTGTCTGTCTGACTCTCTGTCTGTCTGTCTCACTTTTACGAGTAAACCGCTGAACTGATTTTGATGAAATTTGGTATAGAGGTAGGTTAGACCTTGAGAAAGGACATAGGCTATGTTTGGTCGCGATAACCGACATCCACGCGGGCGGAGCCCAAGCTAGTTTGAAATATATTGAACATCAGATATAACTGACTTAATACTTGATACAGGTTTACGCCATAGCGTGTTTTTTCTATAGTTGCAGTGTGTAAAGATTACAAATTTGTAAAAGAAAAGCAGTCGCATTTCGTAGCAAGCAATGTTATCGTTGTAGTCTCGAAGTTAACGTTAGTCTAAGTTTGTGTGCGTAAATACTACAAGGATAAAATTTACTATTTTAAGTCATCTGGACATTTTAAATAAAATATAAATAATCTGATGCCTACTATGAAATGTACATTCCAGTAGCGAGAGGTCCTTATAACCCGATACCAGCCGGCTTTCTCTGCACTGGGAAGCCGAGTAGACATGTTTTTAATAGAAATAATGTCTGTCTTTATTGTACTGAATGTATCCAGAATTGAGTGTTTTAATTTAGTATCTATATAAAATTCAGTGTCTGAATTCAGAGCGCCCAGATTTCCATTAAAAAAGGTGAAATTCTTTTCCACCGGTTCCCTTTTTAAAATTTTCATTCTTCGCCACTGGTACATTCACAGAGGCAGAAAGTTTCGAGCAATTGATAACTGAAGATGGCACGTGGCACTTCGTTTTGGACACACAGGTCAATATTATAACTTTACTACTTATCTTTCGTTAAAGTTTCCTCTGTACATTTCATAGTAGGTCCCCTGATTCTTTAATGTTTTCAGGTATTTTGACAAATCAGCAACATTTGCAAAAACATCCTACAAAAAAAAATGCGTAACGGCGATTGCGCGGTAGAAGGGTTAATATTACAACCACCTGGGTCTCATCTACTCATTACACCGGCAACCCGACATGGTACACTTAACATTGTAATAACCCATTATGGTACACTTAACATTGTAATAACCCATATGGTACACTTAATCCACATGGAAAACTTAGAGCCAGTTTCTGAAAGGCCTGACAAAACAATCAACTAACACTGCTGTTAATTTAACATGGATATCAAATCAATTTGAGTTTCTGAAACGTTGATCAGAGTAATGTACTTTGATTTGACATGCGGTTTGTTGGTAATTGTGGCCACACTGCTCTTCTTTGTTCATTAGTTCATTCTTATCAGTCAAAACTGCCAATAGGCCGGTTCATTGTTGACAATACATGCGGAGACTTTAAAATTTCATGAAATGACATTAGACAGCTGCAGGCTATGTTAACTGACACGATGATCAAATTAAACCATTTAACCATGCTTCTAGCAACCCAATTGTTACTTACAAGAGATTTAACAGCCGATTAGTTAATTTGACGTTGATCAGCCTTTCGGAAACTGGGCGTCAATATTGTAATAACCCACATGGTACACATAACATTGTAATAATAGAACCTCCTATATTAACAAGACATCATGTGACTTTACAATAATAATACTCATTTGTAACTTTTGATAATAGAATACAGCTGCACACATACTCGAATAAAGCTATTATATTTTTACCACACCATTATAGACGTTATTTTAATAGGATAATGAATATTTTCGCTTCAACACAGAATTGGTTAATACAATCTGGGTTAATGTACTTGGTTTTGAACTTCTAACATAAATGTGCCATAAAAATATATCTTTATATATTTTTAAACGTTCTACTACGATAGTGATGATTAGTTTGTCTTTGTGACTTATTGTATGGGAACCATTGATATGTAATAAAAAATATACGAACTGACTATATGTATGTGCTTGGGAATATATATCACTTCTAAGTGCTATATAAAGGCTTTTCGTACATACTATAATATTATAAAATGCGAATGTAACTCTGTCCATATGTTACACTTTCACGCCTAAACCACTGAACCGATCTTGATGAAATTTAGTATAAGATGGACTAGAGTCCGGGACATAGGCTACCTTTTTTCGCCAATCGGGGTTAAAGGGGTCTAATACGTGATGAAATTTGGTACACAGATAGATATGAGTAGAAGTAATGAAACCTGTTTCCCATTAGTAAAGGCGTATTTCGATATCAGTTCAACTATACCTTTTAAAATAAGTTTAAAAAAATAACCCACAAAAATTTCAATAAAATTTAATTCAGTGAGAAATCTTATATGGCAACATTTGAGGAAGTTTGTCAAGTCAGTTTTATATTTTTTATTACTCATCAACGATAGGTAACTTCTTTGAGAATCATATTGGTTTTATCGTTTCCCGAGACAGATATTTAAGTTTCGATTGATGAAACGTGTATTTTGTTTTTACCTTAACATATTAGTAAGTATAATAGTTTAATATTTAATGCGTTTTAAATAAATATGCTATAATTGACGGGCATTCGGCGATTGGACCATGGATTTATATTCGTTTGAAAACAGAATAAGGGGTTTTATGTGATTATAGATTGCACCACTTAAGTATAACGTAAACAAAATATGTTCGAGTAATAACTTTCGAGTGACATAGACAAGATAGAGTATCCGAGAGGATTTCCACACGAAAAAAAGACAAGGAGATATTTGTTTAAAAAAAAAACTGACTAGTTTTTAATCTGTGGCAGCACATTACGTCTGTAGTAGCACAGATAAATCTATTGCCATCTCATTTTCTAATGAAGAACAAATTCTAATTTTAACTTATTAGTTATTACACGTCTTTCCTTTTGTATTCTGAAATTGAATATTTTTTAACGTTTTCACGTTTTCATTAAGAATTTTGTTTACGTAATAATCAAGTGATATTTTAATCAGAAAAATAAATAATAGTAAAGAGCTCTATAGCAACTTTAACATTTACTTACGGAACAATGATACATTTAGGCCAATAAATAATTTCGTTAGCGCAGTCACAGATAATATAGAATCAACGTCGATATACAATACGTATCTGTTTATACATTAGAAGGTACACTATCCTTACACGAGTCCATATTGTCAGATCGCAACGAGTGAAAATATCGTGACTTTGTATATTTTTACAATATATTTTTTGTTCGATCTATAACATACTAATATAATATTTTAGCTACATTCATAATATCACGTCGGACCGACACACGGTACAGTGCCTACTATCTATATGTCTTTTTAAGCATCTAAACGAACAAAAGAGACAACTCACTCGGGTCACTAAGTCCTAGTCGACGGGCGACGTTCTTTCAAATCCTTCTAACCCGACCGAGTCAATCGGCGCTAACTATACAATTTAGCCGACTTCGCTCTTGACGTAGAAGAGAAGATATGGGGTTGCGGCAGATCGCATCTTGGGTTCAGCGGAGAGTAGATCCTCGAATTCTTCGTTAGAGATGGGTTTGACGAGGTCGTCGTCGCAAGCGAGCCAGGGGGGGCTGGCGGGGTTTGTGGGGCTGGCGAGCGAGTTGGGGTTGGGGGTTATGACGTCACGAGGTCGAGGGACGCAACAGTCTCGAGCTCCGCAACCGGCGGGGACGGGCCGGGGTCGGTTGAACAGAGTGCGCATGAAGGAGGAACCTCCGCCCGTGCCCACGTCACCTCCGCCTGCTTCTCTCCCGCACGCTACCTCCCCCGTACTTACGTCACGTACGTACGCCACGTAGTGCCCGCCGGTAAGTGTTTGTCCCAGGTGCATTATCACGCCCCACAGTATGTACCTGTAATTTGATATCGGTCATATGTAAGAATCCTGCTTACAATTTGCTTTACAGAAAATATTGGAGTTCAGTTATTTCATAGTTAGATTGAAAAGCTATCCGAAGGATGATGATGACTTCCTCGATGAAAAGCGTCTGAAAGTCATGCGCTTTCGCTCTGAAATATTGTTTCTTGGCGGATACCTTCCGTCGGGCAGCGAGGGGTGGTTTCGTCGGCTTTGAACCGATTAAAACCGTAACCGTAAAGTGACCCGTAAGGCAATTTTCCTGCACCCCGGCTCACCTTGGACCATCTAAGACTTTGAGATGGGCCCTTCGTGTGTGGCCCTGCAAAAGAGGGCCTCTCGTACCTGTGCGCGGCGGGCAGGTCGGGCGCAGTACGTACCTGTGCGCGGCGGGCAGGTCGGGCGCAGTACGTACCTGTGCGCGGCGGGCAGGTCGGGCGCAGTACGTACCTGTGCGCGGCGGGCAGGTCGGGCGCGGTACGTACCTGTGCGCGGCGGGCAGGTCGGGCGCAGTACGTACCTGTGCGCGGCGGGCAGGTCGGGCGCAGTACGTACCTGTGCGCGGCGGGCAGGTCGGGCGCAGTACGTACCTGTGCGCGGCGGGCAGGTCGGGCGCGGTACGTACCTGTGCGCGGCGGGCAGGTCGGGCGCAGTACGTACCTGTGCGCGGCGGGCAGGTCGGGCGCGGTACGTACCTGTGCGCGGCGGGCAGGTCGGGCGCAGTACGTACCTGTGCGCGGCGGGCAGGTCGGGCGCGGTACGTACCTGTGCGCGGCGGGCAGGTCGGGCGCAGTACGTACCTGTGCGCGGCGGGCAGGTCGGGCGCGGTACGTACCTGTGCGCGGCGGGCAGGTCGGGCGCAGTACGTACCTGTGCGCGGCGGGCAGGTCGGGCGCAGTACGTACCTGTGCGCGGCGGGCAGGTCGGGCGCAGTACGTACCTGTGCGCGGCGGGCAGGTCGGGCGCAGTACGTACCTGTGCGCGGCGGGCAGGTCGGGCGCAGTACGTACCTGTGCGCGGCGGGCAGGTCGGGCGCAGTACGTACCTGTGCGCGGCGGGCAGGTCGGGCGCGGTACGTACCTGTGCGCGGCGGGCAGGTCGGGCGCGCGCCGGGCGCACGGCTCGCAGAAGCAGGGCACGTACTGCGGCGTGGGCGCGTGGCGCGTGATCTTCTCCATGCCGCCGCTGAAGCGCTTCAGCTGCAGTACCAGCAGGCGCGGCAGGCGCGAGTACGCCACGCTGCGCCGCGCCTCGTTGTAGCGCAGGCAGCGCCCGCACCAGTACTGCACCACACAAACATACATGAATATACATTAACGTATATCAGGGAGGGCTACTATGGAACATGCAAACCTTTGAGTCAGTACGAAACACGAAATATATAAAATCACTTCAGTTTTCTACCCTGTCAGCAGAAAATTGAAGTGATTCCATGGTATCTTTTAGAGGGGTTAGGACCCTGACACATTTTAGGTAAGAACCTCGGACTAACGCTAAGATAATGATCATAAGGCAGTAAGCAGTTCACATTTAAAATGGATACAATTCAAATTTTATTTGCACGGACATTTTATTCCATGAAAAGATATTGAGCCTTTATTGAGATTCAATAACGGTTCAATAATTTTAGACCAGCATAGCATAGTTAACCCTACTTGCATAACTTAGTAAAGCCTTGGATACAATTCAAATTTTATATGCACCGACATTTTATTCCATGAAAAGATATTGAGCCTTTCCTTTTTATTGAGATTTAATAAATTTAGACCAGCATAGATTAAGTTACAGTTAACCCTAATTGCAAGATTTAGTAAAGCCTATCAGTTAATTCCCAGTGTCGTCCGTACCTTGTTCTGGTCCCGCAGGTACTCGGTGGACAGGCAGGCGGCGCGGAAGGGCTCGTCGGCGGGCTCGTCGTCCGTCACGGGCACGCACAGCTCGCACACGGCCTGCGCCTTCTCCGTCACCGCCTCGCACTCCAGGCACATGGTGCGGACCACCATCGTGCCTGATACAACAATAGTCGCTTTATAAATAAACAAATATAGAATAGAACTGGTGTATTATTTTTCCCCTCATTCCGTCCAAATTCGCTCCGAAGGGACTGTGATCACGTATCAAAAGCAAGCCTTAGACTGGAATCACCAAGGAAAGCATAAGTGTGGCATAAGCGTGGCCGTCCCAAACAGATTTCGAGACATATTGAGTATCATTGCAGAGGCATCGGAAAGACTTACAGCGAAACAAAACGCGATGCTCAAGATCGACAAGGATTGCGGTGTACTGTGGACGCCCTCTGACATTATCATTGTCTTTATATGGGCACTTAATACTGCAGTCTTAGGTCATATTTTGGTATAGACAATATACATACATTGCAAAAACGGCGTGTAAGACGCGTTTTGTGTGAGTAAGCCTAAACTAAGCTAAGTTGAAATGATCCTTGCTGCATCTAGGAAAAGAGTTTGTTTATAGTCTAAGACTGTAGTTATATCTTCTTCATCAGTATGCTAATCCCGGATGTATCCAAACTACTTTGGAGCCCAGGTCCCTTTATACCATTGCTCCAGAATTTCATTTATTCCACTTATTACGAGAGGAACTGTCGCCTGACCCCTAACCCCTAAGTTTATATTTATTGTTATTGTTTTTGTGTATTCCCTGTCATTTGCTTTTTGCTATTATTCTGTGTATCTCGTAAGTATATGAATAAATGGTTTCTTTCTTTCTTTCTTCTTCTTTCTAAACCAAGAAAAGACACCCTGTGCCAGGGCATCGTCCGTCAATCAGCAGGTGGATGTACTTTGGCCCCATACAACCAGTTAGTTCTAGTTTGTCCTAGTATGCTTAGATCTTTAAGGCTAAGCGTCCACCTAAACAGCAGCGTTCCCATCTGCCGCCGCAACTACCAGCAATCGGATTGCCGACGCCACTTCATCCAGATTTGCGTAGAACTGTACGCGCGAAAAGTTTGAAATAGAGTGATTCAAGAGGAAGGCTTATATGTATAATACATGCACATTATAGCACAGAATATATATGTCGTAGGCATTTTGTATGAATCCGCCGTTTACAAACGGCGTCGTCATTTTACAAACGCTCGCTGTTATGTAATAACGCTCGCTGGTATGTAATATGCCAAAGGCAAAATGACAACTCGTTAATTAGATAAAATCGGGACTTTAGGGCACCCCGACTCGGATAGGTTAGGTTAGAAGGGGATGGCAGGCGAATAGACCTCGCTATCCCCTTCGTGGTTATTTTTTTATAAACCACCCAGAAGTAGTTTGGTTAGGTGCCATTTGAGTTTTCGGCATATTACATAACAGCGAGCGTTTGTAAAATGACGACGCCGTTTGTAAACGGCGGATTCATACAAAATGCCTGCGACATATACACGAGCAGCAAGCTAGTTATTAATATACTACCTTCAAAATCATCAGCAACGAAGTCCCACCCCGGCCTCGTCCGCTCGTCCCTGTCCACCGGTGGGGGTGTGGGAGGACGTTCGTCTACTGGCGAAGCTCGCTTGTCGGTCGCCTTCACTTCCTTGCGTTTCTTCCACGACTTGCGAAGACCGAGGGTGGGCTTGCCCCCCTCTTGATCTAACCCTGGTGGTCGACCGATGCCGTTGCTGTAATTTGTACATATTTATTAATACAGGTTAGTAAAAGTATCCACATACATACTAATATTATAAATGCGAAAGTAACTGTCTGTTAAGCTTTCATGCCTAAACGACTAAACCGATTTTGATGAAATTTGGTATAGGGGTAGATTAGACCTTGAGAAAGGACATAGGCTATGTTGGGTCGCGATAACCGACACCGAACCGCGGGCTACAGCTAGTCACCTATAAAAATAAATAAGAATAATTCCAATCTGCGAAAGCTTTTTTTTATTTGCATTTAAAAGGTGAATTCTGGATTCATTTAAGTATTATGAAAAAAAAAAAGCAATTATTTCGAAAACTATTCATTTTCGGCCATACAAATGGGGGGTCAAAACTTTTGCATTTTGGGGCCTTCAACACTTATCCCTTGCCAGGAATACGGCGAGCTACCAGCAACCCTGTGTAATAAACCGGGATACTATCATGAAAATGTACACACGGCAAAGGGGATAAGTATACATCTCCACATGTAAAAGTGCATACTTATCTCTTTGGCTGTGTGTATTCGACACTTTGAGTCTGCAAGAAATATGACCGAGACTTAACATTTAAATAGGTAGCAATTACTTCGGATATCTTCTGTAGGGCTTAGGTCGAAAGAAATGTCACGTGACGTCTTCGGAGCCGATTACAGAATAATTAGCCATGATAGTCTCCCCCCCCCCCCCCTCCCCTCTGTTATCTCAGAGAGAAACTCTTCAGGATAAGGCGTAAGTATAGAGTAGAGAGAGATATATGGATAAGAATCAGTACAAAAATAGGACATACCTGTCGCCATTCTCTTGCACCTGGAGCCTATTAGCTCTAGCGCTGAGAGCTCGACACGTTTCCCTGATGTTGTCCAGGATGCACACCAGTAGCTCGTGAGCATCCTGTTGTCTGTTACCTGTACAGAAAAAAAAACTTAATAAATATATACCATACAAAGATCTGTGGTATTCGTTACAGGTAGTTGGAACCCTGAAAACTCTGGTCTAATAACAGAACTTCGATATGCTTTGTGAAGGTCAGATGGCAGTCACTTCACATAATTTCTTATATATCACTTAGGTGGCAGACAAGCACACGACCCACCTGATAGAGTGGTTACAGTGGCTTATGGACGTGTGCAACACCAGAGGAGTTACACTCGTGATGCCGACCTTGAATGAAAAGAGTTTCTGTGCCGTCAGTGCAGAAGACAAAGCAGGACAAGCCTTTGGTCTTCCCACTGACAGCATAACAACTCTCCAGTGAGCTCTGGCTACCCTACTCACCGCTCGGAACACGTCGAGATAACAGGAACATATTGAAGTATGGCTAGACTGAAAGCTGATTCAAATTTAGTCGAGAAAAGGCTCAGAGGAGAAAAAGTTACCTTCGAAGGTAGAGTTGACATCTCTGAGAGCCGCTAGAAAGGCATCAGCGGCGTATGGTTCTGGCGTCGCATCTGCAGAACTGCTATTAAGGCATTTGCTCTCCGCCGCTCGTAGGTTCAAGTACGTCTCGTGTAGTTTCTCTGTGGCTATCTGAGAACAAAAGGCAAGTATACAGTTAATCTATAGGGAATACCGAACAATGTCTTCATTAGAATATAGACGAAAATTTTAAACGCACCTCGTTTTCGTATTAACGGTTACAGAGAGCAAGGTATGCTCACACCCGACACAAGGAACCAAGATTGACTGGACTTCCTCTTAGAAATATTACGAAATTATTTTATTTTTATTTTTTTATACCACTTGGTGGTAGACAAGCACGCGGCTCATGGAAAACCGCCCCATGGAAAGTGGTCACCGTGGCCTATGGATGTGTGCAACATCAGGGGCGTCACAGTCGCGTTGTCGACCCCGTAAGAACCTTCTAATGACCTTCTTGAATCAGACTTTGACAAAGTTTTCAATCCTTCGTAAATATGAGGTTCACTTATCTCAGACTGTTTATACTAGAGATTGATGGCGCTAGGTGGAACTTGCTATACATATAGAATAAAGTACTTGTACTTTTCCACAATTTTATATTTTTTATCGTAACCGGTTTCGCCGCACGGCATTCTCAAAGGTTTATAAGTTTCTAGAGTGTTAATTTTAGATCCGCATGAGGTCAATTGTTTTGTAATTATGCTATAACTTTTGATGCGATTTCAATCTATCTAATCAATTAAATTTAAACTATGTATTTTAGTGTTGTGTATATCTTTAAAGTGAGCATTGTTCATCACTCCATTTTTACAGTTTTGACTTCAGATTCCCTTGAGGAATTCTGTTCTGCTATAACGGTACAAGTTTCGACGTGGTTATCTTCCAATGCAGTTATTTTTTTCCCAAGCGCACATATTCTCGTAGACAACGAAGTTCGTTCGGTCTCTAGGCTGTTTATTTTAGATTTCACAGACGTAATCTGTTCTAACATTAATCTACATGTATTTATATGGTTGCGTTCCAATGTACCAATTTTTTCCTCA
This sequence comes from Eilema depressum, assembly GCA_914767945.1. Classification (NCBI taxonomy): domain Eukaryota; kingdom Metazoa; phylum Arthropoda; class Insecta; order Lepidoptera; family Erebidae; genus Eilema; species Eilema depressum. The sequence goes on from OU612021.1 coordinate 4,775,559, forward strand.
AGCGCGTTTAATTGTATGTGTATTCTTCGGCTTGGTTTCTTTATAGTTTCGTTTGTAGATTCTAGTGATGCTAACTGTTCGGACATGATTGTCAGACTTTTTTAATTGTAGGTTTGAATATGAAGTCAGGAAGCAGTGTCCAAATACTGAAGGGCGATTTAATCCCCAAGATCATTAATATGACAATGGAATGCGTCGGTAGCTTAGTAGTTAACGAGTCAACCTTACGATCGAGGGGCTCCGGGTTTGAATCCTGCCGACTACACTATCAATTTGAACCCACTTCTAACACAAGAATAGCTTTACTGGAAGGATTAACGAGAATAATATGTACTAATATTGAATAAAGCATTTAAACTTTTCCACAATTTTTTTTATATTTGAACCTAACCGGGTTTCGCCACACGGCATTCTCAAAGGTTTACAATAATACTAATAATTTCGATTACTATCACCCTTAATGACAATGAAAAATACTAATAATGATCGTGGGTATTAATAGACACTTTTCACATAACTTTTAACAATCACTTTAGGATCGATCGATAGTCGAGTTTACACAATATGAATAGTAATTTTAATGTTATTTGGAACTATTTTTTTTAGAATCATTGAATTTTCTGATAGTTTTTAATCTCCTTTCCTATAGATCACAGATTGATAAACTAAATCATTCTTGGTCGTAAGCCAGAGAGGGGATTTGAGTCAAGGTTACAGATTGGTGATAAAAGATAACCAGTCAATTCTATGCAGAAGTTATCGTGACATTTCTTGTACTAGTAGCCTGATAGTGCAGAGTGATATATCATAATCTAATACCTCCATCTCATATCTTATCGCTGCCTACTGTAGGCCAATATAGTGTGATATGCAGATTTGGTAACAATTTAAGATTGAAAAGCGAAAATGTCATCCAGTTATATGATTTCTTTTTAATACCAGCCCTAGACAAGTGGCAATTCGTGGGCCCAGTATTGGAGAATAGAATGAAAAATGTATGGGATTTGACGTTTATGACATGCGTTGACGACTGCCATCTGTCCTATACGTCAAATCTCATACATTCATCATTCTATTCTATAATACGGCGACCAAAGAATTGCCATGTCTATGGGGCTGAAATTACTCTTATTTAGGAGGGGTTAGGGGAAATATTAGCCTCTCTAAACTAGTGTTGTAGACTAGAACAGATTGATTAATGTATGTCATGATCATGAATAATACGTTGATGATTGTTATAAACGTCAAAATACGTGTCAATCCCATACATTCATCATTCTCTTCTAGAATAAAAACCGGCTAAAGAATTGCCACCAGTCGCTAGTACTGTTTACACGAGGCTTCTATTTTTTAAGCTAGTATTTACTGGAAAGATGACCCCACCACACGTTTAAAATGTACGGCATAAAAAAACTATTCGACTAAAACAGTTACTTCGAAAACTGTACCAATTTACACTAAAAGAACTCAAAAACGGGCGAGGACAAGACCGTGGATTTTAAGAAGAGATGAATGTGGATCACCTGCTTTAGTTTTGGAAGAAAATAGCAATGAAGATTTGGGGGAGTTTATGAGTATATTGCGCATTCATAGTCTAGGTACAATTGTACAAACTTTAAATTGATCTGTGTTGGTATCTTCTAGTTTGCGCATCTTAAAATCTCAAAAACTCGTCGCAGCAGAAAAACAAACCAAACGCGTGGTTTCTGTTTACTAGCCAACTGCTAACTAGCTTCGCCGGTCACATGAAGCTAGTAAACAAGCCAGGATAGTAAAATCAGTTTTGGGGGATGCTACTAGCCTGAAAATAGAACTCCATCCTATTAAAAACTATCCTGGCTTGAATTGCGTATGTGCAGAGTGGATTCACGTCGGTAGAGTAATGGTTAGGATTCGAAAATGGGCCTTCGCGATCGTATAGCCGAACCAAAAAGTCATCGGCAGACGAACCGACGCACTATTCGGGCATTGTCGAGCAACACCAGTCTCTAGCCAAGATAACTGGATTGCCAAAATTCGACTTAAAACGTCTATATAGGACGTATTCAGGTAGTGCAGTGGGCCAGAGTCATCATCCTCATGTAGACGCATTATCCTGATTGCATCCGTGGCCAAGATGACCTCGGAGCTCAGGGTTCGCCTTCCGGCCCTTCCTCCTCCACTTCGCACGATCCAGAGTATCCCATTAGAAAGGAACTAGTCGCGGGATCCATTTGAGTTTAATTTTTTTTTATAGTACTTAGATCGCAGACAAGCACACATCCCTCCTGATGGTAAGTGGTTACCGTGGCCTATGGGAATATAAAATTTAGTTCTACAAGTCAGGGAATCCCTGTAATACTAATCGGTACTGAAGGTACCGTTAAAGATAGCAACAGACAATTTTATACTTTTATCAGTATCAATTTAAACTATTTATTGCAAATAGAATCGCTTTCGTTTATGATATTATTGTATCTCTCCATACTTAATATCATAAATAGTAATATAACTCTGTATGTTAAGCTTTCAACCCTAAGTCACTGAACCAATTTTGATGGCATTTGGAATAGACATAGACTAGTGTTGGAGAAAGGACATAAGAATGTTCACACATCTACGTGGGAGGAGTTGCGTGTAACAGCTAGTCGTGCACAGATAATGAAGAATAAAAATAGTGACATCATTGCCAATGATATAAGAATAATATTATTTTGTTATGTTGTTTAAAATGTTTTGGCTGCAGACGGGCTATCTAAAGTCACATGTATGATATGATAACTAAGATATAGGTAGTTTATATTTTTGTACCACCTTTTATCTTGACACACATTTATTGTAGACTAGACAACCTGCCCCGGATCGGCCTGAGGCACATTTCGAAACCGTAGCACCCCTTTCAATCATCTATAGGCCCACGATTTATAAATTTTCAAATATTGTATGGGAATCTGCCAGATTTGTTGATATTGATGATTACTGCTCCACTCCCTTAAGTAGTAGCGTGATGATATTTAGCCTATAGCCTTCCTCGATAAATGGACTATACAACACAAAAAGAATTATTCAATTCGAAACAGTAGTTCCTGAGATTAGCGCATTAAACCATCCTTCAGATTTATAATAGTATAGATTTGGTTGAAATCAATGTCAAAAATGTAACAGGCAATTTGATAACTATACAATAGCTGCATGCATACAAATATTTGCCTTGAGCGAGGATCGAACCCGCGCCTCCTGCGGTCGCCTTCACTACCGCCACATAGGCTGTCGGGCTGGACGCTTACTTATTTTTTTTTTTAAACTAAGATGGCTCATTAATAAAATCAAAACATATATATACCTGTATTTTACTCTTCCCAGCACTGTTATCCGACTGTCCCAGAGACAGCAAGTCTTTACTACTCCAAGACCTGGTCCCTGAAGATGCCAAGCCGGCTGCACTCCTACCCAGAGAGGAGCTCTTCAGTCTGATGCTACCAAGTTTTTGTTCCACACTGGTAAGATCAGACACTAGGTGGTGTAGGTTGTGCAGAAATTTTGGTGCATATCTGTAACAAAAATATGGTCTAATGTGAGTTCACTATCACTATCATCACTTCATCATCATCACTATCACTACATATTATAAAACAAAGTCGCTGTCGCTGTCTGTCCGTCCCTATGTATGCTTAAATCTTCAAAACTACGCAATGAATTTTGAAGCGGTTTTTAATAGATAGAGTGATTCAAGAGGAAGGTTTATATTATAATACATGCATAATATTGTAGAGAAACACTGATAAATCGGGATCAGAATACCACGCGGGCGGAAAATATGGCGGTACGAAGTTCGCAGGGTCAGCTAGTATATGATAAAGTAAGACTTATCATTCTGATTTTGTCAAGATTGAATTAAATTTTCATCATTTTAGTTGCACCCGAAGAAGTTTGGTCTCTGTTGCTTCTGAACTTCTCACCTCAGAGATAGAATTGAATGTACGGGGGGAAGGGGAAGGTTCAGAATCTTCTTAAAAATTTGGACTTGTATTTCTAGGAACTTCTTCTTCTGCTGATGGTAAACAGTAAGAATGGCCTATGAATGCTTCACTACTACTACATTGCTACCTACTGAGAAGGAGGAAATAGAAGAAAAGAATGGGACAAGGGAAGAGAACCAAATTAGTTCATGCTGAAAAATGACGCTACAACTTAGGTATATTATATCAACAAAATCATAAAATCTTGACTGAAAGGCAATTTTCTTGTGAACTCTCATTGTTTTCTTTAGTCTTTCAACAGTTGTTATTATTAAAATACATAACTATTGTATTTATCATTTAAAGGTATTAAAAGATTAAAGCATCATTAATAGCTGATAAAACTATAATTATAACAATAAGTAGATAGATTAATGGCTCAGGCCTAAGATATAATGATTAAGAGATACAATAGTCAAAAGCTAACCCAGGTGCAGTATCAATATGAAGTTAAGGATGGGTTAACAACACAGCATAAAGAAGAGGAAACACTCTCCAACCTTATTAATGTAGAAACTAGTGCCTCTCACCTGTTATCTATCACACAAAATACTAGTGTATTGTATGAAGTTAAGCAAATGTGCAAATACTTGAATGGTTATGATTGAAGGATTATTCAAATAATGAAAGAATACATCAATCAGAATTTCGAAATAGAAAATTATGAATAAAGTGAGTGGATCAGCTGAAGGCAAGCCTCGGTGGCTCAGAGCATTGCCCCTGTAAGGGAAAGACCACAAGTTCGAGTCCCACCTGAGCTGTATTTGCTTTTTTCTATTCTAACCAATTTTAAATAAGGCATTTAAAAATGACATATCTAGATTGTTTATGTTTGCACCTAACCAAATGTAGTATAGGTTGCAACTGCAAACAAGTATCAAGCAATTATCATTCTTTGAGTATTTTCCCAAATTAGTTCAGGGCCCATACCATGAACTCTTAAAACAGGTCAATATTGAACTGCTGTCATTCTACCAACTGCAAAAGTCACTTTGTAATCCTATGTATTTATGACATTATAAAGTGACATTTGCAGTTGGTGGAATGACAGCAGTTCAATATTGACCTGTTTTAAGAGTTTATGGTAAGGCCGCAGGTCAGTTTTCCAGTCTAACTCCAGTGATGCAGTTGAACTTGTATCAAGCAATATGACAACATAAATATTGCATAATCACCGTAAAGTATACAGCACACTGTTGAGGAAGCAGGTGTTTCCCAAATTGGAGAGTGTAGCGATGGGGGCCTTGCGCTGCGTAGTCCCCGCATACTGTGTGTCTGATGCGTGGTGGCCATTCAACATGGCAGCGCTGGCCAGGGGCGGATTCAATATAAGGAGGTCTGGTTCAAATAGAGACCCTGAAATAATCATCAAAATTGTAGACACTACACTCCGACTAAAAGACAACATAGACAGAATGTAAGGAACTACTGAGACACAAAAAGTAGTACTATTTTGCTTGCAATCTTTGAGTGTCTACAAGAGTGGATGCGAAATGGTACAACTTTAGTATTAGTTTATGGGTTCCCCTTGCTAGTTCTATACATTCCATCTATGTTATTCTTTTAGTCTGTGTTTGAGGCACAAAAATAAATTACATTCATAACACAATTAATCTTTCTTGTATGAATAAAAACTTGGCATAATTCAGTTATTTCTTAGTATATTAGGCAAGCTGTTTAGTACAAAAAATGTGTCATGGAGAGATTAAAATAACAATTTTACCGCTTACTTATTTTTAACACCTATCTATAGAGACAGTGCGACCCTTGTAATGTCATCTGTATTGTTATCAACAAAGTGGCATATTGTTGTAGGTCAAGTAGTGTTCCTAAATCAATAACAAATTTTTGCTCTGCACACCCAGAATACATCTACTATTATAACCCCTACACTTAGAACACACTATACCACAACCAGTGTAATGTGGTTGAAACGTCATGTGAATCATAGGTGTGTATGTACCTATATCATAACCATGTTACCATTATTGTAGAAGTAAATAGTAGTATAGAGAGATTCTTGTTTACATTTCCTAATTTCAGTATTATATTGTTTAAAACTTATGAATTTTATTTACGAAGAATGTATTTTACATTGTAAGCCAGACAACAAGTCTTATTTTCTTGATGGACTTTATGGCAATAAGACAGTGACAACCCGCTTATATGGGTCATAGAAACTATTAAAAATATGAAGCGATAATAGGTATATCTCATAATTCTCAGTTACTTGTATTTAAAAAGATATTCCACAATTACATTTAAAATGTAACCTCTTACTAATAAATAATTATAGCATATCTGTCAGCAAAAGATTTAAAAATATCTATATTTGGAATGTATACAAATTCTCTTACATTACAAGCCGTATATGAAATTTATAAGTGAAATGCAGTCTGACGGCGTCTAGTACCGGTCTGCTCGTTACACAATACCTGCAGGCTTAGATGTTTCACTTAAAGGTTTCAATCTCTTCGCCAGGGATAAAGTATTCGAGTACACACTCTTTAGCGGCCTTTTCAATGGCTTATTCTCTTTATTACTACTAGTGGACTGCTTGATAGGATCTCCGTTCTCCTTCGTATTCTCTGTCGGTTTCCTATTTTCGTTGCTCAAATATGTTGCATTATTTCTATTTAAAGAGAGGGAAAATCTAGATTTATCGACTCCTTTTTTCGTTTCAGTTACAGAGTTAACTGGCATCTTCAGCATACCTGTAAATTGTAAATGAAAGTAGGAAAACGTAAAATACGGAGGCCACTTCGCAACTTTCTCATGGATGTCAAGGATATTTCTATTTTCACACTTATACAGTAGTCGTACTTACGTAAAAGTCTTCATTAGATACATTGACTTACATTATAATGTAAGACAATGTAGTCCTAAATGAAACTATTCAGTTATTTACTGTAAATTCGTAAGATTTAACCGCGAACAGCCCCATTGAAAGCAATCGGCCATATTGGAATATTTGATTGATGATCGCCATCGCCGTCCCGTCAGTCACTTCAGTCAGCAGAAAGGACGTCTGTTGTAGTGAGCTGCCAGTTAATAAAATAAAAAATGTTAAATAATATATTATTTTATTTTATACAAGAGAGTATAATGACGAACGATACAATTAAAATATAACAATAGGATTTAAGTTTTAATTTTGTTAGTTTTTGAAGAACAAAAGCGGGCTCCCCGAACTTACCTTGCGGGTTAGTTCGAGGAGCAAGCTTCTATTGTGCTCTAATAAAATTGCCTAATCATAAGATTATAATAACTGGCCTGAGCCCCAGACAATCATTAAACATTGGGCAATAGTGCGCTGATTACCAATTATATATTCATGTGCTGATAGGTGTTGAAATTACTGTATAATAATTTAGTGTTTGCTGCTTGTAATGTGCAACACGGATACCACTATGCAGTATGCAGCTCAAGGGATAAATCACTGAAGCATATTGCTTTACATCGTCATGCGTTATTATACGACATCCCCTTTTATCCTAACATATTATTATCGGTCATTCCACGTGGGTGTATGCGGCTCCACTATGAGCTTCAGAGCCCTAGCCAACCCGTTGACCCATTAAGGGAGTTCACTCACCCCGCGGCTTTGCTCACCATAAATATTGAAGTCCACGCGGGAGGAACGCCGAGCAACACAGCAAGTAACAGCTATATTTCATGAATGTAGATTTTATTAACTGTTTCCTATCGGAAAAGCCGACATTAGCAACTGGACAGGATTCAGAATGTTGACTTTTACCAGCTGCAGCTGGTAGTTAAAAATAAATTATTTAAATGTGTCGGTCGGTGGTCGGAGCAATTTAATTTTTTTTTTAAATGCTTGTGATTATAATTATTATCGTGACATCAGTTTATTTCGTCAATATCCGTTAGTTTGTAAGGATTTAGGTAGATGGCTCTAGCTCTAGCATCACCGCGAGGTAAATCGTATGTAGAACTTTGGTATTTTCCCTTCCCAGGACGAGTCCAGGATAGCTTAAGCCCGGTTTTCACTTTGATTAGGAAAATTGTGAGTGCTTAGCTGATTAGTAAATTTGTGACTGCTTACTAAATTTGTGAGTGTGAGTAGCGTCCAATACTGTTTAGGTGTGGTGTTTAGTATGTGTTTATTGTGTATGCAAGCAACAACGATGGATGAAATATCGCGTTTGGTTCTTCTTCTTCATTATCCTAGCGTTAATCCCAGTCGCATCCGAAGCTTTCACCACGTAGTCAGGTCCGCTTTATCAGTCTAACTGCGGATTTGGTTGGACTTCGATATTTTACGTGCAGCGACTGCCATCTGACCTCCACAACCCAATAGCTAGGACACGACGGTATATCCGTCCCTATAAAGCAATCCCACTGGGGAAGTACCTCCGCCTTAAAGAATACGGCGGCTAAATAACCTCGTGTTGTGATCCCGGCGGTGAATAGGGTAGCCAGTGCTCACTGGAGAGGTTTTGTGCTGTCAGTGGAAAAATCAAAGGCTTGTCCGATTTATCTTTTGTGCTGATGGCACAGAATCTCTCTGTTCTTACAGGGTCGCCAGAACGAGTGTAACTCACCTGGTGTTGCACTCGCCCATAGGCCACAGTGACCATTTACCATCAGGTGGGCCATGTGCTTGTCTGGGAACTAAGTAATATAAAACATTGCGATATTGGGCGATATCAAAGCATTGCTTAATGTGCTTCTCTGAGGCACGACCAGACCAATGCAAATAGATACCCATACTCATGCATACAAATATTTGCACTGAGCGGGGATCGAACACGTGCCTCCTGCGTAGCGGCTGCGTTCACTACCACCACGCCACAGAGGCTGTCAATCGCGTTTGCATTTTATGGGAAACGGATCACTTAATCCCATCTTTTTTTTTCTTCTTTTTTTTTCCTTTTTTCCTTTTTTTTTTTAAAGAATATTAGCAACCGAAATTACTAATATTCCCGTTAACCCCTCCAACTAAACTAAATTGCTTGTGCTAGGAGTGGGTTCACGTCGGTAGTGTAATGGCCAGGATTCGAACCCGGGACCTCTCGATCGTAAGGCCGACTCCTTAACCACTAAGCTACCGACGCTTCAAATCATCCTCATCCTCTCCTTTCCTAATATAGGACAACATGTGCACTGTGCAGGACTTAGATACTACCCGCATACGGTGCAGAATATTCCATCAAGAACCAAGCGGTTCGGCGACTCCTGCTTCTTCCGCGCCATTAAGGCCTGGAATTCTTCACCAGTTCACGTGTTTCCCTCTTCCTACAGTCCCGCGTCCTTTAAGCGGGGCATGAAAAAGCATCTCATGAGGCCGTCAAGCTGATTGCCACCATTGTTACATGGTACGTGTCTATAATGGTTACTCTCTTTTCCGAGGCTTTGCCTTTAGCTTACCATCAGGTGAGGTGAAGTCAAATTGTAACATAGTACGTGTCTATAAAGGTGACCCCTTTTGCCGAGACTGTCTTCAGCTTACCATCAGGCGAGGCAAAGTCAAATTGACGTGTCCTATCTAAAAAAAAACTCTACGTAGACGATTTATACACGGGGCTAGCTACTATATCTACAAAGGCAACGAAACATTGCAATAATAGAATGTCGAAGGTCAAAATCCCGAAAACCAATATTTTGAGACCTCTGTACTCAACAAAACCATCCACCTGTTTAGTAGATTGTACGGAGAAAGGCTACTCGCAAAAAAAATAGAACGTGGTTCTAATCACGCTACTCACAGTTTCACTCACACTCACACTCGCACTCGCACTCACATTTTTGTCCAAACGTGTTTTGTACTAATCACTAAGCAGCTACACTAATCACTCGCACTCACACTAATCAAGGTGTGGACGGCGCTAATCACGCTACTCGCAGTCACACTCGCACTGACACTCACAATTTTCTGTCCAAACGTGTTTATTACTAATCACTAAGCACCTGCACTAAGCACTCGCACTCCCACTAATCAGAGTGTAAACCGGGCTTTAGTTGAATATCAATCAATCGATCAAATATAAAATATTATCAGCTATAAAAGATTTTTTTCATATTTTCGATCTTATCTAGATAAGCACAGGGTGAAATGTGGGTATTAATTCACCTCTGCCTAATCCTCCGGGGATAAAAGCGTCATCATCATCACTACTTAATATAAAACAAAGTCGCTGTCGCTGTCTGTCCGTCCAAAAATGTATGCTTACGCAACGGATTTTGAAAGGTTTTTTTTAATAGATAGAGTGATTCAAGAGGAAGGTTTATATGTATAATAAATGCATAATATTGTAGAGAAACACTGATAAATTTTGAGATATGCAGTGGGAACGGGATCAGAAAATATGGCGGTACGAAGTTCGCCGGGTCAGCTAGTTATATATAGATAATATTATGTGTAAAAATACTTACTTACTATTCTTGAAACGGTTCAGTAAGGGTAAGTACCTCAACCGTTATAGTTACAACAAAATGTTCTTAAGAGACTATCCCTAACTTCTTTAGCCACAGTTAAGTTTTTCCCTTAAGGGGATCATTATACCTCACCTTCCCCTACATAAGTGCTCTCATAGTCTTTTGCTCCCCACATAAAAAAAGAATCAATTGGAACCTAATTTTTTTTTGAATACTTAGCATATTTCTTGCTGACTGTAGATACGATTTTGCCAAAATCTGTTAATGCAGTTCAGAATATTTTAAAGAGCTATGGATAGCCTCCTAAGAACGTTTTGCTGTACTTAACTAGAAAGGTTGAGATAACTACCCTTACTGACCCGTTTCAAAAACACACCCTGTGTAGATAGGTATCTACTTAAGTGAACGCACTTCTAACACAATGGGGGGGGGGGGGGGGGGGGGGTTCGAAATTTAGAATACTTATCTACAAATTACTATTGGAACTCTAGTATCTACCCTGTGTATTGTTTGGAGTTTCCGATATTTCTGCGCTGTTGCAAGCACAATGATCACGGTGTAAATTCTAAACGGTGTAGGTAAACGTAAACTTCTAAATAGGAATGTGAATGACCATGATAGTTTATATACTTATCTACCTACAAATAGTAATTTCGATTATTTGTATTCTACCAAGAAAATAATCCTTTTTTTTTTTTATCGTGCGAAAAATCCCCGCGGATACCTCCCCCGCCGGAGCCGGAGGAGGAGGTTATGTCGGACTCGAACCGACTAAAACGCACGCCGACTGTGGGCCGTCAGTTGCCGGAGGTGAGATTGTTGTAGCCATATCCCTCGCACCCCGGCCGACCCAGGGCCATATCTCTCGATCTGGCCCTCTCCCGATGTGGGGACCGTAGAGTCCCCAACTCGCCCCCGGGTATGGGGAGGCACGCAATGCGCACCGCCGCCGTGGCCTGCTTCTGCTAGGGTGACAGGCGGCTCCACCCGTCACCCCCAGGCCCGCGCTCATGGGGGACGGAGGTCGTTCTGTGACCTCCGACGCCCGACTTGCCGTCGCTCGTTACGGGCCGCGCGGTTAGCGATTCTCCTACGCTCTTCGCGGGCCGCAAGGTCTGCGATTCTTCTTCGCTCCCGCTCCGCCTCCCATTTCACGAGCATTATTTGCTCGCAGAAGGAGGCGCCGGCGGCCCACGCATCCGCGCAGCGAACCATCGCTGCGAGCAAAGTAGCGAGCGTGAGAACTCTCACTCCCAAGGTCGCCACCAGCTCCCGTCTCGGCGTCTCCCACGCCGGACACTCGATGAGCGTGTGCAGCGCCGAGTCCTCGCTCGCGTCGCAGTGATGGCACTCGGACGTTGGCTCTTTCTGCGCGATCCGATGCAGATACCGCCCGAAACACCCATGACTGGTGATTATCTGCGTCAGCCAGAACGAGAGGCCGCCGTGTGGCCTCTCTAGCCACTCCCCCATGATGGGTCTTACCGCCGCTACTACGGCGTGCCCTGCGCGTGGTCGCCCAAGTCGCAGCTCCCACTCCGCTACCATGTCCCTGTGGAGCCGGGATTTCACGGCCCGAATTTCTTCAGGAAGAAAATAAATCCTTTCGTGTAGTTAAAACTTCTTAGAAAACAGCTAAACTAGAAAACACCTTAATTTCGTTGAAATAACGTGAGACGCAGGTACCAAGCCTGTTTACAAAACAGATTGCTTTTTCAGATCGGCCCCTAGAGAGTTTCATTCCAAATCCGCGGAAAGCCGATGCATTTATTAGTTTCGGAAATGTAGCGTTGCTCGTACACTTTTGAATTTGGGAACTTTGTATGAGTACCTACGTCATTTGTTGTTGCAGGTATATTTGCCCAATTGAGATAGGGGAGGGGGGGAGGGGGGGCTGTCCGAAAAAATCCGAGTCCGAATAAATACACTTGATATCTCAATATACCTACCCCATATTGAGATATCAAGTGTATTTATTTATTCACATAAAGTGCGATTTTTGGTCAAGGAGCTTAATTTTCACAGCATTAAATAATAAATAAAAAATACATGTGATTTTAGCTTGAGGGGGAGGGGGGGGGGGGGGGGTAGTCTAAAACCTCACCACGTTATCAGCATGGGGGAGGTGGGGGTTAAAAATTAATAGACAGCCCCTGTAACTTTCCCCACCGGCCCCGGCGGGGGAGGTATCAGTAGGGATTTTTCGCAAGTAGGATACTAAACATAATTATTATTTTTATACATTTCGGAATAAACCTCTTGCAAACAAAAAAAAAATATTTTGAAAAGCCGTCTATAATAGAACTGTGCTGACTGTGCTACAATACCTAGGTACATAGGTAGGTACATACATAAAGAATATATAAAATCCGAACTGAACACCTCTTCCTTTAACACAGTCGGTTTAAAAACAAAGTGCGTTCGTGCGAGAATCCTTTTGGATATCCACCTCTCCGTCGTTCGGTGAGTGGTTATGTCGGACTCGAACCGACTAAAATATATCTCTACACGAGTATTATGTCAAGCACTGTTGTAGGTAGGTACTATTAATCATTTTATTAAACTATGTGAAAGAATGTTTGAAGTAACCAGGTCTGTATACCTACCTGCTCAGGTACGGATTTATATCCTCTGTACGCAAGGACGAGAAGACCGTTAATTTTCATTAGGCTGTGTTGCCAGATTAGAAATTCAAATGTGGGTAAGTACGTAAGTACACATCCTGGGTATCATGATTAAAAATGTATGCGTGATTTCGGTCGGATTGTATTACGACTCTGTTCAATTATTTATTTGAAATACGGTTTACAAAAAAAAAATACAAGGTGTAAGTGCTGGAATTCTTAGGTTACGCCTGCTTTATAAGCATTTTTTAGGTTTACATTGAAAATCATCACCATCATAGTGGATTATCGATTAAGATAGCAAAAAGCGAATTAGCTCAGGTGGGACTCGACCCCGCGATCTTTCCCTTATAGGGGAATGCTCTCACCACTGAGCCACGCCTGAAGCTATCAAAATTTTCCTATAGGTACATCCGTCTTAGGGCGAAAGCGTCTTGAATTCGTGGCGTGATTCGTGGTTGAGGCGTAGCGGTAGTGAATGTGACTGCTACGCAGGGGGCGCGGGTTCGATTCCCACTCAGTGCAAATATTTGTACACATGAATATGCCTATTTGCATAGGTCTGGTTGTGTCTCAGAGAGCACGTTAAACCGTCGGCCGTGCAGTCATTTCGGGTAGTTGGAGCCCTTAAAAGTTCAACAACAGCTGGGCTAACTGTAATGCTTCGATATTGCCAATGGGTTGTGGAGGTCAGGTAGTAGTCGCTTCACGAAAAAAAAATTCGAAGATCAGCCAAAACCGCTGTTAGACTGGAAAAAGCCTGCCCCGAACTCCGAGGTTAAAGCTTCAGCTCCCCTAGACAAGTGGCAATTCGTTGCTCGGCGTATCGTAGAATAGAATGACGAATCGACGATCATTGACGCCTGTCATATACGTCAAATCCCATACATTTGGCATTCTATTTCACAAAACGCCGGCCGACGAATTGCCACTTGTCTAGAGGGGCAGATGCGTATGCGACGATGGAGAAGAAGCTACAAATCTATCAATTTACAATATTCAATTAACAAAGCCCCTTAATCCGTACTTCGATGTCATCGATACACTAGGTAGGCACCGATCGACGTAGGAATGGTCCAATAATACAAATGCAAATTTATCAGCCGCTTCAATTGCGCTAGTGTCAATATTGGCGTGCTGGACCGCACCCACAGTATCGGGTTACTAAACACTGAATTGAGTTTATGGGAAGGTAGATAGGTAGGTACGATAAGGTGTAAAATGAAATTGGTTCTAGATTTTATCGGCATTTAGGCAGCCGCGTGGTTCCCGGTAGAGTAGAATTTGGACCACCCCATCTTTTTCCATGCGGTGTCGTACAAGGCGACTAAGGGACTCAGATGCATGGCTCGAGTCAACAATAGTGCCCGGATTACGGTAATGGACCCCACCTTCTATTACGTGGGTGGGTGGGACCTCATACCATGATGGTAAAGTGTGGATGTTAATTAATTTCTGCCTAACCCTCCGGGGATAACGCCGTGATTATATGTATGTATGTAGACAGTTTAACAGTCCCTACTAATGAGCAAGCCAGTAAACTCGGAGCTCATGGTCCGCCTTTAGGCTTTTCCTCCTCCACTCGGCACGGTCTTGGGTCTTCGTGGTGGTGAGACCACTTCTTGGTCCTCAGATTGTCAGAATTTTGGAGATCCAACTAGAAAATGTTCCTTAACGAGTTGTGAAGTGACACGAGTCAAGCATACGTTCCCGTGACCCCCTGCAGCTTATTCTGGAAATCAAACTATTTTAGGCTATTATATATTATCGATCTCGTAGTAAGATTATTGGCAGGGCAAACTGTCTTCCCGCCAATATACTTAGAATACTACTAACTCTAAAGGAGGCTTTACACTATGCGTGATAGACATTTAGTTTTCACAGTGCGTGTCGGTCTGTTTCAAAGCAGGGGTTTATCGCTACAGATTTGTCTAGAGAGGTACCTACTTTTCGACAGACGACATTCTTTCCACGTAGCCACGGAGATAGTATTACTGTATTACCATGACGTAGTGTAGGTAATGCTTTTTATGTAAACATAATGTACTATTAGACTGGATGTCTTGAACTAAAGGATTGGTATCGCGAAGAACATAACTTTTGTAGCTATCATATTATGATGACGCACTGTACTTTAAATCATAAACTTAATAACTACTTTAAAAATGTATTTAAAGTTTAAATACATTGAAGTTTCAAAATTCATTAATTAATTTTTATCTAGTTTCTGTGTTCTGTTCCAAATTCAAAATACAAATATCATCACTACCTTACCCAGGAACTGTGACACATCTTCTTAACAGCTCGTCTGTCATCGGTCGTCATACATTGTATCTGCGCTGCGTGATCGGCGCGGACTGCTCCCGTCCGCAGACTAACTCACCGTGAAAAGCTGCCTTTACGTATAGCTATCCTTTCATCGATTCACCATTTAATTAAAATCATGTTGAAATACGAACTGAACTGTTCGTTCGTGAAATTGATACCTTCGGATGAAATCCCTCAATGTACCTCATAGCCCCGTTTCTACGGAACACTGAAGTGTAAAATTAATAAGAATTGAATCTCACGTTTTATATGAGCCCTGTCCTGTTATGTATTATTGGAACCTAATTGAATCACAATATGTGTTATTATACCTCGCTCTAGTGACGGTGTGATTGAATATTGGGTTATTTTCAATTTAGGACCGTGTACCGTAAGGTTTTTAGGTACCTATTAGTTCTATTTCGAAGTTGATGCAGGGAAACCTAGGCCTCGATTCTGGTAAAGCACTACCACTGTCACACCACAGAGACTGCGAGAAAATTCAATTTGATTTTAGCCTTTAAAGTAATGCAGTTAAAGTTTAAAATTAAATAGATTTTTGTAGAGTGAGTGAAAGAGTGTAATAAAACTCTTTTCATTTAATTTTGTGACTGTAAGTCTATAAAAATAAGGTTTAAAATTGAATGCCATTTTTTGCAGTCTCTGTGGTTTGACAATGGTTGTGCCTTAACAGAATCGAGGGCCTGGATATAATACCTTCTTTATTGCTAGGTTTAGCTAGTAGCTAGTAGCTAATAGCTACGGTTATCAAAACGGGGCAAACTTTCATTGCCCATCAAACTCATCATTACTATTGGGGACAAAAGTTCAATGACATTATATCATTAGGTCATAAGACTAAGGTCAGAAGGCACACAGTCATTAAACATCTCCATGATTCACGTCATTAACTTAGCATACAGACAAGCTGCAAATAGATTCAAATTATCTCACAGCATCGTTAATAAAACTTTACAGGTGATTAATTTAAATTTTACATTTTGTACTTAGGAGCAGTTAATTGTGCGTTTTGAGAATAAATTAAAATCTAGGTCATTACAGCCTTGTGGGTGTAAAATCTTTATATCTATATAAAAGCGAAATACCACTAGGTACTCAGAAACTAGAACACCTACAAACTTGAAACAAACCTAGAAATATATAAAACTAAATAGTTATGTATATTTTAATTATACTTCCTTCGCGAATGATTTTGAAACAAAATCTATTTAAAAACTAATGTGATATGATATGGATTTATTTCAAATTAAACGTGAAAAAACATATTGAAATATTTTATGTAGGGGAATTAGCCTTTGTTCTTTGGGAGGTAGGTTCCTTAAAGGGTGTAGACATCTGCTAAGAACAGATTTTACGAAACTCCACCCTTAAGGGGGAGAAACGAAACCCACGCGTACGAACACGAAGTCGCAGGCGGCTGCTACTGTCTTATATTTAACTAGTTGTAGTTCGCGGCTCTACTCGCGTTGATTTCAGATTCCGTTCCAGCAACCCAAATGGAATCTATTGCCGAGATAATCTAACAAGATTCCAGTTGGATCTGTTCAGTCGTTTGAGCGTGAAAACATCCTTCAAATATCTTTTTATTACTGGGAAAGCATAGTATATGAGAACAGAACATAGGGATGTAATTTTCATCGAAAGAAGAGTAGGCGTCTTGATCTAATTCCACACAAAAACACATTAAACTTGTTAGAAGGAAAAAGAAAGACGTAGGTATGCATACATACATATACTCACGCCTGTAAATGGTAGGCAGAAGGGGTAGGCAGAGGTGTAAACACTCACATTCCGTAAAACTATGATTTTTGATCCCACGTAAGAGGGGGCGAGCCTATTGCCGTTTAGCAGGCACTTTGTCGTATGACGTCGTATCGTATGACCTTGACCCTTTCGACTCGGTACAAAGACGGGCGTTGAGGCTCGTCGGCAATCCCATAATCACAGGCAATGTGGAATCACTCAGTCTCAGGAGAGACTTTGCTTCACTGTGTGTGTTTTACCGCCTATACAATGGTTTGTGCTCAGATGAATTGTTTGACGTGATGCCCACGGCTACATTCTATCATCGCACTTCTCGTCATAGGCGGGGAGTTCATCCTCACACATTGCGACCGGAAATGGTGCGCACTGTGCGGTATGAAAGGAACTTCATCCCTCGCACACTCAGGCTGTGGAATGAACTCCCCGCGATGGTTTTTTCAAGCGACTACAATATGGGGTTCTTCAAGAAGGGCATTAGAAGGTTTCTTCAGGGTCGGCAGCACGAGTGTGACGCCCCTGGTGTTGCATACGTCCATAGGCCACGGTAACCACTTTCCATCAGGTGGGCCGTGTGCTTGTCTGCCACCTAAGTGGTATAAAAAAAAAAAAAATAATTAGGTATCTACATACTTCATATTTTCAGGAATATTTAAAAAATAATTAGGCTATAGTGCGCTAGTGTACATGATCCATCCTACCTAATTTTATAAATGCGAAAGTAACTGTCTGTCCGTGATGCTTACACGGTTAGACCACTTAACCGTATTTGATGGAAATTGGTACAGAGATAGACAATTCCCCATTCTAGCCTACTCTCAATAACTCAGCTCCTATAATCATAAACTTCTGAATATTAGGAGATCTAGTCAGTCGACTTTTTCGACACAACCAAGTCTGATTCTACATTGAACGAGAAATACGTTTAAGTAAGTTTCCTTGTACGATAGTTTCAATATAGACTTTGTTCCGTGAGAGCTGTGAACTGGTTGCTATCTACTAGAAACTAGAACTAGGTATTTAGGTGAACAACTTACGAAGTGGCAACTATAGATACCAAAGTTTTAAGCGCAGCACGAGAACACTTAACATTTATCATTGTTAGTAACTTTAGTTGTAGTCTGTAGTACAGATTTAGAATGGACTGGATGTCGCCATTGAAAGGTTGCATTCACATGGGGTCCCACCAAGACTTAAGGGACCAAGACAACCGCACTTGTAAGCAGGTCCGTGGTGAGGGGTCCATATATCCCGATTCCTGCCGGCTTCTCAATGGGTCTCATTGTGCATGAGATACTAGATCGAGGTAAGGTTGTTTTCACCCTCTTCCCTCTTGGAAATTTTGCCTCTTTGTCCATAGTCTCGTCCGTCAATCAGGAGGTAGCACTGACTCCAAGGTTCTGGGGTCCCCTTACACTCTACCTTTTCACCGTACGATACGTAATAGGGGATGAGTCTTTTGTTCTCAATGCATGGGCATTTTTTAAATTTTTTTTATACCACTTAGGTGGCAGACAAGCACACGGCCCACCTGATGGAAAGTGGTTACCGTGGCCTATGGACGTATGCAACACCAGGGGCGTCACACTCGTGCTGCCGACTCTGAAGAAACCTTCTAATGCCCTTCTTGAAGAACCCCATATTGTAGTCGCTTGGGAAAACCATGTCATCATGGAAATGTCTCATGCATAGATTTTAAATAAAAGATAAAATAAAATTCATAGATTTATTCTCCAATTTCACATTTATATATGAAGTTCTAAACGTTTAATACAGGATGGCGATACATTTCAACATAAAAAAGTATTTACAAGTCTGTATTATATACAATATAGGTATATTATATTTACCATTATTATTCTACCGTAGATTCCATCTTAGATTGATCTAACTACTTAGTGCGTCTTGTAAATAATAACCACTTTATACTTAAACATACATAATTACATATACTTGCATAATAAAAGTTATAAGCCAATAAAATAAATATAATATTAGGATATACAGCTAAACAATATTTAATCAAACTCTATAATCACAAATCAAAAGAAGAGATAGAAATAAAATTGCAAAAATTTATAGCAATAATTTCTAATGTGCGTTTAATTGGTAAATCAATGAATTAAAATCAGTATAATGTAGGTAGTCTTTAGAATTGTCATACATCCCATTTCATGATGTAAGAAATGTAATAAGTAATAATGTTTAAGAGTTCCAAAATGAATTAGTGTCGTTACACTATATTTATGACAAATTGTGCGTATACATCTCTTTGGCTGCTTAGTACAAGTTTTCACATTATCTGGGTCAGAAACAATTGAATATCATCTATCATCATCTTAGCCTTGTTCCCGGTTACATACTGCCATCTACACTCATTTTGACATTTATGTTGCCGACTGTCATACACGTCAAATCCCATATATTCGTCATTCCATTCTACATTACGCCGGTCAACGAATTGCCACTTGTCTAGGGGACTGACCTACCAACCCGGAAAGGAAAGCCGCGCTAGAGTCTAGTCAATCAATGCACAGGTTAGGGGTCTGGTGAGGTCGGCTTGGTCCTGAGGATCTTCGTGGGGCCTCATACTCCCCTCTATTCAAATAAATTAAACACTGTATTTTGATTTATTTTACTGCATTACCTACTTATTTATTTATATATTTCTTCACATATATACAGCCCGTATAAGTTACTATTAAATTGTCGACACAAATGTTATAAATAAGAATTTTAAACTGTAATTGTAACTAATTGTAGGTACGATTAGTATATAGTCCATTCGCTGTATGTTTTAAGTCTATGAATTTGATTTTGTCAAATTTATAAATAATTATAATATGCCACACTTCAGTTATTTTATTAGGTGTATATAGTAGTGTAATGTCCAATAGTAATTACAGGTACTTGTATTAAATCTAAACTAAAAGCGAGAGTGGACCGAGAACTCAACCTTGAGGTATGCCAAAGTTAATTAGCTGAGATATTATTTCCCGATGTCATACAGATACTGTTTCCTTGTAGTGTTTTCTGTCTGCCATAAGATATGATTTGATAGCTTTGTGATATTTAAATATCAGTCGCGTATAACGTATCCAGTAAAATTAAATGACAACACAGTCAAATGCTTCAGACAAGTCAATAACAAAATTATTAATATCTGTAATTTTATTACATTGCAGCATCGACAATCTTGCAGCATCAACAATTCTTGTTCCTAGCGTTAATCCCAGTCGCATCCGAAGCTTCACCTCGGAATTTGAGGTCCGCTTTTTCCAGTCTAACTGCGGGTTTTTCTGATCTTCGATAGCCATCTGACCACACATTGGCTATATCAAATTATTGCTGTTAGACTAGTTATTAGACTGTTTAGGGCTTTAACTACCAGTAACGACTGCTATAGATGTTCGTATGACAACTGGGACTGTCAGTAGGTAATACTAAAATATACCTACATAGTTTGTTAAGTCGGATGAGTTTGAAAGATATTTCCATAACTCGACAACAAACTAATTTGTCAGTTCAGGAAGTAGATGAAAAGTCACGAAGTTTTCAGCAAAGTTTCGAAACGAGATTCTTCGAAATTCTAAAAAGCTGGAGAAGTTTGTCACGACCCAGATGAATATCGAACAATATTAAATGTAGTGATTTTTTGAATTAATAAATTAACATTGAGCGTTTCGCATATTTTTACATTTTCACGTATTAATTAGCTTGCTTTCTTGTCTCTCTCAGTGGAATTTTGAAATGGGTTTGAAACTAACATCAATCATTAGGTAATCAACCAAAGCCTTGAAATTAAAAAGATTAAAGATTATTGACTGAAAACCAAAAAATGAGTGAATCCGTTTTATACTTGTATGTTCAAATACAACTACATGCTTGTTCAAATACAGCAAGCTATCTCTCCTTTAAAGGTAACTAAGTTCATTTGACTTATTTGTTATTATTATATTGTTTATTCAAATGTATTTATACAGAAAGAAATAATGAGGCTAATCTTACCTGCAGTTCATAAAGAACACATTATCTGCTTGCATTGTTTTGTTTTACTGAAAACTCTCGATGGTTATTAGCACGGGCTTGTTGTAATCTCGGACAGTTGAGTACATCTCTGTGTAATGGGTATAATACTGTTATCATTTATAGCCACGTAAAATACCAGAGAACACAATTTTCCTTTCCTCTTCCCTGGATGGTTAACATTAAGTCTATTGTTGCCTCAATTTTTGGCGAAAAGTGCCGCTGATATCAGTCAATATATCGACCGAAATTTGAAAAGATTGTTACATCTTTTTGTGATTATAGCTGAGTAGGGGTTCGTAATGTATGGGATAGGAATTACAGGAAATCATAGAATTTTATAAGGGTTTATCTTAATGATGTTGTTACAATTAGGTTCCAAAATTTAATAAATATTTAAGATTTATATAGAATTTGGTCTGAATATAGGTATATATAAAATAAAATATAATGTAATTAGATATATAGAAATTACATCAGCCATTATTTTGATTACTTATCTTAATTTAACAATTATGTACATCGAATAGGTAATACATAGTAGGTATATTATATTTACATTACGTTTACAATATTGTCTTATAACCTATACAATATATTATACTTAATTATATGTTTACGTAATTATGGTGATAATTATACAATTTGTGTACAAAGTAAATTGATTTGTATATTCAGAGAAACATGCATAGTAAAAATAACCTGAATTGTATATAACTTAAACATTTTTAAACAATAAAAAAACATTAGTTAGGTATATTATATTTCAGACAACCTCATTAAAGCCGCGGGAACGCGCTGGATGCGAGCCGCTTCCAACCGGTCCTATTGGAGATCTATAGGGGAGGCCTATGTCCAGCAGTGGACTTCCTATGGCTGAAATGATGATGATGATGATTATATTTTATTAGGTACAATTTGGACATGCAAAAATGAGAAAGATGTTATGGCAGAATATGTTATTATTAACAATCACGAAAATATTCATATGTTGGTTTTCTTACAAAGATTTTAATCATACATATCATATTATATTTTAAATATAAAACATTAATATATTACCATTATACTACAAAATACTCTGATTGACTAGTATATCACTTTTCATCGTACACATGTACGTTTAAAACGTGAGAAAAGTTTAATGCTACATATACACTGGTCTTGGGCCAACATTAGGCGTTCAATTTCTTCTTAAATACCTGGACGCCTAATAAGATTATTAGGCGTACAGGTCATGCGGGGTGCGGGGCGTGCGGGGGGTGCGCTCGCGTCAGATCCACGTGCGCTCGACGGCCGAGCCAGGCGCACCGTCATTGTTGCAAGAGCCGTGAGTGCCGCCGCCCACGCCTCGCCGCTGTCAGGCAGAACTAATCATCGTCTGGTTGTATGTGCTATGCATCGAAATCCGTATGGTGCCTGTTGAAAACATTCCTATTGTTAGACTTGATATTTGGCAAATTTACATTCCGAACGTTAACGGTATTAGTGACGGTAAACATGACAGTAGTCTGGTCTGTAGAGACAATGATAAGCCGTTGAAAGTTAAGGAGAAGCGGTCGATGGGAAGCAAGTCGAGACAGAAGGATATGGTTCATGGAAAACTGCCTAACTACGGATAGGTTGAAGCTATCACGAGCGTGTCATATCTGAAACGTTTTAAAACATCCATATAATATACAGAACGGCTCCTTGTCTCTTACTTGTGTATTTTATTGGCATGAAGCAAGTGGGGAGAGCCAGGTGGATTTTTGATGAATTTTGTCGTCTTGAATAAACCTACGAAGAAGAAATACTCATCTATGAATTTTATAATTTTGAACACTTTGCATTTATTTGATCACAAAACAGAAGTAACTGGATGGAAACTCTTGAGGTTTAAGACCTAAAGAACTTAAAATGAAGAAGAATTCACTATTAGAAGAAATAACTAGAAGGAGAAATGAATTAGCACATTCTGATGAAGTTTCATATAACTTTACGATTCATTTGGTGAAACTTAATATCGACTGAATGACAGATGATGAACAAGTATCTATAAATAAACATGATTTACTGAAAATCTAAAATAAAGCGAACTATGAAAAGCATTTCAAGGATGTATCCAGAATTCGATCGTGATAATATTTATGAAATTACTATAATTTCTAACTTTAATACGTTTGTACTTATCCAAGTTGTGAAACATGTCTACGAAAGCCAATATAGAAAAAAAATATCATCAGCTTACTGGTACCATTCTTCCGGCTAGGTGATAATGAGCGAACTGATCGATCCATTCGATCTGTGCCAAAGCCTCTGCGCCTCTCCAGACCTCCGTGACCGAAAGCACCGCAACACCAGAAGAACTGCTTGAAGCCTCTCCTAAATCTGAAGTAAAATCTAATGTTGCTTGAAATTGTAAGACACTACCATCTCCTATATTAAAAAAAGCAAAAAATTAAAATACAAAACACAGGTTATTGATCAGTAGTAGCAATATACCATGTACGGATCAATAAAAGAAAGAAAAGAAAGAAAAAGAATCACACATGTACGCGATCGCAGTTATTAGAATCGAAGGCTTCACTCACTACATCGTCATTTATAACATTTCGTTAATTTACATTTAGTGATTGAAATAAGATAAGGTATATATTACACTTTAAAGTATCGACTAGTTTTCGGCGTAGTTGTCAATTAACGATCTGTTTTGCGTGACGGTCGAGCCTTCGTTTTCAATATCAGAGATCACGTACAATGCAAATTTTCGGATTTCACAATGCTATACTCCGTTTGTATGCGTGACCATGTCTATTTGCACTGTTGTATTTAGTTTTGTATAGTACTGCTCCATTTAGTTTTGAATTATATTTATGAACGTGTCCATGGCAGCCTCATAAGGTTTTTTTAAACACCAAATTCAATATTTTTGGTAAGAAAATAAATTATGAAGTCGAAGTAAAAGATGAATATTTCTTAAGTATGACGTGAAAGCATCTCAAAATGAGACCAAAACAAAACTGGAACTGTTACAAAAATCTAAAATTTTCCGGTAGATATTTCAAATATCCAATTATATACAATGTTCACTGAGTTTGAAATTTTGCCAAATTTACTTTATTTACCCGTTTATTTTGATGTTAAAAGTTATCTACTCTTATTTATGTAAGAGCAATCCCAACTTCGAACAAATTCAATCAAATGGAATCAATAAGCGGTAACCGATCTTCAAGAGTTTCCAAGCCGATTATTCACGGTCTGGGAGACATGATAGTACTTGCATAATAAAAGCTTTGCCCAACTTACTTTGAATTCATCCAACAGTAAATGATGGGATTGTACATAGAGTTGCTCATGGCCAGCCAATAGATGGCCAGGTAGATCTCTTGGATGTTCGCGTAGTTGATCACCTCTGGGTAGTACGAGGTGACGAGGAAGTAGACGTGGAACGGTAACCAGCAGACGGCGAATATTACTACCACCACTATCATCATTTTCACCACCTGTTGACCAAGAAAGTGAAATACAAAGAAACATATATGGAAAGAGATATACATGCAATTAAAGGTCGTTAGGACACTTATGAACGTTACGATTAATGCTTCAAAACCACACTGTCTGAAGCAAGCGATAAATTTACTTAAATAAAAGTTAATAAAAATGACTTTCTCAATTTTTCGCTTAGCATACTTGACTATTTGCATCGATTCAAATGATTTAATTTGACTTATTCATTTATTGTAAGAAATTTTTAGAAAATCAACTTTAGTAAACAAACCGACTTAAGTTTGCAGTCAGGTGATGGAAAGACATGAAGAACTAGTATTAAATAAATACTAGTTCAATCAATAATCATTACAATTAGAAAACACGTACTATAAAGTAAAATCACAGTGTCGTTTACCGTGAAGGAAAACATTATGAGGAAACTTTTATATACAAGTGTTCATCGTATTAGTCTGAAAGTTTTGCGAAGATTATAAATGAGCATTAGGCCAGCGAACTGAACTAAATCCTTCCCTTCTTAAGCTAAGAGGAGGGCTTCAGCCACCTGTTGAAGAAGTTAAGGTTGCTAATATTATCCACACATATAAATAAAACTAAAGGGTCTGTTTGTAGTATTAAAACATCAACTTTTTAGCAAATGATTATGGATGTATATCGGTCATCATCACTTATCGCTGTTCCCAATTTTATCCGAGGTTTTCACTTCAGAGGTCTTTCAATTTGACTGATACGGGTTTTATAGGAGTAACATTCTCTGAATCTTAGGGGTCAGTCAGCAGTTATTCCATAAAACCCAAAAGGAAATCCTGAATCAGAGTCTCGCCCGTTAATCAGTAGGTGTGCCGACTAGCAGGTGAGGTTGGCCTTACCTTGGGGGTTACCCAACGTCAAGTAAAGCTATATACTTACTGACATACTGACAAAATTACATAATATATATCCAGTCAAAATCCCTATTAAACTGTTTTTTTCATACAAACCTACTTCTAAACTGTTTTTTTTTTCAAAGATAACTACTTTTGACTACTTTTTTCTTAGTTTCCTTAGTTTCAGAAACTACTTTTGCCCTTCAAGTCTTTTAACTGTAACATACGCACATGATATCCAACGCAATCTAAACTTTCTATCATCAAGTTTCCAACTAGAATAATATTTCATCGACAACTACAGCGAGTGTTCTGTCCCCTGCCCGTGTCCCCTGCCCTAGTAGTTGTGTCACAAATGTAGGACAAAGAGACAGGGGTCGAACTAACACAAGATAGTTCGTAATAAGTTACTGTTGGTTTTAGTCTCTGTCACTCCAAGTTGTAGCTCTGCTGAATTCAAGGTATTTGTATCATGTGTTTCGTCATTATATCTCTCCTTATAAAGATACTTTAATCTTTTTTTAAGTGAAAACTTTTTGAGGCGCGTTGGACAGTTTTTATAGATTTTTTTGGGTGAATTGAAATTGTGGAACTCACGTCATTGTCACGCCCCGCACGTCACGTCCGATACAACTAAGTAGTTTTTAAAATTCTATACGTATAAGTAGGTACTACGTATTTGAGAAATAAAACTGAATGTCACAATTTTGCGAAGTGTGCGAGTCAGACTCTTACTTGATTTTTCTTTTAGCAGTTCTAGCAGATATTTACTGCACAAACCAATTTTTTCCGCTAAAAATAAAATTCGAATCGTGAATTCATTGACGCCTGTCTGTGTTGACCTTATCATCGACTCACGCGGTGTGAATATATTTTTCATCCCCATGGTAGATAATTAGATATATTTCTCTAGGGTTGCGGACAATCTTATATTTTGTGCCCAACTTTGTCGGAATATAAACAAATCATCGGTATCCGTGCCAACTTGCCGCACTACCAGGATATACAATCCCGAGAGAAATTAATGGGATACAAGGAAGACGTATGAATGAAATATTCAATCCCGTTAGAAGATAAACACAAAGTGGATGTTTAATTTACTGGGGATATAATATTTCAATTCACCTCTAAGTAGGCTCTGGACCTTTGAAATGCGGTCGTTGAAAAGCTTAGGAGTTTTAGAAGTATTTTATTAAAATTAGGATGAAATTTTAATAAGCTTTACAAACTTTTTGGAACGGTTGCTTGGAATATTGGAAATTCAAAATACGAAATTACAAGTGTATCGTAAAATGTTTTAGGTTTGCAAATGTTTGTATTATTTAGAAGAGGGATATTTGCTTAAACCTACATTAAAAACTTGAAACTTTTACATTGTGTCGAAAAAAATCTTGTATCAGCAAGGTATGGTTCACAAAAATGGATATCGTAACCGCATTACTTCCTGCGCCCCTTTATGACCTGGTTTAGTTCATGTAATATGTCGTATGTATTTTATAAACAGATTTAAAATGCAATAAATGTGAAATAAAAAAAGACTAAAGCAGCTCTCAAATGTAAAAACCGGCAAGATACTCCTTGATCCATTAATCTGCCATTATTCTTTTACAGAAAAGTCACCGCACAATTTCATAAACTTTCATACTCATTTTACATTCAATTATCAGATTACAGATAGGATTTCTATAAATTAACTAATATACAAGTTTGATAGCAGGCGGTAGGACCCATTAATTTTCATCCAGTTTATGATGAGAATTCTATCAAACTTGTTTCGATCTCTTCAGCATCAGTCGATCGAGTTTTTTTAATTGTTTATTTTAATATAAATTTTTAGTTATGACATCTAAATTATTAGGAATCAATCGTCTTCTAATTTCTTTCATTTTGATACCCTACTCGATAAGTTTGAGTGAAAACATGTTTTTGACAACATACATTTTGGCACCATAATGTACTGTTTTGTCACATTTTACATACCCAAAAACACTTGGGCGCTGAATATCTTTTATTCGAGACATCAATTATTAAAATCCGTAAAGTGGTTCAGAAGATATGAGGTAAAAAAGAATATTACAAGATACGAGCAAAATAACCCTTCTTGGCAGTCGAGGAAAAATTAGAATTAAATTTAATATTGTTTATGATTCTTTGAATAAATCTTGTGTGTTGCTAGCTATCACGCCACCGAGGTCCTCATATATGCTAATGTGCAATATAAAACATTATCCTACGAACATGAGCCGTCGTCCTTTGCCGAAATTATCCTATCTGAGCGCCAAACGTATGCAAATAATGAGGGCGAGGTAACAAGAGGATATGAAATATACTCGTCGCTAAAACAAAATTGTTTTTATCGTAACAGGAATTTCTATGAATTTCTTAGTAAAGGTTTTATGCTTTTGTGTTTATATGTCTAAGAATGTATGAATTTACTAGGTAAAAGTAGTAAAAGCAAGTAGGTAGGTTTATTCTGCATTCAAGATTCCATAACCGAAGCTAGTTAAGCTTTGCTTACCATGGGTCTAGATAGCCTTGTGTAGAATGTTGCAGAATATATTTATTTATTTTATTTGTTGGCTATATTTATTTTCCTCTATCACTCTGGAAGAAAACTCAACATTGAGTTAAGCTCGCCTTTGTACAGAAATATCCTTTTGTATTTGTTAATATAATGTTTGTGTGTACAATAAAGAATATGAATATGAATTCTAGAATCCATATGGCCTTTAGGCGTGCGCTATGAGTAGGTATTTTATCCTAGATTTGGATTTCCTTAGCTGTGTGGTCTGTCTTGGCTGGGCTCAATACATCCATTACCTAAAGGGGGTTGGGTAATGTTGGCGTCGTGTTGGAATTGTGCGGCCATCAATGAAACTGGTATAATATGAAAGTACAGTATAAAGTGATCAAAAGTTACTATGGACAAACTTCTCTAAACTATATCGGGACTTAGCTATACAGGGTGGTATTTTTCAACTTTACAGATGGAAGTACTCTAAATACTGGAGATAGCGAATTCCACTGAAAGGAAACATTCCCTTATTTTTTAAAAGAAACAAAACTGCATTCAAAGTTTTCTGAAAATGCCACACCCGGTAGTCGAACCGACTAAAACCTTCCTAAACCTTCTATTTCATGGATTTCCTTTTATTTAATTTACCAAGTTTGTTAGAGAGATTTGATCCTTATGATCGACCCTATCGATTGATGCAAAAAAATACAGGGTGTTATTTTTGCGAATTGTAGTCGGTTCGATTATAAGGCGTGGCAAACGATTTTTCAGCATTCCTTAAATGCAGTTCTGTTTCTTTTTTATAAACATACTAAACTGTATTCAAAGTTTTCTGAAAATGCCACACCCGGTAGTCGAACCGACTGAAATCTTTCTAAATCTTCTATTTCATGGATTTTCTTTTATTTAATATACCAAGTTTGTTAAAGAGATTTGATCCATAAGATTGACCCCATCGATTGATGCAATAAAAATATAGGGTGTTATTTTTTTGAATTTTAGTCGGTTCGATTACAGGGTGTGGCAAGCGATTTTTCGGCATTCCTTAAATGCAGTTCTGTTTCTTTTTTTAAATAAGGAAACATTTCCTTTGAATTAATTACAATAATTACTTCTTGGATGTAAATATGTAGGAAAAGTACCTACTCTTACTACCGGAAATAGCTAATTTCATTCAAGGGAAACACTCTCTTATTTAAAAAAATACAAAGCTGCATTTAAGGAATTTCGAAAAATCGCTTGCCACGCCCTATAATCGAACCGACTAAAATTATAAAAAATAACACCCTATATTTTTATTGCATCAATCGATAGAGTCAATCACAACGATCAAATGTCTTTAACAAACTTGGTAAATTAAATAAAAGGAAATCCATGAAATAGAAGATTTAGAAAGATTTTAGTCGGTTCGACTACCGGGTGTGACATTTTCAGAAAACTTTGAATACAGTTTAGTGTGTTTTATAAAAAGAAACAGCACTGCATTTAAGGAATGCTGAAAAATCGTTTGCCCCGCCCTATAATCGAACAATTCGAAAAAATAACACCCTATATTTTTATTGCATCAATCGATAGAGTCGATCATTAGGATCAAATCTCTCTAACAAACTTGGTAAATTAAATAAAAGGAAATTCATGAAATAGAAGATTTAGAAAGATTTCAGTCGGTTCGACTACCGGTTGTGGCATTTTCAGAAAACTTTGAATACAGTTTAGTATGTTTATAAAAAATAAACAGAACTGCATTTAAGGAATGCTGAAAAATCGTTTGCCACGCCTTATAATCGAACCGAATACAATTCGCAAAAATAACACCCTGTATTTTTTTGCATCAATCGATAGGGTCGATCATAAGGATCAAATCCTTCTAACAAACTTGGTAAATTAAATAAAAGGAAATCCATGAAATAGAAGGTTTAGGAAGATTTTAGTCGGTTCGACTACCGGGTGTGGCATTTTCAGAAAACTTTGAATGCAGTTTTGTCTCTTTTTAAAAATAAGGTAATGTTTCCTTTAAGTAAAATTCGCTATCTTTAGTATGAGGGTACTTTCCTTCAAGGTAAAGTCGAAATGTTGCACCCTGTATATCGCAGCTCCGATATTACTTACAATGAAAATAATGACATTTGTACGTGTGTTTAACACAGTACAATGAAGTGGTATCAAAATTATTGATGGCCGCTGAAAAAATTAAGGACGCCACTGTCCATACTAGATTACCCAATCCCCTTTTTAAAGGACACCACTGCTGGTTTAACAAAGAATAAGGTATCAGTACCAATCCACTCTTACCCTGCGTTTGCTCTTGACGTTGTCAAGCTGCCTCTGCGTGCACTCTCCGATGGACTGCGAGCCC
Organism: Eilema depressum; assembly: GCA_914767945.1. Classification (NCBI taxonomy): domain Eukaryota; kingdom Metazoa; phylum Arthropoda; class Insecta; order Lepidoptera; family Erebidae; genus Eilema; species Eilema depressum. The sequence goes on from OU612021.1 coordinate 4,805,921, forward strand.
CACAGCTCGATGCCCACCCTCGAGTACGTGTACGTCATTGAGATGATTGGCAGGAAGTAGGTAAGCACCATGTAACAGACGTTGTACCTGCAAATAATTAGGTTCCTTAAAGCAATAACTTCTACTTAACCAAATGCCAGCTCCGGTTGCATCATTAAACTCTGGTTGGATCCGCTCTCCTATGCTTCCAGTCCTTATAGAGGTAGATTGGTTTATTTTATTTTTACGGGAGTGAATGCTGGATCCCCGACCCCGAGAAAAAAACTTGCGTCATAGTCCCGTTCGTGTTCACATTATTAATGTAGGTACCGGTGAGATTTGGCTAGAACCCCGAAGATCGTGCTTTCAATGCACGTGCTAGGAAGATAATTCTTTATATTAGCCTTATATCCTCGGAGCCATCGGATTTGCTTATGTGGGACTCGAACCGACCAAAATCGCAATTAGCTTTGTAGTGGGACTAAAAAATACTAAAATATTCATGCTTTTTATTGTAAACATAGTTTGTAATTCGTCAGCAACTATTATAGCTACCGTAAAAACCCTAAAAAAGTATGTGAGCAATAATATGCGAGTAGACTTACCAGTATTCAACCTTTGACCTTGTTGTCATCCCATCAGGCCATTCAGAGAAACACACTATCCTATAAAAGAAATATTAAATTTAGTGTTGCCACTTGGTGTTGGTACATAGAAATAATACGGTTATTTGTTATTTTTTTATGGGTACAACGTACCTAATAATACTCTACTACGGTATTTTACGATATTACTATACAGCGCTATTTGACCCCAAAGCGTAGTTTAACTAACTTGTAATATAAATTCTAGAATGCGTATTATTACTTATACCTACGCTCATTGCCTTTTTTAAATACCTACATGGTCATAGCAGTGGGTATCGAACTAGCAGCATGGTAGCAGTCGGACACAAAACTTGCCTAGAAATAGCATAGCATTTCGCTCCGCAGGCAGACTGTCTCCAGGCAACTTGGTTGCTGTATTACTTACCTTAGAAGTATACTAAAGAGCTCAAATTATTCACTACAACAGCTTTGTCAAAGTTCTTTTGATCGACCCTTCAGAAATTGTTCCATTTGAGGTTGTTTGTGCGTTGAATAATAATTAGGGATTTTTTTTATTGAATTGAAATTGATATTTTCTTTAGAAATCGTATATAGACAACCGTAATACTTTATGAAATACTTAGTTAAAATAACATACCTCGTTGTGCCATCAGGTAACAAGTCGTTTTCCGTAGTGAAGTAGATTAGGTTTGGACTGCTGAGGATAGTGCTGCACACCCAGATTGCTGCTGTGATGCCAAGAGTCGCTCGCTTGCCCAGCCGTGGCCTTAGCGGGCTCATGATTGCCACGTACCTGTCAGAGAAAGCCATAGGCTAAGTTATATTTTGTGGCTGTTGAAATATGAATATAAATAAACTCCTCGAAGAAATGATACCTATATGTAGGTACCTGTTTAGGTACACTTTTTGTTATCTGTTTTTTTTGTACACTTTATATCCCTTTCATTGAAAAATGCTTCTCTGTTACTCAAGGGTTTGCTGGGAGAAAACTCATTTTGAGTTAAGCTCGCCATTGTACATGTTTTTAAAAATATGTATTATGTTATGACCTCTGTACTTTGTGTGTGCAATAAAGAATTAAGAATTAAGAACCTATCAGCCGCATTGAAAAATAAACCCGTTGAAACTTCAATTGTTCAATTGTTTATCGTAGCTGCTTATAGCTGCCTGCATATCATCATCCTCCTGCCTTCATCCTATATTTATGGAGTTAGCGCAACATGTGTGCTTTTTCCATTCATCTTCGGTTGCAATCACCTCAACATTCACTCTTTTTCTAGCCATATCATCATTCACACAGTTTATCCATCTTCTCTTACGTCTTCCTTTCCCCATGTAGCCATCAACTTCCATAGTTAATGCCTTTCTAAAAACATTACTTTCATGGAGTTTTTTTAGAAGGTTATTTTTTCTGCACAGCTCTAATCATGTTTTCCTGAAAAATTAATATGTGCAAAGTAAGAGGCACATCAACTCTCATCCTAGCGTTAATTCCCAGTCGCATCCGAAGCTTTTTAGCTCAGAGTCTGGGGTCCGCTTTTACCAGTCTTAACTACAGATTTGGCTAGACCTCGATATTTTTTCGTGAAGCGATTGCCATCTGACCTCCACAGCCCAATGGTAACATTAGGCGATATCGAAGCTTTGCAGCTAGACCGTTGTTTTTGGATTTTTTAGGGCTCCCAACTACCCGTACCGACTGCCATAGATGTTCTTATGGCAACCGGGACCAACGGATTAACGTGCTCTCCGAGGCACGACCAGACCAATGCAAATACCCTTATTTCATGAACACAAAGTGGGCGGGGACTGCAATGAGCGGGGATGAACCCGCGCCTCCTGCGTAGCGGCCGCGTTCACTACCGCTACACCACGGAGGCTGTCTAAGGGGCACATCAACGTCTCTTAATAATCCTTCCCACGAGCTATTTTCTAATCTGTTGCCAATAACTTCTGCTGGATATAGAATTTTTTGCAAGATTACATCGTTCATAGAAATAGGTAATTTTTGGTAAGTAATATTCTCAATTCAATGAGCAAAGGGATAAGGAGATCTTCTTAAATATAACTTTATCCGTAATACTTTCATAGAAAACCTCTGCCTACCCCTTCGAGGAATTACAGGCGTGAGTACCTATAATGTAAGTATGTATGCATGAGTTCAGGCTCAGAATTTGTTTCAGAAACTTTATCGTGCTTTCACTTTTTCTTGAACCACAGTATTAAGGTCTGTGTTACTCCGAAACGGACAGAAATCTCTTAAATAATGTTTCTTTTATTCATATCCTTATAAATTAGAAACACCAGTTACTTAGGTATTGGGCAAATTTCCAAACAGACTACAGCTTACGCATTACAGGCTTTCGGGATTCCTATTATCATAATTTGTTCCATTGCGCACAAGATTACTTACGTGGATGGACGGTTATTCACATAAATATTGAACATGGTTTATATGTGTAGAGGGCCTTTATCGGATATATACAGGGTGGAAGATTTTAACCTTACCTGGAGGGCAAGTGCTTTAAATACTGAAGATAGCGAATTTCACTCAAAAGAAACATTCCTTTATTTTTAAAAAGAAACAAAACTGCATTCATAGATTTTTGAAAATTCGCTTGCCACACCCAGTAATCGAACCGACTAAAATACGAAAAAATAACATCCTGTATTTTTATAGCATCAATCGATAGTGTCAATAATGAGGATCAAATCTGTCTAACAAACATGGTAAATTAAATGAAAGGAAGTCCATAAAATCTTAACTTATAAATTCAATTCTAGCAGACACAGTACTTTTGGTCAAGGAGTCATCACATCCTTATCAACAATAAAGTTATCTTTGACGCCATTTATTTATTAAAATGAGTAGAGATCCGATTCTCAGCTCAACACCGTGACGGCGACTGGGACTTGCGACCCAGATGTAGGTTTAGGGTGGCCACCTTGTGATGCATCAGCGCTCACCTCCACCGTCAGTAGTGTTCCCCCCCCCTACCTATCCAAATTAAGTAAGATCCTATCAATGCCGCTTTTGATATTCGATTTAGTAAAGAGCTTACTGAAGCTCTTGGCAATCCGAGGTCTTTAAGTAAGTTGTACAGGGATTTAGCTGGAATTCCCCTTGCTCCTACTTCTACGGCGTAGAGTTTAACCACGTAGCCTTAACTTTGATTCCGATTTAGACTGTAACGTTATTGGGTAACTCCTTAAAGTACTCAGGTCTCCCGGTTTAGGTCCAAGATACGTGTCTCGAGGTATACATAGTTGGGCTTGGGAACCTCTGCGTGGTACACCGCATCGCACCCTGGGCAACGGAGATGGCGAGAGAATTGCCTTATTGGTTCGCCTTATAATACGTTAATTAGACTTGAATTAACCTGACGGCGGCGTGCGGTTTTAGTCGGTTCGAGTACCCCTGCTGGCCAGTGGGGGTATTCGTATGAAGAAGAGGAACAAGTACCTAATTTAAATATAGAATTTTATTGTTGATATGATATCACTGATGGATCCAAAAAAATAGTTTTCAGGGATTTTCTTTCATTTAATTAACCATGTTTGTTAGACAGATTTGATCCTTATGATTTACACTATTGATTGATGTCATAAAAATACAGGATGTTATTTTTTCGAATTTTAGTTGGTTCGATTACCGGGTGTGGCAAGCGAATTTTCAAAAAATTATGAATGCAGTTTTATTTCATTTTAAAAATAAAGGAATGTTTCCTTTGAGTGAAATTCGCTATCTCCAGTATTTAGAGAACTTTCCCTCCAGGTAAGGTTAAAATCTTCCACCCTGTATAAAGCAGAAGATTTTGACCTTACTTGGAGGGAAAGTACTCTAAATATTGGAGATAGCAATTTTTTTTTATATAGGACACGTCAATTTGACTTCGCCTTGCCTGATGGTAAGCTGAGGGCAAAGTCTTGGAAAGAGAGTCACCATTATAGACACGTACCATGCTACAATGGTGGCACTCAGATTGACGGCCTCATCAGATGCTTTTTCACGCCCCGCTTAAAGGACCCGGGACTGTAGGAGAAGGGAAACATGTGAGCTGGTAAAGAATTTCAATCAAAGGAAACATACCTTTTTTTTTTTTTCTAATAAAGTACCAAATACGAATACTTTATTTCAATTACAATCTAGCCTTATTGGCTAATTAGTAAACAAATTTCACCTAAACTACTACTAAGAATGCGTCCATTAACACTTACTTAGTTTTTATTAAGGCGAAGACACTTTGCTCATGTGTTCTTTGAAAGCAGCACTTAGCACTACATTTGTTTATTTGCCACTAAAAAACTACACTAACTCGAACGGTTTCGTCCGTTTCAGTCTTCTTACTATATTAGTAATGTCAAGAAGCTGGATAGCCTCGACATTCACATGGTGATGAAGTCTATTTTCGTGAGCTTCTGCATATTTTTGTATTACTCGGTCTACGACGTCCATGTTTAGGTCTCGATGTAGGTCACAGTTCCGAATGTACCAGGGTGCATTAACTATGTCCCTGAGTACTTTGTTTTGGAAACTTTGGATGATCTGGCGATTGGTCTTACTGGTACAGCCCCAGAGCTGGATACCATAAGTCCATACTGGCATCAATACCTGTTTGTATAATAGGACTTTGTTGTGTACTGATAGTGGGGAGTGTCTTCCAAGTATCCAGTACATTTTCTGGTAGCGTATTTTCAATTCAGATCTCTTTTTCTTGACGTGTTCTTTCCAGCGCAGCTTGGCGTCAAGATTCATACCAAGATATTTAGCTGTATTAGAGTATGGAACTTGTTGGCCATTAATAAATACAGGAAAATGTTGTGTTCTTTTATTGGTGAAGTCAACGTGAATCGACTTGCTTTCGTTAAGCTTAATTCGCCATTTTTTAGTCCAGGTTAGAACTTGATTAACCGCTTTTTGAACTTTTTCCACAGCTTCTTCATGATTATTACCTATCGCCATAATAGCAGTGTCATCGGCAAAAGTAGCAATAGGATTATTTTCTGTAACTGGGATATCACTGGTGTACAGTAGGTATAATATCGGACCTAATACACTTCCCTGTGGCACGCCAGCATTGATGGGCCTTGTTTCTGAGTAGGCGTCTTCATATCGAACGCGGAATGCTCTGTTTGATATGTATGATTCGAGAATGTCCGTAAACTGTCTCGGTAGCATACTATTTAGTTTGTGGATGAGACCTTCGTGCCATACTTTATCGAAAGCTTGTGCTACATCAAGGAATATAGTGGAACATACTTTCTTTTCTTCTAGCGCTGTTTCGATATAATTGGTAATCCTGTGAACCTGGTCAATAGTTGAATGTTTGTCTCTGAAGCCAAACTGGTGATCCGGAATAAGATTGCTATTTTCTATAACTGGTTTGAGCCTTTTTAATAGTAGTTTCTCAAAAAGTTTTGCTATTATTGGTAGTAAAGATATTGGTCTATATGAAGTCGGTTCCTCTGGTGGTTTGCCAGGTTTTGCTATCATGATTATCTCAGCTAGTTTCCACAGATCAGGTACATACTTTACATACGTCGAAATGCAGCATTGATAAGAGTGGTCAGTTTTACAATCGCCTTACGATTCAAATTTTGAAGAATTTCACCTGTTATTAGATCGTAGCCGGGTGATTTTCTTGAGTTCATATGATATCTAATCGTATTTGATACTTCTTTTGGTGTAACGAGCTTTATTTCTGAGATGTCACTTTGTACTATTGGTGGGCAGTTCATAATTTCAGCGGAGTTCGAAGATTCCACGTTGGGTTGAAATATGAGCTCCAGGTACTGAGCAAATCTGTCAGCTTTTTGTTGATTGCTAATAGCCCATTTCCCATTTTCTTCCCTTATAGGAGGGATTTGTGTGATGGGTCTTTTTATGTTCTTTGTCACTTTCCATAATGAGTGATCTGACTTACAATCAGCAGTTAACTGGCGTAAATAGTTATTCGTTAACGAGTTATTATGACTTATTATTGCCCTTTTAAGACGTTTAGTCAAGTTGTTAAGTTCAGTTTTATCTTGAGGGCTTCTGGTTAGATGCCATCTTCTTCGTTGCCTTCGTTTTAGCATAATAAGATTCATGATGTGTTCAGGGTACACAGTTCTATTTATGAGTTTTGGTTTCTCAGGTGTATTTTTCCAAGCTGACTGTTGTATATTTATGATAAATTTACTAACTTCTAAGTCTAATTGTTCAGGGGTTTTGAGCTGAACTCTTAATTCTATTCTATTGTCTAGGTCTAGTCTAAAACTATCCCAGTCTGTAAACTTGTTGACTAGTATGGGTTGTTTCTGATTATGCAGTATACGTCTACTTAATGTCAGCAGAATAGTAGAATGGTCCGAGTTCATGTCATGACCCTCTTCTATAATAAAGTCACCTCTAGATATATTCTTGCAGATGAAGAAATCGATCAGGTCTGGGATCCTGTTAGTGTCTGTGGGCCAGTAGGTCGGTTTCCCTGTAGATACAGCTTCACAGTTTAACTCTTGTATGGCTCTATATAATTCCCGGCCTTTGGTATTTATGAGTCGGGATCCCCAGTGCTTGCTTGGCGTTGAAATCACCGCCCACAATGAATCTCTGCCCATGATGACTAAGGAAGTTTATGTATTCTTCTTGTTTTATGGAGTGTTTTGGAGGAGAATACAATGCAGCTATCGTGACAGGGTAAAGGTCACATTTGACTCTTACTGATACTGCTTGTATTTCTGGATGTTCGTACTTCATTTCTTCGTGATGATGGAGATTTTCTTTTATTATTACTGCACTGCCACCACTGGCACAATTGCTAGGATGTAATGCATGGTACACTTTATATCCTCTGAAGGCAATGTGACATTGTCTGGTGAAGTGAGTTTCTGACACCAGACATATATCAATATTTTCGATATTTAGGACTACCTGAAGTTCTTGTTGATGGTTAAGTAGTCCATTAGCATTCCATGCCATAATTTTAAGTGTAGTATTCATTTATTATTTGATTTATTAGCAAGGCCAGTCAATCAATCAATTAGCCTAGGTATCTAATTGCAGTCCACTGCTGGACATAGGCCTCCCCCAATGTGCGCCACGTTTGCCGAGCAAGGCCAGTCTTGGCACCTTTTTCTAATTTCTGCAGTCGGCCATCAAATGATGACATTATTTTAATAATTTCATCCAATTTTTCTGACAAGTTAGATGTTGTTTGGTGTGTATTATTCGTAGTGTTTATTGGGTGATCTGTTTTAGCAGTGGCTTGTGCGTAAGTAATTCCTTCACTACGAACACGTGCTGGTACTTTCTTTGTAACAATTCGCTGTTGTGTAGATGCTGATGAATTTTTGATAGTTTTATTTTTTATGTTTTGCATTTCTTTGGCAACTATGCATCCTCTGTAGTTAGCTGGATGTGCCTCACCACAGTGCACACATTTTGGCTTCTCTTCTGCAGGTTTATTGCAGTCTCGAGTGAGATGTTTTCCTGTACATTTCACGCATCGTGGTTCCTTAGAACAATATTTATGCGTGTGGCCATATGCCTGACACCTTTTACATTGTGGTACGAGCCTAGATATTTTGATAGGCTGGACTTCAACTTTACATCCTAGTATAGATTTTATACTGTAGATTTTACTAATATCCTCGTCATTGTTGAAAGTTAACATGAACATGTTGAGAGGCTCTTTCTTCTTCCAGCTGATTTTGTTAGCTGCATTTAATATTTTTAAAGACTTGTTTTGAAGGTCTTCAATGATCCTTTCGGGCTTACATGTGTAATGCAGATTTTTAACCATTACTCTTATAGGCCTTTCTTGTTTGTTTTCATATGAGTGCCACAAATGGCCACTCTGAGTTATTATATTTCTCAGCGATTTATAGGTGTCCTCATTGTGGGCATTGATTTTGACACATTTACCATTCATGATTTTAGTGGTAAATGCATCGTCTTGAAGATTAGTTGCTACGGTATCAAAGAATGTTTGATAATCTTCAATACCATCCACTATTATAGGTGGAGGGGGTGGGACCTTCTTAGTTCTAACGTTCTTGGTGAGTACTGAGTCGGTTTTTTGAGGTTCTTCTGCTTGAGTAGGTGACGAGCTCATTTTCCTTTTCTTTCTACTTTTAACCCGTATCCACTCGGTTTCCTTTGCCAGATCTTCTTCATCTGTGCAGTATTCTGAGCATTGGATCGAATGCTCTTTTGGGGTAGCTTGGATTTTACCGGATGTAGCTTCTCTTATATGAGTGAGACTCATAATTTGTTTTTGCAGTTCGTCAATTTGCGTCTGCATTTTTTCAATAATTTCACGAAGATTAGCATTTTCTTGTTTTCCTTCAGCGTAAGCTTTGAACAAAATATGTTCATTCTCCGTGTTGAGCTTGATTGGTGTGTTAGACGACATTTTAATGATAGTGGATAGCTTCGCCTTAACAATTGTTTACTTTACCTTGCCTTGCAGCGACGAAGGTTGCATCATCGTGGCGGCGCGCGGCGTCCGGGCGAAGTGCAATGCTTCGCTGCGTTGACACTTTGCACTTTTTAATTAGAACATGCGTAACGCGACTGTTCTGAACGGTAGATCAAGCGGAATGACCTTTATTTTTAAAAAGAGATAAAACTGCATTCAAAGGTTTCTGTAAACTCGCGTGCCACACCCGATAATCGAACTGACTAAAATACGAAAAAGTAACATCCTGTGTTTTTATGGTATCAATCGATAGTGTCAATCATAAGGATCAAAATTTCTCGAAAGAGCTTTCGCGAACCGGAAAATATAGCTAGTAGAGTATGTGTGTAATCTACTGATATGTATCTCTTGGGATACACAAACTTGTGTATATAAAAATGTAGTAAATAACAAGTCAAGGCGTTCGTTCTTGAACTTGATAAAATATCTGTATTCCAGGCATCGGCGCTCACCCTCGGGACGTGCCTATTTTGATATTCTTGTGCTGGGAACAAGTAACAACAATAATATGATGATAGTTACATAACAAGGTAAGTGTGAAATAGAGTACTATTTGTATGTTCCCCTTTTTACCCGACTGCGCGACGCAAAGGAGAGGTAATGTGTTCATCAGCCTATGTATGTATGTTTGTATTGTAAATGAACATTCCTTTGAAGTAGTATACAGACCAAACGCCTGGGCCAATTTTTATGATTCACACTACCTCAAGAGGAAAAAAACGGAACCCTTATAGGATCACTTCGTTGCTCGTCTGTCCGTCTGTCTGTCAAGACATTTTCCTCAGGAATGCGTGGACGTAACAAGCTGAAATTCATACCACATACTCAGACCTGTAACGTTTTGAAACTGTGCAAAAATTTAACTTCTAAGACAACGCAATCAAAAATTAATATAGCGGTTTATCCATATTATCCATATCCATATTCCATTATATCCATATTCCATATCCAACTAATATTATAAATGCGAAAGTAACTCTGTCTGTATGTTACGCTTTCACGCCTAAACTACTGAACCGATTTTGATGAAATTTGGTATAGGGGTAGATTAGACCTTGAGAAAGGACATAGGCTATATTTGGTCGCGATAACCGACATACACGCGGGCGGTGCCGCGGGCTACAGCTAGTGTATTATTAGTTCATTTTGAGTCCAATTTGCCGGAACCCTCGGAGTTCGAGTCCGCCACGCACTTGGCCGATTATTTTTAAAATTATTTGAGTAGCAAACACGTATATGGCACACTTGATATTACCTACCTATTAGTTACTGGTACCTATTATGTGCCTCCTCTGACAATCTTAAGGTATGTTTCCGAAGGTCGGCTTCGGCTTGCATACGACAACTGCCGACGCATGCAGCACATACAGCGTTCCCATTACTTATCAAACTTCGATTCAACGAATTCATCATTCCATTCAACGATACTAATTACCATTTGTCTAAGGGGTAAGTTCCCCACAGGAACATGTTCCCGGGATGAAAATTATCCTATGTGTTAATTTAGGAAATAGTCTACCTATGTGCCAATTTTCATTCAAATCTGTTCAATGGTTAATATGTAATTTAGTAACAAACATCCAAAGATCTTCACAAACTTTTAGATTTATAATATTAGTAGGATAACCACTCTGTTACATCAAGTCATGTAGCAATGATATATCTGTTTGGATAGAACAAAAAGAAAGTGCAAAATATTGTGGATCCTCTGGGATCCTTGGGGAGTCACGAAGCAGTCATACATCACCTGCACACAGCGCGCGAGTCGTTAAAATTAAGTATTAAATCTTATAGCCGTGATGAATATGTCCGAATTTTTCCGGACATTTCTATTGCTTATGACTATTTTATGTCATAAAAGTCTCTACAATATACTTACATCTTTTATATATTTATTTATTAAAAACAAAATTACATTTTTTGAAAGAACCTACGGTTAAAAAGTAATTGGAAAAGTTAACTAGTCGTTTTGGAGAAAAATGGTAAACGGATTTGCTGCAGTGCCCTCTGGTGAGTTGGCACCGTAACACTTATCTGAGGACATGCACCAATAAAACCCAAACCTATCACTGAAACTGCATCAAAATCGAACTAGTAGTTTTGGAGAAAAATGGCAACATGGATTGCACAAATGATGTTTGCTGCAGCGCCCCCTGGTGAGTTGTCATCGTAACACCTATATAACAATATGCATTAATCAAACCCGAACCCATAACTGAAAACTGCATCAAAATCGGACAAGTAGTTTTGGAGAAAAATGGCAACATGGATTAGCACATTACAACATCCGCTCACTCCCAAATGCATACCGTCCCCGTTCCGTCATGGATAATAAAAATATATGGTATCCTGCTAGCGCATGTTTGGCAATAGATTGGAATCAATTGTTGGCAAGATTTGCATTCCCACTGGAACGGATATTTTGCCCGTATGAAGCATGCAAAGACCAAAAAACCCTTTCTACTTGTACTCACATTTTTGTCATCTTTGTGTTTAAATAAATTTCCATTTTTTGTATATTGACTATATAGCCATTCTCACAACCCAAGGGAGTCTGTTCAAGGGATAAAAGGTAGCCTAAGTATTATTCTAGACTATAATCTATCCCTGTTCTAACTTTCAGACGTATCCTTTCAGCAGTTTGAGCGTGATTGAATAAAAACCATCCGAACGTTTTCACCACGGAGGACAGAATATGATCATTTCCTTCTCCATGGTTTTCACAAACATTCACATATTTATTATTAGTAGAATGGCTAAAAGAAGAAAAGCCTATAAATCTGGTCATCAGGCCCGTATTCTAGAATGGAAGTCAGTACTGAATCCCGATTTATCTGAGGACAGATTGTATAGAAATCTTGTCAAATCTGTCTATACCTACAACCTGTCTTCAGATGAATCGAGATTCAAGACTGAGTGTCGTTCTAGAATATGGGCTATTGCTTACAATTACAAAGGCTTTGCTTGTTTATTACCTTAGTAAGTAGTAGTAGTAAAGGCGTTTCTTTCATATACATTACTCGTCACAAACATAGCACAATGTGAAATTTAACAGCCGGCTAGCAGTATATCGTGCAAACAGACAGCTATTTGCTGGCGGAGTGCCAACTGCGCGGCGATGTGTCATCGGGCTGTCAATGTGACGTATATTATAACTTTGAGGTGCGACGTTGGCACTGTATAGTCACAGTATTACTATATAAATAAAATAAATAAATATTGCGGGACATTCTACACAACGCTATCTAGACCAAAATATAGCTTAACTAGCTTGTGTTATCGGTTCTAGAATGCGGATAAATATACTTAGATATATTTATATTTGTTTGTAAATACATACATATTATACATAGAAACATCCAGACCAATGCAAATAGGTACCTATTATTGATGCATACAAATATTTGCACAGAGCGGGGATCGACCCCGCGCCTCCTGCGTAGTGGCCGCTTTCACTACCGCCACGCCATGTGTGGTGTAAGGCTTTACCGATTTTTTGTATGGTACATATAAACCCTATATAATATCCATTTGGCTTGATGCCCACTTCAACAGAAAAGTAGGAGTATGTTTGTCCTCAGATTTTTTTTGAATCTGTTATTCGCTTATTTATTTTTTACCGTATAAAAGGCTATTTAAATGATTGCGCAGGTGAAGTAAGATACCACAGTCCGGTTGTACTTATTCAGTTACTGTATTTATTCTGACTTAATATAGAAATGTCATACTAAATAACAGTTCTTATATACTAGGGTTTTCCACTATTTGTAGAAAGGGGGCTGTTGTGGCGGGTGCTTATCGATCCGATAGTTTGTCCGAGCAAAACTTATGGAATATGAGGGTACTTGCGATAACATGGTATGCGGGTATTTCGAGAAAGAGGGATTGGCAGTGCCGCGCGCGCCACCTCTCGACCGCACCAGTCTCGCTTCGACATCCCTACTACTCAGAGGTCTGAGCAGCTCACCGCATCACGAGCATATTACAGTGCAAGTGTTACAAGCATCCCGACACCTGGACCAGTTGGTGGCCACCAACAAATCACCAAAGGAGCAGCGCGCGGTAAGTGACTTCTCTTTACCCGTGTACCTAAGTGTTGTAGTGTGCCCATATTGTTCCTTAGGGATTGCTTCGGATAGACAAGTTGGATCGATACGCACTCCACGTATTCATCGTAATTGTTCTGCATACCGCGAAAAAGGGGGCAATTATCGTACACATTGCCACCCCATTTAATGGTCCCTTCGAACCTAGGATAGGTTATCAGCTACATACCTACTTAGTGCATAAAATTTCCCAACCGCGTTTATTAAATTCCGCATTTAATAAAAATTTTCATATTGATTAATATAGAAATTTTCTACCCGCATTATAAATTTCGCATTTAAGCAAAAATTTCATATTATTTTATTTAATATCAAATTAAATTATTTAGTACCTAATCCAATTCTAATTTTAAAATGCCTACTGCTAAACTTCAAAGCAAGCTATTACAGCTAACGGCTAAAAAAGAAGCGATTTTCGAACGAATTAATCGGATATATATATTATGCAAAAATATTTCCAATTATGATTCCCGTTCTAATGAACTATTCCTTTCGCAATCTGAATCCGTTACTGAGCAGTACAGCAGATTTGAAGAAATAGTTGATGAAATTAATGAGGTAAAATTTACAATTGATGGTACCCCGCCAGACTATTCCAGCTTGAGCTCTATTGAGGACTTATATTCCACGATCAAATACAAGCGGAATCTCATTAGGTCAAATAATACAACGGCATCTACAGCCGATAATAAAAAATCTAAGATACACTTGCCGCCAATTCCCATACGTACCTTTGACGGAAAGACGGAGAACTGGCCAATATTTTTTGAGATATTTCGTAGTAATGTGCACCTTAATGCCGATCTCACGGATGCACAGCGCGTACAATACCTAATAAGCAATTTAACGCACGATGCGTTAAAAATAACGGCAGGTATTGTTCCATCGGGGGATACCTATAGAATACTTTGGGATAGTCTTGTAAAAAAGTATCAGGACAATCGCAGTTTAGGTGAGCATTACCTTAATAACATTTTTAATATTAAAGGTTGCACCGGTAATGCTATCAGTTTGAATAACTATATAGAAAAATATTCGGCGTCTGTCGCGGCATTGAAACAATTAAACATACCTGACTTATTAGATTTTATTCTATTATATTGTGGGTTGCGAAAGCTTGATTCGCAAACAATACAGCAATTTGAAAATAGCGTAAGCAAGAAGGAATTCCCTTCCTACCTAGAATTAATCTCATTTATGCAGGATTATGTGAAAGTACTTGAAAGGTCGAATAAAAATAATTCACAAGTCGAGCCGCGCGCAAGAGCTAGTATTAGTAATTCTAAAGCTTTCATCGCGAGTAACGAACCGGTTTCCGAGACGGCTTCAATGTGTCCTTTGTGCAATATAGATAGGCATCCGCTGTTTAATTGTTTACATTTTAAAAACTTAGAATCACCGCAAGCCCGGTTTGACTTTATTAAATCGAAACGTGGTTGTGTGAACTGTCTGAGCCTATCTCATTCCATAACCAAATGTAAATCGCGTAATGTTTGCAAGTATTGTAAAAAGCAACATCATTCGTTATTGCATTTTTCAAATGATAATAATACGGATTCCTCGAGCAAGAAGCGGTCCGCGCCCGCGGCGCAGCCGGTTCGAATCCCGGCCGCTGAAAAAGATGACACACTAGCCAAGACGCAATCGATTGCCTTGACGTCCGGTAGCCATCCACATAATTACACTATACTGCTAGCTACCGCTCAAGTATACGCGCATTGTAATAATCGAGATAAAAATCGAATGACGCTTAGATGTTTGATTGATAACGGATCTCAAAATAATTTGATTACCATGGATTGTTGTAAGCGTTTGAACATTCCGGTTATTAAGTTGTGTAATTCGTCGTTGCAAGGTGTTGGTATGACCACGCGACCCGTACATGGATTTATTCATTTTACAATTGAGTCTCGAATTAATCCTAACAATAGATATTATATTCATGCGCTGGTAGTTGACTGCATTACGGATAAACTACCCTCTAATTACATTAAAATAAATGATGATTTGTCCTACTTGGATAATTTACCGCTTGCCGATTTAACCTGGAATTTACCGGGAGAAATTGATTTAGTTCTTGGTGTTCAACTATTTCCGTATATTTACTTGGGAGATAGGGTCGATTCGGGTAATCGCGCACCGCCCGCCATATTGACTAGTTTCGGTTACGTACTCATGGGGGACATTCCATGTCTAAATGATACGAAACCTACCTCTTCGTCATTTACCTCGCTTACTGATATTGATTCGAGTTTGCAAAGATTTTTCGAATTAGAGGAAATCCCAACACAACGAATCATCAGTCCAGAAGACTTGGAATGCGAAAATAGTTTTAATTCTTCAGTTTTATTTAGGGACGGTAGATATTTTATCGATTTACCTTTCTCACGAGACCCTTCTGAGCTAGGCAATTCTCGCGGAGTGGCTCATCGCCGTCTGCTTGCGCTCGAGCGAAAATTTGTTCAAGTACCTACCCTACGCGAAAATTATAATAAGACCATCGCCGATTATATAGCTCAGGGTTACTTGGCTGAGGTACCTGTTAATGAATTAACTGAGGAAGGCTACTACATGCCGCATCACGCCGTTATTAGGCCGGATAAGGACACCATTCGGGTGGTCTTAGACGCTAGTGCGAAAACTCACTCAGGGTTGTCACTCAATGATATTTTGCATGTCGGACCTAATTTACAGGCCGATTTATTTTTATTATTACTTGATTTTCGCACGTTCCCGGTAGCTATGACCGCAGACATTAAACAGATGTTTTTGAGGGTAGGTGTAAATGAGCACCATAGGAAATACTTACGAATTTTATTTCGTTTCAATAAAACCGAACAGGTACGCACCTTTAGTTTCAAGCATTTACCTTTCGGATTAAAGCCCAGTCCGTATTTGGCTATGCGCACTTTACGTCATTTAGCGGGTGAGCATAGTGACCGCTTCCCTGAGGCTTCTAAATTAATAGAAACTCAGTTTTACATGGATGATTATGTTTATACAGTTCCCGATATACCTTTGGCAAAGGAATTATCTCGCGAACTAATTGACTTGCTTAAAATAGGTTCATTTGATCTAATCAAATGGGCAAGTAATAAGCCCGCTGTATTAGAGACGTTGCCTGAATCTCATCGCTCGCCGGTATGTTTCTCGCCGGTAGACAACAATTCGAATAATTTCAAGATCCTTGGCTTATCCTGGGAACCCGCTGACGATCAGTTTTTTCTGACTACCGTCATAATGGAAAATAAATGTACGAAACGTACCATTTTATCGCTGGTAGCCCGCTTGTTTGACGTGCTGGGTCTTGTGGCTCCGGTCGTTTTGTACGCTAAAATACTCATCAAGGAACTTTGGTTGGCTAAGATAGATTGGGATGAGGAACCTCCGGCACATATCGTCAGTCGTTTCACCGCCTTTGCCCGGGATTTTACGGCACTCTCTTCTTTAAAAATACCGCGACATATTGGAGTTTTTAAGGACTCTGTGGTAAATATTGTAGCCTTTTGCGACGCCAGCTTCAGTGGTTATGGTTGTTGTATCTATCTACACATAACTGACCCTGATGGTAATATCACTGTCCGACTCCTATGTGCTAAGTCTAAAGTTTCCCCCGCCAAGATTACGACGCTGGCGCGATTGGAACTTGTCGCAGCTTTGCTTCTATCCAAGCTTGTTCGCGTGGTTAAAGAGAAGCTTTCCGTTCGCGTACCTATTCAGGGTGTTTACGCTTTTTCGGATTCCACCATAGCTCTCTCGTGGATTCACTCATCTCCCCATAGATGGTCTGTTTTCGTAAGCAACCGTATCGCTAGAATTCAGGAAAATTTACCTGCGGCTTGTTTTACCCACGTATCGGGGAAAACGAACCCTAGCGATTGTCTTTCACGCGGAATGCTGCCATCAGATTTGATTGCACATTCGCTCTGGTGGGACGGCCCTACTTGGCTTCATCAGCCGATAAATGAATGGCCCTTAAAATTCATCCCAACTGAGTGGGATACATTACCAGAGTTGAAATCCAAGGCATTTGTGGCCGAAACTTCAAAGACTGAACCGCATGCTCTAGCTGCCATAGCTGATCGCATCAGCTCATGGAATAAGCTATTGCGTACATTCATTTGTATTCTTAAATTTACGAATAGATTAGGTAGTCAGGACTCTATTCAAAATATTCAAACCGCTGAAAAATTTGTTATTCGAATTGTTCAAAGTATCCATTTCTCTAATGAGGTGAACCTGATTAAGGCCGGCGAACTCCCCTCTAAAAAATTACGCAGTCTGTCTGTTTTTCTGGACGATTACGGAATCCTACGAATCGGGGGTAGACTTTCAAAGTCAGACCTACCCTACGAAGCTAAACATCCCGCACTACTACCTAAACATGACCGTGTAGTTGATTTAATAATTGATCACTACCATAATACGTACTGTCATACGGGCCCTGGACTATTGATGTCCATTATTAGGCAACGGTTTTGGATATTGGATGGTAGGACCGTTATTCGTTCGCGCTGCCGCAAATGCAACTCTTGCTTTCATTTAAGTCCGGTGCACCCGACGCCCAAAATGGCTGATCTGCCTGGATACCGGGTCCGCGATGCCAAGGCCTTTGTGCATACTGGGGTGGATTTAGCTGGTCCTATTGCGTATGTACCTACTCGCCGCAGAGGACAACGCTCGCAGAAGGTCTATATATGTTTATTTATATGCTTGGTCACTAAGGCCATACATATAGAACTCGTTTCGGATCTCACCGCAGAAGCTTTTCTTTCCGCTTTCAAAAGATTTATTGCGCGCCGGGGTCCAGTGTCCGTTATGTACTCGGACAATGGTACAAATTTTATAGGTGCGAAAGCACAGCTGAATGAAATATACTCATTTTTATTAAATTCAGCTGTTCAGTCGGACATTAAGCGGGAACTACTCAAAACTCAAATTAAGTGGACTATGATCCCACCGCGAGCTCCGCACTTCGGAGGTCTGTGGGAGTCCAATATTAAAAGCGTTAAGACTCATTTGTTCCGAGTCATTGGTAAGCAGCTTCTCACGTATGAGGAACTTTTGACCGTATTGGTGCAGATAGAATGCCTTTTGAATTCGCGACCACTTAGTGTTTTGTCATCGGACCCACACCCCGAGGTGCTCACACCGGCACATTTTTTAATGTCCAGTCCGCTTACATACTTGCCTTCTTCTGAACTGACAGAGGAAGGTATTAATCTAAAAAACCGCAAGAGGCTTCTGGATCAGTTGGTATTGGGTTATTGGAAAAAATGGCGCGTGGAATACTTAAATACGTTACAAACTCGACAGAAGTGGTGTACGCCTGATCGTCCGATAGAGATCGGCATTATTGTCCTCTTGGGTCAAGATAACGTACCACCTTTATCGTGGCCACTCGGCATTATAACCGAAGTTTTCCCGGGTACAGATGGCATAGTTCGAGTCGCGTCTGTCAAAACCGCGTCCGGAATTTATAAACGTCCTGTAACTAAGCTGTATCCGTTGCCAACCCAATAAAATTTATTTAAATTTCCTTAATACTTATTTTTCAACCGCATTTTAATTTAATATTTGTTTAAATAATTTCGTGATTAAGCCTCAATCGGTCTCCCTATGGGTATCTGCTTGGGTTATAATAATAATATACATTTTACGCTATTGACTGTTTCATCTGCTGTAACGGTTCATTTAATATTATCAGAGTGCCTTACATTTATGAAACTTAACCGCTTAGATCGGAATTACCTCATTACCTAGCTCCCCCTATTTAGCTATGGACCTTGTCAAGGCGGGGAGCGTGTTGTGGCGGGTGCTTATCGATCCGATAGTTTGTCCGAGCAAAACTTATGGAATATGAGGGTACTTGCGATAACATGGTATGCGGGTATTTCGAGAAAGAGGGATTAGCAGTGCCGCGCGCGCCACCTCTCGACCGCACCAGTCTCGCTTCGACATCCCTACTACTCAGAGGTCTGAGCAGCTCACCGCATCACGAGCATATTACAGTGCAAGTGTTACAAGCATCCCGACACCTGGACCAGTTGGTGGCCACCAACAAATCACCAAAGGAGCAGCGCGCGGTAAGTGACTTCTCTTTACCCGTGTACCTAAGTGTTGTAGTGTGCCCATATTGTTCCTTAGGGATTGCTTCGGATAGACAAGTTGGATCGATACGCACTCCACGTATTCATCGTAATTGTTCTGCATACCGCGAAAAAGGGGGCAATTATCGTACACATTGCCACCCCAGGGGCTCTCGTTGTCACGTCCTATGGATCAAACTGGCTTGCATTATTATTGTTTTGGCTGAGGACGTGATTTCCTTGTTAATACAAGTAACATTATTAGTTATACTTCACAATTACCTTGCAGAAATCATGCTCCTGCCTGTCATAGAAGTGTTTTCATTAAAATTATTTTAATATGTACTTTACAATCAAATCAGTTGATGAGACACTCACAATTTTTTTTAATAACGTCCACCCGGTCTCGTATTGTAGATAGAAGTAACTATTTGTATATAAAGTAAGAAGACAGAACAAAGTTACTTAAAAGTATAATTATTCAATGTACTTGATAATAGGTCTGGAGTTTTCCGGCAACAGATGCGAACAAACTCAGGGACATGGGCTCAGGGAACCGAGGCAACCTGAAGGCGAACTGAATGAAGATTTATGAGCGAAGAGAACGTCATTAAGTTTGCAGTTACCTTTAGATACGTTGGGGACGATTCGGTCGCAGTTCATTCAGTAATGAAACTAATTTGTAATGCTACCTTTGCTCTGTAATGAGAATAGTGAGATGCACTACGTTAATACTAGTAATGTAACTTGAATAATTGGAACTATTTGTTTGTGTTTTTTTTTGTAATATAATGAATTAACTTTTTATGTTTATTTCATATTAACTTCGTTACAGTGCATGTTTATTACATGTCACGTTACAGTGCATCTTCATTCCCCACCTCTATTACACAACACTACACACGCACACAAACACCCTAGACATAAATGCAAACCCTGAAATATACACACATATACCCACATATACCCAATTACCTATATTTTTGACTACCAACTTACTCTTTTACAGCAACAGAATCGACACCAAAGATATTTTGTCAATTTTTAGCGATAACAAAATTGCATGTTGGCGTATGTTGGCAAGCACCAAAAAGGAATATAAAGGATATTCGAACGATATGTGAGTTATTGAAAATTCTTCACGTCTATCGAGAATACTTTCTTTGCAGTTCAATTTTATTTTCTTGGCTTTTCCAGTAACCAGGTGAGGGGAAAATCAAAGCGAGTAAATGCATTGTGAATTTATATTGTCTTCAGTTATTTGAATAACGTTTTGTTTTATTTTTTATTTTATTCCTATAATTTGTTATTTTTAATGAATTGTAATAACTCCTGTATTTATTTATCACCATCTGAGCTCTTACATACAAATCTCGCAATTTGGATCCCGAAGTCTACTTTCTTAGTCCTGCTTTTCGTAGTTTAGTGAATCTTGGATTTTACGGGAGTGATTGCCGTATAACCTCCTTTATAACCGAGAGGCAAACCTGCGCCAGAACCTCGTCCGTCAGGTGTGCTGGCTTACCGGTATAGTTTGTTTGAACCCCGAAGATCTAGGTGGTGGTCGCCTTATTTAACCACACTCAATACATATGAACGAGTGTGGGTATGGGTTGGAGTGGGAGTATAAAAGTCGATTTAAGTAGCACTTTACCACTTTTTGTATAGTTGGTGCGAGTAAAGGAGGTCATTCCCGGCTTCTATGGGCATTTGCGGGCTCTGCAGGTACCAACACTCTGAATTAAAATGTTTAACGTCATTGAAATAAAACGATCGCAGACTTAAGAAAACCTTGAAGTAAATCGTCTGCCAGCGAACAATTTTACAAATTTATGAAGCGATGTACTTCAAATTCAATCATTCAATTCATTCATTCATTCATTAAAAATACCATAATTTTTATTTAACCATTCTACCAAAGCTGAAGCCAAACGAGCGTATTTTTTTTTGTCTACCACCTAAGTGGTATTAAAAAAGGCTTTTGTATAAAACCGAATGCAGCAGACATTACGCGACTGAAATTACACGACTCCCAAAGTCCCAACTCATAAAATTACATTCGTTTAGCCTCATCTTAACTTAATCACTTACCTATCTACGCTGATGGCCAGTAGAGTGAACACTGATGCTGATATGCTGAGCACGGCGATGAACTGACAGAACTTGCAGTAGAAGTGACCAAACGGCCAATCAGAATTCAGCATGTACGTGAAATTGAACGTCACATTCAACGTCGACACCATCGCGTCTGCCACTGACAGGTTCACTGGGGGAAAGACAAATATTTACATATAAAACTTGTTTTTCTGTTTATTTATTTAACAAAATTCAACGTTGTAGACTTAGGCGTAAACGTTTTTGTTAAAGTTTATATCGAAGTTATAATGGGTTTTGGGTATGTTTGATAATTGATAACTCGTGGCAGGATCAGAAGCTGTTTTTAATTATTTTGAATGTTAATTTAAAAAAAGGTTCTAGGTTTGATTTCTTGGTTTGACATCGTCTTAATTCTTTGGCATATTCCCTGTACTAATACTTAGCTTGGATTTTACAATAACCCATTAAGGAAGGAAAAGTGGAATTATTTTTCCACTCTTCCGTCTGGGTGGCTCCCTTCCCTCTTTGAAGTCGTATAAAATAATCTAGCATCTAACTTCTTCAAACTCCATTCCTAATTTTAACCTAATTACTTTCCTTATGAGTTTATCACTTAGTTCGTCAAAAATGTTCAGTGAATATTTTGAAATGGAAATAACGGTCTATTTTACAAGGAAATGCAAGTAAGAGCAACTTACTGTTAATAAGATAAGTAATAGCCAGCAAACTGAATCATTAGTGTGAAAGTTTTCAACGCTCAGCTCAGTTCTTTGGTTAAATATTACGCTAAAAGCCGAGTTGCGCTAATTCAAAGTATTTAAAAGTACCTCTGTAGTGAATGTTTACTAAGATTTATAATAATTTAGGTTTCCAGACTTGTATGCATTTATTAAACGTTTTATTTATGAAATAATGCAGTAATATGTCCTTCAATAGGATATTACTCGAAATCTTAGCTACGGAACCCTATCAAAACCCATGTCTTGTAAATGCAAAGTGGGAGATTGAGGAAGCTTGTGGATGTCGATAGGCTGATTTCAAATGCGACTTGCAACGGCGGCGCTTGCAAATTATTCTCAAGTTCTATCACTAGATAGCTATCGAGAGGAAGAAACGGAGACAGTTCTAGAGCAATTGTTTATTGAAATCGCAGAAGAAAAGCGTAATCCTTCATTATGCTTTTCTTCTGTGATTTAATTATAAAATTCATTTTAAAAGTGTGGAAGAATGCCTCTTCGTGACAAAATTGGAACTTGAGCCACACCCAGTTGGGTATGTGATTCTATCCCAATGACGACATATTTTTTTGGAAAACTTATATTTACAATTTTTGTAATATAGTTTTATTTACCAACTTTTCAGCTTTTTCTGAGAGATAGTTGATATTGTACACGCGCTCAAATTGAGTAAATAGTACCTATAAAGTTAGCTGAGTGCTGACCGTTTTGAGTGTAACTTTGAAGCAAATAGAAC
Source organism: Eilema depressum (assembly GCA_914767945.1). Taxonomy (NCBI): domain Eukaryota; kingdom Metazoa; phylum Arthropoda; class Insecta; order Lepidoptera; family Erebidae; genus Eilema; species Eilema depressum. The sequence goes on from OU612021.1 coordinate 4,828,735, forward strand.
GGACGTTATACTCAACTTTTCAGTACATTAAATATGATAGGGGTGAAGTTGGACAAATGTTAACCACAACTAACTGATGTACGTGTAGCTGTTTTTGAAAAGCTGTAATGTAGTAGTTAAGGTACAATGTAAGTAAAGTAGGTATATTAAAACTGTTTATACTGGAGATTGATGGCGCTTGGTGGAATTTGCTACACATATAATATATGCAATAATTGCATAAAGCACTTGTACTTTTCAACAATTATTTATTATTTGAACCTTACCGGTTTCGCCTTTGATTTCGATACCTTTGAGAATGCCGTAAGGCGAAACCGGGAAGGTTCAAATAATAAATAATTGTGGAAAAGTACAAGTGCTTTATTCGATTAATACAGGTATATTAAGTACCTACCTTATTACGTGATAATATATAGATTGTGGTTCAAACAATTAAATAATAAATGCAGCTGAGGAGAGGAGGAAGAGGGTGCGAACACGTACCCAGCTGTTATCCTACCAATCTGAATCCCTTCTTCATAAGAAATTTAGGTTAGATAGACGGTTCAGTAAGAAAATTAGCCATGTGTGGCCTACGTTACTATAATGTGAGGAAAAAATGCCATCTACATAATCGAAATTCTCAGTTTATAGATAACTTCTGTTATACACCTAAACATCATCATCATCATCATGGAGGCGTATTTTCCTGATTGTAACCGAGGCCAAGATGAACTCGGAGCTCAAGGCTCTTTCTTCTCCACTTCGCACGACCTTGGTAGTGAGAAATACGGGTTATAACTTACCCAAGAAGTAATTGGTAACGCTCCTCATGCGTTTGTTGGCGAGGACTATCCATATGACGACCAGGTTGCCCAGGGTGGCCACGACGACCATGCCCGCGAACAGCACGGTCCATAACACCTGCCGCCACCATGGTAGGATGAATGACTGGTACACCTGTGACATAAAATTAAAATTTAAAGAATATTAGCTGTTTTGACAACTCGAGACATCATTGTTCGCGTGGATTTAGATCTGGGTTTGAATTTATTATGCGGAACCATAATACTATTTCTAAACTTCAAATAGCCCAAGTTACTCTCTACACTACAAGTTATCTGCTATTGAAGATCCCGTCAAAATCGGCTAAGCCATTATGAAGATAACCAGGAACAAATAGAGAGTAAGTCAGACTGATTCAAATTTTTAAAAGTTAACTCTCTGCTATGTGGTGAAAGCCTCTGATGCCAAGCCATCCTTTGCACCAAAAGGGCATCGAACTCGTGATTTCTGACTTAGCAGTTGATTTTATCACTAGGTCACATTGGTCTTGTAACCGATCGTATAAATAAACCGTCTACAAAATAGAGAAACGGAACGATAATTTAGATGTTAAGGAAAGGTACCGTAAAAATGTCGTCATGTGTAATCATTCTTTGACTTTGAAACGTAATGGAAATTGTTTTAACGTTGTTACTGTTGCATAATTAGACCTTATAATCAAAGGAACTCTAAATATTACCTGCCTTAAAACGTTGCTAGGTGTTATTTTAGGATTCTTTTGAGTTTTCATTCGTTGGGACACGAAAATGTTTCGACTTCTGGTACAGTATTAATTATGTTCTGAGCCTTTTCCAATCATTCGGGGTTGGCTTTCAGTGTAATTACGAGACAGACAAACTCCGACATTTTCGGTAAAATACCTGTCTTTAGACCTCCACTTTCAATGCAGTTGAAATGCGTAATGTTCTTTAAACTTTTATTACTGCACGAGGGGTGATTGATATCAGACTGAGTAAATAGGGAACTCCATGCTGTATTTTATAACTTTGTGCTATTGTAGGTCATTGAACTCTACTGAAGTAGTGTTCTAGTAGTCTAGTGAAGTGCTTCGGTTATAATGAATTATCGTTATCGCCCTTGTTTATTTTTTTGGAATTTGAATAAAAAAAACCCTATTTAAGGTGTATTTCAGTTTTTAGTGTGTCTACCTATTTTTTTGGTGCTACAAAATTTTATTGAATCGCACAACGAAAGTTTTCATACTGAATAACATATTATATACAATAAACATCAACAATGGAGCTGGAGCCAAGAGATTCTTCACCAAGACTATTCGAGGTAACCTCTTATTGTATCAAAAAACATCACACTTCATTCCCCTACAAATAGAATACTAACAAAAATATTTAACCTACCATCACAGGAAACATAAATCAAACAAGGCCTGACCCTCAAATTTTATAACATCCGCTTTGCTGGTGAAAAAACTACCGCAATATCCAGCTGCCATCTCTAAGGGTATATCTGACCCTTTGAAGTATCCCTATAAAGGGTTGAAGGTAGAATCCACATTGTGTAAGCGAGCGGAAGGTACCCGGTCTCGACGAGTTCCAAAGAATTCAAAGGTAGCGCACACTATACGAGAAGTATTTATATTTTCTAGTGGGTATTGAAAACTCTTGGAAATTTACTGTATTGTTAGGAAGTTGTATAGAAATGTAATGGAACGTGAACCTGGGTATGAGCAACTTGCTATTTTATTAGGGTACCTCGAAAGAAAAATTCAGAACCCTTACGGGATAATCTTCGTTGTCCGTCTATCTGTAAAGATCATTTTCTCAAGAACACGTGAAGGTATTACGTTGAAATTAAAAAACAAACTTACACAATAATAAAATGTTGCCGTTTATGTGGCATAAGTTCGTCTTTCAATTCAGTTTTGTACGGAACTCTTAGTCACGGGCGCGTCCCGCTCATGACCATATTTTTTTAGAAATTAGGTAACCATTTTTTTGGATTGTTGTTTATGTAACAAATAAGAATAGAAGAAATTACTTTGCATTGAAGTAAGCAATGACAACATCATTCCTCATCATCATAATGCTAAAACCTCAGAGTTCGGGGTCCAATTCTGCCCATTTGGTGTGACATACGGTTACCGAAAGCAAATCCTCCACCAGAGTCTCTTCCTATAATCAGCAGGTATAGGGACAAGAAGGGCACGTGTCCCAAAAACACCCAACGTCGGAATAGCTTGACGCTTGAACTAGATTTGGTACTTCAAGGTTAGCAGCAAGAATGTGACGCCTTTGGTGTCGCACACGCCCATAGGCCACGATGCCAGCTTCCCTTCCAGTGGGCCGTGTGCTTTTCTACCACCTAAGTGTATAAAAATCGCAGGTTTATAAGTGCCCGGTTAATGGCAATAGGCGCGCCACCTATTACATTGGGACCTAAACATAAAGGGCGAAATGTGGGTGCTAGCACCTCTGCCTATCCGTACGGGGATATAGGCGTGAGTTTATGTATGTATGTATGTATGTATGTATGTAAGTGTATAAAAAAGATACCTTCCTCACCTCAGTATTATTTTGTGATGCATTAACAAATCTGTTTGTGGCCGCATCGGCGACTGTGATCAAGAAGTTGTGGTCGAACCCCGGTGCGGTCGATCGGTTGGACGCTATCGTTGGCGCCAGGTCGTCGAGCATTCTCACATCTGTACGAACCTGTTGGTAATAAATAAATTATAAATAAATAATACACGCTTCATTTTAGTTATATTCTCACCGGCTGACGGTATAACGTGTTCGTCGAGGCATGGAAATACCCAGACCAATTTTTGCACTGAGTGGTAATCAAACCCGCGCCCTGCGTAACAGTCGAATTCACTACCGCCATGCCAGAGGGGCCTTTTAGTTGAATACGTACATATAGTTCATTTAGATTAATTGAACGTAGAAGAAGTGAAAGATGTATGCCAGGATCGTAGCAGGTGGAAAACTGGGGTCTCTACCTACCCCACTGGGAAAGAGGCGTAACTATACAGTTACGCCTCTTTCCCAGTTGGGTAGGTAATCTACATACACACGTATGTGTGTATGTAGATTAATTGGCTTACACGATCAATGGTTCTTAAGTTATAAGTGTACTAAAAGTCTAAACGAGAGTAATTTATTACAAAGTAGGGTGGCATTATGTCACATGCAATATAGTTTAAGAGCTGGTGGCAAATAAACTCGCAAAGTTTATTGAGGAGGTATATACTTTATATATAGAGGTTTTTCTTCGTCTTTCGTGTAAATGATTCCTCAAAATATAGAGGTGTACCTATACAGATGGCATACACATATCGTTATTTAAGTTCTAACACCACATAATTATGTAAAAAAAATCGATTACGTTGCGATTTTTTTTAACATAGCTATTTACTGCTAGAACTTCAACGGCGATATGTTACTTGTATTGGCCCTTATGATTGAGAGGTTCTAGGTTCGATTACTGGCCATTACACTACCGACGTGATCCCATTACTAACACAAAAAAATTCCTTTGAGTGAAGGGTTATCAGAAATCAAGGGTAAAAGAAGTTCAGTTTCATCCACAAAACTAAAAAAAAAAACAGTATAAAAGAACGGTAGGAGAGCGGCTCCAAAGTAAAATCATTGTATGTAGCTGGGTTTGGCGATTTGAAGAAAAAGCAAGCACTAGCTCCTAGACTATAACTAGCCAAGGTGAATAAACAGTGCAGGGTTTCACATAAAAGGAGATCCTATAGTAAAATCGAACGAGACATAAAACTTAACGTTTAATACCCGCGGTTACGACGGGGCCACAACAATTTTTGAGTGTCCCTTTACGGTGGGTTACCACTAAATGAAACACATAAAGCGCTGCATTAGTGTACCCATATGTTGTGCTTTTTGTGTACTCTATCCCCACAGCCAGAGGTTCAGTTGTGTTGTGCCCCACTATGTGCTACGTATTTCGTAGCACCTTCTACGCCTCGTAGGTTATACTGTATTCGTAGCAGTGGTGTAGCACATGCATCATACGCAGCTCATACCCTATTTTTTTTTTGTTTACGAGCGGTCACTCATCTGTACCTACTATTGTTATAAAGAGGTAAAGTTTGTGACGTCCAGGGGGTAATTTTTGGATATACGGAACCGATTATGAAAACTCTTTTACAAATAGAAATCCTTATTCAGATCAGTTCAATATGTGTGTTGCAACAGAAAATCATATTCTTTGTGAGTGTCACATGTTATATACTCGTATCACGCTATATGGGAGGGTCAGCAGTGGGAACGAGATCAGAAGTCCACGCGGGCGGAGCCCCGTTCAACAGCTGGTATTATCACAATTATAGTCCATTCTCCTAATAAAAATGTGTTAATTTAAATATGTCAAAGACGATCACGATGTCAATGTAAATTATTTTACGAAAATAGCGTTTGTACATTCAGATAAAAAGCCACTCACAACGGAAAAAGCTCAGAAGAGTACGATACCCTGCACGATAAACAGTTCCCCGTGATCATGGTGCTTGCAACAGCGCCAAAATATCGGATACTCAGTACAATTACATGGTAAATATCCCGATAGTTCTTCTTCCTCCTAGCGTTAATTCCTAGTCGCATCCGAAGCTTTCAGCTCGGAGTCTGGGGTCCGCTTTCACCAGTCTTAACTACGGATTTGGCTAGACCTCGATATTTTCCGTGAAGCGATTGCCAACTGACCTCCACAACCCAATGTTAACATTAGGCGATATCGAAGTTTTGCAGCTAGACCGTTGCTTTTGGACTTTTAGGGCACTAACTACCCGTAACGACTGCCATAGATGTTCTTATGGCAACCGGGACCGACGGCTTAACGTGCTCTCCGAGGCACGACCAGACCAATGCAAATACCCATATTTAATGCAAATAAATTCGTGCCTCGGAGAGCACGTTAAGCCGTCGGCCCCGGTTGCCATAAGAACATCTATGGCAGTCGTTACGGGTAGTTGGAGCCCTCAAAAATCCAAAAAAAAACAACAGTCTAGCTGCAAAGCTTCGATATCGCTTAATGTTACCATTGGGATGTGGAGGTCAGATGGCAATCGCTTCACAGAAAATATCGAGGTCTAGCCAAATCCGTAGTTAAGACTGACAAAAAGCGGACCCCAGACTCCGAGCTATAAAAGCTTCGGATGCGACTGGGAATTAACGCTAAGAGGAAGAAGAATGCACATAAATATTTGCACTGAGCGGGGATCGAAGCCGCGCCTCCTGCGTAGCGGCCGCGTTCACTACCACTACGCCACGGAGGCTGTCATCCCGATAGTTCTAATAGCAATAAAACCAGAGGAGATTACCCTAACAGCCCTTGTATTAAGTTTCATCAAGAACCAGGCGGCCTTATGTCCATTGTCCTATTATATTTTTTCACTACAGTACCCTTCCTTGATTATGGTTAAAAATATCCAGACATTTATAAAGGCAGTAACAGTAGATGTTGTATACGACAGGGTCCTTCGGGTGGCGCTGACGTTTAATAGATAAACGGACAAAGGGTAGACCCATTACCTATATACGAGAGGGTTATATTTCGGGGCACTGGGTCACAATGGAAGTATAGAGCGGTAGTACAACTTTGTTAGATTCTCTCAAATTTGAATGGAGGTTAACAATTTAACAAGATATTTCTTTCTTCTTCTTTTTCTAGTTCAACACTAATGTAGGTACTACATGGTCCGGATGAAATTATCCGTTTCTTTATTAAAAAGGGTGTACCTTAGGATAATTTTCTATATTTGATGTAATATTGTTCTAGGAGAAAATAAATAGTCCAGCTTCAAAATTTGTCTGATAAAATGGCTTTCTTTGATGAAGTCACCTATTATTGTACTTAGTGGTTAAGGAATCGGCCTTACGATCGAGAGGTCCCGGGTTCGAATCCTGGCCATTACACTACCGACGTGAACCCATTCCTAACACAAGCAATTTAGCTAAGCTGGAGAGGTTAACGGGAATATTAGTAATTTCGGTTGCTACTATTCTTTAAAAAAAAAAATAAAAAAAAAATCTATACTAATATTATAAATGCGGAAGACAGAGTTACTCTGTCTGTCTGTGTGTCTGTTACATCTAAACCACTGAACCGATTTTGATGAAATTTGGTACAGAGATAGATTAGACCTTGGGAAAAGACATAGACCATGTTTGATCCCGATATTCACGCGGGCGGAACCGCGGGCAACAGCTAGTAAGAAATAATCGAACCTCAGTGTCAGTGTCAGTGCAACCGAGAGCACGTTGTATAAGTGTCCTTATTAAACGTATTTTTTTTTCATCTTTAAGATGACCTTAGTTTCCTCAACAGCACAAATCAGCTATTCATTTAAATTTTTTTACCTCTCTTTCAGCCTTGGTGTTGGTAGCACTAGTTAGTTCATTTCTTTGATTACATAGTCTTCGGATTTTTCTGTACTGTGACACTGTATCGGCTATCAGGGCTATTGTGATCGTCCTCCGATATTATCGGTATACGGGTGACTTAAGCCATTCTGGGGAATTTGGACAAGCGCGTTGAGTTAGGTTTATTTTGTTTGAATATTGGCTGTTAGGGCAATCCATGATTGACAGTTTGGCATGGGTATTTACAGGGTGATTTGTCTTTTGGTGAACTGGGTAGCCAAATTGGATTATATGGGAATATTAAGAAATCGTAAAAGGAATTTCTATGGTGAAAAAGGCTGGCCGGTCCAAGCGAATCTCATCTGCAAGACCGTGTAGTAATCTTTCCTCTCGGAGTTGAAAGTTCAGATGGCAGTCGCTTTCGTAAAATAACGTTTAGTCAAAATAAATGGATTTTAATCTAAAAAAATGGGACTTGAACCCGTGACCGTACTCATTCTAGTTGGAAGACTTACCAACTGAGCCACCTGGATCTTTCAAAACCTCGTGCCATAGATGTCCGCAATTTATTAATTTTCCAATAAATCTATGGCAATTTACCGGATTTCTTTACATTTATGACAACTGCTCCACTCCCTTGGCTATTAGCGTGATATATTATCACCTATAACCTTCCTTGATAAATGGCCTATACAAAGTATACAATACAAAAGGATTTTTTCAATTTGAACTAGTATTGCCTGAAATTAGCGCTGTCAACTCTTCAGATTTCATTTCGTATTGATAAACCTGTTGATCATGTTGGACGGACCTAATTACTGAACAATGTAGACATAAACTCGACACAAAATGGTTGCAAATCTATTCCATTGTTGCTTCTATAATCATTTAGTTCATACGTTTAATAACATGCGTGTTGATACAATGGACTTTTCTCATTTATTTTGAAGATTTATTATGTTAGGCATATCTTTTCCTAAATTACGGAAATCGGTCGAAGGTACGGAGCATCGTGTGGTTCCCGGCAGAGTAGAATTTGGGCCACCCCATCTCTTTCTACCCCCTCGTTTACACCAAGAAACAAGTTGTAGACTTGTTTGAAATACAAGTCGTCAAAACACAATTTTTCGTATTCAACATGTATTGAGACTTATCTAAAACACTCTTCCGTTCACACTGTGCCGCCAACTTGTATACATACAAGTTTACAACACATTTGCGTTCACACTGAATTCTGCGCAATGTTGTACTTTGTCTTTGTCATTGATCGCGTTCACACCTACACAACACTGTCGTGTTTTAGACTAGTCTTGTTTATTTTACTGCAATTTCTGTCTTGAGACTTGTCAAAAACAAGTTTTATACTGTATCCATGATTGATGGATAACATGTCTATAGACATGTTTACAACATGTCGTACAAGATTTGTTGACAACTTATCAGACATGTTGTCTTGTATGATAAGTTGTCAACAAATCTTTCAACATGTTGTAAGCATGTCTATGTCTGAACGAAGACATGTCATAAAACTTGTCAAATACATGTTTTAGACCCTGGTGTAAACGAGGGGTACGAGTATATGGTGTCGTACAAGACGACTAAGAGATAGGGCTGTTCAACATCAGACAGATATATTATATAGTGTAGATTCAGCCTCAGATGCATGGCTCGAGTCAACAGTAGTGCACGGAATACGGCAATAGGCTAACTGTTACGTGGGACCAAATACAATGATTGGTGAAATGTGGGTCTTAATACACCTCTGCCTACCCCTTCAGGGATCTCAGGCGTGAGTATATGTATGTAATATTCTTTATTTATTTAACTTTTATGCACACACGAAAACATTACATTTAGGATAATGGAAACTTAGTACAAAGGTTCTACAGCTTTAAAGAAAAAAGAAAACAAAAAATAGTACCATTTAATGCAGAAAAGCGCCCAAAACGTCGGGAATCGCGTAAATATAAAACAACATAATAAACTGCGATATAATCCAGCAGCATTAATCCCAAAATAAAGTAGAAACGTCAGTCAAATGAAACTTAACTGTTTTATAAGACCGCTAATTAATTCTTATCTTGGGATTTGGGCTCTCTAATATATTAACCAAAACAGAAATTTTAAGGAATCAAAAATACGATGAAATCCTTCGAAAAAAGTCCCAAACTTTTATTAGGGTACTTATATAGAGAAATAGGAGGTAGGACACGACGGTATATCCGTCCAAATCGAGCAGTCCGACTGGGGAAGTACCTCCGCCCTACAGAAGATCGCGGCTTAATACCCTCGTGTTGTGTTTCCGACGGTAGGGTAGCCAGAGCTCACTGGAGAGATTTTGTGCTGTCAGTGGGAAAACAAAAGGCTTTGTCCTACGCATCTTTTGCGCTGACGGCACAGAATCTCTCTGTTCTTTCAGGGTCGGCAGCACAAGTATGACCTTCCTGGTGTTGCACTCGCCCATAGGCCACGGTATCATAAGGAGGGCCGTGTGCTTATCTGCGACCTAAGTAGTATAAAAAAAACAGGTTACTGGTACGAGTAGGCCGGTACGAGTAAGCCTATCCGTGTTGCCATTATGTCAATTTTCAAAAAAATCACAATATATTCGCGCCTATACGTTTTAAGCTGCGTTTACATACTCGCGGCAAAGCGAGGGAAGTGGCGAGAGAAGTGGGCAGAGACGTGGTGTGAATGGTATATTCGTCATGCCGCGAGTACTGCCGCGTATGTTGCTGCGAATGTCGACTTGGCGGCGCGAGTCAAAGGAGCGGCAATACTAGCGCGATGAACTTATACGAGACCGCTAGATGGCGCTAATCAGTAAACACGGCTTTCGTTATTGCTCCTCGAATATTTACTTTTAGAAATATTTATATCGATCTACGGAAAGTGTATAGTAGTTGAAAGTGATAGTTTTTATTAATAATCTATTTAATTAATTCAGCAAAGCATAATGCGTACACTGCTACAGCGTTGTCCTCCATACGTTTACGTCCGTCTCCGTTGCGGACCAACACGATGATGCGCGTGTGTGAATGCTAGGGCATTAATCGCGCGAATATTTCCAGCAACACGATGAGCAATGCGAGCGGCAGTATGTAAACGCGGGGTTAAACATATTGGCGCGAAATGAATGCTTAAAGGTAGCCGTTGCCGATACGTGTCCGTTTGGAATGCTTCTAAATGGAATACTTCCTAATGGAGGTACTCCAGATTTAAGGCACATTGACTGAATTCCATTTGGACGTACAGGGACCAGGGGAGTAAATAAAAGATGTTGCTCTTAATACCCATATAAATAAATCATGTTGCGATTGCAATAATCTAAAGGCTGATTTACATCAGACGAGCGAATGTTCAAACTATCACCTCTACGACAAAGTCTATTACGAGAAGTGTAAACAGTGACAGAACATTCTTTCGTTGTTCTTTCGTCATAGTAATATTAAGAACTAGCCTTCCGCCCGCGGCTCCGCCCGCGTGCATCTCGGTTAACGCGACCTTTGCTCATATCTTCGTTTCTACTCAACCGATTCCAATCAAACAAACGTAAGATTTTAAGTCTGAGCAAGCCCTTTCTAACAAAAAAACCGCATCAAAATCCGTCCAGTAGTTTTTGCGTCCATCGCGGACAAACAGACAAACAGACAGGAAATTCAAAAAAAATATTTTCGTGTTCAGTATCGTTAACATAACATAACTCAAGTATTTTTTTTTTTAAATATCTCTAATGTACAGACACGACCACTTTACAATTATATAATAGTATAGATAGAAGTATGTTCTTGTTCTAGCTCAAGCTCTATGTTCGTTTGGTCTAAATCCACCTTAAATCTAAACGAGTAGGCAGGTAGTTCAGTAATTTAATCGCCCAAATGATAAAGTGAGCTGTTGGATGTAATTAATTTTTTACTACAGCCTGCTCCAAATATACCGGGTCGTTCGAAATAATGGCGAGGATCTGCCGGCAGTTAAAATAAACCACAATACGTATAAAGACACCATTTAGATACCCCGCCGTGGCCTTGGGAAGGTAGTGCAGACGGATACGTTCCAAATGGCATTTAGACGTGTAAATCAGACTTGAAGACCTTGTC